>OZ017741.1:177808171-179278171 GCA_963969285.1 Odontomyia ornata
TGATGTACGAGAACTGGGTTGAATGACTACAGACCCTATATAAAGGCGAACTGAATGAATGGGGAGATCATTTATTCGACCACGATAAGGACTGCGATAGTGAGTGGGAAGCGATATTGTTCGAGTAATAGAAAAGTGATTTTCGTAATAGTGAAGTGATTTAGAAAACAATTGCGATAAGAAATTTATGGACAAGTGTTAGATTTTAAATAGTGAAAATTAAAATTAGTGAAAGTGTTAAATGGATTATTGTGCATTTTTGTAACTAAATAAACTCTTTTGCCTTAAATTAAAAGACATTGCGTTTTCACTTTCCCGGAACATTAAAATTATTGGCCGCGAACCAAAACACGCGACAATGGTGCCGAGAAGTGAGATATCAAAATTTTGGAAGTGAAAACGTTTAAATAATTTTAAAGTGCACAATAGTGAAAATTAACGTGGAAACTGAAAAAAAAATAAATAAAATAAGCCGAAATACTAAAAATAAATGAATTTACCATGGCGGAGCTTAAGGGAGACGCAGAAACGCGGAAATCAAAGGAACCAGAAGCTGCACTAATGCAAACGTTAATACTGATGCAGCAAGAGCTGCAACAACAGTCATCTAATTTAACCGCAAAGCTCAATGAACAGTCGTCGAATTTAACTGCGAAGCTCAATGAACAAGCGATCGAAATCAAGGCAGACATCACACAGAAGCTGGAGAAACAGTCAACCGAAATGAAAGCGGAGCTCGGTCATCTGAACAAACAAATTAAAGGCGTCGAGGAAAACGTTGACCAGGTCGAGGAAAAGGTTTACCAGGTCGAGGAAAAGGTCAGCCAGCTCAAGGGAAAGGTCAGCCAGGTTGAAGAGAGAATGAACCACGAGATGAAAAAAGTGAAAAAAGAATTGGAAGCAGCGAAGTCAGTAGTAACCACCTCGCCAGCCCCACTTATAACCGCAGCGCAAAGCACATCCAGAAATGTGCAAGCACCAATATTCGATGGGCAAATGGTCTGGAGTATTTACAAGATCCAGTTTGAAGCTGCCGCAAGGGCAAATCACTTGAATAAGCAGGAACGAGCAACTGCACTGATTCTAGCTCTAAGAGGCCCAGCTGCCGAGCTTTTGCAGACGATCCCCGTTGAAATGCACTCAAACCCAGCTGCTATAATGAATGTGCTCGACATGCGTTATGGAGCGCCATCGGGCACAGCTACGGCATCGGGTGCAGAAGTCTGGCGAAATCTTACAGCAGCTAGCCCAAGACATTGAGCGACTGGCACTTTTGGCTTACCCAGCGTACGACCAGGAACATCGAGTTGACGCAGCAACAGAAGCATTCATCAGCGCCTTAGAAGACCAGGAATTGCAACAAGCTGTGCGTTTGGCTCAAAAGCAAACAGTCAAGGATGCATTGGCTTATAGCCTGAACTTTGAGGCAGTGAAAAATGTGACTCGTACCACTGCCCGGGCTCGTAAGGTAGTGGCAGACGAGTGCAGGTGTTAGCGCGTGGAAATTAAGCGAGAGCCACAAGTAAATGGTGCGCCTAGATGCTGGGATTGCGGCGAGAAGGGGCACCTGCAAAGAGACTGCAAGAAGCGAAGAAAACGGAACTATTGTCCAGAATGGTGGAGATCCAGACCGTGTCAGGAGGCTAGAATAGAACCCCATCAAACTGAAAGGGCCAACTTCATGCGATGGACGTCGGCTAGAAGGATCGGCATCCCCAGCACCCCCATCACCGTGTCAAGGCAACATCGTGGAGAAGCAGACTTATGCCTTCCTGGTTAAGTTGATGAAGAACATTGCACCATAACAAACGACACTGGTGCAACCCGATCGACGATCCGACCAGACCTAGTGGGGCCCCAACTACTTCACAAGGACAGAGTTCATGGAAATGCTGACGCCCTATCCCACCGTCCATGTCCAGCTAACTGCAAGCATTGCCGACGGATTGAGGAAAAAGAGCCGCCCGTCGATCTGCGATTGATAACGACCGAATTCGATGAAGGTTGGTGACCGGAAGAGACTCGAAATGCCCAGTTAGCCGATGAAGACATCGGATCATTGCTTTTATGGAAGGAGACGACTGAACGACCGGAGTGGAAAGACGTTTCAATGCATGGTGCAACCCTGAAAAGCTATTGGGCACAATGGAACTCCCTTCAGGTGGAGGGTGGCGTACTCAAGCGGAAACGGGAAACGGCGGATGGCAGCTCCTATAGGATGCAAACTATACCACCCAAAAGCCGAATCCACGATGTGGTTAAGGAAATGCATGAAGGATCCTCGGGAGGCCACCTTGGTGTTAACAAGACCTTAGCAAAATTGCGGGAAAGGTTCTACTGGCTCCACGCTCGAGAAGACGTAGAGGACTGGTGTCACAGATGCACAATTTGCGCTTCCGTCAAAGGCCCCAAGCGACGACTGAGAGGACAAATGCAAACTTATAACGTAGGCGTGCCATTCAAAAGGATTGCTGTTGACATCGCAGGACCTTTTCCTGAATCCGATTGGGGAAATCGATACACGCTGGTTGTAGCCGATTTTTTCAGCAAGTGGCCCGAGGTCTGTCCCATTCCCAACCTGGAAGCAACTACCGTAGCTGAACAGCTAGTGTTAAATTGGGTTAGTAGGTACGGTGTACCTTGCGAATGACATTCAGATCAAGGCCGATACTTTAAGTCACTAGTTTTTGGTGCAATGTGTTAACTACTAGGAATACGGAAAACGAGAACAGCACCGCTGCATCCCCAATCCGATGGAATGGTTGAACGGTTCAACGGCACGCTAAATAAACACCTGGCCAAGATGGTCGACGAGATCCAAGGGGACTGGGACCGACACATTCCACTATTTTTGATGGCGTACAGAGCTGCCAAACATGCATTGACGGGCCAAGCCCCAGCCAAAGTCCTTTTTGGAAAGACTATTCGTCCGGCAGCTAATATAAAGTTCGGAACACCCCCTGAGAAACCCCAAACGATCTCGGAGTACGCAAGTGATCTAAGGCAACGGTTGAACCAAATACATCGGACAGTGCGAAAACACATCGAATCGGCTACTGACCGCATGAAGACCAGGTATGATCTCGAGGCGAATTCTACTGGCTTCCAGCAAGATGACTTGGTGTGGCTATATAACCCGCAACGGCGAAAGGGTAGGTCTCCAAAGTTGCAATATATTTGGGAGGGACCATATCGAGTTGCAAAGCGAATCAACGACGTCGTATACCGAAAACAGGAACGTGGTAAGCCAAGAGCCAAAATGAAAATCGTGCACCTGGACCGTCTTGCCCCATATTAAATCCAGGGAGAATTGACTACAACTGGCGACACATCTTTTCGTGGCGAGAAAAACTGAGGGGGGGGGGGAGGGGGGCAGTGTTACATGTGAAAATAAATCTGCGAACTACTGTCGCAATTCTTTCACAACAATTAAGAACATCAACAAAATGAATTTACTCGAAATCACGAGAACCTATCAAGCATCAACATCTGAAAGTGAGTCACTGCTCCATTCATTTACGCTCGCTCGAATGTTCCAGCGAATTCGCCAATGTACGAGAACTGGGTTGAATAACTACAGACCCTATATAAAGGCGAACTGAATGAATGGGGAATCATTCATTCGACCGCGATAAGAACTGCGATAGTGTGTGGGAAGCGATATTGTTCGAGTAATAGAAAAGTGATTTTCGTAATAGTGAAGTGATTTAGAAGACAATTGCGATAAGAAATTTAAGGACAAGTGTTAGATTTTAAATAGTGAAAATTAAAATTAATGAAAGTGTTAAATGGATTATTGTGCATTTTTATAATTAAATAAACTCTTTTGCCTTAAATTGAAAGACATTGCGTTTTCACTTTCCCGGAACATTAAAATGATTAGGCGCGAACCAAAACACGCGACAATATATATATATATATATATATATATATATATATATATATATATATATATATATATATATATATATATACATATATATATATATATATATATATATATATATATATATATATATATATATATATATATATATATATATATATATAGGACATCTCCGCAATAGGTAAATTTCTTACAAGAAATTTCCCTAATAGCAACGAATACATTATCTGATGAATCTTCTTTCGTTAATTCAACGTAATTCCGAATAACAAACGTTAATAATGTACGTATTTTCTCATTGTGATGACGAAAACCTAGTTAGAACAACAATGAAAGGCGACGAATGGGTTTCGTTAATATTACGAATAATATTATTTCAGTGTATGACCCCTGATACTGCAATTTTCTATAAAGACCTTCATTTGACACCCATATTGGCTAGCTTTGCTAAAAAAAATTCTTAATGGTCACTTTTAATATTGGAGTAAAACCCTTAACATTAGAGATAACACTTTTGACTCAACTACAAGATTTCATTTTGTCAGTTGTATTTTCTGAAAAGGTTTGCTATGACGCACGGACGAGCAAACAAACAGTAGCTTTTCATAAAATTATTTTACAAAACTTTACAAGACAACACACATAAAAGTCAAAATAAGAATTTTTATTCAAAACTTGAAAAGTTCACACCAGGGATTTCAATTATAACTCATGGAATATAATTCGGATCGATGTTCTCCAAAGTAGAGCATAAATTCGGGAATGCTGGGTTTTTGCCAGTTGTGCATTTGGAAGCAGCTGGTCCCTTCACATAAATAGGTCTACCTAAGATATTAGTTTGCGCGTAGTTGCACGCGAAGAAGAACTCTACACCGCCATTCTTTGGTTGGCTTAAGAGAGCGCATCCCATCCGTGTGTTACGATCGTTCATCATAGCCGTGAAATGTCCAATAACTCCACTGAAATAAGAATAGGTTAGACCAAATAATCTTCTTTATCTTGTTTTTAAGTACGTTGCACTGTTTGAATAACTGTCGATGTTAGCTTGAGTAGCATATTGGTATTCATTGAACCAAGCATCGATAGCAAGGGTGATTGCAGCTTGTGCTGTTGGAGCAGGAATTCCCCACCGTGAAGCTAAATTTTGACCAGACCACTTGAAACTTAGGGTGTTGCGGCATTGATCGTGTTTCATCGCACATTGTTTAACATTTAGCTCTGCCAATTTAGCAAGTTCAGTGCCCCATCGCTATTTGTCACACGAAATATACTAAGCTTGTATTTCTGGATAATTTGTACAACTTACTGTCGTAGCCATTCGGACGGCAGGTTGGAATCCGTTTAAGTTTCCTCCAGCCACTTGATTCCTGTAGGTATTGTGCTTATTTAGGATCAGGCTCTGGAAGGAAGTGATGTTGACAATCGCTCGTCCCGCTAGGCATGTTGCACTGAAAGCCTGCAATGATTGACTTGTCAAATATTTTTTTGGAAGTTACGGATATTACCTGTAATTTTTAAAGCATTTGACTAAAACGGTCTTCAAAAGCAGAAAAAAAAGACTTGTAGTACCCGAAAGTCCTTTTTTTTGCCTGTAAAGTCTTACTAACATTATTTTTATATATTTGGGCAGGGATTGTTGATATGAAGTCTACCACAGTAAAGTGCAAGATTAATATATAGAGATCATGTAACGGATAAGCTCTGCAATAAACCATGATGTCGCCACATTGAAAGAAACCTTATATCCTATTAAATGATTCCAAACACGATACTTTTTGGCTCAGGGTAGCATGAAACAAGTTGAGTAGCTAGACCTACGCTTATGTCAGAAGCGGTTCGTGCCCAACTTCTCAGAAATACAGTCACCAGCAACGAACAAAGTCAAGAAACATGCCAGAAGATGTGTAGGTTTAAAAGAAAATAATTTTCAACGGTCGCCATTATGGTGCAAACCAACAAAAATCACTCAAATCATGAATTCCCAAAAAAAATTTATGTTAATGACCTTATTTGAAAATTTCAAGAAGATCAAATCAAAACTGCAGGGACTGATTCAATGGAAAGTCCATAAATGTTTTCATGTGTTATTGTTGCTGTAATTGGAGAAATTTCAAATGGCTATAACTTCCGTGTATATCATTCGATTTTCATCAAACTTGCTAAGTATAAGGACCCTTTGTAAGACTACTTAAATAATCCGTTGAGTTTGAGAGTACGTATACGAAAATGTGAAATTCGAAGATCATACGAATTTTGACTTCTAAGGTATTTGTTGTTGTTGCACTCATAAACACCTAGCTGTATAATTTTTTCAGACCACAAGTATCCAATCGCGAAAGGGGGAGTGACATAAATTGTTCGGGTATTTTCCCTCCCTGTGCGCAACTCGAAGCAAAAAATGTAAGTTTAAGATCTGTTTTGAAAAGTGATACCCATATTGGCTACCTTTGATGAAATTTTTTTTTTCCGGGGTCACTCCCCTATATGAGGAGACCTCCCTTAGATACTTTATAAAATATTTTCGTAGTTGAACATTAAAGAGAGCACCACTTTACACCTACATACAAAATTTAATGTTTCTAGCCTAAGTAGTTTGCGAGAAAAATTGCTGTGACATCCAGGTGGACGGACTGACGGATAGGCGGACAGACAGAATGTAAATTTAGTAGGGTTCTGTAAAATTATTTTACAAAACCCTGAAAAGTAGAGATTTGGGTTGTATTAGCTAGTTGTAAAAAAACTGCGATGGTTTATTTCATTGAATCGGTAATGCGACCATTTTGGATGAGTCAAATAAATATTGGTAATTTTTGCTGTTGTTTCATATTTCTTGTGGGAAAATTTAAATATTAAATCTGCACGTTCGTTTGTTATACAGTCCCATACTATTCAAAGCCTTTGTTCAAGCAGATTTAACATAGTCATACATAAATCTCTAGTGCTTAAAATAATTTCCAAGTACTTGAATTCGATTTGTTCATGTTCTTCTTCTCACGTTGCTGTCTTTATAAATTCTTTTGTAATCTGAATCATAGTCTAAACAAATTCTTTGTCTCAAGCTCAATTCCCATGCAATATGCATTTTGTCTAGAATGAATGTAGCAAACTCATAATTTGAAAAATGATATGCATATGCAATTGTTTTGACTATGATGAGGAATAACGTGAGAATCAAACGTTAGAATGAAATATTTACGATTTTCCCACACTGAAATGTTAGGATAAGCAAAATTGTATGTACTTAAGAAACGGATGATTAAAATATAGAGTGAGTTAAGTTCCAACCAGGAAAGAAGGCGTCTTACTCCCTGAAGGTACAGGACCTTTAATCAGTATTGAATATTTTAGACATTCATTATTGAACATTTTGGTGACCCCAGACATGGATGCTATTCTGTAACAACAGCTGGAGATCGGATAAGATATTGAGAGAATCCATCGCAACTTCAAAAAGGATCCAGAAGCAAGGAAGACAACGAGCTATTTGGATGCAAGGGAAGAAGAAGTATCAACATTCTTCGAAAAATTTAAAATCGACGATGGAATTCTGGAGACCTTTACCGAAGTTGCTCAGGTAGATTATTCCAAGAATAATTACTTTAAGCAAATCAAAGTCGTGGTTGAAAAAATCCTGGAAGCTATACAAAGGCAGCGAGGCTCAAGTAGTGCAGCGTCTATCACAGAAGAACGTTCAACGGCTGATAGCAAAGGCGCCACCAATTCAACGAGATGCGAAAGTATCATGCTTGCTACTCGTCGACAACTGCTGCAAAGAACGGAAGGAAGATTAGAAATGGAGCCACCCAGAGAATTCAAGTAGGCTCAGTTAGAGGCCATCAAGAAGCATTGGGATGCAATCAGAGCCAAGCACTTGGAAATCCTGATAAGCGGTGACGTTCCAGAAAAATTCAACCCAGAAGTCTTCAAAAACACTGAAATTTGGGTTGAAAGGGTGCAGCTCAAACTATTACAGGCGGTTTCAGGATTTGAGGAAACGAGCTAAACGGTAAAGCTTCCTCAAATTCAGCTTCCTAAATTCGATGGAAGCTATCTCACCTGGCAAAAGTTCCATGATTTATATGTCCAACTAATCGATAACAGCACGCTGGGTCCGGCCTAAAAACTTTGGTTCCTGAAAACCAATTTGAGGGGTGAGGCAGAAGGTCTCATTCGTCGTATGACAATATGTGATAGCAACTATGAGCCTGCATGGAGCCTTGTTAATGAGCGATATGAAAACAAAAGACTCTTAGTGAATGCAGCACTCAACAAATTGCTGTCACAAAAATCAGTCAATGGTGAAGCGGCAAAATAATTGAAATCACTCCATGATACTACACAGGAGTGCATTAGGGCATTAAGTGCTCTTAAGATTCCCGTTCAGCATTGGGATGCAATGAATGAATGAAGCTGAACAGAACCATTCATATCCTATTTGAACAAACGTTACAACAGCCAAAGGAGATACCACAACTGAAACAGTTTCTAAATTTCTTGGAACTGAGATTTCAAGCATTTGAAGCACCAGGTAGCAAGGGTTCCCAAACACAAACGAAACATGGCAGCTCTAATAAGTTAGTAATGGCAGTAACTGAAACAAAAATTCAAGTTGTTCACTATGTATTGAAGGCCCCAATCTAAATAAATGCGATAAGTTTTTATCGGTGGAAGTTTCAGCAATAAGAAATCTTATAGCGAAAAAACAACTTTGCTACAATTGCTTGAAATCCGGACATGATTCCAAAAATTGTTCATCTAGAGGCTGCTTCAAGTGCAACAAGAGGCATCATACAACATTACATGTAGAAGAGAAGGCTCCCTCACCAAAAACTGACAGCCAAGCTCTTACATCAACAGAGAACCCTACTAATTGTGACTCTTATGTGCTTCTTGGCACTGCTGTGGTCAATCTAACCGGCATAAAAGGAGATGCAATTCCAGCGAGAGCATTGCTGGACACAGGGTCTCAGCTCAGTTTTATCTCTGAGTGAATGTGCAAGAAACTGAAGCTGAACAGATCAATGAGCATGCAAGAAATTATAGGTGTTGGAAATTGCCGGCAACAATCATCAAAACGTGTCCACCTGAGGCTCTCATCTAGAGTAAATACATTCAGCATCGAATTCGAAGCGTTTGTGCTGAAGGAAATCACCAGCGAAAATCCGGACAGATACCTGAATACATCCGAGTGGCCACTGTCACCTATCCTTACACTCGCCGATCCAAGATTCAACGAGCCACAAGTTGTCGATTTGCTGCTGGGTGGTGAGCTTTACAGCTATATCATTAAGCCAAAAATGATTGCTATGGAGAATCACTTGCCATGTTTACATGACACAGTTTTGGGATGGATGGCTCTAGGAAAAATTCAATCTAGCAACAGTAATGTGTTTTTGGGAACTAGAGGAGGTTGCACAAGTGGCAATCAATCATTTAGCATGGGAAGATCAAAAATGTGAAAGATTCTTTGAAAACACGGTAACTCGAGATTTGACGGGCAAACATATCGTTCCGCTTCCATTCTTGGAGGATCCAAAGGCATTACGAACCTCAGAGCAGGTAGTCGTTCAAAAACTTTTTGGGCTACAAACGCGATTCAACCGCAATCATAAATTGATTAAAGATTACATGGAGTCCATCGAAGAGTATCGAAAACTGGGACATCTGGAAGAAGTGCACAATATAGACGAATCTAAGCCTGATTACTATCTAGCACACCATTGTGTGATACGTCCAGAAAGCACGACAACAAAACTGCGAGTTTTCTTTGATGGCTCTGCGAACACATCCAGCAACAAATCATTAAATGATATCTTGAGGACTGGGCCAATTTCACAGCAGAACCTTTTCAATGTTTTTGTCAGGTTCCATTCTCATCAGTACGTGATCAGTGCCGACATTCAAAAAATGTATCGGCAAGTGATTCTGCATGAAGATGATCGTGATTTTCAACTCATACTTTGGAAAACGCCAGGTGAAAACACTATAAAACATACAGGCTAAGGACAGTTACTTACGGAATTAGATGCGCCCCGTTTTTAGCGATAAAGTGCTTATATCAATTAGCCGAAGACAAACATATCACATTTCTCTTGGCGGCAAAAGTGGTATCCCGTGACTTCTACGTAGACAATCTATTGACAGGTGCAGACAGCTTAACAGAAGCTAAAGATGTTGGAAAGGGGAGGATTTCATCTACACAAGTGGTGTTCAAACAATCGGAAGTTATTACGCAAAATGCCTTCAAAGGATCAAGCAACCGATTTTGATATGACACATCTTGAAACACCAAACATTATTAAAACTTTAGGTATGAGCTGGAATCCAAGCACCGACGAGTTTAACATCAAGATCACTCGCTTTTCCAACCAACGACCCGTGACCAAAAGAATTGTGCTCTCAGAGATGTCACAGCTATTTGATCCTCTTGGTTTTGATGAATCCAGTCATTGTGCTTGCCAAAATTTTGATGCAGCATATATGGGAGCTTAAACTTGATTGGGATACGCCTCTGTCAGATGTCCTACAGCAAAGATGGAAACTGTACAGAAGTCAATTGTCAATGCTCGAAAATGTTCACATTGCATGAAAGATACGATGCTTCTATCATTCTGATTCATTCTGATGCAAATGAATTGGCCTATGGTGCCTGCGTTTATTTGCGATCAGGTGGTAATGATAAAGATGCAAAGGTTATCTTCGTATGCTCAAAGAGTAGATTTGCTCCAGTGACAAAACGCTCCATTACGTGATTAGAACTCTGTGCAGCACACTTATAAGTGGTATTGGTCGATCAAGTAAAACAAGCCCTGCAAATCAACATGGAAAAAACCATTTCTAGGGACCGACTCCACGATTGTTTTACAGTGGTTAGCGTCAACTCCATTCAAGTTCACGACGTTCGTGGCAAACCGAGTAGCTGCCATTCAACCAGCAACCATGGAGGGATTTGGCAACATGTGGGATCGCAACAAAACCCAGCTGATATCATTTCTAGAGGAATGCTTCCACATCACAATTCTTGGAGACAAAACTTTGCTTTAATGGGCCATCATTTCTTCGGCATCCAATTAAAGTTCAAGGTAGACCTTCATGGAAAGATGATCAAGCAACTCGAGAACATGAAGTTAAGGTCAAACAATATGTCCTTAAAATACAAGCATCAGCAACACACTTCATACAACAAATTAGGCACAACAACAACTTCCAGAGACTACAAGAAGTTTTGGGATTCATTGTTTGATGCACTGATAATATGCGGGCAGAAGCAGCAATCAAGCCGACCCCCAAAGAAATGGACACAACATTGAAACTGATAGTACGTGAGATGCAGTTACAGGACTTTGGTGTTGAACTCGAACAATTAAAAAGGGGGAAAGCAGTTGATGGTAACAGCAAATTTCGATCTCTGGCAGCATCAGTTGACACCGAAGGCATTATACGGGTGGGACGTCGAATTAATAAAAGCAAGCTACCACCCAATGCAAAACATCCAATGCTTATTTCTCCTACTGATTGAATAACCAAGCTAATGTTCAAACACTAACACAAACAAGTTGGGTAAACAGACCTACGCTCATGTCAGAAGGGGTTTGTATTCAATTTACAAAATGCAGTCACCAGATCGAAAAAAATCAAGAAACATGTCAAAGACGATTTTATTGGAGGAAATATGAAATTCGAAGATCATACTATTATTAACAAAGTTGAACGAATTTCGACATCTGAGGTTTTTGTTATTGTTATACTCATAAATATCTCCCTTGATAATTATTTCAGATGTCCATTCGCGAGGGAGGAAACATATTTTTCATGTATTTCCCCCCTGTGCCCCACTGAAGCAAAAACTGACAGTTTAAGAACTGTTTTGAAAAGCTCCCATGAAAACTTTCATTTCATACTCATATCGGCTACGTTTGACGAATTTTTATTTTCAGGGGCCACTTTCCTGTACTGTTATCATCGATTAATGGCCATTTTTTCGAATCCTAGAATGGTTACAAAGCCCTTTTGCTAGGAGCTCTCTCCCACCTCCTTGACTCGTTTCGCTTATGAGTATTGATTGTAGGTACTCATCTTCAGTCATTCATTAAATTGAATCAAGTGTTCAAAGCATGCACCTTAAACGTTGAAGTTGGGAAGAAAAAACTCAAAATTATTCAATCTTCGCATTTAAAACAGCCACTATTTTGTTTTACGATTACTGATACCACTAGCTGAACCGATTCTCAAAGATATTCATGACACCTATCATTCCTGAAATTTTAATGCAAATCCTAGCGAAACTGTGGTGTCTGAGTCGGTAAAAAGCGCATGTTGTTCCATAGCCATACAGGTATGTTGCCATAGTAATAAATGCAGCGCATATTGTTCCATAGTAATACAGGAAAATTGAAACCGCTATAACTTCGCTAAATATGATTCAATCTTTATGAAACTTTCAGAATAGATCAACCTTGCAAGTTGTCATCTGTATACTAAATTTAATTTAAGGGTACCGTTAAGATTTTATTCAAGAAAACATAAAATCGATAAATCATACTATTACTAACAAAGTTGAGTGAATTGCGACTTCTAACGTATTTGTTGTTGTTGTATTCATCAAGGCCTACATTCTTGGTTTTTTTCAGATTTTTCGGATCACAGGTGTCCAATCGCGAGGGGGGGACACAAATTTTTCGTGTATTTTCCCTCCCTGTGTGCCCCTGGAAGCAAACTTTGCCAAACCAAGACCTGTTTCGAAAAGTTCTCATCAAGACCTTTCATTTGATACCCATATCGGCCACCTTCAATGAAATTTTTTTTTCGGGGGGTCATTCCCCTATACGGGGAGACCCCCCTTAAATACCTTATAAAATTTTTTTTCTATTTGAACTTTAAAGAGAACACGACTTTACATCTACGTACAAAATTTGATGTTTCTAGCTTAAGTAGTTTCCGAGAAAAACCGCTGTGACACACGGACGGACGGACGGACAGACAGACAGACCGACAGACGGACAGACAGGACGCGATTTTAGAAGGGTTTTGTAAAATTATTTTACAAAACCCTAAAAATACTTGCACGCCGGGCCACAATCATTATTGTACATTACACGGCAAACTGTTTGGTGTACAAATGGGAAATTACTCGCCACAGCAACCGTGCGAAATTGTGTCCGTTGCACTAGAGCTAAGCCCAAGGTGTTTCAACAAATAATGGGTGATTTACCCGCTGAACGAATTCAAAAAGCTCGACCGTTCTTACATGTTGGAGTGGACTTTTGCGGTCCCATTCAAATACATTTTGACCTGAGAGGGAAAAGGCCAGTGAAGGCATATATTGTTCTTTTCATATGCTTCTCAACAAAAGGAGTTCATTTAGAATTGACTTCGAATTTGACAGATGCAGCGCTCATTGGAACTCTAAAAAAGTTCATAACAAGAAGAGGACGACCGGCAAAAATATTCAGTGATAACGCCACCAATTTCGTCGGAGCACACTCAGAGCTTCAACAATTGATGTAACTCTTTCACGAGAAGAGCGGCCAGGATGTTATCGATACGTTTTGCAGTTCTGAAGGCATTGAATGGCCTCAAATTCCCGCTAGATCCCCTCATTTTGGCGGCTTATGTAAGGCAGCAGTCAAGTCCGCTAAGTATCATTTAAAACGTAAACTTGGAATAACATCCTTGACGTATGAGCATCTGCATACTGTTATTTGCCAAATGGAAGCCATTTTGAACTCCCGACCACTCACTTCAATGTCAACAGGCCCAAATGACCTCCAACCGCTTACTCCAGGACACTTTCTGATTGGACAGCCTCTGATAACATTACCTGAAACAACTGGTCAAATCCAAAGACTGTCTCTAGCAACAAGGTGGAATCAAGTCAGATCATTACATATGAAGTTCTGGGAAACATGTTCTAACGAATATTTGCAAGAGCTACAAACCAGATACAAGCGGCAAAAACCAAAGCCCAACGATACTCCAGGAACACTGGTCATCTTAAAAGAAAGGGATCTTCCTCTTCTAACGTGGCGTATGGGACGTATAGTGGAGGTCATCAAGGTTGCGGACAATTATGTGCGAACAGTTAAGGTGAAAACTGCAACAGGAGTATTTACTAGAGCAGTTCATAAATTATGTCCACTGCCAGACACGATATTAACTCCCGAAGCAACTGAGGACTCAACGCCTGATGACGAGCCCTCTAAACTACCAAAAGAAAAGGTCAAAATAGCCCCGGTCACTTCTAATTACTCAGCCCCTATTCCAACTCAACCAATCAAACACAACACTAACGGACAACCTTAAAAATAACAAAGGAGGGAAAGGATTTCTTCTGCAAGCATTGCTATGCGTGTTACTAGTCCTTCCAAACATCCAAAAAATTGAAGCGAATAGAAACCAATCTGTTGAACAATCAGTCAGGCATTTATTTTGAAGAAGTTGGCAACATCAAACTCTCACATAGCACCTGGAAAATTATAACATTTTACGATATGACTGGCTATTAGACAGAATATGAAGGCATTTCAAGGGCAATCATAAGTTTGACGAACATCTGTGTTTCCCAAGACAAAGAAAACATGAAAGAGTTTTGCAACGGCATCTTCTCGGAGTTTCAGCACTTGCATGCAGAATTACAAGAGCAAAACGAAGCATTATATCAGCACCCCTTTCCAATTAGAAGTCGGAAAAAAGGTCGCCTCTATACATAATTGGTTCAATTTCACACTTCTTGTTTGGTATATTAGATGAGGAGTTTGCTGTAAAATATGAAGAAGATATTTGTAAAGTGAAAACAAATGAAGAACATCTTCTAAAGCTAATGAAAAACCAAATGAGTATTGTGGAAGCCAACGTCGACATTTTGAAGAAAAACACAAATTTCGTCTAACAGCAAATAAATTCGATTGAGCGTCAAATCGAACAACTTCCACTAAAGACACAAAAGAGGGAAGAGAAAATGCATGAATTTAACGTACTTTCACTACACACACTTTTGCTCATGACTCACTTTCAAGCTAACCAAAGAACATTGCTTCTATTAATTACAATTACGTATCGTGGAAAAATCAATCCATTAATCCTATCAGCTAGTCAGCTACAAAAAAAAATCTAGAATATCAAAGAGCACCTTACAGTGGATCGATCTCTTCCCATTACCTCGAAATAATTATTAAATTTATATCAATTCGCTTTCGTTCATACACGCGGTACAAAGAAAAACATCTTGTTCAAAATCCAATCCAAAATCCAATGACAATTATCAACTTCTCAAATTATATCCAGTTCCATCAACTTTCAACTTTTAAGGAAACTACCGCCTACATTAAACCTTCAACTGACTACCTTGCCGTTACAATAAACTGAGACAAGCATTATCCACTTGCAGAAGCCGAGAAGCAACAATGCGTACATTTTGACGCTGACTACCTAATTTGCCGTCAAAACCATCCAACTTACTCCACTGAATCAGCCGTGAACCAATGCGAAATGTCCTTGCTGATGCATCACGAGGAAGTATCAGCCTCATGTCAGGTTGAAATGAAATCTGTACACAATCATTGGATTCAACTTACCACTACAAACAGCTGGATATTCTATGTACCAGATCCGCCAACCTTGGAAATTGTTTGCAATGGAAAATGGTCAAGGCAAAGGACCATAGGAAGTGGCATCCTACAAATATAGCCAGGATGCATCATCGACCACAAAACAATGGTCATCACAAGTCACAGCACTCTGTCAACACAAAACCGTTTCACATTTTCACCTGTGGTTGATCTAACAGCGTTCATCACTGGTGGAAATTCTACAGTTTCAAACCTCCCGAATTTATACAATTGGACTCTAAATTCCAGCATGTACGACGAAGTTTCGAAACAAATCCAAAATCAACTATCCGCAGAACTACCCGAAACTATCACCACACACGATACGCACAACTATATACTTGACTACATGACTTTGGACATCGTAATCATCGTGATTACATATGGATGCAAAACACGTTTTTGGAACGGACACGTCAACATGCGAATCAAGCACCAACTAATGTTGAAATTCTCCAGGGAGAATTCAAGTTGGCGGAGGATGTTCAAGCAGATTTAACATAGTCATACATAAATCTCTAACGCTTAAGATAATTTCCCAGTACTTGAATTCCATTTGTTTATGTTCTTGTTCTCACGTTGCTGTCTTTATAAACTCTTTTGTAATCTGAATCATAGTCTAAACAAATTCTTTGTCTCAAGCTGAATTCCCATGTAATATGCATTCTTGTCTAGAATGAATGTTGCAAACTCGAAATTAGAAAAATGATATGCATATGCAATTGTTTTGACTATAATGAGGAATAACGTGAGAATCAAACGTTAGAATGAAATGTTTACGATTTTCCCACACTAAAATGTTAGGATAAGCAAAATTTCATGTATTTAAGAAACGGATGATTAAAATATAAAGTGAGTTAAGTTCCAACCAGGAAAGAAGGCGTGCTATTCCCTGAAGGTACAGGACCTTAAATCAGTATCGAATATTTTAGGTACAGGACCTTGATTCACTATTGAACAGCCTTAAGTGGAAATATTTCCTTCAGAGGCTGGAAAGTTGCTATTTCGTAACACCTGGGCAGCTGGACAAGTCACTCGCCTGTATATACTACTAACATAACAGTATTCTCTCTTATTATTCTTGTAACTCGATGGTGCTTGAAAATGTAGCAAGAGGAAGCCTGGCCCAATATACTTTTCGAAACGGATTCAGGTGTGGTTTTTTCAGACTAACTGGGAAGATGTTTAGTGGGTAGCTCAGAATTTTGCATGACTGGGAGTCTCTCATTTAGGGCATTCATAGACTTCACTTCTCTTCCACAAAAAAAAACATAAGAGTATTCTCAATTTGTTCATGTAAAAGAAATGTCTGCGTGGCTTGGTATCCTCAACACACTGTTACTTCTAAACAGAAGTTCTAAAATTAAAATTAAAAAATGCTTGAGTACCCAAAACTAAATCATGAACATACTCACCCCAGTATTACCACAACCAATATGTTTAGTACCTCCACTACAAAGTGTGGTGGAACAGTAATTTGTTTGTCCTTGCACGTAAGCCAAATAAGAAAGCACAGAAACCGCTAAAAACCACATTTTTACTTAATCAAACGTTACACGGTGAGAGCAAAATTTAAGTTTGGGGTGAAATAAATATCCAATCGCCTTTTTATACAATTTCTCGTATTTATTTTGCAAAGGCGTGCTAATTGCTTTTCCTAGGCTAGCATTTCTTTTTTGTCACATGTTTTTGTGAGTTACGAGCACTAAAATTTACAAATTTCAGTATAATATGTTTCTCCTAGGTAAGTGCTTTAGCACTTCTCATAAGTTCCTTGAAAGATAGAAGACAAAAAAGCGTAGATGTTTTGCAAAATTCTGTTGTTTGTTATTTTTTCATCAACTGTTGCAATATTTACAGGAATATAATAAGAATTCAGATGCTAGTTACACTGAAACCTAACGTTGATCAGCTGCTTGAAAAATTAATGATAGACATAAAAGATCAGTTACGAACGTCAAGACCAAATTAAGAATAATTGTAAAAAATATTTGCAATGCTGGCTTTCAATGAATGTTCATAGAAAACACAGCATTTATTTTTATCAGTATACAATTTTTGCCCATATTATGTACATATACATATGTTTGTTGATTTCAAATATGAAAGTTGGTCTTAAGGGGTGGTTTTTAAGGGTTTAGAACATTGAAATGTAATTAAATACGGATAGATTGCTCTGAATGCCATGGAATTAGTTTTATTGAGAAGATAGTTCTTTTTCATTTTTACTTGTATATGATTCCAGGCATCTGAATGCCAAAACCGCCGCGGAGAAAGTCCAAACGAGTGGTCTCATTTTAGTCTACTCTAGCTAATAATTAGGGCAGTATCTAGCTTATAACGTGGCGCTTGTTGTCTTCCATTCGATCCTATTCATGATGAAATGGCAAAATAAACTAAGCATAAGACGCATGACAGCTGTCAAACCATACATAGTATTAAAAGGTGTTGCCAACTTAAAGTTCTATAACTCTTAAAAAATACCCTTGAAAGAACGACAAATTGAATTCAAGCCTATCTGAATCACATGTTAGCATATTGATCGAATGCTTAAAAATATCAACAGTACCTTCTGGTATGCCTGAGTCTGCAACTTTCACTATTGAGTTCCTTAGTCATTTTGCATACTTTGTCGAATTTATCTCATACTATTTTATAGGAGTTGCTGAAAATCAAATTGTTTGTCAAATTTGTGAGGCAAAAAACAGCTTCGCTGTAGTAATTTGCAATTAGCTATGGCCTAAGCAAACTGCTGAGGAAACTTTGAGTCCACTTTCAAGTGCGAGACACTAGCAACTTATTTGTTAAATCTGGAACGGAACTACACTTCCTAATAAATAAATCACCCCTGAAAAAATAATTTTTTTTTTACCAGGAAATAAATAATAAATTCAACACTGTTTAAGGTATTACAAATACTTAAGATAAACACTATGAAAAGGATATTTAAAATCAGTTGGCTAGACAGAACTATACTCATGTCAGAAGAGTTTTGTTCTCGCTCTACGATGTGCTGAAACCAAAAATGAATAAACTCAAGAAAAACTGTATTGTTATCTATTGTGCAACAAATCTATGCTCGCTTTAAAAGAAAAACCAATATTTCTCCATTTTAACCTGTCGCCATTCATTTTATGCCGATTAAGGTTCATGATTTCTCGAGCTTTTCAATTTCTCAGGTCTCGAAAATTCTTGGGCTGTCGAGAAATTTACATTTACGTATGTTTTCTCATATTATTTGGTTCCAATAACGTCAACAAATTCAGTAGTTTTCCTCTCAAATAAAAGTATCAAATTAATTATAAAACTTTTATTGATTATATTCAAAAATATTAATCTTATGATTAAGCTAATCAACTTAAAAAAAATACAGAAATAATATTATTCAGATTCATAATTATAATGGCAGCACTATTTTTGGCTGGTTATCAAGAACTTATTAACAAAAGTAGCTTCTATTTAACTAAACAAAAAATCAACATAAAAGAAAACGTTAGTATCTTAACTTATAATTAAATAACAATCACAGCATTATTTTTGGCTGGTTACTTAGAAAAAAATCAACTTAAGACTTGTAAACGAAAACAGCTTCTATAAAACAAAAAAAAAAAACATGAAGAAAACGTTAATATCTTAAATTCAGGTAGAAAAAAAATGTAAATTATAATTAAAATACAATAACAGCACCATTTATGGCATGTTAATTAGAATAAAAACAAATGAAAACTTCGCAAGATCAATGGAACATCCCACGCTGAGGAGCTGAACATACAGACTGACAGATACATAACAATTAGGTCAGCTTACTCTCTCTGATGAAATATGCCTTTAGAAAAACTAAAGCATTGATAGCTTTATCAGACAGCCGGTTTCTTATTTTATTAACGATATTTCCTTAAATTGGAAACGCTCTTTCATTTTCAGTTGAAGTAGGTTTACCTAAAAGCAATGCTTTGTACATTGAATCTTAATTTAGTGAGCTCTTCCAAGCCTGTTCAAAAAATAAGAACTCTTTCTTTACTATAGATTTTGACAGTGCCACTGCACTTGCCTCCTCATTTGTTGAAATGCCTTTAATTGCTTTTTCTAATCGAATTTTGAAGCTTTCGGGTTCAGGTTCTGATTGGCTTACTTATTCTACCACTCCCGACTTATTTTCGGTCAAAGTTGTGATGGCATGGTATAAACGATTATATTCTCTTTCAGCGTATCCGATCAAAAATGTCTTATTGTTATCAATGAAGTAGTTACTTTTATTGTGCATGAAATTGTCAGGGCTGTTCAAGTATTTTAGCAATGATATTAGAGACGTATAACGGCGCTTCGATATTTTCAACTTAAGTGAATCTACTAATTTGAGGGCCAAAGGATCATTGATACTTTCTAATTTTTTTAGCAATACATCTATCATAGCCTCTGCAGTCAATAAATTGGCATCTTGCCTACTCAACGCCTCTACTGCAAGTTTTGTAGGTGTTAATATCATCTGCAGTTTTTGTAGCGCAGTATTATGGTCTTCATTCCATTTTTGTGAACTATCTAAATCTATCAATGCTTTTTTGATTGCATTTTTTAATTTCAAGAAACTTTCAATCATTGTCAGCATTGAATTCCATCTAGTTCTGAGATCGAGTAACAAAACTAGTTCTACTCCGAATTCGGTTACTACATGTTTCTGCAGTGTGATTGATTTTAGAGGACTCGTTCTGAAAAATTTTATAATCGATCGGCTCTCAGTCATTACATTGTTTATGTCATCAATTATTTGCGGTCTTGGTTCTTCATTATATATAAGATTCGTCATCGTTATCACTGCTGCTGGTTTCATCGGAGCTGCTGCGTTCATCGGAGCTGCTGTGTCCATTGGAGCTGCTGTGTTCGTCATCGTTATGCAAGGCATCCCTAACAGCTGTATTTTTTGACTATTTTTTGCATAATGTGTCAAGAATAGCTAAATGGATGGCATGCTTTACACATAGAACCATTTCATAGGGGCTTTCTCTGCCAAATTTTTTCATTATGTTTGGCTCATCGCTTGTTACGGTAACAACATCACTCCAAAATTTCACTTCAAAATGTTTCAAGCGTTCTTCCACTATTTATCTTACTTCAACGGCCCCGCATGTACCGAGTATAAAGACTAACCCCAAATTATAATATGTTGTTTCTCTAGTATGACAAATAACACTCAAATAGCGTTTGTTACGTATGCTTCTCCACTCGTCAATACTCACACTTAGCCGGTTACCTGAAGAATAAATATCTGAAAGTTCTTATATCATTTCTTTTTCCTTATCCTCATAGTACTTTAGTATTAGATTCATAACATCATTAACATACATGGGCAGTTTATATCCTTTAGCAGAAAGTCAATCACGAATGAATTCCCTTTTTGCGATTTCATTTATGGTGAAGCCGTCTTTTGCAGCCAGCCTTGCCACCCAATAATTGTATCGGTGGAGTTTTGAAGTTTAGTTTCTGTTGCTGCATACTTTCATACCTAGGCCTGATTTTTTTCGGTGCACTCACACCTGAACTTGTAGATGCTTCAGATTCGGATTTGTCTTGGGTCCCGCATTTAGTAATATTGATTTTATGCACATGTGCTAAATGTCTCACCAACCCGCTAGTATTTGAACCTTTGCAAGCAATGGTTCTTGGGCACTTTGGGCATTGCGCATTTGCAAATACCTTATTTTTTTGAATTATTTCAATACTTTTGATGCTTCCATCGTTACTGTTATAGTGACGTTAGAAATCTATGACAAACGCAATTCAATAATAAGCCCTTGGATTAATATGTGATACACACACAACACAACTGGTAATTGTCGTCTCACAAATTTAAAATGACACATTAATTTCAAATTACTTACATAAGAAAAACATATCAGAATAATTAAAAACTAAGCTTTTGTGTTGTTGTTTTACAAAAACAGGAAATATAATTAGATTAAGTTGTATAATTAATTAGCTAAACTTTTTTTTTAATTGGATCATTCACACTTTTCACATCAACTTAATGTAAATCTATACGACAAATTTGCTCTACATTTTGAGCTTGTCTAACGTCGCGCGGATATCGATCACTCTTTCGGATGGCTCCGATAGCTTTTTTTTAAATTACTTTTTATGGAATTGCTTGCAGCTACATATAAATGAGTTGCATATTTTGAATAATAATTTTTCTGAAAAATTATTAGAGAAGAAAAATGTTAGAAGAAGGTGGTTTCGACGTGTGCACTAATTCTCCTCAGGCCATCACTCTTAGATACACACCGGTGATGGCGACCACCATGCTCAGAGGTGAGGGAGTTAATTTTAATTTTTCTACTTATGCAAACTCAATATGTTTTTGTATATGCAAGTTATATTCAAGGTAAATTTCTCTTGTAAATACTTCTAACATTTTTCTTCTCTAATAATTTTTCAGAAAAATTATTATTCAAAATATGCAACTCATTTATATGTAGCTGCAAACAATTCCATAAAAAGTAATTTAAAACAAGTTGGGTAGACAGACCTATGCTCATGTCAGAAGGGTTTTGTACTCAACTTACAAAATGCCGTAACTAGCAACGAATAAAATTAAGAAACACGTCACGTTCGAGGATCATATTATTTTGAACTAAGTTGAAAGAATTTTGACTTCTGAGGTATTTGTTAAAGTTATACCCATAAATATCTCGTTTGATAATTTTTTCAGATTTTTTAGATCACGGGTGTCCATTCACGAGGAAGGAAACGCATTTTTCATGTATTCCCCCCCCCTGTGCCCCCACTGAAGCAAAAACTGTCAGTTTAAGAACTGTTTTGAAAAGCTCTCATAGAGAACTTTCATTTGATACTCATATCGGCTACATTTCATGGAATTTTTTTCAGGGGCCACTCCTCTGTACTGTAAGCATCGATTCATGGCCTATTTTTTCGAATCTTAGAATGGCTACAAAGCCCTTTTGCTAGGAGCTCCCTCCTGCCTCATCGACTTGTTTCAATTGTACGTACTCATCTTCATGATACCTATCATTCCTGAAATTTTCATGCATATCCTAGCAAAGCCGTAGTGTCTAAGTCGGTAAAAAGCGCATATGGCTCCATAGCCGTATGTTTCCATAGTAATGCAGGGCACATTGTTCCATAGTAATACAGGAAAATTCAAATCGCTATAACTTCGTTAAATACTATTTAATCTTTGTGAAACTTTCAGAAAAGATCAATCATATAAATAGTCATCTGTGTCCTAAATTTTATTGAATTTAAGGGTACCGTTTAGATTTAATTCAAGAAAACATAAAATCGATAAATCATACTATTACTAACAAAGTTGAGTGAATTTCGTCTTCTCATGTATTTGTTGTTGTTGTACTCATTAAGGCCTACATTCTTGATTTTTTTCAGATTTTTCGGATGGAAGGTGTCCAATCGCGAGGGGGGGGTACGCGAAAAGTTCGTACATTTCCCCTTCCCCTGCCCCCCTCGGTACTCATAAGGCATTTTTAAGACCTGTTTTGAAAAGATCTCATTAAGACCTTTCCAATGACACCCTACACGACTACCAATGGTGAAATTTTTTTTTGAGGGGTCAACTCCCTATATGGGGAGACCCCCCTTAAAACCCTTTGAAAATTTTTTCCACCCTTGAACTTTCAAGTAGTCACCACTTCTGACCTTTCCACAAAGTTTCATGGCTGTAGCCTCCATAGTTTCGGAGAAAAAGTGCTGTGACATACAGACGGACGGACGGACGGACACAGGTCGTGATTGCAATAGGGTTTTGTATTTTAGTACAAAACCCTAAAAAAAGCTATCGGAGCCATCCGAAAGAGTGATCGATATCCGCGCGACGTTAGATAAGCTTCAAATGTAGAGCAAATTTGTCGTATAGATTTACATTAAGTTGATGTGAGAAGAGTGAAATGATCCAATTAAAAAGTTTAGCTAATACAAGTACTTACAAGAGAAATTTACCTTGAATATAACTTGCAGATACAAAAACATATTGAGTTTGCATAAGTAGAAAAATTAAAATTAACTCCCTCAGCTCTGAGCATAGTGGTCGCCATCACCGGTGTGTATCTAAGAGTGATGGCCTGAGGAGAATTAATGCACACGTCGAAACCACCTTCTTCTAACATTTTTCTTCTCTAATAATTTTTCAGAAAAATTATTATTCAAAATATGCAACTCATTTATGTGTAGCTGCAAACAATTCCATAGATAATTAAAAAAAAGTATTATTAATGTATCGTCAGTTATTTTATGTATTAAAGTTTGACAAAAAAATAATAGAAAAGAACAGATAGGTACCGGTACCTATTAAAATTTAAAACCATATTTAGATTATATTGATAAAAATAATATGAAACACTCACTACGTAAACTATACTTGCCTAGAGTCGAATCAAGAATTAATGTGTAAAAACGACGCTGCAGAGCGCTTGCAGCGAGATCAAAGGGTGCCGCTGCGCTTTGGCCCGCGCCGCCACGCAACACAACAAACGGCGATTTCATTTCTATATAGGTACATGATTTTTCGGGTTCTCGACTTTTCTCGAGCTTAATTTCCCGGGAACAAAGCTCAACCAGAGCATATATACTAACAAGCAACTGCACCAGCTGTTTTTCCGATTAGAAAGGGACGTAAAATAACATAAGAGAAATTATTTTGCATTTCTTTCTTTCCTTTCTAACAATTTGAGAGGAAAATAAATTTTACTCAATACATACACAAATCGATCTCTAATTTTACGCAATACATACACAAATCGGTTTTTAAGTTAACTACCGTTAGATGCGAAATTTGTTCTATGTGAATTTGCTTGTTAGTAGATATGCTCTGGCTCAACCCTAGAACCAATATTGCTAACAACCATGTTCCGAATGAAATCTCAAAGACGTTTTCGTTATTCACTTTATCTGAAAATTTATAGAAGATCTAATCAAAAGGGTAGTGTATGGTTCGATGGAAAGCTCAAATGGTAGAAAAACTCTACATTTTTTTTAATGTATAAAGAGAGCTTTCTACTTTTCAGTACGTACGATTTGATGCTATTGAATCCTACGGAGTATAAGGATCTTATTTTTTACTACTTAATACCAAATTTGAGTGAATTACAGCGTATCCATACGAGTTTACTATGAACAATTGTTCAAGATCTAATATACTCTCCTACTATTGTTAGAAGAATTGAGTAAATTTAAACTTTCAAGGTATTTGTTATTGTTGTACTCATAATAACCTAGTACTATGATTTTGTCATCTTTATAATGTACATTTTTGTCTTCATTTAAGAGCTTATATTTTCAATGCTAAAGTAGGGGGTAAAATAAAGCAAATTTACTCAAAATCCTCATTAAAAATGGGCATCATTTTGTTTTACTATTGATAATGTCACTCATTGAACAGATTCTCAAAGATATTCACAATGTACCCTCTGCAAGCTTATCATTTAAATTCTAACAAGCCCATAATTTCTCAGTCAATTGGAACCGCTTATCGGTTCATAGCCACGAATTTTCGTTCTTGTAATACAGGAAAACTGAACCCCCATAACTTCGTTTGATACTATTCGATCCTTCCAAAATGTTTATGGTTGATTGATTTAACAAGTAGCTATCACCAAATTACATTTAATTCAAGGGTACCTTCATTAAAGCAAATGTGAAATTGATCAATCATACCATCACTGTTGCATACCAGCATATCCTACGTATGCTGGCATGAACTGGGAGCTTGATATGATCCTATATACACATCAGGGCTCCCGAGGAGAGAGAGACATTCCCTGTATAATACCTACATGCTATTGGCTGATATAAGATTTTAAGAATTATTTCACTTCAGCTAATTAATACATCAGGGAATAAGTTAATGAAGTCTTATATTTGCATATTCATAAATTTAGAGTGTTGATGGAACAGTTAATTACCACGATTTTTGTTTACATTAATTATATTTGTTAGTCATTCAGAGGGAAAAGGAAATTCGAAGAAAATAATCTATTAAGTAGTTGCCTTAGGACGCTTATACTCAGGCTGACGCCTTGAGTATGCAGTTATATTGATAAATCAATCAACTATTAGTTCCACTGCAGGTCCCGGACGTAACAGCCTTGGGGCGCTTATACTCGGGCAGATGCCTTGAGTATGCAGTTGAACGTATTCTTAATTCACTTATCCCGGGCTAAGTGCCTTGGGCTAGAAAAGCTTGGGGGCACGCCTTGAGCCAGCGAATGGAGAAATACTTCTCAATTTTCTTGCTTCTTTAATTTTCTTTTATAGCAAAATTATGGTGACTTTATTGCTTACCAACTGAAATAATGAAGACAATTTCAATTCGTCAATGATCAAAGTTCAACTGTAATGTCTTTTTTTACCGCCATCTCTCTGTGACTGGTGCAACCACAAAGCTCAAGCTTTTGCTCGATTTGCCTAATTGCACATTCATGTGACCGATTTTTTTTCACTGGGGTGGTACATTCGATTGCGAAGTCTTATGTGTATATGTTTGATACTTAATACGAGAATGGATGCAAACCCACTTCTGCTACTGCATGTTAGGACGCCGCGCCCGCAGATGCTTTGGTTACAATTCGAAGTTTTTCGTATGTGTACGTTCTCATTCACAGTACACAGAGAGGAACGACGGAGCACGGGCCGAGTAATATTAGGACTGCGGCTCCCGCTACATTGCCTCCCCGCCAAAAAAAAAGATCACGACTGGCTTGAAGAGCATTGTCGTGAAAGATGTTCATTTTTGCTTCATTGTTTTAATCGGTAAACTTAGAATTTCTACTTAAAAATTACTGCTTTAAACGGTTTGAATCGAATTTACTTTTTCTTTGCTCATTATTTCATGAAGGTTATATGTTCCTGTCAATATTCATTTCTGGTCACAATATTTGTTTTTTCTTATTGAATCATAATGACTTGTAGTTCTTGCATAATTTTTGTTTTGAGCTACTTTGCTTTAAATATTTTAACTAATTGTTTTCTTAGACTTATTAGGCATTTTCATTTGATTTTGTTTTGCTCCATTACATACTAGAATGTTAATGCACGCAAAGATGAATGTTTCGGCGCGGAACTGAGTTCTGCAGACCGAAATAAGAACAGGATGGTTCCTCAAAAAACCAGCCACACCAGCTATTATTGAGGAATTTGGGATTATTCGACATATTCAATTGTTGTGGAATATAATCGAATTAGGGTTAACTGGGAAAGTCAACACGTTTTGTATGATGTGAACAATACTTTGCAAGTGATTCTTTATTCATAAATCAAAGGTATTTATAATAATTTTTTTTACAATCATAATTAAATTACTTCAATTGCAATCAAGTTTGTTAACCCAAAATGTGCAAGCCAGCAATAATCGAAAATATGAAATTTTGATTGATCGCATAATTATGCAACGTAGTATTTAAGTTAAGAATGTTGACTCTAAAGAATTGCAAGATGGCATTTACATCAATTAAGAATATTGAACTATGGGCAATACGTTACAAAAATAATAAAATTGAAAATGTGCTGGCTTGCATCAAAAGTTAATAGGAAGAATTTGGACGTGTAATTTATTTTGGTGTACTTTGTTCAGGAACTGAACAATGAATGATAATTAATTTCACATTTATACTCTGTTTTGCTTATTTGTCTTTTACAATGTATTTTTGTTCTTTTGTTTAATTAATTTACGGCATTATACTTCTGCATTGCTGTAATTAATGTAACATATAATAATGGGTTTTTTTTGTTTTTTTCTTTCAGAATGTTAATGCACATAAAGATATATTAAATTTTTGTTTTATGTTGAACTGATTTCACAATTATATACTGTTCCGCATATTTGTCTTTCTACAATATGTTTTTGTTGCTTGCTTGAATGAATTCACTGCACTATATTTTTGCACTGCTGTTATTTCTGTAATACATAAAAATGAGTCTTTTTTTCTTCTCTTTAGGGCTTTGCAAAATAATTTTACAAAACCCTACCAGTTTCGCGACCTATCTGTCTGTCTGTCCGTCTGTCCGTCCGTCCGTGTGTCACAGCACTTTTTCTCACAAACTACTTAAGCTAGAAACATCAAATTTTGTACACAGGTGTAAAGTGGTGCTCTCTTCAAAGTTCAACTACAAAAAATTTTATAAGGTATTTAAGGGGGGGTCCCCCCATTCGAAGGTAGCTGATATGGATATCAAATGAAAGGTCTTGATGAGAACTTTTCAAAACAGGTCTCAATTTGATACTTTTTGCTTCGAGGGACGCGCAGGGAGGGGAAATACACGAAACATTTGTGTCCCCCCCTCGCCTTTGGACACCTGTGATCCGAAAAATCTGAAAAAAACTATGGTGGTAAGTGTTTATGAGTACAACAACAACAAAAACCTTAGAATTCGAAATTCGCTCAACTTTGTTAATAATAGTATGGTATTCGAATTTCACGTTTCCCCCAATAGAATCGCGTTGGTACCCTTAAATTGAACGAAATTCGACATTTACGTTGTCCTGCTAAGGGTTCTTAAACCGTGTAAGTTTGATGAAAATCGAATGATATACACGGAAGTTAGAGCCGTTTCAAATTTCTCCAATTACAAAAAAAATAACACATGATTTTGGTATTTTATGGACTTTCCATCCAGTCAGTCACTGCAGTTTTCACTTGATCTTCTTGAAATTTTCCAATCAGATCAATAACATTAAAATTTTTGAGAATTCATGATTTGATTGATTTTTCTCGGTTTGCAACAAAATGGCGACCATTGAAAATAGAAAAGCCTCGGATTTTCTTGTAAACGTGCACATCTCTTTGACATATTTCTCGAGGTTATTCATTGCTGGTGACTGCATTTCTGAGAAGTTGAATACAAACCCCTTCTAACATGAGCGTAGGCTGGTTTACCAACTTGTTTGTTTTTATTTTGAGTTCATTGATTTATTTCATATGACATGAAAGGCTTCCTGTTAAAACCTTTGTTTGTTTTTTTAATGTGTTATTTAAATTGTTCAACTTATTTTTAAGCTTTATTTCATTCTATTCCTATTATTGTTACATTCATTTGCTTAAATCTTTGCTCAGTTTTCTTTCAAAATTTAGACTGTATTATTGCGTTAGCTTCGTTGCACAAATTTTTGTTTATTTTTAATTTACTCTACTAAATTTTTTCTACTGCAATTGTCAAGGCTTTCTATGATTTTCAATTTGAAAGGAAAATCCTTCATTTGTACCATTTTCCTTCATAATTAAATTTCCATAGACCGTAAATAAAAGCTTGCTAAATAAGCATTTGGTTAGGTAGGGAAATTTCGTTAGTATATTTTGCTGAAGCTCTAGATAGTCTTTTGTTTTGGGAAGAACTCAGTTAAGTTGTACATGAGAAATGTAAGATCGATACGATCGTTTTTGTTCGGGAACTATTAGCTTTTATCGATATGACTTGCAAGTCGTTATTGTTGCTTCATTGCTAAAGCTTATATTGGTTTTATGAAGTGTGGGATAATAAGCGTGGGATCTAAGCTTTTCTCTTTATGTGGACCGTTAATTTTGTAAGTTAGAAACAAAGATTGATAATTTACATGAATGCGCTTAATGGGCTTTGGAGAAGATGATAAGGAAAAAAGCTTTGTCTAGGCAATAACCAATGAGTGAATTGTTTGAAGTTATTTTTTTTTCAAAGCTTTCGCGTGCGCCAATTGCTCGGAAGTCTATGTTTTGTACGTTATCATACTAGTTAGTGGTTGGCGGATAATTGCAAAGAAGATTTTATACTTCTTATTAGATTAGCTTAATGTAGTTTATGGTGGGTAGGGCTTACTGTGGGATTATGTAGCTTTTAAGATATATGCGTTTAATCGTTATTTGATTGGTTGAAATTGTCTATTGCACACTCGTGTATTCACATGAGATAGTACAGAGGGAATTTTATTTGAATTATACCGCTATGTCTTTTAATTATGTGTGAATAGCTGCAGATTATTGATAAATCGAAGACTAAATTACGTGTTATTTTGAAGTTAACTTATTAAATATAGAAACGTTGCATGTGTTATAATGAATGTTATTGATCATTTTCCTGAAATAAATTTAGAAGGAAAGATCTTGAGCCTGAAGTTATGATATGAACTTTGGATGATTTCAGCAAATCGTTAAAAATATCTTGCGAGAAGGAGTCTTCTAAAAAATGGTCGAAACAAATCTATCACTATATGTTGAACATGGTAACATATAGTTTCGGCCTTCATTTAAGACCCTTTATGGTCCGTCAAATTTCTCCCTAGTGAGTTTCTGTTTAGTTTAGCGTAACGCTGACCCAGACTTTGCTGGAAGACTGTACAGTGCCGTGCGAGGTCGCTTCATTAGCCGTTCGTCAAAATTGTTTTGCACAATCCACAGGGGTTTCAATGGTGAGTTATTTAGTAGTTAGCAGTTAGAATGCATTTATTGAGCAGAGAAACGTAGTGACTAGTGGAAGCGTGAGTGAAAACTATTTCAGTTTAACAGCACAGAGGCCCCGACTGGTTGGTAAACCGGTGTCTATTTTGATGATATGCATATGACTTAATGCTAAATGTAGCGTGTCTGCCGACATTGAATTCAGGCAGCTCAGAGGCTTTTATTGATTTCGATAGGGACTAACAACTAAAAACAGTGTGTCTGCTGACAACTAGGGTCCACGGCTCAGAGGCTATTGTCGGTTTTCTTACCGACTTTTAATTAAAAATAGCTTCAGTCGAGGGCTCAGGGGCTATTGTCGGTTTTCTTACCGACTTGTGACTAAAAATAGCGTGCCCACCAACAGCTTCGGTCGATGGCCCAGAGGCTATTATAATCATGTAACTTAGATATCAGAAAAGCGGGTCTGCTGATGATTTCCGATCAACAGTTCCGAGGCTATCTTTTTGTTTTGCTTAGACTAAAGGCTGAGTGGCTGCTGACAGTAGGTTCTTGAGAGATCACTCAAATTTTTGGGTTTTCCTATTTATTTAAGATAATGAAGACAATTTCAAATAGTCAATGATCAATGTTCAACTGTTATGTTTTTTTTACCGCCATCTCTATGTGACTGGTGCAACCACAAAGTTCAAACTATTGCTCGATTTTCCTGATTGCACATGAATGTAACCATTTTGTTTCACTGAGGCGGTACGTTTGATTGCGAAGTCTTGTGGGTATATGTTTGATACTTAATACAAGTATGGATACACACCCACTTCTGCTAATGCATGTTATGACGCCGCACCCACAGATGCTTTGGCTACAATTTGCATCTTTTCGTATGTGTATGTTGACATTCAAAGTCCACAGAGAGGAACGACGGAACACGGACCGAGTAATATTTGGATTGCGGCTCCCGTAACATCAATAACAAAGTTCAGTGAATTCAACAAACTAACTTACGGCAGCGTACACTGCCGTAAGTTAGTTTACTAGCTCGTTTTTCAGGGTTTTGCTAAAAAAAATTTTTTTTTACAATAGCCTATTAATATCGGTACTTGTTCGTCGTTCCGTCCATCCATTCGTGCGTCACAGCAAGTTCTCTCAGGAACTATCAGAGGTATTGTCATCAAATTTTGTGGACTGCTCAGAAGACTCTGGTTAATGTAAGTTCTGTAGTCCAAAAAAATGTAAAAGGCTTTGAAGGGGGTTTACCCATATAAGGCGGAGAATCTTAAAAAAAAATTTTTTTATCAAAGATACTTTAGAAAGGTATCAAATGAAAGGTCTTGATGAGGTCTTTTAATATCTGTTTTTAAAATTTGAATACCGGTAACGGGGTAAGCAGAGAAGCGAAAGAACACAAAAAATTGTGTCCCCCACTTGCGATTGGATACCTGCCGACCAAAAAATCTGAAATAAATCATAGAGGTTGTTCTCTATGAGTGCAATAACAACAAATTCCTGAGAAGTTGAAATGTGCTTAGCTTTGTTAGTAACAGTGTGATTTATCAATTTTACATTTTCGTGTTTAAAATCGTAAGGGTGCCCTTAAATCCAATAACATGTATATGATCATTTATAAGGCCAATAAACTTTGTAAATTTAAAAAAAAATAGGATATTTTTTAACGGAACCACGATAATTTGAATTTTCGGTGTTACAACAACCACAATACGTGGCTATTGAACACAATGTGTTTCCAATCGACTCAGATGCGACGGATTTGTTAGAATTTGCATGAAAATTTCAGAATGGATGTATATCATGCGCATCTTTCAGACTATGTTCAACGTGTGACATTAGTTATCGTAAAATAAAATGGCCATTGTTTTAAATGAAAAGCAATAAAAGTCCGGCTATTGATTCTTGATAAAAACATACATTGTAAAGGTGGAAAATTAACTGTGGTGGGTTTTCATGAGTACAACAATAACAAATATCTTAGAAGTTGAAATTCACCCAACGTCCGTCCGTCTGTATGTCACAGCACTTTTTGTCCGAAACTATAAAAGCTACAGCAATGAAACTTTGTGGAAAAGTCAGAAGTGGTGACTTCTTGAAACTTTTGGGGTGACAAAATTTTTCAAAGGGGTTTAAGGGGGGTCTCTCCATATAGGGAGGTAGGGTAGGGTGTCGTTGTAAAGGTCTCAATAAGATCTTTGTAAAACAAGTCTTAAAATTGCCTTATCGGTACTGTGGGGGGCAAAGGAAGGGGAAATGTACGAACTTCCCGCGTTCTCCCTCGCGATTGGACACCTTTCATCCGAAAAATCTGAAAAAAATCATGAATGTGGTCCTTTATGAGTACAACAACAACAAAAACATGAGAAATCAAAATTCACTCAAATTTGTTAGTAATAGTATGATTTATTGATTGGATGTATTCTTCAATAAAATTTTAACGGTTAGATTAATCTGTCCTGAAAATTTCATAAAGATCGAATGGTATTTAACGAAGTTATAGTGATTTTAATTTCCCTGTATTACTAAGGAGCAATATGCACTGTATTACTATGGAAACATATGGCCACGGAACAACATGTGCTTTTCACCGACTCAGACACTATAGCTTTGCTAGGATATGCATGAAAGTTTCAGGAATGATAGGTATTATGAATATCTTTGAAAACTGATTCAGCTAGTGGTATCAGTAATCTAAAACAATATGGTGGCTGTTTTAAATGCGAAGATTGAATAATTTTGAGTTATTTTTCCCCAACTTCAACGTTGAAGGTGCATGCTTTGAACACTTGATTCAATTTAATGAATGACTAAAAGTGAGCACCTACAATGAATACTCATAGGTGAAACAAGTCAAGGAGGTAGGGGGGAGCTCCTAGCAAAAGGGTTTTATAACGATTCTAGGATTCGAAAAAAGTTCGCCCCTGAAAAAATTTCATCAAAGGTAACTGATACGAGTATCAAATGAAAGTTCTTTATGGGAGCTTTTCAAAACAGTTCTTAAACTGACAGTTTTTGCTTCTGTGGGGCATAGGGGGAGGGTGAAAATAAATGCGAAATGGGTTTCCTTCCCCGTGAATGTGATAAAAAAACCTTGAAAAAATTATCAAGGGAGATTATTATGAGTATAACAATAACAAATACCTCAGAAGTCACAATTCGTTCAACTTTATTAATAATAGTATGATCTTTGAATTTCATATTTTCTCCAATTCTAGATTTTATTCATTGCTGATGCCTGCAGTTTGTAAGTTGAGTACAAAACCCTTCTGACATGAGCGTAGGTCTGTCTATCCAACTTGTTTTCTTTGACAAAAGCCTACTAAAATTGCGTCCTGTCTGTCCGTGTATCACAGCACTTTTTCTCACAAACTGCTTGAGCTAGAAACAGCAAATTTTGTATGCAGGTGTAAAGTGGTACTCTCCTCAAAGTTCAGCTTCAAAAAAATTTTATAAGGTATTTAAAGGGGGTCTCCCCAAATAGGGGAGTGGCCCTCGAAAAAAAATTCCATAAAAGGTAGGCGATATGGGTATCAAATGAAAGCTCTCAATGAGAACTTTTCAAAACATTTGACACTTTATGTTTCGAGGGCTGCACAAAGAGGGGAAATACACTCCTCGCGATTGGACACCAGTGGTCCGAAAAATCTGAAAAGCTCATGGAGGTAGATGTTTATGGGTACAAAAACAACAAATACCTTAGAAGTCGAAATTTGCTCAACTTCGTTAATACTAGTATGATCTTTGAATCTTACATTTTCTCCAATAAAATCTTACAGATATACTTAAGTAGTCCTACGAAAGGTCATTAAACTTTGTAAGTTTAATTAGAATCGAATGATAAACACGGAAGTTATAGCTATTTGAAATTTCTCCAATTACAACAACAATAACACATGATTTTGGTATTTTATGGACTTTCAATCGAATCAGTCACTGTAGTTTTGATTTGATCAATAACATACATAAATATTTTTGGGAATTCATTGATTTTTGTTGGTTTGCAACAAAATGGCGTTTTTTTAAAACTTTACAAACTTGCGGAAAAATAGAAAACCCATCTAGGTAGCTCAGCGGTTGTATTTCAAATCATCTTGTCTGTTTTTTTTTCGCCTTTCTTCTTTCTATTACCTATCCCTGTACAATTCAATTCGGATTGCAGCAGTAGAATGGTTAATGCACTGACTAATAGTTCTTATACAAGCATTAACTAGTGGTTTTTATACAAACTAAATTTTCATTACAGCTCGGCCAACCTAACTAGTTAGTCAACCTCGACTAATTGTCAAAATACAAAAAGCAAATCTAAAGTGACAATTCTGGGTTTCTCTTTCTTTTCTAAGGTTACAGTATGAAAAGCAAAATTAAAGTGACAATTCGGATTCAAAAGGGTTTGTGTTGCTTTGTACTTCTGTGGTTTGTGGTCCAGATCCCTGTGAAAGCAACCTATGTACTTGCAAGGATTCTACAATTCCGTGATAAGTTAACTGAGTCAGTTGAAAATTTTCGATGTCTTTAATAACGTATCGGTCATTTGGTAATATTTTGTGTATAAGGTTCGGTCCGCAGCACATAAGGATTAGTTCCTTATTCGTGCCAACGGTGGTGTCCACGTTACAAATGATGACATATTCTCCCACATTATAATTTTGGGGTGGAAAGCTGTATTTTTGGAAGTACTGGAGGTTGTAGTGCTGTGACTTCTGAATGGCGAAGGCAGCACACGCCCTGAGATCATCTAGGTTGTGATTTGAGTCCTCATCGGTCTTTTCGCTTAAGTATTCAGTTGATTCGTCCAGACTTTCACCTCTCTGCTCCATCCCTAACAAAAGTTTACGAGGTAACTGTTTAGTGGTACTGTGGACGGTATTGTTAATGCCATACTCAATCTGGGACAAAAGGTTAGTCCAATCGGCATCATTAGTGGGCTCACTTAGCTTAGCAATCATAGGTTTTAAAACTCTATTTACCCTTTCCGCTTGCCTTTGTAACAATATTGCTTCTCAGCCAGGGGAGCTAGTATTGCAATAAAGTTCAGTTACTTTTTTTGGATCATAAATTGCTAATAATGGGGCAGCGGCTAACTTAGTGTGCAATGAATTCATCAGTGAATTCAATGAATTCATCAGTGAATTCGAAGGCTACACCCTCGTGGGTGAGGTATTACAGCAGTTTGGCTATTTTTAGAAAGATGCGATGAACTTGCCAAAATAGGAGAACAATCCTAAGCAGGCCTTAAGTTCCTTCTGGTTCCTCAGTATAGGATATTGCTTGATGACTTTTATATGGGCCTCACTTGGACGCACTCCAGAGGCACTGACAGAGTACCCTAAATGCTTGATCCTTCAAATGCAAATCTACATTTTCCCAATTTTAACTCAATCTCCTTTTCAGTAATAAGTTTCAACACTCGACCTAGCAGCTCAACATGGTCTTCAAGCGATGCGGTTGCGAGCAATACGAGTATATCGTCCATGAAGACAACAGTGGATTCAGACTTGAGCATATCTCTGAATCTTTCGCATATTAAGCGCTGGAATGCAGCAGGAGCATTTTCTAGTCCGATGGGCATCTACAAGTGCTCAAAGTGACCGTTCAGAATTACGAATGCTGTGTATTTTACAGATTCAGGTGCCATTCTAGCTTAATGAAATCCATTACGCACATTTCAAATTGAAAAGACCGTCTTTCCTGCTAAAAAATCGATGCAGTCTTCTATAAGTGGTAGCGGGAGATTGTCTCATATCGTCTGTTTGTTTAAGGCTCGATAGTCCACACACATTCTCAATTCACCGCTTTTCTTCCTAACTAAGACTAGAGCAGAAGCGTATTGGGAATTACTGGGTCTAATTATCCCGTTCTCTAGTAGCTCTTCTATGATCTTCTGAACTACTGTTCACTCGTGGTAAGATAATCTTCATGGCATGCAGTGAAACTGAGTGTTATTATTTGTATTTATTATGAGATTCATCGGGTTCAAAATGTTTTCGTAAACAGTCTTTTTAAGGGCTTCAGTGTGGTTTTTGCTCAGGGACATATTTTTTTTAAGGGGTTTCTGTATCATCTGCGGCTAATGTATTAGAGTCGCACAAAGTTTTAAAGTTATTGTCGGTCTGATCATGAACGGGTGCACCAGCGTCGGTCGAATTTTTATCAGTAAATCTAATTTTGTTAAGTTCATAGGTGGTTACCAAAGGAGGTTTGTGTTTTACACATGGTCTAGTCAATCCTTTATTATTTGTCGGTTTGAAGGCACAGAAATTACTTTTGTCTTTTTCAAACGCTTTATTCTCATGACTATACATCTAGGTATTAATATCTTTGTATTCATGAAGATAAATATTAAATTCCTTTAAGGGATTCCAGCCCAATATTATGGGTAGTGATACTGTTTCATCTAGAATCACTATGGGAGGAATCTTTCTAATATATATTGTCTACCAAATTCAATGTAGGCATCGACCTTACCATAAGTTTTTATCGTTGCACTTCCTAAGCCTCAGAGTCTCATATCAAAGGTTCTATTGCTAATGAGTAGAGGGACTGCAGATCGTTTCATAAAACTAATTGGACTGCCAGTGTCGAAAACAGACAACAGATTCACCATTTCTGTGTTTTCTTTCCGACTGTGAGTAAAAGCAATACTTACTAGATTAATTGCACTGATAATTCCATCGTCAGTTACATCAGTATCGTTCTTCAGTTCATTGATGTAGGTAGTGGTGTTGGTGTTGCGAATAACTTTCATGACTTTCTTTGGATTCAGACGATCTCGGTGTTGATGTCCAATCTCCCAACATTTGATGCACGAATCCGGGGTACGCTTCTCGTAAAAGTAGGAACTTTGATAGTGGCCTCATCTGGTGCAGTTAAAAAAGCATGGCGTTACTTCCAGGACAACAGAAACGGCAGATTTCGCAGCAGTTGATCTGGGTACCGTTGCAGCAGGTCAACGGAAAGTTGCAGCTTATTGGCGCACACTTTAGAGCAGATGTAATGCATCTGTTGTGACGCTCAAGTAACCCCTTCAGCTATCGGATAGTGCATGCTCCCAGAAAAAAAGTATGCTTCAGTATTGTGGACCTTTACACCGTCCACGATGAGGTGAACTAATTCGATTTCGATGAGTCGGGCGGGTTTTGCAATCGCTTGCATTTTGAAAACAAATTTCTGCCACGTCTCGTTCTTCTGACCCCAACTATGGGCTTCCAGTTGGCATTAGACGTCTTGTAGAGTGAACGTGCGACCAAATCCCACCATCAAGTCAGTTCGGAGGCTTGCATAGTTTGCGGCAGATGTGGTTCTGAGAAAGGATTTCGCAGTTCCCGTGAGGAGACGTCGAAGGTATATCAGCTTGAAGTGATCATCTGTATTGGCGGTTGCCAAAAAGTCATTTAGGTTAGCTGCATAGCTCCGAACATCATAGTGGCCATCGCCGCTGAATTTATTGCCTGCATATTCAACATCAATAAAGTAATATGTCGAGTGTTCGCAGCCTGCGTCGATTGACTACCTACTTCGAGTAGATTAATTGCATGTTGTAATTCAAGTTATAACATCGTGGACAGCAGTTGTTATTGTAGGTGCAGTGGTTTCATCGTCAATAACACAGAAAAAATTGGAACATCGGTGTGGGCATCGGTTATAACAGTGCAATCAATATATGTAGTTGCCGAAGTAATCTTCAGCGTGGCAAAAGATAAATCAGAAGCGGCTGTTGTGGCAACATATGTCATGATCAGGGCTGCAGCTGGGGCATCAGTGGTGCTAGCGATTTTTGCAGCCGTAATAGCGAGGTTAGGCTCATGGGTTATAGCCACAAATTCGGATTCGGATGAATCATTATCGGTAGGTGTGTCCTCTGCTTCCAACAAATCGTCGCTTCCAGAGAAACTTACGCACTCGCCTTGCTCTAGTGTATCATACAGGAGCCTCAGTTGCGCTACTGTGGTCGTCGTTAACGTATCCACACCGGCTGAGGCGAGTGCTTTAACCAGTTGGTTCTTTGTTAACCGGACCATCACGTTATCAAAACTTATTTTTTTTTTGTGTATCACTTTCCGCGGTTACCCCACACCTAAGTTATAGTCGCCCTTTTTTTAAAAACTTTACAAGCTCGCGGACAAATAAATAAAACCCGTCTAGTTAGCTCAATGGTTGTGTTAGAACAAGTATAAACCAAACAATGTAAATTGTCATAGTTTTCTAAATAGCTCACTAGTTGGAGCTACTGTCAATGCCTTGATTATGTCATTCTGTTCGGTCGAATAATACTCACTCTTGTATCAACTGTTTTTTTGTGCTAACTAGATTCTAAATAAATCTCAGTATACCAATTTAATCTATTGATATTATTGCCCAATCCGATCAGGTTATGGGCCCAGGATACGCGATAAGTAAGTGTGCGTAAAAAGTTATTTTCTAAAAAACGCAACATTCAAGGAAAAAACAATGTCACGTGGGGACGAGGTGCCAGTGCCGGCGCCATTATCTTCAACAGCAACAAGTTCCGGAATTACAGTCAATTTCGAAAAGCTTAGTGGAATATCTAGCTATGGAAACTGGAAGTTTATGATGCGGATGTATTTAGTCCATGAAGATTTATGGGATTGCATCGAAGAATCTGCACCGGGTGTTCCCAAGGTCAATGACAACCGCAAACAACTACGAGCACTCGCAAAGATATGTTTGATGGTTCAACCCTCGTGTTTTTCCCACGTTAGAAATTCCGCTACTGGTTACGAGGCATGGAACAACCTAAAGACAGCCTATGAAGACAGGGGGCTGTGTCGTCGTCTTGGACTCTTACTTACGTTATTTGGATTAAAATTGGAACAATTTAGTGACATGGAAGCGTATATCTTGAGAATCACGGACTTGGATCAACAATTACGAGACATAAACGCCCCATTAGAAGATGATTTGCTGTCAGTGTTATCATGGCTTTAGAAAATTCGAGCATTAAATTGTGCAGCGAAACAGTGAAAATTAAATTATTACAAGAAAATTTACGTCGAGACTTTGACAAGAGTGAAGGTGCGATGTTTACAAACAAGTCTTTCACAAAAAGTGTCAACAAACATCCAAAGTGCTTCATTTGCAAAAAACCAAATCACTTTCCTGAAAACTGTCCAACTAAAACGAACAATAAAAAAATTCATAAACGGGGTGAAAGTGAAAATTGTGAGAAAGCGTGGAACGGAACATTATTGACAGCACTAGCTGTGAACATTGGCTCGAATGCCTGGTACGTCGACTCTAGCGCTACTTGTCATATGACAAACAACAAAAATCTATTGGAAAATTATGTTGCGGACACTCCGCGGTTAGTTACAGTTGCTAATAATCCGAAAATGCATCGTGAAGGTCATGGTGAAGTAGAATTATTGTTGAAAGGACAATCTCAAGTTACAAAATTAAATGAGGTTATTCTTGTGCCAAGACTATCAACAAACCTTATTTCCGTAGGCAAAATGGCTTCTAAGGGAGTTGAAGTTCATTTTGACATTAAAAAGTGTAATGTTTATTGCGGAAAAATGCCAGTTGCAAGTGCTACAAAGGTGAATGGTGTCTATGAACTGGACACAGTGAGTCAACAATCAACAAATGGTCATGAGCTGGCTGTGACATGTCAAACAGTGGCTTTGGTGGAGCCACACATCCAGTCCATGGATGGGAAACACAGGAGATTTGGCATTGGAGACTAGGACACCTGAACAAGCGAAGTATGGATTTACTGAAACAAGGCATGGCAAGTGGAATTAATTACACTTATAGTAAAAATAGTCCCTGTGCGGCATGTATTGAAGGGAAACAGAGCAAAATACCATTCCCAAAACAATCATATAGTCGAGCCACTAGGGAATTAGGTCTCATACATTCTGATTTATGTGGGCCTATGTCAGTTTCCTCATTTAGTGGTGCCAAGTATCTATTAACATTTATAGATGACTATACTAAGATGACATTTGGTTATTTTATTGAAAGTAAAGATGAAGTTCTGTCTGTATTCAAGATCTTTAAAAGTTTTGTAGAAAAACAAACTAATTTGAAAATAAAGATGATAAGAACAGACAATGGTCGTGAATATGTGTACAAACATTTCCAGACATTCCTTCAAGAGCATGGCATCGTACACCAGACGACTGTGCCCTACTCTCCACAACAGAACGGAGTTGCGGAAAGGGCAAATCGCACGATTATGGAGGCCGGACGATGTATGCTACCAGATGCAGGTATGGACCAAAGATTCTGGGCTGAGGCTTTGAATGCAGCAATCTTTATCAAGAATAAATCACCAAGTAAAGCGGTAAAGGGAACCACACTAAAATAAAAATCAATTTTGAGAATATTTGGCTGTGTTGCTTATGCAATGATCCCTGATAAGAAGCGTAAGAAACTAGATGCAAGGAGTAAACAATACATTTTGGTACGATATTTTAATGAGTCAAAGGATACAGACTAATTGATCCTCAAAATCTCTCCAAATGCATTAAATCTTGAGATGTGTGCTTCTTGGAAGGAATGATGTATAAAGACTTAAAAGTAAATCAGAATAACACTACTACTGATTGTCAAATAAATTTTAATTATGGAATAGAAAATGTTGTGAGAACAAATGATGATAACAATGTCAATCCCTCGCCTACTAGAGAGTTATCTGACTCGATCACAACTAATTCAACTGTTTCTGACTCTAGCTCTGTGGATGACCCCAATGATGTCACATAGAATCCAAACATGACTCAAGATCAGTATTCTAGTTATTATGAAGACATTGATGAGAGCGTGAATGCTGTAATAGCAATGACAGCAACAACTCTTGATGGAGAACCACATACAATTGAGGAAGCATTATCAGGACCTGAAAAAGAACACTGGAGGGAAGCTATCGAAGATGAATATAAACCATTTAAAAAAATCGAGCCTTGGAGTTTGACATTACTGCCTGAAGGAAAGAAGGCTGTGCGCTGTAAGTGGGTTTCCACGAAGAAGCTAGGACCAGAAGGTCAGTTACTCCGGTATAAAGCACGCCTTGTAGCAAAACGTTATACCCAGGAATACGGGATTAACTACAAGGAAACCTACTCACCTGTGGTACGATATTCTACTACACGTACATTGATTGCCCTGGCAGTAAATCTAAACTTACACAACGATCACATGGGTGTAAAGACAGCATTCTTAAACGGTGATTTACAAGAGACTGTTTACATGGAGCAGCCAAATGGATACAAGATAAATTGTAAAGAAAACGATGTATTTAAACTCCATAAAGCTATATATGTGCTTAAGTAAGCCTCAAAGGCATGGTTTGATAAGATAGATAATGCCTTGACAGATCTTCAGTTTAAAAAAACACTCAGTGAGCCTTGTGTTTACATTAAATCAGACAACTCAGGAAATATAATTACGAGGTGTGTTCAAAAAGTATCGCGAATTTTGAATTTTCGCGGGTTACGTATATTCGAATTTCGATTTTTTTGTGACGTTATGTTGGTACTCATGTCTGTCACTTATGCCGACAAGCTCGGCCATTTTGAATGTTCCCTTGATTGGTGATAGCTGCTTTACTTGCACGTGTTTTCAATCGTCTTCGATTTTTACTTATTCAAAAAAATGGATCAAAGAACGTGTATCAAATTTTGTGTGAAAAACGAAATTAAGTGCGCGGATGCATTCCGAATGTTGACTGTGGCATACGAAAAAGCTACCTTGGACCGAAGCAACGTTTATCGGTGGTACAAAATGTTTTTAGAAGGCCGAGAAGATGTCAACGACGAAGAGCGTGCCAGACGCCCGAGCACTTCAACAACAGACGAAAAAATTAATGAAGTGGAGAAAATGGTATTGGCCAATCGTCGAATCACCGTAAGAGAAGTTGCTGAGGACCTAAACATATCGATTGGATCGTGCCATTCGATTTTAATTCGTACCAAAATTGCTCAATTGCGACCAAAAACAGCAACGCATGAACATTGCTAATGAGATGTTAAACTCTGTCCGCGACGAACCAAATTTGCTTCAGAGGGTCATAACTGGTGACGAATCGTGGGTTTATGGTTTTGACGTGGAAACCAAAGCTCAATCATCTCAATGAAAGCTGCCGCATGAACCAAGACCGAAAAAAGCGCGCCAAGTTCGGTCGAATGTGAAAGTTTTGCTGACAGTTTTCTTCGATTGCAGGGGCGCGGTGCATCATGAGTTCTTGCCACAGGGAAGAACGGTCAATGAGGAATATTACCTGCAAGTTATGCGCAATTTGCGCGAAGCAATCCACCAGAAACGCCCGGATTTGTGGGAGAACAAAAATTGGCTTTTGCACCACGATAACGCCCCTGCTCACACATCGTTGCTTGTGCGCGACTTTTTGGCCAAAAACAACACACTAATGATGCCGCAGCGACCGTATTCCCCAGATCTGGCCCCCTGTGAATTTTTCTTGTTTCCTAAACTGAAGAGGCCCATGAAAGGACGACGTTACGCTACGCTTGACGAGATAAAGACGGCATCGAAGGAGGAGCTGAACAAGATTAAAAAAAATGATTTTTTGAAGTGCTTCGAAGATTGGAAAAACCGTTGGCACAAGTGTTTAATATCTCATGGGGATTACTTTGAAGGGGACAAAATAGATATTCATGAATAAATAAATAATTTTTGAAAAAAAAAACAAAATTCGCGATATTTTTTGAGCACACCTCGTATATTAGCTTTGTATGTCGATGACATTTTAATTATTAGTAAAGATACACCAGAAAAGAAAGCGCTAAAGGAGAAACTGATGAAAAGGTTTGAAACAAAAGATCTTGGCCGAGCTGCACTTGTATTAGGAATGAGATTAAATCAAAGACAAAATCAATCAGCAGTGTCATGGGTAAGCCGAAAACAAAGAACTGTGGCCCTATCAAGCACCGAAGCTGAATATATGGCATTGTGTGAAGGAGCTAAGGCGGCTAAATTTCCTAGAAGCTTTCTTTTTTGAATGTTTAGGTAAACATTTATCAGTAACTTTGTTCAATGACAGTCAGTCAGCACAAAACATTTGTAAAAGTCATGTTAATCATAGCCGTAGTAAACATATTGATATTAAACATCATTTTGTACGACAAATTGTAGAAAATAAAATTATAATGTTAAAATACTTATCTACTGAAAAAATGCCAGCAGATGTCCTAACTAAATGTTTAAGTAAAGATAAACATTTTAATTGTGTAATAAATCTTGGATTACAGATTGTTTAGATTAAGGGCAGGTGTTAAAACTAGTATAAATCAACCATGAATTGTCATAGTTATATAAATAGCTTACCAGTTGGAGCTACTGTCAATGCCTTGATAATGTCATTCTGTTTGGTCGAATAATACTCACTCTTGTGTCAACTGTTTTTCTATGCTAACTAGATTATAAATAAATCTCAGTATACCAGTTAAATCTATTGTTGTTTTCGCCCAATCCCATCAGGTTGTATTTTGAATCCTCTTATCAGTTTTTCTCCATCTCTTCTTCGTTCTATTACCTATTTCTGTACAATTCAGTTCGGATTACAGCAGTAGAATGGGTCATGCACTGACTAACAGTTCTTACACAAGCATTAACTAGTATTTAGTTTTATACAAACTAAATTTTAATTACAATTTTTTATTCAGGTCAGTGAATGATTTTAGTAATATTGGAGCAAAATTTTGGCTGGTTAAAATGGAGTCCTTTTGACATGAGCATCGTTTTGTCTACCCAACTTGTTAATTTTCTACTTCCTGTAGTACGATGAACCCTTTTGCCAGAAGTTGATACAATTTCATTTGCAATATGTTTTTATGATCTGATGCGGTTGAAACTTAACTTTCCTAGTGATTTGCATGTCCTCAATTTCATCAAGCTTTTTTGGTCGCCCTGTGCAAAGCTTGGATAAGCAGCTACCATTCTTTTTGTAGTTCTTCAAGATCGTTTGGGTAGTAGAACCACTTCTTTTCACAATATTCGCGATTTCCTGGAGAGATTTCTATTCCCTGCTTAATTTTCCTAATAACTCTCTAATGGGCAGCGACACTTCTTTATTTTTAGAACTAATTTTTCCCTATAGGTGCATAAAGCAGCACTTTACTGTTTCACTTTCAAGTAAAAACTGAATGAAAAATGCATGCTTTCCTTGCCGTTTCGAACACTTCTTACAATATAGATCATATTCGCGAGGTACCTGCATGGAGACTTTTGCACACTAGAATTTTGTCTTACAAATCGAATGCTGCTTATTTCTCATGTCGGATTTCGCAAAACATATCAGGTGTATGTAAACTAATGCATTTAAATATATTTCACATCTGATTGCCTCAAAGGTCCGGTAGAATGTTTAATTTTAAATTAAGAAAAAAATGTACAGAATAATATGCGGTGATTAGATATTTTGGGTTTGTAAAAATCCCAATTATTTTTAAGTTTTTCACTTGCTTATTTTTGTGAATATTATACCACTGATAAAGCTAGTCTTAAGAAGAAAATTCATTGTCAACTTTATTTAGGGCATGTCATAAGGTCGGGTTATTGTCTACGCGACTAATATTCGCGGTTTTGTTTGATCTGTGATGTTTGCCCGTTATCTATTGGTGGCAAAGAACTGCCATTGGCCTCGGTTTCCGCTGAGTCTTTTCATAAGTGGTAGATTCCAGTAAGGAACTGGTCGCTTTGACTTTACAATATGCTTGTCAAACATGCTGAACAACTTTTCAACTTTAAAGCAATCATAATATCTGCTAAATAACAAAAGTACTCGAAGAAATAAAAGCTTTGATTTTTATTCACATTTATTTTATGGTCCGTTTGATAATAAAGACTCACAACGGTTTAGGAAGAATATTTGGATTGATTTGTTCATATATAGAACACAAATTCGGGAATTTAGGGTTTTTGCCGCTTGCACATTTCGATGCAGCTGGGCCTTTCACGTAAATTGGATAATCTATGATATTGGTTATAGCGTAGTTGCACGCTAAGAGGTAATCTATGCCACCAGCACGCGGTTGTCGTAGCAGAGCGCATCCCACACGTGTTGCTCGATCATTTACCATAGCGGTGAAATGTCCAATCATACGGCTGAAATAATATTCTATGACAAAAAAGTAATACAAAAATAATTTGACGTACCCTGGATTAGCTGGATACCTATCGACATCAGCTTGAGTGGCGTCCTTGTATTCATTGAACCAATCATCGACTAGATTGATAGCACTATCTACTGTTGGGTCAGGAATTCCCCAGCGGAGTGCTAAGTTTTGACCACTAGCCCCGAAGTTCACGGTATTGCGACATTCATCGTGACGCATCTCACATTGTTTAGCATTGAATTCAGCCAGCTTAGCCAGTTCATTGCCCCATTGCTATTTATTGGAGGAAATTTTCAAAATTTCTGGTTTCTGGTCATTTTCAGAACTTACAATCGTAGCCATTCGTACGGCAGGTTGGAATCCCGGTAAAGTGCCACCAGCAATGCGATTCCTATGCTCATTATGTTTGTCGAGTATCCGGGTTTTAAGGGCAGCTGTCATATTTACAATCGCTCGACCCGGCTGGCATGCTGGTCCAAAAGCCTGGAAATTTGAACGTCGAATTATTACGCGAACATTAGTGAAAGTTTGCTGTGCCTTTTTTTTACGTGGATGCCAAATTTAAAATTAAAAAACAATTTCGCCCTGGGGATATCAAATAAACTAAATACTTGGCTGTAATAAAATAATTTACAAATTTTTGAAAAATATTGAACAGTCCTAATAGAGACCTGAATACGGGATTCTAGCGCTCTTTCCTTTATATCACTGAGAATATACTCTGAATATGTATAAATATTCAGTAAAATCAAGAAACCACAAAAAATCCAGCTTTTTTGATAAAAATATTTAGCCAACACGACGCTATAACTATCAGTATCAACTCAATAATTTTTAAAATATGGGAAAATATAAACCAAATTATTATCCAAAGAATATATATAAACAAAAGGAATGGTTTGAACATATTCACACAAATGGCTTAAAGATCCTGAGATACAAGAACAGTCACGACCTCATTAAAAAACTTATTTTAAATTAAAGCAAAACATGTAAATTAGTGAATTGTTGGTAGTCAAAGGCATGTGGTCGAAATTAAGAACGTATAATGCTTAAATTCCACGATTATTTATACTTTGCTACTCACACCATTGTTATTACAAGCAATATGTTTACTTGTTCCACAGAGTTTTGGATCACAATAATTTTGTACTTGTCCTTGCACGCAAACTGAACCAAAAACCAAAATACCCACAGTGAACCACATCCTTACTCAATCAAACTTTTAACAGTGAAAAGCATCTTAAATCAATTTAGTTTCCGCTGGCACTTTTATACAATTTTCCATATTTACTTTCTACAGAAAGTCTTCAGAAGTTTTCTAGTCTGGATATCGTTTTTTACACCCGCATTTTGATAGGATCTATTGATTTAACTGACCAAACATTGGTTCAAATGCCAATACAACACAATAATAAGTCCACATTAACATGTAGACTTTCATTTTTTTTCTTGGAATTAATTGCGTAAGTTGTTTTGCCAAACTAGGTTCACCTGTTACAATATTGTAATCAAAAACCCAAGCGTACGTCTTTTTGTTGGAGCATTGGTAAAACTTTCAGGATAAAAAGAACATATGTTACTTATACACCAGGATTGCCTCTTCAATCTAAATTTGTGAACAAACTTGATTCCATTTGTTGTACTCGTATATTTGAAATTCCACCAAGGAATTGTTTATATGCATATTTATGTTGATTTGGATTGTCCCTCTGGAGGTAATTTCGTTATTTTTGTTTAATAACGTGATTGTGGAATACTTAAACCAATCAGGCAGTGTTACGCATCCTATGCACATGCCCAACGTAGTCAAAGTGTTCAAAGAGAATACCGCGAAAGGTCCATAATAACATAGCAGATCGTTTTCAAGTTGAAGTGAAGTTAAATAAAAAGTAATGGACATTTATGTTCATAAAAGGACAATCACATAAGGTAATTTGTAATCTGTCATTACTCTCTGCTGCAGTTGGGTTTCCGCTTGCCCGCTGGAAGCGTCAATAATAAGTCGAAATTATTATCTACTTAGCCCATCGGCGTAATATTTCATTTCAGCACATAAAATATATCTTTAATAAACTCAAGTATTTAGGATCCTCTTAATAAGCCATTTTACGTATCTATTGATTGCTCGAAGTCGCATGACTTCGAGCAATCAATAGATGCACATTACAGTGTTTTTTTCTATATTGTCCATTCTCATGATGATTAAAATTTGCCTTTTTATATTAGATGTAAAACAACAAAGCAATTCCACCGTAGATGGTCCCAAGCCCGGTTGAGAAAGGAGGAGCTTTTCCGATTGTTTCCCTAACCCACAGCTTCTTTGACTCCTTATCCTAAACGCCACAAACAAATGCTAGTAAATGGTCTCGAGATCGCACATTGGGTTTACTTGTTGTCCAATGATGGGACATTAAATGCCAATGAATTCAAATACGCCTGCAGCACAGCTACATACTAAATCCTACTTACACCTCCTTTGTGGTAATGTAAGAGGGTGAAGGCGAGTCCTTTCATGCCTGATAATGGAATTGAGGTAATAACCATGTCACCGGATTGGAGGCTGGGCGACAGGCAAACTACCCGTCCCTGAAAAAACCGACAGTGTTTCGAAACCTGCAATAGAACCTTGGAATGGATTGAACCTAGGGCAACGAACTCGCCATCGAAAAATGGACTATGGTATTGAATCCTGGAATTCCAGATCACTCAACAAACCTGGCGCAGTTAAAAACCTATTACAACAGGCCAGTCGATATAAATTAACCCAACTGGTAATCCGGGAACTGGGCTGGACGTGATTTTCAAGACATGGGATGGCACACAATATTTAAAAGTGGGAAACCTGCTGTAAAACGAGAATGTGAAGTGGCCTTCATTGTGGATAGGGAGTTTAAATTGCACATTATTGATTCTAAGGCAGTCAACGAGCGATTGGGTGTGACCCATACAAAAGTGAAATTCTTTAAAATTTGGCTGATGTATGTATACGCTCCGACTAAAAAATAAAGTATGAAGAAACAAAGGAAACGCTCAAAAATTAACTAAAAAGACCTGCCAACTTATTGCCAACAAACAACACAAACATAAACCTAGGCGATTTTAACGCTAAGTTTGGCAATGAGCTATCTCATCTGGGAACGTCTGCAGGATATAGCCTCTACGATGAAACAAATGATAACGGCCACTGACTGATTTACATAGCGTGTAGCAGAGGTCTAGTCATACTTTTGACTTGCTTCGTATATTGCCGCATACATAAAATGACCTGCGCATCATCGGTTGGCAACACACAAAACCAAATCGACCCTGTTTTGAACTAACAACAATAGGCTTCAAGCATACTTGACGTCCGTACATACCAAGGAGCCAATTATAGCTCGGATCTTTACTAGATCAAATTAACCTATCGATGTCGTATGTCAAATGCGTATTCAGCGAAGACCGGCCCTCCCCCATCGAAAGACTCCAAGCGCGTTTGTGGTGAAAATTTTCACGGAGAACCTCGATAATCAACTAGCTCCCATCATATTAGATACAACGCAACGAGCTATGGGTGGAAGTGGCATACCAGAGAATCTGACATCGAGCTCGGCTCACAAGAAATGATTGGTTCGATGATGAATGCCAGGATTCGTTAGATATAGTAATATAAAGGTTGGACAATCAGGACGAAGATTAGCGAATAAGATCATTAAAATTAAGAAAAGAAAATACTCTGACAATCCATTGAGAAGCATCTATATAAGTCTAGCGAGCAACAACACAAGACGAGCATACAAAGTAGTGAAAAGCTTGAAAAAAGGTTATCAGCCCAAGACCATGTTCTGTCATGATGATATGGGCCAGATCGTTGCTGTTGAAAACATGATTAAGGAAATCATAATTGACGATTACAATATTGAAAATGTGAGAAAATTTGCCCAAACTAGAAATGATAATGGAAATTTACAGCTTGTAAATTAAATTTCTTATTCTTTTTTGATGATTTTGAAGACCAGCTGCATAAACAGAAATACAAACCTCCAAGAATACAAATCTGTGATAACACATGTGCTGTGTTATGGGTGTGAAACATGGACCGTAATCCAAGCATCCGCAAACATATTGAAAGCCTTTGAGTGACGGATTCTGACGCAAATAATTAGAGGGAAACTAGACGGGGATCAATGGCGAATTCGATACAAACATGAGCTGCGACACAAAGAAGAATTTTTTGGGAGAAGTGAAGGGTGGAGACCAGTCGGGAAGCTGGGGAAACGTTCTTCTGACTTTGTTGACGATGATAGCTTATCGCGGCTCGGATTTCAAAAATGGGGAACACGTTCAATGAACCGAAACAGTTGAAGGCACTTGTTGCAGAAAGCGAAGGCCCGAGAAGATCTGTGGGGCTACGAGGTAGAAGAAGACTACAAAATTACATTGTCATAGAAACACAGCTTGAGGTACCACTGTAATACCTATATTACAAATTCCCATACTTACCAATAATATCTATAATACCTGTATTATAATTTCATAATTTTACCCTACTCACCTTTTTCAATTTTTCATTACTCACCTTTGTTTTAATAAAACAATGCATTTCCTTCATATGAAATGCTTGCTACAAACCTACATACAAACATTTCATGCATTCACATTTAGAATCTTATCATTCTTAAACGATAAATATCCACATGACTTCATATGTACATATGCGTACAAAGTACTCATCAATGAAAACAATAAAGTATCGGGCACACTTACGTTTTCATGTGCGGATTTATATTTCTGGTACGTGTGCGTATGGTCAATGCGTTTAATGTTTGTAAATAAGAATTGGTCAAGTGTAATTTAAGTGTAGTAAGTCAAAGTAGAGTAGAATGTAGAATTTATTGGGTCATAAATAAACCATGTGACACTGCTGCATATTTTGTAGAACGAAATTAATGAGGGTGAGAAATGTTTATTGAAAATTAATTAAGTTCTTTTTTTTGTTGACGATTGTTAAATTGTAGTATAAATAGATTCAGCAAATTCAAATAAAGTATTTGGTGTACAAATTTATAACCGGAATTTGACGCTAGATGTCCGTACTAACAAATATCGTGAAAGCTCGAACTTTATATGTATGTCCATTTTAAACGTAAATTTAAAAGCTATCAAAACCAGTCAGCAAGATAATTTTATCATGTGTCCATCATTATTATTTTTCACGATGAATAACTTCAAAAATTGGAGAAAAAGACAGCATTTGCACGAGGTTCTGTTGGGTCATTTTTTTGCAAAGAAAACTACTGCGGAATGTCATCGTTTGCTTATAGAAGTTTATGACGACGACGGTTTAGCAAAAACATCGTGTTTTGAATGGTTTCAACGCTTCAGAGGTGGCGATTTTGACATCAAAGACAAAGAATGCCCAGGACAGCCAAAAAAGTTTGAAGACCAAGAATTGGAGGCGCTACACGATGAAAATTCGTGTCAAACGCAAGACAAACTTGCAAAATTGTTGGGAGTGACTCAGCAAGCCATTTCGAAATCTTTGAAAGCCACCGGTTACATTCAGAAACAGAAGCCGCCGGATACATTCTACATTATGAGTTGAAGCCGAGAGACGTTGAACGGCGCCTTCTGTATGTCTGAAATGCTGCTTGAGCGCCAGAAAAAGAAATCATTCTTGGATCGGATTGTGTCTGGGAATTAAAAATCGATCCATTATGACAATTTCAAGTGCAAAAAGTCATACGTGAAGTCCGGCCAACCAGCCAAATCAACGGCAAAGCCAAATATCCATGGCGCCAAGGTTACGCTGTGTATTTGGTGGGATCAGAAGAGGCCGTTATATTATGAGATGTTGAAATCGAGCCAGACAATCACAAGTGACCTGTACCAAACACAATTAATACGTTTCAAGCGTGCCATCATCGAAAAACTCCCGGAATATGCGACCAGACCCGAGGCTATAATTTTTCATCACAACAACGCTGAGCCGCATGTTGCAAGACCCGTGAAAAACTATTTGAAAAATAGTGGATGGGAAGTTTTGGCCCACCCGCCTTATAGTCCGGACCTTGCTCCGTCCGACTTTCATTTATTTCACTCGATGCAAAACGCCCTCTCCGGAATACGCTTCACTTCAGAGCAAGGCATCCAAAATTAGATAAATTCGTTCTTGACCGCCTAGCCGGCGCAATTTTTTTGGGATCGAATTCATAAATTGCCTGAAAGATGGGGAAATGTTGTAGCTTCCGATGGACAATGCTTTCAATAAAATATGTTAAAAGATTTGTCCACAATAAGGCATCAAATTTCGCTAAAAAAATCCGGTTATTAAGTTGTACACCCAGTAAATTCTGTTTAAAGTATTCTTGAAAAGTCGTTTCATCGGTACTTAGAATCTAAAAGTCGCGAAGATAATTTTTCGCTAGACTATATCAAAAATGGCGTCGTGGCCTTACAAGTCCTCGCCACTCTATCTGCGGAGCAATCCGCTGTATAGGTAATTAGGAACTTATTTGCTTATATACTTCTTCAACTCATTTGAAATTTATATAGCTCGAAAGAAGACAAGACAGCTATCTTATTTCACCACAAAAACCATAAACATAATTTTTTTGCTGAAAATTCCAGAAATGACTGCTCCCATTTCCTTTGAAATTATTGAGTGGAATTTAGATTTGCCCCATTTTTCTCACTGGTAACTAAATTCTTTCCTAATCTTTATCCTTAGCTTGAGCTTTCTTCAAATCATTTACAAATATAAGCTTTATCAAAATAATTCTTATTGTTCTCAAGCCCTTCCAATTACAATAATCATTCTGCTAAGCTTTTGGATTGACAGTCATTTTACCATTTTGTTTGATATTTCAACGAGAACAATTGCATTCCATAGAAAAACCACAGGACCTTCTTCCTGTATTTAGCAATATCTTCCACGGCGCTCCATTAAATTCTCCCTTTTCTGTTCACAGCTCTACAGTACCTCTCGGACCTTTCCTTCCTACAAAGGGTTCTTTCAACTGTCTCAGTTTATTACCTACGTGCTCCAATTTTGCAATCTGACCAGCGTTGACCTGTCTTCGTCAACTAGGTCAAACCAGCCCCTCCACCCTGCACTTCTCTCAACGAATACCTTTTTGGGTATCCGTTGTTTACCTACACGATTCACGTGGCCAGCTCATTGCAGCTTCTGCAGATCTACAATTATTGAGACCGACGGCTCACCAAAAGTTTTATACAGCCCATGTTGGTATTGAATTCGTCGTTGGTCCCCGTCCAGCTTCCCACCAGTTATTCGCCGACGGTCAAAGTCATTAAAATCGTTTGCAGATAATTCGATTGAGTCTAAGTTTCTATCCAAGAAAGCAAGGAAGGCACCGGGACCAGATGGCGTTCCTGTTGAGGTTTTGCAGCTTGTCTACAAGCTTTGTCCTGACTTGTTGCTCAGTATGTTCAACGCTTGCCTTTACGAAGGTGTATTTCCGGAACGCTGGGAAGTGGCGAGGCTCGTACTGATCAGCAAGGGGAAGGGAAATTCCGAGTTGGCGTCTGCATACCGCCCGTTATTTATTCTAGACACGGCTGGGAAAGTGCTCAAGAAACTCATCAAGGGAAGACTCACTGACACAGTCCGTTCTACTGGGGACCTATCTTCACGGCAGTATGGTTTTAGAGCAGGTCGCACCACTATTGACGCGATAGCGGAAGTAGTGAGCGCAGTCCAAAGAGCGGAGGCTCACTGCCAGTCAAACAAAAGGGTTGTGTTGCTCGTGACGCTTGACGTCAGAAACGCCTTCAATGCCGCCAGATGCGCGGATATTCTGGAAGCACTGGAAAACTCTTTTCAAGTTCCAGAATATCTGATGCGGATTTTGAAGAACTACCTGACAGACCGGAGCTTGCTCTATGAGACGAAGGAGAGTCGGCGGAGGATAGAAGTTACATCGGGCGTTGCACAAGGCTCCATCCTTGGCCCAGACCTGTCGAACATCACGTGCGACGGGCTACTGAGAATCGAGCTGCCGGATAAGTCGCGCTTGATCGGCTATGCGGATGATGTTTCGGCGCTATTTGCGGGACGCACTGTTGAACAAGCGCAACTCAAACTGGGTATGCTAATGCGCTGAGTGAGGGACTGAATGACTGCTCGCGGGTTCAGCCTAGCTTTGGACTAAACCGAAGTAGTCATCTTGACAAAAACGAGAATCCCTAGAGTAAGGATGATCAACATTGGAGAAGTACTCGTTGAGACTAAACTAGCAGTGAGGTACCTGGGCATTTTGATCGACTCGAAGATGCGTTTCTCCGAGCAAATCAGGGCAATAGCTGACAAGGCTGCAGCGAGTGTTTCAGCTCTCAGCCGATTAATGGCCAACATAAGGGGTCCCACCTCATCAAGAAGGAGACTTCTGATGAGTGCAGTACAATCTGTGCTGTTGTACGGATCGGAAATATAGTGTAAGGCTCTCAACAAGGAGCTGTATCGAAAGCACTTGGCACAGGCGCAGTGACGAGGAGCGCTGCGGATTGCATCTGCATATTGGACTGTCTCGGAGTAGGCAGTGCTGGTCATCGCAGGAGTGATACCCATTGCCCTCCTTGCCAAGGAGTGCCGCAGAATCTACCTGTGGAGGAACGAATGTGACAGAGATGCTGTCGCCCACGAAGAACGAGAACGCTCACTCAGTGATTTGCAACAGTCCTGGGTGAGCGATACAAAAGGTAGGTGGAGCGCACGCCTTATTGGTGACCTGAGGCCGTGGCTCAATCGAAGGCATGGTGGGACTGACTTCTATCTAACTCAGTTACTGAGTGGACATGGATACTTTCGGTCTTACCTGCACAAGATTGGTAACTCACGGTCTCCTGACTGCATATTCTGTGCTGGAGAGGTTGATAATGCCTACCGCACATTTTTTGTATGCAAAAGGTGGAAAAGGCAGCGCAGTGACCTCGTTGAAGAAATGGAAAATCTATATCCGGATGAACTCACTGGAGAGATGCTCACATCCGTTGGCGAATGGAACTGTGTGGCACATTACGCTTGGGCAGTCCTTAAGATAAAAAGGAACATATTTGAGCGCCTGGAGGCGTCTCTTTTCTAGAAATCTCTCTCCCTTCCCCTCTTCCGCTGGAAAAGGGATCCCTGTAGCCTGGTGGCGCCTAAGCGCGTAGAGAAATGAGGCTTAGCCCGAAGTAATGTGTCAAACGGTTCCAGGCTAGGTTCTCAGATTGACAGGGGAGGTGTTTAGTGCGTAGTCCAAGGGTATCCTCCATGGGAGTCCCACACTGCCAGACTCGGCGGGCGTAAATGCCTTCACCTCCCTACCACAAAAAAAAAACAAAAAATAGGTCTAAGTTTCGCACCTAAAGCATAACTCAAGTCTTATTACAGATTTGTATACTTGGGGATTTGTTTTCCTATGTGTGTATTCGGTCTTCAAAATCGCCCAAACTGAATTAAAAATTTGTTTGTGAGCTATTTTCTTTGGCGAATTTCTCCTCGTTTTTTTGGTGCCCAAACACACAAATTTGCCCATAACTTTGGTATTAAAATCGCCACATGTCTAATTTGGGTTATTTGAAATATATTTTGCCTTGATTTCGTCAAGAGCGTTGTTTTATTTTCATTGATATGTAGTCCTACTAGTTTTTTTTGCTGTCGAGTTTCAGGAAAAGTTCTTAGGCAGTTGTTAATGACCGTGAAACAATGTTGATACTATCCACATAGGCTACCACTTGGGTCGACTTTTATAGTAATGTACCTCGTGCAGCGGCAGGTAGCTTCCCTATAACGTCTTCAGAGCCGAATTGAATACCAATGGGGCCAGCTCATCTCCCTGCTCTAGCCCGATATTTGTGTGTATCGGTGAGTTAGTTATTGGCGCGGAAATGTGAGGTCATCGGCATCAATTTCATTTTGATTTAACAGATTAATAAAAAAGGAATACCAAAATAAAGCATTATTTGGTACAGTACGTTACGAGCAATACTGCCGTGCTCTTGATTAAAATCAACGAAAATTTGGTGTACTTTTTTTTGAACTTCCTACATTTCTTAAGTATCTGCTTGACAGTGATCAATTGGTCTATGAGGGTAGTCCCAAAAGTATTCAACTAGACTTATGAATATAGGTCGTTTAAGAAACCCAATTACTGCGATTGACAACACCAACTTTCAGCAACTTAATTTGAAAAATTTATCACGGTACGTCTATTATTATTTTTTAAAGGCATCCAAAATGAACGCTCTCAGTGAATTTGTAGACATGAAAAAACTCGGGCATCGGTATGTGATACAATACTTTCATTTGAAAGGTCTAAGTCCAACCGATATCCAAGCCGAGCTGAATTCTACTCTGGGGAAGTCTGCTCCTTCGTTTGCAATGGTCAAATATTGGGTAGCTGAGTTTAAGCGAGGTCGTACGAGCTGCCAAGATGAACATCGCAATGGTCGACCAAGTGAGATCACTACGTCAGAAAGTGTGAAGAAAATTCACAAAATGGTATTGGATGACCGTCGACTAAAAGTGCGCCAGATAGCAGACATGGCAGGCATTTCAAAAAAGGCTGTGCCTCGCATTTTGACTAAAAATTTTGACATGAGAAAGCTGTGCACAAGATGGATGCCATGTTTGCTCACAATGGAGCACAAACAGTAACGCGAGGATGTTTCCATCGAGTGTTTGACAATGTTTCGCAGCAATAAAGCCGAGTTTATGCGTTGATTCATAACGATGGACGAAACATGGGTCCATCATTTTACACCTGAGACCAAGGAGCAGTCAAAGCAGTGGGCTGAAAGGGGAAAACTGGCTCCCAAGAAAGCAAAGACAGTTCAATAAGCTGGCAAGTTCATGGCATTCGTTTCCTGGGATTCGCGCGGAATAATATTTGTTGATTATCTCGAAAAAGGAAAAACAATCAACGGCGCATATTATGCAGCCTTATTGCAGCGTTTGAGTGAATCAAGAAAAAACTGCCCCATCTGACGAAAAAGAAAGTCTTGTTTCTTCACAACAACGCGATGGCTAAAATCAATGAGTAGAAGTTCGAATTGCTTCCTTACGCACCTTATTCAATCGATCTGGCTCCTTTGGATTATTTTCTTTTTCCGAATTGGAAAAAATGGTTCGGCGGCAAAAGATTTGCCAACAATGAAGAGGTAGAGTCTGCGGTTGATAGCTATTTTGAGGAGCTTGACGGTTTTCACTATAAAGCGGGTATCGAAGTTATTGAATATCGTTGAGAAAAGTGTATCGAACTAAAAGGTGGATTTGTTGAAAAATAAAAAACATTTTTGCAATATTTTTAACTGTTTACTTTGCTAAGTCGGGTACTTTTGGGACCGCTCTCGTAACGCCGATCTATCGGCTCTCAAACCACCTTGACACATAATAAAACTGTTAGTAGATGATCCAGTTTTATTTTTTAAGATTTTTGAAAATATTTTGTAGGCTGTACGAAATACTGCTATGCCTCTATTGTTTTTGCACTGTATTTTTTCACCTTTTTAGTAGATAGGGAATATAATTGATGGGCTTCACTCGTTCGGCATATGTTCTTGTTTTCAAATGTGCTGGATGACTTTTGAGAATAGCTTTCTGGACACTGCTGCTCCCATACAAGATAATCTCTACTTGAATCTCATCGATTCCCGGCGCTTTATTGTTCATTTCGGCTGTGATGGTAGAGTAAATTTCCTCCAGAGTAGATGGGGCCTATGGAAGCTCTGTGGGAACATCTATAGGCTCCGATAGTCTGGAGCTGCTTAGTTGTGTGTGTCTTCAAATATGATGCCCATTTGCCTTAATCCTGGTTTTATCTGCGCCAATATTGCCATTGTTATTAGCACAGAGCGTACTGCTGGGCTTTTCACTCCTTTGTGTGCTTGCTTGTTGCTTGTTGGACTTACATCGATATTTCTTAATCGGTCTTTATAGTATTTTTTTTCTTCATTCAAATTGTCTTATTCGCTACTCTTCTGACACTTTCATTGTGTTCTCTCTTTGACCTGGTATTTTGGCACTCATCACCGAACTAATAATTTCTCCTTGTGCCGGGCTCGATGTTCGATTATCTGTTCTGCCACTATTTCAACAGCCACTTTCACTTCCATCCAGAGCTTGTAGCTTATTTTCAGCGTTGTACCTTATAAGATGGAAGCTAGCTGATTGTCGAGGGCCTCCATGAAATTTTCGCCACAAACTCGTTTGAAGCCTTTTGGTGTCAAATTTTTGTAGCGGGCTGGTTTCCGCCGAATACACCTTTGACAAACGATATCGATATGTTAGTTTGGTCAAGTAATGATCCTAGTTATAATTGGCTCCTCGGTATGTACGGACGTCAAGTATGATGGAGGCCCAACGTTGTTGGATCAGAACATGGTCGATATGGTTTTATGTGTTACCATCCGGTGATACTCAGATCATTTTATGTATGCGTCAATGAGGAAAGCAAGTGGAACATATGATTAGATTTCCCTTACACGCATAGTCAGGCAGGCGTTGGCCGTTATCATTCGTTTCATTGTGGGGGCTATGTCCTCCAGTCATCCCCCGATGAGATAGCCCATTGCCAACCATAGCATTAAAATCACCCAGAATTATATTTTATGCCGTTTGTTGGCAATGTGTCGATTAGTCTTTTCACGGGATTTTTGAACGTTTCCTTTGTCTCTACGTCCCTTCATTTAGCCGGCATGGTTATTACTCCAGTTCCATGATCAGGCACGGAAGATTCGCCTTCACCCTCTTTCGTCCCCAAAAAGAAGGTGTAAGTTGTATTTAGTAGCAGAGTTGTATATGTAGTTACAGTTATTGGCATTCCGCGCCATTTAATATCACATCATTGAGGAACCAGTAAACCCAATGCGCCGCCCCGAGAGGCTTAGGGCGAGGGATTATGGAAGCTGTTGTTTGGGAAACAAGGGGTGCCCTCCTCCCTTCTCAAACGAGCTTGGGACTATCGATTGTGGAGTTGACCTCAATGAGTGGATTACAATTACGTGCCAGTTTTTGCCATTGCTAGAGGTCTTATTATGGCAACTAGTATCGAATTACTACCTCAGATTGATTTAACGTTTAAGGTGACAGAGCAAAATTTTTAAGGGCTACATTTACTGGAACATTTTGCGTACTGCCACTATCCTTCTTCTACTCTGCTTTAAAGAATTTACTCAATTGGTCTCCTTCATTCTTCTTTCATCAAAGACTTGCAAAGCGATATTTTGAATCACCGCTAAGTTCTTCCCATCTCACATCGTCTAATTAGTTAAGAGAAGGTAAATTAAGACGGGGTAACATGATGTAAGATGGAGACACGAAGTAACGTGAATCATACTTTGAATGCCATTTTACGGCATTTAGAAGAAGTTATTAGTGTCAAGGACATTATGATCGAAGGTGTACGCATTGTGAATTTATAAGTGGTTTTTAACTTCTTTTGGACATATCTAATTTTCTGGCGAATTAACTATGCAAATATTGGAAAAAGAGAATGCTAAAGAACTTCAAAGCAGTTTTATCGAGGTAAGAGTAAAGTAACTTTGTAATTTGTGTGAAAAATGGAAAAAAGTGAGTTTCGTGTATTGATAAAACATTGTTTTTTAATGGGTAAAAACACCGTAGAAGCCCAGCAATGGCTTTAAAAACATTACCCGGAATCCTCTCCATCGGAACCAACGATTTGTCGTTGGTATGCTAAGATATAACGTGGTTGTATGGACACAAACGATGCGGAACGTTCGGGTAAGCCATTGGAAGCCGTTACGCAGGAAAATGTGAGTGAAGTGTTAAAAATTGTAATGAAAAATCACAAAATGAAGGTTCGTGAGATTGCAAACAAATTACAAAGTGATTTAACTCTAACATCAATAACTCTGCTGTCTGCGATCCGATCGAGGTGAAATTTTTACACGTTTCATGCAAAAGTTTGCACTCTCTGGGAACGTGGCCAGTTTAGTACTACTAGCACCATCTCTGGGTTAGTCTCGGGACTTATTGAACGATATGTTATAACACGCGTTGATGGTTTATATATATATATATATATATATATATATATATATATATATATATATATATATATATATATATATATATATATATACATTTATATTTCAAATCGAGCAAGGCGCTTTTATTTTCTTGGGATTTTTACGATTTTTACGAAAATTTGAGAAATAGTCCTTAATTTGAGTATATTTAATTTGTCGAGAATTCAGAAAAATTATTGAAGCTGTAGCAAAATGGTAGTTTGTTTCGGATGGAGTAGAGAGGCATCAACATTGGCTCACCCCGAACACTACCATATTAGTCACGTGACTCGTTAAACAAAGCAATACTAAGCCGCACTCGATCAGGGTTTTGGTTCATAATTTTTTAAATTACCCGTAGCTGTAATTTAAGTACGAGTACTTGTAGTCATGATTATAAGAAAGAAAAAAAATAAATATAACCCATACTGGTATATAGTTAGGCTGCTGCAAACGTATATGCCACATCAGGTCCGGCGTTAATCGAACAACAGCTTAATTTGGAAGGAATGTCCTGAACCATTGGCCAGCAACATTCAAATCCTGAATGAGGAGTATATCGCCACATAACCAAATACTACAGAAATTCCTTTCAACAAATGTATACCAGGGTTAAACATCGTTTAAAGACCGAAAGCGCACTAACGAGAGGAGTTGCGGAGATGTACCGACCGACTAAAATATACTGCATCATGATTGATACCAGGATTGCCAATAGCTAAAGATGAAGGAGGCGAGTCAACACCCAAAGCTGATCGAAATTCCGGCAGGGATAAAAACGACGACGAAGACAACGTAGGTGAAAAGGATGAGAAAGCAGAAAACGTGAAAAGCTGATTAAAAGGCAATATAATCACACCATCATTTGCATCATGACGATACGCACTAGAGCAAGCTTCTACGCGTAAGCTGAGTTTAGTGCGATAAGTTGCACAATATCTAACAACTTCGTCAAAAGCGAACGCGAAAAGCGAAAAGCAATGTTTTCTACAGTACTAGTTATTTATACAATTTTTTGAAAAGAAAAATAATAAATAACTTAGCAAAGTATTTGCTTTACCGGATATTATCTTCCAGTCGTACTTAACGAAGCGTCGTATGACCAGTAGCACTAGTCAGATTACGTAAAATAAAACTCGCAAAAGCACTATTTAAATGAATACAATTTTATACTGTGACATCACTATTTAATAATAAACAATTTGATCTGACATTGCAATCTGTCAGAAAAAATATTCAGCCATATTGTGGTGATCACCACCAGAGTGGTTGAAGGTGGAGCGGAAATCACGCCAAATTTGAGTAGAATCAATACGCGGGAACAGGAAGAACCACTCCAAAGGGGTGGCTGAACCCGAGACAAAGAGCTCAGTCGGAGAGTCGTAAAGTGACCGTTGGAGGGAGATTATTTAAGAGCGCGAGGAATGACGTGCCTCCTCTTTTTTGGATTAGCGACTCGAAGGTGAAAAGATGAAGTGAAAGGGGATAAAAAGAAAGATGAGCATCAGCTGGATTTTTGGAATCAAGTGTGGCAAGTGCGTACTAGACGGAGGGCAGATTATTATATAATGAAACTGAGCAATATCAGCACAAACCAAAGCATCGAGGGAGTAATCGGAGCTTTAAGTAGCAAAGCACTCCCGAAAACGTCAACGGAAGCAGCAAAGAAGGGGCCCCTTTATACCTTGTAGAGCCGTAAGTTTTCTTTTAAAGATTTCTTCTTTTCCGTTCGATTACAATTTTGAATTCAGTTTGGTTATTTGCATAAAGAAATTTGAAAGGAAAGATAAGTTTGTATAACTGAAGTTTCTTTTAAAAAGTAATTAAAGGTAAAATCCAGTAAAAATTAATTTCTCTTTATGTAACACATTTGAATTTGATCAAAATAAGTTTCAGGTTGTCACGCGTGCGGCTTGGGTGTGAATTTGCAGAAAGAAAATTTCAAATCGAGTGTTCGTGTTCAGAGGTGGTGTGTAGAGTGTGAAAAATTCTCATGACTTTAATTTTCCTGATAGCGTTCAGTAGGGCCATATAATTCTCGGGTTGTTATGGCCGATATTTCGCGTCGTGAGAAGTGGTGATGTGTCCTTTTCCGTGCTGCAAGAAAGGGAAACCGACTAGCCGAATTCTCCCTTGGCGGCTTATTGGGGCCTTGGTGGACAAGCGAGTGGCACCCCATGCCCATTTCTAGACGAGCTTAACCGGCTCCGTAAGCCTCGCTAGAACACCCTGTTCCTTTTGGGTATAACAAGTTGTTATGTGCTTACGAAAGAAACTCTACATCTTTTGGATATAGTCAAATGATTTCCTACTCAAGTACTACTCGTATATTGGATGAATAATTCAAGACATCAATTCATGCCATACAAAAACTTGTTTCGAACCCTAGTATGGTCACAAACCCCTTCTGGTAGGAGTACTCTCCTGCTTACTTTTTTTTTGGTTTAGTACATATCAAAACTCCGAAGATTCACTCGAAACAAATGTCGTTGCCTCCAACATGACTCGAACCCAAAATTAAGTTTTTTGTGTGTCATTTCGGATTTATGAGAAAAAGTTGATTACTTTTCTTTTTCCTAATCAAGAAAATAGTGTAGCCGCTTAAGATTTTGCCACTAAAGCCAAGACTCAAATAATAAGTATTTAGCAGTTTAATAATTCTGAATAGACATGACGGTTTTGGATAACGTGCCTCTGCTTGAAGTGGAGTATAGTCTGTGAAATTCCAATGTCTGTCTCTAAAATAAGAAAACACCATACCGAATTTGTCTTAGAAGTACACTGTTAATTTATTCTAAAAAAATTGCATCTCAAAGTTAGACGATGAGGTTAGCGTCAATTGTTTCGTTCTCAGAACACAAGCTTGGATAAGAAGGATTGGTTCCAGTAGTACATTGTGAGGCAACTGGGCCACTTCGGTAAATCTTCTTGTTCAAAAGGTTGGTTTGAGCGTAATTGCAAGCAAAGAAATACTCTGTTCCTCCGTTGCTACTTTGTTTGACCAAGCCACATCCCAGGCGGGTATTACGGTCATTAACCATTGGAGTAAAGTGTCCAATAGTAGGCCTTAAGAAATCGAATGATTATTGTTATTCGAAAGCGTATTACAAGAAAAAGTAACTTACGATGTTGATGTGTAACTATTGATATGTGTCATGGTTGCATTTTGCTTTTCCGCATACCAAGCGTCAATTCCAGTATCAATGGCAGTTTGAGGATCGGCAGCAGGTATACTCCAGTACCAGGCTAAGTTTTGCCCAGAATACTTGAAACTAGGAGTGTTGTGACATTGGTCGTGTTGCATTACGCATCGTTTGACATTCAAGGTAGCCAAATACTCCAGGTCGTTATCCCATTTCATCGTTGCCATTCGTACAGCGGATAAAAAGGGGGAAACACTGCCGGAGGCAATGTTATTCCTTATACTATTGTGCTTGTGGACGATGTGAGTTTTCCACGATGTTATATTGACAAGTTCCTTATCGGACGCACATGTCGAAGCAAACTTCTGCGTGAGTCAACAAAGAATAGTTAACAATATTCACAATAAAAGAATACAAAATCATTCAGAAAATAACATTTTGGATCTCACTAGTTATCCTAAGTGATCAATAATCCTTATGTATGACAACTTTTGATAAGACTTACGCCAGTATTTCCGCATGCAATGTGTGTTTTGCCAGGATCACACAAAGTCGAAACACAATAATTAGTTAGAGCTGCAACGTATGCAGCAGCGACACCAGCAAGAATTAAAAGCTTGAACATTTTGGGGTAGATATCTAATCCAACTAAACCAAGCTTTAGAATTGAACTGTTTTTGTCTTCTCGGGACCTGCCTTTATATAGCTGTTTTTGACTTTCCTTTCTGTGTTACTGATTGAATTATTTATATTTACTCAACTGCGAAAAACACACACAAAATCAAATGTTTTTACAATTTTCGCACAAATTATTGCGAAAAACAATGGACTTATTTTGTTTTCAAAGTATTCAAATAAAGATGCAGTTTTCCTGAGAATTGTTTAAAATATGTCTTTCTAAAATACAAGGCACTATGAAATAGCAAATTTAACGCGCAAGTCTTATCTTTTGTTCCATATTATCCACATTTTTAATTATTTAACAAGATAGTAAGTTCCGAATACATTGTTTATTTAACATGCTCAACTATGTTCACTTCCAGTTAATAAACAATTGCTTTGAATTTGCAAACGTATTTCAGGAATCTTTGACTTATCAAGTCATCTGGTCCTAGGCATAAGGCATCCGTAAAATTCACCTCAAGGGGTCTTCACTTTTGTGCTCCAGAATAACTAATTAGTAGCAAATCAGTTTTGTTGAAGGCTACAATGTATTACATGGTACAATGTATAACATTTTTCAATTCACTTATAACGTTACGCTCGATCATTTGGCGGGAACTGTTTTTATAACGTGTTTAAGTATAATGGTGCCAGTCTCCTAAGTGAAAGAACCTCTTATTCTTCCTGTGAAAGAACCTCTTATTCTTCCTGTGAAAGAACCTCTTATTCTTCCCCCGGGCCATCATATAAAGGGTCCAATATTCACCATGGGACCACGCGGTCGAGTTGCCCTCTGGATGATGGCGTGTGGCAGCTCCTGAGGAGTATCCTCATCCACAACGGAACTGCTTTTATAACTTGTGAGCTATAACAAAACGAAAAGTGTAAAAACATTCCGGAAATGTCAGAATTTGACCTCATTTCAGTTATTTTCCTTACTTTTGCAGAACCAAAGATACAATTTGTTAGCTAATAATAAATTTTTTTTCACATATTTAGCACTTTTTAGGACAAAATGGATAATTTAGCAACTAGTAAAGTTTTGCGTTACCAAATAACGCATCCGCAAATATATTGAACCTCTTTGCGTGTCTCAACGATTGTAAGACTGCGGGAGCTGCAATGGGCTGGCCATGTAAATCGTATGGAGCATAGAATATTCACATAGTATCCACACCTTCCATTTATCCTGTGTTGCACACTTTCTGAATATTCCCAGGGGCCAGTCAGCTGATTCGAGGAACGCCAGCTGAGCGGAGGCCTTTCGTACTCGTATTCAAAAAACAAAATAAAAAGCAAATAAAATTTTCGACGCACGTGTTCGTTTACGCATTTCAGAATGTGGAAGTGCCACGAGATCCTTATAAAAACTAAAAGGTTGCATATAACAAATTTGTTTTTCCGGGACAGTTGGGGCCGCTATTTTCAGGAAGCAAAGGCCCGAGAGGGACTGTCGTGCTACGAAGAAGAAGAAGAAAGTTTTGCGCGTAACAGCAGTTTAATCAAAGAATATTTGAGGTTTTTATACTTAAAAATTATCGTTCCAGTATCAGTCAGATTTAAAAATCACTGACTTTATGTCACAAAGGCAAAACTTTTACTTGGGAGAGCATTTACAATAGGAATAGTTCTGGTTACCAGAAAACATAAAGCATGAGCTCGTGTAATTTTTACTGCAGTCCATCGGGTGAAGGTCAGAGTAGTAAGGACATGGTCAATATAATTAAGAAAACTATGTTAACCGCTTCATTTCTGTTATAATTGAAAACAAAACGCAGACGGGCAAAAAATCTCCATCGATTGAGCGTTGCGTGATTCTTATACTGCAGTATAGATGCAGTTTCAATATTGTTTATATTGGGGAAGACAAACGGTTAATTTGACAGCTTAAAACAACACGACAACTCCGATGGTTTTACTATGTACGGAGTCTCATCGCAGGGGGCATGCCGGTTGAGAAGCATACTCTTGGTGACTAGCATTCTTTGGAGAGTGCTGCCTTCATGGACCCAAGAATATGGAGGTCGTTGTGAGGTTCCTCCTGGGACGACATGTAATGACGCTGATTGAATCTGGACTACGCTTTAGACTATGAACTTGGATTGATGCTTTCGGCTGGTGTATACTCGTATTATAGTTTTATCCTAATTACTTTGCTCCTTTTCAACTATCATACCATCTCCGTCCCGATAAAAACTTGGGAGGCCTTAGAGTGCGTTCAAGGTTGGTGGTGTAGGTTTGGTTGCGACAGACTTCCGATTAGCGCTGGTCTGGCTCTGAGCACTTGTCTTCACGGGGGTATACCAACCCTCACATGGCCTTCCTGCTTCCAGCAAAAATAACCGTGGGATCAGAAAGGTGACCACACACACGTACGGAGCTGGCGGCTTCGAGGGGGGACATAATCAAACTGGAGCAATTTTAACTAAAAAACCTAATAAAAGATTTTACAAATGCAACCAACGGCTGTGGTTACGATGGTAACAGCATATGGGGAGAGGTACCAGAGGTGACGAAAACGAAGCCGAACGCAATTAGAGTAAAAGCGGTTCAAAAATGCAAATTAGTGGACAGCCGTGTCCAAAATATGATTCCTGTGGCGCTCGGGCGCATAAAAAAAGAAAAAGCAAACACCACCCAAAAGGGATGGAAGGGAAGAGTGGAAAATTCCGCGGGACGCGCCGGATGGGAACAAATATAAAAAATATTGATGGTGCCGCAATTGTTACCGAAGCGAAGTACAACTGCCGTCTAGCGACATCAAAAAGAATGGCTGATTTTAAATACGGAAGGCGTTTTAAAAGGTATAAAATCCACAAACGACTCGCCAAAAATCAGCAAAGGTGTAAAGAATGGGTTCCTTGAGCTACAGGAGCTCCTCAGTCGCATAAGGCAATACCGGAGGAGCGAGTTGAGAGCCAAAGAAGACCAGAAGCTTGAGTAAGAGCAGAAAGCTAAGGGACTGCTGAAAGTTAAGCCTTAAAAGCACGCCCAGATGGCTTCACCATTAAATTTTTATAAATGAATAGCGTCTAGCTGAATCGAAGGAAATCGGGATAAAAGAAGGAAGCAACAGGCGCTTGATGGACGTGGAATGCTAAACCAGGGGTTTTTCACAGTTCTAATAAAAGAAATGAAGTAATCCGGAATAAAACTCCTTCAAAAGGTGCCAGAAAATAAAGTTGGCACGGAAACTCAGCAAGAAAAAATACCTGATGTGAAACAGGTGAGGAAAAGACCACAATGAAGCCCTTGGCAGTAGGCACTGCTCGAAAAACCCCAAGATGGTTGAACTTGGAGCACATGACGATGATAAAGAAGCATTCTGCGACGCAGTAAAGAAAGTATTTTGGCAAAAGCGCAGTGTAGCTGATGGCAATTACCAAAATTAGAGACATTGACTACGTCATACGCCTGGTCGAGGTAGACATCAAAATGTTAGTCCCTAGCGTGGGCAGGATCAAAGCGAGGCTGACACCAGAAAGCCATAGGACATGACTGTAAAGGATGCCAAAAATTTTTGGATAAGGGCGAAGTAAGAATAGGGAGTGTGTTGACAACAGAATGTAGCAAAAAGCAGCGCTTCTTTAACGCATCAAATGACGCATAAGTATGCAAAAAACGCGATAGGAGTTCTCTGTTACATATGTTTTCAACTAAAAATAAGAAAAGAGTGTGTTTTTTTTTGCAAGGATACCGACAATTTGCGAGGGATATAAAAGCCAATGTTTCGCAGCTAATTAAGCAGCGTCACAATTAAAAGTTCTGCATCATGGTTTCCTGGTGAAACTGGTACGGCCTCATTTGGGTTCGGAACAGTGATTTCCATGCAAAGGATGCGGACTGGGGAATGGTTTTGTATGGTTTTTGTGCTTAGGGACCATCTTCTTTAGTATGTATCTAACGCCAAACGAACATATATCATCTTACCAAGCCACGCTTAATGCTTTGGAGGGCACTATCTCGAATGCAGATGTCAACGTGCTTATTTGAGAAGACTTCAACAGCAAAGAAATCAAATGGGACATTTTTCTAGCATATTCGCGGGGAGCACGAGTAAAAGAAATGGCAGCTAGGGTGGTGCTTGGTATACTAAACATCAGAGATACGTTGCTTTCTGCTGCATTGGCTATGAAGGAACTGTGACGTGATATTCGCCTCGGGGTTCTTTGTATGAAGTCCTTAGTGTTTGAAGATTACTCTGCCAGTGATTTCAGTACATTCTACTTAAGATCCGTGATGTTGTCTCTCGACTTCCGTACTCTCAACCTTCTACAATTGGGTGGAACATCGGAAAGACAAACAGCAGATGCTCCTTGGTAGAGTGATTCATGAGGTACAGAGAAGCTGGCAACTCAAGACGTGGTGAACTCAACTATGAGCACCATTACAACTGCTTGCAATGCTTCTATGCCCCGACAAAAAAAACCCGGCATATATAGCCCCCAGTGTATTGGTGGTCGACTGAAACTGGTGGAAAGCAGAGGGAGTGTTACAAGCTTCGGTATGAGGCACAACAAATATGGAACCATGGCAAGGCATGCAACCGGGTAGTAGCATATAAGTTTTCAGGAATCACCTTCGCATATTGATTAACAGCAGCAACCCTCGCCACTGGCAAGGTCTAGAGGACTGTGTGAACAAGGCTCCGTGGGGTCTTGCCTATGAGCTGGTTATGTCGAAGCGTGATGTCCTATGGTCGCCTTGCATGCACGAAGCAGAAAAGATGGACTAAATAGATCTTCGCTACTCATAGTATAAAATAGAAATCAAGTTCAAGCGGCTACATACTATAAAATAGAAATCATGTTCCCACTCTTCACACAGCCAGACCTGAAAAAGGCAGTCCTATCATTGAAAACAAGGAAGGTTCCAGGCCCAGATAGTGGTCCTGCTGGCTTAATATGCGAGAAGAAAAAGCACTAGTCCAAGATATAAAAGTATTGCCAAGAATAGATTTATGCGTTGTTCTGCTAGAAAAGATTCGTAAAAAGTTTCAGCTCTTTTGGTCAACATTCTCCCAAAAACGAATTAAAAGGGAAATTCTTTATAATCTTTATAAAAAGGACCACGAGTTTCAATTGAAGCAAAAAATTACTTTAAATTTAACACTGAAAAGGCAACTTTCATCTGAATATGGAAATTAAATTCAACAAATTAAAGAAAAGGTATGGGGATGAAAAATTCTCTAAAAAAAAATTGTAAAGCATTTGATAACCAGAGATTATCTAGAAGAATGAACTTTTTAAAAAGAAGTTCTTGAAACCAGAGAACTTTACGTGAAATAGCCATATCTAGAGCAAAAAGTTTTTGGGACTTCTTCAGTTTAAACCAACGGGTTTTGTCTATTTTCAGAAATAACATGAACAATAAATGCTGAAAATACTATATAAACAAACACATATACTTTACTGCGAAAAAATTTTAAAGCCTAAATTATGTTCCAAAGGTAAAGAAAAAAAAATACTCACTCTTGAGTTTATTACCAAATGTATTGCCAGTTGAGATATAAGCCCCATCTAATGGTTTGTATCCAGAAGCAAAATGGTCAAGTTAGCCACGATTAGTAGCAGCCATTCTGAACAGAACTGAAAAACAACACATACATCTAAGATCCTCAAAGCGTCGGTTGGAATCGAGTTTTATCATAGAGCTTGTGACAGCAAATTTATATATATATATATATATATATATATATATATATATATATATATATATATATATATATATATACATATATATATATATATATATATATATATATATATATATATATATATATATATATATATATATATATATATATGGTCGCGTGTTATGGTTCGCGGCCAATAATTTTAATGTTCCGGGGAAGTGAAAACGCCATGTCTTTTAAATTAAATTAAAAGAGTTTATTTATTTACTAAAAAAAAATGCACAATCACTCATTTAACTATTTCACAATTTTAATTAGAATCTAACTTTCACTTGTCAATGAAATTTCTATCGCAATTGTCTACTAAAATCACTTCTCACTCAAACAATCAATATCGCCTGTACTTCGCGTATCGCAGTTTTTTATCGCGGTTGTAATGAATGATCCCCCCATTCATTCAGCTCACCTTTATATAGGGTCTCTCATCATTCAACTCAGTTCTCGTGCATTGGTGAATTAGCGGGAACGTTCCAGCAGCGTAATGAATGGAGCAGTGACTCACTTTCAGATGTTGATCATGCTTGGTGTGTTCTCGTGGTTTCGACTAAATTCATTTTGTTGATGTTCTTAATGGTTGTGAAAACAATTGCGACAGTAGCTCGCAGAATTATTTGTGCATGTAACAATATATATAGTATGTATATCGCCGAGAAGTTGATGCACTTATCTTGCCTTCAATATAGTCGCGAAATTCTATCGCTACTACAAGTAAAAAAACAAATGTATCGCCAAGAGTCAAGACATTTGAATAACCCACAATTAAACTTCATCCGCGGTTGCCAAAATGATCTAATTAGGTGAAAGTGTTCACACCAAGTTTAAGTGATTAAATTTTCTTTACTGGATTTAATTTTTCAAGACTTAACAAATTGTCTTAATATTTACCAATTACACTTGGATCAAATTTGTTTCTAATCATATTTTAATGTTTCTTGGATAGAGAGGGTTATCTATTATGTTTTGCAAGATAAGAGATTCAAATTATTTATGCGAATTGAGATGATTTGCGGATCGTTAATTTGTGTGGAAAATTATAAACATTTGATATCTAATGTTAACTCAAGATCTTTCCCGAGTTTAGCGCCCCAAATGTAAAGATGTTTGCCAGATTTCCTATAAAAAGTGCTCTTTTCAGGGTTTTGCAAAAACATTTTTACAATACCCTATTGAAACTGGTACCTTTACGTTTGTCAGTGCATCACTGCAAGTTTTCTCACGAGCAATAGAAGCTGCAGTCATTATATTTTGTGTAGAGTTTCAATGTTTCTGATTGATGAAATTGCCGTAGTCAAAATAAAAAAGTTTCATATGAGGATGTGAACCCTTAAATATCTTTTCCCGCCAAACATAGTTGAGCGGGGTATCAAATGAAAAGCCTCAATGAAGTCTTTTAACAGCCGTTATTAAAATTGCAATAAAGATGATAGCATGGGCAGGGCAGGCGAGAGGACACGAAAAAATTGTGTCCCCCCACTCATGATTGGACACCTATGACCCGAAAAAGATCATGGAGCTAGTTCTCTAAGAGCACGTCAACAACAAACACCTAAGAAGTTGAAATTCACTAAATTTTGTTAGTAATAGTATGTTTTATCAATTTTACATTTCTTATATAAAACCGTGAGGGTGCCTTTATATCCAATGAAATTTTGCATCCAGATGGCTTCTTATAAGGCCAATTATCGGTTTAAATCTCCAAAGAATTAAAAAGTACTTAAAAAATTATTATATTTTTTTAGCACTACAGCCCCTTTCGGGCCCTCACTTAGAGGAAGTTAGAGTATCTCATTATCATGATCGAATGTATCGGCACTCCCCAAGGTGAAATGGTCATTATCACGCTTTGGCTGTGTATCCATCCATCCAGCTGCGATACGTTCTGATTTTAAACCAGCACGTATCATAACTGAATGTGCTTAAAGCCCGTCTGAAGAATTACTCGAGCTAAATCTCGTTGGCGCCAACGAGACTCGAGCCAGAGACCTTCGGTTTATGGGTTGAGTGCTCTAACCACTACACCACGTGGGCTATTTAACAAAATTATGGTGGTTTGAATTTTGAGCTTTAGAATAACAACAATACATGGCGATAGAGCTGCCCTTCCAATCGAGTCAGGTACTACGCAGCTGATAGGACTTGCATAAATATTAGGAAGGATGTATATCATGCACATATTTGAGACTCTGTTCAATTAGTAATATTGGTAATGGTAAAACAAAATGGAAATACTGAGTAAATTTAAGTTATTTTTCCCTAACATCAGCAAGTCTTGATGAAAACACACATCTTAAAGGTAGCAAAATCATGGTAGTGGGTTCTAATAAGTACAACAATAGCTAATACTTTACAAAATGAAGTTTCATCAACTTTGTTAATAATAGTAGAATTTATAGATATAAAGTTTTTTCCAGTGAATTCATATGGGTACTGCTAAATTTAAATTTAAGTAGTCCTAGGAATTGTAATTATACTTTAGTAAAATTAAATCGCATTCATGGAAGTTATAGAAATTCAAAACCCTTCCGAATAAAACAAAAACGATGTACTGTTTTTCTACCATTCGGGCTTTCCATCGAATCAGACATTACACTTTGGATAGGATCGTCTTATTTCCAGGTTAAAATGGTTAATTAAATTATCTTTAAGATTACATTCAGTCCATGGTTGTTAGTGATGTCGCAACCATATGGCAGCAGTTTCAAATCGTATAACAATAGTTTTTTTTTAAAGTGAGTTTCAATTGTTAAAGATGTCATCGAAGTTTTTTTTTTGAGTTCATTCATAACTGATATCTTAATACCGTAGGTTGTATAGAAAACCCTTCTGCCTACTCAACTTGTATGTCTTTGTTCTTTTTTTTTTCATAACACTACAGCCCCTCTTGGGCCTTTGCTTCGTATATTTTAACAAATATATATTTCGGGAGTAACTTACTCCCTGTAGAGTCATCCACACAGAATAAAGAAGCAGCATACATCCAAAATATATCATACGTAAAGGGAAAAAATGACGTGTTGATTGGAAAATTTGGCGAACATCTATATAAGTTAATGATCAAATTGACAAGTCCGATTTGCTAATAATCAGTGAGATAACATTTTATTAATTCACTTTTGCTACATGTTGGAGACAAACTCTTTTGCTCGTCTGCGATCCATCAATTTCAAAGTTAAACAAGTTGAAGTAGCAGGAGAGTGCTCCTGCCAGAAGGGTATTGTAAAACAATTAGCAAATCAAACAATATATTCTGCATATCAAAACTTGACTACTATACAGATTCCATAAATTGAGTTCGAAGAATTATTATGGTTATTATATTTTTTATGTTCGCTGCCAATTTGTTTCAAGTGTCGTCGTTTAATTAGTCACGATAACACATCAATATCACAAACCATTCTTAAATTTTTATCAAAATTCCTACATATTTACAGTGGCTAGGTCCGTTGCAAACGTGTATCTCCCTAGTATCACGGGTTGATGTTGTTGTAATTGTTAAATATTCAATCGGCTATAACTTAGCTTTTTATTGCTCGATAGTTGTAAAATTTTCAGAGCGCATACAATTGCTTTCAAAAAACTTAAATTGCAATTTTTGGGAAATTTAAGGGTCCCATTTTGATTTAATAGGCAAGAATGTGAAATTTATAAAATGTGCTATTATTAACAAAGTCGATAGAATTTCGACTTCAAAGGTATATGTTGCCCGTGTGCTCTTAAAGTCACACCTCTATGATTTTTTCAGATTTTTCGGATGAAATGTGTCCAATAGCGAGGAGGGAGGGACACAACATTTTCGTACATTTCCGTTTCCCCTGCATCCCTCAAAGTAAAATTTTGTCATTTTAAGACGTGTTTTGAAAATTTCTCATCAGGACCTTTCATTTGATACCCATATTGCTTACATGCGATGAAACTTTTTTTTCGGGGGCCACTCCCCTATATGGGGAGACCCTCCTTGAACACCTTATCCATTTTTTTGTGATAACACTTTGAAGATAACACTTTGAAGAGAGCATATGTAGTTTGCGAGAAAAAGTGGTGTGACACATGGATGGACGGACAGACAGGACGCGATACCCTTAAAATAAGACCTGAACTCTCACTCAGATTAAATTTTAATTAGTTAATTGACAATACATCTCAATGTTCTTAAACAGTTTCAATTACGTCAAATTTGGTTTATATTACCAAACGCGAGGGAGTAACTCTTTGCGGAGTTCTCAGCTTCCATAGGCACGGACCTTACATCATGGGAATATGATGCGTTACCCACCATCGCCAGACGCAACGTCAGTATGTTTACGTGAAACTGTACGCGCATCATCATCTTTCGCGTAAGACGCCACTTTAGCACAATGTATGCATGAAACTGTAAACGCATCATCATCATCTTTTGCGCAATCCTGCACACGCGATGCACCCTACCAACGACAAATACAATGCGCGCATTATGCTTAACTTGCATTGTCAATGGTGCAACACACCGTGAGAATGAAACGAAACACACATTATTGATACTATCGAGATGGTTGTTAAGTCTACTGATTTTTAAGGGTTTTGTAAAATAATTTTACAAATCCCCTACTAAAATCGCGTCCTATCTGTCCGACCGTCCGTCCGTGTGTCAAACCATTTTTCCTCGCAAACTACTGAAGCTAGAAACATCAAATTCTGTATGCAGGGGTAAAGTTGTGCCCCCTTTAAAGTTCAACTACAAGAACATTTTATATGGTATTTCAGGGGGTTCTCTCCCTATGGGGGAGTGGACACCGAACAAAAAATTTCATCCGAGGCAGCCAATGTGGGTATCAAATGAAAGGCCTTAAGGAGAACTTTTCAAAACAGGTCTTAATTTGACACTTTTCGATTGAGGGGCACACAGGGAGGGGAAACACACGAAAAATTTGTGTCCCCACTCGCGATTGGACACCTGAGATCCAAAAAATCTGAAAAAAATTTTGGAGGTAGATGTCTATGAGTACAACAACAACAAATACCTTAGAAGTCAAAATTAGGTCAAATTTACCCTTAAACTAAGCAAAATTCGATATTTAAGTAGTCCTACAAAAGGTCCTCAAACTTTGTAAGTTTGATGAAAATCAAATAATACACACGGAAGTTATAGCCATTTGAAATTTCTCCAATTACAGGGTGGGCAAAAAGTCCTTTTCCTATTTATATATGTAATAACTTTTCAATAAAGTGATTTAAATAAAAAACAGATATCGCCAAATTAGGATTAACTTATGTATTTTTTTTTTACATTAGGTGTGGAAAATTATATCCGATAAGTGTGCGCCATTAGAATTCACGCAAGCTTGGGCTCTTTTCACGAAATTTTTCATAACGTTTTGGAGTGTGACGGGTGTGATCTGCGCAATTTCCGCTCGAATGTTCTCTTTCAACTCCGGTAAAGTCTGTGGTTTGTTGACGTAGACTTTCTCTTTGAGGTAGCCCCATAGAAAAAAGTCTGGAGCTGTCCGATCAGGCGATCGCGGTGGCCATTTTATGAAACCATTTTTCGAGATAACACGATTTGGAAAGTGGTGTTGCAACAAGTTCATTGTCACACGAGCGGTGTGTGCTGTTGCACCATCCTGTTGAAACCATATATTCTCATTGTTGTTATGTGCTCGCACAAGTGGAAAAAGGAAGTCCTGAAGCATACTTCTGTAACGAACTCCATTGATCGTAAGACTGGGACCTTGATCATTTTCAAAGAAATATGGTCCATAAATTTTCCGTGAAGTCACGTCACGAAAGTGTAACGAAAACTGTTGGACATTTTGGGGATTATGTGTGCCCCAGTATCTAGTGTTTTGCCTGTTCACAAATCCGCTTAGGTGAAAGTGCGCCTCGTCAGTCATCATTAAATTTTCCAAAAATCGTTCCTCATTCTCGACAAGATTTAGGATATCCCTGCAGGATTCCAAACGCAGTACCAGGTCTCCAGGATGGAGATGCTGTACTAATTGTGTTTTGTAGGGGTATCGGTGTAAGTCCGTTTTTAAAATCGTGCGCATATTGGAATCTCCCAAGTTTAATGTCTACAAAAAAAAATAAAAATTTAACAAATTACTCACAAATGTAACAGTTATTAATTTTTTACATCATAAAGTTACTTTTTGCCCACCCTGTACAACAACAATAACACATGATTTTGGTATTTTATGAACTTTCCATCGAATCAGGCACTGCAGTTTTGATTTGATCTTCTTGAAATTTTCAAATAATGTCAATAGCATTAATATTTTTGGGAATTCATGATTTGAGTGATTTTTGTTGGTTTGCAACAAAATGGCGACCGTTGACAATAGAAAAACAATGGTTTTTTTTTTTGAAACGTGCAAATCTCTTTGTCATATTTCTTGACTTTATTCCTTGCTGGTGACTCCATTTCTGAGAAGTTGGGTACAATGCCTTTCTGACATGAATGTGGGTCTATCTACCCAATTTGTTTTTTGGTAGCTTGGGTTGGGATAGTTGTGGTTCAATCTTAACACTATGGTTAATCCATTTCTTGCAACTGTCTTCATCACTCTTTCTTCGTTTGCTAAAATAAAGTCCGAAGGAAACTATTGTGTAGACGTTTTCGCTGTATGAATTCACTTCGAGCCTTAACAAAAACATATTAATGTCGGTACCTATCTGTCCGTCCTTCCGTCTATGCGTCACTATAAGTTTTTTTTCAGGAACTGGTGAACATACTCGTATAATAATCACATTTCGTGAGATGCTCAGAAGTCTCTGATTGATGAAAGCTTCATGGTTGAAAAAAATTTCAAATTTTCAAGGGGGTCTCCTTATGTAAAGATATGACTCCTTAAAATTGTTTTCACCGAATATAGTTGAGTAAGATTAGGTCTTGCTGAGATCATTGAAAGTTGCATTTTTAAAATGCAATATCGAAAACGGGGTAGGCAAGGAAAGTCAAAGAACACGATAAAATGGATTGTATCCCCTTCCTCTCGAAATTAAATTTTGTGGGCCAAAAAATCTGAAGGGAGTCCTTTATAAATACAACGACGGCAAATGCCTTAAAAGTTAAAATTTACTTCACTTTGTTACTAATAATATGATTTATCAATTTTAAATTTTCTTTAATAAATTTGTGAGGTATCGTTAAACAGAAACAAATTTGATATAAAGAGGGTTATTTGTAATACTAATTAACAGTAACAGCTAACGAGGTTACGGTGGTTTGAGTTTTCCTGGATTATAACAAGAACAATACATAATTAAGGGGGAAACAATCAATACAGGCTTTATAGGCTTGTTGGGAGTTACATAAAAAACTCAGAGAGGATATTTATCATAAATATCTTTGAGAATTGATTCAATGAATGACATCAGTAATTGCATGTATAAAATGGACGATTTCATTAAAAGTCAATGGCCTGTATGTACTTCAGATGTTCAAAATGGGAAAAAATTACACAAATTTACTGAATAGCCTCATTTAAAATGGCTGCAAATTTTACAGGTTGGTTTAAACGTTTTGATAGTGGAAAAGAAAGAATGTGCATTTTTCAAATGAAATTAATTTTTGCGTTCAATATCACCTTCAACTTCAACACACTAATTCCAACGATCCTCCCATGATTTTATACCATATTTATGGCAAGTTTGTGGAATCTCTGCAAAATACTGTTCAATGGCTGCAATAGCTTCTTCATTTGACGAAAAACACTTCCTACAAAGAAATCGTTTCAAATTTATGAAGAGGTAATAGTCAAAGGGAGCCAAATTCTGTGAGCATGGTGGGTATTTAAGCAATTCGTACTTTAATTCTTTGAATTTAGCCAACGTCAAAGCACTTGTTTGAAGGCGTGCATTGTCTTGATGAAAAAATATTTTTTCTTCAGTATGCCGGGTCTATTTTCACGAACTTTTTTATCCAACTAGTGCAAAAGGTTACAGTAATACTCAATGTTAATTGTTTTACCTTTATTAAGATAATCAATCAAGAAAATCCTATTTGCCATAACCTTGTTTGCCAATCGTTCTCACTTGACCTGTTTTGAAACTAAACTGTCAACATCAGTCCACAGTAAAGGTTCTTGTGTCAGTTTAGATACATGATGATAAATCCAAATTTTACCCATAGTTAGAAAAAGATGCACAAAACCGGTTTTATTCTGCTTAAAACGCTTCAAATTACGATAAAAAATTTGTTTCAGATACAATTTTTGTTGAATCGTAAACAAAGCCGGCACTATATTTCCAAATGCCTTTTTAGGGTATCGTAAAATCATTTTACAATACCCTACTAAAATCGCGTCCTTTCTGTCCGTCTGTCCGTGTGTCACGCCACTTTTTCTCGCGGAATACTTAAGCTAGAAACATAAAATTTTTTTGAGCAGGTGCGATGTGACGCCCTCTTCAAAGTTTCACCACGGAAAAAAATTTATAAGGTCTTTAAGGGGAGTTGCACCTGAAAAAAAAAAGTTTTATCGCATGTAGGCAATATGGGTATCAAATGAAAGGTCCTGATGAGAACTTTTCAAAACAGGTCTTCAAATGACAAATTTTGCTTTGAGGGGTGCAGGGGAAGGGGAAATGTACGAAAATTTTGTGTCCCCCCTCGCGAAAAATCTGAAAAAAATCATGAATGTAGGCCTTTATGAGTACAACAACAACAAATACATGAGAAGTCAAAATTCGCTCAACTTTGTTAGTAATAGTATGATTTATCGATTTTATGTTTTCTTGAATAAAAAATTTGATGAAATTCAGTACACAGATGACTATTTATAAGATAAATTTGCCCTCAAAGATCGAATGATATATAACGAAGTTAGATCGATTTTAATTTTCCTGTATTACTATGGAACAATATGCGCTGTATTACTATGGAAACATACGAGTATGGTAATGGAACAATATGCGCTTTTTACCGAGTTAGGCACTACAGCTTTGCTAGGATTTGCATGGAAATTTCAGGAATGATAGGTATCAAGAATACCTTTGAGAATTGGCTCAGCTAGTGGTAGTAGTGGCTGTTTTAAATGCGAAGATTGAATAATTTTCAGTTATTTTGCCCCAACTTCAACGTTTAAGGCGCATGCTTTGAACACTTGATTCAATTTAATGAATGACTGAAGATAAGTACCTACAATTAATGCTCATAGGTGAAACAAGTCAAGGAGGTAGGAGAGAGCTCCTAGCAAAAGGGTTTGTAACGATTCTAGGATCCGAAAAAATTGGCCATGAATCGATGATGACAGTACAGGGGAGAGGCCGCTGAAAAAAAAAAATTTCATCAAAGGTAGCCGATATGAACATCAAATGAAAGCTCTTTGTAAGAGCTTTTCAAAACAGTACTTAAACTGACAATTTTTCCTTAACAAGGGCAACAAATACCTTAGAAGTCGAAATTCGATCAACTTTGTTAATAATAGTACATTTTATAAATTTTGTTTTTCTGCCTATAAAATCAAGATGGGACCCTTAATTTTCCCAAAATCTATAATTTAAGTTTTCTGAAAGTAATTGTATATGGTTCGAAAATTTCACAATAATTGAACAATAAACAGCTAAGTTACAGCCGAGGGAATATTTAAAAACTACAACATTAACACCTGATACTAGGGAGATACACGCTTGCAAAGGACCTAGACACTACAAATATGTAGGAATTTTGATAAAAATTTTAGAAATGGCTTGTAATATTGATGTGTTATCATGACTAATCAAGCAGTGAGGTCAAAACACTTGAAACAAAATGGTAGCGGGTTTAAAATCATAATAACCATAATAATTATTCGAAATCAATTTACGGAATCTGTATATTAGTTAAGTTTTGATATGCAGTATACATCGTTTGATTTACTAATTGTTCTACAATACCCTTCTGGCAGGAGCATCCTCCTGCTACTTCAACTTGTTTATATGTAGTTGCTCATGCAAAATATAACGTTATCATTTGCTCAATATGGTATTGAATGGTAACAGCAATCTCACGCTTAATAGCTCTTAGATCTTTATAAAAAATATCATAGACTTGCTCAATGACATTTGAACGTCTACTAACATACGTTGTTTATTTTCTACGCTTGTATAATTACCTTTAAAATGTAAAACCGCTCAATGCACAGTTGGAAATGAAGGAAAAGATTTCTTCAACACTTTCACCATTTTGATATAAATTTTTGTTGCTGATAAGTCTTCCAAAACAGAAAAATTTATCACTGCACGATATTCGGGTAACTCACTGACACGACAACTTTAAATGGCCTATAAACAAGGAATAAATTGACAGATAGGATAAACTTTTTTGTATGTTCATAAAAAAGATGAAATATTAAAAGGGCGTAGAAATTTTGATTCCTGTACTAGTTAATACGTGTCGCTTTCGAAACTTCTACCAACTTGTTATTACAAAGAATTCACAAAATTAATAGAGAATCGTTGGAATAAGTGTGTTGCAGGTGAGAGAGATCGTATTAAATAAACAAATTGGGTAAACAGACCTACGCTCATGTCAGAAGGGTTTTGTATTCAATTTTCAAAATGCAGTCACCAGATCGAATCAAATCAAGAAACATGTCAAAGACAATTTTATTGTAGAAAATATGAAATTTGACGATCATACTATTATTAACAATGTTGAACGAATTTCGACTTCTGAGGTTTTTGTTATTGTTATACTCATAAATATTTCCCTTGATAATTATTTCAGATATCCATTCGCGAAGGAGGAAATACATTTTCCATGTATTCCCCCCCTGTGCCCCCACTGAAGCAAAAACTGACAGTTTAACAACTGTTTTGTAAAGCTCCCATAAAAACTTTCATTTCATACTCATATCGGCTACGTTTGATGAATTTTTTATTTTCAGGGGCCACTCTCCTGTACTGGTATCATCGATTAATGGCCAATTTTTCCGAATCCTAGAGTTGTTACAAAGCCCTTTTGCTAGGAGCTCTCTCCCGCCTCCTTGACTTGTTTCACTTATGAGTATTAATTGTAGGTACTCATCTTCAGTCATTCATTAAATTGAATCAAATGTTCAAAGCATGCACCTTAAACGTTGAAGTTGGGAAAGAATAACTCAAAATTATTCAATCTTCGCATTTAAAACAGCCACTACTACCACTAGCTGAGCCAATTCTCAAAGGTATTCTTGATACCTATCATTCCTGAAATTTCCATGCAAATCCTAGCAAAGCTAGGCATTTGTTATAGGTGTCTTTAAAGTTTTAATTGAGTTTCTTATTATATCTGCATATTTTTGGTTTAGTATAAAACCCTTCTGACATGAGCCTAGTTCTGTCTACTCAACTTGTTATTGTATTAAACATTTCTTTTTCAATTTTAACGGAAGCGTAGAATGCCTTTGTGATTCAAGTTGTAGGTGAACTTCAATTCATTTTATTTTATTTGATTTTAATGAGGTTTTCCTAGCTATAAAACGAATTTATATAAGAGCGTCAAAGTTATATCGTTTTGACTCACTAATGATATTCTTCTCCTTCTTCTTAGCACTTCGCTTCCTACAAACAGCGCCTTCAACTGTCTCGGTCCGTTGACCGCGTCTTCCAATTCCGAAATCCAAGCAGCGATGAACTGTCTTCGTCGACCGAGTCAGACCAGTGTTTCCACGGTTTCCCCACTGGCCTCCGGCGTTCAGTTCTCCCAACGAATACCTTCTTGAGTATCTGTTGTTCGTCCATACGATTCATGTGTCCGGCCCATTGCAGCTTCCGCAGCTTGACAATCCTTAAGACCTCCGGTTTGTCAAAAATTTCATACAACTCATGGTTGTATCGAATTCGCCATTGGTCCCCGTCTAGCTTCGCTCCGATTATTTGCCTCAGGACCCGTCGCTCAAAGGCGTTCAATATATTTGCGGATGCTTAGGTTAGGGTCCATCTTTTATACCCATAGCATAACACAGGTCTTATCACAGATTTGTATACTTGGAACTTTATTCTCTTGTGTATGCAGCTGGTCTTCAAGATCGTCAATAATGAATAAAATATTTTATTCGCAAACTTATTCTTTGGCGTATTTCGTCTCTTTTATTGCCCTTTTTCGTTATTTTGGCGCCTCAATTCACGAATTCGCTAATATTCTTGATACTGTATTCGCCAAATGTGATATTTTGTGTATTTGAGGTATTTTTTCTCGACTGCGTCATGAGCTTTGTTTTATTTTCATTGATTTGTAGTCCTACTAGTTTTGCTTCGCTGTCGAGTTTCAGGAAGAGTTCTTTGGCAGTTGTTAATGACCGTGACAAAATGTTTATGTCGTCCGCATAGGCTACTACTTGGCTCAACTTGTATAGTAATGTAACTCGCGTATCGACAGGTAGCTTCCGTATGACGTACCCTAGAGCCAAATTGAATAGCAATGGGGCCAGCCCACCTCCCTGCTTTAGTCCGATATTTCTGTCGAAGGCATCGGTGAGTTGGTTATTGATGCAGACTTGAGAGGTCGTTGTCGTAATTGTCATTTGGTACGACGGACTAATTTGGCTGCGAAAGCAAAGCATTATTTGGTACAGTACGTTACGATCAATACTGTCGTATGCTTGCTTGAAGTCAACGAAAATTTGGTGAATGTCTATTTTGAACTCCCAGCATTTTTTAAGTACCTGCTTGACTGTAAACAATTGGTCTGTTGTTGATCTACCTGCCCTAAAACCACCTTGATACTCCCCAATAATACTGTTGGCGTATGATCCGATTTGATTTTCTAAGATTTCAGAAAATATTTTGTACGCCGTACAAAGTAGCGATATGCCTCTATAATTTTCGCACTGTAGCTTGTCACTTTTTTCTGGATAGGGAATATAATTGAATGGCTCCTCCTTTCGGCATATGTTCTTGTTGCCAAATGTACTGGATGACTTTGTGAATAGCTTTTTGAACACTGCTGCCACCATATTTGATGAGCTCTACCGGAATTTCACCGATGCCCGGCGCTTTATTATTTTTTTGGGCTTTGATGATGGAACAAACTTCATCCAGAGTTGGTGGGGTCAATGAGAGGTCTCCACAGACATCTATAGGCCCCGATGTTCTGGAGCTGTACGGAGGATTAAGGAGGTTCTTGAAATATGACGCCCATCTTTCCTTAATCTTGATTTCATCGGCGAATATATTGCCGCTGTCATCACGGCAGAGCGTGGCTTGGGCTGATAACCACATTTCAGGCTTTTCACTAATTTGTATGCTTGTCTTGTGTTGTTGCTCGCTAAACTTACAACTATACTTCTCTATTGGTCGGAATCCTAATTATCTTATTCGCTACCCTTCGGAGATTTTCATAGTGTTCTCTCTTCGTCCTGATTTCTTTTTATCTAACGCATTCTGGCACTCATCATCGAACCAATCATTTCTTTGCGCTGGGCTAGATGTTCGATTGTCTATTCTGCTACGGTCCTGATAGCCACTTTCACTTTCATCCAGAGCTCGTCACTTGTCTTCAATGATGAGTCTCATAAGATGGGAGCCAGCTGGTTGTCGAGGGTCTCCGTGAAATTTTTAGCCCCAGAAGCCGTTTGGAGCCTTTCGATGTCAATTTTTGTAGCGGCCTGGTCGTCGCTGAATATTCCTTTGACATACGACATCGATAGGTTAATTTGATCAAGTAATGATCTGAGTTACTATTGGCTACTTGGTATGTAAGGACGTCAAGTACGCTCGAGGCCCAACGTTGTTGGATCAGAACGTGATTGATCTGGTTTTGTGTGTTGCCATCCGGTGATACCCACGTCATTTTATGAATGCGTCGATGTGGGAAGCAAGTCGAACGTATGACTAGATTTCTGCTACATGCAAAGTCAATCGGGCGCAGCCCTTGTCATTTGTTTCATTGTGGAGGCTATATCCTTAAATCGTTCCCCGATGACATAGCTCATCGCCAACCTCAGCGTTGAAATCACCCAGAATAATTTTTGTGTCGTTTGTGGGCAATGAGTCAACCAGTCTTTCTAGGTGATTGTAAAACGATTCCTTCGTTTTATCGTCTTCCTCTTCGGTCGGGGCGAGAACATTCATCATTCGCTTATACACGTATCACACACAACCATTCATTGACTGCCTTAAAATCAATTACGTGCGATTTGAACTCCCTATCCACAATGAAGACCATTCCAAATTCTCGTTTTCCAGTTGGCTTCCCACTTTTAAGCATTGTGTGATCTCACGTCTTGAATGTCGTTTCCAGTCCAATTCGTTTTCTGGACTGCCGGGATTTTTAATTGATATTGACTGGCCTGTTGTAAAAGGTCCTCAACAGCACCAGGGTAATTGAGTGATATGACATTCCAGGATCCGATGCCATAGTCATTTTTTCGTTTGCAAGCTCATTGCCGTGAATCCAATTCATTTCGACGCCTATTTGCAGGTTTCGAAACAATTGAAGGTTTTCCAGGGACGGGGCGTTAGTCCGTCGTCCAACCTCCATTCCGGACGCATGGTTGTTACGTCTATTCCGTTATCAGGTGCAGAAGATTCACCTTCACCCTCTTACGTCCTCACAAAGGAGTTGTAAGTAGGATTTAGTAGCAGAGCTGTAGATGTATCTACAGTTATGAGCATTTCTCGACATTCAATGTTACATTATTGGGAAACCAGTAAATCCAATATGCACCCCGGGAGCCTTTACTACCATTTAATTGGGGGGGCTTAGGATGAGGAAGCATGGAAGTTATGGGTTGGGGAAACAAGGGGTTTTCTCCTCCTTTCTCAAACAGGCTTGGGACCGTCTATGCCGGAGCTCGCTAATGATATTACCGAAATTCAAATGAGCAGCTACAGTTTCTTTTGACAAGTTGTCAACCACTTAGGTAATGACCCAAAAGTCCTAGACTTCTACTTACAATAGTAGATTTCATAGGTCGAAATGCTTTCGTGAATTGTGCATGTATTAAGTTCTCTTTCGACAAAATCGTTGCCCGACGAAAACAATGCAGGTTTCCGTCCTATGAGAAGGTGGTTAAAGAAACCCAAAGATGGGTAAGCTCTCTCTTTTTGACTCCTGTTTCCGAGGAAGTGTTGGTTGGTGGAATGAAAGTTTTACGGTGGTAAAACAGAATAAAGCCTTTTAAGGGTTTTGTAAAATAATTTAACAAAACCCTACTAAAATCGCGACCTGTCTGTCGGTCCGCCCGTCTGTCCGTGTGTCACAGCACTTTTTCTCGCAAACTACTAAAGCTAGAAACATCAAATTTTATACTCGTATGCAGGTATAAAGTGGTGCTCTCTTCAAAGTTCAACTACACAAAACTCTATAAGGTATTTAAGGGGGGCTCTCTTCATATAGGGGAGTGGCCCTAAAAGAAAAATTATCAAATGTAGCCGATATGGATATCAAATGTAAGGTCTTGATAAAATCTTTTCAAAATAGGTCTTAGTTTGGCCCTTTTTGCTTCGAGAGGCGCGCAGGAAGAAGAAATACACGAAAAATTTGTGTGTCCCCCCTCGCGAGTGGTGCCTGTGATCTGAAAAAAATTATGGAGGTAGGTGCTTATGAGTACAACAACAACAAATACCTTAGAAGTCGAAATTCGCTCAAGTTTGTTAATAATAGTACGATATTCGAATATCACATTTTCCCCAATAAAATCGCATCAATACCCTCAAACTGAACGAAATTCGATATTTATGTAGTCCTACCTTAGGCCCTCAAACTGTGTAAGTTTGATGAAAATCGAATGATATACACGGAAATTATAGCTGTTTGAAAATTCTCCAATTACACCAACAATAACACATGATTTTAGTATTTGATGGACTTTCCATCAAGTCGGTCACTGCAGTTTTGACTTGATGTTCTTGAAATTTTCAAATAAGGTCAGTAACAATAATATTTTTGGGAATTCACGATTTGAGTGATTTTTGTTGATTTGCAACAAAATGGCGACCGTTGAAAGTAGAAAACCATTGGATTTTGTACTAAACGTGAACATCTCTTTAGACAACATTTTAGACAACATTTTTATTGAGGCACAAATATTTCTTTACAGGTTTACATTTTTTTTTTTCTTAATGATCTAATTTTGAGTAGTACTGCATTTTCTCTCGGAAAATTTTTCAGTACTTGAACTTCTCGAATTTTTAATGTTTCTTTAACTTTTGTTTTGCTGCTGAATGTTAATCAAACTGAAGGGGAAAGCCCCATAAAACCCCTCCTAAAGTGAACATCTCTTTGACATATTTGTTGACGTTATTCATTGCTGGTGACTGCATTTCAAAAAAGTTGGGTACAAAACCCTTCTGACATGAGCGTAGGTCTATTTACCCAACTTGTTTAGAAATTCCACGGCTGATTTGGCGAGGTTTTTCATATATCTTACGAGTTAACGAGACCAACCGCAATTTTCAAATAATTAATTGAAATTCAATCTTACTGGTCCTTTTAATATTTACGCAAAGAAGTTGAAACTGGTTTCGTAACTCCCACTTAACGACACGTGCAAACCTTATGCAAATATATGTTTATATAAACTCAAATCCCGGTTTTTAGATTACAGATGAATAAACTAAAAATTTATTGTTGAGTCGCTTAAAAATAACTGAAAAAATTTTCTAAGCATGTATCGAAGAAGGTTGATCTTTTTCAAGTTAGATCAAATATTTGCATCGGCCTGAAAAAATATTTTCAAGCAACGTCGTGGGAATTTGAGGTAAAACTCGAAGGTGGTAAACATTTTGTTTCGCAGATCCCTTTTTCACTGAGCGTTTACGCTTTATAATATTTGTATACATGGAATGAAAAAACAAAAACATATAATTTTATTTTTAATTTGGAAATTTCACATAACTGTTTATCAATACCATTTTTGTTTTCTTAGTGTTTATAATATTTTGAACTATTCTTACAACGAAACATTATTTGGTAACAAGTGTTAAAAACACCACGTGCTAAAATCAGAATTCCTTCAAAACAACTGTTACAACACTTCCTCAAAGCATTTTAAACAGTAAAATAAATATTTGAATTAGCTTTAATTCTATCATTAATTTGATTAAAATTGTATTCAGTTCATTGTACATGCTATCTTCCATTAAGAGAAAGATAAGGGGAGATTCATGAGAATACGAAATCTCTAGTGTGTGTTAATTTATTGCTTTTGTCTGCGATTTTAGTCGATGAAGATTTAAATAGCGCTTCTAGTACTGACCGATTAACTTAAATAAATTATAAAAAATCGTTCTTCTCAATGAGCTTTTGTAATTGATGACTGAGTTCTTTAGAAAGTATACAAAGAAAAAAAAAAAAAATATATATATATATATATATATATATATATATATATATATATATATATATATATATATATATATATAAAGGATGATTCATAACAAGTGTACACATGTGAATGGGCCTCAACTCTTATTTATCACCAATTTTAGGTCCATATATTGACAGATTATGACAGCTTGGTCTTTCAAAGAAGTGCCCGAGTTGAAGAGAATATCGTAGCCGCACATGAAAGTCTCAGGCATCACCAAAGTTTGTCAATTCCTCGCCATCCCCAGTAATTAGGTACTGCCTAAACTTATTTATGGTAAATTTTATATATGAGCATGGGTTTACATGTCTACAAAACTTTATTGATACAAGAACTAAAGCAGCAAGATCGCTAACAATCGTGAGACTTCAGTGAATGAACACTAAATATGCTCGATGCCGATCCTAATTCTTACTGCAAAATCATACTGAACGATGGAGCATACTTTTATGTTAACAAATTGTGCTGAGTGAGCATCCCAAACCCATTTACCAACTGACATTACGTTTCCAAGAATTGACTGTTTGTTGCGGTTTTCATGTTGGTGGTTTAGTTGATCCGTACTTTTTTTCAATCATCTGGGCAACCCAGTTGCATCCAATGGTGAGCACTTCCGTGTCTTGTTAACAGTTAATTTTTCCTCCTTTGCATGTAGTTTAAACAAAATCGCACCCCTTATCACATATTTTGTCAAACTATGGAGTTATTGAATTATATCCATGTTTCTTGCATGTAGTTCAGTGGATTTGTCAGCTTCCTCTCATTTGAGCTTGTCGTAATCGGCGGTCATTTGTTGACGTGCCGAAGTGAATTTGGTTTACTATTTTTAGAGTCATTCATAGCCTCTGGTTTGGCTGGAATTTCCCACGATGACTTCATTTGGCTCCATGTTGTGAGCTCAACAAACGGCATTCGCCTGAGTCCTTTCCATACTCAAAAACGTTGTTTATATATGGGTCTGCTTGTAACGCCTCCAGATTCTGTCATTTTGAGCGATATTTTTAGCTTCCGGTTTAATTTTGCTGCTACATATCGAGCCATAGTGAATTCCACCTTCGTAGTCTCGCTTCTTGGTGATTGTTAATCGTAGTTAACAGTCAATTCTTCTAGAATTTGAAGTACTCCTTTCACCTCCTCCTTGGCAATTCCGTTTTCTTGTTGCTGCTTCCTTTTAGTCACGTTACGCCTGGAATCCGCACCTCATTCGTCCCGTGTTTACCACTACTTCTTTGTAGCACTACAGCCCCTCTCGGGCCTTCGCTTAGAGATAGTTAGAGTATCTCATTTTCATGACCGCATTGATTTTTTTTCGGAAGTTGGTTCGGTCAGTACCATGCTCCCGCGTGCCTGCTCAATTATGATATGATCTGATTAAATCAGTACATATCACCACTGAGTGAACACTCATAGTCTGTCCGAAAAATCCCCCGAAATAAATAACGGTACTCCCAACAAGATTTGAACCTGGAACCTTCGGCCTATGCGTTCATGCTCTAACCACTAGGCCACACAGACTCTAGACTAGACTGTTTGCCACTAATGAAGTGTTAAATTTGCGAGTGTTTTCCTGTGGTGTACGTGTCATTTCTGCCTCAGCAGCATCTCTGCTGGAGCTGCGTTAGTGTGCAGATGTTCCTGGTGGAATCGTTAAGTTTGTGTCATATGCCGGGAGCTCAGTGGCTACGCACTCAGCACTCAGGTTCGAATTTGAATTAGCCGAATTATATACTGCATCGAAATTAATTGGTCGTCTATGCCGTCTATGATGTGAATGCTCGCAGATTATCGCGCATAACACAAACACCTCAAGTAGCGTGACGGGAGCAACGATTCAATTTCGGATTTCCTCCCAGGGTTGCATGTTATTGTTTGCGACACAATTCCGATTGCTTCGAGGGGTCAAATGTTTTATTCTGCCGCATATGTTGATTGGATGACAAACGTTCCCATTGCCGTGTGTATTTGCGTTTCGTTTCGAGCTCGCGTTGGTTCTTGATGCTTTCGGCGCTTGTTGCTAGGTGCATTGTCCATAATTATGACGTGTAAATCGTAAGCGACCTAGCTTCTTGAGTTTGCTTAAATAAAGTTACAAAGCAAAAATTATTATGTGGTTTTTTTCCGTAATCTAACAAGTAGTCCATTTATGAATGAAAATTTAAATTATTTGCTGCTAATTACATCATCAGGTTACTAAAAAAAAATTAATAAAGTGCGCCTCGGTATTGCAAAGGTAAAACTCTTAAGAAATCGCGTATGGTAGTGTTCTGGGTGAGCAACACTATGGAATATCCCAATGTTCCATCTCGTTTCCGTTTGCATCTAAATGTGTGGTCTAGTACTGAGAAAATTCCGTTGGAATATTTAACAAGTTGTTCGTTGATAATTTTACCGTCTGTTTTTCTATGGTTACATATTTCAACCCTTTATGGGATGTCAGGTCTCGGTCCTTTGCTTTGTTTGTGTAGCAATTTCATAGAATTTGTCATAGTATCAAGCTCATGTGCGTGGTCTTGTAGGTGCATCCCATAATTGGAGTCTGCCTTATTGAGTTAGTAAGATTGTAAGTGCTCTTTGTATCTTGTCGTTAGTTTTCGTGTTGTCCTTCCTATATATATCATGTCACAGTTCTTGCACGTCAGTTTGTATATGCCGCTGTTCTCGTATATTGATGTGTCATTTAGTTTTGGTTTGAGTTCGTTTCCAATGCAGCTTGCAATTTGTATTTCCTAAGGAAGTTTGAGAGTTTGTATGTCTCCTTCCCTACATATGTTCACAAAATCCACTGTTGGTCATTCTTATGAGTTTCAGTCGGTTGGCGTTCCTGCTTTTGTTTGTAGTGTGTAACAAGTTTGTCAATTTCGCATTGTTTGTATACGTTATTATTAGCTATTCTGTAAATTTTGTTTAGTTCGTTGGAGTAGTTAGTAAGAGCCATGGAGATGGAGTGAAGCCTCTGTACCATTGCCCTGCGTGCTGCTAGCTTATGTTTTGGGAGTGGTTAGATGTTTTGTGATTGGAATGATGAGTTACGGTTGGTTCACTGTATATTTTGTAATCTAATCTTGTTTGTTCACATGTCATGGTTAGGTCATAGGTTCAGTTGTCCGTTTGTTTCTTTTTGGATAGTGAAATTTATATTCGAGTGAATTCCATTCATACTGGTAAGTAGTTCGTCTTGTTTTTTTTCTTGTGAGTCAATAACAATGAGACAGCCATCCACATATATATTTTCTGTAAAATATTACAATGAATCTTTTAACGATTTTGGGTATAAAGATTTCTTCTAAAGATTGTAAGAATACTTCGGGCATTATTGAGGACATTGGATGTCTCATACCCAGACCTTGGCAATGTATGTGTTGTAATTGAACTTAAGATAGTTCTGCTTGGTTTTGGTCTTTATGAGATTGAGCAGTTGATCTGTGAATCGTCGGCTGTTGCTGTATGAATGGTTTTCTTTAGTACGGCCAGTGTTTCATCAACGGGTGTAGACGTAAAGAGGTTGGTGATGTCTAGTGATAAATATAGAAAAGTTTCAGTCAATTTTAAAGAAGTGCTAGAGTTTGTTAGCTTATGGCTATTCTTTGATGCGTCTTTGTCATCAAGGTGCATGACGATGGGTTTGTGGAGCTTAGGTTGTGCTTTAAGGGGTGGTGTGCATGGATTTGGGTTGATGTAGTGGTGTTTAGTATTAGGAGGAATTATAAGTGGGGATTGTATAATGGCAGTCCGTAAGTCCGTTTGAAACTCATTGGTGGGGTCTTTGTTTACCAGTTTGTATTCGTTGGCGTTAATGATGTGTTTTGTTTTTTGTACGAAGTCCCTTATTTTAAGGATCGCTATTGTATGTCCTTTGTCAGCCTTTGTCGCTGTTAGAACGTTACCCTTAAATGTTTTCTGAATGTGTTTTATCATCTTAAATATATATACATGTATATATATATATATATATATATATATATATATATATATTATATATGTATATATATAAATATAAATATATATATATATATATATATATATATATATATATATATATATATATATATATATATATATATTTATATATATATATATATATATATATATATATATATATATATATATATATATATATATATATATATAAAATATATATATAAAAGAGACTCTCCGCAGTAGGTAAATTTCTTTCGAGAAATTTACGTAAAACATTGTGTTTGAACGCTGGCATGCTAGAGCAGAACTACGCTCGTGTCAGAACGGTTTCGTACTTAACCCGGATATGTAGAACTATGTATTTAATTCATAAGTGATGTTTATGCATTCAAAACAAGTATATTCTTGCTTTAAAAGAACTTCGTTTTAGCCAGGCAACGTTTTGTTCCAATATTGCTAAAATCATTGACTGAACTGAATCTTAACCCATTTCTTCCCGGTAACCGATATCGTTTGAGTTAAGTGTTGATATTTGGAGGTTTGACTAATATGAGGCTTACTAAGAAAAAAAAAATCGAAATTAAACACTCTAGCTAGATCCCTTGCTCCATTAAAAAGTCATTTTGGAAAAGTAAGAATTGTTGTTAAATTCAAACTAAGATGCACAGAAAAGAAAAATAAATTCAAACATTTATTGGTTCTCACATAAACAAAGTTTATTTGTCATGAGGAGGGAATGCCGCAAAACAATGTTGGTGTAGTGCAACATTACATTTAAAACATATGAATGATGCATGCTTACCACATTGCTTACAGCGTTTTGGTTTGCCATCAGGTACTTTGGCACTAACGTGAATTAAACGGTTGGTGTTTGGATGACTTCGACTAGAATCCCTAGATAAAGAACGACGTGGTTCATCTTCGCTAGAAGCTGGCTCTTTAGCATATAGCAACGAACGAGTAATGAATGCTCTGAAGTCCAGTTGATGCCTCGGTTTACTTTTTTCCTGCTTTGCAACTAAAACGTGCAACTTCCAAGCGTTGACCATCATATTTGACAGAATATTTGTGAAAAGTGGCCACCACCATTTTTTTCCACGTATCTTAATGCGGTATTAGCCAGTGCGTTGTCATGTAGATCCACGCCCCCCATGTATGTTTTGTAGTCTTTGATTAAGTTTGGCATGTTGGCGTTGACATGTTTTATTGTCTTTCGATCGTAGCGTTTTGCGACACATAATGAATCAACATGTCCATGATTAGAGAGAACAGTGATATTTGCATTATCCTTCCAACGTACAATAACCATTTCCTTATCACTTTCATATAATGCGGTGTGCGTTCATTTATCCATTTTTTCTTCGAATTTAGTCCCTGCTATGCGATTATTACGCACAGTTCCTAGAAATGCGAATAATTTAATGTAATTTGTATCTGCAGGAATATCATTGTATTACCTGTTGCGAAATAGTTTTTTTCACTCAAAATACACATCAGATGGTATGATGTGAAGAAATTGTCGAAACAAACTAGATGGAACTCGGGCTCACGAACGTTTTCCAACAATGTAAGGACAACATCTGCTCCTAATCCAACTGTTTTGTCGTAAGGTGTTGAAGCTTCACCATAACGCTTAGTTTGGTATAAATAGCCAGAAGATGAACAAAGACACCATGCTTTGAATCCAAATCGAATAGGTTTTCCTCGAATAAACATTTTGCAGCTATGGCGTCCAAAGTATGGTATCATTTGCTCGTCAATAGATAAATGGTGAGTAAATACACTCACTAAATGGTGAGTAAATACACTATGCAACGTTTGTTGGCTCTATCGATAAAAGGACGAATTTCAGCGAATTTGTCCCTCGGATCAAGCTTATTATTATCAGCCAAATGAATCCATTTTTTTATCGATTCAAATTGTGAGCGAGGTATCGCCCGTTTAACGATTTCTTTGCCAAATTTTTTTCGTTTGACCAATAGAGTTTCCATTGTGGTACTGTACAATAGCCAGTTAAAAACAAAACGCCAAAAAAACGTTTAAGTTCATACTGCTTCAAATCCAAAAATGCATTATTTTGAGTAGCGTAGCTGTTGCTGGACTCAATTATGGATAGAATAAAATGATCATCCATAAATAAGGAAAACAATTCTTTTGGACTTTTTCCAGCTAATTTCTCAACCACCTCTGCAATTTTAGTGTCCTCTATAATTGCCGGGCGATTCGCAAACTTAAATGAGCATTTGCGCCAATGAGGCGCGTACTCAAGAATCGCCTTGTTTTTTTTTTTTTTGATGGAGGTTGTATTGATGAACTTTGATGTTCTTGTTCGGCAGTTTGTTTATCATCATTGCTTTCATCAAATTCGATTTCGACCGTACCAGCGATTTCTTGATAAGCGGACGCATTTGCTTGTATAATTTCATCGTCGATTTCTTCAGAATCACTCAGTACATCGATTGCGGGTGGAACATAGACTACAGTTACTTCATCCGCATTTCGAACCTCTCGAGCTTCTTCATCGTCTGAATCGTCAGCGTTAAGCAACGCAACAACCTCTTCCATTGTTAAAAAGTCTCGACGTCGCATTTTCGTATTATCACTAAATTATTAACTTACTGTAAATACATGCAATTAAAATTGCATGTTTCCTAGTAAACATGAAAAAATTACTTACAACAACAAAATCAACCACAAGAATACAAATACACCTAATTTATTCAAATTCGAACACCACTATATGACTTTATGACACAATAAAATAACAAGTCTTTATCGTATCACGGTAAAACAAGAAATGCCATATAAAATATATATCTCGATAAATTTCTAAGCAACTAAACTCATCGGCCCATGGTCGAGAAATTGACCACCAAAATTCCGACGAAGCGAGCTCGGGCTCAGAGTGTCACATGTGAAAATTAAGAATGTTTAAATAAAGTGCGAGCGAATGTCATATACGAGTATATTTGGCTTTTATTTACTTTTTTTAGATTTAGACGGTAAAAAAAATTAAAAACTTTACTGAAAAACAAGGTAACTTTGAAGGCGTTGGGAAGGCTGTGCAAACTGAAAACAAAGTGAAATAAATTTTGTTTAGAGATAAAAAAATATCAATCTTTTTTATGATAAACATTAAATTCACTATTGGTATCTGCAGTAGTAAACAAAAATTTCTTATAGTCATGGTCGATAAATCGACCATTGGGCCGAAATGGTTTAAACGTACTTTTGTTAATCATCTTTTCTGAAAATTCGGAAGATCCATTCAAAAGTGTACCGTCTGGAGGAAATTTAAATGGATATCATTTTTGTAAACTTTATTGAAACATAGAATATAAAGATCTTTTAAAAAACCATTTAAATGGTGGATTTCACACAATTTAATCATTCTAATACAGTTTCTCTGACGTAAATGCTAAACCCTACTATTATCAGCAAAGTTCAACGACTTTCAACTTGTAAGTTATTTGTTATTGGATGTACCTCCATGATTTTTTGGTGTTTTGAATGAAATTTTACAAAAACCAACTAGTTTCACAACTTGCATTTCCATCCGTTGGCCCGTCTATCCATCTGCACGTCTATCCGCGCGTCACTAGAAATTTCTTCACAAACTATGGAAGCTATAAAGCTCACTCTTTGTGAAAATATCAGAAGTTGTGGTCTTCCAAAAGTTGAGGTCTTATCAAATATTTCAAAATTTTATGGGGGTCCCCTCATTAACGAAGTGGCCCTAAAAAAATGTTTTTCATCAAATGCAGTCACGTAAGGTATCAAATGAAAGGTCTTAGCCCATTCAGAATCTGAAAAAAGTAATTTTTTGCATTAGAGGTACAGGAGGACGCAAAATGTACGTACTATATTTGTGTCGCCTCCCCTCACGATTGGAGACTTTGAGCCGATAATCTGAAATAAATCAGAAGGTAGGTTTTATGAGTCCAAGGGCAACTAATAACTCAAAAATCAAAATTCACTCAAATCTGTTAATAAAGGTATGATTGGTAAGTTTTACATTTCCCCCAAAAAATCTAAACGTATTTGTTGTTGTTATACTCATAGCGGCCTTTTCACATTTTTCGGTGAGGAGGGCACGCGGAAATTTTGTACATTTGCCATTGCCCCCTTGGTTCTAATAAGGTAATTTAAACATTTGTTTTGAAAAGCTCTCGTTAAGACCTTTCCAATGACACCCTATTTGACTACCAATGCCGATTTATTTTTAGGTTACCTCCCTATATGGGGAGACCTCTTACGGCTTTCTCACAAAAATTTTCACCCCAAAACATTCAAGAAGTCACTACTTCTGACCTTCCCACAAAGTTTCATGTCTGTAGCTTCCATAGTTTCGGAGAAAAACTGCTGTGACCTACAGACGGACGGACTCAGGTTGTGATTTCAATAGGATTTTGCATTTTAGTACCAAACTCTAAAAAGGGCTTGGTATAAATGCTTCATAGGAAGGACAACTAGATGCATATTTCTTGGAAGTAAAATATATTTTACGTTTTCAATTGGTATTTTATTGTTCTTACAAAAAATGCATATTAAAGAGAGTTAGGATCGATGGGCTCATTTACCGAGCACAATGCTGGATATTGAGGATTAGTAGAAAGGCAAAGCGATGCAGTAGGCCCTGCAGCGTACACTCTAACACCGATAACATTTGTCTGGGCATAATTACAAGCAAGGTAATATTGAGTGTAAGGTGCTTTGGTTTGTCGGAGCAAGGCACATCCTACTCGGGTATTCCGATCATTAACCATTGGAGTAAAGTGACCAATAGCATTTCTAAAAACAAAAAACCAATATGTTTTTAAACAAAACGACACGCAAATCGCTTACACTCACAAATTATCTGGGTTAAAACTGTTAATATCAGCCATTGAAGCGAATTTGTACTCATTGAACCAATTAGTGATACCATAGTCTAGGGCCGTAGCAGGTGTTGGTGCTGGATAGCCCCAGTATGAGGCTAGATTTTGACCTGACCAACTAAACTGCTGGGTATTGTGGCACTGATCATGTACCATTGCGCATTGTTTTACGTTCAATTCAGCTAGGTAGGACAGCTCATCATCCCATTGCATGGTCGCCATTCGAACGGCAGGAGAAAATCCTGCGAGATTGCCTGCAGCAACAGTATTCCTGTATTGATTGTGTTTGGTAAGAATGGTATCGATGTAGGGCGCGATGGGAATGATCGCCCTGTCTGGAGCGCATGTTGCAGCGAACAACTGAAGGATAGGAAAAACGTAAATTCAGGTATACCGATTTGTATAGTTAATTCGATTTACTTACTCCGTTGTTGCCGCAAGCAATATGTTGTCCCCAATAACAGAGAGATGGTGAACAATAGTCAGCGGTTTGGCCTCTAACGCAAGTAGCCACGAGCAGAGTTATAACTGCGAACTTCAACATATCTGAAGATGAAAAAACGTTTTAAAAAACCAATAGAATTGCTGCGGATCGGTTTATTTAGGCGGCAATATAAGAACCAGATAAAAAATTTCTACATTTGATAATATCTGCAACATATTGTAGAATATAATGTATCTAGTATAGAAAAAATTATATTAATTTTTATATTCTCTTGAGGCACCAACATTTGAGTAGGCGACTTACCTGATTCTACAATTAGAGCTTCAAGAAAAATTTAAATTTGAAAAAGAATTGATTTACCTTTTATATGTTTTGCTTATCTTTGGGTTAGATTTTACAGTGGACAAAACAAGTGTTTGAACAGAAAAACAGTTGTAACTACATCTGCTTATTAAAAAACAATGAATCAAAATTTTAAAAATTGAGTTATACCTTTTATTTTAATGCCTTTAATTCAATTAAGATTCAAAATTTTGCTATAGTTGTGCGAAATGAAACTTCTTTTCTTATCATGTGTGAGAATAATTTTAACGATCATTGTAGTGTTGCTTAGAAGATAATCTAGATGAGCCCGTTAAGTACATTTAATCTTAATTGCTTTAGTTTTTTATCAGTGCATTAATGGTCATAAGTAGTCATTACCCTTGCTATTATTTTGCACCTACAATTTTTCACACAAATACAGAACATGCATATACATATGTGTGCATGTATAATTCTGCATTATCGGCTTTAAATTACTGAGAAATTCAATCCATTCAATCTGAGGAAGCTAAAATTTCTTCAGTTTCTAAGATAGCAAGTAAATTGATTGTTTATTTTTAGATGGTTGATAAACAAGAGATAAGCCATTACTCATCGCCCGCCAGCAAATAATCTTAATGACCCAAAAACTCTTTTTGAAAATAAATTCGATATTGCTCTTCTATCTGTTGAAAATATTTTGATCAGAGGTTTTCATACTTTTTTATCTTAATGGGTGATAAAGTCATAACAACACGGCAAATTATTCATTGTTCCTAGAACTTTAAGCTAACAGATTATAAAGTAATTTTAAAAAGTTTTCATTTGTTGCAAAAACAGCTTATTGCTGCAGAAATGATATTTGCAAAGCAACACAAAAACATTTAATAACTAATTGAGGAAGTAAACGAATTGGCACAGTTGTTTCATATTGTATCGCCATTTATCGTATATGGTGTAGTTGTATAGAATTCAAAATTAAATTAGAAGCATTCAACATGAGTTCATTTCCGTAAATTTGACAGTTGCGAATTATTTATTTTAAAAATAATTTCATATCTTACTTTGTATATGTATTTTATTTGTGTACTTGAGCTCCATTGCCAATGGAAGAAGCTACTCTGTAGGAACTTCTTCCACTGCTGAATCAAATTCAGATGCGCTTTTTTGATTTAATCGTTATAAATTTTATAAATACAAAAATCAAATTTTAAAAAACATTAAAGTACTCAAAAACAAAGTGGCCTACATGGCATTTTAAATCTGTACAATGTTGAATCAAAACGAACAAATTACTCAAACAATAACAAATTTTATCCAATGAAAATGACTTCATATTATCAATTAATTGGAAAAAAAACTAGTCGACTCTATTAAAAATTACATATGATTAAATAAACACTAAGAAAGAGTGTACTTTGAGCTTGTAACTAATACGTAACAATTTGATTCTTCTTTTTCGTAGTACTAAAGCCCCTCTCGACCTTTGCTTCCAGCAACAAGCGCGTCAAACTGTTTCGGTAAATTGACAGCGACGTCCAATTTTGAAATCCAAGCAACGATCAATTGTTTTCATCAACCGAGTCAGAGTAGTGTTTCTTCAGTTTTCCACTGGTCTCCACCCTGCAGATTTCTCAACGAATACCTTTTTTGGTATCCTTTGTTTGTCCATACGATTTATGTGGCCAGCCCATTGCAGCTTCGGCAGTCTAACAATCGTTGAGACCTCCAACTCGTCAAAAATTTCAAACAGCTAATGCTTGTATCAAATTCGTCATTGATTCCCGTCCAGTTTTGCTCCGATTATTCGCCTCAGGACATGTCTTTCGAAGGCGTTCAGTATGTTTGTAGATGCAAATGTTTAGGTTAGGGTCCGTGTTGTACACTCATAGATAGCACAGGTCTTATCACAGATTTGTATTATTTTTCCTGTGTATGCCACTGGTCTTCAAGATCCTTATTAATGAATAAAATATTTTATTTGCGAGCTGAATTCTACGGTGTATTTCATCTCTTTCGTTGCTGGTTCTCATTATTTTGGTGTCTAAATATACATATTTATCCCCATTTTCGATATTGTATTCACCAGGTGTAATATCTTGGGCTTTTGAGGCATTTTTCCTCGACTGCGTCATGAGCTTTGGTTTATTCTCATTGATTTGTAGCCCTATTAGTTTTGTTTTACTGTCGAGTTTCAGGATAAGTTCTTTGGCGGTTGTGAACGACCGTGACAAAATATTGCAATCATCTGCAAAGGCTAACGCTTGGCTCAACTTGTATAGTAACATAGGTAGCTTTTTGGTGACATATTTTAGAGCCAAATTGAATAGCGCAACAAGTTCTACAATTATTATCAAAGTCGAGTGAATTTCAACTTCTATGTACATAAGAACATACCAGCATGAAATTTTCACCTTCGAAATGTAAGTTATAATCAAGGGGCTAATAGCCTGTACTTTAAATGCTGAAATTGGGCTAAAATAGCATAAATTTGCCCAATATTCTCTTATAAAACGGCCGCAATTTTGTTTTTAAATTACTGATATCCGTTGTTGAATAAATTTTCCGAGATGTGCATGATATATAGATTGGGTTAAATACAAGTTTCTTTTTAAAAATGCAATAAATGATCAAAAATCCAATTTTTCTCTTATATTTTGGCTCTATTCGCATCAACAAACCTTTCTATTAGTTGTGAAATACAATTTCATTTATATGGCTGCCACGGCTGACAGTCTCTCAGCCCGATTTCCCAAGACATTGTTGATGGTTTCGGGCCCTATCTGAACAATGGTTTGTTGAATATTCAATTCCAGTACTTGAATCGTCTTTAGATTTTCTACATAACATCGATCTTTTACAGCGCTCGTAAAAAGAAGTCCAACGCTGTCAAATCGCAGCTTTCAGGTGGCCAATTGACATCGCCAAGGCGGCTGATAACACGATTTCCGAATTTTGTGCGCAAAAGATCGATTGATTGATGAGCTGTGTGGAATGGCACATCCTCCTGTTGAAACCAAAGGTCAATCAAGTCTAAATCCTTAATCTCCGGCCACAAATGTCGGTTATCATGCCTCCGTTGACCAAAACAGCATTTCAAGCCTCATTTTCAAAGAAAGCGATCCAATTATGCCACCACTCCAGAATTCACACTACACTGTCACTCGCTGAGTATGAATTGGCATCTCGACAGATGCGGCTGTCTTTTTTGTTCACATAGCCGCCGAGATGAAAATGTGCCTCATCAGAAAAGATAATTTTTTGAGAAAAATTGGCATCCAGTTTGATTTCAATATTTCCCAACGTTGTTCAAGCGCTAATCGATTCATTTCATTCCGCGGAAGGTTAATACTGCGTCATCAACATAATTTTGAGCGGGTAACAGCTGTCAGTGTCAAAATAACATGTGATTTAAAAAGAAAAGTGTTTGTCGTTAGTACAGTCATAAGAAACGAGCTCTATGATTTTTTCCAGATTTTTCTGTCCACATGTGTCCAATCACGAGAGGGGATACAATTTTTTCGTGTTTCTCCAGTTCCCGTGCCTACCTCGTCATCGATATTGCAATTTTAATAACGGACATTAAGAGATCTTATCAAGACCTTATATTTGATACCCTACTGGACTATATTCGGCGAACATTTTTTTTAAGGCTTCACATACTTAAATGGGGAGACCCCCCATAAAAGCTTTTGATTTTTTTGTCTACGGAGCATTCATTAAGCAAGAACTTCTGATCTGTTAAAAAAATTTGATGACTGCAGCTTTTATAGTTCCACAAAAAATTTGCTGTGGCGCTCTGACAGACGGACAGACAGGTACAGATTTTAATGTAGTATTGTAAAAAAATCTTTTTAAAAAATACCAAAAATGGAAAAATGGACAGACAGGTACAGATTTTAATGGGGTATTGCAAAAAAATTTTTTTACAAACACCAAAAATGGAATTTCCTACTCAAAAACCGTGATATGGCTCTTCAGCGTATAGTTTCGGCGTGAGCAACTTGCTGAAAAGTTCAAAAACTAATGGAAGAGAAATTGAAAATCAATCAAAAATGAAAATTTTTTACTGGAACCCAAGGCGGGCCTTCAAGCATCGTAAGCATCATGCAGCAACAGAGTCTGGCATGGCTTGTCCGCAAGATACATGGGTATTTAAGTCACAGGCTACAGTAAAGTACACTTAAGCTAAGTGGAAAGAAGGTTTGCTTTAGTAACAAAAATCAAAAGTTCTTACATGAAATAATTGTGGTTTTTTTGATATCCAGAATGTTGACTACCTAACAAAAGAAGAAATGAGTTGAAATTTCAAGAAATTTTTTTCGATAACTACCAAAATGAGATGCATTTGCTTTGAGGGAAATTTATAATGAAGACATTAGAAATAAGGAGACAAAATGTGACAAACAGATGAAAAATATACATAAAAGTTTATTAAGCGACAATACAAGACAAACTTTGAAACTAGTGAAGAGCTAAAACAAAGCTTTCATGTTGCTATATAACAAAACTGGCAATATCATCACAGAGGAAAACAAATTTAATATAAAATGGGAATTAAAGTTTAAACAACTTCTTAATCCTTTCAAGAATTCAGAGCACTGGAGGCTCCCCATCTGCAAAGAAATGCAATTTTGAGCGGCCAAAATAAGATGTTTCTTCCACCATCGAATGACGGGAATCGAGGAGGTACCAAAAGAACTCTTTAAATGTCATCCACAAAGTTTTCTTTGAAATTTTGGATCAAGAGTATATGGAACGGAGTGGAGCCAGTGTATAATTTCTCTTTTTCCAAAAAAAGAGGTAAACTTTAATAACCTCACCTATTTCAAAGCGATATCCATGTGAAGTTTGTCTTCCTTACACAAATGAAGTTGTCGTCGATTGGCTAAATGCCAACCGGTATGTGTAGGAATGACAGATGTTATTCCGACGTCACATCGGAAAAGTCAAACAAACGAGCCATAAAAGAAAGGGAAGAAAAAGGCACCACGCGAAGAACCGAAAATATTTGCCAAAAGCCATTTAGAAAGAATGTCTATTAAGCTACACCATCTTCTTTATTAGGGAGCATTCATTATGGGTGCATATTTGATTGCTAATTGATTGTTCAACAAATCTCAATGCATACCCCTTCTCCAGAAAAATACCCCATTTACCCCTACCGTGTTTTTCACCCCCCGGAAAGTTGTCAGAAGCTGTAACAATATTTTTAACATACTTCATAAAGCCAGAGGAAGTTATTGTTGAACTACTACTTAGAACTCAATCTGATTGTTCAACCCAAGAACGGCATCACATTACATATGCCTACCGAAGAGAAAACACAGGGTGTGTAGTAGCAGATTATATGCTTTATAACACTAAAAAATTAAAGAATAAGTACATTATATTACCTATGTTACTTAAGTATTTAAAAATGGAAAAGTTTAAATTCATAAAATGTTTTATCATTAACTTGACTTTTGACGCATTTCCTGCTTCCATGACATTTTTCCCGAAATTTTCGGATAGAAAATGTGCACTGGCGATGTACATTTCTCCTCCCCCTGCACGTCTTGAAGCAAAACTCATAGTCAAAGAATTTTTTAAAATGTTTTCTCCAAGACATTATTGGTTTCCTTAGTAGTTATTGCTGCGAAACATTGTCAAACACTCAATGGAAACATCCTCACGTTGCTGTTTGTGCTCCATTGTGAGCAAACGCGGTTCCCATCATACGCACAGCTTTCTCATGTCCAAATTTTCGATCAAAAAGCGATGGACAGCACTTTTTGAAATGCCTGCCATGTCTGCTTTCACGCACACTTTTACTCGACGGCCATCCAATACCATTTTGTGGATTTTCTTCACATTTTCTGACGCAGTGACCTCACTTGGCTACCCAATATTTGACCATTGCAAACGAAGGAGCAGACTTCTCCAGAGTAGAATTCAACTCGGCTTTGATATCGGTTGGGCTTAGACCTTTCAAATGAAAGCATTGTTTCACATAACAACGCCCGATTTTTTCCATATCTACAAATTCACTGAGAGCGTTCACTTTGGATGTCTGTAAAAAAATAATAATAAACGTACCGTTATGAGTTTTTCACATTAAGTTGTTGAAAGGTGGTATTATCAATCGCAATAATTGTTTTTTAATAACTACCTGCATCCATAAGTTAGGTCGGGTACTTTTGGGATTACTCTCGTAGCTGTGAAGTGATATGGTGTAGTAGGCAGACTGCTCGCAGTGTAAAATGAAGGTCCCTGGTTTGAATCCAGTTAGTGACAACGAGATTTGTTTTGAGTAATTCTTCAGGCGGACTATAAGCCCATTTGGTAGTGATGCACACAGGTTTAAAATCAAAACGTATCTCAACTGGATGTACAGACACAGGTCATATCACATTCGTGAGTGCAGACACATACGTTCAAGAGTTTAAAATAAACTAAGAAGCTGTAGTGTTGCGGCAAAAAAAATCTGAAAATTAATTTCGGCTACAGTTCTGCTTCTAATTTTCTTTTTTACAAATTTCCGGTACTTCTACCTTAATTTTTATTTTCTTCCTTCTTTAATAAAAATAGCTTATCATTTAACGATTTTCTTATACACTATCTTCATTAATATTTTATTTCGTACCCTTATGTTCAAATACAAAAAAATTAACACCTTTATCTTCTCAACTAACAAAATTTCATTCTTCATGTCCCAACTTACAAAATTTCATTCCTTACTATACTAACGAAATTTCATTCTTCCTTTCTTATTAGCAAAATGTTGTTCAATTGCCCATTATAATAATATTAATGCTTGACGTAATTGAAATTGACTATTTAATGAATTAGATATTATCGGAATTTGATTTAGCTGACAGCGTGGCGGATTCCTTATCTGATGATCTGCTGGGACCATGGGTTCGAATTTTCCTGGAGGCAGAAAAGCCTTTTTAGTTTCGTCAAATGTTAGTATTTCCGTATAGGGATGGGAAAACACGCATCGGTTTAAGTGAAAATCGGTGTTTTTGGTTTGAAAAACCAATTTTTCCCAGAGGTTTGTTCCTCCCAGTTTAAACTGGCTTTTTGTTTCAAATTCAAGAGATTGTTCAATACCGAATACAAAGGAATTGACAAATACCGAAGACAATAAGCTGGAAAACTGTGTTTTTGCCACTCCTTCCTAGGCAGAACTAATAGCTTCAGTCACCAGAGCAATGTAGATTTCTATGTTTGATTTTTTTGTTATAATTGTAGTTATTTATTATGTTTCATTTGAATGTGAAGGACTTCAAGTAGAGGGCGAAGTGAAGCTAGCACACGATGAAAAATAAATGCTTGAAGACTGAACTAAATGATCTTTCATTCTTATACTGTAAATGAATGACTTAACAGTGAACTGTTGGATTGGATTTCAATACGTTAGTATCTTATTTTTAACACAAAGATAATGTATCCTTCAGTTCATTTTAATTTGATTAATTTTGTGAGTAAAAATTGGAAAACTATCTCCTAATGTTTATCAATGGATATAAAAATCTACATTTAATTTTTATGCGAGGTTTTTTAACCAAAAATTTGCTAGAAAAAGACCGAAAACCCAGCTCTTCAAAAAATCGATTTTTTGGATGTAAAAAAACCCAAGCTCGAACTGGAGATGAAAAACACCAGAGACCCAAAAATCATCATGGTGAAAGTTGAAAGATGAACGGAGGAAACGGGATTAAAGTATATTTAAATTCAATCACGCTACTTCTGTACGGCAGGGGACATTTGAAAGAAAGAGTTGTGGGATTTATAGAAAGTGGTCAGTTTTTGGTGGTGGTGAAGTCGAGAATGAGTGAAAGTTGGTGGAGGAAGTTTGGGTGTCGCAAAGAAGAAAAAGAACTAAAATTTACTTGTAATTCAGCGAATAAAAATCAGGTGTTAGCAAAGCCGTGAATCATTTATTGCGCTGGGATTTTTAGATGAAACAGCAGAGCGAAAAGTGATCATAAAATTAAATTTGTTTCATATTGTGAAATTTATGTTAAGAAAAAGAAAAAACTAAACAATAGTGGATATTATTTGTTATAAGTGAAAGGAGTGAAGTGGAGAAAAATAAGGAAAAATTAACGGTGGCTTAAATATACTTGGAAAGGCTTACTGCCTCGATTGCATTGAAAGTAAAATCAAGTGTTAGAGACAAAATTACAATATTTAAGTAATCAAGTTAGGATCTCTAGCTATAAAAACTGGAGAGTGGATTGATATAACTACTGAAGTGTGAATTAATATAAAAACTAAAGAGTGATAATAATAATAATAAGCTCATTTTCCTATCCGCTACAGGTAGGGTGGCAATGTTGCTAATTTGCAGCGCTTTGCGCAAAGCATTAGCGATGTTTTGTTAGTGTCGATATTGTATCCACTTGCTGTTACCTGCTTTTGTTATAGAGGGAGCGCGGTGCCCATCAAATCAAACATTATCTTTAAAACCCTTCCACTAACTGTTATGAAATTTTTTTTGTTGACTTCTTCACATTTTGGGCTAACTATGAAGACTCGCATACTTTCTTAAACCTAAACTTTTCTTTTTGTTAATAGTTCCACCATATTTTTAGTACAATATGGATTAATTTCGTATTCGAGTAAATAGATCATTATTGAATGACATAGATATAGGCCACCTGGTGGTATTCTTTGATCGCAAGATCTGTCTCTATTGATGTAGTTCTGCCTCAGTTGAACATACTGGTAGATACACGTGCTGGTTGGACTTCCTCGTCAAATTCATTTAAAAACTTTTAACACCATCACCCTAATACTCTAGTACTTTTAAAATGCAAAATATTAAGTTCAGCTTAATCGTATATGTAATCCTTGGCTTTTGGGTGGATGACTTTTGCTGATATTGTTATAAAAACTGTCCTCCTATCTATTAAGTTAAGTGAAATTTATTCCTTTGATAGTTATATTCATATGAGCATATCTATTTTCATAAGCTTTATCAGATATATCGTTTATAGGTACCAAAACTGTTGATAGGTTTTAGCATGTCTCTTGATGATGAAACAGCAAAAAGGTTGAGATAGAAATTGTTTGGCACATCCTTTAATTTCAATGTAAGAATGCTGTTGTTTGATTATGGTAGAAATATTAAGTTAATTACACTTTGTAATATATTCTAACTGTGAATTTTAACCCACCACTCTTGCAATAAATACTTTAAACTTAGCAGTACTGAATTGCTCCTTGTTTGTTTTATGTTAGTAAGGCTCAAAGATCAGGGTTTTTTTAGTGTTCTCATTTGCGAAATATTTAAACATATTGATTATTGCCACAGTGCTCTACTCCAAGTCAATCTGAGTCATCCTCACTTAGCTTCTAGTTGGATACCACTACGGAGTCACTTGCCAAAAGTTTGACAGTCACTTGAATAAAGCTAAAGCTAACATAAGTTGAGTCACTTGCCAAAAGTTTGACAGTCACTTGAATAAAGCTAAAGCTAACATAAGTTGCCTGTTAGTTTCTCTGGGCGCTAACAAATCATCCTCGTACAATCTAGGAACTAGAACCATCCCTTTAACCGTAATCTCTTTCTGGGTAATAATGCCATACTTGCGTCTTACACCTCGTACCTTCCAGAAGCAATACCTCATTTATATTCCTCTTCCTGGGTATTGCTCACTTAGAGGCAGTCTTCAGATATGCTGGAGACTGTGTGTTGTTACAGGGTTTAGTGGGAAGCCCTCTGTCTCCAGTTTCCTTTGGTACGTGATTTGTCTCTAAGCCTTCCTTCTTGACTGTTGTATTTAACTGCCCAGTTGAGGGGCTTGCCTTGATTCATCCACTCATCATGTGATCTAGAGTAGTAACAGTAAGTGGGGATCAACTTAACTGAACACTATCAACCGCGTAATCAAGCGTTATTTGAGTCAAACATCACCGAGCCGAGTTTTAATAATTGTAATTAATTAGTCATTAAACTTTACATTTATTTTAAATCATATCATTTCAACTAAATATTGTAAACATGGCATAAAGTAGTGTAGGGAGACTACCTTTCAACCAATTGGATGGAACTCGAAGCATCACGCTTACGTAGATCAAGGGCAACACTGTTCGATTGAGTGCTCAACGCCGTAGTAAGTCAGCTTCTCAAGTACCAACATGATGCTCGAAGCTACGATGCAACAAACAATACTTTGAAAGATCGCAATTGTCACCCCGTGCCTAAGCGCAACCTGAGTTGATACCCTTCTACATCGAGCAACAGTAACATATGACAAGGTTCCACCATCAAGGTAAATTTTGAATGTTGCCCGATCAACGGGAACGAATCTTATCCGACGGGAAGAACAGGTGGAAGTGTATCACGATTCATTAAGCACTTGTTAATACAAAATTGCTTCAGAAGGAATATTGGTGGTTGAACAAGTGCATCCTACAAGCCACTTTTAGCTCCTGCGAAGCATATGTCTGTTGTTTGCTATATTAAAAAAGTACACTGCTCATACAAGTTATCGAATATATAATAATAATCAATAAGTGGGACAGTTGGAGGCACTACTGCAAGAAGCGAAGGCCCAAGAGGGGCTATAGTGCTGCAAAGAAGAAGATATTAATAATAACCCCGTCATGAGAATATTTAGCCGCATAAACGTTACACACGGGGACACAACGAATCACGCACAATCCATCACATTGCGTACAAACCTACAGGTAATATTCCACAAACTTTCAGAACATTAGGAAAGAAACACGTACCATTTGCCCATGGCGCACAAAATCACTCAGCGTCAATGTAAACTGGCGCATGTGAGTAAACAATAATCTGAAAACTGGTAAGATAGTACAGACTTCGAAACGTCAGACCAGAATGAATTATACCAAAAAAATAAAATATCCGGGAATGAAATTGAAACCGAGTAAAGTTCACGCCTGAACATTGACCGGGGAACTAATGGCGATCCATTTGACTAAGGGTTTATAATACTCGATTATTGACTTGCTGGTGTAATAACGTGTTGTTAAAGTTTGGCGGATGAATGTCACTTGAAAATAATCGAGAAAAGATGACAAAAGGGAGTTGTGTATGACTGCGGAAGTGGAATCTAAGAATTGGAAATTAAAGCGAAAATGAACCGCGGAAAACTAACGATACGCCGACGGAAGCTTAAAATCAAGGACAGTGAACTCGTGAATGTTTGTAGAGTTTGAAGAGGATATTTTCCATGGTGGACATTCAATACGCGCAAATCAGCAGGAGCCGTAGTTTTTTCTCCGATTGTGAGTAGAGTTTTCGTTTGAGTTGAACTTGCTTAAACTGATATTATTATGGAATTTCATTAATATTACTGAATATAAATGTGGATTTGTTTGCTTGATTTATAACGTCGGTAAAGATTAAACAAATTGTTAACTAACTTCTTGGAACAAGTTCTGTACTGGTCGGTTCAGACAAAACAGTGAGAAATTAGGCAGTATTTTAGTGGCAGAACTCGAAAAAAGGAAGAAGTGTAAGAGATACATCAGTGTGGAAGAAAATGGTGTTAGTAGAAATAGCCTGGCGTAGATAGCGCGGTATCCGAGTAAAGTGAGGGAGGATTTAGATGATTTTTGAGGATGATCTGAAGCACCATTGAAACAGTTTCCACCTTCCTCAATAGTTTAGTAAATCGCGCGCAAAGACAGGTCACGAATATTCCCACTGTCGTGGTTTTCCTGTCTCGAAGTTGGAATTTTTTTCGGGAGGTGTGTAAACTTGTACCAGCAAGGCAAATTCTCGCTTGGTGGCTTATCGGCGCTCTATGAACTTACCCGGGTCCACAAGCACAACCGGAGCACCCAACATATGCGTTATAACAATCAAATGCATGTCCTGCTTCCGCAGCATACTATACATATGTTCATACAATCTGTTATTGTTTTGAAACTTTTTCATTATTTTTGAGTTCTATATATTGCTGGTTTCCCAACACTTTTTCTGGCTACCTGCTGGTTTAACTCTTTGAAGCTCATTAGAATGCCCCACAGAACGCAGGCATCACTTTCTGTAGTGTCTTCAGTTCTGTTCTTCTATTGGGATGTACTCAAACGTTATTACGTCTGGCTTTGTTCCCACACCGCCCTTGCTACACGAAATACTTTTCTAGTAACCATCCCAAGGACTCGTTTCAGATCTGACTGAGGTTCCCATTGAATTTCCAAATACTGTTCATTGCTGGATCATGCCCTTTTCCATGTTTTCTGTCACAATTCTGCATACTTTATTCTTTTGTGCTGAGGTGCATTCGTATCGTCTTTTAAATGCAGTCGTGGTAAACATTTTAAAATATTTTTTGTATACTGTTCTTAACATATTTATTGTTCCCTGATTCTTATCTCATTCTGATGTGGGATAGCTCATACTTATTTGTCAGCTGGTTGGTGAATTTGATTTCTTCATAACGATGGCTATGTAAAAAAGTTTTTTAGACCAAATTGATCTTGAATTTTAGCAGCCAAAAGTAAATTGATTACATCCGATAGTCTGCCGATTACCAATAAATGTTTTCAAGTAAGCAAATTAAATCAGTTAAATCAGCTACTCAGTCAATTTTCAGAAATCCTTAATTCCATATTCATTTGCCACTCCACAAAAAATTTCGACATCATGCTCAAACAAACTACCTTGCAATGAATGCAATAAATTTTAAATGTCAAACAGCACTTTGCCTGGTATGCCATTGGACGTTAAACATACACGGCTATCAATAATGCCCATAAGGATTCCCTGGGGTATGGTACCGTTTCAGTGGTTTAGTATCCTATCAACACTGCTGCACTGACGCCTCACCGACCACAACATACAGTCTCCCAAATGCTGTCGATTGGCAAACTGATTTGGAAAAACCACAGGCAACGATTTATTCCCAACACCTCTTCATAAAAACGAGGTGTTGCGGAAACATAGATACGACACATTCATTGTTTCCGCCAAAGACTTCTTTCTCCATGACACGATTTGGTCTTTAGTCATGGTTTTAGTATTGTGTAGTGTTCTTTTTTTTCGAAGAATTCGTTAGTAGATTTCGAACAGTTCTTTCAAAGGATATGTTGTCGATGCCGTTGATGTGGAAGAAATTGTTGTGCGAATAATGGTAACGAGGTCGCTCTATCGACGTCGGAGCTAATTCATTCGACCCAATTAAAACTTTCGAGTGTTAAATTTAAGGATGGTTATAATTGAAAGGATAACAATAGATTTGAATCCTCCTTACCTAAGCGTGTTTCTCCTTAACGTACGCAGATGCTCACCAGTTTTGGGGACAAACAAGCTAAATTGCTTATTAATATTTATGTTATACTGATACCTTTTGACAACGGCTTAGAACGACGTTTTTTCAATGGTTTCTTCGTAGTTTTACCGTCGCTACTTTAACGACCCATTTCACGTACCTTTCTCAAATCGCTAATAAATATATCATTTCTATTCTTCCCTCACAAATTTTGTTCCATTTATAGCTGAACAAATTTATCGCAGGAAAAGGAGATCGCAGACATAAAAATTTCTATTTGTGCGTCCTGCGAGCAAATGCTTACACAACATGAGAGCAAATCTCAGCTCCAACATTCGATTTAATGTCCCAAAAAACAAGGATCCATGCTTTTCGAATTCATTTACCTCCACACTCTGTACAATTCCTAAAGTCTTTAAGTAGGTTTTCAGCTAGAATCCTGCAAGCAAACTTCCCGATAGCGTTTTCCCAGTGATCCCACTTTCCCTTGGCTGAGAATAGAATCCTTTTTTGCAGCAAATTAAACTTTAAGCCACAAAGAGAGTAGAAGGAGGTTGAATAGAAATGGATCGAGAGGAAGTAGAGAAGTCAATAAATTGATTTGAAATGTAATTGAATTTTTAGGTAAAGTAATTTGAATGGAGTGGACGTAAAAGGGAGCACTGAAATTTGTAGCTATGATGTTCGGAGAAAATTGTAGGTGAGCTACTCGGTTTTGGATTGTGAAGGCTGCAGCGTATAATTTCCGCTTGAAGGCTTTTCAGTTGTATTTCAATGGATTTCAGATGTCTACGAGATGAAAAGTGGTTGGATTGTGTACGGCTGAGGCTTCTGCGTATGAGTTCTTTATGACAAATTGCTAGGTTGAATGATTTTAGAGAGAGAGAGAGAGAAATCCATTGCGCAAATATTTCATTTTGTGGTATTCAAATGTCTGAGAAATGTTATTTATTCCCATAATATTCACCTTCATAGATGAATCACCGGTATTAAATGTTTTCAAGTAAAGTGACAATTCACTCATAAAATGCTCAAATTGTACACGGCTGATTCTTTTCATTACGTTCTTGAGTTTTTAGAGCAGACTTTGGAAATTTTTAATTGAAAGTCCTCATCGTATTTTGAAGATTTCTGCAATTAATGTTCAAATTATTTCTTAAAATCCAAATAATAGTTCCATTTATATTCAACGATATTACTCGTAACTTTAATATATACCACACAAGGATCAGAGTTCTGAACGTCCATCTTCTTCATCGCACTCACTATCTCTACGATCGCATCAATGGTGGAGCATCTTACTCTAAAGCCGTACTTCCGAGCAGCATAAATCGGGTCAGTGAGTCTTCCCTTGATGAATATCTCTAGCACTTTCCCAGCAGTGTCTTGCATGCATAACAGGCAGTATGCAGATGGTGATCCGGGACTTCCCTTCTCCTTACCGATCAGCATGAGCCTCATCACTATCCATCGTACCGGGAAAACCCCGTCTCGTAGGCAAGCGTTGAATGTGCTGAGCAGCAAGTCAGGATAGTGGTGATAGACAAGCCACAGCACCTCAGCCGGAACACCATCTGGACCTGGAGCCTTTCTCCTTTTCAATGAAAGAACTGCCTCATCCAGTTCAGGCTGTGTGACGACTGCTGGTTCGCCGTGGACAGCGTCAGTATGGACAAGATTGGCAGGGAAGGGTGCCCGCACTATCTAGTCCATCTTTCTCGCATTATGTATGCAAGATTTCTGTAGGGAGTCAAGCTTCCGCATATCTAGTTTGTAGCCAAAGTCCCCACGGATCCTTGTTCACATTGTCCACCAGATTTTGCCAGCAGCGAGCCTTACTATAGTAAATCAATTTGCAAAGACATTTTCTGGCCGACTTATATGCTGCTACCTGGTTGCATGCCTCGTCACGGTTCCATACGCAGTGAGCCTCACGCCGAAGCTTGAGGCGCCCCCTTTGCTTCTCAGCAATTTAAGTCGACCACCAATATACAAGGGGCTTACCATACCGGGGTTTTCGATGGAATTTAGAAGCATTGTAAGCAGCCGTGATGATGCTCATCGATGAATCCATCAGGTCTTGAGCTGCCAGTTCTTTTGTTCCCTGCAGCGGAGCACTTTCTGTGAGCACCTCGGCACACCTCTTAAAATCTATCTTTTCTATGTTCCACCCAATTGTAGAGGCTCGAGAGCACGGGCGTTGAAAGACAACATAATGGATCTTAAGCAGAATGCACCGGCGCTCATTGGCTGAGTAGTCCTCTAATACTCTCCAATTGTGTATCCTCTGTACTAAGGACTCCGCGGCAAACGTCACATCGGGTATGGTTACTTCACAGCCAATTCAGCGGAAAGCATATTTTTAACGACGAGCACCATCCTGGTTGCCATTCCTAGGATTCGTTTTCATGCCACCTTCGATTGCTTTAGCGTTGAAATCTACCCCAACGAGCACGTTGCCGCCTGTGTTCGATACAATGCCCTCCAAAGCATTAAGCTTGGCTTGGAAAGATAATATCGATTCATTTGACATTAGGTACATACTGAAGACGATGCTCCCTGAGCACCGAATCCACACCAAACCATCCCCGCATCCAAAGCTCTCCACCTGGAAATCACTGTTCCGAACCCAGATGGCGGCAGTACCGGTTTTATCAGCATACCATGATGCAAAATTTGATTATGGTGTTGCTCACTCAGCAGCATAAAGTCAGCTTTCATGTCTCTCGCGATTTTTCTAGCAGATTTTGGGCGGTTGAACTGCGGTGTAGGTTTGCGTGCAGAATATGGGTCAGCAAATTTCTGATTTTGCCTTGGCTAGCGCATCCTGAAAAATCTGACAATTCCCTGATCTCAAGACGTGCTTTAGATCCAGTCTTGGATCAGCATCCTTGCAAAGAATACAGTGTTACTGCTTTGTACACTATTTTCTTTATGTCCCTTTCCACCGCATTTGTAACACAGGGACTCCTATCGGGCCCCTTGTGAATTTTTGTGGTGTGACCATAGATAAGGCATTTGAAACATTGAGGAGGCACTGTTTTTTACCATACCCTGCAGAAAATCCACCCCATTCTTACTTTGCCCATATTCAGAAATTGTTCGGCATCCTTTTCGGTCAAGTCAATGATGGTCATGTGTTGTCCCCTATGATTTTCTTGTGTCACCCTCACTTTGATCCTGCCCACGCCAGGGAGCTCCCTTTTGATGGCCTCTTCTATCTCGGCCAGGCCCGTGATGCATTCAATGTCTCTTAAAACGATCGTTGCCATCAGCTCAAGTGAGGCAATAGTTTTGCTTTTGTCGAGAACTTTATTTACTGCGTCGCAAAATGCTTCTTTATTGTCGGCCTCTACTCCAAATAGGATCAGTATGTGGCCTGACCGCGTTGGTCAAGTCTTTTTGTTTGTCGGGTGTCTTTGCGACATTTATTTTGTGGCCCTTTTTGAAGGAGTTTCTTTGCGGACTTCTTCATTCCTTTTGTCAGCGCTATCTAGAATCCCTGATCTAGGGTTTTGTGCCCATCAAGTGCTTCTTCCTTTCTTCTTTGATCACAATCTCCTTTGATTGGACCAGATGCCATTTTTTTATAGATATTTGATGGTGGAGCTATCTGGGCGTGCCCTTGAGGCTTAGCCTTCAACACGTCTTTGACCTTTGTTGGCCAGCCTCTTCAAACATTTGCTACTTTGCTGATTTTCGGTATGTCGCATGCAGATTTTATTCTTTTTAGAACATCTCCCGCTTTTTGGGTTAGCGTTTTTTCTTCCTGAGGGAGGTTATCGGCTTCCATTTCTGAGTAGAGTACTTTCGCCACATTTTCGGTAGTGGCGATGAAATCACACAATGGGGCTTTATTTGTTTGCTCACTCCTTTCTTTTTCTGCCGTAGTTTCTTTGTGAGATTCAGGATTTCTCATTATTATTTCAAGATTTACGACCCTTGCCTCGACTGCTTCAGTAACGACCAGAGCAGTAGTCATCAAACCCCCGATGTTCTTTATATTTCCCCCCACTGCTGTAACATCTGGTGCATCCCGCAGGGTTTCCAGCTCTTCCGTTTTAGGACGCTCGGGCATTCACATCATTGTTTTGCTGCGCCCGAATACCGCAGGAATCTCAGTCAGGACAAAACTATCTGATATTCTCCGTTTTTCGTCTGTCTTCACTGTCATTGTATTCATCCTTGTTTTTATCATCGTTAGCACTGCTTCCGATGTGCTGTAAACATCGTGGCTGCAGCCGCTGGTTGTGTCGTCATTGTTATTATTTTTGCTTTTTTTGTCGGATGTTTATTTTGCCTTTTTTAGGGCTTTCAGTTGTTCCAGTTTGATTGGGTCTCCCCTTGGAGCCACTATCTCTATTCGTGTGTGCAGTCACCTTTTTGGTCCTATGGTTATCTTTGCAGAACACGAAGGCCACGCGAGGGTTGGCACAAGCCTTAATGGGGACAAGTGCTCAGAGGCAGACCAACGCTAATCGGGAGTCCTGCTCAACCAAATCTAGACCACCAATCCCACGGTTCGAACTTTGAACGTATTTCAAGGCGGAGACGGTATGTTAGTTTAATTGGAGCCTTTCAAGCACGAGTGTCCCCTTGGTGCTACCCTGCAAAGCAACTAGTTCCACACCATCCTATCCATTAGCCCAAAGCATCAATTCCAGATCGTTGTCCAAAGCGTAGTCCAGGCTCTCTCAGGGTCATTACCCATTATCCCAGGGGAAAACCTCGTGGTGCCCCCCATATCGTCGGGTCCGCGAGGGTGGCGCTCTCCAAATATGCTAACCTTCAAGTGGGCTCCTGTCGACCAGCACTCCCCCTGCGTGGGAGCGGCACTCTCCAAAGAATGTTAGCCTCCAAGAGCATTCCCCCTGCGAGATGATGAAGTTTGTTTCACCATTAAAGCCCAAAAGAATAATAAAGCACCAGGCATCGATAGAATTCCAGTGGAGCTCATTAAATATGGTGCATTTTTAATTTTATTATTGATAGTGAGATGCAACTTCAGAGAGCTCAGAAAAAGCATTTTTTTAATATTGCTGAATGTATAAATCAATTAGATTTACTGACCATTATATTTTTTTCTTTTCAGATATCGCTAAAGTTCATCGCATCCAAAAAGCAGCTGGATCTTATACCTTTGGATACGTAGTTATTTGAGGTTTGTGGAAAAAGAATATTTATCTTAGTCATATAGACAAGTAGGGAACGTGTCCTTTAAGCATGTTTTGAGCGAACCCTTAAATTTGAGGCGCTCATGTTATTTGAAGTTCATACAATAGAAATATTTGTAAAGAATCCTTTACGAACTTGTCAATGAAGTCGAATTTGTACAGTAGGTTTTAAAGTTGGTTGACTTAAAACAAATGCTGGACTGCATTTTGCTGCAGCTTGTAAAAATTAGGGGCCTATGAATACAAACAATACGTAATTGCTTCAAAACGTATGTTCCGTAATGTTAAAAACTGATTTTGTGAATTACATATACTGAAGTTATATTATTATAAATTTGAAGTAAAACCACGATAGCTGCTAAAATTATCAAAAAAAGAATTTTAATCCCATTTGTTCCAAATGTATCCATTCGAATACACTACGAACAGTCTCATGTTCTAACTCGGTCATTAGAAAATATTCATTTATATGATTCATTGTAAGGTTTGGCTTTTAATCTCAAATAAAAGGTATAAACCTGGATTTTATAGCAAAAATTTTATTGTGAACCAAAAGAACAATCTAAGACATTTACTTTTTAAAGATTATCTTATTTAAATCTTGATCATAACTACGCCCTAAATGGTATATCCTGAGCGCTCAATTTTGGACGATGCATTCCAGCATAGTGACCGGTATCTCGCGGATGACACTAGTAATGTTGGCTTCTAAAGCTTTGATTGAATCTGGCTTACGCTTGAAGACCAGAGTTTTCGTGTAACCCCAAAGAAAATAATCTAAAGGTGTGATATCACATGGTTTAAGTGCCCAATTTACTGGTTCAAAACGTGAAATCGGGTTCTCACCAAAATGGCTTCTCAATAAGTCCATTGTTTCTCTCGCTATATGTGAAGTAGCTGTGCTGTGCTAAATTTCATAATACAGCTGAAGACCGTTATACGGTGGAAGGCTTTTCATGATGATTTGTCAAACAATACTGAATAAAAATTACATTACAGTTTTACAGGAGTCACGCGTGATCTGTCAAAAAAAGCCAATTGAAAATCAAACCTTTATGTATTTAACTTCCTATCTCCATCAGTTTGATTAGAACCCTTTCTGAACGAGGCTGAGAAAGTGCAACTGATGTGCCCCTAAAATTATCGAAAAATTCAGAAGTTAGAAAAGGAACCTTGCTCTAGACGTTTTCAAAAATATTCATTATTTCGATTATTTGCCTTAACTGAGTGCTTTATAATGTGTGCACCATAATATAAACGATTATTTTGAGGTATACCCATTTGAGTACAATGGGATTAAAAAAAATGTGTGTTATAAGTGTTCCTTTTTTTAGACAATACTCGTACAGTATGGAACCTACAAGCACGAAATCTTTTTAAACAAGTTGGAAAGACAGAATAACCCTCATGTCAGAAGGGTTTTGTACTTAACCTACAATATACGGAAGAGGGACTTTTATGACATGAACAACACACATATTTTTACTTTAACAGAACTCCATTTTAACGGCATTTTGTTCTAAAATTGCCAAAATCATTGACTGGCCTGAAACTCAAATGTATTTTTGTTATTCTTCCTCTCTCAAAATTTGGTAAAATCCAATCAAAAGTGTAGTAGCTGGTTCAATGGAAAGCCTTTGTAGTAGAAAAACGTATATGAATGTTGTAATTGGAGGAAATTCAAATGACGATAACTTCTGTAAATTTGATTGAACCGTATAGAATATACATAAGTATCTTTTAAAGAACTACTTAAATGGCAGATTTTATCCAATTTATTGATACTAATACAGGCTAACTGACAAAAATATTAAATCCTGCTATTATTAGCAAAGTTCAACGAATTTCAACCTCTAAGTTATCTACTATTGGATGTACCTCCATGATTTTTAGGGCTTCTGTAGTAATCGAGCAGTTATACTAACAAACTGCTCGAAAACTCTCCTATCTCCTATCCAAATTGTAATGGCAGATTTAAAATAAAAAAGTGTAATTTTTTCCCATGTAATTGTAATCTGTAGAATAGTTTTTCTTATTATTATTAGTAAATGTAACCTCATATCAATTTTCCTCTATATTAAAATTTAAATGTTCTCCGTTAACTATCTTTTCCATAAAATTTAATTTTTCATTACTATTAAAAATTTTTATTTCTTTCCCTCATGTAAGTTTCTTCACTGCATGTAAATTTTCTTTTATGTATTTAAATTTCTTTAGTTCATTTTTAATTTCATTAGTTTAGTTAAAATTTCCCTACTACATTAAATTTTGGTTTTTGTTGAAAATTTGAATCTGCCCATTACAATTTAGGATGTGGAACCCCTGGCTTAGTACAGAGCAACGGTGCATTATATAAAATGAATTCGAATACATTCTTGCCGTTGACGTAAACTGTAACTATCATCTGAGATTGGCTTGGTAACGAAAAATAAGTTTTAACAATCTGGAATGGGTGTATCAGCTGGTGATATGAACAGCTTGTGTGTGTGCTTACGGAGAAACAAGAAAAAAACCTGTAACGAACAACAAAATAAAGGTGTCAGCTGATGAAGTTGGGAAAAAGTTGAGAAAATGAGAATGCATGGGTAGGATTTGCGATTGCGAGGAGTGGGTAGTTGATCTGCTTATGAGTTGGATGTTTTCCATTGTTCGGTTCGGAGAGGAGATTTGGGGAGATTGAGACGGGATCGTAGATGTTTAACAAGTTGATAGAATTTGGTGTTTTGATTTCATCTAGACGGTGTCATATGGAAAAATGTCGATAAACTGATCGAAATTAATCGCATAGATAGGGAAAAAAAGGTGTCTGTGCGTGCAATGGTGATGGACTTGTGCGGGTGGCGAGAATCTTTCGAGAAAATAGCATCATAAAAGATTTGCAAAACGGGACCAAAAATTGCGAAAAATGAATGGTCATAACGGAAAAACAGTATTTAATACGGTTGGCACATGATGGTTCAACCAGAAGTGTGAAGATAAATGGTGTTTTGGAATATTCGGGAGAAATGTGGTGAACGGTGGTTATAAGAAAGAGAATTGTGGGAAATTGAACCATACAAGTGAAGTGAAATTTAAAATATATGTTATAGTCCTCTCTTGACAAGAAAATGGAAGAGTGTGGTGCGGTTTTGCGATGTGTTGATGTAATTTCTCCCGAATTTAAGTTTTTGTTAACAATGCATATTCAATTCGTACCATTTCCACCTACGCTATAAGTACTGCAAGAAATAAAATTTGTTATGACTACAGTGCTCTTTGGTAGAGTTGCTCTGGTACTAGTTCCAGGCATGGATGCTCTGCAATTTCCTTAAAAATTGAACTTTTTATGTGAATATTCTCGTTATATTCGTGAACCGTTACTGAACGACTTTGTTCATTTTCGCATTGTTTCCCTAGAACAAAATGAAAAATTGTGTTGTTCGTCTCCGATCTAGATCTGAATGGATGAAAACCACTTAAAGAGTGTTTTATTAGCATCCTGAATGTTATTTTCCCCATATTTAGATATTTGATTCGAAACATAAGGTGAATTATTCTCAGAAACGTTGTGAACTGTCAAGGAGACAGTTATTAGAACATTTACAGGGAGGGATGTTGTGATCAAAAGCCCTCGATCGTCAAATTTCAGTTAATTAAAAAGGATATACGTGAAGAAAAAAAAAAAATATATATATATATATATATATATAAATATATATATATATATATATATATATATATATATATATATATATATATATATATATATATATATATACATATATATATATATATATATATATATATATATATATATCAATGCGGCTACACAACAATGAACTTAAAGAATCCTATGTAGACTTCAGTGACTCAAAACGTTCAAGGAAACCGAAGAAATTGTTAATTATGTCAAAAACCAACATCACAGCGACGAAGAAACTTTAACTTATGTCTCAAAACCAATGAAATCGTCTGATAATAATTTTAAAATCAATAATTATTATAAATTTGTTTTTCTTTTGAGTATTTCATATTGTAAATATTATACCGGCATATGCCCGGATTAGCTGCCAGCACTTACTTACCCCGTCAACGAGCCCTCGTCGAGGAGACTGCGTAAGTACCCTTTGGTTTTTTTAATTATTTTTATGAAATTTCATTATTAGATTGATTTGCCGTATGGTTGACAGCCCCAGAAATTGTTTTTTCTTAAAAGGAATTGAATTTTATTCTTGTAATACTATGAAATTGTATAAAAAAAGGGGGAAAAAATAGAATTTTTTCTCATTTGATATTTTCTCGTTTTTTTATCCAAATATATTTTATTAATTTTCATATAGGTAAAGGCATCGAAGTGATGCTGTGAAACGGTCGGTCTTTCTATTCCATCGAATGTGTTCAGGTATAGGACTCGGTACGGTGGAAGCCTTTTCCCACCAAAAATGAGCTAGCCATCGGGCGCGCTCCAACTTTCTCTAGTTTCAGGGACTCTCACGGGTTGAATGGCTCCTAGTCAAGGTGCCTTTTTATAGCATAGGGTTATGTGATCCGATTACATAGCTCTATGCCATAAATTGGTCACCGGTATATATCTTTTATGATGGGAAGGCTCATACAAGGTATGTTGTATGAGTTTTCCACTCAGAAGGGAAATATATGGCCACTGCAACATTTTGAATCTTGATCCGGTTGGGTGGGTGCGAGGGGGCACCACCACCGCCCGGTTATCCCACTCTTATTTGTGGGCCATGAGAATCGTCGGGTGACGACGAGGTTCCCCTAAGCCCGTCGGTTTTGGCTTGTTTCAACTTGTTCTTTGAACAAGCAATTCTTTTTCCTTTGTTGTTACCCACGTTATTTCGACTTCGGTCGTCTTTTCTTTTGAGACCCAAGAATTCATGAAAGTGAAATTCTTTTTGTAGTGGCTCCTTGTCCTGAGGAAATAAACTTGCCTACGACAGCGCAACGCTAGCCTGCCAGCGCATTCACGCGTCCCTAGACAAGGGCGTTCTCGGCGGATATCAACATCTTCCTTCGCCGAGACAGCAGACCATCGCTGCAGCCCTTTACGGACATTTATACCTACAATTCACTACACTTTGTAAAAGAAGTTTTACAAAAAAGTTCAAGTTTCACGTCCTGCCTTTCCGTCTATTCGTCTGTCTATTTATTCGTCTATCCGTGCATCAGAAAAATTTTCTTCAGAAACTATAGAAGCTACAAACGTCACACTTTGTTAAAGGTCAGAAGTGGTGGTCTTTCAAAAGTTTAGGTCTTATCATATATTTCAAAAGTTTTTAAGGGAGTCTCCCTTCAAAATGAAGTGGTCTTTAAGCATTTAAAGGTCTTAGAAAATCCAGAATCTGAAAATATGTCATATTTTGCATCAGGGGTCCAAGAAGAGGCAAGATGTACCAACAATATTCATTTCATTTGTGCATACAATTTTGCTGAATTTAAGGGTAGGCTAACGGTTTTATTCACGAAAATTTAAACTTGATAAATCATACTATTACTAACAAAGTTCAGAAAATTTTGACTTTTCATGTATTTGTTGTTGTTGTACTCAAAAATGACTACATTCGTGTTTTTTCCGGAATTTTTCGGACAAGCAACAAGAACGACGAATTCAAAGGTAAAATAAAATATAACGCAGAACTTCTTGATTAGAAAAATAAAAACGAAGAGAAAGTATAGCGGTGCATAAAAAACAGCCGACATTCGTGCATTCGAACAACGAATGAAAGTTTGCAGAAGAAGACGAAGAATATAACGACGAATAAAACATAACGTGAGCAAGACCACTATTGTGGTAATAATCGTGAAAACCGAACGTTAAGTGATATAAGCGAAATAAGGACGCTATTCAAGTATTTGATAATTATTGTATAAACTGTCCAATTAGTGAAGTGAGTGAAATGGAGAATTTAATGCAAATCACTCATATCAGAGACAAGTTCAAACATGCTTCTAAGACAGAAATTATGGCGTTACATAGACTCGTGTTCGAGGTGGATGGTGATCGTGACAATCGACAGCGCCTACGTGAGTTAAAAGGTTTCAAGTTTGAACCAAAATCGAATGAATTTTCAAATAAGCTGGAGCTTGCTAATCGACTGGCGATTGGTGACCTGATTTCAATATGTAATATGATAGATAGATTATTCCGGGAATCAAAATTCTAGGTATAATAGATATGGACTCACTGGCAGCAATAAATAATAGGAATGCTGGCGAAACCGATGATGAACCAGATGAGTATGTCGATAATGACCGAGCATCATGCGTAAATAGTGAAAGACAAAGTGACCCAGATGAAAATGCAATAGAAGGACGTTGAGGATTCAATAAAAACATTTGAAAATGATGACGCATATCCCGTCAAAAGGTTCGTTGCCGACTTTAATGATGCTGCAGCGATGTTTGCGTGGGACGACTTGCAAAAGGTACTATTTGCCAAGAAATCACTAAGAGGTTCAGCAAAACTATTTGTTCAGAGTGAAAGCCCGATCAAAACCTGGGGCAAACTTAAAAATGCACTATTGGATGAGTTTTCTAATATTGAAAAAAAAGATGAATCAGTGCACGAGTATTTCTTGAAGATGAAGGAACTTGCTGGAAGCGGCAACATAGAATCCAAAACATTGTTTGATTATACGATTGATGGAATAAACGATAATGCAAACAGCAAAATTTTACTTTATGGCACAAAGAACAGTCAAAGATTTTAAAGAGAAATTAATTAAAAATCTATGAAAAAATAAGGGAAAAAACGCTAGAGAAAAACACTAAGTCTAAACGACGAAGAGAAGATACAAAGAATTTTGTAACGGTACCGAAGGGGATGACATCGAGAGAAGATTCAAGGATGAAATTTAATGCAAGAAGCGAGGGAGTTTTTAATTGCGGAGGACCTAGACATTATTCACGAGTTTGCTATAAAAAAGAACTTGGATGAAAATGCAATAAGTTCGGACACGAATCTTTGAAGTGTGAAGAGCCTCGAAGGAGCAAATATGGAACAACCACAGCTGCTGTCAGTTTGGTAATAACACAGTCAAAAAATGGGTTACTCAAACAGGTAACAATTGATAACATAAAAATGTTAGCCTTGCTAGACATCGGAAGTCCGGTACTTTCATTCGTTATGAATTATTCAAACAATTAGAACCTCGAAAATTGGTTCAATCAACGCAATCATTTAGGAGTTTCGGTCATGGCAAGTTAACAACCTTCGGATATTTTCAGGATATTGTTCGATGGAAAGCCTATGTAGTAGAAAAAACGTATATGAATGTTGTAATCGGAGGAAATTCAAATGACGATAACTTCTGTAAGTTTGATCGGACCGTATAGAATATACATAAGTATCTTTTGAAAAACTACTTAAATGGCAGATTTTATCCAATTTATTGATACTAATACAGGCTAACTGACAAAAATATTAAATCCTACTATTATTAGCAAAGTTCAACGAATTTCAACCTCTAACTTATCTACTATTGGATGTACCTCCATGATTTTTAGGGCTTTTGTAGTAATCGAGCCGTTATACTAACAAACTGCTCGAAAACTCTCCTATCTCTTATCTAAATTGTAATGGCAGATTTAAAATAAAAAATGTGTAATTTTTTCCCCTGTAATTGTAATCTGTAGAATAGTTTTTCTTATTATTATTAGTAAATGCAACCTCATATCAATTTTCCTCTATGTTAAAATTTAAATGTTCTCCGTTAATTATCTTTTCTTTTCTTTCTTTGATAACGAAGATTATCCACTAATTTTATATGTCGTTCCCGATGACGCAATAAATGACGACATCGTTATTGGTAGAGACATTCTAAGGCTTGTAGAGTTAATCGTTAATGAAACGGACACCGTTGTCAAAAAAAGACTCAAACGTTATTTTTAAGCCTATATTGAAGTACCAGAAGAAACGCTAGCTGATATTGATCAAATTCCAAATGCTATTATACGCCAAAGAGTAAAAAATCTAATCGAGAATTACAAACCGATAAATACTAAGACGATAGATGTTAAATTTAATATCAACTTGTCGGATGAAAGGCCCATCTGACAACGATCCAGGCGATAATCTGTACACCAAAAAGAAATTGTTGAAAATCAAATAAAGGAGTAATTGAATAACGGAATCATTGAAAAATGCAGTTCAGAATTTGCAAGTCCTGTTGTAGCCATGACGAAAAAAGATGGTTCACGTGGAGATGGACAGTACTTTAAAAGATTTTGAATACACAATTGACCATCGTGCCAGCTCTTGTATGAAGCATGCAGATGCACTGAGCACAATGCCAGTAGTGGACATAATCCAAGATGACCTAATATCCAGAATCAATAAGGCTCAAGCTGAAGCTTCCGATGTTCAAATGATCGCTGGTCATCATGGTATTGGTCGTCATAGTATTTTCTTTTCTTAATCCTAATTATCTTATTCGCTACTCTTCTGAGATTTTCATAGTGTTCCCCCTTATATAAATACTATTACGACCAATTGAGAAGAATAGATGTAAGTTTAGCGAGCAACAACACAAGACAAGCATACAAAGTAATGAAAAGTCTGAAACGTGGTTACCAGCGCAAAACCATGCTTTGTCGTGATGACATCGGCAATATCATCGCTGATGAAACCAAGATTAAGGATAGATGGGCATCATATTTCAAGAGCCTCCTTAATCCTCCACATAGCTCCAGAGCATTGGACCCTACAGATATTTGCGGAGAGCGTCCATTGGCCTCACAAACTCTGAATGAAGTTTGTTCCGCCATCATTTCCAAAAGAATAATAAAGCGCTGGGCATCGATGAGATTCCAGTGAAACTCATCAAAAATGGTGGCAGTAGTGTTCATCAAGCTATTCATAAAGTCATCCAGCACATTTGGCAATATGAACATATGTGGAAAGAGTGGAGCCAATCAATTATATTCCCGATCCACAAAAAAGGTGACAAGCTACAGTGCGAAAATTATAGAGGCATATCACTACTTTATACGGCGTATAAAATATTTTCAAAGATGTTAGAAAAATAAAATCGGATCATACACCAACTGTATTATTGGGGAGTATCAAGGTGGTTTTAGAGCAGGCCGATCGACGATAGACTAATCCTTTACAGTCAAGCAGATGCTTGAAAAGTGCTGGGAGTTCAACATAGACGTTCACCAAATTTTCGTTGACTTTAAGTAAGCATGCAACAGTATTGATCGTAACGTGCTGTACCAAATAATGCTTTGCTTTGGCATCCCAGCCAAATTACTCCGTCTTACCGAAATAACAATGACGTCGAAGACTTCCCAGCTCCGCATCAATAACTAACTCACCGATGCCTTTGACACAAATATCAGACTAAAGCAGGGAGGTGGGCTGGCCCCATTGCTATTCAATTTGGCTCTAGAGTACGTCATAAGGAAGCTACCTATCGATACGCGAGGTACATAACTATTCAAGTTGAGCCAAGTAGTAGCGTATGCGGACGATATAAACATTTTATCACGCTCTTTAACAACTGCCAAAGAACTCTTCCTAAAACTCGACAGCGAAGCAAGACTAGTAGGACTACAAATCAATGAAAATAAAACAAAGCTCATGACGCAGTCAAGGAAAAATACCTCAAGTATACAAAACATCACACATGGCGAATATGGTATCGTAAATGTTAGCAAGTTTGTGTATTTAGGCACCAAAATAACAAAAACGGGCAAGGAAAAAGACGAAATACGCCGAAGAACACAGCTCGAAAATAAAATATTTTATTCCGTTCTGACGATCTTGAAGACCAGCTGCATACACAGGAAAACAATGCGCCAAGTATACAAATCTGTGGTAAAACCTGTGTTATGCTATGGGTATGAAACATGGACCCTAACCCAAGCATCCGCAAATATATTGAACGCCTTAGAGCGGCGGGTTCTGAGGCATATAATCGGAGCGAAGCTTGATGGGAACCAATGGCGAATTCGATACAACCATGAGCTGTATGAAATTTTTGATGACTCGGAGGTCTCGAGGATTTTAAGACTGCGGAAGCTGCAATAGGCTGGCCACATGAATCGTATGGACGAGCAACGGGTACCCTAAAAGGTATTCGGTTGGAGAACTTAAGGCTGGAGACCAGTGGGGAAACAGAGGAAAGGCTGGTTTGACTCGGTCGACGAAGACAGTTCATCGCTGTTTGGATTTCGATATCGTAGGACGCGGTCAATGGACCGAGACAGTTGGAGGCGCTGTTTGCAGAAAGTGAAGGCCCAAGAGGGGCTGTAGTGCTAAGAAGGAGAAGAAGAAATGATCGTTGACCAAGTGAAAGATAAGCCACAAGGCAGCTATGAGATGCTAGGAGCATTACTATTTAAGTGTACAATTGAGTCTGAATTGCTTGTAGCGCCAAGCAGTATGCAGAATGATACCATTCAGATGAATCATCAAAAGGGACACATTTCGGCGAAAAGAACACATTCCTGACTGTTAATCCAAGGTTTAAAATTTAATAGACATTTGTTTAGCGTGCATTCTCGCTAACAAAAACGAAGGTAAACAAGAGGGACATCTTCAACCTCTTACGAAGCTAGACGTTCCATTAAAGGAAGAAGCTATGAAGCATATGTTGATTACAACATGCCTTCCAAGAGCTAATGGGAAGCTCGAGAGTATCAACCGAGTAGCCATCCGTACCTTGACAAAACTTTCGATTCAAGATCCTGTAAAACGGCTTATTAACGTCAACCGATTACAACAAACTCTCAATACTACCTCTCAACAGATCCGTAAGACTTAGGAAGAAAATTGAAAAGTATATGATTAAAAGCCCCATGAACCAGACAAGTAGAAAATCAAAGATCTAGTTGCTACTAAATGAACCCAACTGGGTCCAGGTTGGAAGCTGCGAGCCAAATATTTGGGACCATATCAAATCGTAAAAGTCAAGTATAATGACACGTATGATGTAAAACGAGTTGCTCCTGGAGACGAACCTTTGTTGACTAGTACATGCGCTGAATACATAATCATGATCATTCGAGACGAATAATCCCGTAGGATGGCCGATTGTAGGGAATGAATTTCATTAAATAACCAAATGTAATTTGAAAAGCGTAAATTTGAATTAATTTCTATTTTGCTAAGTAGCAACACTGATATTATGTATTGATATGAGTTAGGATCAAGCTGTCAAATGATTTAAATCGTAATAAATTTACTCACCAACAATTGCTTGACTTTTGTTAAACCGACAAATTAGATCCTACATATAAATTATTATATTATCAAGAAAAGGTGTTTTATTTTTAGAAAATTGAAGCAAAATATGACAAAAACAAATAGTTCTAACAACAATAATTCTTTTAATAATTTATTTTTAGCACTAAGCACCAAGATTTCAAACACAATGTTGACATTTGGATATATTGTTGACATTGCAAAAGCCACATAACGGTTTTTTACACGTTTTATAGTGTTTAATTGTTTTGTTTCTACCTTTTTGCACAAAACACTGTCATATCTTTCTGTTTTGTTCTATCTCAATATGTGGAGGTATATCATTAGCTTTTTGTGAGATTGAAGCTGTCAGCGGCCCATGAGAAACTTACTTCTTGGCAAACTAAATCTCTTACCAAATCAAGAATAAATGCTATTCTACTGGTTGCTTTACCGGTCAGTTTTTTAAACAAAACCCAAGAATTGATAGCTGCCAAATATAAAATGTTATAAATAACTTGCACAGACCATAGAAGAGAAGGTGATTTGATACTATATTTTTTAGCCATTTGATCGATGACGTCGACACCAAGTTTTGTAGAATTGTAAAATTTGACAGTATAAGGCTTCTTTTTTACTTCTTTCGGGTTGAAAATTACGTTAGTATGAAGTGAACTCAGAGTCTTAACTGATTTCAGTTCACCTTGATAGACGACAAGTGTGCAAACCTCAGAGTTATATAAGCGTGTTTCATATAAACTAATCGGAGCAGATTTTATGATATACAGTATATCCCATCGCGTTTTGTTTAAAGTACCACCTATTTTTGTACGTTTTTCAATTAGCTGCTTAGCCAAACTTACACTAGTGGAAAAATTATCGGTTGTTGTATTCCGGCCGGTATTCAAGTACGGATCCATTAGCCGTAGTACAACCCACTCGCCTAAACATTGATTTTATGGGTGAGTTTCATCTCTTACTAAATATGGGAACCATTACACAAGTATTTGGAATCAACATCGACGCAAAGCCAAAATTCGATGCCAAGCTTATCTGGTTTGTTACCCATAAACTGTAAAAATTTGCACTAAACTTTTGAAGAAAGCGAATGTTCATCAACAGTGAGGTTTTCATCGGGCCTGTAACATGAAATACAGTTATGAATGAACTTGTTCCATACTTCAGAGATCATTGCAAATTTGTCCGTTTGAAGATGCTCCACCCTGTCTGTTCGCACATCAAAACTTTAGAACGGCATTATTTCCTTGAATGCATTTCATGCTATATTTTGCAAACATAATTAAATGTCCTAATTTTCGTCACATAGGTCATTCACAACGATATTATTAGCTCCTCAGGTATTTCGAGCGTAGATGATTGCAATAGAAATATCTGATTCATTCATTGAGAGTGACCAAGTGACAATGGGCTTCGATTTCAGTACACGTCTGAATATGTTGTCATAAATAATAAGTTGTCATAAATAATAAGTTTCCATGCTGATAGAATATTTCCTTCAAACATCTTTTTGAAAAAGAAGTGGGTCCAACTTCTTCTCTCAAAATAATTTGTCGAGGACGACAACCAGGAAAATCCATATTTGATAAATTTCCAGGGCAGTTTTCTGATAAATAGCTTCAATACGAGCTTTTGGTCCACTACTACAGTATCCTCGGCCTCGATCTCTTCTAAGATTTTTATTTCTGCTACGCAAAGCAAAAAGAAGTACTGAATCTGAAACAATCAAATATACGTAAAATAAGTTTTCCTTTACTCTGGATATTGAAAAAGAAACTCTTATTTGAAAATTTTTATACATCACACGAGTAAGCAAAATGTATACCTACCATCAAAATCACCATGAAGTGATGAGTTATCATCATAACTAGAAGAATCACTTTCATGTCCAACACTTTTTTCATTTTCCGAATCTAATGCAAAATGCATCTCTCTTCTTTAGTGAGATCGCAGTCTGATTGGTCAACTAGTAAATTTTGTAATACTTCGAGTATTTCAGAATCACGAAGGGAGCGGTTTCTAGGTACGATTAGGCAAAACTGTAGAGAACTGTAATAACAGGACAATTAAAAATTCCCCAGTCTACCATAGTAAAACAAATTTTTTTGGCAAAAATCCAATTTCGATTTCATTATTCGACATAGTTGCGTTCGAGGGCGATACAGCGATTATCCAACTTTTTGATAACATTCTTGTAGTATAAAACGATTTGTCTTTCGCTTCAAAAAAGGCCTCAGGTTCGGCGATTACTTCTTCATTGGCGCTAAATTTCTTTCCAGCGAGCGAGGTCTGAGAACAGGAAAAAGTCGCTGGGGGAAATTCGAAGCCCAATTCATGCAATTTCGCCATTGTTTTCATTGATTTGTGCCACAGTGCATTGTCTTGATGAAACAGCACTTTTTTTTCTTCAAATGGGGCCGTTTTTTAACGATTTCATCCCTTAAACGATCCAATAGCGCTATATAATAATTGCTGTTGATGGTCTGGCCCTTTTGGAGGTAATAAGTGAATATTATATCTTGCGCATACCAGAATACTGATGCCATAACCTTGCCAGCTGACTGTTGTGTTTTCCCTCGCTTTGGATTCGGTTCATCGTGTGCAGTCCAATCAGCTGACTGTCGATTGGACTCCGGAATGAAATGATGGAGCCAGTTTCATCCATTGTCACATATTGACGCAAAAATTCTGGTTTATTGCACTTAAACAGCTTCAAACACTGCTCAGAATCATGAACACGTTGTTGTTTTTGATCGATTGTGAGCTCGCGCAGCACCCATTTTGCACACAGCTATCTCATGTACAAATATCCGTGAATGATATGATGTACACATCCAGATGATATCTTCACAATGTCTGCTTTCTCGATCAACTTCCTTTATGGTCATTCAAAATTATTTTGTGAACTTTTTTGATGGTTTCGTCGATGACAGCCTCTTTTGGGCGTCCACTGCGTTCGCCGTCTTCGGTGCTCATTTCGCCACGTTTAAACGTAGCAATCCAATCAATGATGGTTGATTTTCCTGGTGCAGACTCCGGAAACTTTTCATCAAGCCAAGATTTTGCTTCAACTGTATTTTTCCCTTCAAAAAGCAATATTTTATCAGCACACGAAATTCTTTTTTTTCCATCTTTTTTCAAATAACAAAAGTAGCTACACTCACAACGCAATATCTCACAAACTAATGGTCTGATTGCTGTCAAATTTTGACACGTATCGTTTACAGGTTGGTACTAACTAAAAATCGTATGGATTCAATACTAGCATCGCCATATGTGTATCAGACCGGGGACTTTCCAACTGGCCTTATACAACTTTACTTTGCTATGAACACTAATCAACTAAGGAGAAACAAAATCTGATAACAATACCTTTTGGTTCAATTAATTGCGCCAGCATTCGCAAAAATTTAATTACTCGGATCAATTGACCACTGTGGTGTTTCTAAATAGCTGATGTTTTTTTCAAACCTCCTTAAAGCTAGTAATAGAAATATAGCGAAATACTTTACACAAAGTCAAATTATTGAAAGTCAACTAAGGAGGAACAAAATCTGATAATCATACATTTTGGTTCAATTCATTACGCCAGCGCTCACAAAAATGTAAACCCTTTGGTCAATTGACCACTGTGGTCTTTCTAGATAGTTGGTGTTTTTTGTTTTCAAATATCCTTCCAGCTAGTAATATAAATATATCGAAATCCTGTCAACAAAGTAAAATCACTAAAAGTCATAAAACGAAAATAGTTTTAAAGCCACAATTCTTGAAGCATGTTCTCTCAAAAATGCGATTTGGACTTTCTAGTGTTAAAATCATACTATCCTCAATAATTTTGTATCCTCAGATTCAATAAAAATCTGAGTTTAAGTATCAAACGAACTACTACAGTCTCAATAAAATATTCTTATAATTTCACATAAGTTAAGTAACATAAATATATTTAACCCTACAATGCATACAGTGCCATATGTGGTACAACCAATTTTATAACGTAAATTTATTGAAAAAGTGAATCTAGCGAAACCTATTGGGTGATGGAGAATATCTACAAATCGAACAATTACTCAACACCAGTAAATGTCACTAGATGGCACTAGTTATCGATTGTCAAACTAGTTCATACAAATAGTCAGCAGATCATTCGAATTCATTGTTCACGTTGATTCGAAGTTGTCAAAGAATAGCTTTTTAAGTGTTTCGGGAGTGAAAAAAACATTATTCATTTTGGAAATAGCGCATATTGTGGATTATTATTTCAAAGAAATCTAAATTTTTGTATCAAAATATCGATTTTCTTAAATGTGCGAGTTATGGAACACCTTGCATCAGCTCGCATTTGCATATTCCAGAGGGTTTCATTTCATTCCGGATTATGGCTAAGATTAAATTTTCTGACTCGAAGATTGAGTGTTTGGTAAACATTCCTTCGGGGAGTGAAGATAGCCTAGACTTTTTGGGCACCGAAAGTGACGATGGCATTGCGAAAATAAAAGTAAACTTGAATGGAGTGAACGACTCTCTTAGTAACTTCGAAATTGATTCGTCATCGAATAAGTATGCAGCATCAGATCCTCAGCCCAGTATTTCTGGAGAGCAGTCAGATTATCAAATGAAAGCAGAAGTTCTATAACTTTCCCTGCTACAAGAAAAAGATTTGCGGTAAATACAAACATCACGGTAAAGAAACGAGATTCAATTTGAACAAGTTGGGTAGACAGACCTATGCTCATGTCAGAAAGGTTTTGTACTCAACTTACAAAATTCAGTAACCAGCAACAAATAAAATCAAGAAACACGTCAAAGACGATTTTATTGCAGCAAATGTGAAATTCGAGGATCATACTATTACCTACAAAGTTGAAAGAATTTTGACTTCTGAGGTATTTGTTATACTTATACCCATAAATATCTCCCTTGATAATTTTTTCAGATTTTTAGATCACGGGTGTCCGTTCGCGAGGGAGGAAACACATTTTTCATGTACTCCCCCCTGTGCCCCCACTGAAGCAAAAACGGTCCGTTTAAGAACAGTTTTGAAAAGCTCTCATAGAGAACTTTCATTTGATATTCATACCGGCCACCTTTCATGAAATTTTTTTCAGGGGCCACTCCTTTGTACTGTAATCATCGATTCATGGCCTATTTTTTCGAATCCTAGAATGGTTACAAAGCCCTTTTGCTATGAGCTCTCTCCCGCCTCTTCGACTTGTTTCAATTGTATGTACTCATCTTCATGGTATCTATCGTTCCTGAAATTTTCATGCAAATTCTAGCAAAGCTGTAGTGTCTAAGTCGGTAAAAAGCGCATATGGCTCCATAGCCATATGTTTCTATAGTAATACAGGGCATATTGTTCCATAGTAATACAGGAAAATTCAAATCACTATAACTTCGTCAAATACTATTCGATCTTTATGAAGCTTTCAGAAAAGATCAATCTTATAAATAGTCATCTGTTTGCTAAATTTTATTGAATTTAAGGGTACCGTTTAGACTTTATTCAAGAAAACATAAAATCGATAAATCATACTATTACTAACAAAGTTGAGTGAATTTCGACTTCTCATGTATTTGTTGTTGTTGTACTCATAATGGCCTACATTCAAGATTTTTTTCAGATTTTTCAGATTTAAGGTGTCCAATCGCGAGGGGGGGGGTACGCGAAAAGGTCGTACATTTCCCCTTCCCCTGCCCCCCTCGGTACTCATAAGGCAATTTTAAGACTTGTTCTGAAAAGATCTCATTAAGACCTTTCCAATGACATCCTACTCAACTACCAATGGTGAAAATTTTTTTCGAGGGGTCACCTCCCTATATGGGGAGACCCCCCTTAAACTCCTTTGAAAAATTTTTCCACCCTTGAACTTTTAAGAAGTCACCACTTCTGACCTTTCATGGCTGTAGCCTCTATAGTTTCGGAGAAAAAGTGCTGTGACATACAGACGGACGGACGGACGGACCGACATACGGACGGACAGACGGACACAGGTCGTGATTGCAATAAGGTTTTGTATTTTAATAAATCTGTGAAGATTAATTATCCTCAATTCACTGGCAATATCAATTTGGAGTTAACTTTTCCAGAGGTAGATACTCCGTTGAAATATTTTTTTATATTTTTTTGATGACAAACTACTTAGCCATACCGTCAATGAAATGCACAAATTTTGTGCTCAGAAAAACCCATCGAAACCCTTTATCATCAGCACGGGTGAATTAAAAAAGTGGTTTGGCATATGTTTGGTCATAAACGTGGCTCCATTGCCAAATACTCAGATGTACAGGGAATCTGAGTTAAGGTTTCCTTTAATAAGAGAGACGATGACCCTGAATAGGTTCGAAAAAATTCGTGAGCTCTTACACTTCAACGTCTAAACAGTACAAGTACCTTCAGGTTTTCCCGAGTACGACCGTTTCGACAAAATAAGGCTAATATTAGAAACCCTCAGCAAGAAATGCAAAAATATTCCTAAGAGAGAAGCATTGTCTGTGGACGAGCAAATGTGCGCCACAAAAGCAACGAATATGCTACGACAGTATCTTCCGAATAAACCACATAACTGGGGATATAAACTTCTTGTGTTGTATGACGATCGGGGGTTTGCGTACGACTTTGAGGTATACTCTGGAATGGTGAATAATTCTGAGCTGAGATATTCTTGTCAACTTAACTTGGGCGCAAGTGGTAGTATGTTAGTTCGCCTGGCAAGATCTATTCCGGAAAACCAGAAATATCAATTATTCTTTGATAACTACTATACTTCGCCTGAACCAATTTCTTACCTAGCAAAACGAGGAATTCAGTCATTGGGAACGGTCAATAAAAATTGCCTTGGTAAAGATGTGAAAATCTCATCGCTGCAAAAATTGAAAAGTAGTAAGATAGAGAGGGGCTATTCAGAGAAATGAGTTGCTGATGTAGATGGGATAGAAGTCAATACAGTAATGTGGTACAATAATAAACCCGTCGTTCTATCATCATCATTTATTGGACAACACCCGACTGAAAAGGTAAGACGGTATTGTAAAAATAACAAAAAATATATAGAAGTAGTATAGTGTAGTGTTCCATAATAGTACAAACTTACAATCAGCAGATGGAGGGCGTTGGTCTGTTAAATTCATTTCTTGGAAAGTACAAAATAAAAATGAGGACAAGAAAATGGTATCTACGTTTATTTTACCATCTCCATTATGTTATCGTCATAAATTGCTAATTATTATACAGAGGAGTCGGGGAACAGAAGAAAAAATCAACTCCAATAAAACTAAAAGATTTTAAATTGGAAATTGCTCAAACCCTCTGCATGTATGGTCCATTACCACAAAAGAAAAAGGACGACCATCATCTGCAGTAGACATTATGATTGAAAGTGTTTAATGATAACGTATAAATTTAGAGAGCCATTTGAGCCATTAAGTTTTTTGTATTGTTATTGTTTGGAATTTGCTTTATATTCTTTTAAAATTTATGACGATGAGTATTGAATAAAGCGCTTTTGACTTTGACATTATGATAGAGATGAACAAGGAAAAGTATAATGTAGCAATTCTTCCCCCTCAAGATGTAAAGCGAGATGGATTTGATCACAGCGCTGCAAATATCCTCAATGTAAAGGGAAAACATACGAGTATACTGCAAAAAGTGTCGCGTTGAGTTATGTTTGAACAAAAATAACAATAAGTTTATAAATTTCACCATTAGAAGGCAAACTTAATTTCTGTTTTCTACATAAAACTTGAAATACTTGATTTTGATACTCGTGTAAGTGTATAATGTACCACTTATGGAACAGAGAAACTGGATTTTGATTTTTTGCAATTTTTTCGGATGTCTAGGATATATTTAGAGCCATATATTCTTTTGGACAAAAATAAAAAATCATGCATTATAGGGTTAAGACCCTATTCAGTAAGCAATTTTAGTAATACCTACGACAACGAAATTGAAGCCCGTGAAGTAGAGCAACAATGGTTTTCTTCGGGATCCAGTATTTAATGAGAATACCGATATCAAATTTGGACTCAATTATAAGGGTTTAGGTACAACCTAACTGGAGCATATTCTGCCTACTGAATTTAGTATTTCTTGCATACATTTCATTTTCTTTAAACGAATTAATTAAACCATATGAATCAGTTTTAGCTCCTTATTAATACGTTAAGTTAAAATAGCGGTTTATTCCTTCCGCTTGTTTACAGTCAGAAAACTTGAAAATTTCCCTGAAAAATGCCTCTTTCATGCATTAAGGACATCAACCATTGAGCTTTAAAAAGCTCATCACACAACACTTATTTCAATTTTCCAACAAACTGCACGGTCAGTCAACTGTGTTCAACTCCTTTATATTAGATATGACATCATGTAGCATGCACATAAAATCCTTTGGCGCGACAGCAGAAAACACGTCCCCTGGCTTTGCTCTGAATGCAGCCACACCCTCCCCTATGAACGTCTGACAAGTAGATGGCGTGCTTTCATGACGACAGCATCGCTTCTGGGCTCATCTTCAGAAATTTAATAAGCTGAAATTGGAAAGCGCTGACGTTCTCTTGACTACCGGATTGGAAATAGTGCACTTTCCAGCAAGAAGGATAATGGGGAATGTGCAGTTAGTTTACTCATATAATGGACATACTCGACCATACATGCAAGCGTACGTACATCCCATTCACGTGCTGGCAGGAAGGAGAGTTTTATCAACGTACATTGAGCAGGAGCAGGATTCATGTTGGAAGAACTCGTGGTTTTGTTTTCCGTCGTTTTTTGCCTAGCATCTATTTATAACACTGGCAGCATCGTGGCAGTTGAAAGGGCAATTTGCGAAAAAATTTTCATTAACTTGTTGTCTGGCTGCTGAGGGTTGATTGAAAAGATATCCTTAGACAGAAGGTAATGAGAATGCATGAAACTTTGCTGAGATATACTTGTCCAGGTTGAAGGTAGCCAAAATCTATTCCGGGCGGTTTCCAGTGCGCGTAATGTGATACTTGCACAAATTTCAAGAAACTAGGTCAGTAGTGCAGTTCGTGCTTATGTATATGTAATTTAAAGCGTTTTTCAGTTGATAAAGATGTAGAAATAGATGTAATTTTACGCAGTTTTACTATCATCGATTAGCTATATTTTATTTCTGGTACATAAAAGTTGTCTCTTATTGTTCTTAGAGAGTAATGTTTTTGTCCCGTAAAAGTCAGATAACTAGCTGTTAATAAACCTGTTGAACCTGAGAAATCCTGGCGTGTTACTTTCATAAACTTAGAAAACTGCGTACGTTCACTTGAAAAAGTATGAGAAGCCCTAGCCATAAATATAGGTTAGAACAAGTCAAGTACCAAGATAGGAGTATGTTCCTGTTAGAAGAAGTTTGCACTCAATTTATTTTTATAAAGCACTACTACCCTAATTTGAGCAGCCGCCATTTTATCGCAGTCGAGCATATTTCATTAAGTATATACAGGGTCTAAAAGAGCTGATCAAAAATATAGCGTCTGGTTTGATTGAAAGCCAATGTAAATAGTAGAAAACCCGTGTAGTATTGTTCTTGTCATAACATAAACGAGTATCAAAAATCAAATGGCTATGGCTTCACAGGTTAGATTCTGAGGAAACTTATAGTTGAATCATTTATTTCAGAAACCACCTGCGTGCGCTATTTTCAACTTTCGGAAAACTAAACAAAACTATATTGCAGCTTAAGTAGAGGTCTAGTCTCCTTCAAATATTTTTTTACCAAATCAAAACCATGCTATTGGGATAATCAATTTTTTAAATTTTTTTTTCATTTAAGTTTTTGAGTTATAAATTTGAAAAAATGTGGTTTCTGCAATAAATGAATAATATATGAATAATCCAAAGTGATTTTTTTTATATTAACATTGAAATTTAGTCAAACCATGAATTTTTACCTATATACAAAGGTCTGGCCTTTTTCACTTATTCAGCTTCTGGCAAGTCTTCTGGCAACTCATTGTCAGTCGTTGGCCATGAGATGATAGTTTCATAGAAGGCTTCATATCCAACAGTGTATTTATTTCCTTAACTTTTTTATACCGTCTATCTTTTTTTTTTCTTTATTGGAACCTAAAACCAAAAATCTCGCTGTGCATAATCCGATAAATTTTAAAACTTGTTAAAGTCTACAAAAATGTTTAGTTGTAAGTAAAATAGAAGCATTTAAAATAACCTTGGTAAAATAAAAGTAACCATACCTTCCCCAAAGGATAAGCTTTCTCTGTTGGTAGTTCCGGAGGGCTGGTAATTTTTAGCAATGTGAAGGTAGATGTTGTTATTCCTCTAATGAAATTGCTTACGATCACTTTTCCCGGAGTATCCTTGCTGTAGAAAAACTGCTTGTACTTGGACACTTTGAATGGCTGCTTATTGCCTTTGGGTACTTTCCTGCCTGATGTTTCGTCCGAATTTGGCATGTTCTTATATGATTTGGACCACCACGTTTTGAAACTAAGAACATCGTCTGATGTAATGTGATATACAGTAAATCGGCCAGATTTACTAGCTCTTAGCATGAGCTTTGCATATTCATCAGGAGTATACATCCTGTCCGTCTTTCTCAATAGACGCTTTTTGCTTGCAAAATCTCTGTCACATGGGGAAAATGAGTAGCCACGTACAGGGTAGTTGTGAGTTATTATTTCAAACCGACCTGAATCACAGATACTTAATAAAAAAACGCACAACTGTATGATTCTTATTTTGGCCTGATGGCCCAACACAAAACAGTATAAGATGCTTTACATTAACTGAAATGACATTGAAATAGTTCAGTAGCATTGAACACACTTTGCCGGGGCCTTTGTTTGGTTCGCCTTCATGATATAAATGCAGTTTGGAAGAACTAGTTTTCAAATCGAGTAACGAAAACAAATTTACCCAGAGCTGCCTTACATAGAAAACCTCCTGTACATGTATGTGCGGCAAGGGTAAGTTTTGCATATAGTCGAAAGCAAGTGTGAGCGTGTTGTCATCTTTGTTTTTGCTTGCCTCATCCATAGTTTTGTAAAACTTTTTTGCTCGCCTTGAGTGTATCATTTTCTCAGCAGCTACATATTTTTTAGCATTGTCACTCAAACCCTTATGTTTCAGTTTGACCGACAGTCTTTCGCAAGTTGAACACACATCAACTTGTTGTCTTCCAAAACACTAAGCAAAGTTCTCTTGAAAGTATTTGATGTAGAAACTATACTTTACTTTTTGTTTGGATCAGGGTTGGCTTAAATAAACATTGCATATATTTTTGCAACATCAAGACTAGCGTCAAGATATTTTTTAGGTTTTCCCCCATTATGGGTTTCCTTGACATTAAATTTCTCAATGTGCTACTGTATTCTCACTCAAACGTTACCTGGAAGAGCGTTTCCACTTTTAAATTTTCCCCTCATATCTACAGGGCTTTTGTGAAGGACAGCACATTTATTTATTCTTTTGATTCTATTGTCAGAAATTCCAAAAAACTTTCAAGAAAACACCTCTACAAACTTGAGTAAGAACACCATTTACTTTCAAGTTATACTTATATGAATGGGATTTTTTATTTGGCAAGTCGTCAGGATTTCCTTGAGCCTGCTCATTATTTACATTAAGCCTGCGGTTTTCGCGTCTACGTTTCAAAGGACTTACCTCTATTAAAGCTTGGAGGTACGTATCTTGGGTATTTTTATTTTCCAAAGAGTCAAATGTTTCCCATAGTTCTCGTTTGATTTCATCCGTAAGCTTCAAATAACATGTCAAATTGCACTTACAGTTTACATCATTCAACGGAGCTTTGCTGGGAACTTCTTTTCCTTTGTACAAGACGTACTGCAGTCCTTTGAGCCTAGCATTCCGAATAATGTTCCGTTTGTATTTTTCTTCGTGCACAGCTCCACACTTGGGATTATGTTCATCATCTGAACTATCCGACATGGCTTAAGAACTATATAATGTAATTGCAAACAACAAAATACCTCACGAAAACTAACCACTTAGTGTTAAGTGACCTTTGAATCAACTGTTGCTGTTACTGTACTATGAACCTTTGAATCCACAAATATATCAACAAGTGATATCAAGAAGGCCACCTAACGTTACCGCAGAAAGAACCTAAGTGACGGCGCTTGAGTTATTTCTGAAATAAACGGATTATTTCCAAGGCTGTCAAATAGCATTGCCGATATGGAACATAAGTTATTTTTGCATTAAAAGATGTGTTTACGTTTAAATTGTACAGTACCACCGAAAACACATTTTTTGATATTTTGTCGCTTAGGTGGTTTCTGAAATAAACGATTCAGTTAAGTTAACCTTATGTTTAACTACCTACCTACAACATTTTCATTTAATGGTACCTTCCTGATTTTGCTGGGGAAAATGTAAAATTCATAGGTCATACTATTTTTAACAAAGTCAAGGGTAGTATGACTTCTAAGATATTTGTTATTGTTGGACTTATAGAGAAGAACCTTCATGAACTTTTTTCTTATTTGATCATTTACTGTTGTTCAAATTCGAGAGGGGAACGAAATACTGTCTCATAAATGCTCTCATGAAGACCTTTCATTTGATACCTGGCACAACCAATTTTGGCAAAATATTTTTCAAGGATCACCTCTACATATGAGCCAGCTGCATCCTTTAAGAACCTTTGAAAGCTATTTTGATACCTAAAGTTTCAAGAAGCAATCATATTTTAATGTCTTGGAGGTTGGGGAGTCTGTACCTACTGCAGTTCCGGAGGATGGCTTATGTGACAGACGAACGGATGGACGATTGACGTAATTGTAGTTCGTAGCTGGGTGGGCTGATAGTCCGACGGTAGCATCAGAAGCTCAAATTCGATGCCGCGGTCGAAGTTAGAACTTGGGAGCTGATGCATATGCAGAGTGTGGCCTAATCCACTATTCGACACGGACTTAAACATTAAAGTACTCAAAAACTTAATGGCCCACACTAAATTTAAATAACGTGTAATCAAAAAAAAAATTCATCAATAAACAATATAAAATCAAAATGCTATACATTAATTGGTAAAAAAGGAGCAAAACCAACCAACCATCTTTGTTCCGTAATTTCAAATCAATGAAACAATTGGATGCATTGCGAGTGTAATGTTCAAACATAAGCAAATATTAATAGAAAATTTACAGGTGTAACATTTCTAAAACGGTATCAAAAGGAAGAATAATAAGTTTATAAATAATCGGGTCAAGTAGGTAGGAAAACGGATTGGCTTCATGATTCCTTTTAAGCAATATTACATTGCGCATTTTTTGCAACAGGACCTCTGTACGTAGACGGGAGAACGCCAGATAGTACAGTTGTGATTATGTTTGAATCGATTGGCAAATGGGAGCATGTGGCACATTATGTTCCGACATTCCTAAAATATAAAAAATACAAAGCACAAAGTAAATAAATAATAATTGTTTCTAACATATGAAGTTGCCTAAACTAACGGTAAAATATTCGATTATTGAAAAAGCAATCTTGAAGTGTTCTTTTATGCTCATAAATTGCATCATTGAAGTTAATATAAACAATTAATTCATCACATCTTCTCGTGAAAAACGGATCTAAATGTAGCCTTAGTCTACAAGATTGATGTCACCGATTACTTCTACCATATATGACCAGCAACGAAACCCTTGTGGATTCTGTGATTTCAATTTTTGTATAAAAATAGAAATAAATACAACTTCTCAAATACAATGTACTAAATGTTACCGTTAATGTCTGCATGATATATCCTTTGTGCTGTCCATCATATGCAACCTTAATAAACTACATCAAGACATGTATCAATGAGTTCTTCTTCTTCTTAGCACTACAGCCCCTCTCGGGCCTTCGCTTCCAGCAAACAACGCCTCCGCCTGCCTCAGTCCATTGACCGCGTCCTCCGACTCCGAAATCTGAGCAGCGATGAACTGTCTTCGTCGAACGAGTCAGCCCAGCGTTTCCCAGGTTTCCCCAGTGGCCTTCGGCCTTCAGTTTTCCCAACGAGTACCTTTTTGGGTATACGTTGCTCGTCCAGACGATTAATGTGGCCAGCCCATTGCAGCTTCCGCAGTCTTACAATCCTTGAGACGTCCGGTTCGTCAAAAATTTCATACAGCTCATGGTTGTATCGAATTCGCAATTGGCCCCCGTCCTGCTTCGCTCCGATTATTCACCTCAGGACCCGTCGCTCAAAGCCGTTCAATATATTTGCGGATGCTTGGGTTAGGGTCCATGTTTCGCATCCATAGCATAACATAGGTCTTATCACAGATTTGTATACTTGGAGCTTTGTTTTCCTGTTATGCAGGTGGTCTTCAAAATTGTCAATACTGTATTTGCGAGCTGTATTCTTCGGCGTATTTCGTCCCTTTCATTGCCCGTTTTCGTTATTTTGGCGCCTAATTACAGAAATTCGCTAATATTTTCGATATTGTATTCGCCAAGTGTGATATTTTGTGTATTTGAGATATTTTTCCGTAGCTGCGTCATGAGCTTTGTTTTATTTTCATTGATTTGTAGCCCTACTAGTTTTACTTTGCTGTCGAGTTTCAAGAAGAGTTCTTTGGCAGTTTTAATGATCATGACAAAATTTTGATGTCGTCCGCATAGGCTACTATTTGGCTTGACTTGTATAGTAATGTACCTCGCGTGTCGACAGGTAGCTTCCTTATGACGTACTCCAGAGCCAAATTGAATAGCAATGGGGCCAGCCCATCTCCCTGCTTTAGTCCGATATTTGTGTCAATAAGATATTATACGAGTATACAACTAAATCTGAATCCATTTTTTTTAAACTGCAAATATGCTTTGGCATTGTTCAATTTGTTCAATGATTCAAAACTCAACCCAGTGAAATCTCGATTTCTCTACTTCATTTTGGACTTTTTTGCAGGTCATAAGTATTTGAAGAAAAAATTTGGTAGTTTGTTTACACCTTTATTAGCTACAGGCTAAAAACTGATATTAATATCACTATATTTCTGAGAATTGGACTCATTTGAGAAGAAGAAAAGAATGGAGGAAAACAAAGTATACATGATTATGTACACCAGCTTGAAAAAATGCCTACCGGAAAGATACTTGTCAACTCCATAATCTACAGCTCACTAAGCTTTAATTAGATAAATGAGACCTGGATCCATTATAATCTTGAGTTGCAACAAGAATCTTCAAGAATCTTCAACCTAGAAACAAAAGTCGTATTCAAACTTCGGAAAATTTCTGCTAGAAGTTTCGTACCACCGGAAATATTTAAGCCTATCTGAAACTGACTAATAGCTTCTCCATGGGCGCCGAAATCCTATTAGCGTAGCACTTCGGTAACTGGAAGTACTTTTGGCTTACTGTTTCAGTCAAAGTTACATGATTTGAGTGTATCAATGGTCTCCGATTGTCTCCAGGTGGTTCTAATGTTTTTTCAGGAATCCTCTTCATCAATACAAAAGTTCCTGGTCAACAATTTTCAATCTCTCAGAGTCTCTTAAATAGAGACTGCATCTCGTCTCTCATCAAGTGTCTATGGTGGCATGCAGAGAGACTGTAGGAGACTTTCAAAAAGGCAGCGAGAAAGAGAGAAAATAAAACTCTTAATTAGTCTGCTACAATGTGAGGTAGAAGATTTGCTTACAACGGTCACTTATGTATCGTAATGGGGAAAGCTCAAACAAGATCATTACTTTCTTATAATATATGTATTCGCATCTCACCATTACCCGGGGATTGCACTGCTTAAGTTTAGTCCTCGTTTGAGGAACGACATAGGCATGGGGATTCAAAAAATGTGGTCTCATCACATTCCTTGTACATATGTGAACACCTACAGCTTCTTATCTTCTTCTTGGTAACACTACTGTGCCTCTTAGACCTTTATTTTCTGTAAAAAAACGTTTTCAACTATCGTGGTCCATTGACTGCATCTTTCAATTTTGAAAACCAAGCAGCACCAATGTGTTTTCGTCAACTGCGCCAAACTAGCGTTTTCCCGGTTTCCACACTGGTCTCGACTCTTCAGTTATCCCAGCGAATAACTTTGTGGGTACCCGTTGTTCGTACATCCAGCTTATTGCAGTTTCCACAGTTTTACATTCTTTGAGATCTTTTTCCATATCGTTCTTGTTGCTAGCAGTTTTATTTTGAGTGCAGCTTGATTATCGTATTACAGATCTTGGTTGAATTAGACTACGGCTTAAAACAGTAGATCTGCGTGATTCAATAGTGCTTCTGGCACGAGATGGATGTCTATATCTGTCAAATTGAAGCCTCAGGTACGGCAAATTTCGAACGGTACTGGCTAGATGCATTAAAATTCGGTTCGAAAATTGCATCAATTGTCTTGCGACTGCAAGAAGTAGCAATGAATTCGTCATGAAGGGGAAGAGTATCGTAGCTTCTACAACTGGCCGAACGGGCTTATTCTTCAATCAAAATACGATCAAAGTATACACTTCTACGGCTAAGGAGGTTAACGTTTAACACCCTAATAATACGCTGGATAAAAGCAGTTGTATCGCAAAGATTAAAAACAATATTAAAAACCAAATTATATTTCGCACAATCACAACAAAATGTTCTTACAAAATCCTTGACCTTATCGTCCGACACACAGTCAATCGCCTTGCCGAAATATTGCTTCGCGGACACAATGATGGCACAGGCAACGAAAAGGGCCACTGTAACCTGACTGTGTAAACCAAATACACCACCATAAACGCGTACGTTCTTTATTTTAAAATATTTCGCGATGGGCTTAAATATTTGCAACATTTTCCGTGCGAGGGCAACCAAATTAAGAACTAAATGCTAGAATCGGAATGATGATCGTGATTATAAACACAAAGTATCAAAATAACAAATGATATTACAACCAAAACATGTCGATATTGCTGTTATCGATAATGCAGATTATTGTGCGCGAAAGAAAGATGGCCGCCAAGAAAAACTGTGTTCGAGTCCAAGGGAAACGCTGTAAGATTGAGCAGCCATGGAAGTTGTTGTGGACTTGAACTTAGATTCTTCACATCAAGAGAAAGAGCCGTTGTGACATGTTGATAAAAGAGCCAACGATGGTCTAAGCCGTCTCTCTTACGGATATTTTCAATGATGTGAAGGACGATCTTGCTGCAAATTGGATAGTTATCAGTGGAATAATAGCCACCATAACCAGTAATTAACAGGCACAAGTACTAGGAGAAAGCAACGAAGATAATTGAATCGGACAGCGTTGGAGTTCCGTCGTAAGCGCGCAAATTGGAAGAAATGGAGGATGCGTAAGGCGTTAAGATTTGGTAAGCTGCAGTTTGCCCTTCAATGAGGTCCCCAACGTAAGAAATTTAAGGAACACTGTAAGTTTGTGAAACTTTATCCTCTGAAGAAAAAAATTTTAAATAACTTTGGATTGTAATATAGGATTTTTGCATGCGATAGTATTTTCAGCCAGTGTGATCACACGTGGAGCATGTAGTGTTGGTAGAAGGCGTAAAGTACGCCTGGAGTGGCAAGAATCCTTCCCGTCAGGGATCCCAATTTGTACAGGTGTTGATTGTGAAGAGGGAGTTCCAGTTAATTTTGGTGTAAGTGTTGATAGGTGACTCAAAGAGCCGAGAAAGAACTATAAGCGGTTCAAGTTGGTTTTTTTGGAAGCGTTGATAGGCAGCTCAATGAAACAAGAAAGAGCTATTAGCGGCTAGTGAATATCAGCAAGTCAGGACAAGGTATAGGCCTATAGGTGTGTGACATAACTCGGCGCCTTATGGTGTCCTTATCATTCCAGGGAGCCTCAAGCTCGCTAATTGGTGAGTGGCACCTTCCCACCTCGTCTCCACGGGTTAGCCAGGACCCCAACGCCCCCAACTGGAATTGCTTGGTGTAACGTAACAAGTTGTATCAATTAGTCTGTCTAGAGCAGTGCACTGGGGCGCAATCGGCTTGAACAGCAGCTCTCAAGCTCAACCCTTGGTGGCAGTATCGAGTTTGAACTCCTGATGCTGCTCACCTAGTTGTGATTGCTAACAATTGATAAAATAGGTAATAATCACCTTAAATTCCATTATAATCATGAAATGAGATACATAAACAATGAATCTCAACGCTAAAATTCGGGTTTGAGCTGTTAAGTGATAGGTTATGGTTGTAGAAAATGCATAATTGGGCCCCGTCTAGCTGTTTGCCTCAAAATCAGTCTCTCAAAAGCGTTCAATATGTTTGCGGATGCTTGGGCTAGGGTCCAAGCTTAAGATCCATAGCATAGAACGGGTCTTATCACCGATTTGTGTACGTGGATATTATTATACATATATAGCTACTCGTAAATTCGTTGGCGTATTTTGTTCTTTTCACTACTGGCTCCCATTATTCTTGCACTGAGTCCACGTTTTTTCATATTTTATTTGCAAAGTTTAATATTTTGGGCATTTGAGGGAATTTTCTCGAACGCATCATCAGCTTTATTTTATTCTGTATGATTTGTAGCTCTACTAGTTATGCTACGCTGTTGAGTTTCAGGAAGAGTTCTTGAATGGTTGTTAATAACCGCAACAAAATGCCGATGCCATCTACATAAACTACCACTTGGCTTGACTTATATAGTCACGTAAATTTTGTATCAACAGGTAGCTTTATTATAACGTATTCCAGAGCCAAATTGAATAAAAATGGGGCCAGCGCATCTCCCTGACTTAGTTTGATATGTGTGTCAAAGGCGTCCGTCAGCTGGGGTTTGATGTGGCTTGGGAGATTGTCAATATCACTGTCATTTTGGCACGATGAACTAATTTGACTGGGATACCAAAGTGGAGCACAATTTATTACAGCTTCTTACGATCAATACTGTCATATGCAGACTTTAAGTCAATGAAGGTTTCAGTTACGTCTACCTTAAACTCCCGGCATTTTTCAAGAAGCTGCTTGACTGTAAACATTGGTCTAACATTGGCCTACCTACTCTAAAGCGATCTTAATACTCTTTAGTAACGCTGTTGGCGAATGATCTGATTTAAGTTTCAATGTTCTATGAAAATATTTTGTGCACGATACAAAGTAGTGATACGCCTCAATAGTTTTGCAATATAGCTTATCACCTTTTTTTTGTGAATAGTGAATAGGGTGATTCATAACAAGTGTACAGATGTGAATGGGCCTTAACTCTTATTCATTACCCATTTCAGGTCCATATATTGACAGATTATGACAGCTTGGTCTTTTACAATTTTAACCATGGTGTCATACATATCAGCCGAACGTTTTATAATTGTTAAAACTTTTTACAAAAATAATGAATCGCCAGTGCAAACATTTCGCGCTCTACGTGAAATCGAAGAATTTCACGAAATGGACCCATAAATTGGCCGGCGATATCGTGTGATTTGACTCCTTGTGACTTCTTCCTTTAGGGATTTCTGAAGGATCGTGTTTACGCTGATGCTTTCCAGACTACTGAAGCATTAAAAAACAATATTCGAACCAACATACACCTAATAACGCCGGAAATGTCATCGAAAATTACAATCATCGTTTGAGAGTCTGTAAAGCAGCACAAAAATCACATATGCCCAAATTAATGTTTTATATTTAATTTTTAGGGACCAAATTTTCATAATAAATAAACATTATGGCTCAATTTTCACAAAAACTATGTTTTTTTGGGCAAAAATGAGTACACTTGTTATGAATCACCCTTTATAATTCTAACCATGGCGATTGTCGCCTCTCGTTTGGCATATATTCTAGTTGCCAAATGTGCTGGATGAGCTTATGAATGACCACTGCCACAATATTTAATGAGCTCAACTGGAATCTTATCGATGCTCAGCGCTTTATTATTCTTTTTGGCCTTGATGGTGGAGCCAGTGGATGCTCTCCGGAAATATCTATAGGCTCCAATATTCTGAAGCTGAGCGAAGGATATAAGAGTTTTTTGTAAGATGCTGCCCATATTTTCTTAGCTAACAATATAGCAGAGATGATATCGCCGATGCGGAAGAGTGTGGTCTTGGGTTGTTAGCCTCGTTTAAGATTTTACACTATCTTGTGTCTTTGTCTTGAATTGCTGCTCACTATAATGAAACCGGTGCTTCTTGATTGGTTGTCATAGAATTTTCTTTTCTGAATTCTAATGATCTTATTTGCTAATCCTCTGAGATTTTCATAATGTTCCCTCTTCGTCCTGGTTTTCTTACCGCCTGATTCTTCTTGTCCAACTTATTTTGGGGCTCATCATCGAACCATTAATTTCTTTTGCATCTATTCCGCCTTGAACTTCATTATTACTTTTACTTCCACCCATAGCTCGTTGCTTATATTCAGCGATGATTCTGATAGGATTGGAGCTAGCAGGTTGTTGAGGGTCTCCAAGAAATTTTCTATCACAGACGTTTTTTGGAGCCAGTCAATGTCAAATTTCTGTATAAGGCTGATCTTTGTCAAACAGGCTTTTCATATATGGCATCGATAGATTAATTTGATCAAGTAACGATCTGAATTACAACTGGCTCCTCGGTATGTTTGGACATCAAGTATACTCGAGGCCGATCTCAAAACATGGTGAAACTAGTTTTGTATGTTGCCAGCCAGTGGTACCCAGGTTATTTTATGTGTATAGTGATATGGGCAGCAAGTCAAACGTATGACTAGATAGAAAGTCAATCAGGTGCTAGCTGTTGTCACATATTTCCGCAATTATTTTCATATCACTTACAAGCAATTAGCTGAACAGTTTTTTCATGCAATTTCTGAAGGTTAAGTTCGTTTTCTCGTCATTTTCATCTGCCTCGTCGTCAATAGCGTGCAATTTGAACTCCTTACCCACAATAAACGCCACTCCAAAGTCTCACTTTCCGGGAGGTTTCGCACTTTTAAATATTGTGTGCGATCTCATATCTTGAAAACCACTTCATGTCCAGTTCGTTTTTTAGGTCCGTTTAATTTATATAGACTGGCTTGTTGTTGAAGGGCCTAAATAGCGCTAGAACTGGTTAGTAATCTGACATTCCAGGATCCAACGTCATAGTTCTATTTTCATTTGTGAGGTCGGTGCGGCAGATCCAATTTATGTTAAAGCTTAATTGTGGGTTTTGAAACAATTGAGCGTTTCCAGAGACATAAAGTCAGTCTATCGATTAACCTTCATTCCAGCAGCATGGTTATTACTTTTGATTCCGTTATTAAACGTGGAAGACCTGCCCATAGTACATTCGCATAGTATCCACTTCTTCCATTTACCCTGTGTTGCACACTTTCTGAATTTTCCCAGAAACCGGTCAGCTGAGCTGAGGCACGTCAGCTGAGCCGAGACCTATCGTATTTAGAACACAAAATAAAAACCAAATAAAATTTCCAACGTACATGTTCTTTTAAGCATTTCCGAAAATAGGAGTGTTATATCTTAATAAAAAATTAAAAGATTGCATAGAACGAATTTTTTTTCTGCAAAGTTACTAACTTGTTGAGATCTGGTTATCCTGGAATCTCTCATCGTAGCACATGTCGCTCATTTGCTGCAACAACGTCATAACCCAAAAATCATGTTTTTCAGGAGGTGCGTTTGAAGTTTACATATTGTTGTAATTTTAGGGGTCTTTAATATTAAAATACCAAACTCGCATAGTTTAGCCAAGTGACATCTGATAATGTTGTGGATGTAAATCGAATCGAATCACCTTTAATCTCACTTATGACAGTCTTGCTACTAAAATCAGTCTTTTAGTGCAACGTAAATTAAATTTTGAGGATTTTGTTAGTAACAAAACGCGTTATTGCTCAAGGTTTAATACAAATTTTTGCCTACGACAGTGTGATACTCAGCAACTGGAAATAATAAAGTACTCTACAATTAAGTAAATGATATAGTAACAGTAACATTTATTACATAGTTTATTTCGACTTAAAATGGTACAAGGTATTTTCCGATAATTATAAAAAAAGATAAATACATTAAAGATTATAACTGCTCGTAAAATGCTTTATAAAGTTTAGGTATATGACTCTTTCCACTAATTCAAGTAAGACTTGTTTTTTGTTGAACGCTATTAGGGATTTCGTCTTAAATGCTCTTGTCAGAATAATATTTTCCTTAATCTTTTTCTTCTTAATGATACTTGCCACTGTAAACATTTCGTCCTCGTAAGATGTTTAAAAAAAAATAGAAATTAGTGATTCACGTTCTACTCGAAAAAACTTCACAGTAGCTACAGGTATTTTAAGCTGTGACATATTCAGAAGCCACATTTCGGTAGCTAAGGCTTTTATGTCAAAAAAATCTTCAAAGCAAAGCTCCGTAAAGTTGAATAGTTTTCCTGTTTTTTAGCTGACCGGATAGCAGCGATGAATGATTCCGGTGTATACGTAGGGCCACCTTTCAGCTGTCATTTCACTCGGCGTTCAATCAACGAGTGGGCAAAATCTCCCTCATTTCGAATGTGGCCTTTGATAAGTAATTAGGCGTTATACTCTTCATGTTGAGGTGCGATACAGCGTAAAGGTAGAGCGCAACCGTAAATTTATTTTTTTGCTGGTCTGCACAGTTGCCAGAGTAAACAAGTTGAGTAGACAGACCTATGCTCATGTCAGAAGGGTTTTGTACTTAACTTACAAAATGCAGTAACCAGCAACGAATAAAATCAAGAAACATGTCAAAGACGATTTTATTGGAGAAAATGTGAAATTCGAGGATCATACTATTATTAACAAAGTTGAACGAATTTTGACTTCTGAGGTATTTGTTATAGTTATACCCATAAATATCTCGTTTGATAATTTTTTCAGATTTTTTAGATCATGGGTGTCCATTCGCGAGGGAGGAAACACATTTTTCATGTATTAATCACCCCCCCCCCCCTTTGCCCCCACTGAAGCAAAAACTGTCAGTTTAAGAACTGTTTTGAAAAGCTCTCATAGAGAACTTTCAGTTGATACTCATATCGGCTACCTTTCATGAAATTTTTTTCAGGGGCCACTCTTCTGTACTGTAATCATCGATTCATGGCCTATTTTTTCGAATCCTAGAATGGTTACAAAGCCCTTTAGCTAGGAGCTCTCTCCTGCCTCTTTGACTTGTTTCAATTGTATGTACTCATTTTCATGATACCTATCACTCCTGAAATTTTCATGCAAATTCTAGCAAAGCTGTAGTGTCTAAGTCGGTAAAAAGCGCATATTGCTCCATAGTAATACAGGAAAATTCAAATCGCTATAACTTCGGTAAATACTATTCGATCTTTATGAAACTTTCAGAAAATATCAATCTTATAAATAGTCATCTCTTTGAGTTTAAAGGTGCCGTTTAGATTTTATTCAAGAAAACACAAAATCGATAAATCATACTATTACTAACAAAGTTGAGTGAATTTCGACTTCTCATGTATTTGTTGTTGTTATACTCATGAATGCCTAAATCCATGATTTTTTTCAGATTTTTCGGATGGAAGGTGTCCAATTGCGAGGGGGGGGGGGGATTACGCGAAAAGTTCGTACATTTCCCCTTCCCCTGTCCCCCTCGGTAATAATAAGGCAATTTTAAGACTTGTTTTGAAAAGATCTCATTGAGACCTTTCCAACGACACCCTACTCGACTACCAATGGTGAAATTTTTTTTTTGAGGGGTCACCTCCCTATATGGGGAGACCCCCCTTAAACACCTTTGAAAAAATTTTCCACCCTTGAACTTTCAAGAGGTCACCACTTCTGACCTTTCTACAAAGTTTCATTGCTGTAGCCTCAATAGTTTTGGAGAAAAAGTGCTGTGACATACAGACGGACGGACGGACGGACAGACGGACACAGGTCGTGATTGCAATAGGGTTTTGTAGTTTAGTACAAAACCCTAAAAATGAAGTCTCGATCGCCTGAGGCTGTTTTGTTTAAAAATTGAAGAACGCACGAACACGATTCATTAATGCCCCTGTGTCCATGAGATTCATCCGACACAAAGCACTCGCATTCGTGACTATGTAAGTTATAAATAGTGAAATTGAACACGTTTATTTTAGACTTATAGTAAAAAACAGAAGCATTTCCCTTAGGAATTCGCATAACGGCTTGTAAGTCATATACCGCCACTGTAGCATTGCTTTTCTCCTTATCATGCATCTTTTCCTTTCTGGACAATTCTTGCTCCACTAGGTGCTGATCATAATATTCCTCCTTTTACTCTTTTTCTTCCCCCTCAGCGTTCTTGTAGGCGCAGCAAGTTTCACATTAGTCCTTTTTTGGTGAACGATATGTTAAAGTCTTCTGTAAATATCCGATAAAACATCACGTAATTTCCAAATGAAATGTTCTGTTCTTTGCAATTATACATGTAACCTCTTCGAATATCGGCAATAGATTTGCTCCCGTCAATCAAATATTGTTGGTGTTTGCACGCGTGTAGTAGCTTTCAATTTTTGGAATTTGGTAGACAAATTTCTTCACACCTTCCCTTAAAACATCGTCAATTTTCTTTTTTTTTACAATGTTTTCCTCGACATTCTGCCTCTAGTAAAACAGTCGCTATCCCATTCCGTTTTTCCTGCACTGCGCGGATTGGGCGTTCGTTTATATCGAGAGTGTTCTAAAAAAATTTTTTTACATACTCGCACTTTCTATTCATTATAACGGAAATTAAAGGCGTTATTGTTGTCTCTTTTCTTTCTTGTACCACAGACACGCATATATTGATATTTGGGCTGAATCGGCTCTATATTATTTGCAATGAATTGTCTTTGCTTTTCTATGTAAGCTGAGTCCCAGTAAGAAGTGAAGGTGGCCCATTCGATCTTCTGCACTAAATTTTGTGGCACATTTTATATGACACTTTTCTGTGCACGGAGAATGCATTTTCCTCTCGTTTCGAAGTTTACTTTCTATTGTGTGCATTTTTTATGCCTTTCCATTGTTTTGGAGCTTTTTATTCACATTTGTTATCCAATTATTCTCATTCCTTTTACGTTTTAATTCTTTCTTAATTGGACTTGTTACAATCGGAGATGGAGCGTTGGAGAGTGTACATGAACTGGGAGTACTCAGAATGGATCCAATAGTGTCATCTAATGAAAGATAAATGGACGAGTTTTTCGAAAAAGTTTCGACCTCAGCGACAAGAGTACCGCAACCACTTTTATTGAAGTTTGTTTTGTTGTCTCCCTCGCTACCAACATCACTGTTACTCTCACTGCTAACTTTGGGCGGTAAATAAGTGATATCTAAGAGCGAGTAATCATTATCTTTGGAGAAAGAAGTTGAGCTCGATGAAGATCTTGATTTTGACTCAATTTTTGGAGGAGTACTCGTAACCTCCAAACTTGTAATGTGTTAGTAGCAGATAAAACATTCCCTTCAAAATTAATAATGCTATGTTATAGTACAGAACTAGTTGATACAAAATATAGATTCGCTCTGCTGAAGGTCTTTCCTAGATATAAAATTAGTATTAAGTGCTTCAGAAGAAGCTTGCGAGGCATGTTTTACCTGCCATTTTTTCTGTTTTCTTCTTCTTCTCAGCACTACTGTCCCTCTCGGGCCTTCGCTTCCTGCAAATAGCGTTTCCAACTGTCTCGATCCATTGATCGCGCCCTCCAATTTCGAAATCCGAGCAGCGATGAACTGTCTTCGTCGACCGAATCAGACCAGCATTTCTTCGGTTTCCCCACTGGTCTCCGGCCTTCAGTTATCTCAACGAATACCTTTTTGGGTATCCGTTGTTCGTTCATACGATTCATGTGTTCAGCTCGTTGCAGCTCCCACAGTCTTATAATTGTTGAGACATCCGGCTCGTCTCAAATTTCATACAGCTCATGATTGTATCGAATTCGCCTCAGGACCCGTAGCTCAAAGGCATTTAATATATTTGCGGATGCTTGAATTATGGTCCATGGTTTGCATCCATAGCATAACACAGGTCTTATCACAGATTTGTATACTTTGAGCTTTGTTTTCCTGTGTATGCAGCTGGTCTTCAAGATCAAGATTGATATATTCTGTGTAGCCTGTTCTGTAGATTTCTTACTACGTCTACCGGGTCTGTCAACTCCATGTAAAAATATGTGTCATCTACAAAGGTAGCAATTGTGCAGATATTTTGAATAGGAAAGTCTGAATTGAGGAAAAATATTTCAAATGCCCAAAATATTATACTTGGTGAATTTAGGTGTCAAAATAATGAAAATTGGTAGTGAAAGAGACGAGATATATTCCGAAGAATACAGCTCGTAAATGAAATATTTCATTCAGTTTTGACAATCTTGAAGATCAGCTGCATACACAGGAAAAAAAGCTCCAAGTATAGAAATCTGTAATGAGACCTATGGGTATAAAACCTGGACCCTAACCCAACTATCCGCAAACATATTGAACGCCTTCGAATGATGAGTCCTGAGCCAAATAATTGGAGCGAAGTTAGATGGGAACCAACAGCGAGTTCGACACAATCATGACCTGTATGCAATTTTTGCGGAAGCTGCAAAAGGCTGGCCACATGAATCGTACAAGGGTGGTCCGATAAGTTCTTAGCTTTGTCAGTTGATGGCGTCGCTATCGCAATAAATTATCGTGTAGTACATTCTTTTAGACGGCAAATGTCAAAATTTCAGCCAAATCGGAATAGTAGTTTTATTTTGACCACGTGTGAAAGCGGGCATGTCCATGGATTAAAAAAAATGAAGCAAGAGCAATATCGGTCAGTGACTCGATTCTTGTTTTTGCAAGGGAAATCACGCAACAAAATGAAAAAGCACTTCAATACTGTGTACAGAAACTCTGCTTCTGCGATGGCAACTGTAAAAAATTGATTTAAATAGTTTCAACAGGATCACACGTCGATTTTTGATGAGCCACGCCCAGTTGCGCTGGAAACGGTTATCATGGAGGAAAACATGACAAGAATCTACGAGCTCATATTGGTAAACCACCGATAGCTGAGACAGCAGGCATTTCAAAAGACTGCGTGGGTCATAACCTGCATGAATTTTTGGCCATCAGAAAGCTGTCGGGTGATGGGTGCCACGGTTGCTCAATCCCGGCAATAAACACAATAGTGAGACCACTTCAGAGCATTATTCGACACTGTTTAAGCGCAATCCAAAGAAGTTTCTGCGTTGTTTTGTGACCGTCGACAAAACATGGCTCCACTGTTACACATTAGAGACCAAGTAGCAGTCGAAACAGTGGAGTTCACCCGGCGAACGTTCTTTGAAGAAGGCAAAGGCTGTCCCATCAGCCAGAAAGGTGATAACCACAATTTTCTGGGATTCAGAAGGTGTAATCTGCATCGACTACCTGGAAAAGGGCAAAACAGTCACAGAACTGTATTCTGCCGGATTATGGAGCCGATTTTATGCCAAATTGCAAAAAAAAAATGGCCTCACTTGGCAAAGAAAAAGTTCACATCCACCATAATAATGCATCGGCTCACAGCTTCGCTGTCCGCACGGCCATATTGGTCGAATTGGGCTTCAAACTGCTACCCTATTCACCGTATTCTCCAAAATTGGCCCCAGACGACTTTTTTTGTTTCCAAGCTTGAAAATGTCACTCACCGAGCAGAAATTTTAGTCGAATGAGGAGATTATCACCGCCACGGAGGCCTACTTTGCAGACCTCGAGAAAACGTATTTTCAGATGGGTTAAAGAAGTTGGAGCATCATTAGGTCGAGTGTATCGAGCTAAGAGGAGATTATTGAGAGAAATAAAGTGCCAATTTTCCAAAATTTTCATTTTTCTTTTATATGCTAAGTACTTATTGTACCGCCCTCGTATGGACGAACAACAGATATTCAAAAAAGTATTCGTTGAGAGGACTAAAGAGAAGAAACCAGCAGGGAAACCGAGAAAATTTTGGTCTGACTCGGTTGATGAAGAGGGTTCATCGCGGCTCAGATTTTAAAATTGGAGGACGTGGTCAATGGACAGGCAGTTGGAGGTGCTTGTTGCAGAAAGGGAAGGCCAGAGAGGAGCTGTGGCGCTACGACGAAGAGGCAATCTGACGTAAGGAGGTTGAAAAGTATTAGGCTATGGCACGAGCCTTGGGAGCTCTAGTTGGTACCTTGTGACAACTAGACCATGACTTTTGGATTTCAAATAGAATATTCTATCCTTGAAGAGTCGCTACATCCGATTTATGAAATAGGAAGAAAATTAAAATTTTATTGACTTACAGATTGATCCCCGGTGCCACATATTTCCTCAATGTATAATGTGATCATTCCTACAGAGAGTTTTTGTCTCAGAATGGCCTTAGTATCATGTGACATGTGGTCAGTCGAGTATCCATTTCTAAAGCCAAATTGAAAATTTGGGATATATTGTTGTTTTCAAAGAAATTGGTCGTTCGCATCAGAACTAACTTCTTAAAAGGTTTGCCTAGAGTTTTTCCCTTACTAAATACAAATTATAAACACAGTATATTGGGATGCGAAATTGTAAATAGACTCATTCGACGTGGGAAAAATAGTTGTCTTTCAGATAGTGGAAACATATAACCTGAAAAGTTTTCTAATTCGGGATACTAAATAAAATTAGAAATTTGCATGCAAGACCTCACTTGAAACAATTTTTCTATATATGTTTATTCATTATTTTTTATGTCTAAAATAAAACTCAAAAATACATTCTCCCGACTCTCGTGGTCGATGCACACCCATGATAAGAATACGGGTGCAGCTCGAAATCTCATTAACAAAATAAAAAAAAAATTGTTTTCAAATGAACTTCTCTATGCAAATTTATAATTTGATTAATTATCCCGAATGAGAAAACTATACAAGTTATGTAATCACGTCGTAAATATACTGTCCTAGTTCCAGGACATCAAATTTTTCAGAATCTCACTATTCGTTTGCCAACAAAAATGACAACCGTGACGATTACGAAACTTCACAGCATGCAGTAAAGTGTTCATACCATCATATCTACAAAAGGTAAACAATTTCCAATGAATCCCTCCAAGAACCCTTCATACTCATCACTTGCTTTCTGAAACACTTCTCTTCCGATAAATGCGACTTTGTGTTGTTTCGTTGACTTCCAATGACAGTAGCGAATTCAACGACAAAAACATATGGGAGCCGATTTTGGGAAATAAACACAGAAAACGTGGAAACTTCTAAGGATACAACTGCAACATCCTTTCAATGGATGCTTTCCAAGCAGAATAAAGTTGAGATGAATGGTTTGAATTACGTACATAATGGAGTGGGGACGACTAAGAGCACGAGGATTCGAGATGAGAAATGTGCATGGGAGCATCGCAAGAGCAAGGGATGCTGAGCGCCGAATCATGTCCTTGCGCAGTTGCATTCAAAAATGGACATTATTTATTTATAGTTTTGATAATAAATGCGATGGTACAGTAAAATACTCAAAAGGATTTGAATGCTGTAAGAAAGGGAAGTATTGACTTTAAAAGTAATTAACTAATGAAGCAGAGTCTAAGGATAAATAAAATTCAATGCATCCTCAGACATGAACCTTTGCCATTCAAACCATGCATTATCAACAGGACATTTTATGGTTAATTGAGGATATCGGGCTTTTCTCTTAACAAATTTCGTTAAGTTGCAATTGAGCGCCCGGCATCCCGCGACTCAGAGCGCAGGAAGCGCTCGCAGGATGCTGTGAGATGGATCACAACTGGAAAATCAGATTTGATTTCCGCACCCTCCAACGGCTACGTGGACTAGAGAACAGCTATATCTGGATATCGATCCGGGAAAGCTTGATTCGGAGGAGTGAAGTCCATGGGCATGCCACACATGTTGTTGTTATTGTTGTTGTTGCTTGTTTCTGTTCAGCTTTCCTGGAAGTCTCATCTCAGTTTGTGGCTACTCCTGGAGAATCTCCTTGCAAAATTCGTTTCACTGTCGACGTCGTCGTGCGGCACCCAATCACTGTAGTGACAAAATTCGTGTTTACTTGAACATTTTTACCCGTATCCCAGTTCTTTGGCCATCTAACTGGATATTTGGTGAAGAAATAGTCGAAATGAAATAAGTGCTTTGAATTCGCTATGGATAAATTAGTCTAGAACAACTGAAGCCCCAAAATAATCGAACTAAGGGTGAGTTCGAGCTCGCGTACAGCTGCCTATTACGCTTGATTTGGAATACTTTGAGTGCAGAGTTCAACGATCAATTTGCAAAAACGTAGTTGTGGATAAATTTGGATAAAATTTAGTATTTTAACTGCTTGAACTGCAGACTGTCTCCTTCTTCTGAAACTTAGTTGTGGGCAGTATCATCTATGACGAAGTTGCTTGTGAAAGGTTGTGAAATAGTGAAATCTTAACGTTTGCACAGTAAGTGCAAGTCAATACAAACCAGACCTACTAAAGTTTTTTGGCTTTTCCAATCCTTTCCGCAATCCAAATTGAGCTCGAGCGGTTGTGGTGACGAGGAAAGCTACTTGGCGGTGAACAGCGCAACAGTGAAATATCAGAATATCCACGTAAAAGGATATTTTCCTCGCTTACCGGCAGGTGTTAACCATATCAAATTTCCTTCAGCACTTTGCTAGAAAACGTTATACTAACAAGTCATTGGTTTTGGTGGAGCATCCTAAGCTGATTCTGGTGAATCCTGTGGTCAGATTTATTTACAAGAGTGACATTATCTTGGTTTCGGACATTCTTTTTGTGAAGAAAATTTCCAAAATCAATTCGAGAAGTGGGTGTGTTTGACGCATAGCACCAGTCGAGCAGAGACACGGACGGAGCCGGAGCTGGAGTACGCTCCACATATTCCAGTAAGTGGAGGAGTGAAGGGTTCGTGGTTGGAAGAACCATTTCGGATGTGGCAAGAAACAAGAGCGCGTCTGTGGAGAGCAAAAACATCTGAGAGCGACATCGGTGTATTCGACTCCATTTAATACACATCTGTAAAAAAAGGATCAACGTTTTTTTTCTTTAAAGGAGTCGATAAGTCCGACTTTAAGCTGTGTTTTGCCAATTTTCGAGAAAATTTGTTTCAACAAATTCTATGCGTGATTAAAAGCTGCAAAAAATTACGCGAGTGTTTACCAATTTCTATCTTTTTATCAAGTAAACAAAGTGAAGTGATTCCATTGCGTGAGAGTGAAGTTATTTGAAAATAGCATTCAAAACGAGAAAAACTCGGAATAGGCGTATACCCTGAAAATTGGATAGGATCGTTGCTGTCATTGCAACGGTGTTATAGTCGCTCTATTCGTGCTTCACCCTCCCAGCTGCCCGCTCGACGAGGGCTCATACGGAATATTGAAACTGCACAGACGACACCAGCAATAACAGCGAAATGGGTGCTAAAGGTAGTGTGGAGGCCGCTAAAATGAACGCAGATGGTTGGGGACATTTGGAGGTTTGTATTATGAATGCTTTACTTATTTATGGTATTACTTTTAAGGATAATGAGGTGCATCGAATGTACTTACTACATTTAGATCTGCTTAGGGCTGTTCTTTGATGGGCTGCAAGAAAAATTGGTCATCGATTTTAAGATGCTTCAGAAATCATCGTGTGGTCTAAATTTTCAATGGCTCAGACATGTTCAACACAAATCAAAGCCAAGTGTATTCCCACTCAATCAACTGTAATGAGTGCATAATTGACGATCGATTAGAGAAAAAATTTCAAGTGTTTTTTAAGTGGATTATCGTCTTGCTGTCGATAGTGAAATTTATAGATTTATACCTCTCGACAAAACGCTCGAAACGAAACTCATAAAAAAATTTTGTTTCGATTGTTTCTATATTAATCTTGTTCTATTTTGAACAACTATGGTTGAAAAGCTCCTAAAAAGATTTTTAAAAACGACGATTGTTTTTTTTTTGTAAGTTTTCACGAATGAGTACGTATTAAATGTTTTCGAATTCAAAACTGAGCATTAAGAACGTCTCTAAAAATTATGTACAAGTACTAACCACAAAGAAACTGTGTACATAAGAGGGCTAAATAACGTTTGAAAGTTTTCCTTAAACCTAGTGACAACGGACATAAACCACAGCCTAGCGACAACGGACATTCCAAAGTTTTCTATTAAATTAACTTTTACAACTTTCGCCACAAATTTCACTTGTATCACTTGATAAATTGCAAATAAATGGGTTAATATTCTTCATATTTATGTGGCAGCAAAATTATTTCAGCAGCTCAAACGCATTTCTCATATTTATGTGTGAGAGTGCATTTCCAATTCAAAGGCCCTCTATTGATTCAATAGTTATATATTTTATAAAGACATAAAACTAGTTTTAAAAAATTAAAGTGCTCAAAAACGTAATGACCGATAAGAATCTAATTTTAAACAATATTCGATCAAAAATTAATTTAAAAAAAAATACTATTTTTTCATTGGAAAACAGAAAAAAAACAATCAACTCTTTAAAAAATTACATATAACTAAAGAACACAACAAAAAAGTGTAGTTTTAAGTCAACAATTAATATGCTTCAACTTAATTTCAAAAAATGTTATCAATAACTTTGACTAATGATAACAGGGTAGGATAACAATATTTCTAAGCTACATTTTAAACGTATGTCTATTTATTTAAAATAATGAACACCATAAAATTATTATTAATAATAGTTAATGTAGCAATAATGGGCTGCAACAAATATGAAAACGAGAAAACAACGAGCGACCACGAATAATTTTTTTTTCGTAGCCCTACAGCCCCTTTCGGGCCTTCGCTTTGAGATAGCTAGAGTATCTATTATCATGATCAAATTTATCGGCGCTCCGCAAGGTGATATGATCATTATCACGCTTTGGCCGTGTGTCCGTCCACCCAGCTACGATACGTTCTGATTTTAAAGCCAGCACGTATCATAACTGAACAGGCTTATAGTCCGTCCGAAGAACCACTCGAACTAAATCTCGTTTACGCCAATGAAACTCGAACCAGAGACCTTCGGCTGACGGGTAAATTGCCATTTCGCTATCAAAACTTACACTGCCTCGTCTAAGCTTAATCAGCCTCAGCAAGCATCGCAAATATGTATTTCTACTGAAACTGTTGATACGGTGAGCTCAAATGGGGAGAAGATTCTTTTATCTTATTGGTCGCCCACCTTCATATATGATACATAATCGGAACGCCCCCAGGATAAAAAACATATCGATTCATGTGCAAATACACGAATTCTTCTGTAAGGATAAACCCAGTGGTGAAATAAGTCTTAATGAACCCGTCTATATAGTGAAACAGCCGAAAAATTCGTGGGTTTTTGCTTACAGTTAAAGATTTTGTGATATGATTTGAAAGCAGTTTCAAAAATAAAATGTCGACTTTCGTCACTTTATCCATTTGATAAATTTTTCGATCGAAAACTCGTAACAGTTTCATTATACTAACACTCTGATTACACTAAGTTGGGCATTTATATGTCAAAACTGGTCTAATCAGAGCCTTGTATCAGAAAATTTTCACTTTTTCATCAAAGCATTGGAAATGAAACAATCGTCGTAGAGATATGAGCAATTTAAGCGCTTTATTGACATGTCCATTAAAGTACAGATACTGATCAAGATAAAAACTAAGGTATCGAACACAGGATTTATGTTGAACCCATTTGGAACCACCCTAACTAATGAGGAACCCTTGCTAATGACGTTTCAGGCGTTGAGTGGCAAAACAGATCTTTGTCCGAAGCAAAATTGCCCGTATAAGCCTACGCATCGTTGAATAATTTATGAAGGTTCCTTTGAACGACTGATGCCCTTAAGTCTGCTGTATAAATTATCAAGTAATCAGCAAACGCCACTAATCTTTTGTTTTCAAAAGATGACCGAGGTTACGTTCATTATCATGTGTACGGCATGGCACAGAATTCAAACTGGCAATCTGGCATCAAATCATCTTTCTCAATGTGGTGTTTGATGGCTTTTTCAGTATCATCTCGAGCATTTCCGTGATGCTAGGTAGTACGCTGATTGGAAAATATCTTTCAAGACTCAAATATTCCTTTTCTTTTTTCAGGATCGGAGGCACCTTGGCATTTTCTCAACCATTTGGGAAATATGACTTGTTCATAATATTGTTGAACAATGTGCAATAATTTCTAATAACAACTTCAGGCAAATGAGTAGTGCAACATAGAGAGTATCGTCAATACCTCAGGATTTCTTGTTGCTTATCCTGTCAAATATGAGAGGTTTTTAAAGCTGGAAAAAATAATCCGGAAAATTATTGCCTCCAATAAGGCCGCAGGTCAATATTTCATTGAAATGAAGAAGGGACTCATCATTCAGGCTTGGTTTGAAATAAAAACTTTCGCTTCAATGATTTTTGAAAGTATTTGGCTGCCTCTCTTAGGGTTTGGTAGATGGACAAATCCAAAATGAGTTGAAACTAGAGCAATCTTTACTTTACTCGTCACATATAATTATATTTCCATTTTTCGGGAGTCGTACCTGTATTATTAATTTCGATATCAGCCCTATCTAAAGGTTGTCAATTAAATCTGGCACATTTAATTGACATTTCTTACGAATTATGCTTTCCACTTTTGTGAACATGCCATCTAAATCCTGTGGGCTGATACCTGTCGGTTTCACTACTCGTTGGTTGCTGACTTCACTCTTGTAGTAGGAGAGGATTTAGTTCCGGACATTCTTAAGGTGTAATTTCAACAAGGCTAATGAGGGACGGTTGCAGTCCAAAAACCGCCGATAAATATTAAGAACAAGGCTTTTCAATATTTCCAAGTTTATACTCTTGTATTTTATTTCGATGTTTAATCTTGAGGACTACTTTCTCAATGGCTTACAATGTCAGCCTCCCTAACTTCGAAAAACAAAGATTTCGTTCATTGATAGTTTGATTCTTGTCATTAAGAACTATTGTGCATCAATTACCGTCATCAGACGGTAGACACTGCTTCTTGTATTCCCAACTAAACTTCCCATGAAACTTTCCCCAATCCGATGGAATGAGAAAAACATCATCTCTTGGATGATTTACTTCTATTAAAACGGCGAAATCGGTGGCTGTCATGAAAAAGCACCTACAATTGTTAAGTCTCAATTCTAGTTTACATCAGCAATACAGATATCCAAATATGAATTTTTCCCAGGGTATATTTGGAACTCCGACCCATATATACTGCACTTGTATTCAATTTAACTCTATATTATTCACAATTTCAGGATTGCACCCCTTGGATTATTGCTGGAATTCACCCATGATTTATGCCGAACATTAAGATTACTTACAAGAATATAATAATTTTGCAGCTAGTTCGATTTAAGTATATCAAACAAAAAATCGAGCTCTCCTTGAATTTGAGAACGTTTCTCGCCATTGCATCGGCCGTGAGTACGAACAGGGTATTCCCATCTTGTAGTGAAATTTTGATGACGGGCACTTCAAGAAATTATAAGTTCTTAAATTTGAATTCATCAATATATTGGAATGCCACCACCACCTCCCCCATCACCATTTGCTCTATGGTTTCTTACGAATTCAAAATTCTTGAATATCATTGAGTGATGTCAGCCTTTTGCTCAACAATGAGTTCAAGGAGATGGTCATGTTCAGGTAGAGTAACAATGAAATCGACTCTGATCAAGATAAGATGAAGCGGGTCCATGAGAATGTGACTGAATTGCAAGTTATTTTGAAACATTAGAAAGATTGAAACGTTGAAAAACAAAGTTGATTTTAAAATATTGTTAGCTGATTCTTTCCGATAAGGAATTAAAATGCCGATCGATTTGAGAAGCAGCTTATTATTGTTTGACTAGTCTTTACTTTATTATCTACTGGTCCTCTACCGGCCAGTGCAAATGATTTCTCGTGCTTGACAAAGTTGCAATGTACTGACGTTTGTGTTGGAATAAATTTAACATTTGTATCTTGATATTTGAGGCGCCCTCGATATGATGTTGGATGACCAGATACGCCTTAGCTAAAGTAGTAAAATTTTTCTTTATGTTTCGTCTGCGCCAATTTAGACTCACCAGGGGCATAAATTGCTTTGCACGTCATGTACCGGTAGTGTACGGCGCAGTCGGCAGACAATGACCAAATCATTGACACCGGTAACACTGGTTGACTTCCCTTTTCTGGAGGCATTCTCGCCTCACCATTCTGAAATTCAAGTACCTTATCTGTTGAAGGGCACTTCTACTACTTTTATCAGATGTTTGCAGCAGACAAAATGGCAAATTTTTCCTTTGGATGGTCAATCTCTTTGTCGCGAAAGTCTTTACGGAAATAAATCTGATGTCTAGTGCATTTTCTTTAAGCATTTGAAGAAGATTGACCATATTTTCTCCACAATCCAGACTCATGAACAGAAAAGTCTGATTTTTTAGCTTTTTTGGGGTGTGAGTGAAGTGCGGAACCTCCCAAAAAAACAAAGCATCTTTATTTGACTTGAAGTTAACCAATGATTTCGTTTTTATCGTTATTTTGTCCGCGTGTGTTCTTTTAAATTCGAAATTATTGATCTTATGTTTGGCTGCCAAAAGCCGAACCATGCCCCGAACACGCTGCCGAAACAATTTTCTTCTGTATACTAAATATTTTGACTCAGAACCAGCCAACAACAAAAACGTGAGTTCGTTTCTTCTCCTTTTTTTTCTTAAATATTCTATGATGCTCGCATTATTATTAATATTTTTTGTCGCAATCACCATGTTTTTGATCTTCAGTTATTTCATCTTCTTGTTTCTTCATACTCGGCTCTCCAAGTACAGCAAAATAATTGCCGCTTTTATTTGCCTGCTACCATTCAAAATATTTTGGGGAGTCATTTTTGTTTGAATTTTCTTCTTGGTGCTTCAATTATTTTCGTCCCCGGTTTTTCTTCCTTGGATTTCTCTTAAATGGGACACAATTTTCGGACTGTTCCTTCCAATGAACTTATTTGCAGTTTTGGCTCTGCATTTTTTTAGTTTTTCTGCTTCCTTTTCTTTTAGTTCTTCTCAAACCTCCTCTTCGTTGACTCCTCACTCGGTGGTACCAATAGTAACGAATCATAGATACTAGCCTCCGTACAGATAAAATTTGAATTTGGAAGTTCACTTCTCCTTACGTGGATATTGTCATTCAATTCCTCCACCCCGCTTTTGAGTGGGGAAGATACTGCCAAGGTTTTTTTCGCCTGTAGATTTTCTGGATAGCCAGTGATAATATTGTTGTACAGCGATGGATGAATTTTTTGTATAATGCGACAATCGATAAACTTTTTCCAGCGAAGAATTATTTCTCAAATGGATTTGGGAAAAATTTATTTAATTTTTAAATTACCGACAGAAGCTGTTCAAACTCAAAGCAGTTATTCAATATTAATCGTTATAAGTTTCCAAAGAATATAAAGCAAATTTCAAACATAAAAATTACTAAAAAATTAATGGCAAAAACGTTCGTACATTTCCCCTTCCCCTGCCCCCCTCGGTACCGATAAGGCAATTTTAAGACTCGTTTTGAAAGGATCTCATTAAGACCTTTCCGATGACACCCCACTCGACTACCAATGGTGAAAAATTTTTTTTAAAGGGTCACCTCGCTATATGGAGAGATCCCCCTTAAACCCCTTCGAAAAATTTTTCCACCCTTGAACTTTCAAGAAGTCACCATTTCTGACCCCACAAAGTTTCATTGCTATAGCTTTTATAGTTTTGGAGAAAAAGTGCTGTGACATACAGACGGACGGACGGACAGACGGACACAGGTCGTGATTACAATCAGGTTTTGTATTTTAGTACAAAACCCTAAAAACTGACCACAAATAATTTACATATTATTATTCAGCCACCAATGTCAAGATTGCTCCGTCCCAAGTCGACCAGCCCCAAAGAATCTAGCAAACGAGTATCTCCATTGATATTCTTGGTCTCGTGAATATGAATTCAGAGGGTATTTGATCTACTTATCGGTGTCCTGTCCATATATGTGACACACAATCAGGACACCGTCACAATCAAAAGCATATCAATTTATGAACAAATACACGATTGCTTCTGCAGTAACGTAGCCAGTAGTGAGGCAAATCTCAATATGCCCGTCTGTAGGGTGCAATCTAGCTGTTTTCGCTTACAGTTACAAATCTTGCGATATGATTCCGAAGAAGTTGCAATATGAAGAAATCGACTGTAGCCACTCTAGTTGTTTGATAAATACTTCTGCTCGATAGATAGCTTTTTCAATCGTCTTAGGCTTTCTGTACAAACCAGTACAGGCACTGTAATAAACATAAGCAGTCGAGCAGCCCCGTGGTGATCAGGAGTGGCTGCTCCTGAAGAGAAAAGGTGGTCACCTCGTCGAAACTGCTTAGTTTGTTGTTTTACTAGTGTAAAGTAAACTGCATCCGTCAAGTTTCCATCCTTTAGGCAGAGATGAGTGGTTCACTTGAGCCACTTTAACATCTTTAGGTTTGACATTCCCCTTGTAATGCAACGACCTTCTTCTGTGAAAGTAACGGTTGCTTTTTGTGTAATGTTTGCGTTTGTCTCAAGCCTCCGTGCCCGCTAACTTTAACGAGGCAAAACAATATTGAATTTCTGTAGAGTAGATTAATTGACACCTAATAGAACTTTTCTAAAGACAATAAAAATTGATCGGTGCGTCTTGTAGAGTAGAGTACGCGTGATAAGTATTTTGTAGTGTAGCTTCGTGGCTCGACAAGAACCCGCCTCATATGATCCCGCAAATGCTAGTCGTCAAGCACGCGTACGCGGTCGTTAAGCGAAGCTAGTTAGCTGAGCTCGGTGTTGTTTTAGCTCGCTGACACTTGTGCCAGACCATCGGCACCCGTGTCCTACACGGACATTTCGAAAATCATTACAATGGCGCCCAACGTGGGGCCCGAAGGGGAAACAACACCACTCTCCTTCGAGTTCTCACATTTTTAATTTTGCTGTCGGCAGATGAACCGATTCAATTTTTATTGTCGCCCTCACCATTTGATATTAACGTAGCATACTTTGGAGGGTTCCATAAAGTAAAGATAGAGTCACCGATAAACTCTCTTTTGGTGTTGTTTGTCTTGTCTTCGGTATAATAAGGTCTATAGCATCTTCTGGAGTTCTTCGTTCGTGGTGGCTCAGTCGCCTGAACATGCCGATGATGTTATAGAGTAGTGCGTCCCTTAATGTTACCAAAAGAAAGGTTTGCACATTTTTATACAGTTTGAAGTCGGACAGTTCTAATTTTGAACAAACTGATGGTGCCAGGGGATTTCAAATACATTGCTTGGAATTGCGTCAGTTTTTGCTGGGAGCTAATCTGATGACCGGCAGTGATAAAATCCGCATCATCAATTAGTCCTGACCGACACCCGATTTGTTTTTATGATTGGTTAGCGGTTTTTATTAGCATACTTTCGTAGAAGACAGGGACTTGTATTCAAGAAGAGGGGCCTAAAATTATAACAACCATCTCTCCACTGCGGAAACAATTGTTTCTTCACTAGTGTAGAGCGATATCCTTCAGTCTCTCCATGCCTGGGTCGGCATCGAAAAGACTGCCCTGTAATAAACATAAGCAGTCGAGCAGCCCCGTGGTGATCAGGAGTGGCTGCTCCTGAAGAGAAAAGGTGGTCACCTCGTCGAAACTGCTTAGTTTGTTGTTTTACTAGTGTAAAGTAAACTGCATCCGTCAAGTTTCCATCCTTTAGGCAGAGATGAGTGGTTCACTTCAGCCACTTTAACATCTTTAGGTTTGACATTCCCCTTGTAATGCAACGACCTTCTTCTGTGAAAGTAACGGTTGCTTTTTGTGTAATGTTTGCGTTTGTCTCAAGCCTCCGTGCCCGCTAACTTTAACGAGGCAAAACAATATTGAATTTCTGTAGAGTAGATTAATTGACACCTAATAGAATTTTTCTAAAGACAATAAAAATTGATCGGTGCGTCTTGTAGAGTAGAGTACGCGTGATAAGTATTTTGTAGTGTAGCTTCGTGGCTCGACAAGACCATAACTACTGTTTGTGCATGATTTGGACATGTTCAGTATAGTATGGATACTGACCAAGATGAACACCGAGATATTGAACACAGGATTTATGTGGAACCCGTTCTGAACTAACTTCATCAAGTTACGTTTCAGGTATTCACTGGCCCTCTGCAATGTTGTGCGAAACTAAATTGTTTCGCACTTCTGTGCAATGATTTTCACTCGGCAATCGTCAATGTAGAGCTTCATATAGTTAAATTTTTTTTGAAGATTGCTTTAAAGTATTGTAGATTTTTGGCCTGCCTTGCAGATGATCAGATCATCAACAAACGCTACCAAAGATCATGTCGGTGAGTCGTTGAAATAAAAGCCGTTCAATAACTTGCGAATGAATATTGAAGAAAGCTGCTGTAGACCATTCAAGATCTTGAAGTCGAGCACTGTCGTCAAATTTCCATCAGCCACAACAAATGATTCCCCCTACAATATATTGTGCATCGTGGTAACAAGGTCTCTGGGGATCCTGTCCCGAAAAATTTAAAACTTATTCTATTTAACCACAGCGTGTCGAAGGCTTTCTGCATATCAATGGGACAAACTCCAACACATTCTCTATTTTTTAGTTTCCAACATATATTGTGCCAAAAAATTATCCGGAAAAATTGGAAATAAAACGCAAAATATTTAATTATTCATCAATACTTATTTTGTCGCCTTCAAAATCATCCCTATCAGAAGCAATGCACTAACGACAATGATTTTTCTAGTCATGGGATGGCCTTCAGCTCCTTCAGCGAGGTTTATTTTATCTCTTCGACTGACTGAAAATGAGTTCTACGGAGCAGCAATTTCAGTTTGGGGAACAAGAAAAATCACACAAAGCCAAATCTGGTGAATACGTTGGTTGATTGATGGTATTTATTGCGTTTTCGGCTTAAAATTTGGTCACAATCGTGGCTCAATGTGATGGTGCATTATCACCTCATCGGGACCAGTTGAGCAAGAACGCGTTTCATACCCAAAATATCCACCAAAATCATTCAAACGGACTCGCGAGAGATGTCGAGCTCTTTTTCCATCTCTTTAACACTTGCATGACGATTTTCAAGCCCCATATCCTTCACTATTATTACGTTTTCATCAGTTGAAAGTCGTCCAGAACGAGCATGTTTTCAATAATCTCTCGAACATCTTTGAAGGCTTTGTACCGATCGTAGGCTTATGTCACTGTAAGCCTTTTCTAACATTCGCAACGATTCCGCACACGAAATCTGGTTAGAAATATAAAATTTGAGACATATTCTTTTTCGATATTTTCATCCGTTGTAAAAATTACAACGCATGAATAAAGATCTCAACAAAAACAATTGTGTCAATTTGATTTATTAATATGAACAACTATGAAAATTATCTCATCAAACTTTTTCTTGATCCAAAACGTTTTGCCAGCCCCCCCCCGATCTCCACTAATCACTAATTGGGTACCCTGCCGGGCCGCTGCGGCAGAGGTTGAAAGGGTGGTTTCGGCAATTCGCTTGTTGCTTAGATCACCAGCAAGAAATTAGCAATTCGTTCTTGAGATGCGGGGGTGGTTGATGTAGCTTAAGTCTTAAGCCACATTACTTGCTTTTCCGTGAGAAGCGGGGGGCAAGTAATTAAGTAGCAGTAAAATATGGACTTATAATGAATGTTCCCCTATAAAGTGGATGATGTAGCTTAATAGACGTGGGTCATAATCAAATGGAATGTTTAAAACGTATGGTCATGAATTGATAGATAAATTCTTAAGGATAGGGATTCGCCGCTAAAATTTATTTAAATTTTAGATTTGCGCTGCCGACAACTGACACTTCATTAAGGCTACTAACTTGAATCATCTTCCCGGAATTTTTACATACCCACTGATTTGCATCTCCATGAAATAGCAGCAGCTGTAAACAAACTGGTTAACAGATCACGCTTATATTTGGCATAGTAATTAAGGACAGTCCTTTCAACTTAACAAAACACATTTTTTCGAAATATCATCTACCCGGGGAATATAAATGACAATTTCCGGGTATTTTTTTGTCACAATGTATGTCTGAGGTTACCTTCGTTATCACATGTATGGTCGAATGCCCGGCACAAAAACCAAATTGGCACTCATTTTTCTCAATGCATGCGTTGAATGCTTTGTTTAGTATCATTTCAAACACCTTGCTGATGTTAGGCAGCAAGCTGATTGGGCGAAAACTTACGACATATTTTTTCTGTTTTCGAGATCGGGAATACCTTGGACTCTGCAAGTGGCAGAGGACAAGAGGGAAGGCAACAACTCTTATCATTCAATAAAATTCATGTTCGTTATGAGATCAGATGCCTATGTTTCATTCAAATGAAGAATTTATTCCCCGTGCAGACTTGATTTGATTTCGAAAATTTTTGCTTCGACGATCCGCGAATGTATTTGATTTCTTCTTTCAGGTTTTGATGGATAAACCAATTCAGAAAATGTTCCAATCAAAGCAAGTTTCTGCAAACCATCACATATAACCCTGTTTCCATTTCCATCCGGAGTCGTACAGTCAATGTCGATACCGGCCCTATCAAGGAAAACTATCTTCTCAAAATTTGATACTTTCATTTGAGGCTTCTTTTGGAGTAACCTATTCATTTTCGAGAAAACGCCATCTGGGTTCAGTGGGCTAGTACCCCTTAGTCTTTTCACCTTTTGATTGTTGACTTCACTCCTGAAGTATGAACGGATTAACCTGGGATATTCTTAAGTACTGGAAAAGCTATATACCGCCAAAATGTTTAAAAAACCTAAAGGCAAGATTATATTTAGTTTGTTTTTGTTTTAAAAACGATGGGGACATGCATCATTTCTTACACCAATTTTTAGCAAGACGAAATCAAAGTGTATGGTATTGACCTCACTGTAGGAGTGTGACTCAACTGATTTCTTGAGGTGTCTTTGCCTCAGAAAGAGGTTCCACTAGGATGGGACAAATAAATATTATGCATAAGAACGTCTGAGTACTTGAGCTCTTCTGGCCTTGCCTAGTTAAAAACAATAAGAAATCCACAGTGTATGAGAAGAAAGTTATGGCAAAATTTGAGCTATATTTCCCCGGATGCAAGGAGGAAAACTAAATTTTTTTTTACAAAATTAAGAAAGAAGCCTTGAATTTGAGTAGAAAAACAAAAGCAACTCTCGCAACTGGAAGCTAATTATTTGCTTGATTCATAACCCAAATGCACCAAAAAACCATTACCCTTCAACTCATCATCATCATTATCATCTATGGCGCGACAGTTCAAGCCGGACCTTGGCCTCCAGGACTAATCTCCTCCAGTCATCATGGTTCTACGGTCTTGTCCACCAGCTATTCACTTTTGACAAGGATCTGCTGTCAGCTTCTAGTATGTCTTCTTACTGAGTCCTTGGACTTCCTGCTGGTTGTCTACTTTGTGCTCTACTCTTCAATGTTCTTTTAGATTACCAGTTTTCTTGCATTCTTTCTACATTAATCACCCATCGCAATTTACGTAACTTTACGCAAGAGAAAACAGATGGATCATCAAACAGTTCATACAACTCATCGTTATAACTTCACTCGGTTCCTTGGTTCACTAAGCCGTAGATATCCTGGAGCACTTTCCGTTCAAATACGTCCACTGCCTTTTCGGATTCACTTGTCAGGGTCCATGTTTCTCCTCCATATAACAGCACAGGTTTAACTAGTATTTTTTAAATCCGAAGCTTATTTTTCTTGTGCACAACCTGGAACCTTAGAATTTGAAGCACAGAGTAATAAAACATATGTGCGACATTTATGCAGCCTCCAATCTCGTCCTTTTTGGTGCCTCTTCTATTCAGGCTGGCTCATATTTATTTATATTATGTTGATGTGAAAAGGGTGAAATGATCTATTTAGAAGTTTACCTATGGTTATGTTTTGTGCTTGACTGAGAATGATTTGGACATGTTCAGTATAGTACAAATACTGATCGAGATGAACACCGAGGTATCGAACACAGGATTTATGTAAAACCTGTTTTGAACTACCCTCCCCAGCCATAATGTAGAAATCCTTCCAATTACGTTTCAGGTCTTGATTGACCCCCTGCAGCGTTGTCCGAAACCAAATTGTTTCGCACTTCTGCGCATTGATTTTCATTCGTCAATTGTAGGTGTAGAGGTGCACATCATTAAACATTTTTTGAAGATTTCTCTGAACTATTGTAGCTTTTCCGTCTGCCGTATAGATGATCAGATCATCAGCAAACGTTACCAATGATCGCGTTGGCGAGACATTAAAATCAAAGCTGTTCAATAGCTTTCGGATGAATATTGAGAAAAGTAGAGGTGCAGTAACTGTTCCCTGCTGTAGACCATTCAAGACCTTGAATTGGCGCATCGTTGTCAGATTTCCATCAGTTGCAACAAACGATTTCCCGTATAACATATTGCACATTATGGCAACAAGGTGTCTGAGGAACCTGTCCTGAAGAAGTTTGAAAACTAGTCCATCTAACCACACCGTATCGAAGGCTTTCTCCATATCAATGAGACATACTCCAACACATTCTCTGTTGGTTAGTAGTAGCAGATGTCTGAGTTTACTTTCGTTATCTCATGTATGGTCGAATGCCTGGCACGAATACCAAATTGGCAATTCGGCATCAACTCATATTTCTCAATGTGGACGTTTAATGCATTGTTTAGTATCACTTCAAATACCTTGCTGATGTTAGGCAGCAAGCTAATTGGGCGAAAGCTTTTAAGGCTCAAAGACTCTTTTCCTTTCTTCAAAATCGGAAGTATCTTAGCGTTTTTCCACTCGTTTAGGAAATATGAATTGCTCAACATGTTGTTGAACAATGTGCAACCATTACTTATAGCAACCTCAGGCAGATATCGGAGAAATATATTTTTGTTGTTTATTCTATGTAATATGAAAAACAAGTCTTAATAGCTGACAAAATAATCAATAAGATTCAAGCTCGATATGAGCTCAGATGTTAATGTTTCATTGAAATGAAGAATTGATTGGCCGTTCAGGCTTGATTTGAAGTCGGAAACTTTTGCTTCAACGACCTCTGAAAATATTTGATTCCCTCTCTCAGGGTTTGGTAGATGAACCAATTCAAAATGTGTTCCAATCAGGGTGGGTTTCTGCAGTCCATCAGATGTAATCCTGTTTCCATTTCTATCTGGAGTTGTACTATCAATTTCGATACCAGCCTATCGAGAAGATTTATCTCATCACTAGTAACTTCAAGATTCGATACCTTCACTCAAGACTTCTTACGGAATAAGTTATTCGATTTCATGAAAACGCCATCTGGGTCCTGTGGGCTAAAACTCCTCAGTTTTTCCGCCCATTGATTGCTAACCTCACTCCTGAAGTATGAATGGATTAAATTCCGGACATTCTTCGGGTGTAATTTCAACAAAGCCAACGAGGGATGGTTGTAGTCCAAAAATCGTTGATAAATATTGTTGACAAATATCAGAAGAAGGCTTTTCAATCTTTTCAACCTTGCGATGGTTGGTGTTTCATATTCTTCCATATTGTTGCGAGGCTTGATATTGGGTACTACTTTCTCAATCGTTTCCAACGTCAGCTTCTCTAACTTCGACAAATAGAGATCTATTTCATGGTCAGTTAGATTTCTGTTATTAGGAACCATTGAGCAAGTGTCGTAATCATTAGAAGGAGGATATTGCTTCTGGTACTCTCGATTAAACTCGAATCGTAAGGAAGCACCTGCAATTTCCGTTGAGGACTATTAAAGCTGAATTCAAGTCTTGCGTCAGCAATGCAGAGGTCCAAATATGAATTTGTCCTATGGTATGTTGAGAACTCAGACCCACTTAGATTGCACCTGTATTCAAATTGGTTCTCTGTCAGCCACGATTTCTGGAGTACACTTCTTGGATTATTGTTGGCATTTAGCCATGATGTATGCTTGGCATTCAGGTCACCGGTGAAAATATAATAATTATGCAGCCTGTTCAATTCTAGTATTTCAAACAAGAAATTGGGTTCCTCCTTGAACTTGAGAACATTTTGACCAGTTGCATGGGCAGAGATAACGAAGCGGTTATCCCCACCTTTTTCAATATTTTGGAAACTATAGGGTCTTCGAACCAATATTCTGGTGCCATCCCCCTATCACCGTTTACCCTATCGTTTCTTACGAATGCTAAATCTTTGAATTTCATGAAATGCCATGAATTGAGGTAGGTTTCAGTGAGAAGTATGATGTCAGGCTGTTACTCAAGGAGATAATCACGTCGATGCATAGCAACGATAGAGTTGACGTTGATCGATATGAGGCGAAGCCTATCCATGGGAATATGACTGGATGACAAGTTATTATGAGGCAATCGAAAGACCTAAACGCTGAAAAGTAAATTTTCGTATCTTGTTTGTCGATTCTCTCCAATAAAGAATCAAATTGCTGGTAAATTTTGAGAAGCAGCTCATTATTGACACTTACGCTATTTACATTATTTCTAGCATTTTCTGCTGGTACTCTAGCGGCTTGTGTAAATGATACTCCGGGCTTGACGAAGTTCGAAGGTATGATATTACGGTGTGCTTGTGTTTGCATTGGAGTATATTTAACTGTTGCATCTTGATATCGGGAACATCCTCGATATGATGCTGGGTGACCAAAAACACCGCAGTTAATGCAATATAATTTTTCTTTAGGCTCCATCTGAGCCAATTTGCACTCACCGGGAGCATGAACGTCTTTGCACTTGACGCACCAATAGTGCATGGCTGAATTGGCAGCCAAATGCCCAAATCTTTGACACCGGTAACACTAGTTGACCTCTTTTCTAGAGGCATTCCCACCTCACCACTCTGAAATTCAAGTACCTTATTTGTGAAAGGCACTTGGACTGCACTTATTTGCAATTTGTACCAGGTAAAGTGATAAATTCTTCTTTTCTACAGTCTACTTTCTTGTCGCAAAGGCTTCGACTGCAGCAAACCAATATCTGGTGCAGCTTCTTTGAGCACCTGAAGAAGATCGACCGTATCCTTTCCACAGTCCAAGCCCTTCAACAAGAAGGTCTGATGCTTTTCACATTCCCCAGAATTTAGCGCATCTTTGGCTGACTTGATATCAACCAGTGATTTCGTCCTTATAGTTAATTTTCCGGCGTTAACTCTTTTGATTTCGAAATTGGGCAGTTTATTTTCGGCTACGAATAGCCGAACCCTATCTTTTCCGCTATGTCCAAACACGTTGATTGGCGGAACTTTTACTGTCTTGTTGGAAGCTTTTTCAGAGGAACCAACAGAACTGCGGGCTGGTTTTTTCTCCTTATTTTTGTTCTTTAAATACTGAATAAAACTTCATCTTGATTAGAATTACATTCGATGTTTTCTTCGATTTCCGTTTCTTCGGTTAATCCGTCGAACGCTTCAAAATAGTTTTGACTCTCGTTGGTGCCAACAGCACTTCTTCTGGAATTGCTTGCTCTGCACTTTCCTTTGGCTTTGTTACCTTTTGCCATTGATTTTGCAGCTGCATTTTTTGAGGCTTCATCCCTTTCTTGATAAGATCCTTGAAGGACTGTATCCTATAACCTTAGTTCATCATTTTCTTTTTGCAACTTAGCCGTTTGTTGATTGTCCGCTATTATTTGCAGCTTGCACCTTCCATCTGCGGAGTTTTCTTCGTTATGTTTTCTCTTGGTGATTATCGCCAGTTTCGTATTGGTCGTTTCCCCAGTTTGCCCCAAAGGTGAGAAGCCGTCGTGCTCCTCCAAACCAGCGACTCTGAAGTTTTCTTTGGTTCTTTGTTTTTCTTTACCAATCGAAGCAAAGAATATTCGATAGAAATTTCCTGAGTCGATTACTTCGACAATATAAGTTTTTGTCCGATAGAAATTTACTTCGGACTGACGTTTTTAAAAAATTAATTTAATTTTTGAAAACTTTTGAGAGGAGCGATTTGAAGGACATCTATACGCAAAGACTTCTACGATCCCTCTCGGTTTGTAGACGATATCCTTGAAATGGTGGGCTCTGATGACAATTTACTTTTTGAGGCAATAGCCGAAGTTTTGAACAAACTCAACAACTCAATTATGAGTTATGCGACGCGATAACATATCATTGATTTCTAAAGTACAAATTTATGGCAAGGCCTCGATGCTTCTGTCCAAAATATGGCTTCTGGTATGATTTTGAAATAAGAGAAGATAACGAGTACTTTTCTATTACCCACATTACCCGAGCAGTTATCACTCATAGGTCTGCTGCTGTGCTTACTGCGCAACTTTTCATTGACAATCTGTGGGACGATATTAATATGGAATATAGTTTCAACTGCTCTTGCGCTTCCCTTTAAGATCTTTTATATTTAAATGGTTGGTGAAGTTCAGCATGGTTGGTCATCTCTCCAATAATAGGTAATTCGATGTTTAATTGTGGTGGTGATTTTCGACTGCGTGGAAATGTTCCTACTGGTACATTGATAACTCGTTGTCGATAGAGCTTTCCAGAAATTCTAACTAACCTGAAGAGGTTTTACGATGATGAAGATATCTTAAAGACTTTCTCCTTTTGTTCCTCTGGATAAATTATTAGATATTCGCTAATAATTTTCCTCTGCATTTAACCGCAATCGGTTATACTAGAGTCGAATGTATGGAAATGAAATGACTTTTTGAGTTGAAAAATTTATATACTCGTATTGAAAATTAACAAAGATTTATATGACATTTAACAATGAAAAATGGATATTTATTTCTATTTATTTTATATGCCATTACATTTTAAACAATATTTAAAATTATGTGTCTATGATGCGTGTCAATTTAAAGTATTGTAAAGTGTAAGTATTTTGAAAGGAGTCTGTTCTGAGATGTTGTATTGCGGTGAGATGTATGGAAAAACTCCCCACATACTCAAAACTGCTCACATACAGAAATTGTGCTGCAACATGGATGCAAAGCCTGGATTCTTATAAATGTGCCCAATTAGCCTCTCGATGGATTAAAACATGAGCTACTTTGAAGAAATTCGAGTTCAGTGAGCGTGGAGTAGAACAGACAATTTATTATAACGATGAGTTGTATGATACATTTGCTGACTCACCTATGCATAAAGTCCCACAATTTGAAATGAGCTCACCCCGTACAAAACATGAAAAGTTATCCAATGGAACGTTGTAGAGTAAATCAAAAGAAAAACGTCAAATTGGAAACAGAGAAAATGATGAAACAACTCAATTGAAGCTCGCAAAAACTGTTGATAGAAATTTTTAATTGGCAAAACAGGTTGCAGAAGGATGGGGCGACCTAGCCACGAAGACGTGAGGTCTAGAGAACGTGATAATGAACTATATCACCATGGTTAGCGATTCAGATATTCGCAGGTAAGCAGTCGTGAGTCGCGCGATTAATAGACTTGTCATTCCATTACATTTATACCAGCCACCAAAAATCGCCCGATTTTCTTAGGCAGGTTTCACTTGTCACGTTACAATCTACTCTGGAAGTCAAATCCCTGAAACATTAAACAAAACTTTCAAGCAACCCATATTTAGAACGTAGTTTCGATCAGGTTCTCAAATTAATACCAATACTTAAAATTTAGATAACAAGCCAGATCTTCCGTAAGATGATGTCATTTCAATGCACAATACTACAACATAAAACTTAGCTCTTATATTAAAACCTACATCGTTAACCAATTGTAACTTCCTGGAGTGTTTCTCTTGGTGAAATGAGACAATCCCGAATATTCGGCATTGAAAGTTTCGGAAAATGGTACAAACTTATCAAGGTAAAACTTAAGGCTTTTATTAACTCTAATTCATAATTTTCCTAGCAGCAAGTAAAAAAAGAGATTATGCATTGCGTTTCAAATTAAGCTACTTCTTCTTATCCGACTGACAGAATACAAATAGACTGAGGGAAATCGTTGAACAAATTTACTTGGCCTTGAAATTGTTGAGTATTCGTAATTCCATACAAAAACTTGTTTCAAATGAAAACCAAACTAGCAAGCTAAGTGAACTTGTAATACCCGAAGCCATATGGTTGATCTAGGTAAAATGAAAGGCTTACTTTCTGGGAGTGTCTATTCTGTAATCTCAACTGACTTTCGCTGCGATCGGTATCCATAGTTTCGCCTTCTTTTTTGTAGTCAAGGCGTTTAAACGATTGTCCATTCAATGTACACTTAATTCTTCCTGCTTAGAAAATTTCCTGGGCCATTATTGCAAACTGCACTCTTAAACAAATTTTGAATTCTTTTTCTAGTGTGAAGTCAATCAGGCCTTAAAATTTCAGGCGTTTCTTTTAGTTTTAACGACAGTTTCCAATTTGGATTTACCAGCTTCTATGCTGTTTTCCTGTCAGTCATCTACAAAAGTCTCGTCGAAACCCCGCCTATGTTCTCCAAAGTTCACGCAAATGATGTGCGGTATCACTTTTTGATCTTCTTGTAGGCTCTTGTTTGAATACAGATATTGGACGAATCGCATAGGTGCCAGCATTTATAGGACTATCAGCATAGAAGCTGTTGGATTAACTTTCAGTTACTAGTAAACGGGCATACATTCCATGCCATCCTTTACAGTTTTTCGAAAATTTGACATCAACTCAATTTTATTTCTATTGGTTTCTGCTTGAATAAAATTCAAAATCACAGATCCCGATAGCACTCAACGACAAATTTTGAAGTATGAAATACATGTTATATTTTTGCAGCTTCTCACAATTCGGTCTACTATCACTTCATGCAACATTGTGAAATCTGTTGACATTTTTCCTGCTCCTTGAATAGTGTAGGGTAATTTTCGCTTCCTCGCAACATCCCCACCAATCCCAACTATAAAACATTGCATGACACAGTAGGCCATTTTGGATGGCACTGGGTTAAATTGATACACGGTCATAAAGTAGGTAGCACTGATGGTTTATTCATATGACGATGGTCTTTAGTATGTGCTTACGTACTTTTAGTTTTTTCCTTTCTTTCGTGCTCTCCTGTGTGTACAGTGCTTTCGTATGTCCTGCCTGGATAAATCTTAATTCTAACGTATACGACGATGACAGGAAAATGTTACGTTGTCGACATTGTCGCTGTGTGCTGTAGTTGTTGCTGTTGTTAGATTCGTCAACTACTAAACACGTATGACTGGCTTTATGAAACATGGAATATGATGAGGAAGACGAGTGATAGCCCAGAAGCTAGCCCATCATCATGCTGCTGATGTTGGGAGTGAAAATTTTTTTACTTAGTCTCGAATCCCTTCTGGCTGCAACGAAATTCACATTGTGTGACCATATATGTGCATGCATTGCTACGTCTGTGTATACACACTACATATATACTCTATGTGTCGTAGACTTTGTTAAAGAAAACTAACGAGGTCTTGGCAATTTACTTCTTTCCCTTCGCTTTTTTACCGCTCCGTTCATTGTTTCGGATTTTTCTCAACGACGACAAGTCTATCCTTGATTCCCGGTAATGACTCAAAACTAAATTTTCCACGTGACCTACACTAAAGGAATGAAAAGATACTGTCAGCGCTAGAAGCAAGTCTTGAAGAATGAATTTTCGTTGTACATATCAAGGAGCAGTGAACTTTTTGGGGTGCTTCTTGCAGGGAATGTTGACTGCCTAAAGGAGACTACCAGAAGGCATCAAGCAATCGAGCGACATTTTATTTACTCTAGTTAATAAATATTTTTGAAGAAACATTTCGTTTATTTTTGGAGAATGAATCAGATAGGCATGATGAGGTTCAGGTAAGATCTTTTACTTCAAAACAGTTTATTCTATAATAATGTGCATTGCAAATGTAATTTGATAATTGATTTTAAGAGTTAAAGATACAATCGTATGGTTAGAATCTTCGTTCATTAGAGTTAATAAACGGTTGAAAGATCATATTTAAATGTCCTCTTAGCTGCAAATTAAGTTGGATTGCTTGAAAGGCTGATTGTAACGTTTTTTCTTCCAACTCTTAATGCTCAGATATTTGATTCAATAGTCTCTTAAATCTTTTTGTCGTCCGTTGGAACAAGAACGATTTTGGCGGTTCTCTCGAACGAGAACAGGTCTTATCAGAGATTTGTATGCTTGGAGCGTTGTTCTCCTGTGTATGCAGCTGGTCTTCAAGATCGTCAAAACTGAAAAAAATATTTTATTTGCGAGCTGTGTTCTTCGGCGTATTCCGTCTCTTTCATTAGTGATTCTCGTTATCTTGTCGCCTAAATACACAAATTCGCTCCCATTATGGATACTGTATTTCCCAAGCGTGATATTTTGTGTATTTGAGGTATTTTTCCTCAACTGCTTCATGAGCTTTGTTTTATTCTCATTGATTTATAGTCCTACTAGTTTCACTTCGCTGTCGAGTTTCAGGAATAGTTCTTTGGCAGTTGTTAATGACCGAGACAAAATCTTGATGTTATCCCCATAAACTACTTGGCTCGAGTTGTATAGTATTGTACGTCGTGTATCGACAGGTAGCTTCCTTATGACGTACTCCAGGGGCATATTGAATAGCAATGGAGCCAACCCATCTTCCTGCTTTAGTCCGATATTTGTATCAAAGGCATCGACGAGTTGGTTATGAATGCGGGCTTAGGAGGTCGTCGACGTTGTTCTCATTTTTGTAAGACGGACTTGTTTGGCTGTGATGCCCAATCATAGCATTATTTGGTAGAGTACGTTACGATCAATACTGTCGTTTGCTTGCTTAAAGTCAACGGAAATTTGGTGTACGTCTATGTTGAACTCCTAGCATTTTTCAAGTATCTGCTTGACGGTGCACAATTGGTCTATCATCGATCTACCTGCTCTAATGCCACCTTGATACTCCTCAATAATACTACTGTTGGCCTATGATCTGATTTAATTTTCTGGGATCTTTGAAAATATTTTGTATGCCGTACAAATTAGTGATATGCCCCTATAACTTTCGTACTGTAGCTTTTTACCTTTTTTGTGGATAGGCAATATAATTGATTGGCTCCACTCGTTTGGCATATGTTCTTGCTGCCCAATATGCTGAATGACTTTACGAATAGCTTTATGAACACTGATGCCACCATATTTGATGAATTCCAGTAGAATTTCATCAATGCCTGCCGGTTTATTGGAAGAAAACACTAGCCACGCTGAAATATGTCGTTCAAAATACAATACAAGTCAACAAAGGATTTCCTCCCAATTTTGATGGATAAACGAAAATTTGTTGTATTGAAGTGTGGCGATTTCAATGTGAACTTCGACTTCGAATTTCACTAAAGAACACGAACAGATTTGATGAAGTCTTGGATTTTTCCTTCTTTGGATATTTGTTGATTGCCTCTATTTTTTAGCGCATACTAGAATGAAAAATATATATGTTTCGGGAGAAAATGTGCTCCCTTCTTTAGTTTCTGATTTTTTCTGCAGTTAAAGTGCTACAAGGCTTAGGTCGAAAATTCTGATTACATTTACAGATTATCCTTGAAGTATACTTGAATTAATTAGCACTAAAAAGGTTAATCGCTTTATGGCTTGATCTTTTTATTACTTCACAAATACCCGACTTTAATCCTAATTGTTATAATACTGGCTACTTTTAAAACTTGTCCTTCAAATACACTTAAAGTGATTGGCTCTAAAAATGTTCATTACTATTTTGTTTTCGCTTGACCTTTTCATTGCTTTACAAATGTCCTACTTAAAACTGAATCCTAATTGCAATATTTTTTGTAGTAACAAACTCAAAAGAGAAGAATAACCATTTCCAATGTCCTCGTTCAATCTCTGCTCCAATAGTTGTCACATAATCCAGAGAGTCTCCTCTGTATCTAGTTTGCAGCTGCTTAATAATTTTTAGGTCTTCCCAATGAATATTGTGTCCATCGCAAATGTGTCGCGCAACCCATGACCGAACGCCTGTAGTATCATTTTTACCCATCGCTGACTGCGCTCCTCTGATATGTTCGTTGAAGTTTGGGTTATATCCATTCTTTCTTGCTTTGTCAATTACAAACTCCTCTTCCTTCTTCCTGTTTTATTTTCTTAATGGTAGAGTTGACATGCGAACGATGCCATTTTCTCCGAGAAGCTGTGGTTTGATGTAGCTGGTACGGTCCGTTGTGAGGTCGTACTTTTACAAATATATTAAATTCGATACTGCCTGACTGTCTCGTGATCATCAAGTCCAACAATGAATTAAGTCCCTCACTTTTTCCATTGTAAACTGGATATTCTTATGTATGGAGTTCAGCTTTCTTAGGAGGTTTAGTGCTTCATTCCCTTTAATAATAGCGAACACATCATCCACGTATCGTAGCCATATACAAAGTATCCATCTTTCATCAGCAAATTAACGTTCAATCTACTCCACAAATATTTCACTAAAGAACGGTGCGAGAGTGTTTCCCATTGACTCTCCAGACCACTGTTTGAAAAATCGTCTCTTAAAAATGAAACATTTTTCAACCATGAACAAAGCAGCTAATTTGGTCATCACCTTTACTTTTTTTCTTCCATATGTTGTATTGTCTTTCTTCATCAACCAGTCCTCGAATAGGGCCAATGCTTGTTTTACGTATACACTGGTAAACAATGATTTGACGTCAAAGGAATCTAGTTTCTATGACGCAATGACGATTTCTATGACAGTGCTATGCAAACAAAGCAAAGAACCGAGACTTGATATCTTAGACAGACTTGAAATATATAAACACAAAAGAAAACAGATAGTAACATTACCAACGAACAACTTATAACTAATTCGGACGCAATTTTCCCACTACTAGACCACACCCTCCGACGAAACCGGAATTGAAATGAATTAGAACAAACAGACATCTAATAAACAAAAAAAAAAACGAAATCTAATTTCCCTCTTTCTGACTTAACCTAAGGCCTACTTGCTTGATCAATCCTACACATATATAAACCATTTCCTTCCAAACATCCTTATGCACCTGAAGATAACTCAAAGAAGTCAAAACGTATATGATCATTTAAAAAACCAGGCACGACGTCTTTTCAAAAAAAAAAACCATTGAACTCCATAAGTTTATTCAAAGAAGTAACCTGAATAGTCTGTGTAGTCTAGTGGTTAGAGCATGAACGCATAAGCCGAAGGTCCCAGGTTCAAATCTCGTTGGGAGTAACATGATCTAGTTCAGGGAATTTTTCGGACAGACTATGAGTGTTCACTCAGTGGTGATATGTACTGATTTAATCTGATCATATCATAGCTAAGTAGGCACACGGGAGCATGGTACTGACCAAATCAACTTCCGAAAAAAAATCAATACGGTCATGACAATAAGATACTCGAACTATCTCTAAGCGAAGGCCCGAGAGGGGCTGTAGTGCTACAAAGAAGAAGAAGAACCTGAAACTTGATAGGCTAGCATCATCAATAACCCAAAATGTAGACTGGATAAACATCAGGTAATGTTACTTTTATTCTCAGCTAGAAACTTAACTCCACTCTGAATACAGATACGAGAAACGTATTCGGAGGAACAAGTACAAGATTGCATTAATTCAAAACTAATTCATATTAAATCTGAGTAACTATTGCCCACGCTTCAAGAATTTTTCAAGGCAGGTAAACTATCGTATCTGGTTTTTTAGATCTCCGCTAAATTTTTTTACAAAGACCTTCTGGTTTTGTGACCTATCTGTCCGTCAGTCCATCCGTGCGTTTGTCCGTCTATCCCTGCATCACAGCAAGTTTCCTCAGAAACTATAGAAGCTAGAAAACTCGAAATTTGTGAAACCATAATACTTAATACCGAAGCAGCCCTTAGGAATTTTTTTAAATCGAAGGTGGCCGAGTGGGGTAGCAAATGAAAAGTCCTGATTAGAACTTTTAGCATCTGAAATGTAAGAGTCATTTTATTCTTCAGCGGGTCCAGGGAGAGGCAAAATGTACAAAAATTTAGATTTTTTACGATTGTCAGGAATTTCCCGTTTGTTACTTACTTACTTCATCAGATTAGGGGACGGAAGTAAACCAATTCTTCATAGTGAAGTTGCAATTGTAGCCATGTAAAGAAGTTAGAATTTCCTTCACGAGATACGTCTCCAATGCTTCTCTCTGAAAATGCGTTCCTTTTCCTAAGTACGATATCGTATTGATTACATATTTGCTGTTCACATCTGCTGCCATTATAAGTTAGATACCATACGTTTTTGATTTATTTGGTATATACATTCTAACGGAACACTTTCTACGCAATCCAACAAGTTTCTCATCTAAGGCTATGCATGACCAAGGTCTGTACCATCTTTGAAAATTTGCTATTATTTCATCCCACAACTCACATTTAGGTACAAATTTGTTGATTAACCTTCTAGCATCTCTCCTTCTCCTTTCGTTGAACCGGAGACATTTTATTAAAAAATTGAACCTTTCGGTGCGCATACAGGCCTTGAAAATTGTGACTGATCACTCTGTATTAAAAGCATACGAGCCGGCGTATGGTTGTTTTTTATAGCTGCTGAATTGAAAGCGAGCAACAGCACAAGGCAAGCCTACAAAGTAGTGAAAATCCTGAAACATGGCTATCAGCGTAAAACCACGCTCTGTTGTGATGACATCGGCAATATCAAGGCCGATGAAACGAAGATTAAGAAAAGATGGGCATCATATTTCAAGAATCTCCTTATCTCCACACAGCTGTTTTTGGAGAGCTTCCATTGACTCCACAAACTCTGGATGAAGTTTGTTTCACCATGAAAGCCCTAAAAAAATAATAATAATAATAGCAAAGCGCTGGGTTCGACCAAGTTGAAGCTGCATTTTATACGCATCACGTAGCATAGGACGAAATAAATTTCAAATATGTGATTCAGTATACAGATGCCGATATTCTACCACACGTCATCTCCATCGCGCCGAACTGAAAACAAATACGAAGCAACGAATTTTGAAGCGGTGGATTTCGACCGAGTCTAAGTTGAGGCGCTTATTTCATAGACTAAATCCGGATGGAAGGAAGCCTTCACATTACTTACAGGATCTTCGCAATACTAGAGGGGAGCAAGTAACTGATCCAATGCTACAACCGCTTCTCCTGGAACAACTCCCGGAAAATATTCGTGTCGTACTTGCATCGAGCGAGCCCGACATTGAAAAATTGGTTAAAATGGCGGGTTTGATGATCGAACTTCAGCAGCCTTCCGGTGTTGCGGCAGTCCATATGGAGTCGACGAATGCTATTTTAACTCAACTAGTGAATTGAGTGGAGCACCTATAGTTGCGTACTCGAAACCGTTCACGTTCCAGACCTAGGACCAGAAGAGGCCGATCAAATTCACGAGCCAATGACGGTTTTTGTTATTTTCCATAAGAGTTTTGGAAAGTGTGTTCGGAATTATCGTCCGCTACGCCAGTAGAAAGCCAATGATATTGCGTATTTGGGAAACTAAATTTGTCGTCTCGAATCACGGTGGCTGAGGACGACCAATTTCATTTAAACAATCGTCGACTAATAAATCCATGATCGGAAAAGTGGAACTCGCTTCTTCATCGATACTGGAGCCAACATTTTAGTCCTGCCACGGGACAAATGTCACATCACTCTAGGGGACTAAAACGTACAGCCAAAAACTAATGACACTTGACCTCGGACTTCGTAGACCGTTTTCTCAGAGATTTGTGGTTGCAAATGTAAAGCAACAAATAACCGGAGAGAGATTTGTGGTTGCAGATGTAAAGCAACAAATAACCGGAGCAGGTTTTTTCTTACACTTTGGTCTTATGGTAGATTTACGTCGGACTAAGTTGGTTGATAGCAAATGTAAATTAGGAGCTAATGCAAAATTTATCAGCCAAACCAATACCAGTATTACTACGATAAAAGAAAACTCGGAGCACTGCGATCTGCGGAAGGATTATGCCGATTTAACTGTGCCATCTGAAACCAGGAAGGTTATGGCTTATGGCCCTTCAGTTGCAGAAAAGGCAAGATGCCTAACGCCTGAGAAGTTGAGAGTTGCAAAAGCAGAATTCAAATTTACGCTACAACAAGGAATTTGTCAGCTGTCAAGCAGTCTGTGGCCGGGTCCACTACACCTATTCTAAAAGAAAACTGGCCAGTGGAGACTTTGTGGTGACTATCGTCGTTTGAATGCAATCACCATCCCGGATAAATATTCCATTGTTCATCTTAGTGACTTTGCTCACGGGCTCAGTGATTGCACAGTATTTTCAGCGCTCGACCTGATGTGGGCATACCATCATATTCCGGTGGCTCCTGAGGATGTTCAGAAGACTGCCGTTACAACGCCATTTGGATTATTCGAATTTAAGGTGATGACGTTTGGCGCAAACCTTTCAGAGCTAGATTGACCACGCTCTACAAGGCCTGCATTTTTGTTATTCGTATGTACATTGACGATATATTAATTACCTCTAAGTGACACGAAGAACACCGTGAGCATTTTAGAATCATCCTTGACAGATTGCGTGACTATGGCCTTTCTATAAACATAGAGAAATGCACGATTGGAAAACTGATTATTGAATGTCTTGGATATCTCGTCAAACATTACGGTATAAACAATCTTAAACTTTAAAAAACCTACAACGGTTATAAAATTGCGCAGATTTCTAGGAGCAATCAATTTGTATCGGAAATTGCTTAAAATGCACCAGCCATTCAAGTACCTCTCCCTGAATTCTTCGCTGGAGCAAAAAGAAAAGATAACCGTGCTATTTTATGGACTCCACTAGTAGATGCAGCTTTCGAGGAAAGCAAGCACCAAATTGCCAATGCAGCTTCGCTCTGACACCCAATCGAAAATGCTATGCTGGCAATCAAATACGAGGCTTCTGACGCCGCAATGGCGTTTGGGAACCGCTCGGATTCTTCTCCAAGAAGTTTAGCGAAGTGCAGCGCAAATACAGTGTTCATGATCGGGAGCTGCAGGCAATATATAGTACCATAAAATTCTTCCACCGATTGGATGAGGGACGGCAACTCATTATTAAAACCGATTATAAGCACATCATATACGTCCTCAATCAAAAAGCTGACAAAGCATCTCTGAGACAACTCAGGCAGCTCGGTTTCATTGGGAAATTTTCGGCAAATATTATTCACGTAGCCGGAAGCGGCAACGAAACAGCTGACGCGCTATCTCAAATTGCCACTATTGAAATGCCAGTTGCAGTGACAATCGAGGATTTAGCGAAGGCACAGAAGGAGAATGCAGAATTGAATCATCCACTTCGAGGCGAAACGAACGGGCAATTCCGGAGACATCGTCTACATGACAGTGAGACAGCTATTTATTGCGATGTTTCAACGAGCAACATCCGGCCTTACGTCCCAAAACCATTGCGACGACAAGTTTTTGGCATGTTTTATCGATCGTCTCATCTCAGCGGCAGAGTTGCGAAGAAGCTTTTGTGTAAAAAGTATGTGTGATGAAGAATGTCCAAAGATATAGGGGAAAGTGGGGGAACACGAACACTTAAGGGAAAACATTAATAAAACAGCGGTAATAAGAAAAAAAGTTTTGTTTATTGCTTTGTAATAAAGTTTGATAATCCAGCTATCAATTCAATCATCAACATTCATTATTTTTTTCATGAAATGTAACAAAAAGAAAAAGAAACAAAACACATACAAAGCACATAATCCAATCTTCTGGGGGGGATCGATATACATATTTATTGTTACAAAAAATGCAAGAGTAGTCATCATTTTCGTTCTTCCCTTTTCTTCATAAAATTTTTCAATACTCTTTCAGCGTGTTTGTTTATAGATTTCCTATCTTCACGTTTCACTCTTTTTATTTTAGGTAATTGCTTTGTTTTGCATTTTTTTCAGTTTTTCTTTTGAATTCTTCTTCTTTTGCGCGTTTTCTATTTTTCTGTTCTTCTAGTTGGTCTTTTACGGGTGTACTTGTTAGAATAATCGATGTTTTCTTTCTAGTATTGCGCTTGGATATTTTTGGAGGAATTAAAGGCAATTCAAGAATTTCGCACAGACAAACTGAGAGTCTGCGCGTCTCTTCACTTGATTTTAAAGAGACTGCACCTGTCTCAGAAGTTTGGATATCGAAAGCTTCAATACTATGAACTTGCCCAGCCGCAGACATATTAGAAGTATAATTGTGAGCATCGGTAGCTTGTTGATCACAAATTGCCAATTCGTCCATGTGAACGTCGGTTACTAAATTACTTGGAAGTTGGGTATCGATCTTAATGTTTTGTGTTCGAAATATTGTTGCCTGTGAGGTATTATTCAGAGAAACGCATGGCTGAATTAGATCAAATTCAATTGGGCGCAAGCGGTATATTCCTGCAGATCGAAATCCACTGGCTGCCTTTGCAATATTACTGCACCGGTTAAAAGCATTTGTAAATAATTCAATGATCTCGTATTGTGTGATGGGTTTCCCAAATTGATCTGACATGTAATTCTCACATTCTTGGTTGTATGCAGTCTTTAGAGGACCAAAAAATGTCAAATCTAGCGGCTGGAGTGTATGTGAGGTGTGCGGTGGCAGAGTCAGCATAATGATTCCATGGTCTCTGCAAAGTGTGTATGCATTGAGACTGAGATGACTCTCATTGTTATCTAATATTAGCAAAATTGGATTTTCTTTCAAAGGCTTTGCAAATGAAACAAAGTGGTGCAGCCAATTAATAAATAAACTTTCATTTATCCATCCAGAGTCTGATACTGCTGCAATCATGTTCGTGTTACTGGCTTTTAGTAAGAGAGCATTCATCCGCTTTCTTTTAAATATAGAAAATGGAGGAATATATTGGCCAGCCGCACTAAATGCACAAACAACTGTTATTGTGGACCGCCTTTCAGCGCTCGTTGCCTTACCAATTTTTTTTCACCTTTTGTTGCTAATATTTTAAAATTTCTTTGAACTGTTGATATACCTGTCTCATCAACGTTAAATATTTTATCAGGTTGAATATGATGTTTGTCTTGTATGGCCTTCAAATTATCATAAAATATTTAAACACTACCTTCATTCAGTGCAGAGATCCGATTTAATGAGGTTGCTTCTGGTGTCCTCAAAAATATATTGGGATGTCTCTTCATAAAATTGTAATACCAGTCTTTTCCAGCTAGCTGTTTTACTCTGTCAAAATTATGAGGAAGGTTATTCTGCTCGGCAAATCGGAAGACTATTTGGCGAATTTTTCTTATCGTCAATCCATAACAAAGTTTGCTGCATTTAATAATATAGTCCACGAGCTCCAATTCTTGCTCATCTGTAAATAATGGTTTTCTACCATTTCTTGGTTGTTTTATTACAGCCTTCTTCAAGTTATCCGAAAATTGTTGTTTTAGGCACCGAATAAGTTGTTGCTGCTTTTTCAATACTCAGTTTTCTAGCTTTAACATCCTCTACAGCTTTTTGGAGATTTTCTAGTTTATACTTTGTTTCTGTCTTTCTGATGTAATTACGCGGCATCTAGAACGATGATAAAAAAGAAATGAACAGAGAACTGACATATGGGGTAATGCCGAACGTTCGAGATTACCCGACATGGCCTGTTCGCCATTACCCCTTAGGATCAAAACAATTAAAATAACAATTAAAAAATTTATGTTAGATTTCTTATGCCATTAGCGTGATTGTAATTTTACTCATCCACATGTGAGTATTTTACTATGTAAAAGTTAAATCACTATAGTTGATAGAAATAAAACTACATCAAGTTACATTTACGGAAAAATTACATCAAAAACACACAAAATAATTAAAAATCCACACCTTGACTCGTATGCGCGTCCATATCTCCCGTGTTGTTGACTGAAACTACATGCAGCGCAACCTTCATCATTCTAACATGTCAGAACTGTTGCATTCGGAATTACCCTGTGTTCATGTTTCCCCCACTCGAATGGGCTAGGACTTATCTCCCATGTCAGCGAAGTGAAATTGAATAACATGCCAAGCCTGCCTGTTTAGTCACGTGCATATTGATATCGTTGGACCACTAAAGCTGTCAAAAGGATATTCAAATGCTTTAACGATAATTGATCGATTCACAAGATGGCCTGAGGCGATTCCCATCAAAACTATCTCGGTGGACGAAATTGCCGCCGTATGTTATACCAACTGGACTGCATGCTATGGAGCCCTGAGCGTTCTAACGTTGAACCAGGTATCCCAGTTTGAATTCGTCCTATTCCAATCGCTAACACACTTATTCGGCTGCAGAAAAGCCCGAACGACGGCATATCACCCAGCGGCAAACGGGATGTTTAAACGTTGGCACCGGTCTTTCAAGGCCGTAGTTATGTGCCACAACAATCAAGAATGGATTTGTATCCTACCAACCGTTCTGTTAGGACTGCGGACGAGCATCAAAGAAGATAATGGCGCAACAGCTGCGGAACTTGTGTACGGGACTACTCTACGAATTCCCGGTGAATTTTTCTTCGGCGAAGGCATGCCGCCAAATCTCAAATTACTTTCCGAAAGTTTCGAGAACATATGAAGACGGTACGAGCCACTCCAGCATTACGTCGAGACAAACGCAAAATCTTCAATCATAAGGATCTTGCAATTCGCTCGCACGTTTCGACCGAATAAGAAAGCCATTGGAGCCTCCGTATGAAGGACCATACAATGTAGTACAGCGATCTGAAAATGTATACAAATTGGAAATAGGCGGAAGAGAAATTAACATTAGTAGCGATCGAGTTAAGCTGGCGTACTTTGAATCAACTTCGTATCCAACAACTTATCCCATCGACAATCACCACTTGAGGAAATACGGAAGTTCGAACTCCAAGAAAACACAATCTATTGACGATACAAAAACAACCGCTGTCAGTTGCTAGACGACCAAAATATTCAGGAGGATGTCGTGTAGCAATAAACACATCTACTACTGAATAAAGTTACGGTGTTCACCGTCAACAGCGCTGAAAGCGGCAAGAGTACAAGATTTTCTTCTCCCTGCTACAGCCAACATCGTTCGACCCTGACTAAATTATTAAAACCGTTTTATGTATTTTGTGTGGGTAATAAATCATTGTTTTGTTTAAAATTGTGTTTTGTGTTCACATTATAGACAAAGTGGCTACAATAACTAGTTGTCAGCGGCATCTTTCTTTTTCCCCATCTAAAAGAGCAGATCCGAGATATAAAATCTGAAGACAATAGCGTGATGATAGTCGCTATTCAAGTATTTTGGGAGAGACAAAATAAATATGTTTTTCAAAAAGAATTCTAGCACTGTAAAAGGAATGGTTAAGTGCCTATCCTTACTAGGAGACTATTTTAAAAATAAATTAGATTTTAACGTATAAACATGGTTTTTATATCGGTTATCACCACTTTTGGATCATCACCGCGCGTCAAAAATATTCAAAAATGTTCAGTGAAGATTGCTGTTTAAAAATTTCCATTGTTGACTTCTTCCTGGCTTTTTTTTTATACAAAACTGACCTCATCCCAATTCACAAATTGTAATCTATTGTGAGCTGTTGATGCCGCATTATTACATTATTGCGATGAAATTTGTCTATTCTCTAGGTAGGCCAGCTTTCTAAGGCAAGCAGTAGAAATCAACACATAAGTTAGCAAATATATGTTGCATTGGGGCATTTCACCGCCATTGAGTTTTGCCTCCTACGCTGCTCATGTGTAGACACACTATTCCTTCTATGTAAAATGAGGCCAAACAAAATCATCAACTATGCATACATGAGAAGCATTAGGACAACGGCAGAGTACAAATAAGACAGTCAGTGAGCAAATGGAGTTAGGACTCTGTTGAGGATAAAACAAAGCCAGATACGAGTACAATGAACAACACTTCGAATCATAATCAAATTTAAGAAAGATCCTCATAATGCAAACCGCTGAATACTTGCTCTGGAGATAATTTTATTTAAACTGGTAAGTGCTTAGGCTGAAAAAGAGGAAACTTGAAAGATTAACACTATATTTTTCATGACGATGTGCTCAAAAGTCGGAAAAGGCTAATTAAACTAAGGAAGTTTGGATATTCGAGGCTGGCATAGTTAAGAAGTTCTTCCATCACTTTGTGGCTGCAAAAGACCGAAATTATTTAGTTTTCACATAATTTTCAGCATTCTTTTTGTCGTCAACTGCGTTTAACGGCTTTCCCACTGCCGCACCAAAATACAGAGAAACTGTGCCATCTTCATCTAGAACTCTGAATAAATTATATCAACGAGTCCATGCATGAAGAAATGCGCTACAAAGTTCAGTAGTTATGGGCCAGGTCTCCTTGGAAATTCACATGTGTTGGCGAATATATGAGAGATGATGCTGTGGGCATGAATGGAGTTCAACTCAGCTTTGGGACATGCTTTGAAGCGTGTTCTAGTGTTTTATTAACGACATTAGATTTATGGTTCCTCATACGAGATACCGTATATGTTATGTGCATAGGTGACAATTGTGCGAAATATATTACGTACGACGAGTTTGAAGTCTATGAAAGGATTATGGGGAGAAATGCATAAATTGAGAGTTTGTCCCATACAACTTGGTGATTATAGTCGGAGCTGTGCTACGCTCGAGCAACATTTAAGGATAGTTTTGAAATTAATTTCTTAGAAGCTATTCAAACACATGCTTGAGCAGGAGTCAGTGTTAGAGTTTATGCTGGGAAATTGCGATAATTTCATTTGAATGAATCAGAAAACAGAAGAGTTGAGGTAGCATGCAGTAAACTACCATGCAATATAATGTATATCGAAAAGAAGAATTTTCTCTATCCAACTGAAATCACATAAAATAAAATCCGAATATTACGATAAAGACATAAAATTTGCAGTTTCATTAAAGTTTAAATACAATGTATGCATCAACACACAAGAAGTGTTATTAGACCTATGATTAAAAGTCAATGAATTCAAAATTACAAAGATAAAGTAAACCGTCCATGAAAGCACAAACTAAATGTGAATTGTATCCCATTACCTGTATCTATAAAATTGTTCTTCATAAATGGGTCATTATGCCACTCTTAATTTTGATTTACCCACACTCAAAACCATAAATCATAGACGGTGATTTTTTCAAACATTTGCACACCTTCAACTACCGATCTCTCATGTGTTGCTGAAAAAGGAAAAGAAAAATCTCGTTTGAATGCAATAGGTGCCAACAAATCTTTCGTCAACCCACCTTCGCATCTAAGCTATAACCGCACGCATCAAAGTATCTTTTCCTATTCAACAGCATCCGTGCGTTCACCGCTCACACATTTTCTTCATTCTAAGCGCAACAGGCTGCATCGCGCACTGTCTTGTAATCTTTCCTAAGATATGTATTATTTAAGAAATTTTAATGCGGCTTGGACGCTTGATTGGATTCACTTGATAGCTTGGTATATGGCAAATCAGTTCACTCCAGCGGCATTCCGAAGCTTTTATGATCAGCTGCCATTGCATATTTACCAAGCATATGCTTTCATGCGTAAGCGTTACGGTAAGTCACCGCATATACTCGTATACGTCTCTATGCATTTAAACATTCAATGCGTACGGGAGGCGTAATCTTACCACACGCGTATAATTTCTGCCTTATTGAATAATCTTGGATGCTTATGCTTTCCATCACGATCATGAGCCGCGTGGTTTGGCAGCTAAATTTTTTTTTTCTGAGACTGAAATTGATCATGTCTGGAAATAATCTATTTAAAATGTTCTGTGAATTACAAGTGGTTACTATTGTATTTTCCTCTTTTCGAAATGGTTCTATTGTACTTCGTGGAAATGTAATTGCAAATGGGAGAATCACTCGCAAAATTAATTGGGTTAATGTGAGAATCAGAATGCTACGTACAATTTGCGTTACCGATATTTGGCCGCAAATTTAATAATTAAGACTAAGTAAATTACTTGTAGCCCGGATTTGAAGTAGAATCAAAATTGAAGCTACCATTAAGAATATTCAAAAAGTAAATATCTGAATCAGAAAGACATGAAAGCCCCTTTTGAAAAGATGCCACGCAAGATCAAGTACCCAAAAAATAGGACGAACAAAATTCACTATGGAAAAGCGACCTTTATGTCCTTTTGTCACAACAGTATTTCTATGATACCTATTTAACACGTTTGCTGACCACTGAGCCGCATGCAGCTCAAGAAACGAGCGCTTATAATGCCGAACTACGTTGAAGAGCTTTATGAGATTCAGCGGACACCTACAACTTGTATAGAGAATTATTCCGCAAAACGTGATTCAAGATTTGAGATTTTTATTGGGTGTTTTTCTTATTTTTATATATACTAGGTCTGTTCAAAAAGTACCCGGAATTTTTAAATTTCGCGGGTCTGGAGAGTCCGATTGTCAAAATTTTTTTTATTGTGTTGGTATACATGCCCCTAAAGTAAGATAAAATTTTCAGCCATATTCACTGTTTACTTTGTCTGTGGTAGTCGCTAAGGTTCAACGTGTTTTTATGAGCTCGGTGATTTTTGCTGAAACTGCTGAATTTTGACCAAAAAAACAATCGCATGTAAATCGCTCAGGACCTGTTAAATGACGTCAACGACGATCCAAGTTTGCTTGAAAGGGTCATAACTGGTGATGAAACATGGGTGTACGGCTATGATGTCAAAACCAAAGCACAATCGTCCACCTGGAAGCATTCAACGTCACCAGGAGCGAAAAAAGCACGTCAAATTCAATCAAATGTCAAGGTTTTGCTTACTGTTCTCTTCGATTATAATGGCATAGTGCATCAAGAGTTCCTACCACAAGGTTGTACGGTTAATAAGGAGTATTACCTTGAAGTTATGCGACGTTTGCGTGAAGCAATCCGAAATAAACGCCCCGATTTATGGAAAAAGAATTCATGGCTTTTGCACCACGATAACGCACCTGCTCACTCGTCGTTGCTTGTTCATAATTTTTTGGCCAACAACAATACCGTAGTCATTTCCCAACCTCTATATTCACCAGGTATGGCTCCGTGTGACTTTTTCCTGTTCCCAAAGTTGAAAAGACCCATGAAAGGTCAGCGTTTTTCCTCGATTGAAGAAATAAACGCCGAATCGCTGAGAGTGCTCAAGGACATACCAAAAAGTGAATATCAAAAGTGCTTCAAAGATTGGAAAAAACGTTGGCATAAGTGTATTTTATCTGGAGGGACTTCGGACCACATTGATGTAGACGAATAAATAAATATTTTTTGAAAAAACGAAAATTCCGGGTACTTTTTGAACAGACCTCGTATACAAATCATAAACAACTTAGCCTAACAATATTCATCCCTTAGGGCTTTTCCCGAAGTTCAATAATCATAAACTTTACGTCAATTTACAATATTAATCTTTTAATGCAATCAAAACTTTAAAATGTTGACACCAACAACATTATCAAACATTAATAGATTATAGAAAATAAAGGTGTAAAATTAATTAGCTTCAAGGAATGAAAGTTCTTAAAAATTGAGATTCTTTGAAATAAATACTTTATTTGCTTAAGCCTACCTTTAAACTCCTCGTTTGCTCCACCCATTGAACGATTATTCGTCGCTGCCCTGACTTCTTCGGCGTTTGATTGGGTCCATCGCTGCCTCCTTATAAAGCGCCTCGTTGGGGTAAGACCGTCTTTCCTGCCTTCTGTAGAGTCCTTTGTAGCCCACAGGATTTTTACGCTCCACGAATCTTACCTTGTTTTTCACTCCACTAATCCTACCCCGTTTCCGGTGCTCCTTCCATATTCACCGCATATGTGATGATTGAACGAATTGGGTTTTTAAAGACCAAAACATTGACTCGTTTGTTCGATGTTGACAGCTTCCTAAAACGAGGTATAAGAAGATAGTACGCATCAGTCACTTATTTCAAAACATTGTAAAACGTGAGCACTAAAGATATCCTTCCTATCAAAAACCATCCCCAAGTACTTTGTTTACCTGGAGCATTGTACAATCTGCTCATTCAACTTAATTCTGCACTAACAGATGCCTCTTGCACGACGGCCAAAGAACACAATTAATTCATTTTTCTTTACATTCACTTTGATTCCCCATGTCTGGTAGTATACATTAAGAGATTACAAGTATTTTTGGAGCCTCATTTTAGTAAAGTGCAAATTATTCTAAGATGACCACATTAACAATTCACCAGCGAAGAGGTTCAACTGGATTTTAGGCTTATATTCGTCCCTTATGCCCAGAACGTCAGAGGTGAATATATTAAAAAGAAATGGGTCTAATATAGAACCCTTTGGGACCCCCGAATCAATACAAAATGGGTTTGACCTAGCTCCACCAGCCATCACAAAGGCAGTTCATCTTCTCTTAAAATTTTCACAATTTGAGCCGAAAAGCCAAAATTGATCATTTTGTTGAGAATCCCGTTGATCCATACAGAGTCAAAGGCTTTCTTCACATTTATCAGACAAGCTAAACCAACTTCTCATTATATCGGTTTGAAACACGGCCGAAAATCTACCGTGGAGTGGGCTTTTTTGAAGCCAAATTGTCTTTCCGGCACAATTCTTGCCCCTGCAAAAAATAGTATGATGCCTTCAAGTATTACTCTTTCAAGAAGCTTACCAAGTCTCAAAAGCAGCAAAATTGGACGAGTATTGACTACGTGAGTACCACCCGACTTCTTGGAAATTACAAAAATTTCTATTGCTGAGGGAATCAGCAAATGTTGATGTAATTATTCGGAATAATCAAGAGGAGAACAAAGAAAACATGGGGAAGCTTTTTAAGCATATAATTGGAGATTTCATCCGCCCCTGGTGATTTTTTGGAACTGTGCTCCAGTGCCAACAAAATGAGTCTCTCAGGACGAGAAACAGACCATGGTCATTCAAACCAGAGAACCTGATCAAACACAATTGATTATGGTCCTTGTCGAAATTCGTTACGGTACTGCTAACTAACGAAAAACTTCCACTCATTGAAAAATTTTTTCAAATTATTTTGCGATAGGTAGGTACACCGAGCAGCCTTTTTCTTCCGCTTATCATTTTGATATGAGAAAATTTAAAGGACCTGGTTTGTTACTTTCCAAGACCTATTCAAATCACTTGTTAGCAAACGCCGTGATTCTCCTCGAGATAATTCGTTTTAGAGCCATAGTCACTAGATGAATACGTTCATACTCCCAGCTGACCATATATAAATTGCAGTGGTAGATCCTTGTGAGTAGTTTTCTGAGCCGACTTCATCTACAATAAAGCTTCAAGCTGTCTTCTGGTAAATTTCAACAAAGGCGATCATTCGAGGATTTCTAAATGAAAATCTTTAAGATGACCCTATCAAGGGATGCATTTATACAAACCACTCCCTCATCAACTTCAGGAATAGATCTATTGATCAAGGTCTCCATCAATTTTCCATCAATATCAGCTCTAGCTACTGCCCAATCGATTTTCCTGTATGAAATGAAAAGTTGAAGATCTGCAACCTCAAGTTTCACACCCCTTTTCATTCTTGAGGTTAGTTCAACTAAAAGATGGTCCAACTCGGCATCAAGAACTCCACACTTGAAATTCCTCCAGCTATAAGAGGGGATTTACCAGATTGGCTGACATGGTAAAAATTCAATAATGGACGAGCTCTGGTGGAAGGTAGGAAATCAATATGAGATCCATATTTGATTAAACCCAGTTTGCCCACAAGAGATGCTTTGCATTGATATCACCTCCCACGGAATAGAAACCGATTTTTTTTTCACAGAGTAAGCATTACTTCTAAGTAGAACATAGATCCCCACAAAAGCATAGGTGCACCCCCCAGAATGGAGCTTATTATATCTGTTTAATACATTTCAGATCTGGAAGGCAGTGCTTTCGAACTTACAGGTGATCTTTGAGAGCCATAGCAACTCCAAAATTTCCTCTAGACACCACGCTTGATGATTTTGTATTCATCCATATGCACTCCGTGTCTTTCTCTCTTTTGTTTTTAATATAAACAAGAAGTTTGGTCTTGGGACGTTCAAGTATTCTTGAACCGAATTCCTTTTATATCGTGGAGCTAGTGAACATATATTGAAGATGGAGAGTTTAATGGAACTCATCACGACAACATTTACGCAGCTTTCTCCTAGTAGGTCTATTGAGTTTTTTACCGTGGGAATTGAAGGAATCTATCCTTCAAATGAGTGTGAATAAGTCACACCCGAAAAACTGTTGGCAGTCAGTGCTCAAACCCGTATTTTGGTTATTCTGTGACTGCTGTGATTGCTGCATTGGCTGATGTTTGGATTGCTGTATAGGCTAGGGTGTAGGCTAACTAGAAAACGAGACCCCTTCTCGAACAGTATTTTTTACAGAGGTGTGATGAAATCCCTCCTTTCCTCTTATTTCTTCTGAAGCCTCTTCCTTCTCTCCTCAACATCTTCCCTTTTAGGACAATATACGAAGCTCGCAGGGTATCCCTTGGCATTGCAGTTCACAAAAAGATCTCTTCTTTTTAACTCACCATTCGACATTGGACATTCATCGGACTTATGTGGCTTATTGAATTTTACGCAACCAGCTTCAAGTCCACAGTTAGAAGCGACGTAGACAAATCTTTGGCAATTGAAGCTTGAAGTGCTCCTTTTTTGTAGACGCTCCCATTATATCTTTTGATACAGTAGAAATTTCATGCCCATCACTTTCTTTTCTTCAAAGTCTGGTTTGAACTGGAATAAAAAGGAGGAAAGCGTTCTTTTTTCTCTCCTTGAGTTTATCGTTGAGAACTTTTTAGCTGATAAGATATCTTCTCCAAGATGTTCCTACAATTCAGCCATGAAATATTTTTCATCGTACAGATTATGCACACCTTTGCATCAAAGATTCAGTTTTATCTCTCCTGGAAGAGTATAAGTGTAACAAGCCACTTTCGTACAATACAAAAAATCAAACAGGCTAGTATGATTTGCTGAAATAGTGAGAGCCGGTAACGAAGGGGATTAGATTTTATTCAGTTTCGACGATATCAAATACCAGCTGCAAACACTTGAAAACAAAGCTCCAAGTATACAAATCTGTGATAAGTCTTGTGTCATACTATGGTTGTAAAAAATGGTCCCTAACCCAAGCATCTGCAGAAATATTGAAAGCTAGACGGGGACTAATGGCAAATCCAATACAACTTTAAGCTGTATGAAATTTTTGACGAGTCGAAGATCTAACAGTAATAAAACTGTAGAAGCTGCATGGGTGAATAACGGATACCCAAAAAGATCTACGTTGGGAGAACTAAAGGGTGGAGACCAGTGGAGAAACTGACGAAACCCAAGTCTGACTTGGTTGACGCAGACAGCTCATCACTGCTCAGATTTCAAAGTTGAAGGACGCGATAAATAGACCAAGAGAGTTAGTGATACTTGTTGCAGGAAGCAAACGCCCTTCAAGGCACTATGAAACACTTCGAAGTAGAAAATGGTGATCCTCAGCCATTTTAAGCTAGAGCAAAGTCCGTAAATAGCTGTTGTTGTAACGATGAACTCTGGTTTCTTTGCCGTATTTTGGGTGCATATCCTTTTAATGCCTGAAAGTCCTCAGATCAAGCCAATAGTAGACTGTAGGAGGCACTTTTGGTAGTAGCCACACTTGGCTGCTGGGACTTAGATTTCTCTTTATTACCTTCAAATTTGGCCTTACACTCGGATTTGGTATGGGCCTAAAAAACTGATGAAAGCTACTGTTGTCATCTTTTTGAGTTGGGGAAAATCCCGCTCATTGAGTTCAAGGCTCTTAGATGTCTTCGAAGTAGGCTGCTGAGTTGAAGACTCTATTGGCCTCTTTCTCCCCCTCTTCATTATCACCACCGTGAGCGGAGCTCCCTCCTTCATCCATTCCTATATCGCTAAAATCCTCCAGAACTTGCAGTTCTGCCTTCAACTAGTAAGCAAGTCCAAAATGAACTCTTCTTTTCCATCCCCCCGAAATTTTTCCCAGAAACCCTGTACATGTTTTTTGGCTTTCCGTGTGAAACTTGATTAAATAGTGAAAAGCTCCCTATATTCGCTACCTTCCCCCATAACCACCGATTTCAGGACAGAACTTGGAATACTATCACAATAAAGTAAGTGGAACTATAACCCTTATTATCTGATTACTAAGAAACCAAAAAGCAAATAATTGTATTGAAAAACCAATAAAAAGAATAACAATTAACAAGGTAAAAATAAAGACTTTTTTTCCAAATATCCCTACTGGAATCTACCGTTTTTTGCTCACCCCTAGTATTCCACTCATTGTACACTTGACTTCCTTTCTTTCCAATAAATTTCAAAAATCTCGAAAAATTGCGTAAAAATTTCAAACAAAACTTCGTTATTTGTAATGGAATTCATTTTCGCCTTCACAAAATACTCCAACTGAAAATAGAAGAAGACATTTTCCTTTAATATTGTGTATTTTATTTATTTTTATTCTCGAAATCGATTTTCGACCGTAATCGTTCGGTCTTCTTCAGCGATTAATTTATTTTTACTCACATTCCTGCTTATATACTAGCTTTGTTTAAGGAAATTTACTCTAGATCATTAAAAAGTAATTAGGGAAATTTGCTTAAGTTAATAAAAGGTAGGAAAGGTAATTTACAAAAGGGGTAGTTATAAAAATATTATTTTTACATGATTCAGAAAAGATATTATTATTTAATTAATTTAAATAGCCATGATCTGCAGTTTCCGTCATCCTGATTCATCAACTTTTTCCTTTCCCGGGTAATTGCCAGGCTTTCCATCACATCAAATTCACATGTATCTCTAGCTTCCTTGATGACTACAGCGTCCTCCATTGTTATCTTGTGTCCCTTCGTGATAATATGTTCCGCTACCGCTGACTTGAAATTCGAAGTTCTTTCTTTCTTTCTTGCTGCTGCTGCTTCGCCTAGATGCTCCTTGATTCGCGTGCCGATGAGCCTCCTCGTTTGACCTATGTACACTTCTTCACAAGTGGGACATTCGATGCGATAGATACCAGATTTCTCGAGTGGTTCGCGCTTGTCTTTCGTTGATCCGAGAACGTTTTTGAGCTGGTTCTTGCTGTTTGATTCGATTAACCGTACAGAATTGAGCTGATTTATTCGCTGCTTGATCCGATTGCTGATGCCTTCGTGATAAGTTAGAGCCTTCCAGTACGTTCTTTCGGTATTCGCATTTGATAATGTTGATCGTCCCTGACGCTGTCTATTAATCTGGATCTTCTGTGCCATCCTCCTAATCGTCGAACCCTTGAAGCCGTTTAGTTTAGCTGTCTCAACAATGTACCTCATCTCCTTTTCCTTAGCTTCCTTGCTTAGCGGCAAATCGAGCATCCTGTGGATCATGGCTCTGTACGGGGAAACCTTGATTTGCTGCGAATGATTTGATGTATTTGGAATCGTTCTTTGTGTGTGAGTTGCTTTCCGGTATACATCGAAAGTTATATTTGTTTGAGTCCTCCTTACTACTATATCTAGGAACGATAGTTTACCGTCTTTCTCTTCCTCCATCGTGAATACTATATTTTTGTGGGCTCCATTCAGGTCAGCAAGGACTTTCTCCACGTCACTCCTTTTCACATAAGCAAACACATCGTCCACATATCGGACCCAATGTTTTGGTAACTGGCTATTCTCCTGCAGTCCGTCTTCTAGTTTCGTCATAAATATCTCGCTGAAGAATGGTGAAAGTGGAGTCCCATCGCAACTCCGCCTTTCGTCTTATAAAATTTCCCTCGAAAGGTGAAATAATTTTCGATCATGCAAAGTCTCGCAAGTTGGATATACTGCCTAGTTTTTATTTTCCAAGATAATGAGTTTTCTTGGTGGAAAAGCCATTCTTCTATATATCCCAATGTCTCCATCACCGGAACACTCGGGAATAGAGCTTTCACGTCGAAAGACACCATAATTTCGTCTTGCGCTGGTGGGCCAAACTTCAGGATTTTCTCGGAGAATTCTTTGCTGTTTTTCACAGATCTACCGTTCATTCGGGTCATTCCCTTAAATTCGTTCACCAACCATCTTGCCAGTTTTTGGGTCGGTGTATTCACGGCCGAAATAATCTCACGCATTTCGTTCCCCTCTTTGTGTATTTTTGGCAAACACTTGATCCTAGGCAAAGTAGGGTTGCTCACTCTTACCAGGGAAGACATAAACTTTTTGAAAACGTGTCTTGAGAGAAGACTCACTCCGAAGAGCCATTTGGTGAAGATATGCTGTGGCCTGAAAAACGCGGTTAGCCAAAAAATAGTAGTGGAACGAAACTAAATGAAGATCAGCATCAAGCAGCTGTACACGAAATTGAACGATACGACTCTCAAGACTTACGAGAAGCATCTGGAGCTTATGCGAGAATCTCAACACTGTAGTAAAGGTTATATGGAGGACTTACTGGAAAAAGCGGACTTAGCATATCAATGCGAAAAAGAAAAGAAAAGGGAATTACATCGGAAAAAGTTGAATCGATTGGAAGAAGCGGCCAAACCAGTTAAACAATTCGTAGAAGTTCAAGGAATCCCCGGACTGGTTGTCAACAAATCGAGTATAGTTTTTAATGAAAAGGAAATGCGTTTGCTCAACATGGGATTAAATTACGCCATAAAACCATCAAAAATACCTATAGACGAGATCATCGTAGAAACGGAAGCAGCAATGAGCAGACTACCGGAAACACAGAAAACGATGGCAAGGAATGATATAGCCGAGGCGATAAGGGGAGCGAAAAAGGTGGTAAACAGTGAGGAGGCGAGCATAGCTGCTGAACTGAAGAGGAAACCTGTTCACTTTGTCAAGGCCGATAAAGGAAACACAGAGGTAGTGATGGATAAAAGCAAGTATGATGAGGCGGTCATACAAAAGCTAAGCAGCGGTAATTTCTTCGAGCTACGCCGGAGCCCGTAAGAGGAATCCATGAAAAGATTCGAAAGGACAATTAAAAGTTGTGAGTCATTAATTGGCGAATTGACGAAGGTAAGAGTGAGCAACCCTACTTTGCCTAGGATCAAGTGTTTGCCAAAAATACACAAAGAGGGGAACGAAATGTGTGAGATTATTTCGGCCGTGAATGCACTGACCCAAAAACTGGCAAGATGGTTGGTGAACGAATTTAAGGGAATGACCCAAATGAATGGTAGATCTGTAAAAAACAGCGAAGAATTCTCCGAGAAAATCCTGAAGTTTGGCCCACCAGCGCAAGACGAAATTATGGTGTCTTTCGACGTGAAAGCTCTATTCCCGAGTATTCTGGTGATGGAGACACTGGGATATATAGAAGAATGGCTTTCCCACCAAGAAAACTCATCATCTTGGAAAATAAAAACTAGGCAGTATATCCAACTTGCGAGACTTTGCATGATCGAAAATTATTTCACCTTTCGAGGGAAATTTTATAAGACGAAAGGCGGAGTTGCGATGTGAAATCCACTTTCACCATTCTTCAGCGAGATATTTATGACGAAACTAGAAGACGGACTGCAGGAGAATAGCCAGTTACCAAAACATTGGGTCCGATATGTGGACGATGTGTTTGCTTATGTGAAAAGGAGTGACGTGGAGAAAGTCCTTGCTGACCTGAATGGAGCCCACAAAAATATAGTATTCACGATGGAGGAAGAGAAAGACGGTAAACTATCGTTCCTAGATATAGTAGTAAGGAGGACTCAAACAAATATAACTTTCGATGTATACCGGAAAGCAACTCACACACAAAGAACGATTCCAAATACATCAAATCGTTCGCAGCAAATCAAGGTTTCTCCGTACAGAGCCATGATCCACAGGATGCTCGATTTGGCGCTAAGCAAGGAAGCTAAGGAAAAGGAGATGAGGTACATTTTTGAGACAGCTAAACTAAACGGCTTCAAGGGCTCGACGATTAGGAGGATGGCACAGAAGATCCAGATTAATAGACAGCGTCAGGGACGATCAACATTATCAAATGCGAATACCGAAAGAACGTACTGGAAGGCTCTAACTTATCACGAAGGCATCAGCAATCGGATCAAGCGGCGAATAAATCAGCTCAATTCTGTACGGTTAATCGAATCAAGCAGCAAGAACCAGCTCAAAAACGTTCTCGGATCAACGAAAGACAAGCGCGAACCACACGAGAAATCTGGTATCTATCGCATCGAATGTCCCACTTGTGAAGAAGTGTACATAGGTCAAACGAGGAGGCTCATCGGCACGCGAATCAAGGAGCATCTAGGCGAAGCAGCAGCAGCAAGAAAGAAAGAAAGAACTTCGAATTTCAAGTCAGCGGTAGCGGAACATATTATCACGAAGGGACACAAGATAACAATGGAGGACGCTGTAGTCATCAAGGAAGCTAGAGATACATGTGAATTGGATGTGATGGAAAGCCTGGCAATTACCCGGGAAAGGAAAAAGTTGATGAATCAGGATGACGGAAACTGCAGATAATGGCTATTTAAATTAATTAAATAATAATATCTTTTCTGAATCATGTAAAAATAATATTTTTATAACTACCCCTTTTGTAAATTACCTTTCCTACATTTTATTAACTTAAGCAAATTTCCCTAATTACTTTTTAATGATCTAGAGTAAATTTCCTTAAACATAGCTAGTATATAAGCAGGAATGTGAGTAAAAATAAATTAATCACTGAAGAAGACCGAACGATTACGGTCGAAAATCGATTTCGAGAATAAAAATAAATAAAATACACAAAATTAAAAAGAAAACTTCGTTGCTCGCTGCAAACTGCCTCGACGACTGCTCGACTCGAGCCTTATCTATCGACTGTCAAAATCTTCCGTAAAATGTGGCAGCACTCAACTGTTTTTGTATCACACGTGTTAGGCCAATCATTTTGTAAAGAAAAACACGGAAACGTACAAGATTTTTACTATTTCAATTTTTCAGAGAATAAAACCTTTCTAAAATTTATAACTAATTATGTTTATTCTAGAAAAAGGTTTTTTTTGTCATGCAAGCGCTCAATATTCACTCATTTTACCTTCTCAGCAGTTATTTCCGAGTCTTTTCAAGCTTTTATAACATCCGTTGCATCTTTTGCGATCAATTTTGCCATCATCTTGGGATTTCGGGCAAAAGATGCTGGTTAGTGATGAAACTCACAGATAGTTTTAAATGTATTCTTGATGCATTTCTGCTTGCAGTTCCATCTGGTCCATATTAAAAAGCTTTGATTGTTTCTTGATGCACTAGTAAAATGGTTTGGTAGTCCGCGTGGTTTAGGGAGCAGAGCACTAAGCCCTTAAGCCGAAGGTCTCTGGTTCAAGCCTCGTTGGCGTCAACGAGATTTAGTTCGAGTGGTTCTTCGAACGGATTATAAGCCTACCGGACTGTACGTGCTGGTTTAAAATCAGAACGTATCGGAGCTTGGCGGACGAGCACACGGCCAAAGCGTGATAATGATCATATCACCTTGTGGGGTGCCGATACATTCGATCATGACAAGAGATACCCTAACAATCTCTAAGCGAAGGCCCGAAAGAGGCTGCAGGGCTACAAAGAAGAATAAGTAATATGGTTTTGCTTGGTTTGTTCCCCGTTAGATACAGCTTTAGATATAACAACGTTGGGTTCGTCACTGATGTACAAACCAAAATATTCAGAGCTACGTTTTTAAACCAGGTCAGCGACTTTTTCAGGATCATAATGGCTTGATAGCTGATTAGATAATATACATCTATGTCTTTTTCTTAGGTGTTTTAATCAAGCACTTTTGGTTTAGGGATGTTGTCTAGCGTTGTCATTCTAGCGTCGGAGCAAGTAGAAAACATTGCGATATTGCATTTATCTTTCTAGCTCATACCGGTTATGTTGTTTTTCTGATGACCCACTATTTCTCCTCTTTTAGATCCTATCTTTTCATTCTTATATATAGCAGATCAACTCTGTTCACCCATAAAGTTCAACATAAATCTGTATCCGTTTCAGTGAAAATTTTGCTGGTCCTACACTGTTGTAGAAATGATTGCACATAATCATTCTTCCAGCATCAACCTGGGTTATCCAAATCTGGAATTTATGGGTGGTGTCCTTTGTAATAACATAATTACCAACCTACCCCTTTTCTATGCAAAGGTAATAGATTTTCAAGCCATATTTATATTTGTGAAAAGGTATTCTTCCCCTGAATGGCATCATATATTCATCAATTATAAAACATTCTTCAGGTGTTTAGAACAGTGTTGGTAGTCTTTTAAGTGGAAGAACAACTTGTTCTTCATCCGGATCGTGTTGGCTATCAACATGATAGCACATTTGTTGTCCTGACAAAGACTGCCTTTCTAGCAGAAAAGCTAGTGCCTGCTAAAAACTGAAATTTTTTCATGGTTAATGGACTCTCTTCAGGAGCTGATAGAGCTGATCTTCCCAAGTGGAGTTCAACCGCATGGTTTCTAGGTAGAGAGTGGACCTTTTACATATATGTGAACATGCGCATACAATTTATATTCGAGCGAAATTTCTCCCAAATCGGCATTTCTTTCTAATTAGAAGAACAATTTGTTCTTCATCCGGGCCATCTTGGCTATCATCAAGATAGCATGTTTATTGGCCCAATTCAGACCAATGTTTCTAGCAAAAGGGCTGGTGCCTGCTAAAACCTGTGTTCCAGGACTGTGACAGCTACTAAAAAGTATCGATCAACCTTGACGAAAACGCAGTGCTCATTAGGTGTTATTCACCACCCTGTAACGATAAGCGAAAATAATGTGCTGAAGAAAGAAATGACCGGCCATCAACGCCAAGATCCAACATATAAACTAAAACATGACCCTTTATGAAGTCAGATTGGCGTATCGTCATCTATGCCGTGACAGCCCTAGCTGGGTCTTAACCTCAGGAATAGACTCTTCTAATTATCACGGCTCTGTGATCTTATTTGCTAGTTGATTACCCCCAGCAAGGAACTGCTGTCAGCTTCTACCCCCATCGAGTCTTTTGTCTTCCCGCTGGAACTTACTATTGCGTAGCTGATTTTCTTCCGTTCTTACAACTCAACCTTATAACGTTGTCTGCGATCTTTTCCTTATTTCAATGAGGCTTAGATGTCGGCTGCCTTTTTTAATTCACTCATCAGATGCCATGTTTCACTTCTATATAAAATCACAGGCCTAGTTTCTTCTTCTTCTTTGTAGCACTACAGTACCTCTGCTTCCTACAACATGCCTGCAACTGTATCAGTCCATTGGCCATGTCCTCCAATTGTGTAATCTAAGCAGGGTTAAACTACCTCCATCGACCGAGTTAGATCAGCATTTCTTCAGTTTTCCCACTGGTCTCCGCTCTTCAGTTCTTCCAACGAATATCTTGTTAGGGCATCCGTTGTTCACTCATACAATTCACGTGGCCACCCAGTTTCAGCTTCCACAGTCTTATTGTCGTTAAGCCCTTCGGCCCTTCAAAAATCTTGTAAACCTCATAATAATAATCCATCACACAACAGTCCGAATCCGAATCTTGGCCTTGAGAGAGTATCTCATTCCATGACCGTAACGGGATTCGAGGTGTCAATATTATGCTCAACCACGTGATTATTCCCTAATTTTTCAATTTAAACCCATCACGGCAGGTTAAACTGATAGTCTAACAGTTTGTGTTCCCAATGAACTCCGGTTAGCTTCGCTTCAATTATTCGCCTAAGGACGGGTCTTTCACAATTTTTCAATATATTTGCGGGTGATTGGGTTAGATACCAAGTTTTACACCCATAACACAACACAGACCTTATCACTCTATATGCAGCTGTATCCTTCGTCGTATCTCGTTTCTTTTGTTACCGGTTTTTCATGTTTGGTGCATAAATACACAATTTCACCCACTGAAATTGTATTCGCCAAGTGTGATATTTTGTGTATTTGAGGTACTTTTTTATTTTCATTAATTTGAAGCGCTATTAGTTCAATGTTGAGTTTCAGGAAAAGTTCTGTGGCGGCTGCTAACGACTGTGATGAAATTTCAATGTTACCCGCATAGATTACCACTTGGCTTAACTTATATCGTAATATACGTCTTTTATCGACTTGTAGCTTTCTTATGACATGTTCCAGAGCCAAGTTGAATAGTAATGGGACCAGCTTTTCTCCCTGCTTTAGTCCGATATTTGTGCCAAAGGTGTCAGTGAGTTGGTTACTGATTGCGGACTTGGGAGGTTTTCGATTTCATTGATAAGATGGACCAATTGGGCTGGGATACCTAAGCAAAGCATTATTTGGTACAGTACGCTATGATCAATACTATCGTATGCTTGCTTAAAGTCAACAAATATTTTATACATTATAACAAAAAAGTACCCGAAAATTGCAAATGAAACGAAAAATATTTAATTATTTATCAACATTTGTTCGCCCTCAAAGTAATCCCTATCAGATTCACTACACTTACGCTATCGAATTTGCCAGTCCTCGAAACACTTTTCATAAGCACTTCTTGGGATGGCCTCCAGCTCCTTCAGCGAGTTTTGTTTTACACTGTGACAAATAAGTACCGGCAAATTGCAAACAACACGCAAAATATTTAATTATTCATCAAAATCAGGCGAAGCCGAATCTGGGGAATACGGTGGTTGATCGATGGTATTTATTGCGTTTTTGGCTTTGAATTCGGTCACAATAAAAAAAAATCACAAAAACGCAGCGCACTACTGAGGTGTACCGACTTAAACAGCTGCTGTAAACAAACTGGTTGACAGACCGCGCTCACATTTGGCATAATAATTAAGGACAGGCCTACCAACTTAATAAAATACATTTTTTTGAAATACTATTTATCCGGGGAATTTAAATTACAATTTTCGGGTAGTTCGTTGTCACAATGTACATTATATGTGTTTTCTGCAAGTTGCTGCTTAACTGCAAATAATTTGTCTATCATCGATTTAGCTGCTTTAATGCCAACTCAAAAAATACTGTTGGCATATGTTTTTCTAAGATCTTGGAAAACATTTTATACGCCGAACGAAGTAGTGACATGCCTCCATAATATTCGCAATGTAGTTTTGTGGATCTGAAATATAATAGATTAGCTACACTCGTTCGGCATACGTTTTTGTTGCTAAATGTAGACTGTGTTAATGGTTTTCAAACATTGCTGCCTCCATATCTAATGGGCTCTTCTGGAATCTCATCGTCGCTTTATTATTTTTTTGGGCCTTAATGAGGGGAAAACTGTATCTAGATTTGACCAATGATTTCCAAGTATGGATCTTTTTTTACCAGTGCACAACTCTGTACCTTAAAATGGATAGTACTGAACAATAAGCACTATTTGCAGCATATATGTAGCAAAAAATCTCGTACTTTATGGTACTTCTTCTATTCAGATTGGCTTCAAGATACACGAATTTATCCTCACTTTTAAGTTTGTAGTCTCCTATCTTCAGTGTTTTTTTTGGACTGAAGTGTTCCTCTTCGTTTAGCTCATGAATTTAATTTTATTTCCATTAGCTCGTGGACCAATTCGGTTTGCTTTGGATTCTAGGCCTAGAAAAGCTGCTTTGGAATCTGACGCCATAATATTGACGTCAGCAGTACATGCCTCCAATTATCTAGACTTGAACTTTAGTGTACCAGTGGTTTCAGCTTTTTCTGCCTAATGAAGTGTTCCAGCGTAATGTTAAAGAGAATGGGAGCAAGCCCATTTCTTTGTTTTGTCTTATTCTACTATACACCTGTTCATTAGTTGGCCATTTACCTTAATCTGGGACACTGTTTAGCATCGTGATCTTGACCATGTGGACTTATTTTGTGGGGTTGCCTAAAGTCAAGCATTATTTTGCACAACGAATTTCTGTTGTTGATGTCATAAAATGATTTCCGGCATTCGTTAAAACTTGATGAGGAAAAAGGCCAGTTGTATGGAGGAAAAGCATAAGTTCGCCCCCACGAGGGGAGAGAGTCCCCAGTAAATGAGTACAAAGAAAGCACTCAGTGGTTTTAGAAAAAATTAAGGAGCTGATGTAAAATCTACACATTGAAGTCATTTCATCAAATAGAAGTCTTCAGCTGAATAATATTCTAGGTTCAACGAACGACAAGAAAATGAAGCACGAGATAAGCGAAATATTCAGGGTATCTTACCCGGACTATCCGAAAATATACATTGGGCTAGCTAAGCGCCTGATTTCGGTGCCATGGGAAGTACATTCAAAGGAAGCAGATCAAGCAACGAAAAGCGGCAGGATCGAAAAACGTTGAAATCAGTGGTGGCTAGACATATGATTGCCGATGGACACAACATCGCTTGGGACAATGTAGGCATCGTTTACGAGGTAACGGACTTTGGGAATTCTTAGAGAACCGGAAGACCAAAGGAAATTCAATCAAAGCTATTGAGACTGATAGCAAGGAAAAGTTTTTCAAAATTTTACCTGCAGGGATAGTTGAAGGGTCACAATTGAGTAATTAATCGGGTCAGGGGGAAAGTAGTTATTAGGGTATAATGAACTCTTTTTTTGTTAATCATTGTATGTAAAAGTTGATTCATGGTTTATTTGATTAATGCTAAAATTGTACTGAGCAAAATCCTGCCTTAAAGGAAAACCAGCATTTTTCCTCATTTTATACAATTTTTGTTGAAATGGCAATATTTCATTTAAATTTTCGGAGGTACTACATATTTTTTTCAGAATCACAGCTTTCCATTTGAAATGGCCGCCATTTATTTTCGCATGCCCGATTTGGTTTTTCAATAAATTTAGCCGAGATTTTTACGGAACAGTAGTAGTTTGGCCGGAATCATCATTCGCAATGCTACATTATTGCACAGATACTATATCCTGTAGAACTACTAAGATAATAATAATGGAAGGCTTAATTAAGCAAATACCTATTCAAATCTAGAGTTCTTAAAAAATTTTAATTGATTTTGGTGCCATTTTGCTTTACTATATTTAGATTTCACTTCAATTATCATTTTATAGTAACAAGAACAAATAATTACTTCCTATTGCTACATAAACTGCATCCGCCTTATCTTATCATTCCTTTGATATTCTTGTGCATTTTAGCCAGATAATTTAAAGTCTTGGGACTTTTTGAAGAAAAATACCGGCACCCATCGATCATAATCAATCAACGAAATTCTGTATTGACTTAGTTAATTACTGCTGATAAAAGTAAAAACAAAGATTAAACATGAGAAACAATTTTACGTTCAATTAATTTGATGTACGTAAAGCTGGCAATGAAAAGATTGCCAAAGGCATCTGCTTCTGCCAAATTACCAACCACCTCAGAATTTTTTTTCGGAACGCGAATGGATTCATTGACCGCTGAATACGTAACAAATCAATTTGTGTTTACATTCCGCTGACGAAATTGAAGAAAATTCATTCTGAATAAACTGGCTGCCAATGGATATGCCCACAATGTGTTCGTCAGCGCCCGTACTCGAATGATGACGACTTCGAGGAAAACTATCTTTTCTTTTGCCGCGCTCCTACAAGACGCGAAAGCTACAATCTTAGCGCTGCAAAAAGCAATACGTGAATTTTAGTTATGCGTCGACCAATAGTCTCAGTAAGATATCGCTGAGATTTGGTTGATCGAAGAAGCTGGATCACCAGATTGTCGTCGGGGCTGAGCACTGGTTTACGTAGTGAAGGTGTTGTTATCAAAGATACTTGTCACATGCAAGTTCAGTGCGCGCATCTCGCGGAGTCATCCTGTGACGAAAGAAATAGTTCTGAGTGCAAGAAAAATAAAATTTGTCACGTGGAGTTGTTTGAAAAATGTTTACATACTTGAGCTTCCCAAGATTCGATCATTCTCTGTGCCTTTAATTCTGTTGATTAAAAATAATCTTCATCAAAAGTGAAATATAAAATAGAAAGTGAATAAAGATATTCCATTTTATAGTTTACACAATATTACATCAAATTGTCACCATAAATCCCTGAAAGCTTGTTCTTTATCGCGCGTGCAAGACAAGATACATCTGTAGAAAGGTGTATCTGATGTGTTTGACGACCTGCTCCCGGTGGATCGAGTACGGATTTTCGGTTTGATCTTTAAATAGAAAACTTACACCGACACTTGCTGATCGTAGTGATCTTCACGGATAACAAAAAGAAAAGGCGGATTGAAAGACACAAGGTAGGCTAGGAGACACACTTGGTGACCGTGTGTGGACGATATTTCTTTTTCTTTAAAATAAGGAAATGATCGCGTGCAATGTATTTATATTTCGAAACGCATCTAAACGACTACTGGTCGCGTGCCAAAAACAAGACTAGCCATTTGATCATGTTGTTTGGTTTAATGGCAGCATTTCTGCGTGGTGTTTATTTGTTAAATTCATTGTTAACACACATTTTACACTGGAGTTTGTGTAATGAACTCGGCATTTAAGCTTACTTTAAATTTATGGCGATTCGAAAGTTAGATTTAATAATTGTAAAATCTAATGAAAATAAGTAATATCCTCTAGTTCTTATAAATTATTGAAGAAATTTTCATTTACAGCCATGCATAGATATGAGAATACTCCATCCTAAAGGGGTTATGAACTCAACATTAGGGCATATATGTACATGCATTGGTTTCCAAACATCTGTTAATGATTATTTTTCATTTAAAAGGCTTAACCGCTAAAATTCAAACTGGAACTCATGATTTTGCCAATTTAGGAAATTGCTAGGTATAGCTCTATATTTTCACTTATTTTTATATTTACAAAACTTCGGTAAGCCCCAATTTGAAAATTTGTTGAAATTTTCCTCAAACAAAATTTATATTTTTGGCGGTTCTATCGTCCCTCTGTAAAGTTTTGCTTCGAACCAGTTAAAAAAATATTGTTGGTTAAAATATTCAATAAGTGACCATACAAAGAAACTGATCGCCTAGACGGAAGTAAGTTTCTTCAAAAAGGTTTTTCTAACCAATATAGGGAATGTATAAGCTTATCCTAAAGAAATCATGAGAACATGTAGTGTAGGGCAAGGCTAACTAAGGACTTGATTGGCTATTAATCCTGAAGGACAATTCCATGCAATTCGATAGATAAGTAATTTGTTCGTGTTTAAAGTCTCCTAAGAAATTGATGTTTCATATATCAGGCAACTGTTGTTTGATTGAAGAAAGTCAGCTACACTCCGCGTACCTAATAAGTGACGCATGAGGAGCGCTTCAATGAAGCTACTTAAGTTGCGATAGTATAACTAGTAGAAAATTGACCCTTACCACGCCGTGGGATAAAAAAATTACTACAAGAAAATTCGTTTTTTTTGTATAAGCAGCAAAATAGTGAAATAGAAACGATTCTTCTCTTAGCCATAAAATAAAATACAATCAATCAAGAAAAAATGTGTTCCACGCTAAATTTCTGAGAAAAAACTCAGCCGTTTTATGAACAAACGTACCAGCATACATGTAAAGTCAAAAGCGCTTTATTAAATACTAACTGTTATATATTTTAAAAGGATATAAAGCAAATTCCAAACAATAACAATACAAAAACTTCATGGCCCAAATGGCTCTCTAAATTTATACGTTATTAGTTAAACAAATATCAAAAAAACTATAGCCAATTCAAATTAATTAAGATTATTACATATATTATGATTTGATTGGAAAATGGAGAAAAAAGCAACCAACACTATCCTAAAATTATTTATAGTTTTAACACAGCAGTGAACTTCTATCCCACACCTAATATGTTATAACCTAATTTTAATAAAAATTAAATCAAAAAAAAATTTATCTTATACTGAAAAATTCTATTACAATATTCCTAAAATTCTATTACAATATTCCTAACCTACCTTCTATTACAATATTCCCAACTTACCTACTCCGAATTTTTAACTCATATAAACAACAACACTAAATGTAGCAATAATGAGCTAAAACTCAAAAACAAAATAACGAAAACACAAAAACTGAAAATAAACACGAATAATTTAGACATTGTCATTCAGCCCCGTCTCACCTCGATCAGTTTCAACAAATCTAGCAAATGCGTATCTCCATTGGAATTGTTGGTCTCGTGAACTCAAATTCGGAGGATGTTTTATCTTCTCATCGGTGGCCCGTCGATATATGTGATGTATGACTGGTACGCGCGCCGTCAGAATCAAAAAACATATCGATTCATGTCCAAATACACGAATGCTTCTGGAGAAACGAAGCCAGTAGCGAGGCAAGTCGCTATTCATCCATCTGTAGGGTGGAACGGCTGTGAAATCCAAGTGTTTTTACGCACAGTTACAGATCTTGCGATATGATTCCGAAGAAGTTTCAATATGAAGATATCGACTCTCATCACTTTAGCAGTTTGATAAATTCTTTTATTCGATACATAATGCTTCCGATCCGTCTCAGGCTTTCTGTATAAACCAGTACATACACGAAGACATTTCCTTTCGAAAACTCTTAATTTTTCCATAGTACTAGCACTCTGGTTGTACCAGATTTGACATCCATATGTCAAAACTGGTCTAACCAGGGTCTTGTAAAGATAATTTTGACCTTTTGATCAATGTGTTTGGAATGAAAGAGTCTTCGTATCGCCATGACTACTTTTTGTGCCTTACTGAGCATGATTTTGACGTGTTCAGTATAGTGCAGATACTGATCGAGATGAACACCGAGGTATCGAACACAGGATCTATGTGGAACCCATTCTGCACTGCCCTTGCCAGCCGTGATGTGGAAATCCTTCCAATTACGTTTCAGGTCTTGACTGACCCCCTGCAGCGTTATCCGAAACAAAATTGTTTCACACTTCTGCGCATTGATTTTCATTCGCCAATTGTTAGTGTATAACTGCACATCATTGAACATTTTTTGGAGATTTCTCTGAACTATTGTAGCTTTTCGGTCTGCCGTATAAATGATCAGATCGTCAGCAAACGCTACCAATGATCGCGTTGGCAAGACGTTAAAATCAAAGTCGTTCAATAGCTTGCGAATGCAGATTGAGAAGAGCAGAGGCGCAGTAACTGTTCCCTGCTGTAGACCATTCCAGACCTTGCGTGAAACTGTTGTCAGATTTCCATCAGTTACAACAAACAATTTCCCGCATAATATATTGCACATCATGGCGACAAGGTATCTGGGAAACTTGTCCTGAAGGAGTTTAAAAATTAGTGCATCTAACCACACCGTATCGAAGGCTTTCTCCATATCAATGAGACATGCTCCAACACATTCTCTGTTGTTTAGTTTCCAACAGGTGTCTGAGGTTACTTTCATTATTGCATGTTTGGTCGAATGCCTGGCACGAAAACCAAATTGGCAATTGGGCATCAACTCATATTCCTCAATGTGAGCGTTTAATGAATGCTCTGTTGAGTATAACTTCGAACACCTTGCTGATATTAGCCAGCAAGCTGATTGGGCGATAGCTTTTGAGGCATGAAGATTCTTTTCCTTTCTTCAAGATCGGAAATATCTTAGCCTTTTTCTACTCATTTGGGAAATATGAATTGCTCAACATATTGTTGCACAATATGCAATAATTCCTATTAACAAACTTACAAATGTCGCAGATCTACATTTGGAATACCATCAGTATCACATGTTTTCTTATTGTTTATCCTGCAAAATATAAAGCACAAGTCTTCATAGCTGACAAAATAATCAATAAGATTCATGTTTTATGTTTCATTGAAATGAAGAATTGATTGGCTGTTCAGGCTCGATTTGAAGTCGAAAATCTTTGCTTCAACAACCTCTGAAAATATTTTATTTCCTCTCTCAGGGTTTGGTAGATGAACCAATTCAAAATGTGTTTCAATCAAGGCAAGTTTATGCAATCTCTCACATATAATCCTGTTCCCATTTCTATCCGGAGTCGTACTATCAACTTCGGTACCAGCCCTATCGAGAAGATTTTTCTCATCACTAGTAACTTCAAAATTCGATACCTTCACTCAAGACTTCTAGCGGAATATGTTATTCACTTTCACGAAAATGCCATCTGGGTCCTGTGGGCTAATACCCCTCAATTTTTCCGCCCATTGATTGCTGACCTTACTCCTGAAGTATGAATGGACAAAGTTCCGGACATTCTTCAGATGTAATTTCAACAAAGCCAACGAGGGATGGTTGTAGTCCAAAAATCGTCGATAAATATTGTTGACACGTGTGACAAGAAAGCTTTTCAATCTTTTCAACCTTGTAATGATTGGTGTTTCATATCCTTCCATATTTTTCGATGCTTAATCATGGGAACTACTTTCTCAATCGTTTCCAACGTCAGCTTCTCTAACTTGACAAATAGAGATTTATTTCATCGTTAGTTAGATTCCTGACTTTAGGAACCATTGAGAAAGAGTTGCCATCGTCAGAAAGGGGACATTGCTTCTGGTACTCCCGATTGAATTTCTTTTGAAACTTTCCCCAGTCTGTTTTTTTTTTAAATTCAACCAATAATTTTCATGTAGAACTAAAATGAGGAAGAAATCATCCCTTTGATGATTGTTTGCCATTACGATTGCGTTATGGTCGCTATCATAAGGAAGCACCTGCATTTTCCGTTGAGGGCTATTAAAGCTGAATTCTAGTCTTGCATCAGCAGTTGCAGAGGTCCAAATATGAATTTTTCCTAGGGTATGTTCGGAACTCCGACCCATATAGATTGCACCTGTATTCAATTTGGTTCTCTGTTATCCACGATTTCAGGAATACACCTCTTGGATTATAAGTGGCGTTAAGCCATGATCTATACCTGGCGTTCCGGTCACCAGCAAGAATATAATAATTATGCAGCCTGTTCAATTCGACTATTTCAAACAAGGGCTCCTCCTTGAGCTTTAGAACAGTTCCACCAGTTGCATAGGCAGAGATAACGAAGAGGTTATCCCCACCTGGCAGTGAGATTTTGATAATGGACACTTCAAGAGATGCAAAGCTTTTGAATGCAACTTTTTCAATAAAATGGGAACAATATGATCTTTGAACCAATATCCTGGTGCCACCTCCCCCATCACTTATTACCCTATCGTTTCTTACGAATTCGAAATCCTTGAATGTCATGGAATGCCATGAATTGAGGTGGGTTTCAGTGAGAAGCATGATGTCAGGCTTTTGCTTAACAATGAATTAAAGGAGATAATTACGCAGATGTATCGTAACATTGGAGTTGACGTTGATCGAGATGAGACGAATCCTACCCACGGAAATGTGACTGGATGGCAGACTACTTTGAAGCATGTTCGCCTAAACGTTGGAAAACGAAATTGATTTTTGAATCTTGTTTATTGATTCTATCTGAAAGAGATTCAAGCTGTTGGTAAATTTTGGGAAGCAGCTCATTATTGCCACTTATATTATTTATTTTATTTACATTGTTGTCTGCTGGTCCTCTGGCAGCAAGTGCAAATGATACTCTGGGTTTGACGAAGTTGGGAGATAACAAGTTGTGACGTGCTTGAGTTTGTTTCGGGGAAAATTTAATTCTTGCATCTTGATACCGAGGGAATCCTCGATATGATGATGGATGACCAAATATACCACAGTTAACACAGTATAATTTTTCTTTTGGCTCCATCTGAGCCAATTTGCATTCACCGGAGTTGTGAATATCTTTGCATTTAACACAGCAATAGTGCATGGCACAATTGGCAGCTGAATAACCGAATCTTTGGCACCTGTAACACTGATTGACCTCAGTTTTTTGGAGGCGCTCCCACCTCACGACTCTTAAGTTTAGGTACCTTATCTGTTGCAGGGCACTCGGACTGCTGTCGTTAGAAATTTGGACCAAATAAAATGTTAATATTTTGCCTTCAACAGTTGATCTCCTGGTAGCAAAATTTTTTACACTGATCAACTTAACAGCTGGTGCTGCTTCCTGCAATATTTCTAGGAGATGAACTGTATTCTCCCCACAGTCCAAGCCCTTCAACAGGAAGGTCTGATTTTTTCCGCATTCTGCGTATATGTGAAGTAGGGAGCTTTTACACTTTTAAGAGCATCTTTTGCCAGTTTGAAATCAGCCAATGTTTTTGTCATAATTGTGAGTTTATCAGCGGTCACTCTCTTAACTTCAAAGTTATCGATTTTATGTTCGGCTGCCAATAACTGACCCATATCTCCTCCACGCTGCCCATTAATCTTATTATTTTTGATATGAGAACCAGCAGACACACCGATTGGCTTCTTCTCCTTTTGCTTATTTTTTATTTTAAATATTCAATGAAATTATTACTAAAATCATAAATATTACCTATGCTATCTTGGCACTCCATCTCGATGTCCATTTCATCATCCATCGCAGACAGCACCGCATAGTAATTGGCGCTGTTGTTTGCTCCTCCTGCGCTTAGTATGTTTTCAGCATCATGGGTTGATATCTTGCTCGTATCTTGTAATTTTGCTTTATGTGTTTGAGTCTTTTGCGTTGCCACTGTTTTTTCGTTGGTCTTGTTTGTTCTCGCTTCCTTTTTCTCGATCATTTTATTTGTGATTGCTTCTTCTTTGCCGGACGTATTCTGTGGCTTCATCACTTTTGTTTTGTTTGCATTTGTTAATGTCTGGATCATCTCCTCCAATTTTTGTATTTGAAGTTTCATCTCATCGTTTTGTTTGGTAACCTTTGCGTTTTCTCTGGTTAGTCTTTCGTACTCTTCACTTGAAACCGTAATACACTCGCCATGCTCAGAGCTGTCTTGATCGTTTTTCCGCTTCGTGATTTTATCATTCGTTGTATTAGAAATGCCTGGCCCTGGGTCTTCTAGTGGTAGGGAACCGTCGGGCTCCTCCATCCTCCCGGTGAAAAAAAAATTTTCTTCTTTTTTGAAACTTTCTCGCAGGTAGAATTCAGATACTCGATTAATTGTTCGAATTGCTCGACGATGTAATACGTTTTTTTCTAAACTTACTTTCTAATTAATATTTAAAAAAAAATTGTTTTAATTACCAGAATCAATCACTTTCTAATTGACGTTTTTAAAAAATGATTTTAGTTTATAAAAATTTTTGACAGGAGCGAATTAAGAATACGTCTACACGCAACGAGTGCTAGACGTAGAAAGCCCAGCATACATGTATTGTCACTTTAACTGCTGTCTTCACTCGACTGGATAAATTTTTGAAAAAAAAAACACTTTGTTACGTATGACAGTAGCCAAACTGGCATCCGTGGGAATGGGTGGGGATCCACGTGAGTAGAGCGTGCCACTGGGCGGGATATGAAGACCGGCTTCGACTAGATGCCACTTGCTGTCGAGAATGGTACGCCCAACAGTAACCAGTGAGAGGAAGCAGAATAGAGTCCTCACACTTCTCTTATAACATATATATGGTTATCCTTACGTTCCAACACTCAAACACTCATGTCAATGTTAAATTTTTATTAATTCTAAATCAAGAATAATTCAGGTAGGCACAGGCTTATGTTTTAATATCCTTACTTATGCGCTAATATTATGTTAACCTTCTATGAGAGATGATGCGGATGATGATGGTCGATGTAACAATCTTAATGGTAAAAAAAAGTGGTACATTATAAAGAAAATGAAATAAGTCTACGCGATGTAACAAAAAGTTTCTTCATGGCGGTCCACTTACCTATCGCCCGGGACTTGATGTTTAAAAAAAAGTGTTCCGTTGATCTGATCGTCCTCAATTGGCTCAAATTACTCTAACTCCCGTCCGACATGCACCAGCAAATAGTTGAAACCCTAGATAATGTTTTATGCACCTTGTTGTCGCGCGTCGGGCATATTGCGGTCGGTTTCCTTTATTCGCCACGGCAACCTTGGGAAATAGAACCCCAATCACAGTTGTAATTAGAAGAGGTGATAGCGCCTAAAATATTGATTTCATGTTCAGATGACATTTCAAGTGTAGTTTCACACTGTGTTAAAAAAAATTGACACTTGGTGCATTAAGGATCCCTCGTGCGATTGGCTTGGGTTGAAACAATATAATTTAAATGGATGACTTTTGTTTGATTCCGAAACGAACGCGATTCAACGAATGGTTGCATACTCAGTACGCAAATAAAAGTAAACTCTCCAAACAACACTTCACTAGGGTTGCCAGAAGGCTGAGATACAAAACGGGGACATTTAAAAAAAGGTCGTCTGTATTCTGGAAAAATACCACGTTTTTTATTTTTTCATTCTGACATTATATTATATTCCTATCTATTACACTCAAAGCATTTATACATTATTTTTAATGAACCATAAGCACAATTCACACTGTTCCTAAAAAATATTTTATTCGTAATGATATCACGTATCCTTTCGATCAATCCACCCCAAATTTACAAACAGAATGGTATGTCATCGGCTGCTTTCCTTTTAGCACCTGCAAGTACACAGTACTTTTCGGAGCTGCTTATTTCTTTTAATAGGTGCGAATTTACTGGTAGCCTCAGGAAGTTTTTGAATTGAGGACAATCGTAATTAGAAAAGTTGAATTTCGCTTTCAACAGATGACCACCGTATTCAGTGGAGAGACGACTCCTTTCGTTGGTCCATTGGGAGCTCATCAATGAAAAGACTCGCTCGCAATTAGCATTGTGCGACGGAATAGCATAGAAAAATTGCGAAATTTTGAGCAATTGGGAGTGTCTTTTCGGGTGTTCATCTGCTGAAAACAAAGCACAAAGTCGAGCACTTGCAATATTATTCTTAAAAAAGTCAACATCATCTAACTTTGCTTACAAAAATTTCTTCAAATTGACGATTTCATCACGCAATAGTGAATCATTGACTTTAAGTTTTTTGTTCAGCAAATAGTAAAGACATGGCTCCAGATCACTGTATTGCAAATGTTGATTCCTTTTAAAATCTAACCATTGGAACACTTTAAACTCAGTGAAACTTGCTGTCCAAAGTTTCATATACTCTGTTGTTTCAGTGTAAACAACTTTCACTCTCTCCATAAAATCATCACAAGCAGCGTCTTTTCCATCTTTTCTGAATTTCGCTAAAATGGACTTTACTCCTAAAGGAATAATAATGGGTTTCGCTCTTTCATTTACTTTTTGGAGATGGTCATCAAAAACTAAATTTATTTCCAAAATGCTTTTGTCCTTTTTTGCTATTAGTGCGATTTTCGTATGAAATAGAGCCATGAGTGAATGAATGAATATTAAAAAGTTTTCAATAAGGTCCTGCTGAAAGAAATTATCGATCATAGGAGGTGGATTAGTTTGGGATAAAAAGTAAAGTTTTAAGGCATCATACATTTGCAGAATGCACTCTATTGCAGCGAATAAGCTCAGCCAATGCGTTTCACAATGACTAAGTAGGTCCCTATATTCCGACTCAATAAACTCGCAGAAAGATTTGAGCTCCGTTGTCCGCACAGTATATATTGAGAAGTATTGGTAAAACTTAAAAACGAGACAATATAGTAAATATCAAAAAGACCAAATCTATCTATCTATCTATGATGAACAGAATTGTGGATATTATGGGCAGAGCATCCATCCATTAATTCCGGATGTGATTGTTTTAGTCCATAAAAAATGTTATTTTCCCCCCTACGATTTACACCTCCGAAATTCGTATTGGTGTTGTCAGCCACAAAAGCGACTAGTTTTTCACTTAACCCATGCTTGTACAGAGTCTGTTCAGTAAAAGATGTAATTTTTGCATTTTCAAGGTTAAAAAATCTACCAAACGGACTTGAACTCTTTTTTGTTATGAAAATATTGGAAACAGTTTGACATTTCTACGGTTACTTCCGTCGGTTCCCAAGCATATTAAAGGAATTTCGTGGACCTGTTGACAAATCATCTTCGTTTAATATGGCGATAAAACACCATTAATGATAGCTGCAGTTTTTGTACGCCCACATGCGATTTTTGGAGCTGTTTCAGAGTCTTCAAAAAGAGACGTCAGCAGAGATGCTGTGCAGTCCAATTGAGAGTACAATAAGTGATACCTGGCTGTTCGAAAAGTGAATATTCCTTCTTCAATGGCAATTTTAGTGTCAAGAAACGAATTCTTCTTCACTAAAAAATTATCTAGGGGTCTGAATGTTGACGCCTCCAGCATTCGTAATTTATGTTTTCCAGAAGCCATGTGATCCGCTAATGCCATTTGCCCTTAAAAGAATTAAATTTATGTCATACTCCTTAAAAAAACCTAACTATTGCTAAAAAAAATCTATTTTGGGAAGCATGAAATGTAAAAATTAAACTCGAAGCAGTACAGTGATACCATAATTATTGTAATAAAATTCGAACTAGGGACAATTATTAATTATTTAATTACTTTATTAATGTATCACAGATATTCGAGACAATGCTACAAATAAACTATATCAACAAAGAAAAATGCCGAATGTGCACACTACTAAAGTATATTTTAATAATGTCGAAATAATCTTTTTTATTGAACCTAAAATTTTTTTAAGCAAAATTGTTTCCGTGCGCATAAAACAATGCTCAGTGCCTAACATTATTTCGTACCGAAATTCGCGGACCACATATACAAGCCTTGCAAATTGTAATATTGTCTTTCTCAACCGGCCTGAAGCGGGTAAATTTTTTTGTGGAGAGCTACTGTGAAAGTGCATTTTCTTTTGTTCATTATATCCTTGAATTTCCCGCTGAATTTTTTACGGTGAAACTCAGCACAAATTACAGTGAAAATAAACTTTACTCACCATTTATTCTACTAAAAGTACTACCGTATAATTAATAACGCACCGTTAACACTCCACTAATCACATTCAACATATAATAGACAACGAAATCGATAATTGAATTTAATTTCATTGTTTTTCCTTTTATTTTATTTTTCGGGTTCAGGCATCCGTCGACAATTTGGTCGCAAATTTCCATTTAACCATGCGTAAATTTCGATAGTAGCGCTACAATTGTGTCGCAGTTTTCCATAACCCTTAACTGGAAATATTTTCATTACGAAAATGAAAAGAAGGAAATGACAAAATGCATTCGGTAAACAGGGATAGCGTTTATATTAACATTTGATTCAAGGAAGATATTAAAAGCAAAATGCCTAAATTTAAGTAGATACGGTATGCCATAAACTCGGATGAAGTTTGTTATTTCTTCCTCATTCACGCTAGTGGAAGCTAGTTATAGCTCTTGAGGTGTTCAAAGGGCTCAACTTGAATGCTTAAGAGGCAATTGAATGAAACTATGCAAAAATATAGAAAACTGGGGACAATGTGGACTCAAACGGGGACACGGGGATAAATCGTCCAAAACGAGCACATGTCCCCAAAAACAGGGACGTCTAGCAACCCCAACTTCACCCCATTTGAAAATATCATTCTCCAAGGCGTTCATTTTGATTCAAGTTCACCCGTGACATCCTTCATTATTCTTCCTTCTTGAAAACGTTCTCATTACAATAAATTTCCGGCGAAATTTTCCTGTTTGTTTCAAATGCGTGCAACTTCAAAACTGGGTACCAACTCAGCTCAAGGCTGTCTTTTCTCGAATTGGCAGGTGTTGGTAGATTTGCACTCTTTCAACTTTAAGCACTTATATCTGCAATCCACGTATTTCGTGAACCGGCGCTCAACATTCATGTCCAAATTTTCTACTATTAAAAATTACCATGAGGAACTTGACGATAATGGCTGCCATCGCCCTCTTCGCCGGCTAAAGTCTTAACACTAGCTTACTGCAAGATTCTACGACTATACTCAACCATTAAACCTAATTTTGGAAAACGTGCGAGCTAAAGTTTTTCCTAAGCATTACTCTGTGAACGGATGAATGTTCTGCCATGCCTTGTAGTCCCACTTTGGTGCACCACCACTCACATTAAATTAGGGCTAGTGCCCGAGACAGTAGCTGAGCTCCAAGTGGGCGTCGGTCCTCGGTTCCAGGCGGCAACCCAACGACTTTCCTTCTTTTTTTAACGATTTCTTGTTTGTATTTAGCCTTCTTCGATATTTTATTTTGCTCATTTGTTCATGGTTTTTTACCTAGATTGTCCGCTGAATAGAAGATTTCTTCATACTTTTGATTTTTATTGTAGTCTTTTTCTATCTGGCTGCAAGGAGTTTCTTATCTAAGTGTACAGAACTCTGTAAAAAGCTTCAAGATGACTCTGAGATACTTCCTGTTTAGCCCTATATAGCTTTTCCACTTTTTCTCAGTATATCATCAAGGAAGGAGCTTTGGTGTTCAGACTATACTGGAGTTTCTCTCGCTTTGGTTTCAAATTCTGCAGGAATGGTAAACTAGTTTTTTTTTAAATTTTTCGTTTAGTTGTTTTTGGACTTATGTACGTTTCAGAGGTAATTAAACATGGGAATATATGTACATGAGATTCCTACACTATAATTTTTATTGACAAAGGAGTTTTCCTATTATGCATCATTTTCAAGATATAAATCAAAAACTGCGACTTGGGGACTCGAGAGCTTCAAAAATTTGACATGACATTTTTCGCAAATTTATTTAATTTCTGAGAAGTTGTAGTGAACAGAGGTGAAACACTTTTAAGAGAGAGTTTTGGCAAAGATGTTTGGAATACCATCTGGACCGCTACTGCCATATGTATCTAACTTATTAAGAAGCAATTCTACTTCAAGTGGGCTAATATAAGAAAAGGAATCTGTTGGCGAGAATTGTTGGAAAACTCGACATTGGAAGAAGATGTCTGCTTAGCATAAAATGATGAAAAATATTGAGCAAACAGCTCACTAATCTCTTCATTATTTGACGTTTCAATGCCTTCGTGAATCATAGAGCCAGGAAAGTTATTGCCATTTCTTAGAGACTTAATGTAAGCCCAAAATGGTTTCGATTGGTTATTACATATTGAGCCTTCCACATACTTAAGATAATCTAGTTAGGTTTCAGTTATTAGTCTTTTAACTACCAGTCTAAGCCTTCTGAATAGCTGCAAATCCGAACACGAACCACTTACTAGAAACGCTTTACGAGCCCTATCCTTGGCTTTCAAAGCTGCCGCAATTTTCATATTGAACCAAGGCGCATCTTTACTTTTTTTGGGACGGACTGTAGGAGTATGTACTGCTATTAGAGAGTCATGAAAGTTATAGAATTTACGAACAGCATCCTCAATATTTAGATTACATAAAAAAGAAAACCAATTGACAGAGCAAATCTCTCTTTCTATAGCTGAGTAATTTGCTTTGTTGAAATTGTATCGAATAGGAGTGATACTCTTTCTAACGGATTCTAAGTCCACAGATATCACCAGATGAAGAGGAGGGTGATGGGGGCCGGAGGCAACGTAAGACTCTAAGGCTGAGTCCAAAAAGAGGGAGGATTTCGGAAAATTAGTAAAAACTAAGTCTAGGATTTTATTGTTAATATTTGCTGTGGAATTAAATTGTGAAAGGGAGCAAAATCAGATGAAAGAAGAAAGAGAAATCGAAAAACTGTCATTAGAGAAGGTTGAAGTCTCCACAAATCAGGACGAAAGTTTTAGAACTAAAATCTTTAATAAACGAAGACAACTCAGCGAAAAATCTTTCATAGACATAAACAGAACTATTACACGGGATATAAACAGAAAAAATAACTAGTTTCATAGCCGGAGATAAGGCATCGCTAGCCGCAATACATTTCACAGGTTGGGAAGGATCAAAATTTGAGCAGAAACTTGAATTAAAAGATCTCCTGACTACAACAAGAACACCACTTCCGTCCAATTTACCAGAGAGTGAGCGGTTACGGTCCCGTCTGAACACGATGTAAGAGGGAAGAATTTCATTGTCACGTATATCTTCAGTAAGCCAAGTTTCCGTGAGACAAACAATATCATCCGATGCGAAACAGGAAGCCAGTCGAAATTCGTTGGTCTTGGTCCTAAGACCCCGAACATTTTGGTAATACACATTAATCGAACTTACTATTTTGGATCTTTTTGGAGGACTAATGATCGAAAATTCCGTGGTCAATTGATGAACTCCTTGAAGAAGGCGCCCTTTGGCCAGAAGTCCTTGTTGAGTAGATTCACAATACCTGAGCTGATGGTTATCCTGAATGACGAGATTGTCTGAGTAGTCAGATTATCGGGAGTAAGTTTTTTACAGATAAGCAGAGACGGTTTATAACCCAGTTTTGCAATCACATAAGTTCTAATAGTTTCAGCCGTGGTGTGATATGCCAACCAAGATACAAACACCTGAACAGGCGGCGCCATAATGGAAAATTCCGGCAAATCAGGAATCGTTGTGAGGACATTAGAGGCAGCTGAAACTGTAGTTTGACCCGGATGTATTGATGTGATTGCTGGAGTCACCGCAGGCGTAACCGCGGAGTTCACTACTGAATGAGATTTTGGCGGAGATAAAGCTTGCTGTCGACGAATACCAGTTTTCTTGCTTCTCGTGATCGGATGCTGCCTCGGCGAACTTAAAGCACCTTCAGTCAAGTTAGGTGGAAAATTTATGGAGTTCGCGACGTCACAGTTCATAGGCTGTTCATTCCCAGAATGTAAAATATTCGACATTCCTGATGATTTTGGTGAAGTAGAAGCTTAAGAACGGTCTGCAATATTCACTAAATCCTTAATTTCTACGTGGACACCATCGAGCATTTCTTTCAAACTACTGAATGATTTAGAAATCCCTTCAATAGTGTTTTCTTCATACTTTTGATTTTTATTGTAGTCTTTTTATATCGGCTGCAAGGAGTTTCTTATCTAAGTGTACATAACTCTGTAAAAAGCTTCATAATGACTCTGAGATACTTCCTGTTTAGCCCTATATAGCTTTTACACTTTTTCTCAGTATATCATCAAGGAAGGAGCTTTGGTGTTCAGACTATTCTGGAGTTTCTCTCGCTCGAGTCCTCAATTTATTTCAGGACTTTATCCATGAAGCTTATTTCAGTTGCTCAAAACTGCTCAAGATCATTGCGATCTATCGCTGTTCCCCGCCTTGCTAAAGCATAAGTCTGCCCATAGCGTCAATTCCTGCGTACCTCAGAACCCAGGGTACTCTCCAAACAGCATGCTAAGCCAAAGGACGTCAGATACGTCGGCTAAACGAAGTCATCTTTTAGTCAAAGTTTAAAGATATTCTATGGGTATCTGTAGAATGCATCACATGAACGTAAACATTTTGGAAATGAAATCATTTTTAGTAGTAGATAAAAAATATTTTTTGGACACCTTTGAGATTCTAAATTAAGTCAGCGTTCAGTTTTGGTTTCAAATTCTGCAGGAATGGTAAACTAGTTTTTTTTTTCAATTTCTGGTTTAGTTGTTTTTGGACTTATGTACGTTTCAGAGGTAATTAAACATGGGAATATATGTACATGAGATTCCTACACTATAATTTTTATTGGCAAAGGAGTTTTGCTATTCTGCATCGTTTTCAAGATATAAATCAAAAACTGCGAATTGGGAATTCGAGAGCTTCAAAAATTGGACATTAAATTTTTCGCAAATTTATTTGATTTCTGAGTAGTTGTAGTGAACAGAGGTGAAACACTTTTTACAGAAAATTTAGTAGGCTACAATGATCGTTATAATGGATTTTTTTTCGACGGCGCCTTCTTTTCCAGAAATGTGATAAAACACAAATGTTCGCACTTGTGAGCTATACGATTTGCATACAATTTTCCCAAGGTTGCCATTTTCGACAGCGAATATTTCCCAAGTAATACGAGGATGGGCTGATAAGTCTCGAGTTCGACAATTTAAACAAAATTTTTTCACTGTTTCTTGCTTTATTTTTCAACATTGTCCCCAGAAAGACAAATATATTTTTCTTATCGGTGCTCTAAATAAGCTATATAGTCTTTATAAACCGAAACGTTGAGCTCCTCAAAACATTCATTCACAGCAGTAATAAATTCCTCGTTGCTCTTAAATCGATGTCCACCAAGCCTATTTTTAAGGTTAGGGAACAGAACGTAGTCGCTGAGTGCTAAGTCGAGTGAATTAGGGGGATGAAGAAGCAATTTTCATTCATGAATTTTAGCTATTGCAACGATTGACAAATGTGCTGATGCATTGTCGTAGTGAAACAAGATTTCGTTTTCGCCAAACGTCGTCGCTTTTTCTTTATTTCTTTGCTCATGCTCATGGTTTTACCCTTTTCAATATAATCATTCAAAATGATTTTCCTTCTATCCTGCAGGTTTACCGGTTGCTGTTCACTGTTTTGACCGCTTTTTATTTTCAGGAGTGTAGTAATGGATCCATGTCACATCTACAGTTATAAATTGACGCGAAAATTCATCAGGTCTCACTTGAAACAGTTTTCCTTTTCAACTTTTGTACAGACGTTAGCAAACACAGCGCTCATCTTGCCCAGAAGTTCCTCATGTGCAACATATTATTTAAATGAAATAAATGACAACGGCCAGCGCCTCATTGATTTTGCGTTCGTCTTGCTTCCCTCATCAACGCATACATAAAATGGCCTGGGTATTACCAGATAGCAACATCCAAAACCAGATCGACTGTGTTCTGATCCAACATCGTTGGGCCTTGAGCATACTTGACGTTCATACATACCGAGGAGCCAATTGTAACTAAGATTAATACTTGTATCAAATTAACCTATCGATGTTGTATGTCAAAGGCGTTGTCATCGAAAAACAGCCTGCTACATAAATTTGACATCGAAAGGCTCCAAACGGCGTCCGCAGCGGAAAATTTCAATTTGACCCTTGACAAACAGCTGGTTCCCATCTTACCAGACGCATCGCTGAAAGCCTTGGATGGCAGTGGAAGCGGCTATTCAAACCGTGACTGAACACACAACCGGACATCAAGCCCGGTGCGAAAGAGATGATAAGTTCGATGATCTGTCCCAAAATACGTTAGACAAAAGGAATCAGTCATACAAAGAATACTTGGGTAGGAAACCCAGGACGAAAAAAGAACATTGTGAAAATCTCAGAAGAGTAGCGAATAACGAAATTAGAATTAAGAAAATAAAAAAATTATGATGACCGATTGAGAAGTATCGATGTAAGTCTAGCGAGCAGCAACACAAGACAATTCTATTGAGAAGCTTGAAACGAGGTTATCAGCCCAAAACCGCGCTCTGCTGTAATGACAGCAGCAGCAGCAACATTACTGATGAAAACAGGATTAAAAGAAATATGGGCATCATATTTCAAGAGCCTTCTTAACCCTCCGCACAGCTCCAGAGCATCAGAGCCTATATATGTTTTTGGGGAGTTTCCATTGGCCCCACCAACTCTGGATAAAGTTAGCTCCACCACCAACGCCCAAAAGAATAATAAAGCGCCAGGCATCGATGAGATTCCAGTGGGGCTGATCGAATATGATGGCAGCAGTGTTCATAAAGCTATTCACAAAGTCATCCAGCACATTTGGCAATCACAACATATGCCGAACGAGTGGAGCCAATCAATTTTATTCTCTATCCACAAAAAATGTGACAAGCTACAGTGGAAAAACTACAGATGCATATCACTACTTTGTACGGCGTACAAAACGCTTTCAATGATATTAGAAAATAACATCGTATCATGCGCCGACTGTATTATGAGGGAGTATCAAGGACGTTCTGGAGCAGGTATATCGACGATAAGCCAATTGTTCACAGTCAAGCAGGTATTTGAAAAATGCTGGGAGTTCAATATAGACGTACACCAAATTTTCGTTGCCTGTATACAATCATACGACAGTATTGATCGTAACGTACTTTACCAAATACTGCTTCGCTTTGGCATCCCAGCCAAATTAGTCGGTCTTGCCAAAATGACAATGACGTTGACGACCTACAAAGCCTGCGTCAATAACCAACTCACCGATGCCTTTGACGCAAATATTGGGGAATGGGTTGGCTCCATTGCTATTCAATTTGACTCTGGAACATGCCATCAGAAAGCTACCTATATCGCTACAAGAGGTACGTTGCTTTAGAAGTTACGCCAAGTAGTAGCCTATTCGGATGACATCAACATTTTGTTGAAATCTTACAAAAAACTTTTCCAAAAACTCAACACCAATACAAAACTAGTAGGACTACAAATCAAGGAGGAAAAATATCTCAAGCACACAAAATATCACACTTGGTTAATACAGTATCAAAAACTAAGCGAATTTGTGTATTTAGACGCCAATGTAACGAGAACCGATCAAGAAAGAGACAAAATACGCCAAAGAATACAATTCGCAAATAAAATATTTTTTCAGTCTTGACGATGTTGAAGACCAGCTGTATACACGGGAAAGCAAAGCTCCAAGTATAAAAATCTGTGATAAGACCTGTAGTATGCTATGGGTGTGAAACATGGACACCAACCCATGCATCCGCAAATATATTGAACGCCTTTGAGCGACGGGTCCTGAGACAAATAATCGGGCCGAAGCTAGATGGGCACCATACAACCATGAGCTGCATGAAACTTTGACGAGCCGGAGGTCTCAACGATTGTTAGACTGCAGAAGCTGCAATGGGATGCCCACAAGAATTGTATGGACAATTAACGGATGCCCAAAAAGGTTTCGTCGGGAAAACTGAAGGCTGGAGACCAGTGGAGAAATCGAAGAAACGCTGGTTTGTTTCGATGAACACAGTTCATCGCTGTCAGATTTCAAAAATGGAGGATGCAATCAATGGACCGAGGCAGTTGCAGGCGCTTTTTGTAGGAAGCGAAAGCTTCCTAACTAGCTGTGACGCGCGGGCGGATCGATGGATAGGCAGGTGACAATTTTAGCAGGGCATTTTAAAAATACTTTATAATTGCCTTAAAAATTATGACTTTTAGGCGTCTATTCCATAGCTTTTTGCTGTTGTGGCCTATTGTAGTCAATCAAAATATTTGTTACAGTACTCTAGAACCAAATTGAATGTTATCGTCTGTCATTCAAAGTTTTTACTGGCTGCTTGACAATTGGAAAAAGGAGCCTAGATTCCTTTTTTAAATCCTTTGAATACGAAAAAAGATAAACATTTTGCAAAATGTTCAGAGATTTTGAATAAAAAGAGGAAGTGTTCAGAAAAAAGGAAATTAATATACGATGGCGAATCAAATTTAAACGGTAATTTAGCTACTCTGCTTAGCACGCATTTTCAAATTATATGCTATAGTGTAGCAGTTGCTGGCTCGTTTATAAGGAGTAGGAGAACCAGCTATGTCAGCAACCATGCTCAATTCTGTGCTCAGTAAAATCATGACCACGCAAGAGGTAGATCCGTCTGTCGAACATGAAGCATCATAAAGTTTTTAAGCAATGAATACGTTAAACTGTTAGACATTTCTAATCTTTTAAAGGCATAGTTGGGGGATACTACATCATCTTAGAATCGAGTATAAAAGTAAGCCAGGAAATTTAAGGGTGGACGAGAGCGTGTCAAAAATGAAAGCCATGATCGACGTCTTACAGATCACAATATCCGTGCCGTTCGAAGGGAGTTTTACTAATTAATTTTCTTCACGAAACAGACGCCGCTTGGAGCGTTTCAATATCAAATTTCTAAAAAAGGCTTTGTCTTCGCCAAATACGCCTTTGATGTACAACATTGATAAGTTAATTGATCAATAAATGATCTGAGTTACTATTGGCTCCTCAGAATGTATAACCGCCAAGTATGCTCGAGGCCCCACGTTGTTGGATCAAAACATGGTCGGTTTAGTTTTATGTGTTGCCATCCGATGATACCCAGGTCATTTTATATATGTGTTGATGTGGGAAGCAAGTCGAACCTATGACTAGATTTCTGCAACATGTAAAGCCAATCAGGCGCTAGGTGTTGTCATTTGTTTCATCATGGAGGCTATATTCTCCAGTCGTTCCCCACTGAGATAGCTCATTGCCAACTTCAGCATTGATATCACTCAAAATTACCTTTTTGTCGTTTGTAAACAATGATTCGACTAGTCTTTTCAGGTGATTGTAGAACATTTCCTTTGCTTCTTTATTATTTTCTTGTCAGGAAGTGTACGTTTATCAGCCAAATTTTGAAAAATTTCACATTAATATGGATCGCACACAACTGTTCACTAACTGCCTTAAAATCAATAACGTGTGGTTTGAGCTTCCTATAAAAAATAAATGCCACTCCGAATTCTCGCTTTCCAGTAGTCGTCCCACTTTTGAAAGTTGTGTGCGATATCATATCTTGAATATCACTTCGAGTCCAGTTCGTTTCCTGGATAGCCAGTATGTTAATTTGTATTGACTGCACTGTTGTTAAAGGTCCTTAACAGTGCCAGGGTTGCTCAGTGATCTGACATTCCAGGATCCAATGCTTTGATCCTTTTTCAGTTGTGAGTTCGTTGCCGTTAATCCAATCCATTCGAAGGCTCGGCTGCAGGTTCCAAAACAATGTAGGAGTTTATCAAAGACGGTAAATTAGCCCATCGCTCAACTTCCATTCCGGTGGCATCGTTATTACTCACACTTCCGTTATCAGGCACAGAAGACTTGCCTTCACCCTCTTGCGTCGCCACAAAGGGCATGTAAGTAGGATTCAGTAGCAGAGCTGCAGGTGTATTTGCAGTAATTGGCACTGTTATCAACATAGACAATTTTTATCAGGGGACTTTAGGAAACGCATAATTTTTTTTTAATTAACTCGTTGGAAAACTAGAATGACAAAATCTATTTATTGCCCATGAGCATAGCGATTGCAAGCAGTATTTTGGATGGCATCAGAACATTTGACGCATAAGCTTTTGTTCAAAAAATAGACTTTGTGACTCTAGATTTGATTTTAATGAATTACAAAAAATGGATTTCATTTTTATAGATTATGTTTTTCGTGGATTTTGAGATTTTGTGTTTTAACATGGGTAATCCGATTGACTTAAAGTACTCAAATAATTTTAGTTATTATTTTCCCGTTCATTTACTGTATAGTACGAGTACATGAAATACTCTGTATAAAATAATGCTTAACTTTGGTGCCCCAACAAAACTAGCCCGCATGGTCAAACTCACGATACTAAACACAGAGTCCCAGGTCAAGGTGAACGACGAACTAATGGACACCTTTATAATGGAATTAGGCTTAAAGTAAGGGAAAAGGTTTACCCCAATGCTCTTTAATATTGCTCTGGAATATGTCATCAGGAAGACATTAGCTGAAACCTGTGACGATGACATGAATATTATGGCATGATCATTCTCAGATGCCAAAGGAGTATTTGTGAGCCTAGAATCTGAAGCAAGCCAGATTGGCTTCAGAGTTAATGGAACTAAAACTAAGTTCATGACCCAAACGAGGAAGAAAATTACAGTTCGAAAAAACCTGAGCGAAGAAGGCTATAACCTTGAAAGCCAAGACAACCTTGTTTATCTTGGAGCCAACCTAAATAGAAGAGGCACCAAAAAGGAAGATGTTGGACGCCGCATAAGCGGTGCAAATAAAGAGTACTACTCCGTACCTCCCATTCTCTGGTCCAGAGTTTTGCAAAGGCAAAGTAAGCTCCATTTTTACAAATCACTAGGCAAACTTGTGCTATTATAGGAAATGAAACATGGACCCTGACGAGCCAATCTGAAAAGGCAGCGAACATTTTTAGACCCAAAGTGTCCCGGAAAGTCGGCGGCCCAGTAAAACAAAGAACAAAGTGGAAACTACGTTACAATGATGAATTGTGTGAACTATTAGATGAACCTGAATCCACTTGGAGGAAGTTACGAAAATTGCAATGGGTGGCTATTCAGAAAGAACGAAAGAAAACCAGCTACCCAAAAGAACATTGACGGGTAGAGCATGAGGGAAATATCCAGCGGGAAGACTGAAGACTCGATGGAAAGAAACGATAAAAGTGAATCGCAGATCTTTAATGGGAGTGATAAATTGGTGAACGTGGTCGCAGAACCGTGATGATTGAAGGAGATTAGTTCTGGAAGTCGACCCCCAGCTTTGGCTGTCGTACCATAAATGATGATGACAACATACTGCAGTGCTTGTTGGTTTATTATTAATTCTGTATGTGAGTCAAAAGAATTAATCCAATTTGTGCTGTTGTCAATGTATTCAAAGAATATTCGAATCAATACATACATTTCAATGCTGTTATTTTCCTCTACAAAAACAATAACACATCTCGAAAAGTTCAAGTCCTACTACTCAATTTCATTTGCAAATTTAATTCAATCCATGAAAAGTTTTAACTGATTGTAAAGTGTATTTGAGAATCAAAGGATGCCTCCTAACTGGCGCGTCTGGTGCTGAAGCGTTTCCAATAGGGTGTAGTTGGCAAAGTTTCATGCGGAAGGACGCAATAGAAAAGTTGATTTATGCATACAAGATGATCGTCCAGACGCTCTGCTTTTAAGAGAATAACTCCAGCGAATTGGAAATCCTTAATTTGTATGTCTGCTCAACTTTTCACTTTTCATTTGCGTTAAACCACATCTAAACTTACGCTAATTTTATTGTTTTCATTTCGAGCCGCTAAAAAAATATAAAATAAACATTTAAGATGGAAATTAGAAGAGATTAACACTTCATTACTTTGAAGAAAATGTTATCCTTGACATTCTTTGACAATTTTCAGTCACTTCTCGCAATCGAGAATAATCAGGATTGCCAAATATTGATTTTTTTAACAGCAAAGCAAAACAAAGCTGGTTTATGTTTACACGCTACCCTTGCCCCGCTTGGTCTGCACGTGCCATTTTGAATCAGGTTGAATGGTTACACAATGGTCCCAGTTTATAAACGATGACAGGATATCAAATGTCTTAAACGTAATTGCCGTCGAGTGGTTGGGTAAGAAGTCAATGCATGAAGGAGGACGATAGGTAGATTGCACTTGGATGGAAGAAATACTGAATGTGTGTTTCCATTGTCTTCGAGCTCCATTATGAGTTTCAAGTGTTTAACAGCCTCCCTTGGGGATCCTAAGTTTCTCTTGGTGAGCTTCTCACAACCGTCATTGAACAGGCTAAGCTGATAAGCAAATAGATGAAAATTCAATTGAGCCATAAGTGGAAATTGGAAGCTCTAGATTTGAAACAAAACATTGGCAATATTTGTTTGGAAATTTAATTGAATGCAGCTTTCATATATTACAAATGATGATTGATTTAATTGTTTGGTTTTGAGCAATTAATAAATGCCTTTCCTTCGTGGCTAGTGATATTAATGCAGTACTGGATTTTCTAGGATAAAGTAATTACTTTAAATCCAAATGACGTTATATGTGTAGCATACTAAAGGACTTTAAATAACGCCAACCCAACTCTTCACAGAACTGTTAAAATGAACTTGACAGGAATTTCAGATCACCCCTTTCAGACAGCGACGCATTGTTCCCTTAATCAAGGATGATTTCTATCTAAAGAATTGCAGCAGGAAGACGTTTTCACATTAGCAAGAAGCACATGAATTGAGGGGTTGGTTTGTTTCGCATGTACGAGACTAAGTGGTGTTTTCATGATTTTTGAGATTGAAAAAGAGTGGCAAGCAATGCCAGCTTATTCCACGTCGGAAAATGAGTTCACAGCTTCTTTTCAATTGCGTTGTTACCTGTATATAATGTAAGAGTTAAAGATGCAATGTTGTTGGTGTATTCTCAATTATACTCCTTAAGATTGTAGTGCAGCCAGAACGAGCCAGACATGACATGCGTGTGGTGTCCTTTACTTTTACTTTTCGAATTTCGAATTAAAACTCGTATGAGGCATGATGACTATTACGTGCTTGAAATGTGACTTTGATATAACTTGTGAAGCAGGATGTAAATAATATTTTGACTTACACATGCACACTGCTTTGTGTTGAGCTTTGTAGTATCTGCTACCAAAACCACTTATGTAAACGCAAATTCTTTCTGAGACTTTTAAAATTTATCTACTTTATAATTTTAAACACGAGCTGCTTCTCACAATATCTCGTAAGTTTTCCTACCTTATAATGGAGCGGTAGGAATCTAAGTTTATCTCAGCTGAATAAAAGAATTCAAACATTCATTAGTAAATCATGTACAGATTTAAATCGGAATAATTTGGCATTGCAGTGCTAAAATTTCTCCAGTTAATAATCCTTAAAGAAGCAAGACTAATTATTTTCAATAAATATTTTACGATGCATGGAATGATAAGAAGTGTTTGATGTAATTACATTTAATACAAGGTTTTAATCGCATACCAAAACAATATAAGTAAATGAACCAGGCTAGGATGCCACGTCAGCTTGAGAAGAAAGTGTTTTCAAAGTTTTATGCATTATATGTAGCATGGATATGGAAAGTACCATACCTGTCCACTTATCTCTGAAAATATGGAAGACATAAATTAAATATACAACTAGTTGGGTAAACAGACCTACGCTCATGTCAGAAGGGTTTTGTATTCAATTTACAAAATGCAGTCACCAGATCGAATCAAATCAAGAAACATGTCAAAGACGATTTTATTGGAGAAAATATGAAATACGAAGATCATACTATTATTAACAAAGTTGAACGAATTTCGACTTCTGAAGTTTTGTTATTGTTATACTCATAAATATCTCCCTTGATAATTATTTCAGATATCCATTCGCGAGGGAGGAAACACATTTTTCATGTATTTCCCCCCTGTGCCCCCACCGAAGCAAAAACTGACAGTTTAAGAACTGTTTTGAAATGCTCCCATGGAAACGTTCATCTATACTCATATCGGCTACGTTTGATGAATTTTTTTTCAGGGGCTATTCTCCTGTACTGTTATCATCGATTCATGGCCAATTTTTTCGAATCCTAGAATGGTTACAAAGCCCTTTTGCTAGGAGCTCTCTCCCGCCTTCTTGACTTGTTTCACTTATGAGCATTAATTGTAGGTACTCATCTTCAGTTATTCATTAAATTGAATCAAGTGTTCAGAGCATGCACCTTAAACGTTGAAGTTGGGAAAAAATAACTCAAAATTATCCAATCTTCGCATTTAAAACAGCCACTATTTTGTTTTACGATTACTGTACCACTAGCTGAACCGATTCTCAAAGATCTGCATGACACCTATCATTCCTGAAATTTTCATGCGAATCCCAGCAAAATTGTAATGTCTGAGTCGGTAAAAAGCGCATGTTGTTCCAAAGCCATATGTTGCCATAGCAATAAATGCAGCGCATATTGTTCCATAGTAATACAGGAAAATTCAAACCGCTATAACTTCGCTAAATATGATTCAATCTTTATGAAACTTTCAGGATGGATCAACCTTTTAAATAGTCATCTGTGTACTGAATTTCATAGAATTTAAGGGTACCGTTAAGATTTTATTCAAGAAAACATAAAATCGATAAATCATACTATTACTAACAAAGTTGAGTGAATTGCGACTTCTAACGTATTTGTTGTTGTTGTACTCACCAAGGCCTACATTCCTGATTTTTTTCAGATTTTTCGGATCACAGGTGTCCAATCGCGAGGGGGGGATACAAATTTTTCGTGTATTTCCCCTCCCTGTGCGCCCCCTCGAAGCAAACTTTGCCAAACTGAGACCTGTTTTGAAAAGCTCTCATCAAGACCTTTCATATGATACACATATCGGCTACTTTCAATGAAATTTTTTTTTTGGGGGGTCACTCTCCTATACGGGGAGACCCCCCTTAAATACCTTATAAAATTTTTTTGTAGTTGAACTTTGAAGAGAACACCACTTTACACCTACATACAAAATTTGATGGTTCTAGTTTAAGTAGTTTCTGAGAAAAACTGCTGTGACACACGGACGGACAGACAAACGGACAGACAGGACGCGATTTTAGTAGGGTTTTGTAAAATTATTTTACAAAACCCTAAAAAATTAACTCTTAACTACGCCTTTGTTTTGCGAGTGGCTGCCAAAAAACATAAGGGAGTTGTTGTGATTCTGTGGATGAAAACGTCCGTCACGTTACCGTCAAAGAAGAGTGCTATCATGTTATGTTGGAGGATTATTTGCGGCAAGAATTGGATGAACTTGACATCAACAGTATAGGATTTCAACAAGACGGTGCCACTTGCCACACAGCACGCCTCACAACCGATTTATGGATATTTTTTTATTTATTGTTATGGTCTTAAAGGAAACCCCTAGAATGTCTTCTGTATTCCATACGAGTTGCAAGCTGGAAACATTGTTCCACTCTATGTCTTCGTTCAAGCCAAAGCTTTTATCATGTAAGCTTTGGTCGATGATATCGTATACTAACGAGCAATTTTTTTTCGGTGACCACTCCCCTATGTGGGGAGTCCCCCCTTATACATCTTATAATTTTTTTTTTGTGACATTTTGAAGAAGGCGTCACATTGCACCTACTTACAAAGTTCTATGTATCTAGCTTATGTAGTTTGCGAGAAAAAGTGGTGTGAGATATGGACGGATGGACGGATTTTGTAAAATGATTTTAACCAAAGCCTTAAAAATACTGGCAATCTAGGAAACAAACTGGACTGGAAATGATATTCAAGACATTAGATCGCACACATATTAAAAAGTTGAAAGCCTACTGTAAAACGACAATACGGAGCGGCCTTTATTATCGATAGGGAATTCAAACCGCACGTTACTGATTTTAAGGCAGTCAATGAATAGTTGCGTGCGATCCATATAAATTTGAAATTGTTCAATATTTAGCCGAAGAAAAGAACGAAAAAATGAAGGAAACATTTAACAAGGACTAGTCGACTCATTTCGTACAAACGACACATAAGCAATTTTGTGTGATTTCATCATTTATGTAGGCAATAAGCTCATCGGGGAATGATTGGAAGATATGACCTCCATGATGAAACATATAACAACAGCCAGCACCTGATTGCCTTTGCATGTAGCAGAAATCTAGTCATACGTTCAACTTGCTTCCCACATCGACGCATTCATAAAATTACCTGGGTATCACTGGATGGCAACACAGAAAACCAGATCGATCGTGTTCCGATCCACCAACGTTGGGTCTCGAGCATACTTGACGTCCGTGCATACCGAGGAGCCAACTGTAACTTAGCTCATTACTTGATCAAATTAATCTATCGTTGTCGTATGTCAAAGGCATACTCGACGAAGACCAGCCCGCTTCAAAAATTCGACATCAGAAGGCTCCAAACGGAGTTTGTGGCGAAACATTTCATGGAGACTCTCGACAACAAGCTGGCTCCCAGCTTATCAGACGCATCGTTAAAGACGAGCAACGAGCTCTGGATGAAAGTGAAAGCGGCTATTAAGATCGTGACAGAACAGACGATTGGACATCAAGCACGGAGAAAGAGAAATGATTGGTTCAGTGATGAGCGCCAGAATGCGTTAGACAAAAAGAATCAGGTGTACAAAGAATATTTAGGTAGGAAAACGATGACGAAGAGGGAATACTATGAGAATCCCAGAAGAGTAGCGAAAAAGATAATTAGAATTTAGAAAAAAATACTATTATAATGACCAATTGAGAAAAATAGGTGTAAGTCTAGCGAGCAACAACTCAAGCCAACCATACAAAGTAGTGAAAAGCCTGAAAAGTGGTTAATAGCCCAAAACTACGCTGTCCTGATGACATTGGCTAAATCCTCGCTGATGAAACCAAGATTAAGGAAAGATGGGCAAAATTTCAAGAACCTCCTTAATCTTCCACAGATTTTCAGAGCATTGGAGCCTATAGATGTTTACGGACAGCTTCCATTGGCCCCACCAACTCTGGATGAAGTTTCTTCCATCATCAAAGCTCAAAAGAATAATTTAGCACCAGGCATCGATGAGATTCCAATAAAGCTCATCAAATATGGTGGTAGCAGTGTTCATCCAGCACATTTGGCAACAAGAACATATACCGAAAGAGTGGAGCCAATCAATTATATTTCCTATCCACAAAAAAAGTGACAAGTTACAGTGCGAAAGTTTTAGAGGCATATCACTACTTTGTACGGCGTACAAAATATTTTCAAAAATCTAAAAAATTTAGATCAGATCATACGCCAACGGTATTATTGGAGAGTATCAATGTGGTTTTAGAGCAGGCGGATCGACAGTAGACCAATTGTTCACAATCAAGCAGGTACTTGAAAAAAGCTGGGAGTTCAACATACACGTACACCAAATTTCCGTTGACTTTAAGCAAGCATACGACAGTATTAATTGTAACGGACTGTACCAAATAATGCTGTGCTTTGGCTTTGGTCTTACCAAAATGACAATGACGTCGATGACCTCGCAAGTCTGCATCAATAACCAACTCACCGATGTCTTTGACACAAAAATCGGACTAAAGTAGGGAGATGGGCTGGCCTCATTGCTATTAAATTTGGCTCTGGAATGTGTCATAAGAAAGTTACCTGTCGATACACGAGGTTCATTGCCATGAAGTCAAGTTAGGTAGTATCCTTTGCTGATGACATCAAAACTTTGTCACGGTCATTAACAACTGCTGAAGAGATCTTCTTGAAACTCGACAGCAAGGTAAAACTAGTAGGGCTACAAATCAATGAAAATAAAACAAAGCTCATGACGCAGTCGAGGAAAGACACCTCGAATAACAAAATATCGCACTTGGCGAATACAGTATAGAAAATGTGGGCGAATTTATGTATTTAGACCCCAAAATAATGAAAACGGGCAATGAAAGAGACAAAATACGCCGAAGAATACAGCTTGCAAATATAATATTTTATTCAGTTATGACGATATTGAAGACTAGATGCATACACAGGAAAACAAAACTCCAAGTATACAAATCTGTGAAAAGACCTGTGTTATGCTATGAGTGTGAAACATGGACCCTAACCCAAGCATCCGCAAATATATTGAACGCCTTTGAGTGACTGGTCCTGAGGCAAATAGTCGGAATAAAGCTAGACGGGGACCAATGGTGAATTCGACACAACCTTGAGCTGCATGTAATTTTTGACGAGCCTGAGGTCTCAACGATTGCAAGACTGCAGAGATCGCGATGCGCTGGGCACATGAATCGTTTGGACGAATAACGGATACTCAAAAAGGTATTTGTTGGGAGAACTGAAAGCCGAAGACCAGTAGGGAAACCGAGGAAACGCTGGTCTGACTCGGTCAATGAAGGTAGTTCATCGCTGCTCGGATTTCGAAATTGGTGGACGCGATCAATGGATCAAGACAGTCAGAGACGCTATTTGCAGGAAGCCAATTCCCGAGAGGGAATATAGTGCTACAAAGATGAAGAAGATATTATGTATGTGGAATGTTGGAATTCCTCATGCATATTTTGTTTTGAAAATATTCTCAGTATATCATTTAAATTGGTGTTCCTTATTTAAATAATTTTGAGGTGAGCTAAAGTTCTTTCGTCACTTCGAGTTTTATTTTTCCTTGTCATTATCATCAGGTATAGTTGCCATAGAAACATACACCGATTAGAACAAGCCTCGAATATTGGCCGGACCTACCACTAATATACTATAACACATATTCGTACATGTAACAAGATATTTCGATTTCAAATTTAACATAGCTCTATTTCTTATTTAACATAATTATAATTCTTTTTCAAATTCAACGTACAATTACTTTGCAAACCCTCTAGTTTTGTGGCTTGTCCATCCTTCGGTCCATACACCTGTTCTACCATGTATCGCTGCAAGTTTACTGAGAAACTGCAATAGCTTGAACCATAAAACTCCCTGACAAGTTAAGCATGTTGACTTCTTTAAACATTTAGTTTAAAAACAAGTTGGGTAAACAGACCTACGGTCATGTCAGAAGGGTTTTGTATTCAATTTACAAAATGCAGTCACCAGATCGAATAAAATCAAGAAACGATTTTATTGGAGAAAATGTGAAATTCGAAGATCATACTATTATTAACAAAGTTGAACGAATTTCGTGTTCTGAGATTTTTGTTGTTGTTATACTCATAAATATCTCCCTTGATAATTATTTCAGATATCCATTCGCTAGGGAGGAAGCACATTTTTCATGTATTTCCCCCCTGTGCCCCCACTGAAGCAAAAACTGACAGTTTAACAACTGTTTTGAAAAGCTCCCATGAAAACTTTCATTTCATACTCATACCGGCTACGTTTGATGAATTTTTATTTTCAGGAGCCACTCTCCTGTACTGTTATCATCGATTAATGGCCAATTTTTTCGAATCCTAGAATGGTTACAAAACCCTTTTGCTAGGAGCTCTCTCCCGCCTCTTTGACTTGCTTCGCTTATGAGTATTAATTGTAGGTACTCATCTTCAGTCATTCATTAAATTGAATCAAGTGTTCAAAGCATGCACCTTAAACGTTGAAGTTGGGAAAAAATAACTCAAAATTATTCAATCTTCGCATTTAAAACAGCCACCATTTTGTTTTACGATTACTGATACCACTAGCTGAACCGATTCGCAAAGATATTCATGACACCTTTCATTCCTGAAATTTTCATGCAAATCCTAGCAAAACTGTAGTGTCTGAGTCGGTAAAAAGCGCATGTTGTTCCATAGCCATATGTTGCCATAGTAATAAATGCAGCGCATATTGTTCCATAGTAATACAGGAAAATTCAAACCGCTATAACTTCGCTAAATATGATTCAATCTTTATGAAACTTTCAGGATAGATTAACCTTATAAATAGACATCTATGTACTGAATTTCATAGAATTTAAGGGTACCGTTAAGATTTTATTCAAGAAAACATAAAATCGATAAATCATACTATTACTAACAAAGTTGAGTGAATTGCGACTTCTCACGTATTTGTTGTTGTTGTACTCACCAGGGCCTACATTTCTGATTTTTTTTCAGATTTTTCGGATCACAGGTGTCCAATCGCGAGGGGGGGGGACACAAATTTTTCGTGTATTTCCCCTCCCTGTGCGCCCCTTGAAGCAAACTTTGCCAAACAAAGACCTGTTTTGAAAAGTTCTCATCAAGACCTTTCATTTGATACCCATATCGGCCACCTTCAATGAAATTTTTTTTTCGGGGGGTCACTCCCCTATATGGGGAGACCCCCCTTAAATACCTTAAACAAATTTTTTTGTATTCGAACTTTGAAAAGAACACCACTTTACACCTACATACAAAATTTGATGTTTCTAGCTTAAGTAGTTTCCGAGAAAAACTGCTGTGACACACGGACGGACGGACGGACGGACGGACAGACAGACGGACAGACGGACAGACAGGACGCGATTTTAGAAGGGTTTTGTAAAATTATTTTACAAAACCCTAAAAATTGTGTAAGGTATTCAAGGTTCCCCCTATGTTTATACCGAAAAGCCAATAAGGTCTTCTAGAAAACATTTTAAAAAAGTTTTTTGACTGGTACTTTACCTTCAAAACGTGCAAGGGAAAGAGAAATCTTCGAAAAGTGTCCACTTTTCCTCCCGATTTGACATTTTCGATCCAAAAATTCTCAAAACAAGTTGGGTAAACAGACCTACGCTCATGTCAGAAGGGTTTTGTATTCAATTTACAAACTGCAGTCACCAGATCGAATCAAATCAAGAAACATGTCAAAGACGATTTTATTGGAGAAAGTATGAAATACGAAGCTCATACTATTATTAACAAAGTTGAACGAATTTCGACTTCTGAGGTTTTTGGTATTGTTATACCCATAAATATCTCCCTTGATAAGTATTTCAGATGTCCATCCGCGACGGAGAAAACACATTTTTCATGTATTTACAACCCCCCCCCCCCCACTGTGTCCCCACTGAAGCAAAAACTGACAGTTCAACAACTGTTTTGAAAGGCTCCCATGAAAACTTTTATTTCATACTCATATCGGCTACGTTTGATGAATTTTTTCTTCAGGGGCCACTCTCCTGTACTGTTATCATCGATCAATGGCCAATTTTTTCGAATCCTATAATGGTTACAAAACCCTTTTGCTAGGAGCTCTCTCCCACCTCCTTGACTTGTTTCACTTATGAGCATTAATTGTAGGTACTCATCTTCAGTCATTCATTCAATTGAATCAAGTGTTCAAAGCATGCACCTTAAACGTTGAAGTTGGGGAAAAAGAGCTCAAAATTATTCAATCTTCGCATTTAAAACAGCCACTATTTTGTTTTACGATTACTGATACCACTAACTGAACCGATTCTCAAAGATATACATGACACCTATCATTCCTGAAATTTTCATGCAAATCCTAGCAAAATTATAGTGTCTGAGTCGGTAAAAGGCGCATGTTGTCCCATAGCCATATGTTGCCATAGTAATAAATGCAGCGCATATTGTTCCATAGTAATACAGGAAAATTCAAACCGCTATAACTTCGCTAAATATGATTCAATCTTTATGAAACTTTCAGGAGAGATCAACCTTATAAATAGACATCTACGTACTGAATTTAATTGAATTTAAGGGTACCGTTAAGATTTTATTCAAGAAAACATAAAATCAATAAATCATACTATTACTAACAAAGTTGAGTGAATTGCGACTTCTGACGTATTTGTTGTTGTTGTACTCACCAAGGCCTACATTCCTGATTTTTTTCAGATTTTTCGTATTACAGGTGTCCAATCGCGAGGGGGGGGGACACAAATTTTTCGTACATTTCCCCTCCCTGTGCGCCCCCCGGAGCAAACTTTGCCAAACTAAGACCTGTTTTGAAAAGTGCTCATCAAGACCTGTCATTTGATACCCATATCGGCTACCTTCAATGAAATTTTTTTTTCGAGGGGTCACTCTCCTATATGGGGAGACCCCCCTTAAATACCTTATAAAATTTTTTTGTAGTTGAACTTTGAAGAGATCACCACTTTACACCTACGCACAAAATTTGATGTTTCTTGCTTAAGTAGTTTCCGAGAAAAACTGCTGTGACACACGGACGGACGGACGGACGGACGGACGGACGGACAGACGGACAGACGGACAGACTGGTCGCGAAACTAGTAGGGTTTTGTAAAATTATTTTACAAAACCCTAAAAAAACCTTATGGAAGCAAAAAATACGCCCGAGGTCAGCATTTGATCTTCTTTGCTAATAATAAAATATTTTATGAATTTCAACTTTTTTTACCGTTTTTATAATACATTAGTTACTTAGGGACTATAGGGTAACTGTCGTTTAATTTTTTAGTTTAATAAAGTATAACATCTTCAGCCATAGACCCTGTGTAGGCAAATGTCATGTAATGCCCTTCTGGGGGGACCAATCAGATCCAATTCTATGTGGAATTTCAACAATAATTTCTCCTGGCTTCATTTAATGTGCAAAAATATTTTTAAAACTTTTGACAAGTTCCCGAGGAGTGAAATACGTGGTTGGTGTTAATGGGGTAGTTTTCCAGAAAGAAAGTGGAGCAATAAAAAAATTTTAAGTTGCAATAAGTAAGCAATAAATTTGCAATAAAATTTGTACCTACAATGAATGCTCCTTGATAAAGTGGATGATGTATCTTAATGTAGAGGAGGGGTAAAATACACCAAAGGGGAAGGAGGAGTGAGATACGCCGTAATGGTTGGAGGGGTTGTTTCGGAAACTTATCGCCACCAATAAATTTGCTATCAAATATTCCATCTCGAAAATGTTTCTATCTGTATTGGTTCTTAAGATTCGGGTGTGGCTGATACAGCTTCAGTCTTAAGCCATATTACCGGCATTTCTGGGGAAAGAAGTGGAGCAATCAGATTGAGTTCTACGTAAAAGTTTGATAATAACTTCCCCTGGCTTTATTCAGGATGCAAGAATATTTTTACAACTTTTGACAGATTCCCAGGGGTGTAATACGCGGCTGGGGCTGATGGGGTGGTTTTTCGGAGAAGGATGGAGTAATAACATTTTTTGATGCTCTATAAATTAGAAATAAAATATGCACCTACAATGAATCCTCCCTAATAAAATGGATAATGTAGCTGAATATAGAGGAGTGGTGAGATATGCTGTAGCAGTTGAATGGGTGCTTTCGAGAACTTGCTTGTTATTTATATTGCCAGCAATAAATTAGCAATGAAACAAACCACCTCGCAAATGCCTCTATTTGCATTGGTACTTGAGATACGGGGTGGCTGATGTAGTTTAAATGTAAAGCAACATTACCCCCTTTTCCGGTGGCAGGAGAAGAGAAAAAAATATTTTTTTGCGTCAAAAATTAGTTATAAAATTTGAAGTTATAATTAAAACTCCCTCATAAAGTAGATGATGCAGCTTAATAGGCATCGCTTCCACGGTCTTGTAATCGCTGAGACCTCCGGCACGTAAAATTTTACAGAAATCATAGTTGTATTGCATTCGCCATTGGTCTCCGTCATGCTTCGTTTTAATTATTTGCCTGAGTGCTCACCTTTCAAAGGTGTTCAATATGTTTGCGGATGCTGGGGATAGGGTCCACGTTTCACACCCATATCATAACGCAGGTCTCATCACCGATTTGTATACGTGAAGCTTTGTTTTCCTGTGTATGGAGCTAGTCTACAAGATCGTGAAAACTGAATAAAATATTTGGTCGGTTTGCTGTATTCTTGGGCGTATGTCGTCTCTTTTATTAGCGGCCATCGTGATTTTGGGGGCTTCATATAAAAATATGCCTGTTTTCTTATATTTATGGTATTTGAAGTACAAGTATTTTTCCTCGACTGCATTGTGAGCTCTTGTTTTATTCTCACTGATCTGTAGTCCCACTAGCCTTGCTTCGCCGTAGAGTTTCAAGAAATATTCTTCGGGGGCTATCAACGACCGTAATAAAATGTCGACATTATGTAATAAACATAAGCAGTCGAGCAGCCCCGTGGTGATCAGGAGTGGCTGCTCCTGAAGAGATAAGGTGGTCACCCCGTCGAAACTGCTTAGTTTGTTGTTTTACTAGTGTAAAGTAAACTGCATCCGTCAAGTTTCCATCCTTTAGGCAGAGATGAGTGGTTCACTTCAGCCACTTTAACATCTTTAGGTTTGACATTCCCCTTGTAATGCAACGACCTTCTTCGGTGAAAGTAACGGTTGCTGTTTGTGTAATGTTTGCGTTTGTCTCAAGCCTCCGTGTCCGCTACCTTTAACGAGGCAAAACAATATTGAATTTCAGTAGAGTAGATTAATTGACACCTAATAGAACTTTTCTAAAGACAATAAAAACTTATCGGTGCGTCTTGTAGAGTAGAGTACGCGTGATAAGTATTTTGTAGTGTAGCTTCGTGGCTCGACAAGAACCCGCCTCATATGATCCCGCAAATGCTAGTCGTCAAGCACGCGTACGCGGTCGTTAAGCGAAGCTAGTTAGCTGAGCTCGGTAATGTTTTAGCTTGCTGGCACTTGTGCCAGACCATCGGCACCCGTGTCCTACACGGACATTTCTAAAATCATTACAATTATCCGCACAGAATACCGCTTGGCTCGACATGTATAGTGACGTACCTCTTTTATTGAGAGGTAGCTTTCTTATGACATATTCCAGAGCCCAAGTGAATAGCAATGGGGCCAGCCCTTTAATCCGATATTTGTGTCAAAAGTGTCGACTAGCTGGTCATTGACGTAGACTCACAAGTCTTCGTCAATGATCGATATCATAGTCATTTTGGTAAGGCGGACTGATTCGGCTAGGAAACCAAGACAAAGCATTCTTTGTTACAGTACGCTATGATCAATACTGTTCGTATGCTTGCTTAAAGTCAACTAAAACTTGGTGTACAACTATGTTGAGCTCCCAGTATTTCTCAAGTACGTGCTTGATTCTAAGCAATTGGTCGATTATCGATCTTCCGGCTCTAAAGCCATCGTGATGCTCCCCAATAATACTTTTAGTGCATGGTCTGATTATATTTTCTCAGATCTTTAAAAGTATTTCATACGCCGTACAAAGAAGTGATATGCCTCCATAGTTTTCGCACTGTAGATTATCATCTTTTTCGTTAATAGGGAATTGATCAGCTACACTTGTTTGGCATATGTTTTGATTGCCAAATGTGCTGGATGACTTTGAAGATTTCTTTCTGAACACCGTTGCTATCATATCTAATGACTTCCACTGGAATCGCATCGATGCCCGGCGCTTTATCATTTCTTTGGGCTTTGATGGTGGTAGAAACTTCATTCAGAGCTGGTGGGGTCAATAGAAGGTTTCCAGGAATATCTATAGGCTCCAATGTTCTGGAGCTGTGGATATCCTTGAAATATAATGCATATCTTTCCTTGATCCTGTTTTCATCAGGGATGATGTTGCTTATGTCATCACGATAGATTGTGGTCTTGGTCTTTTAACCTAGTAAATTTTGTATGTTTGTGTTGTGTTGCTGCTCATCAGACTTATATTCATGTTTCTCAATTGGTTGTCATAGTATTTTATTTATTATTCGCTACTCTTCTGAAATTTTTATAATCTTCTCTCTTCATGCTGGTTATCCTAAATATTGCTTGTACGCCTGATTATTTTTGTATAACGCATTCTGGCTGCATGCAAAATCAATCAGGCACTGACCGTTGTTATTTTTTTCATCGTAGAGGCCATATCCTCCACTTGCTCCCTTATGAGATAGGTTATTGCCTCCCTTTGCGATAAAATCACCTAGAATTATTTATGTGTCTTTTGTAGGTAATGAGTCGAGTCTTTTCAGGTGATAGTAGTTTTCTTTATTTCTTCGGCTAAATTTTGAAGAATTTAGAATTTATACAGATTGCGCGCAATCGTTCATTGACTGCATTAAAATCCATAATGTGTGATTTGAACTCCCTATCCACAATAAAGGCCACTTCGAGTTCTTGCTTTCTAGCAGGCTTATGTACCAAAGCAAAGTACTATTTGGTACAGTATGTTAAGATCAAAGCTGTCGTATGCTTGCTTAAAGTCAACAAAAATTTAATGTAAGTCTATGTTGAACTCCGATTATTACTCAAGTACCTGCTTGACAGTGAACAATCGGTCTATCTGCTCTAAAGCCAACTTGATAAGCCTCAATAAAAATGCTCGCTTATGATCTGATTTTATTTTCTTAGAACTTTGAAAATAGCATCGATGCCCGATGCTTTATGATTCTTTTGAGCTTTGATGGTGGAACAAATTTTATTCAGAATTGATGGAGCCAATAGAAGCTCTCCAGGCACATCTATAGGCATCGATATTCTGGAGCTGTGCGGAGGATTTAGGAGGTTCTTTAAACATTATGCCCATCCTTCCTTAATCCTGGTTTCTTTGGCGATGATGTTGCCAATGTCTTCATGGTAGACCGTGGTCTTGGAATGATAACTTCGTTTCAAGCTTTTCACTAATTTGTATGTTTGTCTTGCTGCTCGTTGGACTTATTGTACATCGACGCTCCATTTGTCGTCATAGTATTTTCTTTTCATAATCTATTCGCTACAATTTTAAGATTTTCATAATGTTCTCCTACATAAGAATTCGTTGTGCACCTGATTATTTTTGTCTTACACGTTTTGGCACTCATCATCGAACCAATCATTTTTTCTCGCCGGGCTTGATGTTCGATTGTCTGTTAGTTACTCTCGAGGCCCAACGTTGTTGGATTAGAACATGGTCGAACTGATTGTGAGTATTGCCATCTAGTAATATCTAGGCCATTTTGTGTGCGTCGATATATCCCCTAGTCGTTCCACGATGAGAAAGCTCATTGAAAATATCCAGAGCTATTTTTGTGCTATTTTTAGGCAATTAGTAAATTAGTCTCTCCATGTGATTGTAGAACGGTTCCCTTGGATCTTCGTCTATTTCTCCAGTTAGGTGTGCCCGCTTACCAGCCAAAATTAGAAGAATGTCGTTTTTATACGAATCACACACATATCTTCATTGACTGCATTAAAATCAATAACGTTTGATTTGAACTCCCTATCCACAATAGACGCCCCTACAAACTCTCACCCTCCAGTAGGCTTCCCACCTTTGAATATTGTGTGCGATCTCATATCTTGAATATCACTTCCACTCCAGCTTTTTTCTGAATTGACAGTATGTCGAACTTAAATTGACTGGCCTGTTGTAGAAGGTCCTTAAAAGTGCCAGGGTGGTTGATTGATCTGATATTCTAGGATCATTTTTTGTTTGCTCAGTCGTTGCCCCCACAAAGCAGGAAAAGTAGGATTTAAAAGCCAAGCTGTAGGTGTATGTACAGGTATTGGCATTTCTCGGCATTTAGTGTTCAATCAATGGATAACCGGTAAACCCAATGTGCCTCCATTTCATACTATTTTGTCGTGGGATTAAAGGTAAGTAATCATGTAAACTCTGGGTTGAACAAGCAAGGAATCTCGCTTCTTTTCTTAACTCGGCTTGAAACCATGTACGGCAGCGTTAAAATATCCCTATATTTCACCTTTTCCAAGTCCATGGTTGTATAGCTGCTATGCGCTTTAGCCCATCCTAGGCGAGCTTTTTAACATGGGCGTAAATTCTGGTTTTTCACATGACTGACAACATTTGATATCGTTTTCGTATAATGGCCTCCGTAACGTTTTCATAATCTCAATTTAATGCTCCTCCAATTTTTTATTGATCATTTTCGAAATTGTGTCACGATTCTCTAAAGCGCATGCAAGGATCCGCCAGTCAATCCGTGGAGTTGTTTTAAGTTTTCAGCAGCAGTTTTTTGCTTGTTGAAAGCTTACGGAATATCCTTACTTTTTCTGGCTACCTTCGTTACTGTTTAGTAAGAAATGCCTTCGTTCTTCACAACATCTTGGAAAAAGCACTTTCTGCTATCAATCAGCCCAGAAATATATGCTTTTTGTCGTCAAAATTCTGCCCCATTTACAGTTTCCTTGCACAAAGATTCTAAAAAATGTACATTTCCCAGTGAGGTGGATGTCCTTGAAGAAGACAGTCTTCCTGATTCTGGTCCTTGTAGTCCTGATGGCCCTGCTCATCTTAATGACTCTGACGACCCAGCATGTGATAGTGGTGTTCTGACTATGTTTGCAAAGTTGGGTTCCCGTGACAGTTGTGAAAGTTCAGGTTGTAAAAACTTTTTCACAATAGCTTTATGTGCTGCTAGAATGCTCAGTTTTTCTCTCCTTTCAGGATGCAATTCATTATATATATAACCATATAAAACCATAGAGTTTACTGCAGCTACTGATAGTCAATCTATTGCAACCTTTTTATACAATAGTATAGTTTTTTTTTATAGGAGAGTTCTACTTGCCATTTAATCAGCCACCTTTATACCTTTATTTCCTTTGTTGTAACAGGATCATGTTGGGCTTGAGTTTCGGAATACATTTCTTTAACATAGCATAGCACTTCTTTAACATAGCAAGTCGACAATGCACAAATATCTCTTCATTTTAGCACCGTTACGTTTTCATTCTTTTGTTTCACTGCAACCTCACCTATCGCCAGTGTAGCATCCATAACATCTTTGGGAAAACCTCTTCTTTTTTTGTTCACTGTGCCCCAAAGACCCGTATTGCGGGAAAGTAAAAAAACCTTAATCAAGGAGACTTTCTGCCAAAGTTACAACTTTACTGCTAGAGGCATCCAAGCCAAAACTTCTACACTTTGTCCACTGTAAATTTGAAATCCCCACGTGTAACATTCTACAGAGCACAGCTTATAGATTTTTGTGTCATATTTATGTGTCTTCGAGGGTATGTATTGCCGGAACAGTAGTCTACCATGGAAGTGAACCATCGTCTCGTCAACTATAATAATATGTCCAAGCAGATAAATGGCTTGGGAATTTTCCTCAATCAGGTCTTTCAAGGGACTGATTTTGTACAGCCAGTCATTCTCATCTCTGGGTGCATTGTTATCACAAAAATGCCAGTAACTCAGGATCAACCGAAATTTGTTGTAAGACATATTTACCTTATGGAGCAATGGGTGATAGTAAATTTCATCTTTCTTTCAATAGCATTCAAGGGCTGGGAAAACTATTACACCCGTAAGAAATACAACGCCAGAAGTATCAAAATTTCAGGTTCTTCCATATCTGACCAACGTAATTTGCAACTATGTGGATGGGCACGTTCTTGTAACAGCCGTTAAGCATACAAATTGGTGTGTTGCACCATCATATGCATTACGTCATCATCAACAATTTTACGGAAAATTTTAAAAACATCAGTGTCATAATCAAATAATAACTGCTGATGAAGTAGTTTATCAAGGCCTATGAACTGTTGCCACGATAATACCTTGACTTCAAGACTCCACTGGGATTCAAATTCTGCAGCAGCATTTGATTATCTTCGTCTTGTTGGTTCCAATGCGCGAGATGAAACATTGGGCATGGGAAGTTGAATAAAAAGCTCGCGGGCACTAAGGCTGGAACACTCATTTGCATCAGTCCCAACCTCCACTTCACCGGTGGTCATTTTTATTGGTTCCTCAATATCTGGCCTAACTTCTATAGACGGTTCCATATCTTCATCATCTCCGTCGCCTTGGTCATCTTCCTGATCCAATGATTGCATCTTCACTATCAGAATCTTCCAAGAGTCTTCTTATGTCTTCGTCACTAAGTTTTGCCATTTCAACAATTCACAACAATAAAAAACGGAAAACAAAACACAAACTAGAAAAATTGTTACTCAATGTTATGATTATACCGTTCCTACAGGAAAAATATTTTTTATAGTTGAGCACACGTCATTTTTCTACCAAAACTAAGGCTGCCATCCATACTCTGTAATAGTAGCTATCAGTCCTTATCTCAAAAACTAGAGTTGAAATGGTAAAGTGACATTATAATTGGAAAATACTTTATTTTCTCCAAATAATTTTTTTCCTCTCTGATGCATGGTATACTTTATGCTTCTCAAAAAAAGTTGGCCACCCTTACCATCGTATGATTCCTGCTTCTGCCAGTTTTTGTGCATACGATTTTATCGGCTCGATTCCTATCTCCTGGTACAGCACCTTGTTGGGGTAAGACCGTCTGTCCTCCCGTCTGTATGGTTCTGTGCAAGCCCGAAGGATTTTTCGCTTCACTAATCCTATCTTGCTACATTTTGTTTTCGGAGCTCCAATCCATATCATCACCGCATATGTGATGATCGGACGAATTAAGGTTTTATAGGCCAAAATCTTGACTCGCTGGCTCGCTGTCGAATGTTTCCTGAAAAGAGGTAAAAAAAGATGGTACACATATGTACTTTTTTCAAAATAGTACTTCGTTTGCCTAGAGCAGTGTACCATCTGCCCATTCAACTTAACCCTGGAGTTACAGATGCCTCTTGCACGACGACAGAAGTTTTTTTGGGCGTTCTTGAGCACAATTAATTCATTTTTCTTTGCATTTACATTGATTCCCCATTTCCGGCAATATGCAGCAAGAGATTCCAACTATCTTTGGAGCCGCATACTAGCAAAGCGCAAATTGTGCTCAGATGACTAACAAGTCATCAACGAAGATGTTCACCTGTGTTCCGGGTTGATACTCATCTCTTACGCCTGGGACGTCAGAGGTGAATATGTTGAAAATGAATGGGGCTAATAAAGACCCCTGTGGGACCCCCAAGTCAATACCAACTGGGCCTGAACTAGCTCCACCAGCCACCGCAAAGGCAGTTCGTCCCCTCATGAAGCTGCCTATAATTTTCACAATATGGGCCGGAAAGCCAAGATTTATCATTTTGTAGAGAAGCCCATTGACCCATACAGAGTCAAAAGCTTTCTTCACATCGATCAGGCAAGCTACAACAAGCTTATTGTTGCGCCAGCTTCTCGTTATATCAGCTTGGAACACGGCCATTGCATCCACCAAGGAGTGAGCTTTTTTTGAGGCCAAATTGTCTTTCCGGCACAATTCTTGCCCCGGCAGAGAATTGTAGAATACCTTCAAGTATTACCCATTCAAGAAGCTTACCCATGTTTGAAAGCAACGAAATCGGACGAGTATCGACTACGTAAGTACTGCCCAACTTCTTGGGTATTGCGAATATTTTCGCATATTTTCATTGCTGAGGGAAGTAGCAAATGTTAATGCAGTTATTTAGAATGATCGCAAGGAGAACAAAGAAAACATGGGGAGCCTTTTAAGCATATAATTGGAGATTCCATCATCCCCTGCTGATTTTTTGGAATTTTGCTCCAGTGCCAAAAAAGTGAGCCTCTCAGGGCTGACAAACAGACAATGGCCAGTAGGTGAATCAGAAGGATTTGAATCAGAGAACCGAGTCAAGCATAACTGATCATTGTCCCTGTCGAAATTCGTCGTGGTGCTGCTCACTAACGAAGTAATTGAAGAGTCCTCACATGCTTTCTCTCCTTGAAAAACTTTGGCAAAATGTTTTGCGATGGAGTCAACGAAGGCTTTGTCCGGTAGCCTTTTTCTGTCCGTTATTCTATTGATGTGAGGAAACATACAGGGACCTAGTTTGATACTTTCTAGAACCTGCTAAAACCGTTCGTTAGCAAAAGTCGTGGTTCTCCTTGAGATCATTCGGCTTAGAGACGTAATCACTAGGTGAATATGTTCATACTCCTAGTTGACCATATTTGAATTGCAGTGGTAGATTCTTGCAAGTAGCTTTCTAAGTCGACTACGTCTACGATGAAGCTCCAAGATGTCTTCCCATAAATCTCGATAAAAGTTATTTTTCGAGGATTTCTTATTGGAGATTTTCGAGATGACCGTATCCAGGGTTGAATTAATACAAGCAATTCTTTCATCGATTTTAGGAATAGAAAGATTTTTCGATCTTTTTATCGGAATCCCCTTCAATTTTTCGGCATGGTCAGCTCTTGCTGCTGCCGAATCGATTTACTTGTATGAAATGAAAAGTTGAGGATCTGCGATCTCAAATTTCATACCCTTTTATACTCTTAAGGTCAGCTCAGCCAAAAAAGGTCAAACTCGGTGTTAAGAACCCTACACTCGAAATTCCTCGAATTGTGGGAGAGACTTACCAAATTGGCAGATACAATGAAGAAGTCAATAATAGAAGAGCTTCGGCGAGAGGTCGGCTCTTTTGGGTTAATCAATAAGAGATCCATATTTGATTGAACCCAGGTAAAGATAGCAATTGGATGCGATATTTCCCCACGAGGCATGCTTTGCGTTAAAATCACCTCCCATGGCATAGAAATCGAATTTTTTGCATAGACTAAGCACTTTTTCCAAGTCGTCAATGAGTTTCCTCACCGAGGATCCATATCGTACATAGATCCCCACGAACACAAAGCTGCACCCTCCCAGCATGGAGCTCATCATTTCTGCGTCAATACATTTCAGACTTGGAAGGCAGTGCCTTCGGACTTTCAGGTTATATTTGTGAGCCATTGCAACTCCAAGACTTCCCTCTGGATTATCACGCCTGATGATCTTGTACTTCCCCAGAAGAGTCTTGTTTCCGATATAAACAAGAAGTCTGATCTATGGGTTTTCAAGTATTCTTGAACGAAATTCCTTTTATAGCGTGGAGCTAGAGAACATATATTGAGGATGGAGATTTTAATGGAACTCATCACGACAACATACTTTGAAGGTGAATTCTAAGTAAGCAAGCTTTTTTCTCACAAGGTTTAGTGAGTTTTTTATAGTAGGGGATAAAAGAGTCCGCTTTTCGAATGATCGTGCACAAGTCACACCCGAAAAATTGTTGGCAGTCAATGCTCAAACCCGTATTTCGGTTGTTCTGCGACTGCTGGGGTTGCTGCATTGGTTGCTATTTGGATTGCCGTATGGGCAGCGGTGCCGGCTGCTTCTTTGTACCTTGCAAAAGGCTAGAGTACGAAACGCCTTCACGTGTAGTATCTTTTATAGTGGCGGTGATGAAATCCCTTCTTTCCTTTTTTTCTTTTGGGGGTTTTCCTCCTCTCTTCAACTTCTTTTGCCTTAGGACAACCTCTGAAACTCGCAGGTAGCCCCTTAACATTGCAGAAGATCTCGTCTTTTTTCTCGTCCTTCGAGATTGTACATTCCATGGACTTATGCTGCTTGTCGTATTTTACGCATCTAACTTCGAGTCTGCAGTTAGAAGCGACGTGGCCAAGTCTTTGGCAGTGGAAGCACTGGGAAGCGCAATTTTTCTGCAGATGCTCTCATTGTATCTTCTGGTACAATAGGAACTTTTTATCCATCGCTTTCTTCACTTCAAAGTCTGTTTGAACTGGGCTCCTAGAGGTTATAGTGGAGAATCTCTTCGCTGAAAGGATATCTTCTCCGAGATAATCCTTCAGCATAGCCATGACATCATTCTTGTTGTATGGGCTGTACACGCCTTTTAGATGGAGAGTCAATTTTCTCTCTCCTCGAAGGGTGTTGGTGTAGCAGGTCATCTTCGCACACTTCAGAAAGTTAAAAAGGCTGGTGTGATCCTCCGCCATTTTAAGGTAGAGCGAAGTTCGTGAGGAGTTGTTCACCATCACGTTGAACTCTGGTTCCTTTCAGAGTTTCGTGCGCAAACCTTTTTGACGCTATCCCTGAAAATCTTTAGGTCAAGCCAATAGCACACTATGGGAGGTACCCTCTTCTTTTTGGTAGCAGCCACGCTTGGCTGCTGGGGCTTTGATTTCTCTTAATTCTCCTCTAGGCACGGCCTTCCACCTGGCTTGTGTATGGTCCCCGAGAAACTAGCGGAAAATATTTTCGTCACATTTTTGAGCTGGGGAAAATCCCGCTCGCCCACTTCAAAGGTCTTTGATAGTTTTGATGAGGGCTCCTGCGTTGGATACCCCATCGGCCTCTTTCTGGCTTCCGCTTCACGGTAGCCTCCATCTCGTCGCCACTGTCCGTGGAACTTTCACCCTCATCCATCTTCATGTCACTGGAGACCTCTGGCACTTGCAGTTGTATCTTGCAACTAGTAAGCAAGTCGAGAATGAACTCCTCCTTTATATCCCCCCCGAATTTCTCGCAGAAACCCTGCAAGTTTTTCTCGCCTTCCACGTAAAGCTACAGCGCTCCCCATATTCATTACTTTCCCCTATACCCACAGATTCCAAGACAGAACTTGGTATACTGTCGCGGAATATAGAAAGTAGAAACTGAAACCCTAACTATCTTGTAATTCAAAGACCAAAAAGCACAATAATTATATTATTATAAAGAAAAACAGTAACACTTAAAACAACAAGTTGGGTAGACAGACCTACGCTCATGTCAGAATAGCTCAATTTCTCAGAAATGCAGTCATCGGCAACGAATGAAGTCAAGAAATATGTCAAAGAGATGTGCACGTTTGTAAGAAAATCCATTCTTTTTCTATTTTCAACGATCGCCATTTTGTGCAAACCGTTTGTTGGTCACTCGTATCATGAATTCCCAAAAACATTACCGTTATTGACCTTATTTGAAAATTTCAAGAAGATGAAATCAAAACTGCAGTGACTGATTCGATGGAAAGTCCATAAAATACCACAATCATGTGTTATTGTTGTTGTAATTGGAGAAACCTCAAATCGCTATAACTTCCCTGTGTATTATGCGATTTTCATCAGGTTTAGTAGAACTACTTAAATATCGAATTTTGTTCATTTCGAGGGTGCATATACGATTTTATTAGGGAAAATATGAAATTCGATTATCATTCTATTATTAACAAAGTTGAGCGAATTTTGACTTCTAAGGTATTTTTTGTTGTTGTACTCATAAACACCTACCTCCATAATTTTTTCCAGGTTTTCGGACCTCAGGTGTCCAATCGCGAGGGGAGACACCACATTTTCGTGTATTTACCCTCCCTGTGCACCCCTCGAAGCAAAAAGTGTCAAATTAAAACCTGTTTTGGAAAGTTTTTGTCAAGAACTTTCATTTGATACCCATATCAGCTACCTTTGATTAATTTTTTTTCGGGGGCTACACCTCTATATTGGGAGACCCCCTTAAATACCTTATAAATTTTTTCTATAGATGAACTTTGAAGAGCGCACCACTTGACACCTGTTTACAAAATTTGATGTTTCTAGCTTAAGTGGTTTGCGAGTAAAAGTCCTGTGACACACGGACGAACGGGCAGACAGGTCGCGATTTTAGTAGGGTTCTGTAAAATTATTTTACAATACTCTAAAAAAGCCTGAATAATAACGTTTTTCCCAACCTCAAATTCAACTCCTTTTCCTTTTCTCCTCTCCACTTGTACTCGTAGTCTGCGCCTTGCCCAGGCGCTTTAACTCCTTTCCACAAATTCCAACCAAATTTTTCCTCCGGAATTCCTCCAAAAATCCACAACTCCTGAAATTTCGACTTTCCTCCAAAATTCAGTATTTATATAAACCCTCCGAAGAAAAACATCCAAAAACTTTTGCTGCTCGATCCGTGCTGCCTTGACGACTGCTCGACTCAAACTCTATCATTGGTCTTTCCCTCCAAAAAACTCTAGCTGAAAAAAATTCTGCTCTTGCTACTTGATAAGTGCTGTCTCGACGACCGTTCGACTCAAACTACTTATCTACGTCACGCGTAATGACTATATCCCATTCATATCAAAATCTGAATAACCTAAGAAACACATTTTTCTGTGTGGTCCTAATTTGATGGCCAGGGGCTGTATTTATCATATAAGTTGTAATGATGTTTCGAGAACGAGTTTGTAGTCTATAAAGTAATTAGGAATAAAATTGTTTTAAGTCTTTTAGTTTGCCACAATCTAGGTTATGGTATGTTTAAAAAAACCATCAAATAAACGTATTTTTCTTTGTCATTGCAGAGAGGAAGCAGACACTACAGTCATCGACATAATCAAAGGTCGCAGTCGTTAAACCGCGGTCAAGCGCTCTCACGAGCAGACGTAAGCGGCATGTGGTGACACCAGGGAGCCTCAGGTACTACTCACAAACAAAATATAAAATTTCATCGACGTGTTTTAAACGCATTCCCTGCAATTTTAGGGGGTCAGGCTGGTTGTGCTAGCTGCGCTATGGGTAATAAATTGAGCTGTTCCTGCGCGCCGCTCATGCGCAAAGCTTACCGATACGAGGATTCGCCATGGCAAACTTCTCGTCGACGGGACGGCCATCTCCTGAGGTGGTTAATTTTGATGTTAAACTTTTCCGTCAATCATTTCATTGCGTGTTTGCGTAGATTAATAAAACAAATTGATATCCAAGAAAGTTCAATCTTACTCGAATCGGGAAAACGATTTTTTTCTAATTTTTTTGAGAAATTTTACGAACATAAGGAAGAAGAGTTTCTCCTAGAGGAGGAGATTAATTAAAGATGTTTATTTAACAAGAACTTTCTTGGAAATCTAATGAATTGTGAGGCCATGAATGGTCATGTTTCACAGTTGTGGTAATGCAACGCTTGCTATGACAAAGCTCATTTTTGATTAATTTTTCAAAGCCTAAGCATATTGACAGCATTCAAGTGATCCATACAAGCAGAGGTTATGTGAATCTTCTTCCAAATAAATTTTTTCTCAGAGCTTTTGTGTTGCTTGGGCTTTGAAAAAACGGTCAAATACTACGCATCTACCATCTTTTTACACGAACGTTACATTTTAAAATTCAAGAACACATTGTCGACATGGAATTTTTAATTTGGTCCTATTTAATAGTGGCATGCCATCAATTCCTGGAAATTTCTATAACAACTATGTCCTTATTATATTTTTGGTTTGAAAATTACTTTTTTGATTTCATAATTAGATATTGTTGTTGCTAACGAGCAGTACTGTTTGAAATTTGTTTTGAATTAGTTTGTTCATTGATGGGATGATCTACTGCGAAGAAAAAACTGAAAAATTATTTTCCCTCTTTCTTCCCACGCACACACACGAACAATTGAAACTCACACACACTGACACGAAACACTAATCATACATTATTAACCACATACTACATTTTCGCGCCACTAACGCATTGGAAATGGCTACAAACACGCACCTTAAACACACGCACGCACATAAATGCTTTTAATCCTGAACAAATTCATAAAAAAAATGCCAAAAAATTATGGCCGGACGTTTGGTAAAACGATCAGTTCGTTCAGGTTGTGGGCCGAGGTGTTTCACGTGTCAGCGAGCGGCGCCGGTACTGTAAAGTGGCAGCAAGTGTCCGAAGATTTGGTTCCTGTCAACATTACCTGCATCCAAGACTCACCTGAGTGCGTATTCCACATAACCGCCTACAACAGTCAGGTCGACAAAATTCTCGACGTACGACTCGTGCAGCCAGGTGAGTACGCGAGCGTAAAAACTCGCACCCGTGTGGGTCGCACACTCGCAAATTACACGAATTAGTCAACTGGATCCCAACCTAGACTAGACGTAAAGGGATCATACCTTCACAATGTGTCCAGGTGATCTTTTTCTATTTTAGAGTCCAGTTATTAATCCAGTAAATTTTCAAATTATATTTTTATTTAAAAAATTGTCGCGTGCTATTGGTTGAATGTGTATTTTAGGTACACGAATCGGACAAGCATCGGAATGCTTCGTCTATTGGAAGGACCCGATGACCAATGATACCTGGGGTTTGAATTTTACATCCCCCATCGATGCGAAACAGTTTCGAGAATGTTGTGTAAGTATTGCAGTCAATCTAGGGTCGCATTTGACCCTGGGAGTGCTGCTAAATTCTGGCTTAGACTCACATTCACATTGTGCAATTTTGAAAAAAAAAAATTAAGAAAAACATTACAGAAATGTGTCTTTCATGCATCACACATCAAACCAATGTATGTCATGATTTTATTGTTAGTTAATTGAATTGCTTTGAAGTTGTTGGCCAGTGACTGGAGAGACAAGAATTTTTGCAGTAAATAATTTTATTAATTGATCGTTTAAACCACAATTTGAAGTTCATGCCTTAAATGCATATAAACACTCAAAAACTTGCTACCTAATTAGTAATCTCTCTCACTCGCTGACTATCATATTTAAGTTAAGCATGATTTCTACTGCTTTCATTTGATGCATTGTGAAAAAGATTATTAAAGCTTAACCTTTTGCTTCTAAATTTTAAAATCGGACCATTAGCATTGAAAACTCTTTGGAATTAATCACGTTTTCTTTCAAACTAACTTCATATCAATTATATACTTGTAGGTAAAGAGACAACTTTTATTCTGCATCATTATCTTTTCTTCTATATTCCCCCGAAATTCTTGCAAGTTAAAGTTTTGTTTGTTTCTTTCTTTTTTCTTGTAGCACTACAGCCCCTCTCCGGCCTTCACTTAGAGTTAGTTAGAGTACCTCATTTTCATGACCGTATTGATTTTTTCGGAAGTTGGTTCTGTCAGTACCATGCTACCGTGTGCCCGCTCAGCTATGATATGATCTGATTAAATCAGTACATATCACCACTGAGTGAACACTCATAGTCTGTCCAAAAAATCCCCTGAACTAAATCATGTTGCTCCCAACGAGATTTTAACCTGGGACCTTCGAATTATGCGTTCATGCTCTAACCACCTAGTTCCTCTAATTTACAATATGAACCCAAAACCAAGCGTCAAAGCGCTGAATCGAAGGCCCAAGACGAGCCACCACCCAAAAAATCGCGTTTGGAGAAGTCAAAAATCAAGTCGATGTTCATTTGTTTTTCGATTCCAAGGGAATCGTCCACAAGGAGTTCGTGCCAAGGGGCCAAACCGCCAATGCAATTTTCTGTCTTGGCATTTTGAAGTGTTTGTTGCATTGCATTCATCGAGTTTGGCCAGAATACCACGAAGGAGGCAGCTGGCACTTGTTGCATGATAATGAACCATCTCATCGATCCACTCTTGTGACTGATTTTTTGACTAGAAATCGCATTTTAACCATCAATCAGTCACCGTATTCGCCTGATATGGCTCCCTGTAACTTCTACCTATTCGGAAAATTGCATTTGGCGATGAAAGGAAAACGCTTTGCGTCCGTAGAGGGCATCCAAAACGCTTGGGCCTGGAGGACATCCCGGTCAATGATCTGAAACACTCTTTCGAAATGCTTTTGGATTGCGCAAAACAGTATATCGAGGCCGGAGGAGACTATTTCGAATAAACAAACTCGAATTTTTCAGAACAAAACTCCTGTCGTTTCTTTTCTAGCTCAGTCTCATTTATTTTGTCAAGCACCTTGTATATACGAGTATATATATATATATATATATATATATATATATATATATATATATATATATATATTTATATATATATTTATATATATATATATATATATATATATATATATATTTATATATATATATATATATATATATATATATATATATATATATTTATATATATATATATATATATATATATATATATATATATATATATATATATATATATATATGAATTTATATATATATATATATATATATATATATATATGAATATATATATATATATATATATATATATATATATATATATATATATATATATATATATATATATACATATATATATATATGTGGAATGAAATACGACTGTCAAACGAGATACTACAAACCGGGCAGTTGGTATCCAACCTCCGTGGACGTGGTTTAACCTTTCACATCTTACATCTATTTTAAATCTATTTCGCAATAATTTAATTACTAAATAAAGTGAATTTGAATTAATCTATAAACCAATCTTTACATGGGGGCTCGACCGGGATTGTGAACAGAGCTACCGATAAATAAATAGTAATTAAATACGCGTGTGCCGTGCGAAATAAAGCAAAACGGACAGAAGAACAAAGCAGTTACTGATAACGGTGATCGAACATTTCGCTTTTGCTATAACCGAAATGAGTGCGCGGCATCGTAGGTCACTGCAATGCAGTGACGCAAGCGTGGACGTGTTGGAAACGATGAGTGGCGGCGACGATCGTGCATCAAATTTTAACATTCATGATGTGGAAAGCGTGATTCGCAAATTTCATGGCGAGAATATGAATGTGGTAGCATATCTGAACGAATTTGAAGCGTATGCAACCGCGTTCAGATGGACGGAAATTCAGAAATTCGTATTCCTTAAAAAATCGCTGTCGGGCGCGGCTCGAATGTTCGTAGACTACGAGGCAAAACCGGTGTCCTATTTCCAACTAAAAAGTGCCCTAATCGAAGAGTTTAAAGCAAACATAGCTAGTTGCGACGTTTACCAGAGGCTTCGAGAGGAGAAAAAATGGAACAATGGATCGTACCGTGAATATTTGTACCGAATGCTTGAAATAGGCAGTCATGCACAGGTGGAAGATGCCTCGGTGTTACGGTATGTGATCGATGGCACTGAAGACTCGAAAGTGAATAAGACTATTTTATACGGCGCGAAAACGACAGCGGAGTTCAAAGGAAAACTCTTAACCTACGAACAAATGATAAGCGATCCCGAAGTTCCAAGTGGCCTCAACGTAAAGAAACCAAAAACGGGAAAAAACGAAGCAATGCAGAAATCACGATACTGTTACAATTGCGGATCATCTGACCACTAAGGGCATGGTTGTCCGGACAAGACGAAAGGCCCAAAGTGTTTCGGGTGCAATCTTTTTGGTCACAAACGCACTGATTGCCCCAATGGGAAGGCAGCCAATTGCATACGAAAATCTGGACCATCATATTGTTCTGTATTAATTAACAAGGTGGCTTTTTCCGGTCTTATCGATACTGGAAGCGAAGTGTGCATTGTGAAGAAGTCGTGCCTCAGTAAAATAAATCCACGAGACGTATCAGAATCTTCGCGTTGTACGTTAACGGGTTTTGGTTCCAGTATCATCACGCATGGGCTGTGTACTGTCGATGTGAAAATTAACGGTATCTTATTCGAAAATATCGAGTTCAACATAGTAGACAACATGAGTGTTAATCCCGACGTCATCATAGGAATGAATCTACTCGTTAGCGCCATAGTGGAAATTCGCAATGGTAAAATGACAATTACGAAAGTCGATGCGGAGCCTGATAGTAAAGAAACGATGGATGAAGCATACAACCCAATAGAATGTTTTCTCGCGCAAATAAACACGGAAGCGTTTAACGAAGATGAGCTTAGTGCAGACGTTTGAAACATGTAGGTTCGTTCTGAAGTTAAAAATATTATCTCGAAATATTCACCGACACAACCGGAAGAATCGCCGATAAATATGAAAATTGCAGTAATTGATAATGAACCGGTCGATCGTCCGCCAAGAAGATTTTCGCCACCCGAACGAAAGATAATCGACGAACAAGTGGAGTCTTGTTTGAAAAACGGAGTTGTACGCGAAAGTGTCTCTGATTATGCAAGTCAAGTGGTTCTGGTAAGGAAAAGGGACGGCAAGCACAGATTGTGTATCGACTACCGAGCCATCAATAAGAAAATTTACAAAGATCGATACCCGCTACCGGTGATCGAAGACCAAATCGACAAAATTGGAGATGCAGCATTTTTTAGTACCCTCGATCTTGAAAATGGCTTTTTCCATGTAACGGTGGATGAAGAGAGTCGCAAATTTACATCGTTTGTCACTCAAACCGGGAAATATGAGTTCACGAAGGTACCATTTGGATTATGCAATTCGCCCAGCGTATTACAAATTTTATAAATTATACATTCCGAGATCTGATTCGCGAAAACGTTGTAATAATTTACATTGACGACATGGTTGTACCCTCACGGACCATTGAGGACGGCTTAATTAGTTTAAAACGAACCCTAAAAGTGGCTGCTGATAATGGGCTGAATATAAAATGGAGTAAATGCCGATTCCTGCAGGAAGAAATAGAATACTTAGGCCATCGAATTTCAAAAGAAACCGTCAAGCCGTCGGTAAATCAAAAGCCGTTATTAATTTCCCGATTCCAAAGACTTTGAAGCAACTACAAAGCTTCCTTGGACTTGCCGGATATTTTCGGAAATTTATTCCGAATTTCGCAACACGAGCGCGACCGTTGACCGAACTTACGAAAAAAGGAGCTGTCATCGATTTAGGAGAACTTGAGCTGGAAGCCGTACACGACTTGAAAAATGCGTTGACATCAAATCCTGTGCTGAAAATCTTCAAATATGGCGTTCCTACGGAGTTACATACTGACGCCAGCAAACAAGGATATGGAGCGGTTTTTCTCCAGAGAGACGCGGAAGACAACTCGATGCATCCTGTTTTCTATATGAGCAAGTCTATGACCAAACCTTAGAAAAAATATTCAAGCTACGAACTCGAGGTGTTGGCTGTCGTCGAAGCATTGAAGAAGTTTAGGATTTATCTGATTGGACAGCGCTTCTAACTTGTCACCGATTGTAAAGCGTTTAAATGCACCATGGAAAAGAAGGATTTGGCGACGCGGGTTGCCAGATGGGTCATGCTGCTTGAAGAGTTCAATTTTGAAGTGGAGCACCGTGCTGGAACTGGCATGCGACATGTCGATGCCTTAAGCCGCAATCCGGTTGTTATGATGATACAAAATGATGACTTTCTGAAATGATTGAGCGAAGCACAACATAGTGACGAGGCGTTGCTACCTATCGTCGAAATACTGAGAGATAAGCCTTACAAAAATTATACGATGCATCATGGTATTCTATGTAAAATTTCAAATAATAATAGTTTGTTTGTCGTTCCAGAATTAATGAAATCAGCATTAGTTCGGGAAGCCCACGAAAAAGGGCATTTTCGTTTGCAGAAAATGAAGTATATGCTGCAAGAGTTTTATATCCCCGACCTGGATCGTCGCATTGAACGTTGCATTTCCAGTTGTGTGAGATGCATCTTATCCAATAGAAAACGAGGCAAAGCAGATGGATTTTTGTACCCGATTCCGAAAGGCGATGTCCCCCTCGCTGCGTTTCATATAGATCATCTGGGCCCTATGCAAGACACGAAGAAAGGTTATCGTTATATTTTGGCTGTTATCGATGGATTCACAAAATTTGTTGGCTTTTCCCGACAAAAACGCTTGCGTGCGATGAAGTCCTGCAGAAGATGGAGGTAATTGCTGAATTGTTTGGTTATCCTCTTCATTTAATTTCCGGACGAGGAGGAGCATTTGTATCACAAGACTTCAAGAAGTATTGCACCGAACACGATATTGAGTTGCATCTTGTGACTACCGGCGTGCCTAGGGGAAATGGGCAGATTGAGCGTCTTCATGCGGATGTCATATTGGCACTTACGAAGCATTCTATTGACACACCTGATGAATAGTTCAAAAATGTAAAAAATATTCAGAGAGCTATTAACTCTACGTATCATCGATCGATAAGAATGTCACCGTTTCAATTAATGGTCGGTACTAAGATGGATTCTGGAAAGGACATTCGGCTTATGGAGATTTTAGAGGAAGTTATATCCCAACAGTATGACGAAGCTCGAGCAGAAATACGCAAGCAGGCGAAAGAGGCTATAGCGAAGATGCACGATGAAAATTCGAGAAATTTCAACAAGAAGCGTAAGAAAGCTACCATCTACAATGTTTGGGACCTGGTTGCGATAGAGCGAGTGCAGTTTGGTACGGAACTGAGGATCAGACTAAAGTTTCTTGGTTCCTTTTGGGTTGTTTCAATCAAGGGATTCGATCGTTATGGCGTGCAGAAGGTTGGCGAACACGAAGGCCCAAAGGTTACCAAAACGAGCGCAGACAGGATGAAACTATGGGCCGAATTCGACGCCAATGACGACCTCACCGTTCCACCACAAGACGCTGATGACTTGCCTGAGGCAGACGAGTAATATGGATGACCGAGTGTGGAATGAAAAACGGCTGTCAAACGAAATACTGCGAACCGGACAGTTGGTATCCAACCTCCGTAGAGCATGGACGTGGTTTAACCTTTCACATCTTACATCTATTGCAAATCTTTTTCGCAATAATTTAAATACTAAAATAAAGTGAATTTGAATTAATCTATAAACCAATCTTTACATATATATATATATATATATATATATATATATATATATATATATATATATATATATATATATATATATATATATATATATATATATATATGCGGGATCTAACGAATATGCGGGATGTAACAAAATTTATTAGCGCGATGGAGGTCGCGATTTTCGAGAAAGATGTCTTGTATAAATATCTCGAGTTAATTCGTTAACCAGCTAATTAAGTCAAGCGAAAACATTTTCCTTGTAAGTCTATGATAAATGTTCTGACCAAAGTATAACTCCGTTTATAATAAAATTTGTTACAGAGGCTCATTAAGCTCACAATTAAAAATCCAAAGTCAACTTTTCTGAAACAAAATGGCGGCTATTCAAAAGTTGAGATACGTTCAAAAGTTTGTTATTGTGGCCGAACCTTTCAACTGGTGCTAATGCAAATTGGCAATATGGTAGAGAATGTAATTCCTTAAAGAAAAATAAAACAGTTTTAAAGTTGGGCTTCAAATTTCATAATGACAGCAAGTCTGAATTCGAAGCACCAAAAGCTTCTAAAAGTTTAAACTTTGATTCGGTTTGCAAGAATCTTTATATTAAGGTACGTGGTGATTAGATCTAATAATTTTAGATTTTTGTGACCCTCTATAGGCCGTATTTCTCAATGCATTTTGATGAAATTTTTAAGTATAATTAACTGAAATACGCTTTTTCTCCCACTGAAAATAAGAAATTTGGATGATAAACAAAAGAGTCGAAAATTTAAAACTTAACATTTTGAGCTGGCACTTTTAATAAAAATTGAATGTTTTTGTTCTGTCCTAAACAAAACTTGGATTAGAACGAGATTTGGTAGAGTAGTTGAAGATATTCTAAGACAAATATCCTTTAAAATTATTCAAAATGAAACACCTTAATTCAAAATTGTGGCCCCTAATTTTCATAGAATGAGCGAAATCCGTTTTTTAGTTGCAACTAATATATTTCCATGGAAATATTGGAAATGGCTTACATTGGAAGTATCTACGCAACAAAACATTTTTTAAACGGTTTTTGATTTTCAAAGTGTGGGCAATCAAATTATTATTTGGTTTTTGAAACTGCGGGTGCCTAAGAAAAATTTGCTTTTTCAGCCGGTGATGTGAACGGGGATTTTTGAATAGACTTAACATCAACTAGCTATCTGTGATGCATATAACCCTTGCTATTTGAACTAATATTCATCGCCTTTTTCGAACAATCATACTACGGAGAGAACATATCAATTATGGAATCGTTCCCGTTTTTGGTCAATTAGAGCACGCTTAATTAATATTAATGCTAGAATGACCACATTTGAGTCCATGCGTAAAAGTTGATAATGAAGAAAATTCTTTTGATATAAATTTTAATTTTATTTTGTTACGATATAGGTAAACCATTCCAAATAAAGAATTTTATTCCTGCTGTTTTTTTTTAATTTCTTCTATTAATCATCTGTAGGGATGTTCCACATTTGGTTTCATTCCTGCTCTAAAGGCAGCTCCTTAAAACTTGTCAAGTATTATATTGCAAAACTGATTTGAAACGGACACTAGTGATTATTTGGCAAAGTTTGATCGTTCTAACTGTACTTTCTTCTTCTTTGTAGCGCTACAGCCCCTCTCGGACCTTCGCTTTCAGCAAGAAGGCTTTCACCCATCTCGGTCCATTGACCGCGTCCTCCAATTTTGAAATCCGAGCAACGATGAACTGTCTTTGTCAACTGAATCAGACCAGCGCTTCTTCGGTTTCCCCACTGGTCATGCTCCTTTAGTTCCCCCAAAAAATACCTTTTTGGGAATCCGTTGTTCGTACATTCATGTGGCTAGCTTATTGCAGCTTATGCAATCTTACATTCGTTGAGACCTCCGGCTGGTTGTATCGAATTTGCCATCGGTCCCTTTCTAGCTTCATTCCCGTCTTTCGAAGCCGTTCAATATATAAGCGGATGCTTGGTGTCCGCGAGAGTGCGATGGATAGTGGTACGGATGTATGTGGATGCGTGATGAATGGAAGTTTTCTGAGCGAACTGTATGAGACACAAATATATAAGTCATTCTTATTGATAAGAATTATTAAAGTTCGTAGTTCACAGCTTTCCGTTAGTAGATCTTCGTTTCTTTTGAGACACTGCTTATAAATGAATTGTTGTAAGACGGATAAATAATTTTGCGTGCTATGAGTCTCTCTCAAGAGTGAATATTTAACTGTGTGTACGGGCTGAATGCGTTGCCCACGTGAACATGCCGCCCGCTTTGCTGCAACTCTAAATTGCAGTAATGTACACCAATAGGTTTTTTGCTAAGAAACTGGTAGGAATATGATCACGATAATTGAAGATTTGGATCAGTCATTGAGATCTTTTGCGAGATTAGCTTAAAAGATAGCTGCTGCCAGCTTTGCTGTAGTTCCATTGAAAACCTCATGAATAATTCAGAAATATGGAATCTTAACTGTAGGCAATAAGCAAGACAACCAATGGTTTAACTGTACAATGACTTTTCCAGAACGGATTGATATTTGTGCCTTAATTTCCAAAACCAGCACTTTTAGTCTGAATTTGAATGTTAAGTCTTTACATAGTCAGCTACTCAATTCTATAAGAAGAGCTACAACTTGAACAAATTAAATGCCGTCCGTTGAATTTTGAGAATGCTCATTCGAACGAAAGTAATCTTCGGGTACCTCTTCTTGAGGAAGCTTGATCAATTTGACGGTTGTTCACATGAACCTGTTATTTGGTGTTTCGACAGTGAGTGCTCTTGTGAGGCCATCCTTCTCGGAGTGCACTTCAGTATTAAGTCCAAGTGACCATGTAGTGGGGGAGCCAGCTCATCCTTGATGATAACTAGGTCCTCTACTTTGAGGTTCGGATGGATCTTCAGCCATTTATTGCGTATCTGTAAGTGATGTTAAACCTCGGTCCTCCATATAGTCCAAAATGAGTTACGCAACTGGGCCAACAATCTCCAGCAATTTGTTAATGAGATTCTGTCGTCTTTGTAGATTGGCTCTGGAGGTGATAGGCATGGCGTCCCTACAAAGAAATGACCAGCGGTCAGCTCAGCTAGTATTGTCGGGTTTGTAGACAATCTAAATAGTGGTCGTGAGTTTGAACAGGTCTCATTCTTTGCTGCAAGCGTCGTGAGTTCCTCGAATGTGAGAATAGATGCTCCGATGTCGTTTGAAGTTTCTTACGGCCACCTCCCAAAGCCCTCCAAAATGTGGTGCCTAGGTCGAATGAAAGAAAGTCTTTTGTAACACAAATTAACCCTTGACGAATTCCGATGTTTCTTCGAATAACTGTCACAACTCCTTGGCTGCCTCTTTGAGTGTTTTTACGTTGCCTGAATATAGCTTACTGTAAACTCTTCTTAGTGCAGTGAATCGAGAATAAGCTCCCAAGAAGGCAGTCGTGGTAAAATCTGACACTACCTCAATATGTCACGATACAAGCAAAGATGGTAATGCAACTTTTCATTCTTTATGATGCCTTTCCTTTGGAGAACAGAGTTTCAATAAGTTCAGCATAATCATGCCCCGTGATTGCAAAGGGTCGTTGCGGAGTTATCCGTGGTGTAGGTAGAGGGCCATCTGCTGAATTCTGGATTTTGTTGAGTAGCGTAAGCACTTTACGCAACTGCGGACCTCCGTGCAAGAATTCTTCGTAAATATCTTTTACGTAATTTTGTACGTAGACATTATCCCCAAGTAGTATTATGGGATGGGTTTTATCGTATGGAAGTTGGGCATATTCAAGATTTCCTCCGACTTCCATAATACCATGTGTATCTATGAACGGCACAAGGCGAGCTATGTTTGACCGCCTATGTAATGGTCTTCCTTCTTGTAGACTTTGTAATTCCTTAAAATATGCCGAGCGTTGGATGATTGCGAAGCAATAGTTCAGGGCTGTCGACCATTCTCTGTTGGAAAATTCGTTGATTTACGATGGCTTTTATTTTAGTTATTGGCTTTTTGTCGATCTTTGAAATTGAATTCGTTTTCTCCATAGTCTCTTCATGCAATTGTGTGTGGTGATGTCCCCTGCATGTAAAGCATCTCCTTCTTGACTTGCAATTCTTCAGAAAGTGCTCCTCTTCAAACAGTTTCGACAAAGTTTGTGGTTTCCGCAAAACTCTATTCGTCGCCCCACCGGCATCCCCTTCAACTTAGTGCATGCGAAGAGGTAATAGTCTTCCTGACATAAGACACAACTTGATGAGATTTGCGTTTGATGAGATCACACAGCCTTGTGTTTTGCTAAAGCTAAAATTTCCTTAGCCTTTGACGTCTCCGGGGTTTCCTCAAACGAATTGTGGGCTGCGCCAAGGATTCGTACCTGCTTTTCTTAAAACTTCAGGAACATTATAAAAGTCGGATATTCCTTCGATTCTTTAGCTTCAGTCTTCCAATGAAGTAGCGTCCTAAAGTCCAGCTTGTGCGAGATGTAATGGATAAGCCCAGTTGTTCTGACCAATTGTTATGATGCTCTCATAGTGTCAACTAGCCAATCGAGTTCCGTCAACGATCGGACGGAACGAGGGCAGATATTTGTCATTGGCGCATCTGTCAAGTAAAGCTTTTCATGCTCCATCGTACTTTTTGGCTATGAGTGATTGAGATGGCAAGTGAGCTTTGGTCTCTTCCTCCAAAAGCCGGCAAGATATTGTAATTTCAATATGAAGATTTGTTTTCCAATGTATTCAGCTGGTCTTCAAGATCGTCAAAACTGAATGAAATATTTTATTTGCGTTGTATTTTGTCTCGTTCATTACTGGTTATTTTGCCGCCTAAGTATTTTCAATACTTCACCAAATGTGATAATTATACCAAAGTCTGAGGACAATACTTCAATGTTACACTTCAAAGTACTGTAGAAATTGCCCTTGGCTTCTTCTTGTCCTCTAAAAATTCACATACTCCTTGAATGTTTAGAGCTCTGTACTTATGGTATTCTGTTTTTCTGTCCAAACAGGATTCTTGTAATTTTGAACAAATTAATTTGTAGAACTATAAGATTTTACAAGCATTACGCTAATTGTCATAATCAAGCGGAATTGTCTCTCTCTTCTATATCCTTGATATAAGCTACTTTCCTGCATTATTGTACATTTTCAACCTGGGATTATTTCTCATTTCTATGCATTAATGATGTATGAAAATAAATTGGAAAAATAATTTTTTAAGCGCTTGAATTTCATGGAAGTTCGTTTTTTGCTTGCTTAAATCATCTCGAAGTTATGAATTTTTGATATTATTTTCAACCCAATCCTTTTTGCACAGAACAATTATTCCACGTAGAAACTATACGTAAAATATTTTTCAATAGCCCGTTTCCTATTGATCTTTTTTCTGGTTTTGCATTCAGTAGAGTTCAGGAGTTAAATTGATATTGAGATTCAAAATTCATGATGTCAATAATTTTCCCAAACCTGGCCAATTACTTGTATTTGTTGAATCCTAGTAATGTTTTTGAGTTCCTGTTAAATATTTATCATCGAATTTCATGTTCAGTTCCAAATTTCCACTTTCAACTGCTAACTTGTATATAAAATCTGTTCCAGCGTTATAAAAGACCTCAATTTGCCCTAATCCTGCGTAATTTTATTTTCATTTGATTGAAATCCGTGTATAAAATAAAGCTTCAAAACAAAATCTAAATGTGTGTATATTTCTGTCGATGTTGCTTTCTTTTATTTCTGTATGGTCCAAAAGAAACAAAAGAAAACTCTTAACCGCACAATCAGAACCTTATAAATTCCCAACCAACTAACCTAATGACAGTGCGACGTTTTACAGTCGCCTTCTTTCAAATTTTCACGAAAGGCCTCGTCAAGCTATTCCCTGAAATTGGATCCACCAGGCAAGGGTGGCAAAATTAAGGGCAAACGAAAACCACTCAGCACACCAGCAAGCCCATCGCGGGCGCGCGAGCCGCAATGTACGTGCATGTCAGCGGAACAATATGCACGTCTGAAGGCACAGGATCCACGCTACAGAGGTGAGTAATACCAAATACTATTAAGGGGGATGAAAGTTTAATTATTTTGCTGCATATTCAGGCTCTTCTACTTTACCAAGAACTGCATCCCGCGCCACTGACACTGAAGGCACGAAAGTAACAAACGCTACTTCTAGCACTTCTATCTACGATAATGTAGCCTCGGGTAATCAAACTATGCAAAGCGGGCAAGGTAATCAAATATTTTAATTATTAATTTTGAAATAAATAGATAAAAACTAATATTAAAATAATTTTTCAATATTTTAGGTGATACTCTATCACGTCAAGCAAACAAGCAAGAAACAAGTACTATGACGAATGCTTCTACGATAACTAGTAGCGCAAGTACCCAGAATCATGTAGGATCTCAAATTGGCCAGGATGAAATGACTGGTCAGCGAAATGAAGAAACTTCCAAATCTGAAGGGACCCAAGCCGGTGGAACTTTACAGCAAAACGCTACAGCTACAACGAAATCAACTGGAACAGGAACACGCACAAAAGACTACAACGATGAAATGGTAGGTTGAAGGGAATAAATGTCCTGTTTGTCTCGTAAATCAACCTTAATGTTGGCTTCCACTTTCATATTATTGAGTCTCCAAATTTTCCGGAGAGTCTTATATTGATTGTGTTGTACATTAAATTTCTTCCAATCAATTGTTGTGATTATTCTTCTTTAGAGCGACCAGGTTAGAATTCCTCCCAATGGATTCAGAGCTTCCCAATCAATCTCTACTGCTTCATTCTATTCAAAAATCACTGGATCGATATCTATTTTGAGGTGTTTTTAAAAAAAATGTACAAAGACCTACTGGTTTCGCCAGCTGTCTGTCCATCCCTCCGCCTGTCCGTGCGTCACAGCAAGTTTCCTCAGAAACCATAGAAGCTAGAATGCTCAAACTTTGTGGAATGGTCAGAAGTAATTGTCCCTCAAAAGTTTTGTCCTACCCAAAATTTAAATTTTTTTTATGGTATGGAATTAAAACAACAAAAACGCATGTCTATGGTTGATACATATTTCATATTGACCTAGGCACTTTCATTTTCGTCCTATTTTCATGAAAATTTCAGGAATAGTGTTTAATTTGAATATGTTTAATCGGCCGAGCATTCAGAAAAATTATTTAATGTGGATCAAAACAGCAGCTCCAATGTGCTTATGAAAGAAACTCTGCGTCTTTTGCATAAATTTGAACGATTTCGTATCCAAGTATTGGCTAAATAATTGAAGTCATCTATTCGCGCTAGAAGAAAATTTGTTCCAAACCCTAGGAAGGTTACAAAGACCTTCCCTCTCCTGCTTACTCAACTTATTTGAATTATAATCACTAAGGCGTTCAATATATTTGTGAATGCTTGGGCTAGGGTCCACGTTTCACACCCGTAGCACAACACAGGTCTTATCACAGATTTGCATATTTGAAGCTTTGTTTTCCTGTGTATGCAACTGGTTTTCAAGATCGTCAATACTGAATAAAATATTTTATTTGCGAGCTGTATTTTTCGTCGTAGTTTGTCTCTTTTATCACTGTTTTTCATTATTTTAGCACCTAAATAGACACATTCGCCCACATTTTTGATACTGAATTCGCTAAGTGTTATATTTTGGGTATTCGAGGTATCTTTTCTCGACTGCGTCATGAGCTTTGTTCTATTCTGATTGATTTGTAGCCCTAGCAGTTTTGCTTCGCTGTCGGGTTTCAGGAAGAGTTCTTTGGCAGTTGTTAATGACCGTGACAGAATGTTGACGTCATCCGCATAGGCTTCTACTTGTTTTGTAATGTACCTCGTGTATCAACAGATAGCTTCTTTATGACGTATTCCAGAGCCTAATTGAATAGCAATGGGGCCAACCCATCTTCCTGCTTTACTTGGATATTTGTGTCAAGGGTATCGGTGAGTTGATTATAGACGTGGACTTAGGAGGACGTCGTTGTCATTTTGGTAAGACGGACTAATTTGGCTTTTATGTTAAAGCAAAGCATTAATTCGCACGGTACGTTACAAACAATACTGTCGTATGCTTGCTTAAAGTCAACGAAAATTTGATGTACGTATATGTTGAACTCCTAGCATTTTTCAAGTACCTGCTTGACTGTGAACAATTGGTCTATCGTTGATCTACCTGCTCTAAAACCACCTTGATACTCTCCAATGATACTGTTGGCGTTAGACCCGATTTTATTTTCTAAGATCTTTGAAAATATTTTGTACACCGTACAAAGCAGTGGTATGCCTCTTCAATTTTCGCACTGCAGCTTGTCACCTTTTTTGAGGATAGAGAATATAATTGATTGGCTCCACTCGTTCGGCATATGTTCTTGTTGCCAAATGTGCTGGATGAGATTGTGAGGAGGCTTCATGATTGTTTTGATAACACCTGTAGCCATTTAAAGGCGATCCGATTTTCTTTTAAGGTATTTTAGAGGCATTCAGTCTTGCAGATTGCTGTGGATGGCTGTGTGGAATTTTTTTTTTTCATGTATTAGGTGAATTTTTCCAAAAGAAATTTACGTATTGCGGAGAGTATCTTATATATAACTAGATTTTAAATTGTACTTACCAAGAGTTTATGTGTATTAGGTGATTTGTTAGCTGAAATCGGAGTACTATTGGCACTTTAAACGTTATAAGAAATTTGAAAATTTTTGCCATGCTCATTTGCATGGTGATTTCGTGAAATGCCTTATAAGAGAATTGATTGCATAATTTGTTGACTATGTCTTGCAAACATTCGCGTTAAAAGCTGATGATTCATACTGATTTTAGTAAAGCATTCGATCTATTTATGCCGTATTTAAATTGCCCATTATTTTATCTACAAAATGCTAACCTCATTGTTTTAGTAATCATGATACCATATGAGTAGAGAATACGCTAATTTTTCCATATTTATTACAAAATTTATGCTGTCAGCCAAAAAAGTTGTCATACTACATTAGAAAGATTTTGGTTGTACCTCGTAAGCCATTTAACTTAGAAAAAAATTATTTTTTGAAGTCTTAAAAAGTAAACCAGCTCAACAGTTACTCGAAAGAACTACGGTCAGCAAAGATTATCAACGAAATGAAGAAGAATAATCTTACGAAAATCACTTTAGACAACAGCAGTGAGGCACTCTGGGAGTGTCCGGTGGGAAGCTTAGTTTCGTTTTGCAAATGATTATGTGAAGGTTAAAAAGTTGTATATCGATAAATGCAGGAAAAATTCAGTAATTAATTGATGCAAAAATCTAGGATACATATAATATGACAAAATACTCAGTACAATAATTTTATGTCATAATTACGATATCAAATTATTTTTGGCTTTTTTCTTTCAACATATTGTCCACGTGGTCTGTTATTGTCAAAAATAAGGGGACTGCTTCAGGATATAATCTTTGAACCGCTTCTTTAGTGAAAAATCTTGTTTTACATGAGCTGCAATTGGTCTGATTAGAATACTTGTCCATGACAAATTTTAGTTAGAGTATTAGAAAATATGACATAATTTGGCCGCATTACCTGGGTGAATATATAAGATTTTGTATAACGCCAAAGAAGTTGTACCAGTTAATTTAGATCTAGTTTGTTTGAAGATTTGCGTTGATCTCACTGGTGGTAACTGCCGTAAATCTCCAATAAAAATATCAAGTCCAGCATATCATCCACATACTTGTGGTATGAATGCGTTGTGACATTGGGACGAGTGAACGTGGTGGATCATTCATGGGGCGATTAAGGAAGACGAGCTAAGACAACGTTGCAGGAGCTAAAACTGCATTGGCGAACAAAAACAGCGTTGGAGGAGCTGGGACAGCGTCGGCAAATAGTGGTGTGGAAAGTGTATTGCGGCAGAAGAACTATTTTTTCGTTGCGAATATTTTTTTGGGTTCACTCCTCTCGCTCATTTTTCGTTAGAACCTACGTAAAGGACTTAACTTCCAAAAAGGTTACATACTCTACTATTTTTGTCAATTTTTTTGTCAATTTATAATATGTACAGGTACTTAAGCAGTTGTTTTGAGCTTATAATAGCTTTCAACCGATTTGGTCAACTTGCCACCAACTGAGACGTTCCTTGCAGTGTGATTCTCCCCCACTTGGGGACTAAAATGCCATTCGCCGATTCGCGAGGGGTTATAGCGTGCTTTCGAAGATTTATCTCTAGTTGTTGACAATTAATTTGTTTGTTTGATATCAATTGGCCTTTTTTGTCTTGAAAAGCCATCGGGCCTTGCTTTGTTGAGTGAACAGATGTGTTTTGACTCATTTGAATCATCTTCTGTGTCTAAAGCTCGTGTAAAAGGCAATGGCTTTATAAAGGTATAGGATGGGTTAAGCAGGTAGGTCCTAGATTAGGCCAGGTAGAGGGATATTAGGTTTTTATCTTTTAGGTTATTGGAAGTCCATTCGTTGCGGCTTACTATACTTCCATATTAACCGGAGGGTGTAGTCTAATACTGGACAAAATGCGTTCGAATTCGCAATAAGCTGTTGAAATATTTCAGCTCTTTCTAGGATGTTAATTCTCGGTCCTTTGCTTGGTTTTCGTAGCAATGTCATACAGTTTGTCATAGCATTAGACTTGTGTGGGCGGTTTTGTAAGTGCGTCACATACGAGTAGTTGGAATTTGCTTTGTTGTGTAAGAAAAATCATAGGTGCTCTTCGTATCTTGTCGCAAGTTTTCGTGCTGCCCTTCCTATGTGTACCATGTCTCATTCCTTGCATTCCGATTTCTCGTTCAGCCGTGGTTTCAATTTTTTGCCAACGTTTTTAATAGTTTTGAGTGCAGTTCGCAGTTTGTATTTCCCAAGAAAATTTGATAGTTTTTGTGTTTCTTTGCCTACGTATCCTAACTTAATCCACTGTTGGTCATTCTTATGCATTTCAGTCAGTTGGAGTTCCTGTTTTTGTTTGTACTGTGTAATAATTTTTACAATGTCACGTTATTTTTATCCGTTATTACTAGCTTATCTATAAATCTTGTTCAGTTCGTTAAGGTAGTTAGTAGGAGCCATGGGGATGGAGTGAAGTCTCTCACCATTGATCAGTATGCTGCTAGTTTATGTTTTGTAGGGCGGTTAGATATTACGCGTATGGTATGAGCAGTTGTGGTTGTTTTTCTGTATATTTTGAAGTCTCATCGTGTTTGTTTGAATGTCACGTTAGGTCCATATAGGTGAGTTGTCCGTTTGTTTCTTTTTCCATAGTCAAATTAATATTCAAGTGTATTTCACTCATATAGGTAAGTAGTTCATTTTGTTTATTTTCTTTTCAGTCAATAGCGATAAAACAGGCATCCACATATCGTCTGTAAAATATTGCATGTTATATTGGTTAGAAATGTCTAGTGATATGAGTCGACAAGCGTCAGTCAATGTTAGAGAGGTGATTGAGTTCGTTTAAACTGCGGCTTTTTTGAGCACAAACAAAGCAAAGAACCAATACTCGACATCCTAAAAAGGCTTGAAATTTATTAACATAAAATAGAAAAAAAGATGGCAACATTATCAATGAATAACTTATTAAAAACTCCGACGCAATTTTCTCAGTACTAGACCACACCCTCCGATAAAAATGTTAGCGAGCTGAACAAAAATAAACGCACATCCAGAAACTCAAAAAGCCAAAACATAATATCCCTGTACCTAGCCAAACCAAGAGCCAAGCTGTAGAACCCATCCTATACCTCGTATATAGTCATTGCCTTTTATTCATCCTTCAGAAAATTATCTCTTGTTCTTTAATATAACGAACATAAAACAGTACCTATAACAGTTAACGTAGCAGTAATGATCTGCAGCAAAAATGAGAAAACCACGAATAATGACACATGACCATGAATAATTTAATAGATGCCATTTAATCTGGACTGCTCCATTCAGCTCAACCAGCCTCAACATACCTCGCAAGTGAGTCATCATCTAAGGTGTTACAGCCCATGCCAGGCCTTGGCCTCCGGGGTTAATCTCCTCCAATCATCATGCCTCTCCGACCTCTTTCACACGTTGATCACTCTCAGCCAAGATCTGCTGTTCTCTTCTATCGTGTCTTCTCATTAACTTCTTGGTCTTTCCGCTATATGTCCACCTTATGCTCTACTCTGTAATGTTATACTCGGCAGCCGGTTTTTTCCATTCTTCCTACCTGGTCCTACGGCACGAATGAGTATCTCCATTGAAACTGTTGATATCGCGAGCCTAAGATCGCAAAATATTCCATCTTCTTGTTGGTGGCCCATCCGCCATACGGTTTATACTTGGACCCCCTATTAAAATCAAAAATATATCGATTCATGTCCAAATACGCAAATGATTCCTGAGGAATGAAGCTGCAGGTGAAACAAGTGTCAATGTACGCACCCGTAGAGTGAAACGGCTGCAAATACCAAGGATTTTAGCTTACAGCTTTCGACATAATATCAAACATACTGCTAAACTCTCATCACTTAATAATTTTATAATTTCTTCGATTCTATATATAGTGCTTTCGATCCACCTTAGGCTTTCTGTAGAGACCCAAGGGATTTTCTTTTAAAAATTCGTAACATTCCCATTGTACTACCACTTCGATCATAAAAGATTGGGCAGCCATTTGTCAAAACTGGTCTAAGGAGAGCATTGTAACAGATAATTTTACCTCATGATCGATGAACCTGGAATAAAAGAGTCATCAAAGGGACATGAATACTTTAAACACTTTACTGAGCATGCTTTTGACATGTCTTTTATAGTGTAGACACTGATCGAGGTAAACATATCAAACATAGAATTTATTTGGAACCCGTTCTCAGTTACCCTCACCAGCCATAATATGGAAGTATTTCCAATTACGCTTATGGTATTCGTCAATTGTTTCTGTGGGGTTGCACATCACTGAACATTTTCTGAAGGCTCCTTTGAACGACTTATGTCTTCCAGTCTGCCGTATAATCAGGTTATCAGCAAATGATACTAATGATCGTGTGGCGACACGTAAAATTCAAAGCAGTTCAATACGTTGCGAATGAACATTGAGCAGAGCATGGCCGCAGTAACTGTTGCCTGCTGTAGATCATTCAAAACTTTCAAATGAAGTGTCACCATCGGGTTTGCATCAGTTACAATAAACGATTTCGCATACAACATACTAAACATCAGCTTAAAAATTAGTCCATCTAGCCAAACCATATCGAAGTCTTTCTCCATATCAATTAGACACGCTCCAACACATTCTCTATTGTTAAGTTTCTAACAGATGTCCGAGGCTACTTTCGCCATCCTATATATAGTCGAACGCCTAGCATGGACTCCAAATTAGCGATGCGGCATTAACTCATATTTCTCATTTTGGGCGTTTAATGCTTGTTTCAGTATCACTTTATACATTTTTAGGTAAATTTCTCGAGAGAAATTTACCTATTGCGGAGAGCATCATATATATATATATATATATATATATATATATATATGGGATATAACGAAATTTGTGACCACGATAGAGGTTGCAATTTTGCTTCGATTTTCACCAAATTTTCAGGAAAGGTGTATTGGGTAATTATCTCGGTTAAGTTCGTGAACCAGCTATATCGGCCATGCAAAAACAAAATGGCGGCCATTTTAGACGAAAAATCGTGATTTCTGTTCTGACCAAAGTATAGCTCCGATTTGGATGAAATTTGGTACAAGGGTTCATTGATGTATGTGATGAATTTCACAATAAAAAATCCAAAGTCGGTACGGCAGAAACAAAATGGCGGCCGCTCAAAGGTCAAAAAACGTGCAAAATTTTGTTGTTGTAATAGTGGTTAAAGCTTTCAACAGATTTTCATGAAATTCGGTTATTTGATAGAAATTATAAGTATCTAAAGAATTACGTAAAAAAACTGGACGTCAGGTTGCAAAAAACAAAATGGCGGCCAGTTGAAGGTCGAAATTTCAAAGGCTTTTAAAAGTCGCAATTTTGATCCGACATATATGAAACTTGGTTTCTAGATAAACATTACTTACACCTACAGTCTTTGATATTTTGGTGATCATGCATTTGCAAATTTCAAAATGGCGGCCGTTTAAATATGCGTTTTTTTCATGTTTTTGTGGCCCTCTAGCGGTCACATTTTCCAACGGATTTTGATGAAACTTGAGATTATGAATCTCTGTACTATGTTCTTGTATTTTGCAGGAAATTATTAGAATTGAATGAAAAATAAAAAAATCCCCGTTGGCAGCACCAGCCGGAAAGGTAAATTTCTCGTATGTAGCGTAAAGTTTCGAAAAAGAATTTGGCTTGCCTACTACTAAACTTCTTTCTGCAATTTTCGTAGTACCACATGGGTAATTATTAACATAAAAAAAATCTGGTCACGTTCGTTTTTAGAGACCTTTTATCGAGGCGCAAATATTTTGCTAATTAAATTGAGTTGCACGCGTATGGATTACATATTGAAAATCGGCGGATCATAAATTGTTGTAAACATATAAATACCGGTTTCGCCCTTCTCGCATTTGCTGTTTACACAGTTCACAGTGGTAACCACACAAAGGTTTAAATAGCTCGAATAGTTAATTTCAAAAGATTTCCATAAAAGTTTAATCAGCACTTGCTTTGCGCTTAATATATACATTTTCAATTTTTTTCTGAACTGTGAGGGCCGTCATTTCGATTTTTATTGAAATCGGCTGCTACAAATATTAAGCTGTAAATTTTCGACTTTATTATTTGTCATTCGATTTTTTTTTTTTTTTAATTACCTCCATTCCCTTCCACTCTCTCCATCACTCTTTCTTCGTCGCACAACGCTCGTGCGATCTGCATTCACATTACGTCGCTTGGTCTTTTGTGCCACCCAGACAATGTTTAACACATCGGTATAAGGGGGCACACAATATAATGTGAACTAGTTCTTTTCGCATAATTAAATTAAATTAACTTGCCTTAATAACTTATAATTTCAAGTTTCAACGGAATCTGTTGAGAATCTTGGCTGCTAGAAGGCAACAGAAATAAAAAAAATTGTATGCCACCCCCTTGTATGGGGAGACCCGCCTGTATGGGGAGACCCCCCTTAAATCCCTAAAAATATTTTCTTGCACTGCAAATTTCAAGAGGCACCACTTTTGACCTACGTAGAAAATTTCCTCATTCTAGCTCATGTGGTTTGCGAGAAAACTTGTTATGACGCACGAACAAACGGGCGGACGGACGGACAGACAGACAAGTCGCGATTTTATAATTTTTTAGGGTATTGTTAAAAATATTTTACAATATCTCAAAAATGATCTGGTTTATAAGTTCTTTCAAGTAAAGTCATTTAAAACGTTTCCATGAAAAATATTCATTATTTCAGTTGGCACTAAAATAGCGAATTGCGCTTGCCTTCAGACCTTTGGGGGCCGCCATTTTGAATGCATGCATTTGATTTTGGATTATTTTAAATCTTTGTATGCTAGGACCTCACCAATCAATGTACTTTCCCGTTCAAATAGGAGTTTCACTCTAGACAGGGCAAAATAATTCAATTTTTAAAGAAAATCGCATCTAAAAATATTAGGCTTTAAATTTTTGACTTTTTTATTTTTCATTCAATTTTAATAATTTCCTGCAAAATACAAGAACATAGTACAGAGATTCATAATCTCAAGTTTCATCAAAATCCGTTGGAAAATGTGACCGCTAGAGGGCCACAAAAACATGAAAAAAACGCATATTTAAACGGCCGCCATTTTGAAATTTGCAAATGCATGATCACCAAAATATCAAAGACTGTAGGTGTAAGTAATGTTTATCTAGAAACCAAGTTTCATATATGTCGGATCAAAATTGCGACTTTTAAAAGCCTTTGAAATTTCGACCTTCAACTGGCCGCCATTTTGTTTTTTGCAACCTGACGTCCAGTTTTTTTACGTAATTCTTTAGATACTTATAATTTCTATCAAATAACCGAATTTCATGAAAATCTGTTGAAAGCTTTAACCACTATTACAACAACAAAATTTTGCACGTTTTTTGACCTTTGAGCGGCCGCCATTTTGTTTCTGCCGTACCGACTTTGGATTTTTTATTGTGAAATTCATCACATACATCAATGAACCCTTGTACCAAATTTCATCCAAATCGGAGCTATACTTTGGTCAGAACAGAAATCACGATTTTTCGTCTAAAATGGCCGCCATTTTGTTTTTGCATGGCCGATATAGCTGGTTCACGAACTTAACCGAGATAATTACCCAATACACCTTTCCTGAAAATTTGGTGAAAATCGAAGCAAAATTGCAACCTCTATCGTGGTCACAAATTTCGTTATATCCCATATATATATATATATATATATATATATATATATATATGATGCTCTCCGCAATAGGTAAATTTCTCTCGAGAAATTTACCTAAAAGTCAAAAATTTAAAGCCTAATATTTTTAGATGCGATTTTCTTTAAAAATTGAATTATTTTGCCCTGTCTAGAGTGAAACTCCTATTTGAACGGGAAAGTACATTGATTGGTGAGGTCCTAGCATACAAAGATTTAAAATAATCCAAAATCAAATGCATGCATTCAAAATGGCGGCCCCCAAAGGTCTGAAGGCAAGCGCAATTCGCTATTTTAGTGCCAACTGAAATAATGAATATTTTTCATGGAAACGTTTTAAATGACTTTACTTGAAAGAACTTATAAACCAGATCATTTTTGAGATATTGTAAAATATTTTTAACAATACCCTAAAAAATTATAAAATCGCGACTTGTCTGTCTGTCCGTCCGTCCGCCCGTTTGTTCGTGCGTCATAACAAGTTTTCTCGCAAACCACATGAGCTAGAATGAGGAAATTTTCTACGTAGGTCAAAAGTGGTGCCTCTTGAAATTTGCAGTGCAAGAAAATATTTTTAGGGATTTAAGGGGGGTCTCCCCATACAGGCGGGTCTCCCCATACAAGGGGGTGGCATACAATTTTTTTTATTTCTGTTGCCTTCTAGCAGCCAAGATTCTCAACAGATTCCGTTGAAACTTGAAATTATAAGTTATTAAGGCAAGTTAATTTAATTTAATTATGCGAAAAGAACTAGTTCACATTATATTGTGTGCCCCCTTATACCGATGTGTTAAACATTGTCTGGGTGGCACAAAAGACCAAGCGACGTAATGTGAATGCAGATCGCACGAGCGTTGTGCGACGAAGAAAGAGTGATGGAGAGAGTGGAAGGGAATGGAGGTAATTAAAAAAAAAAAAAAATCGAATGACAAATAATAAAGTCGAAAATTTACAGCTTAATATTTGTAGCAGCCGATTTCAATAAAAATCGAAATGACGGCCCTCACAGTTCAGAAAAAAATTGAAAATGTATATATTAAGCGCAAAGCAAGTGCTGATTAAACTTTTATGGAAATCTTTTGAAATTAACTATTCGAGCTATTTAAACCTTTGTGTGGTTACCACTGTGAACTGTGTAAACAGCAAATGCGAGAAGGGCGAAACCGGTATTTATATGTTTACAACAATTTATGATCCGCCGATTTTCAATATGTAATCCATACGCGTGCAACTCAATTTAATTAGCAAAATATTTGCGCCTCGATAAAAGGTCTCTAAAAACGAACGTGACCAGATTTTTTTTATGTTAATAATTACCCATGTGGTACTACGAAAATTGCAGAAAGAAGTTTAGTAGTAGGCAAGCCAAATTCTTTTTCGAAACTTTACGCTACATACGAGAAATTTACCTTTCCGGCTGGTGCTGCCAACGGGGATTTTTTGATATGAGGCAGGTAGTTGATTGGGCGATAGCGTTTAGGACTCGAAGATTCCTTTCCTTTCTTTAAGATATGGAATCACGTTTTTTTCCACTGATCTGGCAATTATGAATTGTTCAACACGTTGCCGAACCATATGCTATAGTTTCTAATAGCAACCTCAAGCAAGCGTCGTAGTACTACATGGGGAATGCTGTCAATACCACATGATTTCTTAATATTTATCCTGCCAAGTACGAGACATAAGCCTTAGTAGCTATCAAAATAATCAAGAAAATCGCCACTTGGTACGAAGTTGGAGGTCAATGTTTCATTAAAATGAAGAAATGATTCGCCGCTCATGTTTGATTTGAGATCGGAAACTTTTGCTGCAACCACTTTTAACATTGGCTCCTCATCTCAGCTTTCGGTAGATGGGCCAATCCAAAATAAGTTCAACAAGTTGGGTAGACAGACCTATGCTCATGTCAGAAGGGTTTTGTACTCAACTTACAAAATGCAGTAACCAGTAACGAATAAAATCAAGAAACATGTCATGTTCGAGGATCATACTATTATTAGCAAAGTTGAAAGAATTTTGACTTCTGAGGTATTTGTTATAGTTATACCCACAAATATCTCCCTTGATAATTATTTCAGATTTTTTAAGATCACGGGTGTCCATTCGCGAGGGACGAAACACATTTTTCATGTTTCCCCCCCCTCTGCCCCACAGAAGCAAAAACTGTCAGCTTAAGAACTGTTTTGAAAAGCTCTCATAGAGAACTTTCAGTTGATACTCATATCGGCTACCTTTCATTAAATTTTTTTTCAGGGGCCACTCCTCTGTACTGTAATCATTGATTCGTGGCCTGTTTTTTTAGAATCTTAGGATGGTTACAAAGCCCTTTTGCTAGGAGCTCTCTCCTGCCTTTCCGACTTGTTTCAATTGTATATACTCATCTTCATGATACCTATCATTCCTGAAATTTTCATGCGAATCCTAGCAAAGCTGTAGTTTCTAAGTCGGTAAAAAGCGCATATGGCTCCATAGCGCATATGGCTCCATAGTAATGCAGGAAAATTCAAATCGCTATAACTTCGTTAAATATTATTCGATCTTTATGAAACTTTCAGAAAAGATCAATCCTATAAATAGTCATCTGTGTGCTAAATTTCATTGAATTTAAGGGTACCGTCTAGATTTTATTCAAGAAAACATAAAATCAATAAATCATACTATTACTAACAAAGTTGAGTGAATTTCGACTTCTCATGTATTTGTTGTTGTTGTACTCATTAAGGCCTACAACCATGATTTTTTTCAGATTTTTCGGATGGAAGGTGTCCAATCGCGAGGGGGGGGTACGCGAAAAGTTCGTACATTTCCCCTTCCCCTGCCCCCCTCGGTACTTGTAAGGCAATTTTAAGACTTGTTTTGAAAAGATCTTGTTAAGACCTTTCCAATGACACCCTACTCGACTACCAATGCTGAAATTTTTTTTTGGGGGGTCACTTCCCTATATGGGGAGACCCCCTTAAACCCCTTTGAAAATTTGTCCCACCATTGAACTTTCAAGAGGTCATCACTTCTGACCTTTCCACAAAGTTTCATGGCTGTAGCTTCTATAGTTTCGGAGAAAAAGTGCTGTGACATACAGACGGACGGACGGACGCACGGACAGACGGACACAGGTCGTGATTGCAATAGGGTTTTGTATTTTAGTACAAAACCCTAAAAAGGAGCAAGCTTCTGTTGCCAGTCCTGTCTGGAAGATCTTTCTCACTACTAGTGACTTTAATTTTCAATACCTTCACTCAAGACTTCTCAAATAATATACTATTCACTTTTTTGAATACACCGTCAGGATCTTGTGGACTTATATCCCTCGGATTCTCCGCCCATTGGCTACTGAGATCACTCCTGCAGTATAATTGGGTTAAATTCTGGACATTTTGAAGATGTAAGTTCTGCAAGGTCCATGAGTGATGGTAATAGTCCAAAAATTACCGACAAATGGTGTTGACGTGTATGAGAAGAAGCCTTTTCAATATTTTCAACCCTGATGGCTGATGTTCCATATCTTTCCATACTGTTTCAATGTTTTATATCTTGGCAACTATCTGTCAATGGTTTCCAATGTCAGCTTCTCTAGCTTCGACAAATAGAGATCTATTTGATCGTTAGTTAGATTCCTGGCATTAGAAATTAATGGGCAGGAGTTATTGCCATCAGGAGGCAAACATTTTTCCTGAGTGAACCCCCTGTCAAATATTTCGTAAACAATTTTTTTAAATTAAGCTGATGATCTTCATTTCAAACTGGAATGAGGAACACACCATTCTTTGGACAATTTACTTCCATAAAGTCAAAGTCAAAGTCAAAAGCGCTTTATTTAATACTCATCGTTATAAATTTTAAAAGAATATAAAGCAAATTCCAAATAATAACAATCAAAAAAACTTAATGGCCCAAATGGCTCTCTAAATTTGTACGTTATCATAAACTCATTTCATCAAAAAAAAAAAAAACTATAGCAAATGCAATTAATTACGATTATTACATATTTTTACAATTCAATTGGAAAAAGGAGAAAAAACCAACCAACACTATCCAAAAATTATTTATAATTAATACACAACAGTGAAACTTTGATCCTACACCTAATATGTTGTAACTTATTTCTAATAAAATACAATCAAAAAAACTTTATCTTATACTAAAAATACTATAACAATGTTCCTAACCTAAGTGTTTAGTCTTATCTCTAACGGAATATAGTAAACATTACATATACCTAACCTATAGCTGATTTTAACAAAAATATATAACAATACTAAATGTAGCAATAATGAGCTGAAACTCAAAAACTAAAAAACGAAAAACACCAAAACTGAAAACAAATACGAAAAATTTAGACATTGTCATTCAGCCACCAATACCTGGATTGCGCCGTCTCAACTCGATCAGCTTCAACGAATCTAGCAAATGAGTATCTCCATTGAAATCGTTGGTCTCGTGAACTCAAATTCGGAGGATATTTTATCTTCTTATCGGTGGCCCGTCGATATATGTGATATATGACTGGGACGCCGTCAGAATCAAAAACATATCCATTCATGTCCAAATACACGAATGCTTCTGGAGGAATGAAGCCAGTAGCGAGGCAAGTCGCTATATACCCGTCTGTAGGGTGGAACGGCTGTGAAATCCAAGGGTTTTCACTCACAGTCACAGATCTTGCGATATGATTCCGAAGAAGCTTCAATATGAAGATATCGACTCTAGTCACTTCAGCAGTTTGATAAATTCTTCTATTCGATATATAATGTTTCCAATCCGTCTCAGGCTTTCTGTACAAACCAGTACATGCACGAAGACATTTCCTTTCGAAAACTCTTAATTTTTCCATAGTACTAGCACTCTGGTTGTACCAGATCTGACATCCATATGTCAAAACTGGTCTAACCAGTGTCTTGTAACAGATAATTTTGACCTTTTGATCAATGTATCTGGAATGAAAGAGTTTTCGAAGGGCCATGACTACTTTAAGTGCTTTACTGAGCATGATTTTCACATGTTCAGTATAGTACAGATACTGATCGAGATAAACACCGAGGTATCGAACACAGGATTTATGTGGAATTCGTTCTGAACTACCCTCGCCAGCCATGATGTGGAAATCTTTCCAATTACGTTTCAGGTCTTGACTGACCCCCTGCAGCGTTGTCCGAAACAAGATTGTTTCACACTTCTGCGCATTGATTTTCATTCGCCAATTGTCAGTGTACAGCTGTACATCATTGAACATTTTTTGGAGATTGCTCTGAACTATTGTAGCTTTTCGGTCAGCCGTGTAGATGATCAGATCATCAGCAAACGCTACCAATGATCGCTTTGGCGAGACGTTAAAATCAAAGCCGTTCAATAGCTTGCGAATAGAGATTGAGAAGAGCAGAGGCGCAGTAACTGTTCGCTGCTGTAGACCATTCAAGACCTTGAACTCGCGCATTGTTGTCAGATTTCCATCGGTTACAACAAACGATTTCCCGTATAACATATTACACATCATGGCGACAAGGTGTCTGGGGAACTTGTCCTGAAGAAGTTTAAAAATAAGTCCATCTAACCATACCGTATCAAAGGCTTTCTCCATATCAATGAGACATGCTCCAACACATTGTCTATCATTTAGTTTCCAACAGATGTCTGAGGTTACTTTCGTTATTGCATGTGTGGTCGAATGCCTGGCACGAAAACCAAATTGGCAATTCGGCATCAACTCATTTTCCTCAATGTGGGCGTTTAATGCTCTGTTGAGTATCACTTCAAACACCTTGCTGATGTTAGGCAGCAAGCTGATTGGGCGATAGCTTTTAGGGCATGAAGATTCTTTTCCTTTCTTCAAGATCGGAAATACCTTAGCCTTTTTCCACTCATTTGGGAAATATGAATTGCTAAACATGTTGTTGAACAATATGCAATAGTTCCTAATAGCAACCTCAGGCAAATGTCGGAGAACTACATTTGGAATACCATCATTACCACATGATTTCTTGTTGTTTATCTTGCGAAATATGAAACACAAGTCTTTATAGCTGACAAAATAATCAATTAGATTCAAGCTCGGTATGAGGTCAGATGTTAATGTTTCATTGAAATGAAGAATTGATTGGCCGTTCAGGCTTGATTTGAAGTCGGAAACTTTTGCTTCAACGACCTCTGAAAAAATTTCGTTCCCTCTCTCAGGGTTTGGTAGATGAACCAATTCAAAATGTGTTCCAATCAGGGCAAGTTTATCCAATCCTTCACAAATAATCCTGTTTCCATTTCTATCCGGAGTCGTACTATCAATTTCGATACCAGCCCTATCGAGAAGATTTATCTCATCACTAGTGACTTCAAGATTCGATACCTTCACTCGAGACTTCTTGCGGAATATGCTATTCACTTTCGCGAACACGCCGTCTGGGTCCTGTGGGCTAATACCCCTCAATTTTTCCGCCCATTGATTGCTGACCTCACTCCTGAAGTATGACCGGATTAAGTTCCGGACATTCTTCAGATGTAATTTCAACAAAGCCAACGAGGGATGGTTGTAGTCCAAAAATCGTCGATAAATATTGTTGACGCGTGTGAGAAGGAGGCTTTTCAATCTTTTCAACCTTGCGATGGTTGGTGTTTCATATCCTTCCATATTGTTTCGATGTTTAATCTTGGGAACTACTTTCTCAATCGTTTCCAACGTCAGCTTCTCTAACTTCGACAAATAGACATCTATTTCATCGTTAGTTAGATTTCTGTCATTAGGAACCATTGAGCAAGAGTTGCCGCCATCAGAAGGGGGACATTGCTTCTGGTACTCCCGATTAAACTTCTTTTGAAACTTTCCCCAGTCTGTTTTTTTGAAATTCAACCGATGATTTTCATGTTGAACTGGAATGAGGAAGAAATCATCCCTGTGATGATTGATTTCCATTACGATTGCGTTATGGTCGCTATCATAAGGAAGCACCTGCAGTTTCCGTTGAGGACTATTAAAGTTGAATTCGAGTCTTGCGTCAGCAATGCAAAGGTCCAAATATGAATTTGTCCTAGGGTATGTTGGGAACTCCGACCCATATAGATTGCACCTGTATTCAATTTTGTTCTCTGTTATCCACGATTTCAGGAATACACCTCTTGGATTATTGGTGGCGTTCAGCCATGATGTATGCTTGGCGTTCAGGTCACCAGCAAGAATATAATAGTTATGCAGCCTGTTCAATTCGAGTATTTCGAACAAGGAATTGAGTTCCTCCTTGAGCTTGAGAACAGTTCCACCAGTTGCATAGGCAGAGATAACGAAGAGGTTATCCCCACCTGGCAGTGAGATTTTGATAACGGACACTTCAAGAGATTCAAAGCTTTTGAATTCAAATTTTTCAATATTTTGGAAACAATAGGGTCTTTGTACCAATATCCCGGTGCCACCTCCCCCATCACCTATTACCCTATCGTTTCTTACGAATTCAAAATCCTTGAATGTCATGAAGTGCCATGAATTGAGGTGGGTTTCGGTTAGAAGCAGGATGTCAGGCTTTTGTCTGGCAATGAATTCAAGGAGATAATCACGCCGATGTAAAGTAACAATGGAGTTGACGTTGATCGAGATGAGACGAATCCTATCCGTGGGAATGTGGCTGGATGACAACTTATTTTGAGCCATTTGAAAGTCCTAAACGCTGAAAAACAATGTTAATTTTCGAATCTTGTTTATCGATTCGCTCTGATAAGGAATTTAATTGTTGATAAATTTTGAGAAGCAGCTCATTATTGCCACTTACATTATTTACCCTATTTTCCGCATTTTCTGCTGGTCCTCTAGCGGCGAGTGCAAATGATACTCCGGGCTTGACGAAGTTCGGAGCTAAGACACTGCGGTGTATTTGTGTTTGTTTTGGGGCAGATTTCAATCTTGCATCCTGATATCGGGAGCATCCTCGATATGATGCCGGGTGACCAAAAACACCGCAGTTCACACAATATAACTTCTCTTTTGGCTCCGTCTGAGCCAATTTGCACTCACCGGGAGCATGCACGTCTTTGCATTTGACGCATCGGTAATGCATGGCGCAGTTGGCAGCCGAATGCCCAAATCGTTGGCAGCGATAGCACTGGTTGATTTCTCGTTTCTGGAGGCGTTCCCACCTCACCACTCGAAAATTTAAATACCTGATTTGCTGAAGAGCGCTTGGACTGCTCTTATTTGTTATTTGTACCAAATAAAGTGGTAAGTTTTTTTTTTCTACCGTCGACCTTCCTGTCGCGAATGTTTTCACTGAGATAAACTCGATTTGTGGCGCCGTTTCCTTGAGAACCTGAAGAAGATCGACGGTATCTTCTCCGCAGTCCAAGCCCTTCAGCAAGAACGTCTGGTTCTTCTCGCTCTTGGGGGTATAGGTGAAGTGCGGAACCTCCCCAGAATTCGAAGCATCTTTCGCTGATTTGAAATCAACCAGTGATTTCGTTCTAATTGACAGCTTCTCAGAATTTACTCGTTTGATTTCGAAATTTGTCAATTTGTTTTCGGCTGCCAACAGCCGAACCATGTCTTTTCCGCTTTGCCCGAAGACATTAATCGGCGGAACTTTCTCGGTATTCTTGGCTACTTTTTGAGGAGGACCAGCAGAACTACGGGCTGGTTTCTTCTCCCTATTTCTACTTTCATTATTTTTATTTTTTAAATATAAGATAAAATTATCGTCTTTGTTACCTTCGTCTACCTCCATGTCCTGCTGGAGTCCATCCAGCGCCGCAAAGTAGTTCTGGCTTTCGTTCGTGCCACCAGCACTTAATACCTCTTCAGTTATTATTGGAGTTGCAGCTTTCTTCTGTTTTTCGATTTTTCGTATCGGACCACTCTCTTGAACTTGTTTTGCCGTCTTGAACATTTCTTCATACTTTTGAATTCTTGCCTTTAGCTCTTCGATTTCACTTCGAAGGCGGCACACTTCCTGTCTATCCTCGAGCACTTGTGTTTTGCGACCGGCATCTGCGATATCCTGGGTGCTCGTGTGTCTCCGCTTGTTGACACTTGCAAATTTTACACCGTCATTTTCCCCGGGGCCCCCCAACGGAGGGAAGCCGTCGGGCTCCTCCATACAGCAGTCCCGAGTTGTCGTTGGTTTGGCCTTTTCTTGGTTTATGGGTACGGTTGGTCGATGCCTTCGACGATAAATTCTTCCCCAATAAAATCAAAACTTGCTTTTGACTGGCTCGTAAAAAATTATTTCAATATTTTGAAACTGACTTTTGTGAAAAATTAATTAATTTTTAAAATTAATGACAGGAGCGATTAAAAACACGTCTACACGCAACGAGTGCTAGACGTAGAAATCTCTCAATTTACTTCCATTACAATGGCAAAATGGTCGCTATCGTAAGGAAGTACCTGCAGTTTCCATTAAGGATTGTTAAATTTGAATTGACAGCAATGCGAAGGTCTAAAAATACAGGGGGGGGGGGGGGGGGTCTAAAAATGAATTTGGCCTAGGGTAGGTTGGGATCTCCGACCTATTTCGATTACACGTGTATTCAATGTAATTCTCTGTTATCCACGGTTTCGGGATAATACCCCTTAGGTTATTGTTGGCATTCATGGCATGGCTGAACGCCGGCAAGAATGTATTCTAAACAAGGAATCGAGTTTCTCCTTGAAATTGAGAACGTTTCTTCCAGTTGCATAAGCCAAGATAACGAAGAGGCTATTCCGGCCTTACCGTGAAATTTTGATGAGCTTTTGTATACGAATTTATCAATATGTTGGAAACGTTAAAGTCTTCCTACCAATATGCTGGTACCACCTCCCCCATCACAATTTGCTCTATCGTTTCTTGTGAATTCAAAATCTTTGAACATCATTGAGTGCCATGTATTGCGGTGGCTTTCTGTGAAAAGCATGATGTCAGGCTTTTGCTTAATAATGAATTCACGGAGATGGGCACATTGAGGTAGAGTAAAAATAGAATTGAGGTTGTTCAAGATGAGGCAAAGTACATACATGGGAATATGTCTGAATCGAAAGTTATTTTGAGACATTTGAAAGGTTTAAACATTGCAAAATGACTTTAATTGTTAAATTTTGTTTACTGATTCTTTCATTGTTGCTACTCACATTATTTTTATTATTAACGAGTATAGTACTGCCTGCTGATCGTCTGATGGCAAGTTGAAATGATACCCCAAGTTTGACTATGTTGGAAGGTATCACACTGCAGTTTCCTTGCGTTTGTTTCGGAAAATATCGAAATATCAGGATCATTCTCTGTATGATGCTGGGTGACCAAAAACACTGCAGATGGTATAGCACAATTTTTCTTTAAGCTTCGCTTGAGTCAATTTATATGCATTTCCTTGCAGTTAACTCACTGAGAATGCATTGCGTAGTTGGTAGCCGAATGGCCAAATAATTGACACTGAAAATACCTCACCACTCTGGAATTCAAGAAGCTTATCTATTGAAAGTCACTTTTATTCGAAATTTTTACTAAATCAATTGGTAAATTCTTCTTTTGGATGGTCGATGTCCTTGTTGCAAAATTTTTGGCTAATATAATATAAGTACGATTGCTGGTGCAGCTTTTTCGAGTATTTGAACGAAGTTGACCATTTTTCTCTGCAGTCCAGACACGCATTCCGTTTTTTCACTTTTTGGTGTATATTCGAGGTGGAAAATCTCCCTAGAATTGGGTTGACCTGAAATCAACTAGTGATTTTATACTTATCGCAATTTTTATCTACGTTAACTATTTTTAATTTCAGAGTTCTTGATCTTATGTTCGGTAGCCAAACGCTGAATCCTGTCCCCACCATGCTAATATAACATGTTGATTAGTAATCTTAGCTGAAGGACCAGCAGTTATATGAGTCTCCTAATTAATCATTTTAAATGTTCTATAAAGTTATTATTTTTAATATTATTTTGTCGTACTGACCATCATTTCATTTTCTTGTATGTCGATGCTCTGTTCTACCAGTACTGCGAAATAATTGCTTCTTTCATTTTCCCCCACCACTTCTCTGAACATCTTCGGGTGTTGTTTTCGTTTGAATTTTCTAGTGATAATATCAAAATCAATTCATTGTCTAATGCGACAAACAATAAACACTTTCCAGGAAAAATTAACTTTCAATTGACACTTAGAAAAATTAATTCAATTTTTAAATTGGTGACGGAAACTACTAAAAAAATACACCTGTATTCAATGAATGTTAGATGTGGAAACATAACATCAAATTGGTGGGATGCAGGTACAAAGTCGGCAGTGGATTTTCACATGCACGAAGACTTTTGTTTATTGACACTTATACATGCCAGAAAGGTATCCAGGGCATTATTAGCCGATCCAAACTATCCTACTTTAAATTTCACCTAAATATATACAAATAATCTACGGTAAATCAAAAATTCTCAAAATCTGGCTTATCAACGTACACGCCCCGAACGAAGAAAAGGATGAAGAAACGAACTCATAGCCTACATACAAAACAAAAATAATCCTGGGTGATTTCAACGTTAAGGTTAGTAATGAGCTATCAACTTTTTTCTTCTTTTTTGTGGTTGGGGGGTGAAAGTCATTTACGCACTGATTGTGGGGGTTCCATGCTCGTAAGTGACTGACTACCAACTAAACACCTCCTCTGTCAACCTGAGAACCTGGAACCGCTTGACATATCATTTTGAGTTAGTTCTCGTTTTCTTACGCCTTGAGGCGCCTTCACCCTGAGGGATCCCTATTTTAGCGGGAGGATAGAGAAAAAGAAGCATTGCCAGGCAAGGGATCTAGTCCTAACACCCCCAGCTGCTGCGAGTCCCTTTCATCTTTTAGGACTTCCTGAACAAAGTATGCCACCTGATTTCATTTGTCAACCGATTCGAGCACCACCGCCACTGTACTATCCGTAGTGAGCTCTCCCGTCTCCCTGTATAGGTCCTTTTGCAGCCTGTCCCATTTTGTGCACGGAAAAATTGTGTGACAGGCATCCGACCATCGAGGGACCGTGACTTACTAATCTTGTGCTGGTAAGACTGAAACTGTCAGACCCAAAGATGTAATCCTCCATGCTCCTCTTCTCTATACCTGTTCTAAGCGTTTTATATTTTCCTCCTTACTGAGAGAGTCACCCCATATTTCTGCTTCATATAGTAGCACTGTCTCTACAGCACTCATCAAGAAGCGTCTTCTTGATGGGCTGGGTCCCCCTAAGTTGTCCATAAATCGACTCAGAACCGATACTTCCGAAGCAGCCTTTTCAACCGTTGCCCTGTTTTGTTCAGAGAAACTCGCCTTTGAGACGATCAGTAACCCCAGTTACTTCAAAGCTGGCTTTCATTCGATTAGTCTTAATACTGATCATCCTTACTCTAAAGATTCAATTTTTTGCCAAGTGCTGAAATAAACCCGCGAGTAGTCATCCAGTCTCTCAATTGGCGCATTAGCATGCCTAGCCTAAGTTGCGCGTGTTCAATGGTGCGTCATCTGGCATCTGAAGTCTCAGTAGCCGGTTGTAAGAAACGTTCCACAGGTCTGGACCAAGAATAGATCTCTGAACAAAGCCCAATGTAACTTCCATCCTTCATTGGTCCTGTATCGTATCGTAAGCAGGCTTTGGTCATTCATGTAGTCCTCAGAAGCCACATTAGATATTCTGGAACTTGAAAAAGGGTTTCCAGCATATCGGCCAATCTAGCAGAGTTAAAGGCGTTCCTATCGTCAAACGTTTCCAACAGGACGATGCGCTGCTTGGTGTGGCTATATGCCTCTGGTTTCCGACCACTCTCATCACCTCTGCAATCGCATCAGTCGTGGAGTGTCGTGCTCTAAAGCTGCTTTTGATGGTTTTCTCTAGCATTTTTCCTGCAGTGTCTAGCATGCATAAAAGGCGGTATGCTGACGCTGATCTGAATTTCCCCTTCCCCTTGCTTATCAGCACGAGCCTCGCCACTTTCCATCGTATCGGGAAAACCCCGCTCCGTAGGCAAGTGTTGAATTTGCTGAGCAGCAAGTCAGGATATTGGTAAAAGACAAGTTGCAATACCTCAGCTAGAACACCGTCTAGATCTGGACCTTCCTCACTTTCAATGTAAAGGCTGCCTCTTCTAGTTGCGGGTGTGTGAAGAGTGGCGACTCGACTGCTGTATCACATGGTCAGCTTCAATATGGACGAAATGGGCGGAGAAGGTTGCCTGCACTATTTCGTCCATCTTTCCACATCATACATATATGCACGGTTTTCATAGGGACCCAAACTTCCGCGTAACTAGCTTATAGCTGAGACCCCATGGATCCTTATTCACATTGTCCAATAGATCTAGCCAGCAGTGAGTCTTGCTGTTGTCAATAAATTTGCGAAGGTGTTTTTTGGCCGACTTATTTGCTGCTACCCAGTTGCATACCTCATCGCGGTTCGCTGAGCCTCACGCTGGAGCTTGTGACTTTTCCATCAATTTTTAGCAATTTCAGCCGACCACCAGTATAATGAGGCTTGCCGTGCCGTGGTTTCGACGGGGCATAAAAGCGTTGCAAGCAGTAGTGATGGTGCTCATAGTTGAGTTTACCACGTCTTCAGCTGCCAGTTCTTCCGTCCCCTGCGAGTCTCCCTGCAGAGGAGCACCTGTTGTGAGCTCCCCGACGCTCTTCATGATGTGTCCGCCCAATTGTAGAAAGTCGAAAGCACGGACGTCGGTAGACAACATCATTGATCTCAAGTAGAATGCACTGATAATCATTGGCTGAGTAGTCCTCTGATATTCTCCGATTGTGTATTCTCCATGTTCTTAACACGGAGACGAATGTCATGCCCAGTATAGTTCCATCACAGCCAATACTGCGGAAAGTTGGCATATTTCCAGTGTTTAATACGACAAGTGTAATCCTGGCTACCATTTCTAGCATCGTAGTGCTTTAGCGTTGAAGTCTCCACCAACGAGAACGTTGCCGTCTGTGTTCGAGACAGCGCCCTCCAAAGCTTGGAGCTGGAAAGGTGATATTGGTTCATTCGGCGTTGATGTTTTTACATTAAAGAAGGTGGTCCCTAAGCACCGAACCTACACGAAACTGTTCTCTCGTCCCCATCGCTCCGCCTGGAAATCACTGTTCTGAACCCAGATGAGGCAGTGCCAGTTTCATCAAGATACCATGATACAGAACTTTTATCTTGGTGTCGCTCACCTAGCAGCAAAAAGTCGGCTTTCATGTCCCTGGCAAACTCCTCTAGCAAATTTTGGGCGGTTGAACTCTGGTGCAGGCTTAGTTGCAGGATGTAGCTCATCAAATACTGATTTCGCCTTTATAGGGCTTCCTGGAAAACCCAACATTGCCCTGATCCCAAGACGTGCCCAAGATCTAGTCTTGGAACAGCATCCTTGCAAAGAATACAGTGTGCCTCTTTTGATCACTTTTTTTCTTTTATCTTTTACGGCATTTGTAAAATAGGGAACTCCTATCAGGTCCCTTGCATACTTGTGCAGTATGACCATAGGCAAGGCATTTGAAACATTGAAGATGTGGTGCTCTTCGTTGTATCCTGCAGACAACCTACCCTATTCTTACTTCGCCCTTATTCAGAAATCATTCGTCGTCCTTTTCGGTCAATTCAATGATGGCCATGCGTTTTTCCGTATGGTTTCCTGGTGTCAGCCTCGCTTTGATCCTTTCCACGCCAGGGAACATCAATTTGATGGCCTTTGCTACCTTGACTAGGTTCGCGAATGTCTCTTATACCGATCGTGGACATTGGTTCGAGTGAGGCTATGGTTGCTCTTTTTCCAAGAAATTTCTTTACTGCGTCGCAGAATGGTTCCTTATTGTCAGCCTCTGCTCTGAATTCCATGAGTATGTGGCCCAACCGCGTTGTGCGTACTGCTGTAATAGCACTATTTGTATCTTTGGGCCTTACAGATCTTACTGCTGGATACCGCAGTACTTCTGCGTAGGATCAGTCATCTTGGGGTTTTATGAGCAGTGCGTGCTGTCATGACATTCGTTGGGGCTTTTTTTTCTCGTGTTTTGCATCAGGTCTCTTTTCTTGTTGGGCGTCAGAGTACATTATTTTCTGGCCCTTTTTGAAGGAGTTTCTTTCTAGCTTTTCCTTTTGTCAGCACTGTCTGGAACCCCTGATCTAAGGTCCTACGCCCATCAAGTGCCTCTTGCATCCTTCTTTTATTCCTATTTCCTTCGATTGAGCTAGACGTTATTTTTTTATTGATGTCTTATCGCGGAGCTATCCGGTGTGACCTTTAGGCTTAGCCCTCAGCGCTTCTTTAGCCTTCTGCTCTTCTTCGGATTTTTGATCCTTTTTAGCATTTAACTAGCTCTTCTGATAATGCCCTCTGCAGTCTAGGAGCTCCTCTAGTGCAAGGAGCCTAATCTTTACTCCTTTGCTGATTTTTGGCGAGTTGCATGTAGGTTTTATTCTTATTAGAACATCTTTCACATTTCGGGTTAGTCTTTCTTCTTCATGTTGCTGGGCGGTAATTGTACTTTGCAATCACTTTTCTTCGGAGAGGTGATCGGCTCCATTCTCAAGTTCTTTACTTCCGCCAAATTTTTGACGGTAGTGATGAAATCACACAACGGCGATTTATTTTTCTCGTTACTCCTTTCTTTTCCTGTCATGATATTTTTATGCACTTCAAGATGGATCGATATTATTCTGAGATTTACGACCCTTGCTCCAGTCGCTTTGGTAGGAATCATAGCAGTGACAATCAGATTTTCGATGTTGTTTATATTTGCCTCGCCGTACAATTATCTGACGCGTCCTGGAGAGTTATGGCGTTCGCATCATTTTTGGGTACGTCCGAACGCCGCAAGAATCTCAGTCTGGACAAAACTGTCTTCACTGTCATTGTATGCATCGTCGTTTTTGTCATTATTGGTACCGCTCCCGATGTGCTGTAAACATCGTGGCTGCAGCTGCTGGTTGCGTCGCCAATATTGTTATTTTTGTAATCTTTTTCTTTTTCTGGATTTTTTTTATCTTTTTTTAGGTGTTTTAGTTGCTCCAGTTTTATTGTGTCCCCTCTCGAAGCCGTTATCTCCGTTCGTGTGTGCAGTCACCTTTTTGGTCCCATGGTTATCTTTGCAGAGCATGGAAGTAACGTGAGGGTTGCCATAAGCCCTAATGAGGATAAGTGCTCAGAGCCAGATCAGTGCTAATCAGAACTCCGTCTCAACCAAATTGAGACCACCAACCCAATGGTTCGAACTTCGAACGTACTCCGAAGCCTGGCAAGGTTTTACCGGGACGGAGACCACATGATAGTTGAATTAGGGCCGTTCACGTACGAGTGTCACCTCGGCGCTACGGTGCAAAGCAACTAGGTCCAGACCATCATATCCGCCAGCCCATAGCGTAAATTCCAGTTCGCTGTCTAAAGCGTAGACCAGATTCACTCAGGGTCGTTGCCTGTCATCCCAGGAGGAAACCTCACGCCACTCCCCTTATCCTAGCGGTCTGTTGAGGTGGTGCTCTCCAAAGAATACTAGCCTCCAAGAGTCTTCCTGTCGGCCGGCATGCTCTCTCCGGAAATTTCTTCGGGTACGTGGAGCGGCACTCCCCAAAGACTGCTAGTCTCCAAAAGTATTTCTGTCGGCCGGCATTCCTCCTGCGGGTCTTTGAAAAGTGTAAATGTAAATCACGAAATTTCTTAACACATTTTGACTCAAGGACGCTCTTTCTGTATCATGTTATCCCGATGAAATGTCATTCGTAGTGGTCAGATAATCGGATTTAAGATATTTCTCAATTGTTTGTAACAACTTGTAAGTCCTAAAACGGCCGCTGTTTACTCGTAAATTTGTGTTCCAAATCGAGACGTGGAAGTTCACTACCAGGCCGTAATTTGCGAGCAGCATTGAATGGCGTTGCGATATTTGCATCTTCATCAGGTGACTAAAGCTTGTTCGTCACCATTTTTAAGTATCTGATTGGTGGATAATTGAACTTATCTTAAAGCTTAGATCGGACGTCGCATAAACGCCGCAAATAAATCCTTATACTCTGTAGTCTCCTTTCTAGGGCCCACCAGTCCAAAAAGGTATTGGACGTATTTGAACACAAAATGCTTCAGAAAATTTATGGCCCAGTATAACAATGAACAGAGTGCAGGCTGCATTAAAACTATATAAATTATTTGACGATTCGCCTATATTCTCTCGCGTATAGTTACGTAAATTGCAACGGGCGAGCCATGTAGAAAGGATGGAAGAAAACCGAGTAACCAAATGAACATTGAAGGATATAATACAAGGTAGACGTCCAGCTGGAAGACTAAAGACTCGATGGGAAGACACAATAGAAACTGACAGTAGATCATTACTGGGAGTGACCAACTGTGGGAGCAGGTCACAAAAACGTGATGATTGGAAGCGAATAATTTTGGAGGCGAAGGCCAGCCTTGAGCTGTCGCGCCATAGATGATGTTGATGCTAAACGCACCTATAATCATACTATAATGTTCAATTTAGCGGAGAGGCTATCATACGTAGGTCAAAGGCGCATACTGACTTATTTTATTCTGACCTTCAATTTAATGAAACACCAAGATTGTTATGGACTAACTATTATACATATAACGTCAAACGTAATATATCTTCATAAAAAAGCAAGCATTATCATCAATTGACTAGTTTCCGAAAACAGAAATTCGATAGTCGTTGCATTTGACAAATTCATGGACGATTTCGTTAATATTTAAATTATCTGTTTCTTCTTTGTAAGCATGTAAAATGGAAGGTTTGGAACAATGACTGCGTATCAAGGTGCAACTTCTTGAATTTTTCCAGGACGCCATTCATGTTGTCGATTGTTATAACAGTTCGGAGCAGAATAATTTCTGTAGACAGCCTGTCGGTGTCGATACCTCTTTTTTCAGCTGCTGCCGCCATGTTTTCAGTCCACTTTAGAGGTTCTTCCAAAATTAAAGTTTTCAACGAATTATAGATTTCAAAATCTTTCTGACAGAAGCGTGATTTGATTTCTTGACAAAGTGTATCCAGAGCTTCAAAATACACAACTTTGATCATCTCACGAGGTGTCGACCATCTGAAAACAATTGAAAAATTCGAAGCTGCAAATAGTACTTATTTTAATTATCCACCCTCGTTAAAAAGAAATATAAGAACTATAGCTTATGTTTCGTTTTCGGTACCCCTATACTCCATATAGGAAAACTATGTAAACTATGATATCGAAAACATTACAAAAACTTCAGTTTTCATAGATTTTTTTCCGTACAGTAATAATGAGTATCCAATTATTATACAATAAACATACTTGTGGCTTTCAGTTGAATCGAAGAAGTGACTGATTCGTTGTGGTATTTTGCGGGAACGAGGCAAAGCTGGCTCAGTTAAGTCATACTCATAAATTTTGACTTCCAATTGTTTCCAAAGATCGTCAAAAGCTTGATCATTTCGTTATTTTTGCAAATAATCAAGCGTAATACAAACAGATCCTCTAATTCCACTGATTGTTGCAGTCGATTGCTGCAATATTTTGCTCAAAATTTTAGTTCATTCAAATATCAATCCGCAAATCTCCAAGGAAATATAAATTGACCACTTGCTCATCATTTGTGTAAACCTTGTGCTTTAGTTGCTATTTCAGCACTTTCAGTTTTAGATGTAGCAAGTGTTTTCAAAAAATCAAGAAGCATACTATATCGACGTAGAATAGTTTTAATTGCTCTATTTCGCACAGTCCATCTTACCGCACATAGTGGTCGCGGCACAGAAAAATTGGAATCGTCACCTGATTCATTTGAATTTATTCAAAAAACGCTACTCGCTTCGCAGAGCCCTTTACAAAAACACCGATTTTATTAACGAAGTCAAGTCCTTCTCTCAATAGGTAAATTGCCGTGATCGTATCCTCAACGGATAAATTCAAACTGTGTGCAGTGAACATACACCGCATTTGGTTGTTCTTTTTTATAATAGATGATTCAACATCGAATGTGATTTAAGTTACACTCTGGCTACTCGCCCGACACACGAAGCTGACGGAGAGCGGGAAATTTGAATCGCTTTGCTAAAGTGGGTGACCTAATCTTAAAAACACCGAAAAATCATAATCTTCGTTTTTGTAAAGTAAATTATTTCCCCTGGAATGGGCAGCAAATTTTCAAGTTAGGTCATCCACTTTAGCAATGCGAACCAATTTTCCCGCGCTCCGTGAGCTCCGTGTATCGGGCAAGTAGCCAGAGTGTTTAAGTTATGATTTAAGGAAAGCAGCATGTTTTATGGTAAAAGGCACGTGCATGGTTTTAATTTTAGCGCGGATTCAAGGTTCGCAAACTCACGACCAAATAATACAGCAAAGGGGTTTTTTAAGCGCAGGGGCGGGGGGGGGGGACAATTGATATTATGTCCCCCGCGTGCCTACGCCCTTGTCAGTAACTACGATAAACGTAGAAAAATTGGAGTAAAGTGTGTTATTTGTCAAACCAATAATTAATACAATATACGAGACGCAAATAATTTAATGGCCATATTACTCTTATTTTCTGAGGCACGCTAATCGTACGTTTCTATTTCCATTGATATTATCATTCCCACTGATATTGTTATGTTAATAAAGTGATAAATAAATTCTATAGGCTTTCATAAGTGTGAACGAAATGCTTCCTTGGTTTTGAATTTGTTCTAACTATTTATTTCTGGAATAGAGAAACCCAAACATTGTATTTTCAAAATAAGTAGCCTGAAAGCAATACTTTCATAACCCTCCCATACTGATTCTAATGTATGTACGTAGATTCCAATTAACACTTCAATTCATCACTGGCTCTAAAATGCTATTGTTCTAATTGCAACATTTTGCCATAATCTTATTAATTGGGCTTAGTGTAATTCCTTCTTGCCTGTATTTTCATTAATTCAGACTCGCGATACGCACGAAATGCATCACAATATAATCAACAACAATACTCGGCGGAAAACAAAAAGCACCGAAGACATGAATGCTGATGGTGGTACTTTGAAGCGAATGCTCAAACCCATGCCTAGCACTGAAAGCCCAGTGACATCGCCTGAGATGGGACGCCGTCGATACAACTATTACAATGCAAATACTGCTGCGAGCGTGCAAGGAACTCCCCACATGCATCCCCATGCCATGCACCACATTGTCAATAACAACAACACACTCGGGCGACCATCCAGTCAGTCTTCAAGATTCTCGGGATCTAGGTGAGTAAATTAATTAGCGTGTGGTGTACTTAGATTGCGCGAAAATAATAAGTAATTCTCATTTCAGGTCATCGCATGAGATCGGACGAGGATATCCCCAACGCAATCTCTACTTGGAACTGGAGCGGGAACGTGGCTGCATCGAGGGATCACCGCCCTCTGACAACGTAATGTTTGATAATCAGTGTTATGCAACCACCCCAAGCTCTAGCAATGGCAATTCTGATCAGGATCAACCGTATGGCGGGCAGCCGCGCTCTGGAGGCGGAAGTGGAGCTGGCTCAGGCGTTCATTCGCATCATCATGGGCCGCAACCGAATGCAACCCCCACTCCGGGGAGTCCAACATCACGTCTATTACTGGAGTACGAAATGCATTTGCGAAATACTTTGGCTAAGGGAATGGATGCTGAATCGTACAGCTTGCACACATTTGAAGCTCTACTGACACAAAGCATGGAAAATCTAGGTGAGGTCCTTCAGCTCTTTCCGTCAACCCCCAACCAACAGATTACACCCCATCATCAGTTGAATTTTAAAGTTACGCTAGATAAACTTTTGTGTTCTTTTAGCAGAGAAAGGAATCTGAATGAATAACAAGTTTAATCATTTGTTTGTGTTAGCCCAATTAATTTAATGGCCAGTTAATTTGAAGATGGTACTCAAGTGGAAATTCTGGTTTAAAATTCTTTTCACATGTGGATTTGTCCTACAATCAAAATTAGATCCTTTTTAACTTTAACTTAGATCTATCATTCAGGTTTACTTCTCATAAACTACTTATTTCCATTTAACATTATATCAAAAACAACAAAACCATAAAAAATCAACCAAAAACAAAAATCGCCATATTTTTTGCACTGTAATTCGTGACACAGAATTTGCTGAGAGTTTGCCAGGATCAACCCAACGTAGTCCCTATCCAGTCAGAAGACGTAAGTAGTTGCTTTCAGGCTAATTTTGCGTGGTAGTGTCGCTTAAGCAATGAAATCCTGGTAGTTCAAAATCATACCCTAGCTTGCTTAATATCCCACAATCCTTAACGCTTTGGAACTTGTAGCCCGAACTTTGCGCTTTCGATGTTCGCTCTAATATGGTTTGTGTAAAATGTATTTTATATTCGATTAAGGATCTTCAGCCAGTGCTAAGTCATCGACACTTCCTCTGCCTCCGCATCGGCCATTGACAGCCCGTGAAAGAGATCGCGAACGTGATGGTTACTACAGTGATCGCAATGAATTGGTTCGTGAACGTGAACGCGAGCGTGAGCGTGACCGTGGCTATTTGAGCGATCATAATTCAAGGTGAGATGTTAGTGGTTTAATAGTTTTTATTTCTATTTTGTTATAAAATTCTTCTTATTTTACAATGTGAGCTGGATTTGATGAAAATTTTTCAGTTCTTTATCAGAATCGATTTTACTAAGAAACTCAAAAGCTATAGAAGTGCCAACAAAATGCCTAGAAGGAGGCTCCCCATATATAGCGGTAACCTTTTCCAAAAACTAATTTATCGAATGTAATGGCGGGAGCGTCAAATAAAGATTTTTGAAATACGAATAGTACTTATATCAAGAGGCGCAGCAAGGGTTAAAATGAACAAAATTGGGATAATTGTTCGCGTTCACGGTTAAATAGATTTGAGTTTAAAATAGCCTTAATAAGTGAAGGACTACAAAGATCTTGAAAATCAATAATTATTTAACTTTATTTATTTAAATTATTATTTGTCAACATTATTTTTTGCATCATAAAACGGTGAGGGTACTATTAAATTTCGTGGAATATAAACTTCCTGAATTGTTGGTTTTATTAACGTGAGATACTTCATGGATAGATTCAAATTTTGGCACATTTCGAGTTTTCTTGCCCATAATATGGCAGCTACTAAGGCCTAGGATTCTCTTTACAAGATGTACTTAGAAACTCCCTTGTCTTTCCTGGAAGCAGCCCTAAATCGGTTTATCAAATTCAAAGTCTCCATCTTATAATGGCTGTTCAGTCAAGATAAGAAGAGAGGTTATTTCCTTCTCTATGCTTTACGGCCTTTAATTTGGGTCTCCCTTCAAGATTGCTTAAATGCCTTCTTTAAGCATCTGACCAATTTCGTCCTTCTTTCTGTACGATCTTATTCAACCCTACAAAGTTTTGAGTTCGAAGTCTTTTTCATGTCCGATGCATGGACGAATAAACAGATTGATATCTATTCATTGATATTCTACGTTATAAAGATGCATTGATTGAGTTATCATTCTTTTATTGCATTTTATTTATTCAAATTAAAATAAAATTGATAGAGCCACATTGAATCATTTTTTCGCATATCTGCTAATCCTTATACATTTCAGTTTTTCGAATTCACGATGTGCATCATGTATTGGTGAATCAGCACGTGCTCAATGGTTTCGTCACTCGGATGGATGGCGGTCAGGAAGCTCTACAATCGGATCAGGGTCTGGTCAAGGGCTTATGCCTTCTCAATCATCTGGATCTGGACACAAACGTTCTCCATGGGACTCCTTACCATCACTACGGCAAGATAGTAGTTTGAACGATTCTGGCTACAAAAGTGCTCGGGCTGATTCCTTAGAACAAAGGTGATTATTGTATAGCCATTAGCTTTCCAGGGAAATACTAAGCTTTAAAAATGTCTGTAGGGGTGTATTTGATCGACAAGATAGCCTCCGATCTGATTATTTGAGTGATCGTGAAACTCGGTATGGTATCGTTCAACAAGCATCCATTGATAGCACTGATTCCCGACTTTGCTACTTGACGTCCTCTGAGGTAAGTACAATTATTATTTTTTTGACTATATGATGTGATCTAAGATGACGATGAATAGGGAGGGGGGATGGAGGTGATTTGTGAACATAGAAAGATCACAATGTGGATTTATTGTGATGTAGTTGTGAGCATTGAAAAGTTTTGTTTTGATGACTATAAAATAATTTTAAAATTTATAGCATTTTATTATGGTTACTATGATAAATTTCACATAAAACAGGGTACCATAAATTATTTTTTCGTAAACGTTTATCAAATCGTTTTATGAACAACAAAAATATTCACAGGTTTTTGACGTATTCCAATTGAGTTAAAAATTTTATTCAAATGAACAATTTAGTAGTTGACGTAAAATGATTTGAAGGAAACCATTCAGAAGAATTAATGATAACTTAGGTAGTTTTATTAATCAATGACTAGCTAGGAGAGAAAAGGATCTCCGTACCCCTTCTTTGCTCAAAAGTTATGGTGTGTATGAATACAATATTATATTCAATTATTTTGTTTATTTGATATCCGCAGACCAATTACCTTTTTTCTTGAAATTCCGCCAGGGCTTGATTTTAGTGTGAGCAGTCGCACTTCAACTATTTTGATTCATCTTTAGTGTCCGCGATACTTAACTTAAGTGTCTGCGAGATTGAAGTGTTTAAAATGCGTCTGCTCACACATCAAAGCAAGGCCCGACGGCTCATCAGGAAAAATAAGAATATTATGTCCCTTAAAATTGTGATTAATTGGAAAAATACATGTTCAGCTCCTCTGAACCATCTTTTATTTGTTGATTTTGTATTAAAACACTTTAAAAAGATTTTATCTAATCGTGATATATTTTGGGACCAAGTTGCTCCCTTCTTCAATGTCACTAAATGACACTGAGGAAGGCAGCAACTTACTTCCGAAATATATACCGTGACGGACGAAAGTCTACGACAATCCCTTATATCCGGTATATTGGAAGCTTTAATCAAAAATCCATTGAAGTGCATTTTTCAGTAACGTAAATATATTTATAAAAAAATGAAGATAAAAATTTTTCATACCAGAATTCAGGAGAAAGTCCTTCTTCTTCTTCTTCTTCTTAGCACTACAGCCCCTCTCGGGCCTTCCCTTCCTGCAAACAGCGCCTCCAACTGTCTCGGTCCGTTGACCGCGCCTTCCAATTCCAAAATCCGAACAGCGATGAACTGTCTTCGTCGACCGAGTCAGACCAGCGTTTCATCGGTTTCCCCACTGGCCGCCGGCCTTCAGTTCTCCCAACGAATACCTTCATGGGTATCCGTTGTTCATCCATACGATTCATGTGGCCAGCCCATTGCAGCTTTTGCAGTCTTACAATCCTTGAGACCTCCGGTTCGTCAAAAATTTCATATAGCTCATGGTTGTATCGAATTCACCATTGGTCCCCGTCAAGCTTCACTCCAATTATTCGCCTCAGGAGCCTTCGCTCAAAGGCGTTCTATATATTTGCAGATGGTTGGGTTAGGGTCCATGTTTCACATACATAGCATAACACAGGTCTTATCACAGATTTGTATACTTGAAGCTTTGCCCTCCTGTGTATGCAGCTGGTCTTCAAGATCGCCAATACTGAATAAAATATTTTATTTGCGAGCTGTATTCTTCGGCGTATTTCGTCTCTTTCATTTCCCATTTTCATTGTTTTGGCGCCTAAATACACAAATTCGCTAACATTTTCGATACTGTATACGCCAATGTGATATTTTATGTATTTGGGGTATTTTACCTCGACTGCGTCATGAGCTTTGTTTTATTTTCATTGATTTGTAGCCCTACTGGTTTTGCTTCGCTGTCGAGTTTCAGGAAGAGTTATTTGGCAGTTGTTAGTGACCGTGACAGAATGTTGATGTCGTCGGCATAGGCTACTATTTGTCTTGGCTTGTATAGTAATGTACCTCGCGTATCGACAGGTAGCTTCCGTATGACGTACTCCAGAGCCAAATTGAATAGCAATGGGGCCAGCCCATCTCGCTGGTTTAGTCTGGTATTTGTGTCAAAGGCATCGGTGAGCTGGTTATTGATGCGTACTTGGGAGGTCGTTGATTGTCGTTTTGGTAAGACGGACTAATTTGGCTGGGATGCCAAAGCAAAGCATTATTTGGTACAGTACGTTACGATCAATACTGTCGTATGCTTGCTTGATGTCAACGAAAATTTGGTGTACGTGTATATTGAGTTCCCAGCATTTTTCAAGTTCCTGCTTGACTGTGAAGAGTTGGTCTGTTGTTGATCTACCTGCCCTAAAATCAGCTTGATACTCCCCAATAATACTGTTGGTGTATGATCTGATTTTATTTTCTAAGATTTAAGAAAATATTTTATACGCCGTACAAAGTAATGATATGCCTCTATAATTTTCGCACTGTAGCTTGTCACTTTTTTCGTGGATAGGGAATATAATTAATTGCCTCCACTCTTTCCGCATATGTTCTTGTTGCCAAATGTACTGGATGACTTTGTGAATAGCCTGGTGAACACTACTGACACCATATTTGATGAGCTCTACTCGAATCTCATCAATGCTCGGCGCTTTATTATTCTTTTCGGCCTTGATGATGGAACAAACTTCATCCAGAGTCAGTGGAGCTAATGGAAGCTCTCCGCAGACATCTATAGGCTCTGATGTTCTGGAGCTGTGCGGAGGATTAAGGGGATTCTTGAAATATAATGCCCATCTTTCCTTAATCTTGATTTCATCAGCGATTATATTGTCGCTGTCATCACGACAGAGCGTGGTTTTGGGCTGATAAGCACGTTTCAGGCTTTTCACTACTTTGTATGCTTGTCTTGTGTTATTGCTCGCTAAACTTACATCTATACTTCTCAATTGGTCGTCATAGTATTTTCTTTTCTTAATCCTAATTATCTTATTCACTACTCTTCTGAGATTTCCATAGTGTTCTCTCTTCGTCCTGATTTTCCTACGTACGTATTCTTTGTACGCCTGATTTTTAGGTAAATTTCTCGAGAGAAATTTACCTATTGTGGAGAGCATCATATATATATATATATATATATATATATATATATATATATGGGATATAACGAAATTTGTGACCACGATAGAGGTTGCAATTTTGCTTCGATTTTCACCAAATTTTCAGGAAAGGTGTATTGGGTAATTATCTCGGTTAAGTTCGTGAACCAGCTATATCGGCCATGCAAAAACAAAATGGCGGCCATTTTAGACGAAAAATCGTGATTTCTGTTTTGACCAAAGTATAGCTCCGATTTGGATGAAATTTGGTACAAGGGTTCATTGATGTATGTGATGAATTTCACAATAAAAAATCCAAAGTCGGTACGGCAGAAACAAAATGGCGGCCGCTCAAAGGTCAAAAAACGTGCAAAATTTTGTTGTTGTAATAGTGGTTAAAGCTTTCAACAGATTTTCATGAAATTCGGTTATTTGATAGAAATTATAAGTATCTAAAGAATTACGTAAAAAAACTGGACGTCAGGTTGCAAAAAACAAAATGGCGGCCAGTTGAAGGTCGAAATTTCAAAGGCTTTTAAAAGTCGCAATTTTGACCCGACATATATGAAACTTGGTTTCTAGATAAACATTACTTACACCTACAGTCTTTGATATTTTGGTGATCATGCATTTGCAAATTTCAAAATGGCGGCCGTTTAAATATGCGTTTTTTTCATGTTTTTGTGGCCCTCTAGCGGTCACATTTTCCAACGGATTTTGATGAAACTTGAGATTATGAATCTCTGTACTATGTTCTTGTATTTTGCAGGAAATTATTAAAATTGAATGAAAAATAAAAAAGTCAAAAATTTAAAGCCTAATATTTTTAGATGCGATTTTCTTTAAAAATTGAATTATTTTGCCCTGTCTAGAGTGAAACTCCTATTTGAACGGGAAAGTACATTGATTGGTGAGGTCCTAGCATACAAAGATTTAAAATAATCCAAAATCAAATGCATGCATTCAAAATGGCGGCCCCCAAAGGTCTGAAGGCAAGCGCAATTCGCTATTTTAGTGCCAACTGAAATAATGAATATTTTTCATGGAAACGTTTTAAATGACTTTACTTGAAAGAACTTATAAACCAGATCATTTTTGAGATATTGTAAAATATTTTTAACAATACCCTAAAAAATTATAAAATCGCGACTTGTCTGTCTGTCCGTCCGTCCGCCCGTTTGTTCGTGCGTCATAACAAGTTTTCTCGCAAACCACATGAGCTAGAATGAGGAAATTTTCTACGTAGGTCAAAAGTGGTGCCTCTTGAAATTTGCAGTGCAAGAAAATATTTTTAGGGATTTAAGGGGGGTCTCCCCATACAGGCGGGTCTCCCCATACAAGGGGGTGGCATACAATTTTTTTTATTTCTGTTGCCTTCTAGCAGCCAAGATTCTCAACAGATTCCGTTGAAACTTGAAATTATAAGTTATTAAGGCAAGTTAATTTAATTTAATTATGCGAAAAGAACTAGTTCACATTATATTGTGTGCCCCCTTATACCGATGTGTTAAACATTGTCTGGGTGGCACAAAAGACCAAGCGACGTAATGTGAATGCAGATCGCACGAGCGTTGTGCGACGAAGAAAGAGTGATGGAGAGAGTGGAAGGGAATGGAGGTAATTAAAAAAAAAAAAAAATCGAATGACAAATAATAAAGTCGAAAATTTACAGCTTAATATTTGTAGCAGCCGATTTCAATAAAAATCGAAATGACGGCCCTCACAGTTCAGAAAAAAATTGAAAATGTATATATTAAGCGCAAAGCAAGTGCTGATTAAACTTTTATGGAAATCTTTTGAAATTAACTATTCGAGCTATTTAAACCTTTGTGTGGTTACCACTGTGAACTGTGTAAACAGCAAATGCGAGAAGGGCGAAACCGGTATTTATATGTTTACAACAATTTATGATCCGCCGATTTTCAATATGTAATCCATACGCGTGCAACTCAATTTAATTAGCAAAATATTTGCGCCTCGATAAAAGGTCTCTAAAAACGAACGTGACCAGATTTTTTTTATGTTAATAATTACCCATGTGGTACTACGAAAATTGCAGAAAGAAGTTTAGTAGTAGGCAAGCCAAATTCTTTTTCGAAACTTTACGCTACATACGAGAAATTTACCTTTCCGGCTGGTGCTGCCAACGGGGATTTTTTATCTAACGCATTCTGGCACTCATCATCGAACCAATCATTCCCCTTGCGCCGGGCTTGATGTTCAATTGTCTGTTCTGCCACGGTCCTGACAGCCGCTTTCACTTCCATCCAGAGCTCGTTGCTCGTCTTTAACGATGCATCTGATAAGATGGGAGCCAGCTGGTCGTCGAGGGTCTCCGTGAAATTTTCGGCTACAGACGCTGTTTGGAGCCTTTCGACGTCAAATTTTCTTAGCGGGCTGGTCTTCGCTGAATATGCCTTTAACATACGACATCGATAGTTTCATTTGATCAAGTAATGATCTGAGTTTAAATTCGTCAAGTATGCTCGAGGCCTAACGTTGTTGGATCAGAACATGATCGATATGGTTTTGTATGTTGCCATCCGGTGATACCCAGATCATTATATGAATGCGTCGATGTGGGAAGCAAGTCGAAGGTACGACCAGATTTTTGCTACATGCAAAGTCAATCAGGCGCTGGCCGTTGTCATTTGTTTCATCGTGGAGGCTTTATCTTCCAGTCGTTCCCTGATGAGATAGCTCATTGCCAACCTTAGCGTTAAAATCACCCAGAATAATTTTTGTGTCGTTTGTGGGCAATGAGTCGACCAGTCTTTCCAGGTGATTGTAAAACGATTCCTTCATTCCTCCGTCTTTTTCTTCGGTCGGGGCGTGAACATTAATCAGCCAGATTTTGAAGAATTTCGCTTTTGTATGGATCGCACACAACCGTTCATTGACTGCCTTAAAATCAATAACGTGGGAGTTGAACTCCCTATCCACAATGAAGGCCAGTCCAAATTCTTGTTTTCCAGTAGGCTTCCCACTTCTAAATATTGTGTCGTTTCCAGTCCAACTCGCTTTCTGGACTGACAGTATTTTTAATTAATATTGGCTGGCCTGTTGTAAAAGGTCCTTAAAAGTGCCAGGGTAATTGAGTGATCGGACATTCCAGGATTCAATGCCATAGTCCTTTTTTCGTTTGCGAGGTCGTTGCCGTGAGTCCAATCCATTCCGAGGCCTATCTGCAGGTTTCGAAACAATTAAAGGTTTTCCAGGGACGTGGAGTTAGCCCGTCGCCCAACCTCCATTCCGCCAGCATGGTTATTACGTCGATTCCTTTCTCAAACGGGCTTTTGACCGTCTACGGCGGAGTTGGAGAAAGTCCTGAAAACATAAAAAATTGAACGGACAAAAGTCTACGACAGTCAGTGTTGACTCAGTTATACACAAAAAATTTCCAAAGAAACGTAACGGAATAACAATTTACTTGGTATTGTCATGATTCCGTATATGTGCTGCTGTAGTTCTGTTTTAGTTTTATCGCTAGTATCTTACTGTAAGGACCGAAAAAAGAAATCGCGAAAGGAAATTTCTAGTCATATCCGAAATTTGGTCGTACAGTATAAAAAAGACAATAAATCGTGCTCGAAAATCGCGAAATTACTGAAATTTAAACAAACTTCTGTGTATACTGTCATTAAAAATTTTGAAAACAGTGGTTCCATTGAAAATAAGCCGCAAACTGGCCGACCGAAAAAGTTGTCGTGTAGAGACATTCGTTTTATTCTAAAAGAAGTGAACAGTAATCCAGAAATAAGTGCTCCAGATTTGGCGAAACAAGTGGCTGCGGAAAGGAAAAAAGATGTTCATAAAGAACCATCATTAAAAACATTGAATATTAATGGGTTTTACAGTAGAACCCCACGTAAAAAGCCATTAATATCCACCAAAAACCGACTTCTGCGTCTACAGTTTGCCAAGGCTCATATTGACAAGGACAATGATTTTTGGAATAGCTTCCTTTCCACAGATGAGTTCAAATTCAACATTTTCGGACGTGATGGTCGCAGTAAAGTATGGAGGAAAAAGAATATGGCTTTAGAGACCAACAATTTGATTCCTACTGTCAAGCACCGTAGAGCTAATGTGATGGTTTGGGAAGCAATCGCTGTATCTGGCTTTTGTTGAAACTGCGATGGACCGTTATTTTTACAAGAACCTATTAGAACAACATTTGAAGCCATCAGTGGAGAAGTTGGGTCGTGGAGAGCAATGGATTTTCCAACAAGACAATGATCCAAAAGATACAGCACTTTTCGTCAAGAACTGGTTGTTGCTCCCAGGTAACATAATACGCCTCCGCAAAGTCCGGATCTAAGCCCAATAGAACATGTTTGGGAGCTTATTGAATGGAAAATTCGAAAATGCTACATTAAAAATAAAAATTTGTTGAAGGAAGCGCTTGTCACAGAATGGGAGAAAATCACATCTGTAGAAACTGCTAATTTAGTTGCCTCTATGCCCCGAAGACTACAAGCAGTAATTGATGCGAAAGGGGGTCCAAACAAATATGAACTCAGCAAAAATTTTTAAAATTCCAATACGTTTAGTTGAAAATATTTTGTGTACAAGTCAGCCAGCACTGACTGTGGTAGATTTTTGTCCATTCATTTTTTTTTGTTTTTACGAATTTTGCCTTAAGTTTGTTATAAAATGTTTTTATCTTTGATTTTTTATAAATGTATTTACGTTACTGAAAAATGCATATCAATGGATTTTTGTTTAAAGCTTCCAATTAACCAGAATCTCAATATAAGGAGTTGTCGTAGACTTTTGTCCGCCACTATATGTTTACAAAAAAAAAAAAACAAACATATCATAACGCCTTAATGATTAGTCAACAAACGAAAGATTGTACCGCCTTTGTGATTCAGATTATAAGCTTACTTTGCTGAGTTCTTGAATATTTCACCATTATCACCATCCACAGTGCGACAGCGTAAGCTGGGCCTTGGCCTCGAGGATTAATCTTCTTCACTCATCACGGTTCTGAGACCTCGTTCGCCACTTGATCACTTTCACCAAAGGTCTGCGGTTACCATCCTCTATGCCTTACTTTTGAACCTTCGGTCTTCCCACTGCATGCTTACCTTATGCTCTACACTTCACTTTTCGGTGTCGGTTTCCTTCCATTTTTCTACATGGCCTGCCCATTGGAATTCGCGTGACTTTACGCTGTTCTAACGTAGTCTCTACTCTACTTACTGGGCCATCGATTTTCTAGGGTGCTTTGCGTTCAAATATGTCCACTGCCTTTTTGGATTCACTTATTAGTATCCACGTTTTACTTCCATATAACAACACAGGTTTGACTAGTGATAAAAAAATACGAAGCGAGTACAACTCAAAACCTTTGAATGAATGTCATTTACGTCATGTGATGTCATTTACGCACTGAGTGTGGGACTCCTATACTCACAAGTGACTGAACTACTCACTAAACACCTCCCCTGTCACCCCGAGACCCCGGCCTGAAACCGCTTGGCACATTTCTACGGGCCAGGTCTCGTTTTGTTACGCCGTGAGGTGCCTTCAAACTGGACGATCCCTCTTCTAGCGAGAGAGAAGAGGAATTGCCAAACAGGCGATCCTCCAGCGCCGACATCCTCAATGGTGTGAGTTTCTTTTATCCTTTAGGACCGCCCAAACATAATATGCCATCCAATTCCAACAACTCTGGACGTTTGAATCGGAAAAATTGAGTAATAAGCTTTATTTGCAGTATTTAAACAGCGTCCAATCTCTTCCTTTTCGGCCCCTTTTCTATTCAGATTGGCTCCATGATAGACGAAATCATCTACACTTTCTAAGGTTATAGTCTCCTTCCAACAGAGTAGATCTATTTGTTTTGAGTCTGATTCCATTTTGAAGCTTTCCGTTATGACACCATTCACCTTGACCAGGGACTCTGTGTTTATTATTGTTATGCGCCGGAACTCCTTTTTTCCGACCCCAATACTCCTCCCTTAGTTTTAACGGTAAATTATGTTTTATTGAGTTGCAATCGATCAAATATTGATATACGTATACAGCCAAGAACACCTTCAGTTTTTTTACAATTGGACTTGATGAAATTTCAAATACTGTTAAATTTTCCTTTCTGTAGCCAAAAGGTAGGAAGTATGGCGATGAGACGGTTGCGTCTTTCCGCTAGTATTTGCAGGATTCTATACAGCTCGAAAGTTGATGTGTCAACCAGTAGCCTCTGAGTTCGAACAGGATAAACTCTGCATTCTCCTCAGCCTTGATGAATGTTGATTCTCCAAGAGATGATCTTGAATGTTTGCCCTCGTCGTACTGAGCTGATGTTGGGATAACAGCAGTGAATTGAAGTTTACATGCTGTGTACCTGTGATCTCATCCAAGCGGCGGATCGAATACGCTGCAAATAGGGGGCCACCAAAGTCATCTGAAACGATAGAGTCGAGATTAAATTTGTGACTGTAGTTGGATTGCCTTCGGCTTCAGAGGCCTAGATCTCATTCGTAAGTTTAGCGAACTCCATTTCTATCGCGGCGAATCGTTATTAGGCCATCTGTTCGAATTTCCTAACTACGTTTAGCGTCAAATCAATAATTGACCTTTGATTTTTGAGCAAGGAGTGCAGCTTGTTCTGATCTCCCTGCATAGCTCTTATGGCTTGGGATATCTGATTGGCGTAATCCTTATCCAGGACGCCAAATAAGGATATGGCTAGGTCATCAAACACATTTATTGCTCTTTCCCTGGATCTGATCTTCAGGACCTATTTGACATTAAAAAGTTGGTCTGTAAAGTGGTGGAACCGCTCAATCAGAGGCAAGCAATCGCAAAGTTATTGCACCCAGATCGTGCCATTCTGCAGCATGATATTGGGCGGAGTTGGGTCCAATACGGTTCTAGGTCATAGTAGACCAACATTTTCCACTCGCTTGTCGATAGGAAGGCATTTCCTAGGGATTGACAATGCAGCCCAGGCTGTGGACCAGTTGACGATACCTTGATGGGAATTATCACAGCTAAAGGGATTAGCAGGCGGACTAGTGGGAGTAATAGTAGTGGGGTCCTCCTCCCTCCTGAACTAAACCCACTACAGTGATTGCTGGGGTCAGATGCTGGACCTCAGGGTAGGCTTGGGATCCAGTTCAGAAACAGTTGCTTCAGGTGTAGTACTCTCCTGCACTAGTAGTGGAGCAAGCCATTCTTGTGGGAGTCTTCATATCGGCGACTTTAACGAAGCCGTGAGCACCTTTGTGCGTTTGTAAGATTCGTCCGGGGGGCCGTTTGAGGGTCGGCATGTTGTCCACTTTGGTGATGATGATTGTTCCGGGAGTCATATTTGATTGCATCTGTCACCACTTGATGCAATGTTGCAGCTGGGTTAGATATTCGCGTGACGATCGACGCCGAAATTTGCCTTTTAGATAGTTTACCAGTTTCCAGCGAGTGTGAAGCCCACCAGTGACACGCTCCGCCCGTCCGTTCACCATGGCTGTAAGGAGCTCCCCAGTGAGGAAGTGTCCTGGTGTCAATGCTACCAGAATGTTGGGTCGTCTGATATTGGAGTCAACGGTCTGGAGTTGAGAATAGCTTAAACTCTGAGCACCAGTGTGTGCAGCTCTTCATGATTGAGTGTGGCCGATGAAACGCCTCGACGGAGTAAGTTCTTGGCTGACTTAACTGCCGCCTGCCACAGTCCACCAAAGTGAGGGGCGTGAGGCGGGATTAAGTGGAATTCTATTTCTTGGGTACTGCAGGCGTCGATCATCCTGTGTTGAGCCTCTGTCAAATTAAGTGATGAAGATAGTTCGCGCAGTTGATTGTGTGCACCCACAAAGTTGGTACCATTGTCACAGCATAGATTCCTGCAGTGGCCCCGTCTCCCGATGGATCGCTTCAGTGCACCGATGAAAGCTTCGGTACTCAAATCACTCACCCATTCCAGATTGACGGCGATTATTCGCTGCAACCTTCCGAAAGAGCTTCCGTGCTGAGCCTCATGCATACAATGGCGGCTCGCCTGTATTGCTGCTAGTATTGGTGCCTTGGTTCGCCTTTTTTCTAAGTCACAGATCCCTCCTCTCCTGTACTCGGGCGGCCAGTCCGCTTCAGTTTTGCACAAGAACGAGGGCCCTTGCAGCCACAGCTCACAGCCACCCAGTTCAATAGGCGCCAAACTACGTGAAAAAACGTCGCCAGGATTGTCCCGTGAAGGAACATGTTGCCATTGCTTCGACCTCGTCAGCATTTGAATAGTTGAAACTCGATTGGCCACAAAGGTATTTTAGGATGAGGTGGTAGAATTGACCCAAGCCAAAATGACTTCGGCATTAGACCACAAGATGTTAAAGACATCTGGCATATACAGCGCAATTTTCATCCGTTTGGGGGGCCCCGCTCCTAACTTGGCAGCGCACAGTTCCAGGCACGGAACTGTTAGGGTTTTGATTAATGCTACCCGTGACTTAGCGCACAGCAATCTAACTTCATTTTGACCCCACCTTGATGTAGACCGGACGTAGATTACTGCACCATATGCCTTCTCAGAAGCATCATAAAACGTGTACAATTGTATCTGCACAGGCTTTTCGTGAAAGTTGACGTGTCGTGGAAAACGCACCCTTCGCAACAATGGCAGGCCATTCCAAAACTCGAACCATTGAGTGTGTATTCTGGTCGGCAAGGCTGTAACTCAATCCAGATCTAGGCAGCATATCTCCTGCAGGAGCAGCTTGGTCGTCACAAGAGCCGGGGCAAAAGTGCCCACCGGGTGGAACATCCGGGCAATGTCTGGCTCGATCCAAGTGGACCTCATGGCCATCGACATTGATCTGCTGCAGATGGCGAGGGTGATTTGCACATCATTTGCACAAATGCATGCCCGTGCCAGCGAGAGTCCTGCGTAGCTCTTCCTGTTTTTGGATGGCCTCAGCCAAGTTGTCTGCCCCGGTCATGGCGTTATCCATGTAAAAATCATGTTGAAACACATTGCTGCCTAGGGGCGATTGGTGTTGCTCTTCTTGTGCCAGAACCTGAAGACATTCAGCTGCAAAAAATTTGGGCACACGTCATGCCATAGGTCACGGCTTTTAAACGATAATATCGTAATGGATGTGATGGGCTCTCCAGACCAAAATCTGGAAGTTTCGATCATCCGGGTGACGCATAACTTGCCGATACATCTTTTCAATGTCAGCTGTGATAACAAACCGTGGCAGATGCAAGCGCAGCAGGATGGCGAAGATGTCATTCCAGTCCGGTCTTGCTGGAGGCATCGGAGACCACTCTCACTCTGGTGGTATTGCTGTCCGGCTTCAGTACGCAATGATACGGTAGAAAATAATGTGCTTCCTCGTTCGGTTGCCAGTTGATCTCCTTCATGTGCCCCAGGCGTTCGTACTTGTCCATCAAATCCGTGTACTCGAGTTTCAGTTCGGGATTCCTCTCCGGCCTGCGTTCAATTCAAAAGAATCTGCGTGTGACAATATCCTTCGATTCACCCAATCTTCCGGGGTCATCGCTGAAGGGAAGTCGAACTACGAAGCGACCATCGCGCAGTTGCTATGTTGTCTGGATGAACTGTTCTTTGCACGTTCTTTCCGTTCATGTCAAGGTGGATATTGAGTCTGGAACTTCCTCCATCTCCCAAAAATGCTTGTAGTCTCGCCCAAATTAGACTCCTCCACCACAATCCCACAGGTCACTGGGGCTGGTTGCGGAGTGCCCACCTTTTCTGCTACAATCCATCCAAGTAGTATTTTCTGGAGCATCCGAAGTTCTGGGCCCAACTTTATTTGCCCAACGGCCAAAATCTCATAAAAATGTGCGGCGGTCAATAGTTGGTCGATCCGATCGGTTTTGTGAAAATTGGGATCTGGCAACTTAATGTTTTTCGGGATGGGCCATTTGAGCACGTCTAGTTCTTTAGCTGGTTGCGGTGAAATTATGTTATCCAACACGTGTGCTGCCATTTGCGTGGCGTATCCAGTTATTTGGGACTGTAGACCTATTTTCACTTTTTCTTGCGCTCTCGACATTGTTCCTTTTCAAAAAAGTTGACGCAGGCGTAGGAACCAACCCCAGTTTGCATACTATATGCGAAATCGTAGCAATCAAGTTGATTTGGGAGCCTGGATCTAGCACAATTTGGCACACCATGGTCTTCCCTTTGCTGATGGTCAACCTGACAACGGCTGGGCTTAGGAGTACAAATCCTCTTTGGAGTGGCTTGGGTACTGTAGTTAGAGAGTGCGCTGGTGCTTTCCTTGGCCATTACTCAATCTCTTTGGATACGGACGAACTTGGAGTCGTCACGCTGGCCGGCTTCGAATTCGTCACTCCGCCCAAATGCAGTAGGCTATTGTGAGCCTTGGCCTTGGCAGTGGCTTTGTGGCCATCTTGCAGGCAGTTGACACACACTCTCTTGGACCAGACAAAACTGAGCCGTTTGACGGCTTTGAGCTATAGGAAAGTTGGGTAATATTATCGTGGATGCGCCTGCTGGCACATGAGGCATGAAGACGTCACAACTGTAGCCACTCTGGTTTTGGTCTTCCCTTTTCGATGGTTCTCCTGTCCCTTTGGTTGATGTCCAAGTGTCTTGAGGGCCTGGCAGCGCACTTCTAAGAAAGTCAAGAAACCCTTCAGAGGAGGCAGCTCCCGTGGGCTAGCTAGCGTTTGCTCATACAATTCGCGTGTGATTACATTTACATTACCAATAAGCACAGGAGTAATGGATCCCACTCGCTTGCGGATACATGGAGGTTCTCCAGGCCTCTAATGCACTCTTGAGTCACGTCGAGCAGGGATTTTATGGCTGCGGCTGAAGACTTTTCGTTAGCGTGGGAGGGCTGTCCCAGCAGTCTTTCCATGAGTGCAGCGACCAAGAGTCGTCGGTTATACCCTTAAACTTCGTTAGTGTGATTTTGGGTAGGCGTAAATTGCGGTTTACTGAGGTTGTAGTGGGTGTAGGAGCTATGGCGTCAAATTCTTCCACTGCAGCTTCCAGATGGATCAGACAGTCTTGAACCACTTCCTCCAAATTGATGTGTCGTTCTTGGCTGAATCCAAGTTGTTCTGGGTCGTCTACCAACTCACACAGCTGGTAATATTGCTCTTCTATTTGAGCCCGATTTCTTTGAAGCGACAGGATTCTAACCTTGCACTATTGGCGTCAACAGTCCGGGTTATCCAAACTATAAGGTGCTCTCCGCAATAGGTAAATTTCTCTCGAGAAATTTTCCTAAAAGTGGGTCGCCGATAGTTTTGATAATTTACGCGAGTGGAATACGTTTCATGTTCGTTCCTTGAACATTGACATATGTAGAATAAATTCGTGAAATTATTTTGATTAAGGACTTCATTCGTGGATGTTTCAATTTGTTTTATGGTTTCGTGTTTGTGTTTTGCCCAGAATGTATTTATTTTTGTATTTTTTTTGATTTGAAGCGTTTGCAGCGAGAGTCATCGTGGAAATTTTTAAGTAAATTTCTCGAGAGAAATTTACCTATTGCGTTGAGTATCTTATATATATATATATATATATATATATATATATATATATATATATATATATATATATATATATAGGATATAACGAAATTCGTGACCACGCTAGAGGTTGCTATTTTGCTCGAATTTTCACCAAATTTTCAGGAATGGTGTATTGGGTAAATATCTCGGTTAAGTTCGTGAGCCAGCTATATCGGCCGGGCGAAAACGAAATGGCGGCCATTTTAGACGAAAAATCGTGATTTCTGTTCTGACCAAAGTATAACTCTAATTTGGATGAAATTCGGTACAAACGTTCACTGATGTATGAAATGAATCTCACAATAAAAATCCAAAGTCGGTACGGCCGCTCAAAGGTCGAAAAACTTACGAAATTTTTTTGTTGTAGTTTTGACCAAAGCGTTCTACCAGTCTGAATGAAATTTTGTAGTTTGATAGAAACTATACGATAAAGAGTTATGTGAAAAAACTGCAGGTCAAGTTGCATAAAACAAAATGGCGGCCAGTTGAAGTTCGAAACTTCAAACGCTTCTGAATTTTGATCCGATGTATATGAAACTTGATTTTAAGATAGAAATTGCTTGGATCTAGAGTCCTTGAAATTTTGGTGATCATGCATCTGCAAATTTCAAAATGGCGGCCGTTTAATTACACGTTTTTTTAGGTTTTTGTGGCCCTCTAGCGGTCACATTTTCCAACGGATTTTGATGAAACTTGAGATTATGGATCTCTGTACTAAATGTCAAAAATTTAAAACCTAATATATTTAGCTGCCATTTTCACTAAAAATTGAATACTTTTGCACTGTCTAGAGTGATACTCCTATTTGAACGACATTCGGCACATTGATTGATGAGGTTCTAGTACGCAAAGATTTTAAATAATCCAAAATTAAATGCATATATTTAAAATGGCGGTCTCCAAAGGTCTGAAGACAAGCACAATTCGCTATTTTAGTAGCAACTGTAATAATGAATATTTATCATGGAAACCATTTTTAAGATATTGTTCAAATATTTTTAACAATACCCTAATAAATTATAAAATCGCGACTTGTCTGTCTGTCCGTCCGTCCGTTTGTTCGTGCTTCATAACAAGTTTTCTCGCAAACCACATGAGCTAGCTTGAGGAAATTTTCTACGTAGGTCAAAAGAAGTGCCTCTCGAAATTTGCAGTGCAAGAAAATATTTTAAGGCATTTAAGGGGGGTCGCCCCATACAGGGGGGTGAATTAAAAAAATTTTTTCTTTCTAAAGCCCTCTAGCAGCCATGTTTCTCAACAGATTTCTGTGAAACTTGAAATTATAAATTATTAGGCAAGTTACTTTAATTTAATTTAATTATGCAAATCGAATACCAAATATAACAGTCAAAAATTTACAGCATAATATTTTTAGCAGCCATTTTCAATAAAAATCAAAATGATGGCCCCTAATGGTTCAGAAAAGAATTGAAAATGCATATATTAATGGCAACGCAAGTGCTGATTAAACTTTTATGGAAATCTTCTGAAATTTCCTATTTGAGCTATTTGAGCCTATGTGTGGTAACCAGTGTGAAATGTGTAAACAGCAAATGTGAAAAGGGCGAAACCTTTATTAATATATTTACAACAATTTATTATCCGCTGATTTTCAATATTCAATATTCCACACGTATGGGAACTCAATTTAATTAGCAAAATATTTGCGCCTCTATAAAGGGTGTCTAAATATGAACGTCGGCAGATTCTTTTTATGTTAATACATACCCATGTGGTACCACTAAAATTGCAGTAAAGAAGTCTAGTTGCAGGCAATACGAGAAATCTACCTTTCCGGCTTGTGCTGCCAACGGGGATTTTAAATATTACGGGTCGAGTCCACCGAAAACTTTAAATAAATAAATAAAATAAATATTGAATATGCGGTTGTTTTTAAGTCTTGGAAAGAATCGGATAAGATAAACCGATAAAATTTCATTTAAAAAGTTGAAAAATACTGCAGTCCGAAGTATTTTTATCTCAACACAATGCAACATGATCTGGGTGCCTCTAGAACTTATTTTCGAAATATGGCGTTTTAATTTGGAAATAGTTGTTTATTTACCGGAAAACTAAGATAACCGACTTAAAAGTGCCCTACAAAGAATGAAATGAATTTTGTGAAAGTGATACTAAATCACCATGTAATATCAATAATATAGCGCCACTTTCATATAATTCAATTTATCCTCTTTACCTTGGAGTCGCTTTTTTTTTAAATTTTGGGTGAATTTCTCAGGGAAAATTTACCTATTGCGCAGAGTACTTTATATATATATATATATATATATATATATATATATATATATATATATATATATATATATATATATATATATATATATATATATATATATATATATATATATATAAAGGGTTTTCCAATAAGAGGTGGTATTTTGTGTAGCCTGCTATTTCAGTAGGTGTCACTTTTGAAGCTGTCATTTATCACATTTGACAAGTAGAAACTACGCCATCAATAAAAATGGAACGATACACGGTTCAACAATGCATTGAAATTATTTAAATTCACTTGAAACTGGTGAAAATTTGGCAGAGACGGTTCGTAAAATTCGAACATTTTTGAGTCGTTGTGAAGCACTTTGTCGGACCGCAATACAGAAATTGGTGGAAAAATTCGAGCTCTTGGTACAATTTAGTGATGTGAAGAATAAAACCCAAGCATGCCACTCAAGAACAGCCGAGAATATTGCTGCTGTTGCCGAAAGTGTAGACGAAACCCCAGGTTTGTGCATTCCTCGTCGTTCTTTGGAATCAAGCATTCCACAAACGTCATTACACCGTACTTTGCATACGGATTTGGGTCTTAAGACTTACAAAGTTCAGTTAACACAAGAACTCAAGCCGGTCGATCATCAACAACGTCGCGTTTTTGCTGGTTGGGTCCTTGAAATGCATGAAAATGATCCTCATTTCCACCTCAGTGGCTTCGTCAACAAGCAAAATTGTCGCATCTGGGGCTCGGAAACTCTAAGAGTTATTGTTGAAAAGCCTCTCTATCCTCAACGTGTGACTGTTTGGTGTGGTTTATGGTCCGGCGGAGTCATTGGACCTTACTTTTTCGAAAATGAGGCTGGAGCAACAGTTACGGTGAACGGATTGCGCTACCGAGAGATAATTAATGATTTTTAGGTCTTTGTAAAAAATTTTTTTACAAAGACCTACTAGTTTCGCGACCTGTCTGTCCGTCCGTCCGTCTGTCCGTGCGTCACAGCTGATTTCCTCAGAAACTATAGAAGCTAGAATGCTCAAACTTTGTGAAAAGGTCAGAAGTAATGGTCTCTCAAAAGTTAGGGCCTTAATAAAAATTTAAAAAAATTTTAAGGGGGGTCCCCCCTAATAACGAATTGGCCTTAAAAATTTTTTTTAATCAAAGGTAGCCGATTGGGGTATCAAATGAAAGGTCTTGATTAGAACTTTTAGAATCTGAAATGCAAAAATCATTTTATGAATTAGGGGGCCCAGGGGAAGGCAAAATGTACCCAACATTTGTGTCCCCCCCCCTCGCGATTGGACACCTTTCAGCCGAAAAATCTGAAAATTGTCACGAACGGGGAACTTTATGAGTACAAGGGCAACAAATACCTTAGAAATCGAAATTCGATCAACTTTGTTAATAATAGTATGATTTGTAGATTTTACATTTTTGCCCATAAAATCAAAACGGTACCTTTAAACTTCTTGAAATTTTGCAATTATATAGACTGACATAAGAGATATATGTTCATAAAATTTAATTGAGATCGAATCATAATCAAGTGAGTTATAGCCATTTCAATTATATGGAATCACAACAACAATAACACGTGTTTATGGTTGATATAGGGTTTTCCAATAAGAGGTGTTCTTTTGATATTAAAAAAAATGCCATATTTTAATACAAATGATCGGATTTTTATTTCATTATGAAGAAGAAGATATGCCGTTAATAGTAATAACTAACATTGGGCAAATAACGACTACGACACGCTTACAGGACAATATCCTCTTCATGAAAGTTTTTATAACCAAATCGCAAAGTGGCTGCCCTATGTCCTCGATAGCCTCACGAATTGCATCTTTGAGGTCTTGAATCGACGCTGGGCTATTGGCATAGGCCTTCTCTATCACGTGGCTCCAAAGGAAGAAGTCGTAAGGTGTTAAATCAGAAGATCTATTCAAAATAACACCGCTTATTGGAAAACCCTATATATATATATTTAAAATTGACTTAGGCACTTTTATTTTCTTTCAATTTTCATGAAAATTTAAGGAATAGTGTTTAACTTGAACATGTTCAATCGGGTGAGCATTCAGAAAAATCATTAAAGCTAGGTCGAAATGGTGGCTGCACTGTCCATATGAAAGAAACTGTGCATCTTTTGTATAAATTTGAACGATTTCATATCTAAGTATTGGATGATTACTTCAAGTTATCGATTCACACCATTAGAAAACTTGCTTCTAACCCTAGGATGTTTACAAAGACCTTCTGGTAGGAGCACTCTCCTGCTTACTCAACTTGTTTATGGCTGTAATTGGATGGTATTAATCAGTACAACGTTCGCTTTCAACAAGACGGCGCTACGTGCCACACAAGCAACGAAACCATTGATCTTTTACGGGAAAAGTTTCCGCACCGTGTTATCTCTCGAAGAGGCGATCACAATTTGCCACCGTGATCTTGTGATTTAACATCTTGTGACTTCTTCCATTGGGTCCACGTGCAAGAGAAGGTCTACGCCAACAGCTCAGGGTCGATTCAAGACCTCAAAGATGGAATTCGTGAGGCTATCGAGGACATAGGGCAGCCACTTTGTGATTTGGTTATGGAAAACTTCATGAAAAGGATATGGCCCTGTAAGCGTGGTCGTGGTTGTCATTTGCTTGATGTTGTTTTTCACTACGGCATACCTTCCTCTGAATGATGAAATAAACATCCGATCATTTATATTAAAAAATTGCAATTTTTCTTTTAGTATCAAAATAACACCTCTTATTGGAAATCCTATATATATATATATATATATATATATATATATATATATATATATATATATATATATATATATATATATATATATATATATATATATATATATGTATATATATATATATATATATATATATATATATATATATATATATATATATATAGACACATAATTATGCATATATATATATATATATATATATATATATATATATATATATTAATTAAATTAAATAAAAATAATTTTTTCCTTTTAACATTGGATATTTATTTTGTGTAAAACGCGTTTTCAACTACTATTTGTAGTCTTCTTCAGTACTGAAGAAGAATATCCAATGTTAAAAGGAAAATATTATTTTTATTTAATTTAATTAAAACACATTGGAAAATATGTATTGTATATATATATATATATATATATATATATATATATATATATATATATATATATATATATATATATATATGTATATATATATATATATATATATATATATATATATATATATATATATATATATATATATATTTATATATGATACAGGGTTATCCATTTCGAGGTAGGAAAGTATAACCCTGCCATTTGACATCTGTCCGAATTAAATGTCATCCGAAGCGTGTTTTTTGTTGTTGAAGGTTTACCATTTGAAAATATGGATCGTTTAGCAGTCGAAGAACGCGTTAAAATTATTAAATTTTATTATAAAAATGGTGTATCAACATTTAGGGCTTTGCGAGCCGATTACGGTCGTCATAATCGACCTACACAGCAAACAATTTCGAGCACAGTGAGAAAATTTGAAGAGACTTGATCGGTTATTGATATTGCAAGGCCTGTGCATCATTGCGACATTCGTTCTGCTGAAAATATCACTGTCGTTGCTCAAAGTGTGGAGGAAGACCCGAACTTGTCGATTCCTCGACGTGTTCAACATTTGGGCTTGTCTCCCGGCTCATTGTGGCGGATTTTGCATTTGGATTTGCATCTCCATCCATACAAAATCCAATTCACTCAAGAACTTAAGCCTCAAGACCATACACAACGCAGAATGTATGCGAATTGGGTGATTGAACAATAAGCCATTGATCACGATTTTTCAAACAAAATTTTCTTCAGTGAAGAGGCTCATTTTTCGCTCAGTGGTTACGTAAATAAACAGAATTGCCGCATATGGGGCTCTCAAAATCCTCAGGTGATTGCAGAAAGGCCTTTGCATCCGCAAAAAGTGACCGTTTGGTGTGCATTATGGTCTGGTGGTGTTATTGGCCCGTATTTATTTGAAAACGATCAAGGATGAGCCATTACAGTCAATTCTGACCACTATGAACGGATGTTAAGCGATTATTTTTGGAGAGAAATTGAAGATTATGATCTGGAGAACATGTGGTTTCAACAGGATGGAGCCACAAGCCACACAACACAGGCTTATGGAGCACTTTTGCAAGAAAAATTTCCAGGACGCGTAATTTCGAGATTGAGTGATGTCAATTGGCCCGCAAGACCCTGCGACCTAACACCTCTGGATTTATTTTAATGGGGCTATGCAAAAGATCGTGTTTACGCGAACAATTCTCAAAATCTTGTGCAATTGAAAACCAATATTTGTGAAGTCATGGCCGAGATATTGCCGGAAATGTGCCGAAAAGTTATTGAAAATTACCTCAAAAGGATTGAGGCCTGTAAGAGGTCCCATGGAAGACATTTGAATGATGTTGTGTTCCACGTATAATGGCAAAGTTTAATCTTCATATTGAATTAAAATTTTGTTTCCATCCGCACATTTTATGTGTTTTCTTTGGCTTTACTTTCCCAAGCGTAAAATGGATAACCCTATATAACGAAAATTGTGACTATGCTTAGAGGTTACAATTTCGCTCCAATTTTCACAAAATTTTTCGAAAGGGCGCTTTGGGTAAATATCTCAGTTAAGTTGTTTATCCAGCTAAATTGGTCGAGGGAAAACAAAATGGTGGCCATTTTAGAACAAAATTCGTGATTTCTGTTCTGACCAAACCAAAGCTCCTATTTGGATGAAATTTGGTACAGAGGTTCATTGAATTGCGCAATGAATTTTATTATAAAAAATTCAAAGTCGCATCGTTTGAAACAAAATGGTGGCCGCTCAAACGTCGAAAAACGTGCAAACATTGGTTGTTGTAGTTGAGATCAAACTTTTCAACCGATGTCATTGAAATTCAGTATTTTAGGAAAAACTATTAGTGTCTAAAGAACTATGTCAAAAAACCAGAGATCAAGTCTTTAAAAACAAAATCGTGGCTAGTTGAAACTCCGAATTTCAAAGTCTTCTGAGCCCAATTTTAATTCGATGTAAATGAAACTTATTTCCTAAGTAGAAAACAATTAGATCTAAATATTTTGCTGTTTCGGTGCGCGCACATGCTCAGGTTTCAAAATGGTGGCGATTCAAATATGCGATTTTTCAGATTCGTGTGGCCTTCTGGTGGCCACATTTCCCAACGGATTTTGATGAAACTAGAGATTATGGAATTTGGCAACAAGAACATATGCCAAAAGAGTGGAGCTAATCAATTTTATTCCCTATCCACGAAAAAGGTGACAAGCTACAGTGCGAAAATTATAGAGGCATATCACTACTTTGTACGACGTATAAAATATTTTCTAAAATCATAGAAAATCAAATCGGATCATACGCCAACAGTATTATTGGGAAGTATCAAGGTGGTTTTAGGGCAGGTAGATCAACAACAGACCAATTGTTCACAGTCAAGCAGGCTCTTGAAAAATGCTGGGAATTCAACATAGACGTACACCAAATTTTCGTTGACTTCAAGCAAGCATACGACAGTATTGATCGTAACGTACTGTACCAAATAATGCTTGGTTTTGGCATCTTAGCCAAATTAGTCCGTCTTACCAAAATGACAATGACGTCGACAACCTCCCAAGTACGCATGAATAACCAACTCACAGATGCCTTCGACACAAATATCGGACTAAAGCACAGGGAGATGGGCTGGCCCCATTGCTATTCAATTTGGCTTCAGAGTACGTCATACGGAAGCTTCCTGTCGATACGAGAGGTACATTACTATACAAATCGAGCCAAGTAGTAGCCTATGCAGACGACATCAACATTCGGTCACGGTGACTAACAACTGCCAAAGAACTCTTCCTGAAACTCGACAGCGAAGCAAAACTAGTAGGGCTACAAATCAATGAAAATAAAACAAAGCTCATGACGCAGTCGAGGAAAAATACCCCAAATACACAAAATATCACACTTGGCAAATACAGTATCGAAAATGTTAGCGAATTTCTGTATTTAAGCGCCAAAATAACGAAAACGGGCAATGAAAGAGACGAAATACCCGGAAGAATAAAGCTCGCAAATAAAATATTCTATTCAGTATTGACGATCTTGAAGACCAGCTGCATACACTGGAAAACAAAGCTCTAAGTATACAGATCTGTGATAAGTTCTGTGTTATGCTATGGGTGTGAAACATAGACCCTAACCCAAGCATCCGCAAATATATTGAACGCCTTTGAGCGACGGGTCCTGAGGGGAACAGTTGGATAGAAGCTTTACGGGGACCAATGGCGAATTCGATACAACCATGAGCTGTATACAATTTTCGACGAACCGGAAGTCTCAAGGGTTGTAAGACTGCGGAAGCTGCAATGGGCTGGACACACGAATCTTATGGACGAACAACGGATACCCAAGAAGGTATTCGTTGGGAGAACTGAAGGCTATACGCTATTTTAGTTGCAACTGAAGTATTGAATGCTTTTCATGGAAACGTTTATAATGGCTTAACTTGTAATTATTTATACAACAGACAATTTTATGATATTTTGAAATATTTTTAACAATACCCTATCAAAGTCGCAATCTGTCTTTTTGTCCGTCCGTCCGTGCGTTACAGCAAGTTTTCTAACAAACTACACAAGCCAAAGTGATGAAATTTTCTACGTAGGTCAAAAGTGGTGCCCGCTCAATCGTTTGCAAGAAAATTCCATCAGAATAATAACTTCTTGGCTTTATTTTTGTAGTAAACAATTAATTTGCAAACGCTGCATTCTCATAAAACTTATCGCTAGGAATATGAGAAACCTCATCATATGATGACCAAAATGTTGACCTCAATCTCGAAATTAAATTCGAGCCTAAGCGAGTTACTACAAAAGCTCGTGGCTTAATGAATTTGATCTTTCGTCGTCTCCTGTATGTACCTCTAGGGTCGTGAGGCTCTTGAGATCGGAGTTTATAAAAGGATTAATCCCTCAATATGAAGTGAGCTAATTTATCGAGATAATATCTCATTTCCCTTATGTAATTAATTATGTTTGTAATGTTTCTAAGTATTGTACATTGGCAATGCCATTCAAAAGCATGTTGTTTAATGCGAATTTTTTAAATATATTTATTCCGCAATCTTAAATACTCTTCAATTATACTAAGACTTGTCAAAACTATTCAATATTTTATTTACAATTGGTCCCTACTTGAAGCTTTTTATCAGTAGCCATTCACAATGGACTATTAGCTGAGCTTTTCTCGATTGTAAAATGCAAATGAACGACCTCGACCTGCATTTCGTCCGAAGCCATTGTACCTATTCATTCAGGTCATTTTCAGAATGGTTGAAGTAGCTTCGACTCGCCACCACCATCCCCACCACTACCAGGCATGCGTGTGAAGAGGCAAAGCTTCCGCCGATACGCTTTTTTCAATTATCAGTCAAGAGCTATTCTGTTGTCTGCACAAGATGCTTGTACAGCTGAAGGATTCTGTAAATTTGCGTTCTATTAACGAATTACAATGAGCGACGCTGGCGTCTACGAGCATTCTTGAATGACTTGGATTTTCAATACTCAGGAATCTTCATTCTCGGCTGCAAGTACTTCAGTTATATAAACATGCTTTAAAATGATTTATGTTCACAACAGTTCTTGAGATAGAAGTTAAAAATTCTGGATCTAAGAATGAAGCAAACGACTCTTCCTCCTAACAAAAACAAAATGCCTAACGAAGCCACTTGACCAATTAACGAAATCACTCCAGCATCATGTAATCAACAAAGCTTTCCGTGTCCGGCGAAATGTTTAATTGGTCAACAATGAAAAGGGCAATTGACCTTTGACCCACCTTCAAATTTCCCCACCCACAGGCAACCTCCGTGTCATATAACTGATAATTTAAAGTTCATAGCATTTATGTATATCCGAAAATTCAAATCCGATATTGAATCTTCAGGAAAATTGCAATGAACTCTCGTCGAATGACCTTTCGTGACTTTGAGGACAGCGACTAAAGCTCTTGACTTGTCTTTTCCAAATAGAGGGTCTTTGAAACAGTTCTGACACTTTTCCTTGCTATAACCGCTCCACACGGTATTTACCTTTCAACCTCACTCTCTGCGTTTTGCATGTCATTAAAAAAGGATGAGACGGCACATAAATAATCACTGGGATTTCCAACGTAGTTTTTACACTTTAATCATACTAGGGAATGTATGCATAAGCGAGAGTTTGTGTTTTTTTCTTCTTCTGCTCATTGTACCGGTATACGTGGCATTTTCAATATATTTATGTACATTTGGGGGTAAATTCAGGTATGAACGCGGTGAACATAGCAAAGGGAGGATATGAGAGAAATTCTATTGAACTGAATCCGCGCATATAAAGGTATTATTGACGAGATCCCCCGCTTTAATGTGGGAGAAGTGGACGTAAAAATGTGAAGGATATTGCCAATATTTGGCATTTATCCAAGCATATTTTTTCCTCATTCACCTTCTTGATGTATGTGGGTTAATTTCTTTTGTATATGTTTTGATTGCTATGTGTATTCTACAAAGGTGAAATGTATCTTTCATTCCACCAGAGATATATTCCTGATATAAAGAGAGATGCTTAGAGGCGGCGGTGATAAATGAAACCTTTTATAAGGTCATACGTAGCATTAAGCATGCATGTGAATGTTTTTGCTTGATAATGCATTATTGATAACATTAACGATGTATTGAGATATTTTATGTGAAAGAATAAAAATAGCGGGGGCGATGAAAAAGATGTATGGAGAACCAGTAATCAGGATTCACGTTTACGCATGATTGAGGGTTAACTATTATTCAAATATCTGACGGCTGTTTAAGCTAAAAAGTTCAGTGAATAAAATGGAGAATTGCTAAGTCTACGTAGAAAAAACGTCATGCCGTGTACATGCTGAATTTTCAGTCTAATCAGATATATTCGGACAACTAAGTGTCATTATAACAAACCCCTGTTGGAACACCAGCCAGAAAGGCAAAGTTCTCGTTGGCACCCTCAGCTTAAAAATCAAACAAGTTGGGTAGACAGACCTATTCTCATGTCAGAAGGGTTTTGTACTCAACTTACAAAATGCAGTAACCAGCAACGAATAAAATCAAGAAACACGTCATGTTTGAGGATCATACTATTATGAACAAAGTTGAAAGAATTTTGACTTCTGGGGTATTACTTAAAGTCATACCCATAAATATCTCGCTTGATAATTTTTTCAGATTTTTTAGATCACGCGTGTCCATTCGCGAGGGAGGAAACACATTTTTCATGTATTTCCCACCCCCGTGCCCCCATTGAAGCAAAAACTGTCAGTTTTAGAACTGTTTTGAAAAGCTCTCATAGAGAACTTTCATTTGATACTCATATCGGCTACCTTTCATGAAATTTTTTTCAAGGGCCACTCCTCTGTACTGTAATCATCGATTCATGGCCTATTTTTCCGAATCCTAGAATGGTTACAAAGCCCTTTTGCTAGGAGCTCTCTCCTGCTTCTTCGACTTGTTTCAATTGTATGTACTCATCCTCATGATACCTATCATTCCTGAAATTTTCATGCAAATCCTAGCAAAGCTGTAGTGTCCATAGCCATATGTTTCCATAGTAATACAGGGCACATTGTTCCATAGTAATACAGGAAAATTCAAATCGCTATAACTTCGTTAAATACAAATCGATCTTTATGAAGCTTTCAGAATAGATCAACCTTCTAAGTAGTCATTGGTTTACTAAATTTTATTGAATTTAAAGGTACCGTTTAGATTTTATTCAAGAAAACATAAAATCGATAAATCATACTATTACTAACAAAGTTGAGTGAATTTCGACTTCTCATGTATTTGTTGTTGTTATACTCATTACGGCCAACATTCATGATTTTTTTCAGATTTTTCGGATGGAAGGTGTCCAATCGTGAGGGGGTTACGCGAAAAGTTCGTACATTTCCCCTTCCCCTGTTCCCCTCGGTACTCATAAAGCAATTTTAAGACTTGTTTTGAAAAGATCTCATTGAGACTTTTCCAATGACACCCTACTCGACTACCAATGGTGAAATTTTTTTTTCACCTCCCTACATGGGGAGACCCCCCTTAAACCCCTTTGAAAAATTTTTCCACCCTTGAACTTTCAAGAAGTCACCACTTCTGACCTTTTCACAAAGTTTCATGGTTGTAGCCTTTATAGTTTCGGAGAAAAAGTGCTGTGACATACAGACGGACGGGCGGACGGACGGACACAGGTCGTGATTGCAATAGGGTTTGGTATTTTAGTACAAAACCCTAAAAACAAGTTGATTGGCCGCCACTTTCAGCGTCAAACACCGTTTAAGAAATTTTTTTGTTGTTGTATACATACTTCTAATGTACAACGTTTCCCGGAAAGTATATTTAATAGTTTAGTTGGTACAACAATAACGAGTTTCGCTTGCTTTCTGAGTTTTATAGGGCCGCCAGTTCGAATTGAAAAGTCTCATTAATCATTTGCCGAATTTCGATCAATTTGGAGTCCACGTGAATGGAGAGGACAAATATTGTTGCAGTATCATTTCTTTCTGGAAACAGTTCATTACTTAAGCTGCCTGTGGTGGAATATGGAAATTTATATTGCGATTCGTCGACGAACAATATTATGCTATACCTATCATCAACTCTACGTGATCAAGTTATGGACATTTTCAATAGGTGCCCGCACCCTGGAACCTCCGCGATGATTTGAGCTGGACAAAGAAAGTTTGTTTGGCCTAACAAGAAGAACAACATTCGAGCCTTCATGCGCGCTTGTATATTATGTTAAAGGTCAAAAATTGGCAGACATACAAAAAACGATACTCAGCAACTTTCAATACCGGATAAATTTTGCCAGCAGGTGCATCTTAACATGATTGAATATTGTGTAGTAATCGAGCAGTCCGCCTAGGCAAACTACTCCAGAGACCTCACGAAAAGGACAATGAAAGTAGAGAAGAGATTATGGGATCCTGGTAACAAAGTAGTTATGTAGGAGTTACATTGAAGATTTCTTTGAGAAAGAAGACAACCGAAGTACGTCGTCCAAATGACAGCGCACTGTTCTCTTGGGGATGGATGAAATTAAGACCGAAATCGAAATGGGAAAATTCTGGCGATGGGGTTCTCAGGCTACTTCGTACAAAACGCCTCGAATACAGCAGAATCAACACCAGCCGAAACGAAAACCCAGGAAGTATTAGTGACCTACTGAGACCGAGAAATAAAAATACCAATAGGGGAAACTGTGCCTGCCCAAAAAACATCGATAGTTAAGCCATGAGATAAATTTGCGACAACCAGCTAATTAATTTTCACTTTAACATCTTTTTCTACAATATCTCATAAATATTTTCCTTCACTATTTTCATTTCTTGCTATCTTCTTTGGTTTTTAGGTTTTGTACTAAAATAAAAACCCCTATTGCAATCACGACCTGTGTCTGTCTTTTCGTCCGTCCATCCGGCTGTATGTCACAGCACTTTTTCTCCCAAACCTATAAAAGCTACAGCCATTAAACTTTTTGGAAATTTCAGAAGTGGTGACTTCTTGAAAGTTTCGGGGTGGAAAAATTTTTCAAAGGGGTTCAAGGGGTCTCCCCATATAGGGAGGTGACCCTTAAAAAATTTTTTTCCACCATTGGTAGTCAAGTAGGGTGTCATTGGAAAGGCCTAAATGAGATCTTCTCAAATCAAATCTTAAAGTACCGTGGGGGGCAGGGGAAGGGGAAATGTATGAACTTTTCGCGTACCCCCCCTCGCTATTGGACACCTTTCATCCGAAAAATCTGAAAAATATCTAGGCCTTTATGGGTATAACAACAACAAATATGTGAGAAGTCGAAATTTACTCAACTTTGTTAGTAATAGTATGATTTATCGATTTTACATTTTCATGAATAAAATCTTAATTGTTCCCTTAAATTCAATAGTAGTACACAAATGACTACTTATAAGATTGACCTGTCCTGAAAGTTTCACAAAGATTGAATAGTATTTAACGAAGTTCTAGTGATTTGAATTTTCCTGTATTACTATGGAACAATATGCGCTGTATTACTTTGGAAACATATGGCTATAGAGCAATATACGCTTTTTACCGACTCAGACATTACAGGTTTGCTAGGCTTTGCATGAAAGTTTCAGGACTGATAGGTATCATGAATATCTTTGAGAATTGGTTCAGCTAGTGGTATCAGTAAACGTAAAACAAAATAGTGGCTGTTCCAAATGAGAGTTATTTTTCCCCAACTTCAACGTTTAAGGTGCATGCTTGGAACGCTTGATTCAATTTAATGAATGATTTAACATGAGTACCTACAATTAATATTCATAGGTAAACCAAGTCTAGGAGGCAGGAGAGAGCTCCTAACAGAAAGGCTTTGTAACCATTCTAGGGTTCGAAAAAATAGGCCATGAATCGATGATTACAGTACAGGGGAGTGGCCCATGAAAAAAAAATTTCATCAAACGGGGCCGATATGAGTATCAAATGAAAGTTCTTTGTCAGAGCTTTTCAAAACAGTTCTTAAACTGACGGTTTTTGCTTCAGTAGGGGCACAGCCAGAGAAATACATGAAAAATTTGTTTCCCCCTCGCGATTGGACACCTGTGATCTAAAAAATGTGAAAAAATTATTAAAGGAGATATTTATGAGTATAAAAACAACAAATACCTCAGAAGTCAAAATTCGTTCAACTTTGTTAATAATATAGGGTGATTCATAACAAGTGTACATATGTAAATGGGCCTTAACTCTTATTTATTACCAATTTCAGGTCCATATATTGACAGATTATGACAGTTTGGTCTTTTACAATTTTAACTATGGTGTCATACACATCAGCCAAACGTTTTATTATTGTTAAAACTTTTTACAAAAAAAAAATGAATCGCCAATGCAAACATTTCGCGCTCTACGTGAAATCGAAGAATTTCACGAAATGGAGCCATAAATTGGTCGGCGATATCGTGTGATTTGACTCCTTGTGACTTCTTCCTTTGGAGATTTCTGAAGAATCGTGTTTACGCTGATTCTCCCTAGACTACTAAAGCATTAAAAAACAATATTTGAGCCAACATACGCCTAATAACGCCGGAAATGTGCGAAAATATCATCGAAAATTACAATCATCGTTTGATAGTCTGTAAAGCAGCACGAGGTGCACATATGCCTAAGTAATGTTTCAAGTTTAATTGTGAGATACCAAATTTTAATAATATATAAACATTACAGCTCAATCTTCACAAAAACTATGTTTTTTTTCGAAAAAATGTGTACACTTGTTATGAATCACCCTATAGTATGATTTCATATTTTCTCTAATAAAATCATATGGATGCTTTTAAACCCAATAAAATATTTAAGTAGCTTTACACAAGATCCTTCTTCTTCTTTGTAGCCCTACAACCCCTTTCGGGCCTTCGCTTAGAGATAGTTAGAGTATCTCATTGTCATGATCTAATGCATCGACACTCCACAAGGTGATATGATCATTATCGCGCTTTGGCCGTGTGTCCGTCCACCCAGCTGCGATACGTTCTGATTTTAAACCAGCACGTATCATAACTGAACAGGCTTATAATCCGTCCGAAGAATCACTCGAACTGAATCTCGTTGACGCCAACGAAACTTGAACTAGAGACCTTCAGCTTACGGGCTTAGTGCTCTAACCACTCAGCCACGTGGACTAATCCTAATACTCTGTAAATTTGATGAAATTTGTATCATATCCACGGAAGTTATATTCATTTGGAATTCCTCCAATTGCAACGACAATAACACACTATTTTTCTTTTTATGGACTTTTCATCGAATCAGACACTGGAGTTTTGATTTGATCTTCTTAAAATTTTCAGATAAGATCGATGACATAAATGCTTTTGGGATTTCATGATTTGAGTGATTTTTGGTCGTTAAAAATCGAGAAATAATGGATTTTCTTCTAAACGAGCAATTCTTTTTGACATGTTTCTTGATTTTATTCGTTGCTGGTGATTGCATTTTGTAAGTTGAGTACAAAACCCTTCTGACATGAGCGTAGGTCTGTCTACCCAACTTGTTTTTTTTTCATTTCTCCTTCCGGATATTTTATTTGTGAAAGATCAAAACTATTTTACCTCGTTCATTTCTGTAATAGATAAGCAAGGCCGATTAAGTTTATAAAACAAAACTCATACGTTTTGGAGGCAGAGCAAAAATAGAGGAATAAAAAAGATTCTAAACAAAACAAAGTAATGTTATAAATTCTTGTATTCGAAACAAAAATAAATGTACGAATTTTAATATTCAATAGGTTTGCCAGCTTATTTGCACACAATATCCCAATCTGTACATTAAATTTAAAAGCATCGCAAGATATATACTACTAAAATTAAGTTCAACAGATGATCCAAGTTAAAATAAAATCGCAGATATTTTTTTATTGTAGACCTTGATAGAGTAAAGATGCTGCTTAACAATACAAAAGTATTTTGATTATTTAAACAAAAAAATAAAGTTCGTTTACAACATTCTAATGAATGGCTGTGTGTCACATATTTGAATTTCGATCACATGTCTCAAAATCTTTAGTCTCATTATTCCGAAAACAAATATATATTTTACTTAAGATTTGATTCAAAAAGTTACTCTTATTGGCTCCATTGCCTCTTTTAAGTAATAAAACACACAGCTAATTTATCAAACTCTTACAAAATCGTTGCAATTTGAAAAGAACGCTTTTCATGCTATCAGATCCAATGTAGACATGGCCATTTATTTTCAATTTAGGCGAAAAACTCATACAAACATAATTTGCATGAATTTCCCCCTCAAATGAAAAATATGAACGTGGCAAACTTATGTTATAGTCTTATGTAATATAATCACATAACACTACAAGGAGCTTTCCGAAATAGACTTCTATCATAAAATTTTTTCGGTGACGCCATCTGTAAATGAGATAGTGCGTTGGAAAGTTATATCCCTCTCTGACTTCCAGTCAAAGTTTGGTGACATTCGGTTAAGCGGAAGCGAATCTATTGTGTCTAAAGTGACAATTAGCTTGTGTCATCGGTACAAAAATGAGCTTGGAACAAAGAGCTCGTATCAAATTTTGTTTCATAATCGGTAAAACGTTTACTGAAACATTTGAATTGATAAAAAAAGTTTATGGCAATGATTGCCTATCTTGTGCCGGAGCTCATGAGTGGTTTACGCGTTCCAGAGATGATCGTGAGGACATTAGTTAAAACACTTTGCGTCTGTAGAGGGCATCCAAAAGGCTTGTACCGAAACCTTGAAGGACATTCCAGTCAACGACCTGAAACACTATTTCGAAAAGCTTTTGGATCGCGCAAAACATGGTATCGAGGCCGGAGGAGACTATTTTGAATAAATAAACTTGAATTTATCAGAACAAATCCCCTGTCGTTTCTATTTCAGCTCAGGTCCATTTATTTTGGAACGCACCTTGTATACAAAAAGTAGGTACGCGAGAGGAAGACCACTCTATCCTACAAGACTTAAAAAGGGGTGAGCTCACCCGATGGCTAGCTCATTATATTGATGGGGCCAGCCAACTTGGCTAGCCCCTTCTGGAAACACCAAGTTTTTCTTCTTTATCTATTCATTTGTTTCCAAATAAAGCAAATAACTGATCGAAGGAGAACCATTGCAGTTTGAATTGTGCTGTAATTCATGTAGAGATCAAACAATTTATCCAACAGTGAAATCATATCGACGAAGACTTAAGCAAAATTTACATGTTTTTAATCAGATAAATAATATTTATTTAGAAGAAAGAACTTCTAATAAATAAATATTTAAGCAATCGCATAATTTTCTCTCAATATTATTCAAAAACATAGAAATAATTTGTTGTACGTAAACACTATATATACTATGAGTACAAAATACCATTCAAGTAACATTTATTTGAAGTCTTTTTGAATAAAAAGAAAATAAAAGAAGAAAATCAAAATCCTCATAAAAGTTGGTTAATAATGTTTGTACAGGGTTATCCATTTAGGTAGGAAAGTAAAAAAGTATAACCCTGTCATTTGACATCTGTCCAAATTAAATGTCATCTCAAGCGTGCTTTTTTAGTTGAAGGTTTGCCATTTAGATATATGGATCGTTTAACAGTCGAAGAACGCGCTAAAATTATTAAATTATATTATAAAAATGGTGATTCTGCTGCATCAACATTTAGGGCTTTACAAGCCAATTACGGTCGACATAATCGACCTACACAGCAAATAATTTCAAACACAGTGAGAAAATTTGAAGAGACTGGATTGGTTATGGATATTGCAAAGCCTGTGCATCATCGAAACATTCGTTCTGCTAGAAATATCGCTGTCGTTGCTCAAAGTGTGGAGAAAAACCCGAATATGTCGATTCCTCGACGTTCTCAACATTTGGGCTTGTCTTACTGCTCATTGTGGCGGATTTTGCATTTGGATTTGCATCTCCATCCGTACGGAATCCAACTCATTCAAGAGCTTAAGCCTCAAGACCATACACAACGCAGAACGTATGCGAATTGGGTGATTGAACAACAAGCCATTGATAAAGATTTTTTGAACAAAATTTTCTTTAGTGATGAGGTTCATTTTTCGCTCAGTGGTTACGTAAATAAACAGAATTGCCGCATATTGGGCTCTCAAAATCCTCAAATGATCACAGAAAGGCCTTTGCATCCGGAAAAAGTGACCGTTTGGTGTGCATTATGGTCTGGTGGTGTTATTGGCACGTATTTTTTTGAAAACGATCAAGGAAGAGCCATTGCAGTCAATTCTGACCGCTATGGATGGATGTTAACCGATTATTCATGGAGAGAAATTGAAGATTATGATCTGGAGAACATGTGGTTCCAACAGGACAGAGCCACAAGCCACACAACACAGGCTAATCGAGCACTTTTGCAAGAGAAATTTCCAGGACGCGCAATTTCGAGATTGAGTGATGTCAATTGGCCCGCAATATCCTAGGTTGCAGGATCTTGCGGGATTTCTTTTTATGAGGCTATGCAAAAAATCGTGTTTACGCGAACAATCCTCAAAATCTTGAGCAATTGAAAACCAATATTCTTAAAGTTATGGCCGAGATATTGCCGGAAATGTGCCGAAAAGTCATTGAAAATCATCTCAAAAGAATTGAGGCCTGTAAGAGGTCCCGTAGAGGACGTTTGAATGATGTTGTGCTCACGTATAATATTTATATTGAATAAAAAATTTCGTTTCTATCTGAATATTTTATGTGTTTCCTTTAGCTTTACTTTCCCAAGCGTAAAATGGATAACCCTATAGTTTGATAGTATAAACCACTTCAAAATAACCAAATGAAAAATTGTTCGCAATTTATTTTTATGCTGCTTCGCATATTGCCGCTTTCTTGTAATGCTCTTGCAAAAAAAAAACGTTTTTGCTCAAAACTATACTACATGGCGTTTAACAGGTTGATTTGGAGAAACTTTTGGAAATCTTATAATTTTGTAGCAAAGTCAAGCGGTATCACCTTTCAAATGTTTTACGGTTGAACCAACCAATACTGAAACTATTTGAAATCCGTACATATTTGCAGTTTCCGGACCCTTTCGAAATGTGTATCTCCCCAATATCATGTTTTTTATTGTTGTAATTGCATAGTTTTGAGTCAACTGTAACTTTGTTGCTTTCGGCAAGAATAAACCCACTACTAGAGGTTCTCTTTCAAATTTAAAGGTTAAAAATTTAAAGTTCGCAAATTGTATTATTATCAAAAAATTCTGAAGTATTTACTGGTCTTGTTCTCATTAAAACATAAGAACATACTATCATAATTTTCTTTTTCAATTTTACGGCCAAAAATATTCGGGCTCTAAATTTTCACAAACTTTGGCTCCTATGCTCCTTACCAATCTTCTACAAAAAAATTTAAGGGTTACCTGGTTATAAAGGGAACCACTTAAAGACACAAATTTGCTTTGCATCTGTGTGAGGTTTTCGGTACAGCATTGGATGCGTCCTCAGGTGGTAGTACCAGGATGCCATAACTGGCCAGCCAGATGATATATGGGAGATGAAATATCACTCGCGGGCCAAAAACTGACTAAGTCGAAGCACTGACAACTCTTCTCTTAGTATTTATTTGTCATGGAACCAGAACAACAGCCTCGGATTAGAGCGAATATTTCAATATATAAAAGATAATTCTTTTGGAACTTGGAATGTTGGATCATTGCATAGGCCAGGTGTACTGGGATAACTTCTAGAGGATATAAAGAAATGCAGAATCAACATGTTCATAGCGCAAGAAACTAGAGATATTTAACATGCGAATGCACACCATATATAAAAGTGGAAAATTACAAAAGGGCTATGAGCTCCGAGTGGTTTTGATTGTTGACAGCACATTTATACAAATTATCACTGACCTCAAGTTCGTTCATGATAGAATCCTTGCAATTCGCATCATGACCAAATTCTTTAATATCTCGCTGGTTAGCTGTCACTCACCCACTGAAAATAAGGAGAAAGCAATCAACGACGAATTCTACTGCACTCTAGAATGCATTGTTGATGCATTGCCATCAAGCAACATCAAAATTGCTCTAGGTCACTTCAGTGCAAAAACCGGCTGAGAAACAGCACATAGGGAAATAATCGGAGAACACAGCTTATATGCAGAAACCAGTAACAACGGACTCTTGATGGATTTTGCAACTGACAGAGGCTCCAAAGTGAGTTCTTCACACTTTCTGCATCGAGTCATCCACAAAATAACATGGGCATCTCCATATTGTCACATATTCAACCAAATCGAGTATATTCCCCTGCAAAAAACCAGCATTCTTGATAGGCGCTCATTCCGCATAATTGGCTGTGAATTGCACCACTACCCAATAAGGGTCAAGTTTGAATGCCGCATCTCCAAGAGCTGTAAACAAGAAATATCAGTTGTTCCAAGGTACCAGATATACAAGCTAAACGATAGCTCAGTAACATCCACATACATGTTAGCGCTAGAAAATCGCATCAATATATCCCCACAGGTAAGAAAAAGCAGTGATGAGAGGACAGTAAGAGACTTGGTAATGACTAGAATGCAAGGAAGCAGTTGAAAAAATCCCCGTTGGCAGCACCAGCCGGAAAGGTAAATTTCTCGTATGTAGCATAAAGCTTCGAAAAAAAATTTGGCTTGCCTACTACCCAACTTCTTTCTGCAATTTTCGTAGTACCACATGGGTATTTATTAACATAAAAAAAATCTGGCCACGTTCGTTTTTAGAGACCTTTTATCGGGGCGCAAATATTTTGCTAATTAAATTGAGTTGCATACGTATGGATTACATATTGAAAATCGGCGGATCATAAATTGTTGTAAACATATAAATACCGGTTTCGCCCTTCTCGCATTTGCTGTTTACACAGTTCACAGTGGTAACCACACAAAGGCTTAAATAGCTCGAATAGTTAATTTCAAAAGATTTCCATGAAAGTTTAATCAGCACTTGCGTTGCCATTAATATATACATTTTCAATTTTTTTCTGAACTATGATGGCCGTCATTTCAATTTTTATTGAAATCGGCTGCTAAAAATATTAAGCTGTAAATTTTCGACTTTTTCATTTGTCATTCGATTTGCATAATTAAATTAAATTAACTTGCGTTAATAACTTATAATTTCAAGTTTCAACGGAATCTGTTGAGAATCTTGGCTGCTACAGAAATAAAAAAATTGTATGCCACCCCCCTGTATGGGGAGACCCCCCTTAAAATACCTTAAAATATTTTCTTGCACTGCAAATTTCAAGAGGCACCACTTTTGACCTACGTAGAAAATTTCCTCATTCTAGCTCATGTGGTTTGCGAGAAAACTTGTTTTGACGCACGAACAAACGGACGGACAGACAGACAAGTCGCGATTTTATAATTTTTTTAGGGGATTGTTAAAAAGATTTTACAATATCTTAAAAATGGTCTGGTTTATAAATTCTATCAAGTAAAGTCATTTAAAACGTTATCATGAAAAATATTCATTATTTCAGTTGGCACTAAAATAGCGAATTGCGCTTGCCTTCTGACCTTTGGGGGCCGCCATTTTGAATGCATGCATTTTATTTTGGATTATTTTAAATCTTTGTATGCTAGGAACTCAGCAATCAATGTACTATCTCGTTCAAATAGAAGTTTCACTCTAGACAGGGCAAAATAATTCAATTTTAAAGAAAATGGCAGCTAAAAATATTAGGCTTTAAATTTTCGACTTTTTTATTTTTCATTCAATTTTAATCATTTCCTGCATAACACAAGAACATAGTACAGAGATCCATAATCTCAAGTTTCATCAAAATCCGCTAGAAAATGTGACCGTTAGAGGGCCACAAAAACCTGAAAAAAACGCATATTTAAACGGCCGCCATTTTGAAAATTGCTCATGCATGATCACCAAAATATCAAAGACTGTAGGCCTAAATAATGTCTATCTTGAAACCGAATTTCGTATATGTCGGATTAAAATTGCGACTTTAAAAAGCCTTTGAAATTTTGCCTTTTAACTGGCCACCATTTTGTTTTTTGCAACCTGACCTCCAATTTTTTCACGTAATTCTTTAGATACTTATAATTTCTATCAAGTTATCGAATTTCATGAAAATCTGTTGAAAGCTTTGACCACTATTACAACAACAAAATTTTGCACGTTTTTTGACCTTTGAGCGGCCGCCATTTTGTTTCTGCCGTACCGACTTTGGATTTTTTATTGTGAGATTCATCACATACAGCAATGAACCTTTGTACCAAATTTCATCCAAATCGGAGCTATACTTTGGTCAGAACAGAAATCACGATTTTTCGTCTAAAATGGCCGCCATTTTGTTTTTGCCCGGCCGATATAGCTGGTTCACGAACTTAACCGAGATAATTACCCAATACACCTTTCCTGAAAATTTGGTGAAAATCGAAGCAAAATTGCAACCTCTATCGTGGTCACAAATTTCGTTATATCCCATATATATATATATATATATATATATATATATATATATATATATATATATATATATATATATATATATATATATATATATATATATATATATATATATATATATATATATATATATATGATGCTCTCCGCAATAGGTAAATTTCTCTCGAGAAATTTACCTAAAAGTGAACCAGGCGTACAAAAAATACATTTAGTGACCAGTTTGGGTTAAAAAAAATACAGAACGCTTTGATGACAAGCTTAAAACATGTGCCAAAAAAAAAACAAAAGGCCACCAAGATCCAACACACAAACGAAAATTTGGCCTTAGATAAAGTCATGTTGGCGTATGCCTCAATAGAAAAACATAGGATGGCTTCAATCCACAAAATAGTCTCTGTAAAAGGTCACAACCATCAATCACCGATAACCCAGTCAAAATTAAAAACAGATGGCTGCAATATTTCCAAAAGCTATTCACAGCATCTCCAACACAACTTAAACAGGTACCAGCCTCACCAACAACCAGAGATAACAGCCAGGCAGCTGTACACGACCTCAGAAAAAATAAAGCTCCTAGAATAGATGGAAGACCAGTAGAACTAACATACAGAAGGGCTCCATCTCGGCAACATTTTTCATCGACTAATAAGCAGAATATGGTCAAAAGAGCATTTACCGAAGGACTGGAGAGAAAGTGTAATGTATCCTGTATAAAAAAAGGGGGACAAGTTAAGGTATAAAAATTATTGGGGCATCATTCTACTGTGTGCGTCTTATAAAGTTCTCTTCAAAATTATAGAAAGAGAATTAAAGCCATACTTTGAAGGTATCGAAGGAGAGTATCAGGGAGGCTTTTGAAGTGGACGGTCTACAATAGACGAAATATTCCTAGTAAAACAGGTGCTTGAAAAGTGCTTGCCTGCTTTGGAGCTCACTCGCTAATCTAATTGTGACGTAGTTGGAGACCCGCTGTTGCCTACAGAACCCTGAGGCTTAGTGTTCAACTTCTCCATTATTCGTGAGAGCTCGGTTTGTATCCCAGCACCCTCTAAACCGAAGAAGAGTTTCCACACTCTTTCATCTAGAATGAGTTATGTCCACCTTCTTGGACCATATGTGATATGTGCGTTAAGGTCGCAACCAATTGATGTCGTTGTGGGCACAGATTCTCGTTTGCTGCCTTTGGTATAAGCAATCTGGGCCACCGTCGTGATTATCTGAATTGGTGGAATCTCCGCCGAACAGTGGAATTCAGACTGAAGCTGCCGCATGTTTTGGTGGATGTTCGATTTGGACTCCCAACTTTTAGTATAGTTTTTTGTTTAGCGCGGAGCTGAACTGTCGTTGCTTTTACCATGGATAAAGTCAGGCAGCGCAATTTCTATCAATTTTCTGGCTGCCGGTGCTGCTAATCACACTTGCTAAATCCCATTTAGCAATGAAACGTGAGCCACTTAACACTATAATTATATCCGAATGTACAAAGAAGCATCTTTGCTGTTCCACATTTCCACTCGTAGTTCAGCCTTTACGTGACTGTCAGGAATCTACCAACAATCATCCGAAAAGAACCTCTCACTGCAGAACACGGGCTAACACCTTTTGACAACCCTCTGCGGAAAACGTTGGGTAGTGTTGCCAACGTCCAATCTACATGGAATCGCACACGTCAATGGGAAATTTATGGGGCGCAAAATAAACTTCAAACTTGTGATTTGTTTTGAGTCACAGATTATTTAAGTCTTATATACCCGTACAAATTGAATGCTCGCATAGTTATAAATAATTCTGGAATAGTGTTGGTTGTTTTTATCTCCTTTTTCCAATTGAATCATCAAATATATAATAATCTTAACTTATTTGAATTTGCTATGGGTTTTTTCATTAAATGTGCTTAACTGATAAGTATAAATTTAGAGAGCCATTAGGGCCATTAAGTTTTCATAGTATTAATGTTTGGAATTCACTTAATTTTTTTTTTAAATTTATAACGGTTAGTATTGAATAAAGTGCTTCTGACATTGACTTTGAATTGAATGCTTGCATACTGCTACGTCTAACTGCTTGTCAGCTGCTTTTCTGATTAACACACACTTATTTTGACATCGCAATAATGCTGTTTTGTTACAAAATGATGTAAAGTAGGGGTGACCGGGGACGGCTTTAACAGGGTACGGTTGTAACAACGTCAATTATTCGAAAACCACAACTGCCAACGTCTGGAAAATGATAGAGATATATGTATCATCTTCTATGAAATCCGTCTGCAGTGTTTCTAGTGACTTGAAACAGAACACACGTGCGTGAGAGTGTTCAATCGATTTTTGTGTGAAAAAGTAAAGTTTTAAAATTTCATTCAATAGTGAATTTTGCAAAGACCGATTATACTACGAAATCAAGAGTATCAAGCCAAGGAGATATAAGTGTTGAATATAGAATGTGAGTATTTTTTCTACATTATGCTTTTTTTTTTAAAGTTATGGGAAAATATCTCCGAAATAGAACTTCCGGGTCGATTGTAACAATTTATTTGAGGTCAGATGAAGCGTTACAACCGACCACAACCTATTTATTTTCAGCCATTAAAGGTGCGTTTTCAGTCTTCAGATGCCGAGAAAGCGTGAAAGAAAAACAACCAGGGGTCAAATCGATATATCGTAGTACTCTAATGCCTATGATGACGTGATGAACGGTCTATTTTTGCGTGTTGCGGCTGCCAAGCACAATATTAATTGCGTATCATTGATGAGGTACAAAAGGAAACGTGAAGCGAGTAAACTAGATGTAGGAGCAGTTGAGCCTTTGATGGGTTATAATGCACACAACAAAGTATTTTCACACGAACAAGAAAAAATACTGTCCAAATATATAATTAATTGCGCCGACATATATTTTGGGCTTTCTCCAAGAGAGGTAAGAAAGTTAGCGTACGAACTCTCCGTAAAATATAATTTAAAGCGTACAAAGTCTAGGGATGAAAATAAAATGGCTGGTGAGGATTGGTTCAGTGCATTCATGCATAGAAACTCAGAACTATCAATAAGAGCTGCCCAAGCCACAAGTTTATCAAGAGCGACCAGTTTCAACCGAAAGAATGTTGGTTTGTTCTTCGACAATCTGAAGAAGTTTATGGACCGGGACAGTTTCGAGCCACGAAACATATACAATGTTGATGAAACGGGTGTAACTACTGTTCAACATCCAGGAAAAGTTGTTGCCCAGCGTGGTGCTTGACAGGTTGGGTCAGTAACATCAGGAGAGCGAGGAACACTCGTAACAATTGCTTTTGCAGCAAATGCCTCAGGGAATGTTATTCCCCCTCCTTTTGTTTTTCCACGGTTTCGATACCAGGACCACTTTATTAGAGATGGCCCCATAGGTGCAGTAGTAGCAGCTACGCCATCTGGTTGGATGCAGGATGAAATAGTTTTAATGTTTCTGCATTATTTTGATAAGCACACAAATTGTTCAGTGTCCCATAAAATTTTGCTCATTTTAGATAACCATTCATCACACGTAAATATTAATGTGGTAGATTTTTGCAAATCAAATGGGATAATATTGTTATATTTTCCTCCGCATTGTTCGCAAAAGCTACAACCTCTTGATAGATCAGTGTATGGTCCCTTCAGAAAGGTCGTCAACTCAACCTGTGACGCTTGGATGAGAAATCATCCCGGAAAAACTATGAGCATCTATGATATACCCGGCATTGTCGCTGCAGTGATGCCATTAGCACTTACTCCCGGAAATATTCAGGCTGGATTCAAAAAAACCGGAATTTACCAATTTAACCGCAACGTGTTCATGGATCTTGATTTTTTATCAGCATATATCACTGATCGGTCAGTTTCAAGTCCGAGAGAAGAATTGGCTTCATCAATTCCTGCTTTAAATGAAATAAGAGCCGACATTGGGATATCAAAATGCCTGAACAATTAGTCCTGCGAGCATGATGTTGAATTGAGTTCTGCACCAGAAGGAGATGTCACGATTTCATCAATCACAATTAATGAAGAGCATGAAAGTATGGAAAAAAATAAAGCAAATGCCGCCCTACCATCTACTAGTACCGGCATTTTTGCTCCTGAGTTGATAAAACCTTACCCAAAAGCTCCACCGCGAACAAAAATGAACAAGAGTAAGAAAACACGCAAATCAACAATTTACACTGATACAGCAGAAAAGGAGAATATTCAAAAAGAAGCAGAGGAAAGGAAACAAAACGTGAAGACAAAAAAATTAAATTTAGATTTGAAGGAAATAAAATTAAAAAATCCAAAAAAGAAGCAGTGCCTACGAGTGATGAAGTGTCTGATTTGCGTGGAAAGTTATGCAGGGAGTGAGCCAAGAGACGACTGGATTCAATGTGTAGGCTGCAGACACTGGGCCCATGAAGCGTGTACAGCAAGTCTTGACGACTATTATTTGTGCCACCATTGTGAATCAGATTGATTGGTGCCATCCTTTTATTTAATACTAGAATTTTTGGTTGTAATTTATTTAATACTTTGGCAATGAAGTTTTTTTTAGGGTTTTGAAAAATAATTTTAAAAAACCCTACTAGTTTCGCGACCAGTCTGTCCGTCCGTCCGTGTGTCACAGCAGTTTTTCTCGGAAACTACTTAAGCTAGAAACATCAAATTTCGTGTGCAGGTGTAAAGTTGTGATCTCTTCAAAGTTCAAATACAAAAAAATTTTATAAGGTATTTAAGGGGGGTCTCCCCATATAGGAGAGTGACCCCCCGAAAAAAAATTTCATCAAAGGTAGCTGATATGGATATCAAATGAAAGGTCTTGATGAGAGCTTTTCAAAACAGTTTGGCAAAATTCGCTTCGAGGGGTGCACAGGGAGGGGAAATACACGAAAAATTGGTGCCCCCCCCCCCGCGCGATTGGACACCTGTGATCCGAAAAATCTGAAAAAAAATGAGGAATGTAGGCCTTGGTGAGTACAACAACAACAAATACATTAGAAGTCACAATTCACTCAACTTTGTCAGTGAAAGTACCTATGATTTATCGATCTTATGTTTTCATCAATAAAATATTAACGGTACGCTTAAATTTAATAGAATTCAGTACGTTAATGTCCATTTATAAGATTAATCTACCCTGAAAGTTTCATAAAGATTGAATCATATTTAGCGAAGTTATAGCGTTTTGAATTTTCCTGTATTACTATGGAACAATATGCACTGCATTCATTACTATGGCAACATATGGCTATGGAACAACATGCGCTTTTTACCGACTCAGACACTACAGTCTTGCTAAGATTTGCATGAAAATTTCAGGAATGATAGGTGTCATGAATATCTTTGAGAATCGGTTCAGCTAGTGGTATCAGTAATCGTAAAACAAAATAGTGGCTGTTTTAAATGCGAAGATTGAATAATTTTGAGTTATTTTTTCCCAACTTCAACGTTCAAGGTGCATGCTTTGAACACTTGATTCAATTTAATGAATGACCGAAGATGAGTACCTACAATTAATGCTCATAAGTGAAACAAGTCAAGGAGGTGGGAGAGAGCTCCTAGCAAAAGGGTTTTGTAACCATTCTAGGATTCGAAAAAATTGGCCATGAATCGATGATAACAGTACAGGAGAATGGCCCCTGAAAACAAATTCATCAAACGTAGCCGATATGAGTATGAAATAAAAGTTTTCATGGGAGCTTTTCAGAACAGTTGTTAAACTGCCAGTTTTTGCTTCAGTGGGGGCACAGGGGGGAAATACATGAAAAATGTGTTTCCTCCGTCGCGGATGGACATCTGAAATAATTATCAAGGGAGATATTTATGAGTATAACAATACTAAAAACATCAGAAGTCAAAATTCGTTCAACTTTGTTAATAACAGTATGATCTTCGTATTTCATATTTTCTCCAATAAAATCGTCTTTGACATGTTTCTTGATTTGATTCGATCTGGTGACTGCATTTTGTAAATTGAATACAAAACCCTTCTGACATGAGCGTAGGTCTGTTTACCCAACTTGTTGCTGATATATGATTCCTACCTCATTGGGCTGAGTTCTTATCACAGACTTCTAATTTTCAATGCGCTGGTGAGAGTATCATGGGGTTTTATAACTTCTTCTTCGTAGCACTTCAGCTCCTCTCGGGCCTTCGCTTCCGGCAAATGGCGCCTCCAACTATCTCGGCCCCATTGACTACGTCCTCCAATTTTGAAATCCGAGTAGCCATGGTCTGTCTTTGTCGACCGAGTCAGACCAGCGTTTCCTCGACTGCTACACTGGTCTCCGGCCTTCAGTTCTTTCAACGAATACATTTTTGGGTATCCGTTGTTCTTCCATACGACTCATGTGGCCAGCCCGTTGCAGCTTCTGCAGTCTTACACGTCAAAAATTTCATATGGCTTATGGTTGTATCGAATGGTGGCTTTATAACTTAATTATCATTTATTATCTAAAATTAGGTCGTGAAGACGTTCAATATCAACAAATCATAGCTGTGTGTATGCCATTTCTTACTAGTGAACAATATATTCCTTTTATTGTCACTTCCCAAAAAGAAATGCCCGATAGAAAAGAAAATCAACATCAATTTATCTACATCATACTCCTCTTACTTAAAAATCACAAACAGAGCAAGGCCTATCATTTTTCCTGAAATATAAAACTCGTGCAACCGTAAATATAAATGTATGCTCATTTTTATGATATCTTTATTCATTCTATCGGCACGAGTCTGACCCACTTATTCCTGCCACTTTCTGTGTCGCCTAATCTGTCGCACAGCATCCTGACCCGACTTCATCTCTTTCGCCGTGTGACACATTCTTCCACATGGAAAAATGAAAATTGAAAAAATGACCTGTCCAGGTCCCACAAGTATGTTAACAATAAAAAAGTGTCCAATTAGTAAAGCATGTAGCACTTTTAAATTATGTCTACAATTTCCTTGCCACATTTCCATTGTGCATGCTTTTCATATTCGCCTCACACATTCTCGGTATCTGCAATTTCGCTCTCTCAGAAAATGTATCTATCTACAAAAAAAGCTTATCGAAACATGCATTCCTTCGCTATCAATGTAGTAGTGACGCTCGCCGTCCTTGTAGGAAGAGGCGAGCAGAAAACAATAAACAGCAACAATAACATCCAAGAAAACTCTATTTCCCACTCAGTCAGCATGCCAAGAAATATTGTGGGAGGTCCGGGTGGCGAAGGTGCTGGTATCTTGGAGGAACAGCTTCACAGAATGAGCGCATGCTTCGAGCCACCAATACTGCTGAAAGTGCAACAAGATTTAGAGCTTTGCGAAGGTTGACGGTTAGAGGGTTGCGATGGGCTGCAAACGAGTGGTGGATGTCAAAGCTGGTAGTAGTTTTGATATCTTCATGATGCTGTATCCTTGCAAATGTGATGTTGCTGATGCTCGTGGATGCTTCAGTCCTCTGGTCGGAATTCGTTGCAAGCACTCCTTCATACGAGTACGAATTGTGTGCGAGTCCTTCTGTCTCATCGCTTCTAGAATGCTTTAAGCTCGTGACAGACCCCTAATTTCAACCCAAAAACGTTTTGCTTGCATTTCTACGGAGCCGTGCTTATTTCGTGTGCTGTGTTACGTGCATGGACCTAACCGAAATCCGGAAACAGGAAGTGAATGAATTCCCTGCTACTGCATATTCTTTTATTTCTGAACTGGGACGGAGGAATTGGGAAGTTGCTTACAGATTAGTCCCGGAAGCTGCGAAAGCCAGATACTATCTGGCCGACGATTCGGACTAGTCTTCATCTAAGGGGGCACGCGCTTTTTGCAATGTTATTCCATGTGAATATTCCGCGAAAGGATACGCGAATCCGGTCAGTGAACTGCATCTGTTTTTGATTCGGTCGGGTTCGGATCCCAAGTGTCAGCGCGAGTATAAACTGGATAAGTGAGTAAAAGTTACCGCTCGAAAGAATTCCCAGAAAACGTGTGAAACGCGGGCTTGAAGTGGCTCAAATGCAGTTTGTGCCGTTTAAAAATGCAGTGAATTAAAAAAGCTTTGATTTCAGCAAACCGAGTGAATGCTTGCCTGGTTAGTGTGTACTCGTATATTGCAGGCCGATTGAATGAGGATTCACATCTTTGCTAGTGTTTCGTTTCTTTGCGAAGGAATCCTTGCCATGTTTATGTGGATGTGCACGCCTTGTCAGCGCAGTTGTATACTGAAGTGAATTTTCCCTTTTTTGCACAAGTTTGTCATCCACTAAAGCCTCCTCGCTATCCTATTGTTTATTCTGTTGTTCAATTAAAGCAAAGTGATAGTGCCCGGGGCACGTAGAGTGAGAGCGACAAGAATAGTGTAGACACGTGCAAAGTGTGGTGAATCCTTTACGCGCCTTCGTTAGCGAGGGCGCTCCAATCTGGTGTGTACTTACTCTCATGTAATGAATGAATGGTGATGTTAAAAGCTCCCCAGCAATAAGATGTTCTTATATTCCCGCAGCAGGATTAACTGTTATTTGATCCTGTTCAAATAAACCGAAAACTAAATCCTGCAACGAAGCTTAGCAGTCAATTTGTCAACAAAGTTTTGTTTTGGCAGTTCAAACTATTCATCAAATTTTGGATTATGGAGCGATGGAAGATCCTCAAACGTATGTTAAAACTCATTTCATTACTAGTCAATCTCGAAATCCTACTTGAATATTGGCTTTAGTCGCAAATCTGTCCTACTCACCACCCCAGTCTCAGTGTGCGTCTCATCTGCCCCTTTTTCTCCAGATTCTCTTGGCGTTATGAATTCTTTCGTTATTGACTCGGAATGTAGAGCACATGTGAAGCTTATAGTTGTATTATGTCACCATCTTGAAACGTGATTTGAATTCCTTTGGGAGGGTGTGCAGTACTGGAATATTGACTATTGAATATAGTTGACTTCATTAGGAAAGTAGAGCATGTTTCAGTCCAAATGTTAAGTGGGTTTGGCAATGTCCGAAAACTTTAGGTAGTCTGTTGCCCATGTGGGAGTAGTAAAGTGGCTTGAAAGGCGTTTACAAAAGGTTCAAAAATCTGCTTCACATTGCTCCTTGCTCTACAAACATTTTTGGTATTACAGATTCAGTATTGAAATTCGAAGACATTTAAATGATTTGGAGCGTGTTTGGAAGACTCCATACATACGCAGTTTATTCCAATTTTGATTGCCTTCGATACACTACATCCCCTTTCCACAAATCACATTATGTGTGGTCAATCTTCAATAGAACGCTTTATAAATTTCTGGTCTCTAAAGCGTTTTGTTTCGAAAAAATGAAATTAGAATATGCTTTGATTTATAAACAGTTCAATGTTAATGATTTTCTTCAACATTCTGTGTTTTAGTGAGTTAACATCATGAAACTGTATCTTAGTTGAGTTAGCATTAAAACGTTCTTACATTACTATACAACGCCTTGGAGTAAACTAACAAACAAAAATAAAAAAATAAAATTACTTCTATAGTATTACATCCAAAGGAAACCGTCCAACCAAAATAAATAAATAAGTTCGGTAGATAGAACTACGCCCATGTCAGAAAAATTTGGTACTTAACCTAAAATATGCTAACATATGGAATGATTTAGAAACAAGTTGGGTAGACAGACCTACGCTCATGTCAGAAAGGTTTTGTACCCAACCTCTCTGAAATACGGTCACCAGTAATAAAGAAAATCAAGAAAAATGTCAATAAGATGTGCACGTTTAAAGGAAAATCCATTGTTTCTCCAATTTTCAACGGTCGCCATTTCGTTCCAAACTAACAAAAATCACTCAAATCATGAATACCAAAAAAAAAAAAAAAAATTGTTTTGTTATTAATCTTAACTGGAAATTTCGAGAAGATCAAATCAAAATTGCGGTGATTGAACCGATGGAAAGTCCATAAAGTACCAAAATCGTGTGTTATTGTTGTTGTAATTGCAGAAATTTCAAATGTCTATAACTTCCGCGAATATGATTCGATTTTCATCAAACTTGCAGAGTACTAGGTCCTTATGTGTAACTACTTAAATATCGAGTTTTGTTGAGCTTAAGGGTACCTATACGATTTTATTGGGGAAAATATGAATTCGAATATCATACTATTATTAACAACGTTGCGGGATTTTCAACTTCTGATGTATTTGTTGTTGGTCTACTCATAAACATCTACCTCTATGATTTTTTCAGATTTTTCGGAGCGCAGGTGTCCAATCGCGAGGGGGCAGGGGACACAAATTTTTCGTGTATTTCCCCTTTGTGTGCGCCCCTTAAGCAAAAAATGTCAGTTTAAGACCTGTTTTGAAAAGTTTTCATTAAGACCTTTCATATGATACCCATAATGACTACCCTTGATGAATTTTTTTTCGGGGGCCACTCCCCTATATGGGAAGACCCCCCTTAAATACATTATAAAAATTTTTTTGTAATTGAACTTTATAGAGAGCACCACTTTACTGTAAAATTTGGTGTTTTTAGCTTAAGTAGTTTGCGAGAAAAACAGCTGTGACACACGGACGGACGGACAGACAGACTGACAGACGGACAGACAGGTCGCAATTTTAATAGAGTTTTGTAAAATTATTTTACAAAACGCTAAAAAGCGTTAGGTAGTGTAAGGGCACGGTCACACTGCGATTCGACTGTCATATCGGGCAATTTTTAGACGCAAAAATGAGCACATTGCGACAAGATTTACAAACGAGCTTCAGGTATGCGCAGAACTAATATGCTGATTTGGTGATATGTTTTCACCAGGTATACATGCGCTCCGTTTTGCTTGAGACAATTGCGATGAGTTTAGATGTGACGAATACACAAAGAGCGGCGGCGTTATTATCTCTAAAGCAAAGGGCGCCTTGCACGTTGCAAGGAAAATACAAGTTGGGTAGACAGGCTTACGCTCATGTCAGAAGAGCTTTGTACCCAACTTATTTGAAATACAGTCACCAGCGCCAAATAAAGTCATGAAACATGCCAAAGAGACTAGTGAATGCAATCTCGTTCTCGCGAGATATTGGTCTTTTTTAGCAAGATTGATCTCGGGCAAAAAAGGGCGAGATCTCGCGAGTTTAACGAGATTGCACTCGGGCATAAAAACGTCTTACTCGAAGCCCGGATTGACACGGACAGAGTTGCGATCTGTCGGTTTCGTTCGATGCGACGGAGGCGGCGGCCTGAGGTAGCGGTCGTGGGACGAGGTGTCTCTTAGATTAGTTCGTGTGTACGATTTACCGAAAATTGAGCCAGCGTGCAGCGTCATCAGCGCGCTTTTGTTTTGTTTACTAATAGTTGTTGCTAGCTAACGTGCTTGAGTTTGATTGCATTCGAGTATTTTCTGGGTTATTTATGCAAAAAAAGTTTCTTTTGTGATTTACGAGTGAAATAACGAGCAATGTCCGCGAATATAGTTTAAAAAGACTATGAGAGTGTGTCGGAAGTATGAAAATACTTTTTGAGAGCGGAACATGGATCGAGTGCTAAGTGTAAACTTTGTTAAAAGATTCTTAAAACCAAAGATCGACCTCCGCATGGCTTACGTGTGCATTTAAAATTGATTCATAATAATGACACGAAAACGAAATATGTCATATCACCCCCGGCATTGCTATTGCCACCACCATCATCAAATACTGAGGCATTTAAAATTGATTCATAAATAAATGATAGTAAAAAATTATCTTTTTACTTCGCTACAATAACTTTATTTATTTTATGCAGACACCGGCGTTTTGACAGTAAACTACTGTCTTCTTCAGTGCAACTAATCTTAATTTTACATTTTTTTGCTTATATAGCTAAGACGTTGCAATAGGCTGCTGCATGTGTTTCCCATGTCCGTATTTAACCGCTTATCCTCTAGAGTTTTAGATATCCAATAGCTCTCCGTAGCGTCCAGTTTTTTTCAACCGGTGATTTCTTCCAGCGAGGTTGCATTCTCCCATGCAAAACTGTGTCCTGATTCGACCATGTGCTTCGCTACTGTAGATCTTATTGTCCTCCTTCCGAATTTTCTGGCAAGTGCTGCTTCTTGGAGATGCTCCGCTACCCTGGTTTTTATCGATCTTCTTGTATGACCAACGTATTCCATGGAGCATTCGGGGCATGTGATTTTGTATATACCGCACTCCTCCTCGGCGTTTTTGGCGTCCTTTGCTGATCCCAGAATATTTTCTAGTAGGAATGATCTCGAAAAGGGTGTTGCGTCAATATTCGCTTTTTTTCAGTATTCGCTGTAGTTTTTTTGTTGCCGTTGAAAATGTGAGTCGCGTCCTCCTTGTTTCGGATTTATTTTGTATAAACAATGTTGAAAGTGCCTGTTTTCGACGCTGTCCTTCCAGTTTCCGGATTCGATTGGTAATTAATTGTTTTTGGCACGAAAGCGAAGAATGTTATATCTATCCCACCGTTGCCATTGCCGCCACCATCATCAAATACTGGGGCTACTAATCAAAACACGGAATTAGTAACAGCATTCGCATCTTCGTCGAATATTAGTCCAGAATCACCAGGATCGTCGACACCAGTACCACCAGCAAGAAAGAAGAGGAGAAAAATTTCTGATAATTTCCGCCCGGTTGAAGATACTTCTATGGAGAAAAAGGATCAAGAATAGAAGCCAAAGTTGGACTACCTTTCCGTGTTTTCTGCACTTCCAAAGATATGAGAAATCTCTTCAATTCTTCGGGATACAAACTGCCTATGTCCCCAAACACAATTAAACTTATAGCTATGAATTATGGCATGACATTGAATGCGTGAGTTGGCTCAATTGAAAGAGAATGATCACAGATTTACGCTAACATTTTTTGAGTGGACTTCTTCTATGAACAAGCCATACATGAATGTAAACGTAGACATATTTTTGAATGGCAATGCTCTGTTTTTGAACTTGTGGCTGATTCGCGTCTTTAGAAGTATGCCCACCGAAAGTGGTGTCAGTATTTAGAAAACCAGGTTAGTCGAATTTGGCCTCATTCTGGAAAAAGATATTATCAATATTGCTACAGATGGGGTAAGTGTGAATAAAAAGTTGAGTGGATTGATATCACTTTTACATCGGCTCTGCTATGCTCATGGAATTCAATTTGGCATAATAGATACTATTTATTAAAAAACAAACTGATGTTGAGGAACCTGTGATAGAATCTGAAAATGGGGAAAACGACGATGAGATTCCTTTAGAAAAGGATGACATTTCTAGCACAGGCTCAGACTCAGAATATGATGTTTTTGATTGCTCTATGCCCAGAATAGAAGTAGACTTAGATGCAAAAGTTGGGAATTTGGTGAAACTTTTTAAAAGATCACCTATCAAAAATGATACTCTGCAATAACACGTAAAGCAAGAATTTCGAAAAGATGTTAAGCTACAACTTGATCGTAAAACTCGATGGCCAAGCCTAGCAGACATGATTTCTACATTTATTAGAATCAAGCTTTGTGTCAGCAAAGTTTTGATCAACCTCAGCTTAGAAGCTGATACGAACTACTCTTTGAATGCGGAAGAACATGCGGTTTTAGCGAACTTAGACGAGGCATTTCAACGTGTAAAACTGGCTGTGGAGGTGTTATATTGTCAAGATACAGACTTGGCTATCGCAGACACAACACTTAGGTTTGTAATTCACAAACTGGAAGCGCTAAAAACTCCATTGGCAGAAAAACTAGCTGGCTCCTTGAGAAAGTGCATTGTTGAGCGTTGGACGAATTTGACAGCATGCTTGTTGAATATTAGAGATCCAGCTAAATACCAAGCAGATAAAGGAGAGTTTGTCAAAGGTGAAACATTTAATTTGCCTCCAAAAAACGTGATTCAAACTGAAATTAAATCACTTATAGAGCGTTCGCATCTGCAACACAGTCTCACTAATTCACAGATATAGACAAATTCAGATCCATCTTGGTCGATGGCATCAACATCAGCTGCCACCGCTAATGATGTATTATTAGCGGTGAATTTGATGATAACGATAATGAACCGCTTTCATCTCTTTTTGAAACACGCAAGAGTATTTCATTGCAACAAGAATCTCAGGAAACATTGACTGCTGCGTTTAAAGAACCAAGGGACAGAAACCTAACTACGATTTTTTTGGAGGCAACAATCAAAAAGGATTTATGTCAAAAGTTCAAAAGGCCTACTTTTCCAGTTTGTGGATAACTTCTTGAAATATGTGGTTCTAACTAGTCTTGAATCCGAAAGGGCCTTCTCAGCTGCTAGTTATCTGCCAGACAAAACAAGAAGCAATCTAACAGACGATTCTTTGGACATTTTGTGCTTCACAAGGAACTACTGAACAAATTTTTCATTTGATTGGTATATTTTGTTAATTAATCTGTAATTTTTAATAGCCTGACTAATTGGTATATTTTGTTAATTAATCTGTAATATCTAATGGATCTACTGAGTAGATAAAGTTTTATTTAATTGATAATAATATCTCAGTTTAATAGTCAACTCAACTTAGATTATAAGTTTCATTTTTAAGTCTTCCCGTTGTGCTGTATGTTGTAAAAGAACTGTTTTATTACTAAAAGATTTTTGTTTGATATTAGAAGAAAAGACTGATTGTTTCTTACATTTGTTATTTGATAGATACGTACGATAAAGTTTACTACTTAGAAGTTTATTAAAAATTATAGACAGATACGTCAAACAATGTTTGATGCATAAAAATCTATTGAAAAAATTCCTGAAAATAAATGTTTATCTTATAATTCTTATAATTTTTATTGTGTTTTTTTCTAATTCATTCAAATATTGTGATCGAACTGAAACTGCCAGTGTGATTCATAAACTCGCGGGATCTCGCTTGAGCCCCAATGTCGTGAGATTTGCATTCCCTAAAAGAAGTGTGCACGTTTACAAGGAAATTCATTTTCAACGGTCATCGTTTTGTTGCAAAATAATGAAAATCACTCAAATAATCAAACCCCTATAATATTTATGTTATTGATCTTATTTGAAAATTTTAGGAAGATTAAATCAAAACTGCAGTATCTGATTCGATGGAAAGTCCATAAAATTTCAAAATCATGTATTATTGTTGTTGTAATTGGAGAAATTTCAAGTAGCTATAATTTCCATGCATGTCATTCGATTTCCATCAAACTTACGGAGTATTAGGACCTTTTATAAAACTTCTTAAATATCGAATTTCGATGAGTTTAAGGGTACCTGTACGATTTTATTGGGGAAAATGTGAAATACGAAGATCATACTATTATTCAGAAAGTTGAGCGACTTTTGACTTCTAAGGTATTTGTACTCATAAACACCTACCTCCATCGATTTTTCTTCAGGGGGACACAAAAATTGTTCGTGTATTTCCCTTCCCTGTACGAGACCCTCCTGAAACACCTTATATAAATTTTTTGTGTTGAACTTTGAAGAGAGTCCCACTTTTTACCTACATACAAATTTTGATACTTCTAGCCTGCGCAAGCATCACAAAAACTCCCCACTAAACTGGTTTTATGGAAAATCACGAATTCCTGCGACTGCCGACTTTGCCACAGTTGTTCCAAAGTCGCAGTGTGTGCGTTTCTATTTAACCATTTGTAACTTGCGACAGTCGTGCGACTATATAGTCGTAGTTTGATCTACCCCTTACTCCATTTGTAGGTGCTTGTCTTCAGCCATCTTTCAATAAACTTAAACAAGTGTTAACAGTAAGTAATTTAAATGTTGAAGTTGGGAAAAATAACACAAATTTATACAATATCCTCATTTAAAATGGCCACCATTTTGCTTGACCATTATACTAATGTCACTCGTTGAACGGCTTCTCAAAGATATTTATGATATGTATCCTTCCTGAGTTGGTTAAAACCGCATTGTTTTTGATAGCCATACGTTGTTGTTGTTGTAATACAGAAAAATTAACATCACTATAATTTCATTAAATATAATTCTTTATTTTTGATTTTCTTAGGATAGATTGACCTTATAAAGAATCGTCAGTACATAAAATTTTACTAAAATTAAGCATACCCTTGCAATTTTATTTAATAAGCACAGGCTTTCTTTAAGTCAATTCAAAACACAGCCTTTATTAAACTAAATCAAACACATACTTTATCAAATTAGGGCAAAATAGCTTTTTTTTGTAGTAGGTAGGTGAATCTCATTTGTGCACAGAGTGTGGGACTCCCATGCTTAAAAGAAGGCGACCAAACGACCAACTAAATAGCTCCCCTGTCAACCTGAAAACCCCGTCTGGCACCGTTTGACACATTGCTTCGGGCCATGCCTCGTTTTGCAACGCCGTGAGGCGTCTACAAGCGGGGGCTCCTTTCCTAGCGGGAGGGGAGAGGAGAAGAGCAAGAGCCAGACAAGCGATTCTCAGCCCCAACGCCACCGGCTGCTGTGAGTCTCTTATCTTTTTTGTCAACTGATTCGAGCATTATCGCAAATATATTATCCGGGGTGAGCTATCTCGTCTCCCTGTATAGGTTACTTCGCAGCCTGGCCCATTTTTCGCATGCAAAAAACATGTGGCAGGTGTTGTCCTCCTCTTCTGGGCAATACTTGTGCAGGTAAGACTGAAAACACCCATGCCCGCTCAAAGGCTGGGTCAGATAGAAGTCAGTCTCACCATGTCTTCGATTTAGCCACGTTCTCACATCCGGGATAGGGTGCGCACTCCACCTTCCCTTCGTGCAGTTCATCCAAGACTGCTGCCAATCGTTGAGCGAGCGCTGTCTCTCCTCGCGAACAACCGTCTCCCTCGCATCCTCGTTTCGGCACAGGTAAACAGCGTGGCGCTCTCTACCAAGGAAAGTGACAGGTATTATGCCTGCAATAACTCTCACCGCTGAATCAGAGACTGTCGGATACGAAGATGCAACCCTCAGTGCTCTTCTTCTCTGTGCCCGGGCCAAACGTTTTCGGTATACCTCCTGACTGAGAGCGTTACCCCATACTTCTGCTCCGTACAATAGCACTAAGCCTACAGCATTCATCAAGAGACGTCTTCTTGATGGTCTGGGTCCCCCTAAGTTGGCCATAAGTCGACTCAGAGCGGATACTCCTGAAGCAGCCTTCTCAGCCGTTGACCTGATTTGCTCAGAGAAACTCAAAACAAAACAGCGAAAATGCTTTAAGGGGAACACACAGGCCTTGCACCATTTGTCTCACTATTTACGCCTTTCCCACGATGACACTTCTGTGTATAATTAGAAAATAAAGGGAGGTGGGCGTCATCACTTAGTGATTAGTCCAGGCATGCATACATCAAACACACACACGACCACCGTGATCTGCCACCCCTCCGCGACACACAGGGAAATCCAGTCGCAAGACTAATTCGGACACACGGAATCATGATACTCATGGGACCATTCCGATCGCACACATTCAACCACCTACACTACCCACCTTCAACTTACGAATGGGCTAAAGTGACAAGACATCAGATCTGCACACTTCTTCTGTCACATTATTCGGGACTGCCTTGCTTACGATATTGCCATGCTTACCTTTTTCCTCTTTTGGCTAACATATGCAAGAAAATATAAAATCAATAAATCATACGGTTACTCAAGAAAAGTTGAGTTGATTTTGACTTCTAATGTATTTGTTGGTATTGTACTCACAAAATTTTCAGATTTTTTGGATGAACGATGTCCAATCGCGAGGAGGGTCCGCAAGCTTTCTTACATTTCCCGTCTCCTGCCCTTTCAAGACTGATAAAGGAATTTTAAGAACTGTTTTGACAAATTCTCATTGAAACCTTTCATATGACACCCCAATTGATTACCTTTATGAACACAATTTTTTAATGCCTATTACCTTATATGGGGATACCACCCTAAAAGCTCTCTGATAATGTTTTTCAGATGAGCTTTCCTTAAGGTTCATGGCTGTAGCTTTTATCGTTTCAGAGAAAAACTGCTGTGGTATGCAGATGGATGGACATAGGTAATGATTTCAAAAGGGTTTTTTTTAGTACAAAGCCCTAAATAAGCATATTTTAAGTAGCCAAAATATTATATTTTATATGCGATAATACGTATTCGATATACCATTTTCGAAAATTTAATGAAAATGTGTAGATAATTTAAATGTGTGGATTAGTTAAGAGTGTATACAGTATCTTTTCACACGCTGTTCTACAATAATTTTAGCAAATTCTAAAAAATGCATCCTGTTGTATTATGATTCGATTTCTAGGAAAATTTTTGGAAACACAAATGAGCTTTATTGTAATGTCAAGCTGCCATGGAGCTTAGGGAATCTCTTCCAATTTTTCACAATTTATTTGTAATTAATAAATCATACTATAGGTACGTAGGTCGATTAAACAGTTGCCTCTGATGATATGCTTCACCGAGAGCTCTCTTAGATATAGTAGAAATTATGTGATTTTGCAAGTTAATGGGCTTGACCTTGTAGTAATGAGAACCACCCATAGTTCTTAATAAACTGAGTGATTCTCCTGAAATTCGTCGATGATACTTTACTTAGGTAAGTAAAAAAGTGGGAGCCAGGGGACTACATTTTTTGCCTTGCAAGGGCCGAAGATTTACCTAAGAGATAAAGCACTATTTTTTAGGGTTTTGCAAAAATTGTTTAAAATATCCTACTAAAATCGTGACCTATATTTCCGTGCATCACAGCCAGTTTCTCGCAAACTACATAAGCTAGAGTGATGAGATTTTGAACGTGGGTGTAAAACGGTGTCCTCTCAAAAGTTGCAGTACAAAAAAATACTTTGTTGTTTAAAAGAGGTCCCTTCATGCTGAGGGGTGATCTTTGAAATTTTTTTACCATATAGAGCCAGTTGGGATATCAAATGGAAGATCCTGACGAGGACTTCAAAACAGGTCTGAGACTAGAAGCGTTTGCATGGAGGAGTCTAGGCGGGAAATGGACGCCCCCTTCGCAGTTGGACATTTTATCCCAGAAATATCTGCAAAACACGAAAGTAGGTCTTTATGAGTACAGGAGCAACAAACACCTCCATTAAATTCATTAATAATAGCATATTTTACAAATTTTACGTTTTCATCTATAAAATCGAAACATGACGCTTAAATCTACCAATTTTCTTCTTCTTCGTATCACTACAGCCCCTCTCAGGCCGCCGCTTCCTGCAAATAGCACCTGCAACTGTCTTGGTACATTGACCATGCCCTCCAATTTCAAAATCCGAGCAGCGATGAGCTGTCTTTGTCAGACCAGCATTTTCTCGGTTCCTCCACTGGTCTCCGGCCTTCAATTCTTCCAACAAATAGGTTTTTGAGTATCCGTTGGTCGTCCACACGATACGTACGTTACGATCAACACTGTCGTATGCTTGCTTGGAGTCTACGAAAATTTGGTGTACATCTATGTTGAACTCCCAGCATAATTCAAGTACCTGCTTGACTGTGAAAAATTTGTCTATTGTTGATCTACCTGCTGTAAAACCACCTTGATACTCCCCAATAATACTGTTGGCATATGATCCGATTTTATTTTCTAAGATCTTTGCAAATATTTTGTACGCCTTAAAAATAAGCGATATGCGTCTATAATTTTCGCTCTGTAGCTTGTCACCTTTTTTGCGGATACGGAATATAATTGACTGGCTCCTCTCTTTTGGTATATGTTCTTGTTGCCAAATGTTCTGGATGACTTTGTGAATAGCTTTATGAACACTGCTGCCACCATATTTGATGAACTCCACTGGAATCTCATCGATACCCGGCGCTTTATTCTTCTTTTGGGCTTTGATGATGGAACCCACTTCATCCAGAGTTGGTGGGACTAATGGAGACTTTCTGCAAACATCTATAGGCTCCGATGTTCTGGAGCTGTGCGGAGGATTAAGGAGGTTCTTGAAATATGATGCCCATCTTTCCTTAATCTTGGTTTTTTAGCGATGATATCACCGATGTCATCACGACGGAGCGTGGTTTTGGGCTGATAACCACGTTTCAGGCTTTTCACTACTTTGTATGCTTGTCTTGTGTTGTTGCACGCTAAACTTACATCTATACTTCTCAATTGGTCGCCAGAGTATTTACTTTTCTTAATCCTAGTTATCTTATTCGCTACTCTTCTGAGATTTTCATAGTTTTCTTTCTTCGTTGTGGTTTTACTACCTACGCATTCTTTGTACGCTTGACTCGTGTTGTCGAACGCATTTCGGCACTCATTATCAAACCAATCATTCCTCTTAAGCCGGGCTGGATGTCCGATTGTCTGCTCTGCCACGGTTTTAATAGCTGCTTTCACTTCCAGCCAAAGCTCATTGCTTGTCTGAAATAGTTCTGAACAATGATTTGCTTTATGCGAAACATTAATGACTCATATGGAGCGATACAGTAAGTATCATTTTCTGTAATGCATTCCAGGACTCCTCGCCGATTAGTTTATGCGGCCAAATATAATCATAATTTGTTTTCTGCTGTTAACAAATTTTTTATTCCGAAAAAAGCGAATTGATGTGGAAATTTTCCATAGAATGATAAATGAGACAAAAATTTAAAAATGCAACCGTCCCATTTTTTTTTTTGTGGTAGGGAGGTGAAGGCATTTACGCCCGCCGAGTCTGGCAGTGTGGGACTCCCATGGAGGATACCCTTGAACTACCCACTAAACACCTCCCCTGCCAATCTGAGAACCTAGCCTGGAACCGTTTGACACATTACTTTGGGCTAAGCCTCATTTCTCTACGCGTTTAGGCGCCACCGGGCTACAGGGATCCCTTTTCCAACGGAAGGAGGGGAAGGGAGAGATATATTGCCCAGCATCAGCAATGATGACTTGCCCAGTATTAGAGCAATATTGGCCATAATTATTGGACAAGTATTAGCACCGATATTTGTCCAGACAACGGACATGTAGTCTGGCCCGATCTTAACATCCAGTTATTCACCAACAATATACTGAGTCTTTTACTATGCTCTGTCCAAACTGGCCTAGCGTGGTCCAATCATGGCCCAGCCATTAAACCTTATATGGGTAGCTATTAAACCTTATATGGACAGAAGTAAGCAATATTGCATCAAATATTGGCTTTTATCTTATGTACACATCTAAAATTAGACTATTTGTATTCACCATAGTAAATTCACATACTCGTAGTATCCACACCTTCCAAATACCTTCTTTTGCACACTTTCTGAATTTTCTGAGAGACCGGTCAGCTTAGCCGAAGCTTGTAAAAAGCAAATAAAATTTCTGACACCCGTGTTTTTAGACGTGTTTCAGAGCATAGAAGTGTTGTCAGGTCCTAATAAAAATTAAAAAATTTCATAGAACGAGCTTGTTTCTCTGCAAAGTTATTAATTTTTTGAGATTTGGTTATTCTGAAATCTCTCATCGAGGCACATCTTTATATTCGCGCCAAACTTCGCGTCAGTATTTTCCTAGCTACCTACTGCCGAAGATTTATGGTTCGCTCTTCGGCTTGTTTTCGTTTTTTTCTGGAGGCTAGGCTGAGCGTGACACACATATGTATGTGCGACCATTGACGGCACATGCTGATAAGTGACGTTAATTTTCAGCTACCCCGTTTTTATTTCATCATCCATTTTGAATTATTTATATTTAAAAACTAATGATCTAGCATTTTTGCAAAGAGGCGTAATGCAACTTTAATAAATATGTGAAATGAAAAATTTTACATAATATAATGAAAACGAAAAAGAAAATATATTTGCGGGATTCGCAAGAAATTATCCATGTACTATAATCTAAGAAGGGTATTTGCATTTGGTAAAAATATGTGCAAGTCTCTATTGGATCACTTTCTGCTCAATATGAGTAAATATTCCGAAGCTTAGAATTCAATGGATAAGGGTTGTAAGACGAATGATTCGATGTTAATTTTCATTCAACAGTTTTTCATATCATTTTTGTTCCCAAATTTGTAATATCAAAACATCTTGACATCAATGAAATGACGCAAAGACACCATTCATATCACTAAAATCATGTAAAAAATACTTTGGCTTATATAAAGTAGTTTATTTGATTTCTATTCAATATCGGAATCGCCATCATCTTTTCTGTTCCATTGGTTCTTCGAGACCATATCTTGGAAATCAAACACCCAGTATATATTGACACGATTCTATCATCGATATTGGATTGACCATTTGGTATTCCTTTTGCTTTTTCCTTTTTATCGAAAAGAATTCGTTGTCCAACACTAAAAGCTTCTATCCTCGGAATTTCCATTTGGATGGATTCGAGTATATCGATTTAAGTATTAATTTTCATGTAGTTTCTAAAGGAAACCTTCATCTCTTGTTCTCACTTGCTGTACCTTTTGAATATCCCGTTTTCATGATTCAGACCATTTTCTTTACTTCCATCCGAAAAAATTCGGAAAATTTGTGAAAAAATTGAGGAAGCAAAACGTATTTGCCTTTAAGAAGAAAATAAACAGGGAAGTTATTTGAATCCTCACTAGAAAATATGTTGTTTCAGTGTTAATATGTAAATGATTTTCCACTTTATTTCAATTTAAATGGATAATAAAGTATGAATTTGTTGAAAATGTCTTTGATTTATATGATTTCTGAGCTTTCTCCCATTTTCTCTCCTTGTAAGATGTAATTTCGATCGGCAATAACATTGGATTCCATGCTGCAGTTGATGGTTATACAACATGTCTTCTGATATTACGAGTTAGCATTTAGTTGCCCGTTTTTCGTTGCAACTACCCGCATACAACCCTCACCATAATCTGGAGATGTTTTGATCCCATTAATGGATGTTCGCCTTCAAATGTACATCTCCTGCGTTTAAATTCAATAGAGGGTTTAGATGAATAGAAAGGATCTTGTTTTGCCAAGAGCTTAATTGGAAATATATTTGCAATTTGATAGTGATGATACGATTAGTATTTTGCTTTGGGGTGCTTCCTTTTACTAAAAGGATGCTCTCTGCGTACACATTGCAAATAAGTATGTCGGGAGAATCCTAATAGGTACATTTGTTTAAATTTTGATATCATTTGATTTCTATTTGGTAGTGTGATATGACTGTAGATTGACAGAGAGATAATTGTTCCTTAAAATGCCTTCTTTGAAACTGTACCAAAAATGTGTTACTGCCTTAGTGTGGTTACTATAAAATTATATTTCTGAGTTCTCTAGAATTGTGAAAGAAGATTCTTTTGAAAAAGTTGTCCTATATATAATTGCAAAGCGCAATTGGACTTCATTGACCAGCCCAGAATAAAATTCAATTTTTAAGCTCAACAGTTTACGTAAATAAAGACATATTTCCATAGAAAAGTCAATTTTCTTGGAAAAAGTATGAATCGGTAGGAGGAGTTCAATGATAAGCAAATATGGCAGTGAGTTACTTGGACTAGTATAAAAAAAATACCTATTACTAAATGTAAAGAAGAAATTGCACCTCCACAAGTATTTTGAATTGATTTTTGTTGGTTAGTTTTAAGGAGAGATGCGGAACTTAAGACAATTATATTTGTCTTCAATTCACATCGCTTTAACTTACGTGGATGTTGTGAGAAAAGCATCAAATATATATGATGTAGCAACCACGGAAGTCACCGCAGTTGCAGACATTAAGTATTAGCAGAGGGGTGCGTAGACCGGGGTGGCATACTGAGGCCGGCTAGCGCTCAGTCGTGTCGTGGGTCTTCCGGGACACCCTCTGCTCGTGCTGAGCCACCTTACATGAAATAACTAGCGCAAAGGGAAAAGGATGGCAAAAATATGGTTTCAAATGTTACATGGCCGTTTATTTACCAAAAATTATATTAAAAAACCATTCACAAATTTTACCAAAAGAAAAAAAACTAATTACAATCAAATCCACCCCTTGAAACTCGGATTTAAGCAAATAAAGATTAAACCAAGGTTAACTAAATATACAAAACTATGTAAAATCAAGTAATTTGAAACAATGCCAAAAAGTAAAGAAAATAAATCTATACTCACTTACTTTCCTGCAAAACTCCGAGTGCTCGGGGAAAGACCAAGAAAGAAGCGGGGGGGGGGGGCTCTGAAAACTATAGGTGAAGTCTCTGGAACGTACAAAAAAAAAATTCAGGAGGGATGGTAAAACGGCCACCTTTTGTAATTTCCACACTGGCTTATTTGAACTGTATGACTTCTCACTCTTATCCTCCGGCACTATATTTTTGTTTCTCTTCACTTTAGAATAGAATTTGTTTAAATTCACAGTTTTTTCTTTCTTTCCTTTTTTTTCACTTCTTAATTCTTTTGGTTATCTTTAAATTTCAGTTAGTTCACAACACACTTTGAATTAGTTTGTGTCTTCGTTAAAAAGTATATTTTGTCACTTAAACTTTCGTACTTTCTGTACTCACATCCAAATCAAAACTATTTTCCCCCAAAAATTCACCCAACACCCACACTTGAAATCCCAACCCCAAATTAGAATCCCCAAAATGCAAGTCAAGATACACTTTGGATTAACAAAAACTCTTCTTCACTCCGTCAAAGAACTTCTTCCACTTCCTACCTCGCAACGGACTACGAAAAATTCACACACAAAGCGGTCACACTTCTTTCCGACGTCAAATACTGACTGCCCCAATCCTAATCACTGAATTTCACCTTTCACCTTCATCCAATTCGATCCCGCAATCCTTTTTCATTTTTCAAATTACCGCTGCCGCATCTGGGTAACGTAATCCAAGTTCATTACACTTCGATTCCGCTACCCACACATCTTTTGTTCCATATGGACAAACTCAATAGTATCCATTGTTTTACATATGGCAATTTGCACAATCCAAGAAATGCTTGATTGAATGCAAAGTGTCACATGTACATTACGGAAGCTATTGGTTTTGCCGATACCCCAAAAAGAGTGCTTCCCTGCGCTCAGGGAACTTGAACTCAGGGTTCCAGCAGACCCTCAATCGAGAACTCACGACGCAGCTAATGGTACCATGGATTGTCGATCTCCCATTCATCTCATAAGCAACTTCAACTATGCATTTGGGCATGAGATTGAATTTTGTTAGTAGTGGAACGTGAATTAATTTTTGTTAGTATAAAAAAATAAAATTTGTTAGTGGGAATTAATGAGTGGAATGTTGTTAGTGGGAAAGTTGAAGGGAAAAGGGTAGGATTGTGATGATGGGGTAGTAAAAATTAAAGGGAAAATGGAAAAATGTTAATAAAACAAGTAAATTTACAGTGGAAAAGGTAGGAGTGCTCAAAGGAAGATGGAGAAGTTGTGGTGGCAGTTTGAAGTTGCGAACGGGAAAAGGTCGAAACGCCGTAATTCGCAACAATGATAGCATTAATTTTGTGAAGTACACGAAAACTTAAACCATTGCATACTTTAGCTCAGATATCAATAAAATCAAAAACATAAACAAATAAGTAAATTGAATTTTTCGATTGAAAAGCACTATTTATAATGAATTAATTATCCAAAACTAATATTCGAAGACCAGTGTCGTAGCTAGGGGCTGGCCAGGTGGGCGGCCGTCAGGAGTGTAAATTTTTGGGGCGCATTTCCACAGCCCGAGACTGCGCAAAAGGGCAGCTAAAATAAGCATGCAGTTTATAAACGCGCCCTTAACTTACAGAAACTATTTTGGACGAATCTTAAAAAATTGATTTTACATACAAACAAATATATATTAATATGCTTTTCGTTCTATGTGCTACAAAATTGTCGATTTTTTAAGGAAAATAAAAAAAAATGTACTGTTTAGCATTAGAAATGATCTTTAAGTTTAATGTCACTGGAAAGTCATGAGGACAACAAGGTTGAAATAATGAACTTAAATAATGACTTACAGAAAACATAAAATTTCGAAATAGCTTTTCTTTATCATTTCTGCTAGATTGTCCTAGCCATAATCATAAAACTGCATTTCATTCGCATTCGGGGTGCATCGGAACCATTTCGGAACAAAGGATGTGCTCTTGAAACCGGTTTGAAAAATCGAAAGTAACTGTTGGCTCTCGAAAACCTGAAAGTCGTTTACATATTGTTCCATGCGGCTGGTATCTTTGAATAGAATGACCATTCTTATTGAATAGAATGATTATTCTTATCGAACAAGCCGAAAAAGTCACTCTAAGTAAGAAAACCGCCTCGACATCGGTGTTAACAGTGACTTGGTTTTTCCGTGAGAAAGTTCGAGCCATCATTCATCAATCAGTGGAGACGGCAGCAAATACCTATTGTTATACAGTGCAATAAAAATAGCCTATATTTCAGTTGAATACTTTATTATTAAGTTATTTGAAAAGTTAACACAAAACGTCATTCTTAAGTATTACAATTTTAGTCAAGGTATTTCAGTTATTGTGATTGCCTGTTTAGAATGCCACCAGCGAAAAAGCTGTCTGGATCCCAATTTCGAAAGGTCAGAAGAACACGCAAGGTAGAACACAAAAAATTAGCCCACACATTAAACGGGTGGATGTTGCCGAATCCAGGACAATGTGTCATGACAATTACATCGCTATCCGAAAGTAACACAACTTCTACAGAAGATATTGATGAGCTACTTGATGAAGATGAAAAAAGGGATAACACTGATAATAAAACTGCTCCAGATAAAAAAGACAACCACGGTATGCGTTGATATATTTTATTGTTGCTGATATTTAGCATTAGTTTAGATAGGTGCTTCAAACAAGGTCTTATTTCATACAGTCGTATTGTGTCAAAACACATTCACAGTGTTCATAATTAATCCAAACAAGAAGTGTGTGGGGTTTGATTATAACGGGAACCACCTAGTGCGAGCGGGAAAAGGTACCTAGCTGTTTTAATGGTCTCCTATATGACAACCAATAGGCGCAGGTTTGACACACTCTTACTCTGCCTACAGATATTTTAATTGTTTTATTAAAATGTGTTTTTTTTTATGAATTTAGTTTTTGTTTCGTATAAGTGTCATGGAATAGTTTAATCGCCCGCCGGTGCGAGGCTCCATTGTCATCAAAATTTTTGAATTGATAAATTATGCATATAGAATGCTACGACGAGCTATTTGCCCTACAAGTGGCAAATAGCTCGTCGCGCTTTATTAATAATTTTTAGTTTATTTAATAAAATCTAGCCTATTGATAAGGTTGATTGGCTTTGCAATCAATCTCGTTGACTGAAATGTCTTCACGAGGATACGTACCTGTAGTTCATTATGGCGGTCTTGCACTTGCTTTTTTTCAGGTGATGTAATGACATTAAATACTTTGGATCCAGAAGAGGCTGGCTTTGAAAATCCTGTGTGCATAAACTATAATGACCCCAGGTCATGGCCCAAAATAGATGACAATGTTAGATGTTGTCTTATTGAACGTGGACCAAAGAAGGGAAAAGACTGCGATTTAAGGTTTTCAATGACTGATGATAGCAGAACTTTTTCCGTTTATTGGTTTCAGAAGACCTTGTTAAATAATGAAAAAAATAGAGAGGAAGTAGCTCATTTACAGTGATAATGCTAAATCTATTTTTTGTTTTTCATGTTTATTATTCAGTACACAAGAAACAATTTTCGCAAAAGGTTTTAGTGATTGAAAATATTTGAATCCAAGAAAAGGATAACACAAATACGGTATAGAACATCGTAAATGTTATGTAACATGGAAGGCAATGGAGATGCGATTAATGAAAGGTAAAACTTTAGACAGAGAATTACAATGTAGAATATCTACAGAAAAAGAAAAGTGGAGAAACATTCGAAAGGTAGTCATAGGCGTAGTAATGTTTTGTGCCAAAAACCATCTGGCACTGAGCGGAGGGATCGAACAAATTGGACATCATAAATCTGGTATATTTTTGAGTATTGTGGAACTCCTGGCCAATCACAATCCATAAATGAAGAAACACGTGTCCTCTTTTACCAAAGGAAGCCTTTCGTACTTCTCACTAACTATACAAAATTGAAATGATTTCAGCACTAGGATCAGAAGTCAAAAATAAAATTGTGGCAAAAATTCTGCAAGCAAAATATTACAGTATCTCATTTGATTGCTGCCCGGATATCAGCCAGCAAGAACAAATATCAGAAATTGTACGCTATGTAGATACAAAAAAAGTAAAGTATACGGTTGAAAAAAGTTTTTTTGCTTTTATAAAAACTGATGAAAAAACCGGCGGTGAACTTACTGACGACTTCGTAAACAAACTAAGCCAAAATGGTCTGATATTATCAGACTGCAGGAGACAGTCATATGACCATGGCGCTAATATGGCGGGTAAATATCAAGGAGTTCAAGCGCGAATCTTTCAAGTGAATCAGCATGCCAGATTTTCGCCATGTAGTGCTCACTCACTTAATTTAGTTGGAGTACATGCGTCGTCTGTAACACCAGAATCAACTACATTTTTTGGGACAATGCAAAATATCTTCAATTATTTTCCGGCTTAATTGAACGTTGGCAAGCTTTATCAAATTTGAAATGGATTCTGAAGGGCCATTTTGATACGAGATGGTTATCAAAATATAATTCCATTTATGCATTGTTTACTCAACTACCGCTGGTAATGAAAACATTAAATACCATTGTAGATGGTACTGATGAAAACACGACATATACAGCTGACGCTGTATCCTCAGCAAAAACCATTTTAAAAATGATTAATTTCGAATTTATCTATTTATTGGTCGTATTAGATCATCTTCTTAGAAGTATAGATAAAGTTAATTGCATTTTACAGAAGAAAACCGTTTCCATTAAGGTTGCATTAAAACATTTGCTTGTTGATTTTTTTAACGATTTCAGAATTAATCATATAGAGCCGTATAATTTTTCTGCAAAAAAAATAGCAAATGAGTTGTCGATAGAACCAGAATTTTCTGCTTGTTGATTTTTTTAACGATTTCAGAATTAATCATATAGAGCCGTATAATTTTTCTGCAAAAAAAATAGCAAATGAGTTGTCGATAGAACCAGAATTTTCTGAAAAACGCAAACGAAATGTTTAAATAATGTACGACAAAAAGGCCTAGGATGAAGTGGCTATAATAACTCCTCATCAAAAATTTAAGGTTCAGCTTTGTTGCGCACTAGACAATCTTATTCAGCAAATGGAATGGAGATTACAAAATTTGGCTTTCGCAGCTTCTGATTTTGTGTTCCTAGCAGGACCTTCGTTAAACGACACATCCACTAAAGAACTTAAATAATCAGCAACTGATCTCGCATTAAAGTAAAAAGATGATTTAAATGCCAATAAATTATGTTCAGAGATTGAAAGCTATAAACACCAAATAAAATCATTGCTGCCTTATTTAAAAAATGCAGAATACATTGCACTTCTAACCTGTCATGAAGAATACGACTTAGTAACTACGTATCCCAACATAGGGATTGCACCTTGCCTAGCATTGATGCTTCCGGTCACTTCTGTAAGCTGTAAAAGATCTTTCAGCAAATTAAAACTAATAAAAAATTACTTTGGATCATAGATTGGCCAGAAACGTTTAAGCAATCTATCATATTATCAATTGAGTACGAAATTGCAAAAAGTATATATGTAGATCATATAATAGACCGTTGGCCTCGGGCAACCCCAGAAAAGGCAATTTTTAATTTAGTTTAAACTAAAACATATTAATAAAAAATTTCTGGTTGTGCTATTTTTGATCTGTATTTGTTTGTTTCTTTTCTTATAAAATATTAAATAAAACTTCCAAAGTTGTATTGTCATTTCTCTTCTTCCATTAGAAAATAAGTATTTGAGGGCGGCAAATTCAAGTTTTGCCTGGGTGGCTCGTGATGGCAGCTACGATACTGTCGTCTTCTACATCAGTGGAAATACACATATTTCTCCTGAGAAAAAGACAACTGGTCATCGAAATACCAGTATTTGGATAGTTCATTTATAATTAATAGTGCTTTTCAATTAAAAAACATTATTTAGTTATTTATGTATTCGACTCATTTTAGGCGCCTCCAAAATGAACATTCTAGTTACTAAATATTTTTTCAAAATAACCATCAGAAAGAGTCAAAAGCTTCCAACATTTGGATCCATCATTAGAACATTTATCGCTTGGTTTTCTTGTCACGCATAAGAAACCAAGAGTGTTATCTAGCACAAACAAAAGAGTTTGAGTCTAAAGTCTCTACTCCATATCATCCCATTAGTAGATTTATTTTGGCCGCCTCTTAGATAATGAAAAATGGCCTATTAAATTAGCATACTGTCAAATGATTTTTGACATAACGCTGACATTTTGCACCAAGTCGCATGGCTTGATTCTGTTAAAGCACAATTTGTGTATCATAATTTTTTCGTCCCAGTTAAATCCTAGTAGGAGTCAAGTTACATTTGAAGATAACACCATTAAGTTGAGCTGAGCACCAGTCCTCAAAAGAACCTATGCTAAAATTTGCATGAATATCCTACTTTGCACAAAACAATACGGGACCTTTCACGTATAAACGAAAATAGCGGTTCTAACAGGGAATGTAGTGACAACACACCTAGTACAAAATGAGGTTTCAGCGCTCACCACCGGTAAGCGGTAAGAGGAGAAAATTTTATTTTTCCTATTCAAGTCACACTCGTTATACTGCGACTTAATTTACCCACTATTTTATTTTTCATTCGATTTTGATAATTTTCTACATAATACAAGAACTTAGTACAAAGATCAATAATCTCATGTTTCATCAAAATCCGCTGGAAAATGTGACCGCTAGAGGGCCACAAAGACCTGAAAAAACGCATATTTAAACGGCCGCCACTTTGTAATTTGCACATGCATGATCACCACAGTCAAAGTCTCTAGATCTAAGTAATTCCTATCTGGAAACCAAGTTTCATATACGTTGAATCAAAAGTGCGACTTTTAGAAGCCTTTGAAGTTTTGAGCTTCAACTGGCCGCCATTTTGTTTTTTGCGACCTGACCTCCAGTTCATTTACATAATTTTTTAGATACTTATAGTTTCGATCTAATTGCCGAATTTCATGAACATCTATTGAAAGCTTTGACCACAATTACAACAAAAAAACTTTGTACGTTGTTCGACCTTTGAGCGGCCGCCATTTTGTTTCAGCCATACCGACTTTGGATTTTTTATTTTGAGATTCATCAGATATATCAGTGAACCTTTGTACCAAATTTCATCCAAATCGGAGTTATACTTTGGTCAGAACAGTAATCACGATTTATCGTCTAAAATGCAGAAATTTACCTAAAATAAGAGATAACCGTGCCATCGTATGGACACAAGCAGATGCAGCTTTTAAGGAATGCAAACACCAAACTGCGAACGCAACTATACTCGGACATCCGATGAAAATTCTTACGTTAGCAGTCAAATGTACCGCTTCGACACCAATGTGGCAGCGCAGCGCAACGCAAATATAGTGCTTATGATTGGGAGCTGAAAGGCAATTTTTAGCGCCATAAAAGTTTTTCGTCACATGTTTGTACAGTAGACAGACAGTAACTCATTATTGAAACGAATCATAAAGAATTGATTCAAATTTTTGACTTGTTTCATCAATCGTCTTATCGCAGCGGCCGAGCTACGAAGATGCTTTTCTGTAAGAAATATGGTAGCCAAGTATGTCAAAAGACATGCGTTAGGATATATCTCCCGTGTCAGCGAAGTAATATTGCAGGACATGCCAATATAAGGTTTAGTCATGTAGATATTGACATTTTAAACCACTAAATCAGTCAAAAGGATATTCGTATGTTTGGATGATAATCGTTCGATTTACAAGATAGCCTCAGGTGATTCCCATTAAAATGATCTCAACGGACGAATTCGCCACTGCATTTTATGCCAACTGGATTGCACGTTTTGAAGCCCAGAGCATTCTAACGTCGGAATAAAATGAACAAAAAGCTTTGTAAGTTTCAGGAATTGAACTTTGACCTTAAAAATAAATTTTCTTAATTCGGAAGCATTTTTGACCACAAAAGTCACGAATTGTCAATTTTGACATACGTTATATACAATTTATCTCTATTCAAAGATCGCATGCTATAAGAAAGGTCCTGTATTACGGCCTCTGAGATATGAGTCTACAAAAATGCTGAACATTAGAAAAACGATGTGGTGCCTCTTGTTTTTAAGCGGGTTTCTTCTTTCAATATCTCAGAAGTATTACTATTTAGAAACAAATACGAATCACTAGCTCACAGAAAATTTTATAGACACTAATTCTGGTCACTGCCTTATTTTCTCTCAAATGAACTACTTGAGCGATGTGGAGCAAAAACCGAAAGTAAGAACTCCTGTGCCTCACTAAATTTGCTTAACATTTTTTCCAAATTTATCACTTTTCTTTGACACTGAAAAACGGTTACTCCTACGGTAGTATTTGAGATATTAGCTTATAACGAATTTAATAAACTTTCAATTCTATCAAAAGAATATCTTTATAACATACCGTTTCAAGTTATGAATGAAAAACTGAAAATAAAAACTTAGATTCTTCCTGGATTCCACTGTTTTGTGTGGTTAATGGAAAAAAATGATACAAAAAGTGCCAGAAAATCCAATTAACTTTGAACAAGGGACTCTTAAGGATTTTTTCAAATCTATATTTTTATAGGCTCTTATGTTTTAGAGGGTACATAAAAGGGTAAATCTGAAAATCCTTTCCTGCAGAATATTTGATAAGCTTTAATTTAAGTCACAATTCAACTTTTCTCCATGTTGCATCGTTTTCAAGATACTAAAAACTTTAAAAAAGAACTGAGAAAGAGGCGTTTTTTTTTTGAGTTGGAAGACGAATGTCAATTTTGCACCAAGTGTAGGGCTTCCATGCTCGCAAGCAACTGGACTACTTATAAAATATTTACCTCCTATGTCAACCTAAGAACCTAGCCTGGAACCGTTTGAGACATTACTTCGGGTCAGATCTTCTTTGCTACGCCATAGGGCGCCTTCAGTCAGGGGTATCCCTTTTCCAGTGAAAGGCGATTCCCCAGCTCCGGTATCTCCAGCTATTGTGAGTCCGTTTTTTCTTTTAGGACTGCCCGAATATAATATGCCACCTGGTTTCATATATCAACTGATTCAAGCCCCATCGCGATAACGTTATTTGGAATGAGCTTCCCTGTTTCCTTCTAGAGGCCATGTCGCAGCGTGTCCGAATTTGCATAAAAAAATTTGTAGTTGGTATTATTTTCCTATCTTTGGGATAATTTGAAGTTAGGGAACCGTGACTTACCAATCTTGTGGTTCAAACAGAAGTAAATCTTACAGTGCCTTCAATTTAGCCACGGTTTCAGATTGGATTTGAGCCGAACATTCTACCTTCCGTTGGTGGAATCAACCTAAGACTGCTGCCAATAATTGAGTGAGTGCTGTTTCTCCTCGTGCGAGTCTTCGCATCGATGCAGGTATTTAGCGTGGCACTCTCTAGCAAAGAGAGCAAGTGGTATCGAGTCTGCAATAACTCTCAACACTGAATCAGAGACTGGCGGATATAAAGATGCAATCCTCAGTACGAAGACTATAGAAACATATCACTGCTTTGTACGGCATACCAAACATTCTCATATCTTACGTCAACAGTATTATTTGGGATTATCAAAGTGGCTTTTGAGCAGGTGGAATGACGATAGACCAAGTGTTTACAGTCAAGCAGCTACTTGAAAAATGCTGGGAGTTCAACATAGACCTATACTTCATTTTCGTTGACTTGGCCATACTGGTCACGTTCTGCAAATTTTCTTACGGAAATTTTTTCAAAGGAAGGGGCTGCAGTGCTACGAAAAAGACGAATCCTCAGTGCTCCTCTTTTCTGTACCTATACCAAGCTTTTAAGGTACACTGAGAGCATCGCCCCATATTTTTGCTGCGTATAGTAGCACTGACCCACCAACACTCATCAAAAGATGTTTGTTGATAGGTTGGCTTCCCCTACGTTAGCCATGTTTCGATTCAAAGCCGATACAGCTGAAGCAGCTTTTAAGCCTTTGCCCTGGTTTACTCAGAGAAACTCATCTTAAAATCGATCACCGCTAGCTTCGATTCGGTTAGTGTATCCCCAATACTGATTGTTCTTACTCTAGAGATTCTCTTCTTTGCCAAAATGCCCACTTTCTTTTTCTCCACCACTAAGGTGAATGCACGAGCAACCATGTAGTTTCTTATTTGGCACATTAGCATCTAGCCCCAGTTGCACTTGTTCGACGGTACGTCTAGTGACCTGGGCCATAACATCATCTGCATAGCCGAGCAAATGCGACTTATCTGGAACCTCCAACCTCAATAATAAGAAACGTTTCAGAGGTTCAGTTCAAGGAAAAGTTCCTGGGCAACACCCGACGTAACTTTCATCCTTCGTTGGCCATGTGTCCTTCAGTGTCCTTCAGAAGTTGCGTGAAATATTCTGGAACTTGAAAAGGGTTTGAAACATTTACAAAATATCTACCCATCTAGCGGAGTTGAAAGCGTTCCTAATGTCGAACGATCCATTGCCTGGTGCGGCTATGTGTCCCTTTCTTTTGAATCGTGCTCAAAATTTTTGCCATCACATCAATGGTGGCTCTAAAGCCATAATGCCAGAGTTTTTAATGTAAATAGAACAATAAAATAATGCAAAAATATTTATATATTAACGCATAAAACAAAAGGTAATGAGAAACAAACGGGTACTTACCCAACATCCTCAACGAGCGCTCGTAGATAGTGTGGGCGAACCTGTTGTATTCAAATGGTTATCAACTCTAAGCTTGAAAAAGGCTGCATTAAAAGAATATATACTATAGAATTTCATCAGAGCAAGAGTTTCTTTACAATCACTTGAATATTTGATTAATTACAGTTTAAATCTTTATCATATTGACAGTATAGCACCTAACGTTTCGAAAAATGAACTGCATCAAATAAACTGTGAGCTACTGTATTTAGTTTTAACATCTGGTTAACAAACACTTTCACTGCACACAATTGCTATTTTAAGGGAATAATTGAGCGAATTTGCTAATGTATATGCAAATTTGACAACAATCTTGGTCAGGTAGTTTTCCAATAGGCTCACAAGCAAATATCGATTGCACCGCTATAATATACGTCCAGTTAGATCATTGTTGTACTCCAATTAAACCATCTTTTCAATTAGAATCAGGTGGCGGCGGTCGAATGTTACGAATTCTATAGCAACGAGTCAGAGGATAGTTTCATGTTGGTTTTTTTTGGTTTGGTTTCTGGCTTGGCTGCTAAACAAAGAATGCTGTCGATGAGTTTTCAACTCCACTCGCAATCCAAAATGCAACGTTTATTAGTTCGGTGCTGAGTCGCTTTCGCTGCATTGCACCAACCGCACTCGCATCCGGTATCACTTTTCTGTTTCAATTTCGATGCTAGCGCGCTAAGAAATTTTACACATCGAATGCAGCATAGCCGGCTCCGTACGTTTGGGGGAAGTGCGACTCCTTGAGGTTTTAACGAATGCTGTTCAAATTCACAACCACGTACGGTGTTTGGCGGCACAGCGACGACAGACAGCACAACAATCAGCGAAGCGTGAGACGCACTAGCTAGCATTCTGTTTTCTTTATCTTCAGCAATATTGACGTTACGAGTGTCCTAAAACTTTCTCTTAGCTTGAGAGCATGCTCTGTGGAAGTCGTCAATACACTTGTAGTCCATGCAACCAACGTCAGCTTTGTGTAACAAACAAAAATTTTCTAAAAATCCAGTAACCAACAAAGAAGGGCAGGACGGACAATCCGAGGTATTTACATATTTTACGAGTCTTGGCAACTATTACGCATCATCACAACACCTTTATAAATCAACGGCAATAGAACACTTTACGCGTATAACAAATTGTAGATTTTAATACACGTGCAAGATGAACCGACTGTCAAACGTAAAGTACTTCTACACCGACCACAACTTTCGCCTGCACCTCGACATTTTCTTTTTGCGAGCTCCGATTCCTCGAGACGTCTGCCACATGTGGCGACTAAAACCAGACTCTCTCGTTGTGGCGATCGGTCACAGAACTGTTCTAACCGCAACGGGGTTTCTTAATGAGCCCACTCATCCATCCATTGTAGCTTGCATTGCAAGACAATTCAATTCGTAGATGAGCTGTGTTACAAAGGGATCGCCGTGTCCAAATTTTAATTGTAAATTTAAATAATTATTTATTTTTCCATTTACAATTAAAACAGGATTATCATTATGATGATTTTCGTGCAATTACTACAGATAGGTCCCCAGCAGTACGAATTTCGTCAGTGAATTTTCATTTGATAAGTATATCTAGCACTTTTTCAGCTGTGTCTAGCATATATAACGGGCCGTATGCAGACAGTGATCTAGAATTTCGTTAGCCCTTGCTGATCAACTTGAGCCTGGTCACCTTCCATCGTACCAAGAAAACCTCGCACCGTTGGCAAGCGTGAAATCTGCTGAGCAGCAAGTCAGGGCAATAGTGATAGACAAAATGTAACACCATAGCAGAAATACCATCTAGATCAGCTTTGTTATAAGCGAGCATTCCGTTGTTGTTTCACCTCGAATTACGTTAACATGGACGGAATGGGGGAGAAATGTGTCCATCTTTTCCACTTCATGTATGCAAGGCGTCCATAGGGCACCAAGCTTATGCATAACAAGCTTGAAGTCAAGATCCCACGGATTCGTGCTCACATTGTCCACTAAATCTTGCCAGCAGCTTGCCTTGCTATTGTTAATCAGTCTGCGAAGGAGTTTGCTGGCCAATTTGTAGTGCTGCTGTATAGTTGCATACCTCATTGTGGTTCTGTAGTCCTTTGAGCCTCACCCCGAAATCTTGCGGCACTCTTTTTGCTTTCCACAAGTTCAGTCGGCGACCAGGGCACTGAAGGCTTGCATGCTGGGGTTTTCGACAGGGCATAGACCCAAGCAGTCATGATGATGCTCATAGTTGAGTTTGCCTTTTCTTGAGCTACTAGCTAAAAACTCTACGCCCAGCTCATTAAAAATGAAATAATAGTAGATGTGATGTAACCAAAAAAATTCTTTAAAATATTGATGCCTACAACATCGTTGGGACCATCATCGAATTTTCATTGTAAAAAAATTAAATTTTAGCAGCAGCTTTTGTTGGAGAAAAAGGAGCAATTTAATCAATTCAAGCTGGAATTACAATTTTTACATACTTTCCACTATGAGGTAGATTTTAATTCGGACAAATTTCTTTCGAAACTTTTTTGTATAGAACTCCAAGAAATATTTTTGATTTGTTTTTGTTGTACAAGGACTTGTTTTATATTTTTTAGAGACAAATTGAATAGTCCCATCCTATAATTCGCTGCGAATTTCTTTCTTGTATCCTCTTTTGCACAATTATAATTTGATAAATCACATAGCTTTGTTTTCCATCAGTCATTTTTGAAGAGCATAAATCTTCTAAAAATGTTTGAAATTTCAAAATGTGTACAAAGTCAAATATTTGGGTCATATTTTAAAAATTTGTTTCCTACTCTAAGAAAATAAACTCATTGGTGCGATATTTTCCATTTCTTGATACAACGTTCATATCCTGATTCAATGTCCTCGACTTTCCGCTCGCATCCATCATTTTCAGTCATACTGGTAAAGTTGCCGCAATTTATTATCCAAGGCGATAATTGCTGCTATGAATCGTAAATGTAATTAAATCAGCACTTTTTCTCTCACTGTGCAAGTTGTCTGTTCTCCCTCAATAATTTGACGAGGGACTCATGAATTTCTGTCCGAATTCCCATCACGTTCCATTTACTCCTTAAATAGAGGCGTTCGCAGCAATAACTCATCCTACCAATTCGAATAACAGAAGCGACGAATTTCTGCAAAACGTGTTCACTGACCTGTAATAATTCCATTTCACCAAATTTCCTCATCAGTGACAGGGTTTGCTTAAGTTAACTTAATGTTATTACAAAATTCAGCGAATTAGAAGAAATTAATCCAGTAGTTAAACTTTAGTCCACAATCTATGTTTGAGTGAATAGCATGAAGTGGAAAAAGAATGTTGAAATTCTCGGTGCTTAATCTCCTCTGGAATTAATCCCTTATAGTTTGTTCTTATTAGTGAGGGTACATATTCTATGATGATAGAGGTATTACAATATGAAAAGGTTTTATGCTTGGACTTGAGAAGGTTAAACAGCTGATGGAAGATTTACTCAACTTTATTAACGGCAGAATAAGCCTGAGGCAACATAATCAAACATTCTTAGCAGGATAAAATAAAGTAGAGATCGTAGTCATAGTTCGCAATAAATTACCAACACACAAAAGAGGCTCCGAGTCGACTACATCCTGCTTGCGCTTTGACTAATCACCTTCCCATCTAACCAGCATCCCATTTTTCATGACACATTTAATCCGAAGGCACTTAAACGCGAGCCCCCATTAATCCAACCCTAACATAAAATGAAGAGCGCTCAGCCATATCTACTTGTAATCCACTCCAAGGTCACAGATCAAGGCAAGAGATAATTTTAGATTGAATCCACATCTTAAATTCAATCAATAGCCGAGAGAAATGAATTGTGACCTCCTCAAACTTAAAGAGAGCTTCAAAGTTGAATGAGCTCTGTTCAATTTTCCTCCCGCTAAACTCTAGTCCCAGCATCTTAACCCCAGCTACGACTCACAACCGAATTCCACCAGTTTCTACTTCGACTAGCCTTTATAGCTGAGCTTTGCTGAAAATTCTTCTGTACTTTTTCCTGCGAGTCAGAATGAATTACGGTCGATCTGAATCAGAGATTTGGCAGAAAAGATATCCTGACGTTGCTGCTGTTGTTCTCGCTGGCAAAGGATGATGATGATGAGTGTACAACGGGAGATAAAATGAGTGTATGTGCTCTACGAAAGTGATTAGTGCGAGTTTCTTCGATATTGGCAGCTTCAGGAGTGGAAACCAAGCCATGGAAAATCAATGGGAAATGTAGGGTAAAAGGATGATAGTATAGTAGTGTAGGTTCAGTTTGTGACAGCGTTTGAACATCGTTTGGACTAATGAACGCGATGGTGGAGAAGGTTTTGTTGGATGGTGGTTGGTTGGTATGGCTCCTTTCGTGTAATGAGGCCATAGACTGAATAATAATTTGGAATGTTGTCAAACGACAGAAGGCGCTGAAGAGGAGAGAGCGAGGCATTGTTACGTAAGCTTAATGGTAGCTAGTACTTATTCGTAGTAAATTGAAGTTGGGTTCGGCGGGGAAATTTACTCAGAATGGTAGTATTATGCATGCAAATGGATAAGCAAATCTAATACTGGATTAAATGCTGAATTTCATTACATTACTTGATGCTGATACAAGAGAAAATTTCTTTAGTGGAATGTTAAGCCAAACTTGCATCTTGAATTTGCATGAAATACCACCTTCTATGAACATTTTGTTTGTTCAATATTAGTTTTCAATTCGGTTGATATGGTTCATTACTAACTGTTCAAATAATAAAGCATTCTTGAATATTCAATTTCATGGAACACATGGAATTTGAGTTTTAATGGCTTTGTTAAGTAATCTTACGAAACCTAACTAAAATCATGACCTGTCTGTCTATCCACTCGTTTGTAGCAGTAAGTTTCCTCGCAAGCAGTAAAAGCTCGAGTACTGAAACTTGTAATATAGGTCAGAAGTGATGCCCTCTTAAAGGTTTCAATACGAATAAAATGTTATAATGTTTCCAAGGGTGTCTCTCCAATAAAGAGGAGTGATCTTGAACAACGTTCTTTTCTGCCAAAGATAGCCAATACGCATATTAAACGAAAGGACTTGATGAAAAGTTTTCAAATTGGGTCTTCAAGGGCCTGGGTGGAACATGAGAGAGGGTGGTTATTGCTGTAAGGTTTTCAATACAATAAAAGGATATCAAAATCGTGACCTTCCTATCCGTTTGTACATCCGTGCGTCACAGCAAGTTTTCTCGCATGCCATATAAGCTAAAAACATGAAATATGGTGAGTAGGTCAAAAGTATTTTTTTTTTTAAATTCAGTACAAAATTATTTTTATAAGGGTTTCTCTATATGGGCGGTGACACTCAAACGAATTTTTTTGCCAAAGGAACCCAGTATGGGTTGCTACGCGGTTAAACTGAAGATATTCTAGATGAGGTCTTGTGGGCCCCAATTCGCTGGGCGAGGATGGGCACAGTTGTCAACAGACTGGACCCTGGACCTTTAAGCACCGCCAATGAGTGCACAATTATGAACTCCTGAGTCACGGTTTTCGATCATAACAAATTTTCCTTTGGAAATCATCCGAGTCAATCCCAAAGATTGAGCGGGACGTTCGACTCGAGGACAATCGCGAATATAGCCGTCTCTCTAATGGGCGCCAATCCAGCACTAAAGTAGACTAATAAACGACAACACTTGCAGATTTGCAAATTGGCCCCTCAAAGTCAAAGTCAAAAGCGCTTTATTCAATACTAATCGGTAGAAATTTTCAAAGAATATAAAGCAAATTCCAAACATAAACATACAAAACCTTAATAATATCAAAAACTTTATCTTATACTAAAAAAACTCCATAACAATGTTCCTAACCTAACCGTTTAACCTTATCTCTAACCTAATATAATAAACATAAATACATAAACTACACCTAATTTTTAACAAAAATAAACAACAATACTAAATGTAGCAATAATGAGCTGAAACTCAAAAACTAAATAACGGAAAACACAAAAACTGGTAATAAACACGAATAATTTAGACATTGTCATTCAGCCACCAATACCTGGATTGCGCCGTCTCAATTCGATCAGCTTCAACGAATCTAGCAAATGAGTATCTCCATTGGAATTGTTGGTCTCGTGAACTCAAAGTCGGAGGATATTTTATCTTCTTATTGTTGGCCCGTCGATATATGTGATATATGACTGGGACGCCGTCAGAATCAAAAACATATCGATTCATGTCCAAGTACACGAATGTTTCCGGAGGGACGAAGCCAGTAGCGAGGTAAGTCGCAATATACCCGTTTGTAGGATGGAACGGCTGCGAAATCCAAGTGTTTTCACTCACAGTCACAGATCTTGCGATATGATTCCGAAGAAGTTTCAATATAAAGATATCGACTTTTGTCACTTGAGCAGTTTGATAAATTCTTTTATTCGATATATAATGTTTCCAATTCGTCTCAGGCTTTCTGTACAAACCAGTACATGCACAAAGACATTTCCTTTCGAAAACTCTTAATTCTTCCATAGTACTAGCACTCTGGTTGTACCAGATCTGACATCCATATGTCAAAAGTGGTCTAACCAGGGTCTTGTAACAGATAATTTTGACCTTTTGATCAATGCATTTGGAATGAAAGAGTCTTCGAAGGGCCATGACTACTTTTAGTGCCTTATTGAGCATGATTTTGAAATCTTTCCAATTACGTTTCACGTCTTGACTGAACCCCTGCAGTGTTGTCCGGAACAAGATTGTTTCACACTTCTGCACATTGATTTTCATTCGCCAATTGTCAGTGTACAGCTGCGCATCATTGAACATTTTTTCGAGATTACTCTGAACTATTGTAGCTTATCGGTCTGCCGTATAGATGATCAGATCATCAGCAAACACTACCAATGATCGCGTTGGCGAGACGTTAAAATCAAAACCGTTCAATAGCTTGCGAATGAAGAATGAAAAGAGCAGAGGTGCAGTAACTGTTCCCTGCTGTAGATCATTCAAGACCTTGAACTCACGCATTGTTGTCCGATTTCCATCAGTTACAACAAACGATTTCCCGTTTAACATATTGCACATCATCGCGAAAAGGTGCCTGGAGAACTTGTCCTGAAGGAGTTTAAAAATGAGCCCATATAACCACACCGTACCGAGGGCTTTCTCCATATCAATGAGACTCGATCCAACACATTGTCTACCATTTAGTTTCCAACAGATGTCTGAGGTTACTTTCGTTATTGCATGTGTGGTCGAATGCCTGGAATGAAAACCAAATTGGCGATTCGGCATCAACTCATATTCCTCAATGTGGGCGTTCAATGCTCTGTTGACTATCACTTCAAACACCTTGCTGATGTTAGATAGCAAGTTGATTGGCAACAGCTTTTAGGGCATGAAGATTCTTTTCCTTTTTTCAAGATCGGAAATACCTTAGCCTTTTTCCACTCATTTGGGTAATATGAATTGCTCGACATGTTGTTGAACAATATGCAATAATTCTAATAGCAACCTCAGGCAAATGTCGGAGAACTACATTTGGAATACTATCAGCACTACATGACTTCTTGATGTTTATCCTACGAAATATGGAACCCAAGTCTTCATAGCTGACAAAATAATCAATAAGATTCAAGCTCGATATGAGGTCAGATGTTAATGTTTCATTGAAATGAAGAATTGATTGGCCGTTCAGGCTTGATTTGAAGTCGAAAACTTTTGCTTCAACGACCTCTGAAAATATTTGATACCCTCTCTCAGGGTTTGGTAGATGAACCAATTCAAAATGTGTTCCAATCAGGGCAAGTTTATCCAATCCCTCACAAATAATCTTTTTTCCATTTCTATCCGGAGTCGTACTATCAACTTCGGTACCAGACCTATCGAGAATATTTATCTCGTCACTAGTGACTTCAAGATTCGATACGTTCACTTGAGATTTCTTGCGGAATATGCTATTCATTTTCGCGAAAACACCATATGGGTTCTGTGGGCTAATACCCCTCAATTTTTCCGCCCATTGAATACTGACCTCACTCTTGAAGTATGACCGGATTTAATTCCGAACATGCTTCAAGTGTAAATTCAACAAAGCCAACGAGGGACGGTTGTAGTACAAAAATCGTCGATAAATAATGTTGACGCGTGTGAGAAGAAGGCTTTTCAATCTTTTCAACCTTGCGATGGTTGGTGTTTCATATCTTGCCATATTGTTTCGATGTTTAATCTTAGGAACTACTTTCTCAATCGTTTCCAACGTCAGCTTCTCTAACTTCGACAAATAGACATCTATTTCATCGTTAGTTACATTCCTGTCATTAGGAATTGAGCAAGAGTTGCCATCAAGGAGGGGACATTGCTTCTGATACTCTCGATTAAACTACTTTTGAAATTTTCCCCAGTCTGTTTTTTGAAGTTCAACCGATGATTTTCGCGTTGAACTGGAATGAGGAAGAAATCATCCCTTTGATGATTGATTTCCATTACGATTGCGTTATGGTCGCTATCATAAAGAAGCACGTGCAGTTTCTGTTGAGAACTATTAAAGCTGAATTCAAGTCTTGCGTCAGCAATGCAAAGGTCCAAATATGAATTTGTCCTAGGGTTATGTTGGAAACTCCGACCCATATAGATTGCACCTGTATTCAATTTGCTTCTCTGTCATTCACGATTTCAGGAATACACCTCTTGGGTTATTAGTGGCGTTCAGCCATGATGTATGCTTGGCGTTCAGGGTCAACAGCAAGAATATAATAACTACGCAGCCTGTTCAATTCGAGTATTCCAAACAAGGAATTGAGTTCCTCATTGAGCTTGAGAACAGTTCCACCAGTTCCATATGCAGAGATAACGAAGAGGTTATCCCCACCTGGCAGTGAGATTTTGATAACCGACACTTCAAGAGATTCAAAGCTTTTGAACTCGACTTTTTCAATATTTTGGAAACAATAGAGTCTTCGAACCAATATCCCGGTGCCACCTCCCCCATCACCTATAACCCTATTGTTTCTTACGAATTCAAAATCCTTGAATATGATAGAGTGCCATGAACTGAGGTGGGTTGCGGTGAAAAGCATGATGTCAGGCTTTTGCTTAACAATGAATTCAAGGAGATAATCACGCCGATGTATGGTTACAATGGAGTTGACGTTGATCGAAATGAGACAAATCCTATCCATGGGAATGTGACTGGATGACAAGTTATTTTAAGGCATTTGAAACCCCTAAACGATGAAAAACAAGATTAATTTTTGTATTTTGTTTATCGCGATTCCTTCTGATAGAGAATTTAATTTCTGCGAAATTTTGAGAAGCAGCTCATAATTGCTCTTTACATTATTTACACTATGCACCGCATTTTCTTCTGGTCCTCTAGCGACTTGTGCAAATGATACTACGGACTTGACGAAGTTCGGAGCTAAAACACTGCGGTGTAGTTGTGTTTGCTTTGGGGCAGATTTTACTCTCGCATCCTGATACAGAAGCATCCTCGATATGATGCCGGGTGACCAAAAACACCGCAGTTAACACAGAATAACTTCTCTTTTGGCTCCGCCTAAGCCAATTTGCACTCACCGGGAGCATGCACGTGCTTGCATTTGACGCATCGGTAATGCATGGCGCAGTTGGCAGCCGAATACCCAAATCGTTGGTAGCGGTAGTACTGGTTGATTTCTCATTTCTGGAGGTGTTTCCACCTCACCACTCAGAAATTCAAATATCTGATTTGTTAAAGAGCGCTTGGACCGCACTTATTTGATATTTGCACTAAATAAAGTGGTAAATTTTTTTTCTACCGTCGAGCTTCTTGTCGAGAATGTTTTAACTGAGATAAATTCAATTTCTGGTGCTGCTTTTTTGAGCACCTGAAGAAGATCGACGGTATCTTCTCCGCAGTCCAACCCCGTCTGGTTCTTCTCGCTTTTGGGGTATATATAAAGTGTGGAACCTCCCCAGAATTTAAAGCATTTTTTGCTGACTTGAAATTAGCCAGTGATTTTATGCTGATAGGTAACTTGTCAGAATTGATTTCAAAATTCGTTAATTTGTTTTCGGCTGCCAACAGCCGAACCATGTCCTTTCCGCTTTGACCGAAGACATTAATTGGCGCAACTTTCTCTGTATTCTTGGCTACTTTTTGAGGAGAACCAGCAGAACTACGGGCTGGTTTCTTCTCCTTATTTTTATTTTTTAAATAAAGTATCAAAATATCATTATCTGCACTAACATTACCTCCAATATTTTGATCAAACTCCATTTCTTGTTGGAGTCGTTGGAGTCCAGCGCTGCATAATAATTCTGGCTGTCGTTGGTACCTCCAGCACTTAATACTTTTTCTGTGATGATTGCTTTAACAGCTTTCTTCTGCTTTGCTTGCGTATCGATTTGTCGTTCAGTACCTCGAACTTTCTTTGCTGTCTCGAACATATCTTCGTACGATTTCAATCTTAATTTTAATTCTACAATTTCCACATGAAGTCGACTCACTTCTTGCTTGTCTTCGACTACTTGAGTCTTACGGCCGCTATCTGCGGAGTCATGGCTGCTCGTGTATCTTCGCTTGTTGACACTTGCCGCCAATTTCACACTGTTATTCTCCCCGGGGCCCCCCAACGGAGGGAAGCCGTCGGGCTCCTCTATACAGCAGTTCCGAGTTAGTCTTTGGTTTGTTTCCTTTTGTTGATTTATTGATATCGTTGGTCAATGCCTTCGACGATAATTGCTTCCCCAATAAAATTAAAACTTGCTCTTGACTGGCTCGTAAAAAATTATTTCAATTTTTTGAGACTAATTTCTGTAAAAAATTAATAAATTTTTAAAATTAATGAATTTTTAAAATTAATGACAGGAGTGATTAAAAACACGTCTACATGCAACAAGTGCTAGACGTGGAATTGATTACTATTAAGTTTAAACATATTAGGTGTAGGATCAAAGTTCAGTTTTTAGGATAGTTTAGGTTGGCCCCTCTAGTCACCTTTAATACTAACACTTGTCACTCACTATTCCACGCTGTATTCGGATCGAACAATTCCGAACACTCCTTCAAGGATTTTACGAATACTACCTTTATTATTCACTTACCAGCAGGCTCCTGTAGACCGTGATTTGTCGAAAACTGCATTTTCCGAGCTTCATTTTCTCAAACTGTTGAAACTTTTAAATATTTATCCCTACATGGAAAACACAAGTAGGAGTTTTCAATGTAACATAATCGATTATCATAAGAAAATAAGCCAACGAGAGCAAAGCAACCTAAAGTTCAATTTATATGTGATTCAATAGCTACCAAACTGAATTGCAATTAATAAGTGATTTAATAATTATCATTGAAAAGCTATGCTAAGGGGCCCTATATTTTTTGCTGCCGTCACCTTCCAGTCGATCTGAAGCAGATATCAGTTTCATTATCATTCTCTAGGATTGTCGGTTTGCGTAATTTCCACGTAGGACTTCCGCTAGTATGCTATTCGGCTCCACTCCGAGATTTCAATACTCACTTATAATAACCACTCTTCCACCACATCTCCACCAGGAAAGATACTGGATCTGAAAAAAGAACCAAAGCGCGCCAATCTATGGCCTGTTATTACTTCTCGTCATAACAGCTCAGTTCCCCTTGTCACCAGAAATATCGAAAAAAAACTGGTGTCTATTCACTTTTCAATAGTGGTTCTTCCGTTCTTATACGATATTTCGCTCCAAGCTCATTTTTCCCTTCAGCATTTGTCCAACATGTAGGAGACTCCGGCAATGACGTAAAAACACTATGGATGGAATGAGTTGGTAGGGATTCATGCATTGAAAGTTACGATTAATGTTTGTTTCAGTTTCTTCACTCTAGATCCGTTTCGATCTTGCCATCGAAATATTTTTAATATCAATATTTCTATCGGAACTCCGATTTCACATCTCGCTGGCCATTGTTTAATTATACAATACTTCACGCTTCCTTGCCATTGAGGCTTGATATAATTGTTCGCACGTAAAGCCCGATAGTTGCATTGGATGGTTTTACATCCCAATAACAGATTTTCACACAATCGCTCTTCTTCTTCTTCGTAACACTATAAGGTCTTCATTTCCTATAAATAGCGCCTCCAACTGTTTCGGTCTAAAGCCGCGTCCTCCAATTTTAAAATCCGAGCAGCGATGAACTGTCTTCGTCGACCGAGTCAGACCAGCGTTTCCTCGGTTTCCCCACTGGTCTCCAGCCTTCAATTCTCCCAACGAATACCTTTTTGGCTATCCGTTGTTCGTCCATACGATTCATGTGGCCAGCCCATTGCAATTCCCGTAGTCTAATAATCGTTGAGACCTCCGGGTAGTCAAAAATTTCACGCTGCACATGGTTGTATCGAATTCACTATTAGCATAACACAGGTCTTATCACAGATTGGTATGATTGGAGCTTTGTTGTGTATGCAGCTGGTCTTCAAGATCGTCAAAACTGAATAAAATATTTTATTTGCGAGCTGTATTTTTCGGCGTATTTCGTCTCTTTCATTGCCCGTTTTCATTATTTTGGCACCTAAATACACAAATTCTCCAACATTTTTGAGACTCTATTCGCCAAGTGTGATATTTTGTGTCTTAAAATATTTTTCCTCGACTGTGCCATTAGTTTTGCTTCACTTTCAAGTTTCAAGAAGAGTTCTTTGGCTGTTGTTAACGACAGTGACAAAATGTTTATGTTGTCCGCATAGGCTACTACTTGGCTCGACTTGAATAGTAATTGACCTCACACATCAACAGATAGCTTCCGTATGACGTACTCTAGAGCCAAATTAAATAGCAATGGGGCCAGCCCATCTCCCTGCTTTAGTCCGATATTTGTGCCAAAAGCATCGGTGAGTTGGTTATTGGTGCGGACTTGGGAGTTCGTCGACGTCATTGTCATTTTGGTAAGAAGGATTAATTTGGCTGGGAAGCCAAAGCAAAGCATTATTTGACACGATCAATACTGTAGTATGCTTGCTTAAAGTCAACGAAAATTTGGTGAATGCCTATGTTGAACTCCTAGCACCTTTCAAGGACCGGCTTGACTGTAAACAATTGGTCTATCGTCGGTCTGCCTGCTCTAAAACCACCTTGATACTCCCCAATAATACTGTGGGTGTATGATTCGATTTTATTTTCTAAGATCTTTGAAAATATTTTGTATGCCGTACACAATCGCTCTACTCCGCGTGATACAGAGAATCGCTGGTATTGCAGTGATGTTTACTTGTCTTTCGCATAATTTGAATTGATCATCTTTGCTTTTCCTAGTTTTTCAACTTTTGTTCGCCGCCTGTTGGTGAATGAAATTTATGCGATTGAGGGGCGCGGGGTGTGGTTGTTGTTCGGGAAAGAAGTGAATCTTCTACTGAGTCCGAAGATCAGTGTTGCCAGATAGTTGGTTGCATGACGCATCGCCGGAGCACGAGTTAGTAGCCCAAAAGTAGCGGAAAACTTTAAAGCCCAATCTAGCGGGCTCAGTTTCACGGTATTTCAATTCCAAAGTAGACTCTGTATTCAGAGAGGGGGAAATAACACAGAAAACTCGTTTTTAATAAACTTTGGTCTTATATTTAGCTAAAACGGTTTCGGGCATTGACTAGCCGTACAAGAAGGAACGAAGGAACAACATAAATGGCACAATATGCTTACGAAGTATTATAAAATGAGCATTAACCAAAGATTAAAATTAAGAACAAGAACACAGCCTTTTAAAAATGTGATAAAAACACTAAATATTAAGAACACAACTAGCCCTTCTGCATCAAAAATTTTTATTATCTCTTGATAATCTTCATCTTCTAAACCTTCATTTACAGTTGCTGGGCCTTTCCTCAAAGATAGATCCATATTGGAGTTGAAGCGTGCCAACATTTTCTTGTGGGCTCAAGGTCCACACAGCACTTCTTGTAAACCTGTACTGATGTGAAAAAATAATGTTCTAAGGTAGAAGTAAAGACTTCAACATGCTACAATATTAATTAATAGAAAAATAGCAAATCATTTCACTCACTTTTAAGTGCACCCGCGCTTGCAATATGACTTAAAGCATGTTAATTTGGAATTTGTTGCGATGCTTGATTTTTACAAAACTCATGATGCTGAACAGCCTTTCTACAACGCCGTGGCTGGTTTGGAGGGTCAGAACTTTCAATGCAAGCGTTGCTAATTCTTTAAATGGTAGCTCACCAGCTGCATTTTTGCAATTTAAAACATATGCCTAAAAATGATTGATATCCATCAGATCGTTGTTTGAGTTTATTTCTGGATGATGACAAATGTCACAAATTGACATCTGCATGAGCCATTGATTTTACAGCACATCTCTGTCTACTGATGAATCTGAAGAAAAGCAAAACAAAAGGAAAATCTAACAGATTTCATACTGTAGCAAAAGTAAAAGGTATGGCTTAATAAGCAGCGGGGTAATTTCTATAAATTTTCACAAACCTGCAAGCTCAAGTCGCAGCTATTGGAACGTCGATCTTTCCAATCTAGCAAGGGCCAGCTAGAGTTTTCCAATCGTAGCAAAGTTTAAAGGCAGTCTCTCAACGAGCTGGTAGAGTGTTGACTTCCTCAGGAATCAAATTCGAGACTGAGAGGAGTTGCTGGAATGTATCTCCTAACACGATTCAATCCATTGGCAGATAATTTTCAGCATTTTCGAAGGCTCTTTTGAGCATTTTAACTTCATCATCCCAAAATACTCCGAATCTGCTTGTCTTGGCCACTGCCTCTGGCTTCAATATACGGTTAAAAAGCGAGAAATCAAGCGCATGAAGGTCACTGTAGAGTTTTGTAATACTCTGCATTTGTGTGCTCAAATGCAAGATTCACTGTTTGTACAGGTTTTAGAATGGTTTTCATCATCACCAAGGAAATCTGGTTGTTTTTGTCATTCATGAGGCGTGCCAACCCCGAATCAAAAAAGTCTTTCTTATGAAGTGCAAGGAAACCCTTGAGCTCAGTCTATTGACTTAGAATCATCTCTGAAGCCGGTACCTATATGAGCCATCGAGTTTTAGAGAGAGATATGAGTTTCTTCGGTTTCTTGTCTTCGTTCAAAGCCTAAAGGGAAAAGGAAAATATGCATTACATTATGTCCCATGACAAAGTTAATTTTGAATTAATTTTGGAACTATTCCCCTAAAATTATTCTTATAACATACATACTTACCTTGTAGTATGCTTTCTATTCATCCCATTTCTAAATGCTATGAAGAACCAAATTATGGTCTTGAGAGAGTATAAAATGTATGTGGTCTGGGACTTTCTTGTAGGCATACTCCCCACACTTATCCCAAGAGTGGCAAACGCATTTAAAAAGAAGTAACTGGGGCATATCTTGCTTCATGTGAGTATGAAATGTATTGTGTATGCCATCCATAGCGGGTGCTCCATTGGTAGCAATGAAAGTCAGGTTCTTCAAGGGATGGCAAATGGATTTCAGGTACTCTTTGGTTGGATCCACTAATACTTTTCCAGTGCAGTCTGTGACAGGAACTAAGCCTAGGAAATCTGTTACAAACTCTCTACGTTTCTTGCTGCAATAACTCACACTAATTCCTAGGAACTTCGTTGTTGACACTTTCGTCACTTGATCTACTATCAGCGAGTAGGGACGGTCGCCAATGTCCTCTAGCAGTTCTGCTAAGTATCTAGGAGCAACTGTGGCCATTATTAGCTTTGAACATTTTGCTGCGAATTGAACAAGGTAAGGCAACGTATATTGCCAGTTTCAGATCAGTTAGCTTACTCACATCGCTTACTGGGAAGCAACCTTGTTTGGGGAAAAGAAAAATTTCAAAATGGTGCCTAATCTAGTATAAAATACAAACAAAATATTTTTGTGTTATCAAGACTAGGTTGTTGTGGTATGGGACGACGCTCTCAGTAAGGAGGTTTACCGAAAATGCCTAGCACAGGTTTAGAGAAGAGAAGCACTGAGGGTTGCATCTTCATATCCGACAGTCTCTGATTTGGCGGTGAGAGTTTTTGCAGGCAGTTATTGGCCTCCTTGCTAAGGAGCGCCGCTCGATTTATCGACGTCGAAACGAGGATGCGAGGGAGATAGTAGTCCGCAAAGGGGAGACAGCGGTCACTCAATGATTGGCAGCAGTCTTGGGTGAATTGTGCGAAGAGAAGGTGGACTGCGCGCCTCATCCCGGATGTGAGACCGTGGCTGAATCGAAAGCATGGTGAAACTGACTTCTATCTGATCCAGCTTTTGAGCGGGCACGGGTGTTCTCAGTCTTACCTGCACAAGATTGGTAAGTCACGGTCCCCCGATTGCCGGTATTGCCCAGGAGAGGGAGACAATGCTTGCCACACATATTGTGCGTGCATAAAATGAGACAAACTGCAAAGGACCCTCTACAGGAAGACGGGAGAGCTCACCCTGGATAATATAGTCGCGGTGGTGCTCGAATCGGCTGACAAATGGAACCAGGTGGCACATTATGCTCGGGCAGTCCTTAAAGATAAAAGGGACACACAGCAGCCGGAGTTATTGGGGCTGGGGGATCACTTGTCTGGCACTTCCTCTTCTCCTCTCTCCTCCCGCTAGAAGACGGATCCCCCAGCTTGAAGGCGCCTCACGGCGTAACAAAACGAGACCTTGCCCGAAGTAATGTGTCAAACGGTTCCAGGCTACGATCTCAGGTTAACAGGGGAGGTGTTTAATGGGTAGCCCAGTCACTTTCTTGCGAGTATGGAAGTCCCACGCTCTGTGCGTAAATGGCATTCACCTCCATACCACAAAAAATAGGATGTTTGCTTCTGATCAAACTTTTTTCTTTGCTTTCATGTTTTTTAGTACACTTGTGAACCATGATGTGCACCCAAGAAAACTTCACACAATTTCCAGAAAGCTTCCTGCTTTCCGTGAAGTACATCTTTCTTAGATGCCAGCTAAAGCCAGCATTTATAAAGACGCAAAATTTAATATTAATTTATCACAAGAAACAGGAATTACAACAGCGAAATGTCAACATGAGCACCGTATGAATCCAGTTATAAAGTTTTATATCACCTTTCAGAGCAGCCTCCTTTTCCCCTGCTTGATCATAATGTTTTAAATACTTCCCTCATTTACCCATGATGATGATGATGACCCGATCTCAAAATATTCAGCATTCACGGCTTTACCTTCACTGCTCTATACAACTCGGTGAGCGGGAGTCCAAAGTAGATGCGGTGGATGCACAGACGACGTACTGCAGGCGATGACTGTGTCTTGCACATGCTGCCAACTTAGACGTAATGCTAGCCCGTCAATATTTAAACTCAAGAGAAAAAAAAACCGAAATAACAGCGTTTTGGGTCTGTATAGCTCAAACTGCGTGACGTGAGGTATTTTTATAGCCCAATCGGCTCTAAATAGCCAATGAAAATTTGTACCCACGAGTTAACCAACAAAAACAGCCCAAATCTCTATTTATAGCCCAATTTGGCAACACTGCCGAAGATGAAATTGTTGTCCTTAGAGAGAGAACTGGCGATGTTGTATGATTTTAATATTCATTGATGTCTGGCGAAGACGCTTGGAGTTTGGGCGCTAAAATACAATGAAATTTGTGTGATTGAAGAGCGTTGGGCATGGCTGTTGATCGAGAAAAAATTGTTTTAGTTCGGACTAGAGCTTGCAATATTTTGCGATTTAAATGTGCATTGATGTGTTGTTGCTGCATATCCATTGCTGTTGCAATGGATATGGTTCCAGGCTAGGTTCTCAGATTGATAGGGGAGGTGTTTAGTGGGTAGTCCAAGGGTATCCTCCATGGGAGCCCCACACTGCCAGACTTATATCCGATTATCCAAAAAATTTATATCCGATTATCCGAAAGACATGTAAAATTGCATTCGCAGTATTAATTCCTTCCAGCGACCTTGCTATGAATGTACGTACAAATGAAAGAGTTCAAGGATAACAAATTAAGCACGTGACTATCATATGTATGTTTGTACAAATGTACATATGATTACGACTACAGAATGATCAATCATTATGACTAACAAATAATAAAGTCATTTGATACATATAATGTACATGCAGGGGCATTGTTTTGAATGATCGAATATGGAGAATTTGTAATTCCAAATTATGACTAAAGTGTGAGACCAAAGTTATGGTTTCATTTTAATTAGGGCACACTTAATAATTAAATTGAGTAATCATTTAACCCTAAAATGCACCATTTTTTTGTTTTGAGCGAAAAAAATCACAGTTATGTATTCTAACATGTAGAATTCGGGAAAAATAATGTAAAAAATCAATTATGTCCTATTGCCCTGAAAATTCGATTTTTCCTGCATGTCTCAGAAATGATACTTTGGCCTTTGGGGGGTAGTATTAAAAATAGAAAGTTCAAGTCAATTTATGCAGTACAGTTTATTGTTATTCTTATTTTGGTATTGTAAGTAATTCAGTTCTTTTTCTCTAATAATAAGTATCACAACATTTATTATAATCTTAATTCAATTATGAAAAAATAAATAAATCATTAGTTATGTTCTAAAATTGTAAACAAAAAACTCAAATTTAGGCCTTCTTAGTGGGGCAATAAAAATTTATTGGTGGAAATCTTTAAAACAATTGTTTCCTTATTGATACAAAGTGCAACTCCGCACTTTTCACAAATTACATATGTAAGCTTTTTGCACCCTGGCGTTTTGCATCTGTTTCTACTTTCGGTGTAATGGCACCAATGTCCTATATTATCAATACTTATTGGTTTCGGGGGGATGTAGCTCTTTGGTCCTCTCAATTTTTTCGCCTAAATTTCATTCTTGATATTGATCAGACATGGTCTACGTCGTTTAGGTGTAACTACGCAGTCAGATTTGCACAAGCATTCTGCAACTTCAAATCGAAATTCCGCCAAGTTCAAAAAATTTTCCTTCTTGATAATGCAAGGTTTTCTATATAGCAACCAGCTATTCACAAGCGTAAGGTCAAGTAAATGATAAAATATTCATAAGTACCACTTTCGCGTTCGAATCATTATTTTATATCTTCCGATCAAACTGTCTAGAAGATCAACACCACCCATGTGTCGGTTGTATTCTTTGACAATCGAAGGTCATGAAATTTCTTCAACTTTTTTTTTGTTTTTTTGTCGAATCTTTGAATTTTCGCTAAAGGTAATGGGCCGACAAAATTCGACACCAATGTGACAAGTTTATTGTCCTTCCACGCAACAGTTGTAATATCTGTGCCATTTGCATTAGAAACGAATTCATAAATACTGCCTCTTGGGTCCTTTTTTGTGTCAGTGGCAGTAGGCAATTTACAATTAGAAATTCTATTCCTTCTTATCGTCCCTAAAGAAAATATACCCATGGAAGATCAGTAGGAAATCAAAGGTATCGTCGAATAAAAGTTATCAAAGAAAATTCGAAAATTTTGGTTTTTTGGGACGTTTCGAAGAAGCCGGACTACAACATTAGCACAATATCCCAAGTTTGGCTCTGTTGGTAGTGTCTTTATATTGGATCCCGTATATATTTCAAAGTTATAAGCATATCCACTGACGCCGCTCAAAACTAAAAATTTGGAACCCCATTTATGGGGCTTCATCGGCAAATATTGTTTGAGATAGTGCTTCGTTTTTGTTGAACATATTTGCTCGTCCACACACAAACATTGTTCACATGTTATGCTTACAAATTTAGCGTTTAAATAATCCAAAACAGGCCGCAGTTTAAACAATCGATCCAAATCGTCATTATCCTTAGGTTGCATTGTTGAAATATTGTTGAAATGTAGGAATTTCTTCACATTCTCGAAATGCTTTAGGCTCGTCGTTTCTTTGATATGTAGCACTCCAAGCTTTGTAGTCCAATAGCATCTTATATTGGGTAAGTATATAACAGACATGAATGTACAAACCCCCAAATATTTTTTTACATCTGCAGCCTTGAAATGGTTTGTAGTACCTATATCTTTCTGTTTTGCATATACGTTGGACTCTTGTAGAATTGAGTTGATCAATTCATCATTAAAGAAGTATCGGAAATAATTGTAGGGACTTTCTAATGTCGATACCGATAAAAGCAGATTACTGTCACCTCTGAACTGCTTTCGCTCTTCATTTAATATAAGGTTTTTTTTCTTCCAAATTATATTTATGAAAGAATCTTTATAATTTTGCAATTCACGTTCGTCATATTCTTGATTTAGACGTTCATTTTCAGTCATATTTACTTCCTCTTCTAATAGCCCAGTCATATTAGGTAAAAAAAGGGGTCAACCTCGGAATGAAAGATAATAAGCTGCTGGTATGAACCTTTGTTTTGTCATTCTGAATGTTGTCTCAAAAGTCAAAATCATTATCGTGTTCGCGTCTCAAGATATTCAAGGTCAAAGGTCACAAAAATCGGTTTTTCGCGAATATCTGGCTTCCTATCGGTTAAATGAGATTTGCATTTATTATAAAAGTTGTAGGCTATAAAATTCCCTACAACTTTTGTTTAAACTTTTTTTTCATACGACCAACCGTTTTGAAGGTAGAGCGCGAAGAGTGCACATCGTACAGTCATATACGGCCTAATGCAAGGTCAAGCGTGAGTTATGGTTATCAGTACGTTATAAAGTCAATTATTTACTTGGAAATTATAATTATTAAACAATGCCTATTATTTATGTACTAACTATTAATTATTTATATTTAATTAAAGTAAGTAACTTGATTATTTATATATAATTATTCATATTTAACTATTTAAGTATAAAATATTATTAATTCTGGATTATATATTTTAGTTTTATTTTAAGTTAAAATGATAGTAAGAGTATATATTTTACACATATTTTTATTTATTATTAAATACGGCATAATATACATTTATCAAAATGTGAGTTCAAATATCAAAAGTATCTTTGTTGATTTTAATTGTAATGAAATTGGAAATGGAAGCTAATTATCTTCTTCTTGTTCGTCGTCTTCTTCTTCTTGTCGCTCAAAAATGTTCGATTCATTGTCATCATCCTCATTATCTGTCATGTTCATCTCCAAACCTTCCAGAATATCGGGATCATATGTATTTTCTTCATCGGGATTACTTGGATACAGTGAAGCGTTGAGGCAAGCTTGTCCGTTGCACTGGCCGCAAGCTAAAGAACATTGTAGCCCTGATTTTCTGCATCCACAGCGGGAACCACAACCATTTTTGCAATTGCAAAATATTACGTTTAGTAGTTCGGCTGGTGCTGGAGGTAATAACGTTCGTATGGGCTCCAGGATTTCATTTTCAAGCATCCAGCCCCATTCTTTAGGTTCTAAGTCCTTCCCTAACCACGTTTGAATCTGGTAGTAGACACGTTTTATGTGTTGATGAGCTGCTACACTTGTTGGTGGAAGTGTTGACAGTTGTACAGGTTTATTTAGTTTTGTAAATTTGATGAATTGCGTGTAGCGGAAATGATCAATGTTGTCCTCAGATTTTGGAGCATTATATAATGCCAACAAGATGCGCACTCCATTTTCTAATAATGTTTGTTTTGGGCAGTTTTCTTGTTGAAATACTTCCACCAGTTTATCTAAATCAGGAATTTTTTCCAATGCTCTAGTAACAGTTTTTTTTCCTTTTTTAAATAGCGCAGAAGTCGTGTCACAGCCACTGAATGCGTGTAAAAATAAAATGTGCTTTTTAGTACGAGGATATTGGTCAAAACTTTTAGTAGAATATATTTGTGTTTTGACATTGCCTTTGCCAACTTTTTTCAAAAAAATTTCCTGATGATGTGACTGAGTACGTCCAATTAAAATAACGAGCAAATCGATATCTTCTCCTATGATGGCAGCAGTCTTTTGATGTTCTGATAAGGCAATAGCTGTGTCAATGATGAGTTAAATATGAATAATTATATATAAATAATCAAGTAACTTACTTTAATTAAATATAAATAATTAATAGTTAGTACATAAATAATAGGCATTGTTTAATAATTATAATTTCCAAGTAAATAATTGACTTTATAACGTACTGATAACCATAACTCACGCTTGACCTTGCATTAGGCCGTATATGACTGTACGATGTGCACTCTTCGCGCTCTACCTTCAAAACGGTTGGTCGTATGAAAAAAAAGTTTAAACAAAAGTTGTAGGGAATTTTATAGCCTACAACTTTTATAATAAATGCAAATCTCATTTAACCGATAGGAAGCCAGATATTCGCGAAAAACCGATTTTTGTGACCTTTGACCTTGAATATCTTGAGACGCGAACACGATAATGATTTTGACTTTTGAGACAACATTTAGAATGACAAAACAAAGGTTCATACCAGCAGCTTATTATCTTTCATTCCGAGGTTGACCCCTTTTTTTACCTAATATGACTGGGCTATAATTCATAATCAAAAACAATTGGAATGTTTTCGATATCGAAGTTTTCTTCATCTTCAGAATGCTCGGATTCATCTTCGCTAACATCCCAATTGTCAATTAGAAACTGCAGCTCATGCGGCTGAAGGGGCGTTTCGTTTTCACCTGGGTTCATTCTAAATATAAAGCAAAGACCACTGTAACATATTTGATACATACCACAAAATTCCCACTTACATCAAAAGCCCTGCTTTTAAGGGTTTTGTAAAATAATTTTACAAAACCCTTCTAAAATCGCGTCCTGTCTGTCCGTCTGTCCGTCTGTCTGTCTGTCCGTCCGTCCGTCTGTCTGTCCGTCCGTCCGTCCGTCCGTCCGTCCGTCCGTGTGTCACAGCAGTTTTTCTCGGAAACTACTTAAGCTAGAAGCATCAAATTTTGTATGTAGGTGTAAACTGGTGCTCTCTTCAAAGTTCAATTAAAAAAAATTTTTATAAGGTATTTAAGGGGGGTCTCCCCATATAGGGGAGTGACCCCCCGAAAAAAAATTTCATTGAAGGTAGCCAATATGGGTATCAAATGAAAGGTCTTGATGAGAACTTTTCAAAACAGGTCTTAGTTTGGCAAAGTTTGCTTCGAGGGGCGCACTGGGAGGGGAAATACACGAAAAATTTGTGTCCCCCCCCTCGCGATTGGACACCTGTGATCCGAAAAATCTGAAAAAAATCAGGAATGTAGGCCTTGGTGAGTACAACAACAACAAATACGTGAGAAGTCACAATTCACTCAACTTTGTTAGTAATAGTATGATTTATCGATTTTATGTTTTCTTGAATAAAATCTTAAGGGTACATTTAAATTCAATGAAATTCAGTATATAGATGACTATTTATAAGATTGATTAACCCTGCAAGTTTCATAAAGATTGCATCATACTTAGCGAAGTTATAGTGGTTTGAATTTTCCTGTATTACTATGGAACAATATGCGCTGCATGTAATACTATGGCAACATATAGCTATGGAACAACATGCGCTTTTTACCGACTCAGCCACTACAGTTTTGCTAGGATTTGCATGAAAATTTCAGGAATGATAGGTGTCATGTATATCTTTGAGAATCGGTTCAGCTAGTGCTATCAGTAATCGTAAAACAAAATGGTGGCTATTTTAAATGCGAAGATTGAATAATTTTGAGTTATTTTTTCCCAACTTCAACGTTCAAGGTCCATGCTTTGAACACTTGATTCAATTTAATGAATGACTGAAGATGAGTACCTACAATTATTACTCATAAGTGAAACAAGTCAAGGAGGCGGGAGAGAGCTCCTAGTAAAAGGGCTTTGTAACAACTCTAGGATTCGAAAAAATGGCCATGAATCGATGATAACAGTACAGGAGAGTGGCCCCTGAAAAAACAAATTCATCAAACGTAGCCGATATGAGTATGAAATGAAAGTTTTCATGGGAGCTTTTCAAAACAGTTCTTAAACTGTCAGTTTCTGCTTCAGTGGGGCACACGGGGGGAAATACATGAAAAATGTGGTTTCCTCCCTCACGAATGGACATCTGAAATAATTATCAAGGGAGATATTTATGAGTATAACAATAACAAAAACCTCAAAAGTCTAAATTCGTTCAACTTTGTTGATAATAGTATGATCTTCGAATTTCATATTTTCTCCAATAAAATCGTCATTGACATGCTTCTTGACTTTATTCAATCTGGTGACTGCATTTTGAAAATTGAATACAAAACCCTTCTGACATGAGCGTAGGTCTGTTTACCCAACTAGTTTTTCTTATGGAAGCACCACTGACACAATCGGGAGATATTCACAAACATTATTAATTTTTTTCAAAACTTAGGGTCGATTACGAACACCTAAACAAAATCAAACAAGCACGACCAAAACCACTGATGAGCTCCTAAGTGTCACTTCTTCGCAAAATCAGAAGTGCCGTTATCATTGTCGCATTTCTCTTTACAGTCTGATGCAAAATGGTTGGGGCGCTTTGTTACAAATATGATGAAATAAGCGTTGTGATGAAAGTGATATTCTATGCCGATTAATATTGATTTTTCCAGTATGTATCATTTATGATTCAAAATGCATTCTAGGGTTAAAATCATGCAAAAGTGATTTTAGTGAATAAGCAAATTGTAACCTTAGTTTTAAGGTTACATAGGTATAATTTAATCATGAAAATATCTCGTCCTTAGACATCTATCATATACCCTTTAGCGTCGAATATCGTGACAACAAGAAATTGAAAGAAACATTATTACAGTGGATCGCTATTAATTTGCCATTGTTAATGTTTTTCGTATGCCTGCGACAAATCTTAATTGCAATATCCGGCTTGTTGTGTTTGGTGTTGTTGGTGCGCTGTTTGATTGTTGGTTGCTTCGGTTGTCTGTCGACTACTATTGTGATCGCTGCTTGAAGACTCGATGTCACTGCTTTGCTAATGTTGTTTTTGCTATGGCGTACGGGCCTCGGCAGCTTAGCTAGCTAGATTTCTTTTTTTAACCATGTACAAAAGCCTCGGTGTGCCTGAATATTTCACAATTCACTCGTTGCAGTGTTTCAAGTAAAAATTCTTGGTGAAATCTTTTTTTTTTGTATTTCCCTCCTTAGATCTGATTTCGAGGAGGGCGGACACCTTTTGATCGAAAAATCAAAAAAAAAGTCCGGTAAGTCTTTATGAGGACAAAGCTACTAATATCACGGAAGCTAAAATCGCATCAATTTTGTTGATCGACGTGAATTTTACCAGTTTTACGTTTTTGTCCATAAAGTCGAGAGGTATCCTTTAAATTTGCCAGAAACTTGTACCTGGTGATAATGCATGTTTCCTGACAATTTCATAAAAACCGTTCTGTAGAAAGCCAAGTTACAGCCGATTGAAAATTTATCAATTACAACAACAAAACACGTGATATTGTGGAGATACGCATTTGCAAAGCACACAGACATAGTAAAGATGTAGAAATGCTGATGAATATTTTAGGAATTTTTTGTAGCATAATTTATTATATATTAAGTAATTTTTTTCGAATTTTTTTTTCGAAAATTGAAGTTTTATTGTAAAAAATTGCTTTTAGACGATCGGAAATGGTTTGTTGAGCGACGACAAGTGATTTTGCAAGATTGAGATGGATCTTGGTCGAGCAATGTCTCCAACTCGTGATCTTCAAACTTTTTTTGGCTGTCCGGGCCGTTCATCGTCCTCCATGTCAAAATTGCCACTTTTAAACCGTGCAAACCACTTCTGGCACGTACGCTCAGCTAGAGCATGCACACCATACACTTCCACCAAAATACGATGACTTTTGGCAGGCTTCTTCTTCAATGAAGAAGTACTCCCCACAAATACACTTCATTCAGCACGAAATTCGACATGTTCAGAGTAAAAAAAAGTATTGTTATTTACGCTTCAGCTAAATGACACATACTGATTCTGAAACTATATGACAGTAGCCTTCCAGCACATATTTGGAAAGATGATTTACTGGCATAAAAATCAAGTCACGCCATCTGCTAGAAAACCGCATGAATCAACCGGTACCCCTTTTAGAATTTATCTCGAAAAGCCGTCGGGCCTTGCTTTGTTGTGTGAGAAGACATGTTTCGACTCCTTTGAATCATTTTCAAAGTCTGAAGCTCGTGTGACAGTCAATGGCTTCATATAGGTGTAGGGTGGGTTTAGTAGGCACTGAAGATGACTCAAAGGAGTTGAAACGTGTCTAGTCACACAACAAAGCAAGGCCCGACGGCTTTTTAAGAAAAAGAGAAATGGCCTGCGGATATCACATAAACAAAATAATTGACTAAAATAATTTTTATTATAGTTTATTTGTACTGCAGGGGGATATTGAAATATAGTGAACAAAATTTATTCAATAAAGAACTGAAAATGAAATGGCGGCGAATTGAAATACATGATAAACGTGTATTTGTTTTCTGAGCTCATTTTGTGGAATGTTTGTACAAGTCAAGATTTGATATTTGGAAGACGTGGTTTGAGTTATTATTGTAATTATTTTTCAAAACACTTCTGGCAATTTGCTTCTTCGACTTGCTTAAAATGAATCCAAGCCAACCAAAGACGTCAACCAGCTCTATGCGAAAATTTTCATCAATTTCGGGCAATTACAACAGTGTCTTCTCATTTACTGAAATGATGCAAAAAGTTTATCAATTTTCCCGCAAGAGAAATGCTCAAGTACTTGAGCAGCAGCACTTGTATCACATTAAATTATTCTATTTCTATTCGTAAAATTTTTAATTTTTTTTTTCGAATGGCTACTGAAACGAAGCTTTGCTTGTATGCTTGATAGCCTTTTTGCTGACTAGGATATGGTAAATTTAATGTTAGTTTTGGCTTTTAGTATGCGTTTCGTTGAATAGAGATGAGCTTCTAGTGTTTATGTCTTACGAGGTGTGCCAATTAAGTAATGAGACTGATTCCATGAAAACCGTATATTTAAAAATTTTACTACAACTTTGCTATCCCCTTCAAAGTAGTGCCCTTGGGCAGCTAGCTATACAAAGATTCCAGCGTGTTTTCCATCCTTCGTAACATTTCTTCGACTGGGACGTCCGCGTCCTTGTCACGGCCGCCTGGATGTCCGTAATCGACTCAAAATAGGTTCCTTTGACCACCGATTTTGTTCTAGGGTACAAAAAAAGTCACAGGGTGATATATCTTGGGTGAATACGGCAACTGTTGCAACCCCTTTAGAGGCCAAATACTGGGACACGTTGAGGGCGGTGTGGCATGGCGCATTGTTGTGATGAAGGATCCAGTTACGAGTGTTGCCTAGGTGCACCCTGTTGACTCGTTTTCACAATCTTTGAGTACTTGGCTATATTAGACTTGATTTACGGTTTGCGTGGATGGAACAAATTCTTTGTGGACGATTCCACGGCTATCAAAAAAGGCAATAATCAACGTTTTCACCTTCGACTTGCTCATTCGAGCTTTTTTCGGGTAGGAGGTGTGCGTAAACAACCATTGTGAGCTTTGAACATGACTAAGAGTACTGTCACCATGCACTTTTATAATTTTAGCGTACGTTTCCGAAGCTGTTTTGCCCAATCTTGTGCAAAATTTTATCGCGACTCTTTGCTCTTGATTTCATTTCTCCATTTTCGTGACGAGCACCACCAACACACGTCTACTCAACACGACACAGGAGACGGACTAAACAAGCTAGAGCAATAGTAAATATATAAATGGAAAGGGGAAGGATGCCGGAAAGAGGAAGGGAATTTCAAGGTCGCAGATTTACCACAAGCGCGACAATAAAATTAGTCTCATTACTTGATTGTCCCACCTCGTATGTTTGTTTGTCCAATAATCCACTTGCGCATCACAGCAGCTTTTCACCAAAACTGTATCATTAGCAATGGCCATGAAATCCATAAAATGGACTGGTCCCTGAAGAATGTCCTCGGACGGGATGTGATATGAAAAATCATGATGAGATCTTCCTGGAGCCGGCCTTACAAATACCGGTCTTGCGAGTATGCATTTGTGATTCCTTAAATGAATAATGTATGGTAATGATTAAATTAATGAGAAGAGCATTATCCATAGACGAAGACATACATGGTGGCGCATAATTAATCACCCTATCGAAATATGTTATAACTCATCTAAATGGCGTCGTACAGGAATCATCTTTGATGTTTGTGAACCACACAGCTGCAGTGTATAAGCGCTATACTCCGCAAGAGCCTGGAATTATTGTGTTGGCGCAGCATGAATTTTGACGTTGATTTCCGAATCGTGTATCACCAACTAGGCAAACAAGACGCTGCTGCTGCTCAACTCAAACAGACTGGAACCACACAAGACCCTGCGGGGCGTAGCCTTCACTGGGCTGGTCGTTTAACCAAAGATATCGTAGATGTGACTGCCGATTTTGCTGAGAACAATGAAACATCAACCAGATGTTGGGCCACGAAATTGGGCATTACCAAAAAGATCCTACAGCAAATTTTAGTGAAAGACTTACACATGCTCCCGTATAAAGTGCAAAAAATGCATCAGTTAATGCTTGCTGACCCTCAGTTGCGTATGAATTAGTATCAAGCCATCCTCAACCTCAACAACGAAGACGACGACTTTGTATCGAGAATTATCATGAGCAGCGAGGCACACTGGCGGCAGCCACTTGATGGATATAATTTCTTTCGCTTGACAGAATAGTCCAATGAATCAAACAAAGATATCCATCACTCAAAACCATTATTTATTTAGTGAAAAAGTTGTTCAAAAATAAAACTGGATGTTTAATTTTGCGCCATCTTGTAGAAGGGGCGGTAAGTTACCAGTAGGATCCGCGCGAGAAAAATTTTCAATACGTCACTGTATCTACACTCTACAGATAGATTCAATACACTGAAGCCAAAATGCCAGCAAATTTAAGCATATAATAGACATTTTTAATGTTTCTGAGTTAAATTTACGAAATAAATTTTTGATTCCGATTTTAATGTTCAGAATACGTTGCTTGAGTAACTGGTAAGCTTATAAAATCCTTCTGGAACTCTATTATACTGGGAATTGGTAGTATTCCATCGAATAAATTCATTTCTTTATTTCACCGAAACCAGATTTAAATATTTTTACACCAAAGGTCCTAAAACCTTCGACAGCAAACTAAATCTTATATCCGAAGAGTATGCTATCATTTTCCTTCAACTGCTGCAAAATTTTACAGTGTGCTTAACGTATGATACTGTTTATAATCATGGTACCGTTCCCCTTCTTTTCAGGCTATTCTCGTTGAGCCTCTCTGGTTCCGACCTTAGCTTAGCATGATTTCATGGGTTATGTGAGGGCAGTCTATCATGGCATGCTCTTATATCCTAAAGTACTGTAAAACTCATCCATGGCCACGTTTTCATTATTTTAAGCAGGAAAAAAACAGTTGATCAACCAGGTGTTGAAGAATATTTTTTGACTGCCTTGAAGTCGGTGACAATTCATTTGAACTTATCTTCTTCTTCGTAGTGCCACAGCCCCTCTTGGCCCTTCGCTTCCTGCAAGCAGCTCCTCCAGCTATCTCGGGGCATCAACCGCATCCTCAAATTTTGAAATTCGAGCAGCGATAAACTGTCTTCCTCGACCGAGTCAGGCCAGTATTTCCTCGGTTTTCTCACTAGTCTCCACCCTTCAGTTCTCCCAATGAACACCTGTATAGGAATTGTTGTTCATCCATACGATTTATATGGCCAGCCCATTGCAGCTTTCACAGTCTTACAATCGTTAAGACCTCATGGTTGTATCGAAGGCGTTCAACATGTTTACGGATGCTTGGGTTAGGGTCCATGTTCCACACCTATAACATACCACAGGTTTTATCATAGATTTGTATATTTGAAGCTTTGTATTCTTGTATATGTAGCCAATCTTGAAGATCGACAAAACTGAAAAAATATTACATTTGCGAGCTGTATTCTTCGGTGTCCCTGTCATCGCTGGTTATTTTTGCATTGTTCTACTGAGCGCGTCTTAAAAGTGCTCTCCAAAATCGTAGAAAGAAAATTAAAGCCGTACTATGAAAGTTTTATATGAGAATATTAAGGAGGACCAAACGTTCTCAGTAAAGCAGGTGCTCGAAAAGTGTTGGAAATATAACACTGATGTGCATCAACTCTTTGTGGACTTCAAGCAAGCATACAACAGTGTCGATAGAAATGCACTGTATAAAATAATGCTTGACTTTGGCGTTTGAACAAAACTAGTCCCCATGGTTAAAGTCACGACGCTAAACGCAGGGTGCAAGGTCAAGGTAAACGGTGAACTAACGGACAGCTTTATAACAGAATCAGACTTAAAATAAAGGAATAGACATGCCCCATGCTCTCTAATATTGCGCTGGAACACGTCACCAGGAAGATATCAGCTGAAACATTGGGCGCACTAATGTTCATGTCCACACAATTGGTAGCATATGCTGATGACATCACTATTATCGCATGTTTAGTATTAAATACCAAAGGAGCATTTCTGAGCCTAGAATCTGAAACAAACCGAACAAGCCTTCAAGTTATTGAAACTATCACCAAATTCATGACACAAATGAGGAAGAAAACTTCAATTCGACAAAATCTGACCAAAGGCAGCTGCAACCTTGAAAGTGTGGATAATTTTTTGTATCTTGGAGCCAACTTGAACAGGATAGGTGCCGATAAAGACATGATTGGACGTTGCAAATAAAGTTTATGACTCTGTGCTTCCCATTCTAAGGTATAAAGTGGTGTACAGGCAAAATAAGCTCCGGATTTACAAAACACTAATCAAACCTGTGCTGTTATATGGAAGTGAAACAAAGACCCTGACGAGCGAATTCAAAAATGCGTATTTGAATGCAAAGTACTTCGAAAAATCTACGGCCCAGTGAAACAAGGAACAAAGTGAAGACTTCGCTACAAAGATGAGTTTTATGAGCTAGCTAACGATCCACCTATTTCTTCTTGCGTGAAGATAGGTAAATTGCAATGGGCGGGCCATGTACAAAGGATGGAAGAAAACCGGCTGCACAAAAGAACATTGGCGGATAGAACACAAGGCAGATGTCCAGCGGGAAGACTGAGGACTCGATAGGAAGGCACAATAGAAATTGATAGCAGATCCTTGTTGGGAGCGAATAACTGGCGGACAAGGTCGTGGAATCGTGGTGATTAGCGGAAATTAATCCTGGAGGCAAAGACCCGGTTTAGGCTGCCACGCCTTAGATGATGATGATAATGCACGGGATTGATGTAAGATCTAGCCTCTTCCTTGTTGTTTTTGATATATGCAACATCTTTAGATGATGAACATCTGGTTTCCGTCCAGACTAAATTTTTTTCTGGATTAGCAAGCGGTTGACCAAGTACGTAGCAGTGTTAATTGTCTCGGCCCAAAATGCTGTTGGTAGATGGCTGTCAATTAGCAATCATAATGCTTTTCTACAAGAGTCCTTTTCACCCTCTTGGATTTTCTGTTCTGGTGTGTATGCCGTAGTCGCCTGATGAACTATGCCGTGTTTCCGGAAGACATCACTGAACGTTATGTTCATATATTCGTCTCCGCAATCCGATCTTAGAACCTTAATCTTCTTACCAACATATTTTTCTGATATAGCCTTAAACGCTTCAAATTTCTGAAGAACTTCAGCTTTACGTTTCATCAAGTACGTGAAGGCTAAGTCACTGAAGTCGTCAACGAATGTGGCGTAATATAATGCACGTCCAAACAAAGCTTCCTGCACCGGCCCACAGATATCTGTGTGGATTAATCCCAAAGGATCTGTTCTCTTGACTTGCCTATCAACAAACAGCTTATAATTTTTCTTCCCCTGTAAACTGACTTCGCAGTTACGTATTTCTTTCTTCGGAAAGTTGACGTCACCAGCTGTGTCGCATTCTTACAATCTAGAGAGCTAAGTTAGACCAACTTGGACAAATCTTCAATACATGTATGGGTATCATCCAACGCTTATGTCAATAACGATGTTTCCTTTGTGCAGAAATGGCTTTTGATGTAATGAGCCCTTTTTTCCTGACTATTTTGCAACCGGTGCTGGTAAAATGTTTGGACTTACTTGTTTTTAATAATTAGGAAGTTAATACAAGGTTCGTATACAGTTCTAGAATATATAAAACGTTTTTAACAGTATTATTTCCATCCCTTGCTAGTGAACAACATGGCTTTATCAAAGGTCGGTCCACTCTCACGAATTTGCTTTCATTTTCAAAAACTATTGCGTCAGCTTTCGACAGAGCGAAGCAAGTAGACGTCATTTATACAGATTTTTTTAAGGCTTTCGATTCAGTGAATCATCGTATACTTATTAATAAATTAGGTGATCTTGATGTGGGTCATCTATTAGTCGATGGTTCCACTCGTACATTGTCAACCGTAATTGCGTAGTCACTATGAATTCTCTCCTTTCTCGCTGGATTCTGGAGTGCCCCAAGGGTTAATTCTCGGCCCGTTAGTATTCCTCGTTTTTATCAATGAACTTCCATCGTTATTCAAATTCTCTTCGCTTATGTATGCTGACGATTTGAAAATTTTTAAGAGTAATTGAGTCTGAGTCATTGGAAGACTGTGTCTGTTTACAACTAGATTTGCAATCTCTATTAGACTGGTGTACGAATAATAAGCAAATGTCATAGTATGACTTACTGAGAAAGTTTAGCATTCCTTTCGATCATTCCTTATCTGGTACTTCCCTGGAATCAGTTGTTCTCCATAAAGATCTTGGAGTACTCTTTGACACTAAGCGGCATTTTAGGCAACATATAGCCCAGGTGGTTTGCAAAGCTTCTCGAATGTGAATGTGAATTTGTATTAAGATCCACCAAAGGCTTCAAAAATATTTCTCCCTGTATTTGTTTATTTTTTCACTGGTAAGAAGTTTATTGGAATATTGCTCGCAAATTTGGAGTCCTCATCAACACAGTCTATGTAGTACTGAAAAGACTGTTCAACGTAGGTTTACCCACTCTCTTCTCTTTAAATATCTTATCCCCTATTCCCCTTACAATGATCGTCTATCCCTCCTGCACATGCCTTCTTTAGTCTCGCGTCGTATATTTTTTGATGAATGATTGCTTTATAAAATGAACCACGAACTTTTACCAATGAATCTCCGTAATGAGATATCCACCTATACTGCGCAGCACTCAAGTAGATTGACAATGATTTTTAACGTTCCCTTCGCCAGAACCAATGTGTTTTATTTTTCGCCATTGGAACATCTGCCACGTAATCACAACTCTCTTGGTCTTGGTCCGATACCTCATTCTTTTGCGCAGTATAAAAATAAACTTAGACGATTCGTTCTTCTTTATAGTTTTGTAGATTAACCTGAACTTTTTCTATATTTTAATTGGATTTTGCTAATCTGTATATAGAATCCTGTAAATAAATAAACAGTAGCCTCTACTGTTTTCATTGAGTGTCTTACATCCAGAAGAAGCTTAACATCGCCAACTTTTTGACATATAACGTACCGTTATTTGTCAGTGTTGCAGATTCTGTTGAAGGTACTCTTAAATTATGTATCCAGTTGCTATGATTTGTCATATGCACACTTGCTTCGGAATCAATAAACCAGTCATCCGCTGTTGTATGTGCAACATTCAAACAAAACAAGCTCGTTGCGTTGGGTGACGTTCGCTTTGGACACTGTTTTGCTATGCATACCTCCACGCCAATTGCATTCAAACCATTTAACTTTTTTATTTTTGAATGCTGGCTTGTCACGTCCATAACGATTGGAGCTGTGCTTCTTTAAAAATAATGCATTCTATGTACTTTGCTCGCCGGGTGTTTGTGCCAAACTATAACCGATATCCTGCCGGAATTTGGTTTCAACATAGTTGGATGAAATTGTCAAACCACTGCTTCTAATCAGCATTATCATCGGCTTATATTCCTCGTCCAGACCTGCAAGGAGTAGAGTGCTATTCATCGTCAACAGCCATTCCCGTGCCTCATAATACACGTGCAGACACTAATATTGTGTTGAGGAATTGTTCCGTGGATGAGCAATTTTTCAACTTAATGTTGATGACTGTACGCAGCAAACAAACCTGTCGCATCAACCCACTATCGTTGAATGCTGTCCTAAGATTCTGCCAATTTTTTTTAGCCGTACTTGCAGACCGAATGTGGCTATAATTAACTAGCTCCATCATTAGAGTTAGCTTGGACTTCTTTCCGTAGCCTTTACCGGATCCTTCTCCGAGCTTGTACCTTTGATATAGTTCAACAAACCATGGAGCTTGAAAATCGCTTGTTCTAATATTTTCCAGCTATCATAGTTTTAACGGCCTTTCAAGCGTTCTGTACACCCAATTTGCGATGGAATATTCTGTCCCTACATCTTAAATTTTTAACTTACACTCCACGCGTGTTACAAGTTTATAACTAAATGCAATATTATAAAACTTTCGAAGATTTTGAAAAATATTCTTCTTCTTCTTAGCACTACAGTCCCTTTCAGGCCGTCGCTTCCTGCAAACAGCACCTACAACTGTTTCGGTCCATTGACCGCGTCTTCCAGTTCCAAAATCCGAGCAGCGATGAACTGTCTTCGTCGACCGAGTTAGACCAGCGTTTGCTCGGTTTCTCCACTAGCCGCCGGCCTTCAGTTCTCCCAACGATTACCTTCTTGGGTATCCGCTGTTTATCCATACGATTCATGTGTCCAGCCCGTTGCAGCTTCCACAATCTTACAATCGTTGACACCTCCGGTTCATTAAAAATTTCATACAGCTCATGGTTGTATCGAATTTGCCATTGGTCCCCGTCAAGCTTCGATTATTCGCCTCAGGGCCCGTCGCTCAAAGGCGTTTAATATATTTGCGGATGCTTGAGTTAGGGTCCATGTTTCACACCAATAGCATAACACAGGTCTTATCACAGATTTATATACTTGGAGCTTTATTCTCCTGTGTATGCAGCTGGTCTTCAAGATCGTGAATACTGAACAGAATATTTTATTTGCGAGCTGTATTCTTCGGCGTATTTCGTCTCTTTCATTGCCCGTTTTCATTGTTTTGGCGCCTAAATACACAAATTTTGAAAAATATTATCGCATCCAAACTGAAGAGCTTAGAAGGGAATATACGAAAAACTTCAATTAAAACCAACTCATGGGTGCCCATAACCTAATGCACGTTGATTTTGGGTATGAAGTCATTTGAAACAAGTTTATCGACCTAACTTGTTTATTGTACGGACGGAAGTAGACTGAGAGAGAAAGAGTACATGACATGACAATTCATTTATGTAGTTTAATCTTTTAAAAATATTTACCCAGTGTTTTAAGTTATAGTTCTAAATTCAAAAGTGAATTCATTTAGTGCAATTATGCCGAATTAACTTTTTTTATAACAAAAGTTACATTTTCATAATTTTTTCCATTTTTTTTTTTTTTGATCACATAAGTCCAATAAAAATGGCCCCACAAAGTAGGTAATACTGTAAAGATCTGTTTTGGAATATTAAGGTCTTACATTTGATATAAAGGCCTAATATTTTACATGCTACTTTCAGCACAGAATTTATTGAAGATTCTTCTTCTGATGCAGGAAGGCCACTCTGAAAACCTTTGACCTTTGAGAATTTTTAAGAGACAACTCACTACAAAAGCTACAAAGCTCATAATGTGCAAAGAAGTCAAAGCAGGTGATCTTTCAAAGTTTCTTATCGACATTTTGTACAGTTTTTAAGAAGAATGCCTGCTTAGACCTATGTGACACTTAAAATTTTTTTTTATTCAAAGGTAGCCGAATGGGGTATAAAATGAAAGATCTTGACTGAACTTTTGTATTTTGAAATCAAAGTCAGTTTGTACATCAGGGGTCTTGGAAGAGGTACATAAGTAATGACGTCCCGCCTCACTCCCCTAGCGATTGAGTATCTTTGAACTGAAAATCTGAGAAAGAACACAAAACGCAGAGCTTTATGCGTACAGTACCAACAAAAACCTCATAAATCTAAACATAATTGTTTTCCGTCATAAAACTAAAACGGTACCCTTAAACTTTCATGATAATTTAAGACAATGTAAGACCTTTTTTACCCACAAAATTTTATAGAAATTTAATCATAATCAAGTTAAAATATAGTACAAAATTGCAAAAACAATAACACTTTTTTATGGTTAATATACATAGGGTAGTCCACGTGGCTTAGTGTTTAGAGCACTAAGCCCGTAAGCCGAAGATCTCTGGTCCAAGTTTCGTTGGCGGCAACGAGATTTAGTTCGAGTGGTTCTTCGGACGGACTATAAGCCTGTTCGGTTATGATACGTAATGGTTTAAAATCAGAACGTATCGCAGCTGGGTGGACGGTCACACGGCGTGATAATGATCATATCACCCTGTGGAGTGCCGATACATTAGATCATGACAATGAGATACTCTAACTATCTCTAAGCGAAGGCCCGAAAGGGGCCGTAGGACTACGAAGAAGAAGAAGAAGATACATAGGGTTTTCTATTAAGGACATAATAAATTGATTGTGAGGCGAGCTGTATGGTTTGTGGCTCTGTCTTGTTGAAACCACATATCGTTGATGTCAAGTTCATCCAATACTGGCCAAACATAATCTCCCAATATAACACGATAGCGCTCTCCATTGACGGTAACACGACGGCCGTTTTCATTCACAAAATATTACGGCCCAATCACACATCCTACATGAAAATCACACCAAGCACTAATTTTGTGGGTTTGTTGCTGACTAATAACCTATATTTTGCTTATTAAGCCAAGAGCCAGAAGTGAGCTTCATTGCTGACGATGATCTTTGGATGAAATCGACTCCAAATTTTGGTAGTAATTTTTAATGATTTCCAAACGTTGCTGGTTAGTGAACTTTACTATGATGAAAATGTTGACTTTAGCTAAAGTTTTGACATTGACAGTTTATTAAAAAAGTTTAAGGGTGCGCTCATATGAAGATACGAAATTGATATGTCCCTAATAGAAAACCTTATATTTGAAATCGACGAGGAACTACGGTTTCCTTTAGATTTTTATGAAAAACTCAGCAATTATGTTTAATTTGAATATGTTCAGTTGGCCGAGCATTCAGAAAAGTTATTTAAGCTGAAACAAAATGGTAGCTTTTATATGCTTATGAAAGAAACCCTATACATTTTTGATTTGAACAATTTCTTCTTTTCTGATGACATGGAGCGATGGCTTGAGCTATGCTTCCATGACTCCTGGATGCATAATTCATTTCATTGGTTCATATCTTCAGAAAAGTTTTTCGAACCCTAGGGCCCTTCTGGTAGGAGCACTCTCTTACCTACTCGACTTGGTTAGGATTCTTTTGATATATTTGTTCAAATAAATATCTAACATTCAACTGAAGGTTTTGAAAAAGCCTAAATCCCACATTCCGTACCATTTTTTCCATTCTTGTTTAGAATCTAGTGCTTCTGTGTAGATGCAGAATATAATCTGCTAGGTACATATTCGTACGTTGCTGCACAATTTCGACTTTCAAATTGCATTGCATCTAACGGTGGATCTGCATACTACCAAGCCTGAAAACGTTTATGCATCCACATATGGCAACATTGTGGACTTTGCGTGGGCGACTATACCGAAAGATATGCGGGTGGCCAAATAAAGCAATAAAAACAGAGCAAAGTGAGCAAACATAATGCAAAATTTATGTGCCTCTGTGTGCCTTTTTTCAGCGTGTCCTGAAGGCTTTTTATCAAGGATAGAATTGAAGGGAAGTTGTGTACGTACATGTGCAAACACATGTCATTTATTCATTACTATTTTCAAATAGTGAGAAATTTTTTTGTTGGAAAACTGTTTGACTGGAAATGCTGTAAGGATATGCAGTTGGAAAAAGGTTTTTGATTTTAATTAGTGGCTTGTTTGCCTATACAGTTTTACAATTTTGCAAGCAAGTTAACAGAGGGAAGTTTACGTTTTAATTGGTTGTAGACAGAAATTACAATATTCTATGGGGCTACATTGTTATAAAAGAAAGTAGATGCCATCTTACACAATATCGATTTTTACTTTAAGCTGGATAAAGGATATATGTACAAAAAAGATCAATGGCTACATGACGGCTTACTTCCAATGAAATCTCGTTCCACACAAAAGAGACGAATCAAAAGTTTCATATTTTTTGGTCATTATAAGAAGCCGAAAGTATTTGATCGAGCCAATGTCCTTAACTGAAATTCATCACCCACATCCAGCAATTGACCTATCCTATGCAACTTTCCATCCTAAGCGAGAATATAGAAGAGGGCATGGCAAGTTGCTAGTTGGATATTTAACATGTTAATGCAATTAGATAGTTCTATCTATGCAATGGGTGGAAATTGGATTATTGGAATGGTTGCGAGCTGCATGAAAATTTACATTTTGAGAGTGCGCGTATTCTATTCCATTTTGCGCTCGTTAGTTTTAATAGATTGGTTTTACCACACCTAAGTGGATTACATGTGGCATTCAAGCCGATAAGAGCGCGAATGTCAAACTGGGTCTTTGACACATAAGCTGATGATGATAGCGATAATGAATTTGTTTGATAAATTTGCAATTGATTTTATGGGAATCTCTTTCACGGCTGCATAATATTAAAAAGAGCATAGCATGCTTAAAAAAGAAATAGTGTTCGCTTACATTTATTTAAAGTGCAATATAATCTAATGAATTTTAAAATAAAGGTGATAACAAGAGGCTACTTAAAAGTGCTCAAAGAATAGTCAATATAGTGGAAAGCTTGAAACAACAACCGAAACAACCGAATTCTACCGGATGGGTCATAACGATTTTCACCTCTCATCTGATGAAATGTAGTTATAAATTATTCATGTGAAAACCATCAAATGAAATTGTCTACGTCAAAATTAATTATAATCCTGGATTAAAAATGAGCAATATGTTTCGTCTTAATCGTTCTACTTGTTGCTCACACAAGTACGCAATATTTAATGATATTGCTATTGTAGTAATGGACAAAGCCGAGCACGACGAAAAGGTGTTGAATTGTCTAAAAAATGGAAATTATATAAAAGTTAGAAGTATCCCTCCGCCAAACTGTATAAAAAGAGTTGATAAAATTTTAAAAGAACGCCGAAAAGTCATAAATACAAGAAATATGAGAGTGCCAAATCCAGCCTTTCCACGCATCTGCATACAACCTTAAATCCACAAAAACGACAATGATGTACGCGAATTAATAACAGATACTAATTCCCCAACATATAACATATCAAAATGGCTAGCCAAGGAAATCAAAAAATTAAATAAAACCGCAAGTGATAAAACAGTAATAAATTCAACAGGGTTGATCCCAAAGGTCCAAGAAGTGAGAGAATTGAAACAGGATGAGATCATGGTATCCTTAGATGTCAAATCTTTATTTCCTAGCGTCCCAATAAAAGAAGCACTGTACTTACTAGAAAAGTGGCTCTTGAGCATTCATAATAGCAGGGAGTGGAAAGAGAAGGTTAAATGTATGTAAAATTGGCGCGGTTAAGCATGTATGAAAACTACTTCACGTTCAGCAACAGATACTTCAAGGCGACATTCGGTACAGCTATGGGCAGTACGTTATCACCGCTTATGATCGAGGTTTTCATGGCTCATATAGAAAGTCTAATTGAACAAGCAGGTTTGATGCCTAGATTTTGCGTACGGTACGTTGATGATATACTCGCAAAAATAACAAAAGAAGAACTAGAGAATACGTTCCAAAACATAAACAATATTCATCCGAAGATCAAATTTACGATGGAAATCGAAGAAAACGGAGAAATACTGTTTTTAGATCTGAAACTCATCAAAAATGATAATAAAATTGAATTTGACATCTATAGAAAACCTACTAGTACACAACGCACTATTACGAGTGACTCTGGGCATAGTTTTCAACATAAAATGGCAGCATACCATGCCATGATCCATCGTCTGGTAACAACGCCTTTGAACAGTAAAAGGTACAACAGCGAAAAAGAATGAATCCGAAGTACGGCAAAAATAAACGGATAAAACAAAGAATGTATTGAAGCTATAATAAAAAGGAAAACGCAAAAGCAGTCAAGGAATAATCTTACGAACTTACAACCGTTAGTCGAAACACCTAAGAGGATAGCAGTTACTCAAGAGGTACAAGATTGAAATTATATCTTCGAGTCGTAATCTCACAACAATGGCACAGCTGGGATCTGGTAAGGATCCAAAAACGATTGACGAAATGAGCGGGATATACAAAGCTACATGCGGAAGCTGCTCCAAAATATACGTTGGACAAACCAAGCGGTAAGATATAACGAGCATATCAGATAAGCGATACTTGCAACAAAATGCCCGAATACGCAGATTAGGTCAGCGATAGCAAAGCATATCGTGGAAGAAAACCATCCCATGGATATTAGCAATGTATGTGTAATAAAAAACATAATCAACCCAAGGAAGTTAGACGCTATTGAATCAATAGAGATAATTCGAGTACCTGCGCACCTACGGCTGTATGAAGACGAAGGAAATTGCAATTCTAGCCTGCTAAGACTAGTTATAGAAGACGAATAGTAATTAAGTAATATGTAAGTAATAAAGCAATAAAACTGTTGAGATAAGATTATAGTAAAAGTAAAAAGTATAAATTTCAGGAACCTAGAGTAAGATCAATTGTACTGAAGAAGACGTCAAATAGGCGTCGAAAGTAGCTATTCTACGGAATAAAGTTCTTTTAATATAATCCAATGTATAAAAGAAATAAATTGGTGTCTTTTTTATGTTAATTTGTATCTTTTTTTGTGTTAATTGAAACAACAACCGAATTCTACTGGATGGGCCATAATATCTTCACCTCTCATCTGATGAAATGTAGTTATAAATTATTCATGTGAAAACCATCAAATGAAATTGTCTACGTCAAAATTAATTATAATCCTGGATAAAAAACGAGCGATATGTTTCGTCTTAATCGTTCTACTAGTTGCTCACACAAGTACGCAATATTTAATGATATGGCTTTCAGGCACGCAACCCAAATCGGGGCAACTTTTTTATATAATAGGCTAAGCATTCCAAAACTCGGTAAACGCTTCCTTTTAATTTCCCATCAGCAACAAGCTGGAAACAATCTGGCATTTCCTGTGGTAACATTTTATAAGGGAAAGAATGGCATGCGTAGCTAACGTAGTTAAAAAGAGTTTGACTTCGAGGAATGTTCAATCATTTGGATTGCATGCATGCGAAAGCAACAAGCTAGGTAAACAAAACTACGTTTCTGTCAGAAAGTTTTAGTGCTCAACTTCTTATACGTAGACATTAACAATGTATAAGTCCTTGAAAAGCTTGAATAACATGTACATTAAATGCTCGTTTTCAAAGAAAAACCATTGTCACTCCAGTTTAACCTGACGGTATATTGTTGCAATGTAATTTGATATAGTATAATTGACTGGATGGGACCTTAAAAGTATTGTCGCGCGTTATGATTGGCCAATAATATTAATATTCCGGGAAAGTGAAAACGCACTGTCTTTTAAATTAAGTTAAAAGAGTTTATTTACTAAATATGTACTAATTAATTACTTTACAGATCACACTTTAGTTTGCTTTTAACTTGTCCTATCAATTTATGCTTCCAATGTCTTCAAATATGTCACAAAAAACCTTTACTTCACTATCAATCAATATCGCCTTTAACTCGCGCTCTACACTATCGCAGTTTTTAGTATCGCGGTTTTACTATTCCTCCCATTCATTCAACTCGGCTTTATATAGGGTCTCTAGTCATTCAATCGATTTCTCATATATTCGAGAATATTCTGACGAGAACTACCTGGAATATTCGAGCAATTCCGAATACCCGCAGTGACATTACTTTCAGATATTGATCATGGATCCACTTGGTCGATTCTTGCGCTTTCGAGTACATTCGATTATTGATCATGATGTTATTAATATTTGCGACAACAATTGCGACAGAAGCTCGCAGAATTGTTCGGACATGTAACACTGCCCCCACCTCTGTTCTTTTCGCCCCGAAAAGATGTGTCGCCAGTTGTAGCTATGTAAACTCCCCTGGATGTAATATGCGGCAAGATAGCCCAGGTGGGTCTCAGCTTACTGTGTTCCTGTATGCAATATATGACGTCGTTGATTCAACTTGTAACTCGGTATGATCCCTCCCAATTATGTTGTGACTTTGGAGACCTACCCTTCCGTCGTTGTGGGTTATATACACCATGCCATCTTGCTGAAAGCCAGTAGAATTTGGCTTTAGATCATATCTGGTCAGTGTTGCGAATTGAGAAAATTGATGCTAGATTTGGCATATTTTTATGTTGTTGGGCATATTTTTTCGGTAATTGGCATATAACATATTGTTTAGCATAAATTTGCTAAAGTGAGGCCAAAGAATTTTGTCCACCTGAAGGAACGCTAATGTTAAAAATCGACATTATCAGTAGCTAAACAACAAAAACAATGCGCTGAATAGCCCAGTTGATACTACAAAAAAGTAATTGATTATCATTCGAAAATGAAATAGTGTCTGCTCGGTTTAAATTCAGAGTTTTCGGCTGCGATTTTTTAAAGTTCCCGCCTTGTCCTGCTTTTGTTTGCATGCCCCATTGAACTACAATCTAAAAGCAAACCATTGAGCTAAAAACTAAGGAAACTTTGAAACTCACTGTACGCGAGGGAAGCAAACATCCTTTCAAAATTTATGACCCTTCTCGTCTTTTGTTTCTAGTGAGCAATACCTTGTTAATTAGTTCAACTGCAAATACCAGCGCAAAGGTTTACGTGTATTGTTTTAGGCTCATAGATGTGCGATCAGAACATAACTTCATATGTGGGCTGACATGACACTCCTTCATGTTTCTACGCCTTTGCCACTTGTAAAAGGGTCATCAAAAATACAGAAGCGAAGCTTCTTTCATACATTCCGGGAATTTCCCATTTCACATTCATTTATCGAAAAATATATCGATACCGTGATTTTCATTAAAATTCAAAGTTGTTACATAGTGGAAAGTGTTGAAAAGAGTTTGATTAACCCAACATGCTGCCCAAATACAGTCAGCATTACAGGTCGGACTGGGGAAAAGTCCCGGATTTTAAAGAGTTGTTGCAACCTGTTGAAAATTATACGACGAAAGCGTACTGTCAGTACTGCAAATGTGATATTATTGCAGAAGTGCATTGTCTAAAGTTACATACCTCATGAGCAAAACATAAAGAAGCCATATAACCGATAAAGAGCCAGAGTGTAATTAAGTTTCCCAAAAAAGTGATATGAATTCAGAGAGGGCAAGTGCAGAAGCTTCATTAACTATGTTTGTGTGCGTACATTGTTCAATTACGATAGCAAATGCGGAGACTTGCGAGTACATCGCACAAAATGTACTAATATCATAAAAAATTTTTTGGCGCCACAGTTTATAAAAGAAACAGTGTCAGATTTGGGAGATCATGATTATAGTCTCTTCCTCGATAAGCCTACAGACATTTCTGTCAGCGAAATGTTGAGAGTATCGATAAGATATTTTAGCCGATCCTTGAAGACTATAACATCCACCTTCTTGGGGTTAGTCGAGATTGAAGATGGCACTGCAACGAGCATCGTCAACGGCATTCATGGATTATTGTCTGACCTCATTTTTGATATGAAAAAATTGATAGGTATCGGGATAGGTAACGCTACGGTAATGACCGGCACTAAAAATGGAGTACATGCCTTATTCAAAAAAGCAACTGGAAATGATCACTTGGTTTTAGTTCGCTATGTCTGCCATTCATTACACTTGGCTTTATTTTATGCGACAGAAGAGACACTACCTTGCACCATTGAACTCCTCATAAGAGAAACCTACAATTGGTTCAGTCACTCTTCAAACCAAGCTTCGAGGCATTATGTTACTAATTCCACAAATGTGCAACACCCGATGGATATCTGTTGAACCAGCGGTCAACCGTATTTTGGAACAATGGCTAGAATTGAAACTACTATTTGAAGTTTCCAGGCGCGATAATAACTGCTTTATGACAGAAACACTTTATGAAATGTACAATGATCCTGTGAATCACTTATACTTGTTGTATTTATAGCCGGTCTACAACAAAACTATACAAGGGTTTGCGTGGCTTGATTCAATCTATATGTGGTCGTATCTTGAACCCAACTACGAGAGTTGATATATTTTCACAAAATATGGGGAGTTACTTGGATCCTAGATCACACATGGGATATGCTTTTGAAACAAAATTACAGGAGTGCAAACTTCTTCCAAAAGTTGAAAATAGTTTGCGTCGACGGTGCATTAATTTTACGCTGAAACTGGTGAGAGAACTGCGCTCTAGACTACCAATTAATTTTAAAATACTGAAGAAAGTTTCTTCGTTTTCTGTGCAAGAAACTTTAAAGGTAGTCAAAGTCAGTTGATATTGCTAAAGAGTTCCGAATTAATGAATCTATAATAGAACGGCTCATGTCCCAATGGAGAAACATAGTGCACATTAAATGGCAATGCACATCTTCCACTGTAGAGCTTTGGAATGAAGTAATCAATTATAAAGATGCAGCAGGCAATATAATTATTATTATCACCACATTCTAATGCGGATATGGAACGCATTTTCAGAGAAATGAATATTGTCAAAACAAAGCTTTGAAACCGTTTGTCTGTAAAAACTTTAAATGCCATTTTACATATCAGATTTGGCGTAAAGTGGGTAAGAAAATACTGCTTTTCTTACACAGTTCCGGACAACATACTGCGCTCTTTAGGTATCAAAGAGAGTTACAGTTTTGACACTGAGCCTGGCACTTTGACTTCTACATCAGCTGCAGATGAAGATAAAGCCATTAACATATTATTTTACAACATAGTTGATTGAAACATGTACATAGTCTAAATTAAGTTAGTTACAAAGCAATTAAAATTAAATGGCGTTTTGTTTGGCACAAAGAAACTTTAGCATGATTTTTGGCATTAATTTAATAATCGTTGGCATAATTTTGGCAAATTTTCACAGCAGCTTAGCATATTTTATACTTCACTTGTTGGCAACACTGTACCTGTTCTTCATGAGATCAGCAGCCGATTCGAGGTATTTTTGCACTGTTGGATGTATCTGGTTCAACCGTTGCCTTAGCTCAGTTGCGTACTCTAAGATCGTTTGGGGTTTCTCAGGGGGTGTTCCGAACTTTATATAAGCCAGCAGATGGATAGTCTTTTCAAAAACGACTTTGGCTGGGAATTTACCCGTCGATGCATGTTCGGCAGCTCTATACGCTATCAAGAATAATGGGATGTGCCGGTCCCAGTCCCTTTGGTTCTTGTCAACCATCTTGGCCAGGGGCTATGGAGTGTGCCTTTGAAACTTTCGACCATTTTATCGGAAAGGGGATGCAGCGTTGTTGCCCTTGTTTTCCGTATTCCCAGCAGCTCGCACATTTTGCCAAAAACTGGTGACTCAAAGTTTCGGCCTTGATCCAAATGTAGTTTACAAAAAACGCCGTACCTCCTGATCCAATTTAACACTAGCTTTTTGGCTGCAGTAGTTGTTTCCTGGTTGGAAATGGGGTAGACCTCAGGCCACTTGCTGAAATGATTAGCCACAACCTGCCTGTATCGATTTTCCCATTCGGATTCAGGGAAGGGCCCTGCGATGTCAAAAGCAATCCTTTCAAACGGTACCCCCACGTTATAGGTTTGCGTTGTCCTTTCAGTCATCTCAGACCTTTGACGGAAGCGCAAATCGTGCATCTACGAAAGCAGTCTTCTACGTCTTCGTAAGTGTGGAGCCAGTGAAACCATTTGTGCAATTTCGCTAAGGTCTTGTTAACACCAAGGTGGCCTCCCGAGGATCCTTCATGCATTTCCTTAACAAGCTTTTGGGAAGTATAGTTTGCATCCTATAGGAGCTGCCATCCACGGTTTCCCATTTCCGATTGAGTACACCACCCTCCACCTGAAAGGAGTACTGCGATTTACCACAAACCAGTAAACGCATAAAGAATAGGGTACTTGAATTAGAGGAGCTCCCAGATCGCATAGGGCATCACTTGGAGGGGTTTATTAAGGGCCAAAGAGGATCGAAGGCTAAAGAAGAGCAGGAGGTCAAAGAAGCGCTAAGAACTAAGTTAAAAGAGCATGTGCAGGCAGCTCCGAAATTAAACATCAACGAAAGAAAAGTGTCTAGATTGGGATAAAAGAATGAAAAAAGACGGCAACAATCGAAATAAGACACATTGGCTGCTCCACGGAGCTGACTGAGGTAGGGGAAGCCTTTGAAGAGATCTCTGTGGCGTAGAGGATATCAAAGCAAGGCTGGCACCAGAAAATCATAGGAGATAATGCATGGTCATCACTGACTTGAGCAAAAAGGACACTAAACAGCTTCTGAGTGAGTTCAAAATAAAAATACAGTAGATCGCCTGCAGGATACGGATTTCTTTTCAATGCTTCAAATGTCGTGGCTTTGATCACACCACACAAGTTTGCAAAGGACCGGATAGGTGCTTCCTATGCTGAAAATGAGGAGAAATAGGACAGTTTATGAAGGAGGCACACTGTATTATTTGCAAGGAGATTGCTTGCACATCTTGGGATCAGAATAATGTCAGGTTTTCCAGAAAGCCTTCGTCAAGGCAAAATCAAAACTTTGATCATCCATACTCTGCAGGCACTCTTACATGTCAGAGACGCCATGATAAAAGCTCTACATCATGGTATCTTGATGAAGCTAGTACTGCTGCTATCTGAGCTTGGTTAATAGTGATTTCTAGGTTGAGAGCTGTGAACAGGGGGATGGTTTCATGGGGTTCGGTGCTCAGGAACCTCATCCTTTAGTATGTACCTGACGCCAAGCTTAAAGCTTTGAAGGGTGGAGTTTCGGATGGAGACAGCAACGTGCTTGTTAAGGAAGACTTCAATGCTAAAGCAATCAAATGGAGCATGCCTCAAACAGATCCGCAGGGAAAACGAATCCTAGAAATTGTGGCCAGAATGACGCGCGTCACCAAAAATACGCTGCCTTTCTACCATATTGGCTGCAAAGGAACCGTACCGGACATGATATTTGCCTTTGAGTCTTTAGTATGGAGGTAACACAATTGGAGAGTGTTATAAAACTACTCAGCAAGTGATCATCAGTATATTCTGCTTGAGATCCATGGTGTTGTGTCCAGACGTCTGCTCTCTCAGCTTTTTATGATTGGGTGAAACATCGGAAAAATGGACGTTAAGAGATTTGTCGAGGTGATTACGGCACGTGCACTGCTGTAAGGTGATTTGCAGGGGACAAAAGAATTACCCGCGCAAGACACGGTGAACTCAACTATGGGCATCATCGCAATTACTTACAGTGCTCCTATGCATCGTCAAAAAATTTGGTACGGTAAGCCTCCAGAATGCTAATGGTCGACTGAAATCGCTGAAAAGAGAATGGAGTATCACAAGCTTCAGCGTGAGGCTCAACAGGCGTGAAACCGTGACGAGTTACGTAACTGGATAGCCGGATATATGTTGGCCAGGAAATACCTTCGCTGGTAAGATTTAGTGGACAATATAAACAAGGATCCGTGTGGCTAGTTATGCAGATGCTTTTTACCCAACGGATCAATTGTATACACAAAGCAGAAAAAATTGACGAGATGGTGCGGGCATTTGTTTTCCCATCCATGTTGATGCTGCCCAAGAAGAAACAGCAATCGAGTGCTAGCCATTCATGAAGCTGAAACTGGAAAAGGTAGTCCTTTCATTAAAAACAATTGCAGCTAGTTGATCAACATTTACATGCCGCATGTTATGCATATTAGATATGGGTTGGAAAATGCTAGAGAAACTCATCAACGGAAGACTCATCGTCATGTTATTGACACTCAGCGTTAGAAATGCCTTCAATACTGCTAGATGGGGTGGATATTCTGGATACCCTGAAAGCATCTTTTCAAGTTCCAGAACAGCTCATGCGGCTTTTGAAGGAAAACCTGAAGGACCGAACCCTGCTTTATGACATAACTTAGGGCCAACGAAGAATGGAAGTTACATCGCGTGTAACGCAGAGATCTATCTTTGGTCCAGAACTGTGAAACGTATCTTACAACAGGCTACTGAGACTGCAGATGCCAGATGATTTACGCTTGATCGCCTATGTGGATGATGTTGTGGCTCTGGTCATTAAACGTAGCGTTGAACAAGCGCAACTTAAGCTAGGTACGCTAATGCGCTAAGTGAGAGACTGGATGACTGCTCGCGGGTTCAGTTTAGCATTGGAGAAAAGCGAAGTCGTCATCTTGACAAAAAAGAGCAGCCCTAGAGTAAGGATTATCAGTATTGGAGACATACTAATCTAATCAAAGGTAACGCACTTGGGGCTACTGATCGACTCAAAACTGTGTTTCTCTGAACAAATCGGGGCAACGGCTGAGAAGACTGCTTTGGGCGTTCTGCTCTGAGCCCACTTATGGCCAACGGAGAGGGAGCCAATCTATAAAGAATAATGTCTCTTGATGAGTGCCACAGGGTCCGCGTTACTGTATGGAGCAGAAAACGGGGCGACATTCTCAGTAAAAGGTTTACAAAAAACGCTTAGTACATGTAGAGAGAGGAGAAGCACAAACGCTTGTATCTACATATCCGAAAGTTTCTGATTCGGTGGTGAGAGTTATTGCAGGTGTAATACCTATTGCCTTCTTTGTTAGAGAGCGCCACGCTGTTTACTTGCATCGAAAAAACGACGCAAAGGAGACAATTCCTTACGAGGGAAGGCGGTGCTCACTCTACGATTGGTAACAGTCTTGGGGAGTTGCACGAAGGGAAGGTAGACTGCACGCCTCATAATGGATTTGAGACCGTGACTCAATCGAAGATATAATGAGACTGATTTCTATTTGACCCAGTTTTCGAGCAGGCATGGGTATTTTCAGTCGCACCTGCATAAGATTGGTAAGTTATGGTTCCCCGAATATAGATTTTGCACAGGAGAGAAAGATGGTGCTTGCCTCATTTTTATTGCGTGCAAAAAATGGGACAGGCTGTGGTGGCACCAGTACATTGATAAGGGATACCTCACCCTATATAGTATAGTCGTGGTGATGCTTGGATTGGTCAGCAAATGGAACCATGTGGCAGGTTATGTTCGGGCAGCCCTAAAAGGCAAAAGTGACTTACAGCAGCTAAAGATGTCAGGACTGGGAGATTTCTTGTAATAATTGAATTAATACTTGCGTCAATTGACCTCGAATTTAAAACGGCTGGCCATTAAGTTGAGGAACAAAAGGGCCAGGAAGTAATGGTAAGGATTGTTCCTAACATTGCTGAAGACAGAAGGACGGTGCTGATGCGACAAAGCTGAAAATGAATATCGAGCGACGAAGGGATAATTTGATATTCTGCGGAAGAGAAGAAATTGGAGGTTGGTGCGTGAGTTGTTAGGAGGTAGAAATTTGAATCTTGCTGCGTAAGGTAATCAAAGGAAAGATGGCAGTATTATTAGCTTTCGGCGGTAGGAAACTTGAATAATTAAAGGGCCTCTAGTCAGCGTGCATTAAGTAAGTAAATTTATATTGATTTAATTTTCTTAAATTGGGCAAATAGGTGCGGTAAATGAAAAGTTAAGGAAAATTCTACTAGAGGTTTAATTCTTAATGTTGAGCTCTTGAAATATATATTTTGGTTCAGCGTGATCTCCTGGTTGAGGTGGAAAGTAATGTTAAGTTCAACTAAAGGTTTGTTTCAATTTGTAGTCCTTAATATGTAAGTATTTTAAAAATATATATATATATATATATATATATATATATATATATATATATATATATATATATATATATATATATGTGTATATATATTATGGCCCAGCTCGTTCTTTTGGCTTGAGTGGTGGGGGCACGTTGTCAGAATTCTTCTCTTTCGCATGTGGTGAGTCGCATATACACCTTCTTATAAGTGACTTGTTAAAGGCGGTGATATACATCTAGCCTGGAGAAAGAATTGAGTAGATTATTCTGATGAGCCGTGTTTTTCGCTTGGCGGTGTAAGTGAGGCCCATAGGCAAAAGCATGTGGCGCCCATGTCTGTCTCCGTTTTGTGTCCGAGGGCTTCGACCAAAATATCCGCCACTAGTGAATAGCTGCAGTTTGGTAATAAGCTTTTAGTTTAAAATAAACCTCTATTTTTTTAAGGCAATTTGTAACATCCTTTGAACTATTTTGTAATTTCACAGAAGATTTCTTGATAGCTCACAAAATTAGGTGTTGATGAAATCATATTCACGTTATTTGATTGTTTCTATTGTTATTTGTGAGAATAATTTTGAAAACTCATGTTTCAATTCAACCACTACCTTTATTGTTAGTGTCTTCTGCGGAGAAATTATTTTCTCATATCTAAATGTATCTAACTTATAGTCAATAATTTTGTTAATTTGATATCCGCAGGCCAATTCTCGTTTTTCTTTAAAAGCCGTCGGGCCTTGCTTTGTTGTGTGAGCAGACGCGTTTCGACTACTTTGAGTAATCTTCAGTGTAGACTCTGAAGATGATTCAAAGTAGTCGAAACGCTTGCTCACACAACAAAGCAAGGCTCGACGGCTTTTAAAGAAAAACAAGTTGAGTAAGCAGGAGAGTGCTCCTACCAGAAGGTCTTTGTAAACATCCTAGGGTTAGAAGCAAGTTTTCTAATGGCGTGAATCGATAACTTGAATTATTCATCCAATACTTAGATATGAAATCGTTCAAATTTATACAAAAGATGCACAGTTTCTTTCATAAGCACAGTGCAGCCGCCATTTTAATCTAGCTTAAATGATTTTTCTGAATGCCCGGCCGATTGAACATGTTTAAGTTAAACATTATTCCTTAAATTTTCATGAAAATTGAAAGAAAATAAAAGTACCTAAGTCAATTTTAAATATATATAGGGTTTTCCAATAAGAGGTGTTATTTTGAATAGATCTTCTGATTTAACACCTTGCGACTTCTTCCTTTGGAGCCACGTGATAGAGAAGGCCTATGCCAATAGCCCAGCGTCAATTCAAGATCTCAAAGATGAAATTTGTGAGGCTATCGAGGATAAAGGGCAGCCACTTTGCGATTTGGTTATGGAAAATTTCATGAAGAGGATATGGTCCTGTAAGCGTGTCGTAGTGACTATTTGCCCAATGTTAGCTATTGCTATTAACGACATATCTTCTTCTTTATAATGAACTAAACATCCGATCATTTATTTTAAAAAATGGCATTTTTCTTTTAATATCAAAATAACACCTCTAATTGGAAAACCCTATATGAACAATAAACACGTGTTATCGTTGTTGTAATTCCATATAATTGAAATGGCTATAACTCACATGATTATGATTCGATCTCAATTAAGTTTTGTGAACATATATACCTTAAGTCAGTCTATATAATTGCAAAATTTCAAGAAGTTTAAAGGTACCGTTTTGATTTTATGGGCAAAAATGTAAAATCTACAAATCATACTATTATGAACAAAGTTGAGCGAATTTCGATTTCTAAGGTATTTTTTGCGCTTGTACTCATGAAGGTCCACATTCGTGATAATTTTCAGATTTTTCGGCTGAAAGGTGTCCAGTCGCGAGGGGGGGGGGGGACACAAATTTTGGGTACATTTTGCCTTCCCGTGGACCCCCTAATTCATCAAATGATTTTTTTATTTCAGATTCTAAAAGTTTTAATCAAGGCCTTTCATCTGATACCCCACTCGACTACCTTTGATCAAAAAAAAATTTAAGGGCCAATTCGTTATTAGGGGGGACCCCCCTTAAACATTTTTTAAATTTTTGTCAAGGCCTTAACTTTTGAGAGACCATCACTTCTGACCTTTTCACAAAGTTTGAGCATTCTAGCTTCTATAGTTTCTGAGGAAATCAGCTGTGACGCACGGACAGACGGACAGACGGACGGACAGACGGACAGACAGGTCGCGAAACTAGTAGGTCTTTGTAAAAAATTTTTTTACAAAGACCTAAAAAAGTATCTATCTTACTTCGCTGGCGATTAGTTTACACCTTTTCGTAAAGTATGAATGAATGATATTGATTTCGGAGGTAATGGCGCGTATAATGACAAAATTAAATGAAACAAATTCAAAATTAAAAAATTCCTTTTATAAAACGCTATTTGGTTTATTGTATAACAATACTTCCCATATACATGTATTTCGAAAACAAGTTGTTTTCTTCATCAGTGGTAAGGGTGCGCTTACCAGAAAATTCAATAAAAATTCCAGTATCTGATGGAAAGTCCACATAGTTCAGAACACGTTTGTTGTTATTATTGTCATTGCTAAACATTAAAATGCCTGAAACTTCCATCAATACTATTCAATTTTTATAAAACTTACAAAATATAAGTGGCTTACTCTTATATTCAGTTTCATTGATTTAAGGGTACCCATCTGAGCTCATTGAGAAAAAAATGACATTCATAAACTATAATCTTATGAACAAAGTTATGTAAATCTCGAACGCCGCCGTAGACGGTCTCTACCGCCGTAGAACGGAACTCCTTGTGTCTCCAAGCTACAGCTTCCATGATTCCTCATCCTAAGCCCCACGATTGGATGGTAGTAAATGATCTTGGGGGGTGCATTATGTTTACTGTTTCCCCAATTACGGGACACTAAATACGGAGAAATGTCAAAAACTGCAAAACACCTGCATCCCTGTTACTAAATCCAACTTACAGCCCCTTCTTTGTGGTGACGTAAGGCGGCGAGGGCAAGTCTTCCGCGCCTGATAATGGAATTAAAGTAATAATCATGCCACCGAAATTAAGGTAGGGCGATGGACTAGCTCGTCATCCCTGTAAAGCCCTACATTGTTTCCAAATCTACAGAAGGTCCTCAGAATGGATAGGACTCACGGCAATGACCTCGTAAACGGGGTATTGGATCCAGGAATGTCAGATCACTCAACAACCCTAGCAACAGCTCAGTCAATATAAATTAAACTTACTGGCAAACCAGGAAACAAACTGGACTGGAAATAATATTCAAGACATGAGATCACACAGCATATTCAAAAACGAGAATTCGGAGTGGCCATAATTGTTAATAGGGACGTGAACTCGCACGTTATTGATTCTGACGCATTCAATGACTGATTGTGTGCAATCCGTATAAAAGCAAAATATGGCTGATCAATGTTCACGCCCTGAGCAAAAAAAAGGACGAAGAAATGAAAGAAATGTTCTGCAATCACCTGGGAAGACTAGTTGACTAATTGCCGACAAACGAACAAATAAGTCTGGGTGATTTCAACGCTAAGGTTGGCAATGAGATATCTCATATGGGAACAACTAGAGAGTGTAGCCTCCACGATGCAACAAATGATAAGAGCCAGCGCCTGATTGACTCTGCATACAGCAGAAATCTATTCATATTCTGACTTGCTTCCTACATCGACGCATTCATAAAATGACCTAGATATCACAGGATGGCAACACACAAAACCAGATCGACCACGTTCTGATCCAACAACGTTGGGCCGTATATACCGAGGATCCAATTGTGACTCAAATCATTACTTGATCAAATCAACCTTTCGATGTCATACGTCAAAGGCATATTCGATGAAGATCAGTCCACTACAAAAATTTGATATCAAAAGGGTCCAAACGGCGTCTGTAGCAAAAAATTTCACGGAGACCCTTGACAACTAGCTGGCTCCCATCTTATCAGACTTATCGCTAAAGACAAGGAGCGAGTTCTGGATGGAAGTGAAAGCGGCAATTAAGATCGTGGTAGAACAGATGATCAGACATTAAGCTCAGCACAAGAGAAACGATTGGTTCGATGATGAGTGCCAGAATGCGCTAGACAAAAAGAATCGGGCGTAGAAAGAATATTTAGGTAGAAAAACCAGGATGAAGAGAGAACACTATGAAAATCTGAGAGGAGTAGCGAACGAGTGGAACCAATCAATTACATTCCCTATCCAGAAAAAAGTGGCAAGGTACAGTACGAAAACTATAAAGGTATATCACGTTTTTGTATGGCGTACAAAATATTTTCAAACATCTTAGAAAATAAAATCAGACTATACGCCAATCGGGTTATTGGGGTATATCAAGGTAGATTTAGGGTAATTGGGTTGAATAGGGCCCAATCGTTCATAGTCAAGCAGGTATTTAAGAAATAGTGGAAGGTCAACATGAACGTATATCACATTTTCGTTGATTTTAATCAAGCATATGACAGTATGGATCGTAACGCAATATACCAAATAATGCTTTGCTTTGGCATCAAGCCAAATAAGTCCGTCTTACAAAAATGACGATGACGTTGGCGACCTCGCAAGTTTGCATCAATTACTAATGCTCTGATGCCATTGATACAAATATCGGACTAAAGCAGAGGGATAGGCTGGCCCCATTTCTATTCAATTCGGCTCTGGAGTAAGTCATACGGAAGCTACCTATCGATAAACGAGGAAAATTACAAAACAAACCGAGCCAAGTAGAAGCCTATGCGGATGACATCGACTTTTTGTCACGGTCATTAACAACTGCCAAAAAACTCTTCTGGAAACTCGACAGCGACTCAAAACTAGTAGGGCGTTCAATTAATGAAAATAAAACGAAGCTCATTACGCAGTCGAGGAAAAATACCTCAAGTACACATAATACCATACTTCGTGCATACAGTATCAAAAATGTGAGCAAATTTATGTATTTAGATGTCAAAATAACTAGAACCGCTATGAAAGAGACGACATACGCCTTAGAATAAAGTTCACAAATGAAATGCTGTTTTGAGTTTTGACGATCTTGAAGTCCAGCTGCACACACAGGAAAACAAAGCTCCAAGGAAACAAATCTGTCTTAAGACCTGTGTTATGCTATGGGTGTAAAATATGGACCCTAATTCAAGCATCCGGTAATATATTGAATGCCTTTGAGTGACGGGTGCTGAGGCGAATAATCGGAGCGAAGCTAGACGGGGACTCTATACAGCCATAAGGTGTATGAAATTTTTGATGAGCCGGAAGTCCCATCGATTGTAAGACTGGAGAAGCTGTAATAAGCTGATCACATGAATCGTATGGGCGAACAACGGTGACCCAAAAAGGTATTCGTTGGTATAACTGAACGCCGGAGACCAGTGAGGAAACCGAGGAAACACTAGGTTGACCCGGTCGACAAAGACCGTTCATCGCTGCTCGGATTTCGGAATTAGAGAAAGTGGCCAATGGACTGAGACAGTTGGAGGCGCTGTTTGCAGGAAGCGTAGTCCCGAGAGGGGCTATAGTGCTATAAAGAAGAAGTAAATTTAAGGCATTTGTTGTTGTTGTACTTATAAAGATCTACCTCCTTGATTTCTCATATTTTTTGAGTCACAGTGCTCAATAGCAATAGAGGACATCTATTTTTCCTATATATTCCCTCCAATTACACTTCCTAAGGCAAATACTGCTGTTTTAAATTCTCATCAAGACCTTTCATTTGATTTCCCACATAACTATCTTTGGTAAAAAAATTTTAATATTCACTTCCCAATATGGAGGGGCTTCCCTTAATGACCTTCAAAATTTTTTTCGATACGCAAACCTTCAAGAAGCAATTACTTCTAATAGATCTACGAAGCTCAGTTTCCATGGCTATGGAGAAAACTGCTATGGCTGACGGACGGATGGACGAATGAACGGACGGACAATAGGGTTTTGTATGAGAACACAAAATCCTTGTAAAGATTTAATAATATGAGTGTCTTTGAAAAGCGTACGTTTCTTGCTAAATTATAGGCATGACAGGGCAAGGAAACGGTTAATCTTGATCAGAAAAACTTTCAATAGCTTGAATATTAGGTAAGCTACTTGTCTATCTCCTTAAAAAACCCATTTAATCCGATAATAATTTATCGTTAATTCTTCAACACTATGCTTTATAGTCATTACCTTTGATAAGTCTATATAGTATCACCAATTACCAACAGCAATTCTACAACTTCAATTTACCTACAACACCTTCTGCCAACCACGTGATATCTTAACGACTTTCAACCTCCAGCACGCAAGTTAACCCAAAATTTATATCCCAACTTGTTACTTATCCACTTTATAAAGCATTTTAAAATAATTATGCTTCATCTTACATGCCCCAAAAGCGATTCAACGTAATTGTATAGTCCCCGATAAGGTCGTAGCTAGATATATGACACCCAAAGCAGCCACGCCGTTAATGGGAAGCACTTTCACTTGTACGTATGTGGGTATGTAATTGGTACACACTTAATCTTGAAAATTATATTCATATGCTTGTAGAGTAAACGCCTTCCGGCCCTATAAATCTTCCTACACATCTCGTATTCGAGTAGACCCACTCACCCTCTCTTGCATGTCCTGAATTACACAAGTCTCTATGCGTCCCCTTTCTAAGGAAATATGAAACTTTCACAACTGCGTACATTCATATCCATAGTCTTGTACAAATCTGTTTTTTGTTACACATATCTAAACCTGGAACATTGTAGTAGACACTGGGAGTTTGTTTCAGCCAACATCATTCTGTTCTTAGCACCCTGCAGGGATTGCGATAAATTCTTGCTATTCAGCAACACGTCAGGGAGAGATGCAGATAACTACAGCTTTCCAGGATTTAAGGATGAGCTTACTTCGTAGTACAAACGTTGTACTGCTGCTAAGGCTTCAACTTTTTTTAAGCAGAACTTTGCTTGGCCATTTTGTATTTGAAACGGTTAACAAAGCTTTCAACTGGCTTTTTTCAGGCCTCATTTCAAAGAACTTTTAGTCGGAAGTCCTTTGTAGAAGAATTTCTCATCAGATGGCGATTGTAGCAGAGCATCTCAATAGGTGGCGTTGAAGCTTTTCAAAAGCTTTGTTGTGGCTGAAAAGGCTACCGGAAATTTTCACCATATTTAAAACTGTCGGTAATATAGTCTCAAAAGCTTCTCGATTCTAAACTCAAAGATGGAATCAAGTAACTCTATTCAAAACTTTCATGCCAGGCATTGAACCTTCTAAATAAAATGATGCAGTGCGGATTGGAACTTAGATACTGACTTATTTTTTTTATAAACTAAGGAACCTTTCTTTCAAGACTTGTACCTAGCAAGATTACTTCGAAAATTCTTAAGAAAGCTTAAATTCAACAAGAATTGAATTTTTCAAACAATATCGTCAGGTTGAAATGCTTCTAATTAAATCCATCCGTCATCGTAAGATATTCAATCATTCCTAATCTCAGGATGTGCTTATTATTTTTTTATCTCAAAATATCCTTGCTGCCTGTGATATGTGATAAAGTTCAAGGTCCTAAGATTTACCTGATGTAAATACCTTTAAGGATATTGTGTGGGAATCTTGCTACGCTCGCCTTCCGTGTAATAATAAATTTGATAAATGAGATGATGAATGAGGTTGGTATTCTCCCAAAAATACAACAGCCATTGATTATTGATCACTTTCGCGTCGATTCATCTTGCGTATATTAAGCTACGTGATTGAACAACCATCTTCTTAGAATTGTGTTGGATCCTTTGGTGTCTCGCAACATAAAATTTATAAATATAATCCTGTTGCGCTAAGAATATCCAATGATATATTTTTCTGTGAAATTGTCCAACATTCATTAAATAATCGCTATGTATAAACAGGCTATCTCATATTTCGCGGAAAAAAGCAGGATATTAAAGGAGTCATGAATAACTACAAATAACCATGCTATTGATAGAGTCATTCTGAAGTGATTACACATGCATGTACACATTCAGTGGAAATAATTGATTCAAATGACTGAGTCCTTGTCAAGTCCACGCTCGAAAGTATTGATACACTCTTTTTCCAATTTGATCCTTTGCGTATTCATTTAAAATGTGTTCATTAAATGGGAATAATTAAATTGCATTTCAGTTCAGCTCAATAAATTCTGTTTTTGGAACTGCCCTTCGGAAACTTTATATTTGCTTAATTTTTTACAGAAATGCTTCATCATTGTAGCTCTTGTATGCCATGTAAATCCAGTGTAATGTTCGAGAATCTCATTGATAAAAGGCTGCTGGCTTTTAGTCATCCCAAAAATCATCGGATGGTTTTAAAAATAAATGAATGATTTGGAAAAATATTGAACAGAAGTGCTAATAATAATTTTTCTTCAATCATTTTGTTGATTTGATTTCCGGAAGCTAATTCTCTCTTTTCTTTAAACATTTGTCGGGCCTTTATATGTATTTCCTTAGGAAGTTTGATAGTTTCTATATCTCTTATCGAAAGTATTACAAGAAGAAGTTCGCCGTTGTCACGAAGAATACATATAACTCAGGGCAGTTTTAGCTCAAAACAGCTAACTTTTAAAACCATTTAATTTGAAGGATTCAGATAGTCACAATTCAAACAATGAACTAGAAGAGGCTTCTCAAGCACAGAAATTAGTTAAAAAGCAACTTGAATCGAAATTGGCTGCTGTCACCAAAGGACACAATACACGCATAGCGCAGTTAGTGAATCACAATGATGATTTACGAAACGAATTGAATTAGTTAAGATCGCTAGAAATTAGAAAATTAGAAGCGACTGAAATCCATGAGGCGGATTCAGGGGCATTGAAGCAAAATTAAACAATATCTTCAGTTTAAATTAGAAAAATCGTACGCAAGCTATGTTCGTTTGCAAGAACATATGGAAGGCGTAAATAAACATTCCTGACGGATCGAACTGTAAGCAAAATGCATTCGGCGTATTCAGCTCGTAATTTTCATTATTTTCATCTTATTGTGAGTAGAACTGAAGCGCGGAGAACTACTCCCGCGCATGGGAAAACCACTCCTGTTAAGCCCTTGAATGAGATTTTCCGGTGGATGAGAAGTAGCCGCTACCTGAGGGTATCTAAGTCCAGAATGTTTGGCGCGAGTTATGTTGCTTATCACAGTTAAGTGCAACGAAATCGTTTGCCGAATATTGCGTAGAGTAATGAAAAAACGTTTGGATTTCAAACTAATGTATATTTACTCGTCCTTTCTACAACTTTTACTGATACTGACAGCTCCTTCAACTCAGCTATTTATACAAAATTTTATGTAATTCTTATATGTACATCTATATTACATTTGCATCTTATCCTAGCCGAGGTGGGTTAATCCATATACATAATTGTTTTATTGTTGTGTTTATGATACGCATGAGCGTCTAGACGTAATTCACGAAAAATAACCCAGGACTGCTAGATCCTTTTATTAGGGTTCATGATGCGTACGAGCGTCTACAAGGAACTACCCATGTAAGTCTCACGTGCGAGGCATGTGACATAATTCCTCCCACCTTTTAGTTCATACTGTCCTCAGTATGTTGTATTATAAAAATATTATGCTTATAATTGTAATACTTATGAATATATGATTTTTTGTGTTCTTAAATATCGTACTTGAATCTTTTAAGTATTCTAATGAGTGCATATTTACACTCTTAACGACAGTATTTAAATATGTATAGTGTCGGAATTTTTTTCCTGCGGTACGTACAAACGTTAAAATAAAATCGATTTTACCTTAAACCACAGAATTTATTTAATAAAAAGGTAAATGTACATTTCGGAAACAGTCGTGTTCCTTCTTCAGTACCAACTGACTTATTTGTCTAGAACATCAACCTTATATACAAACAATATTCAATGAACGAGAAAACCAATTAAATAGTAATTACAAAAGACAGTCATAAAAGAACCTAATTGCTGAGGATATACTCAAATGAACTTGAATAGGGGTGATGACGCGTTACCTGTATCATGATTCATTCGCTGTTGTTGTGGAATTTTTTGAATCTCAATACTTTCGATGATATCTAGCTTCCGTATGTCGCTTACCTGGCTTATGACCTTCGAATTGTCCGTCTTCATCATATGTCCTGATTCGACAATGTGTTGCGCGACTGCCGATCGTATGTCGTTATTCCCTCTTCGCTTTTTGATAGCATTTTCCGCCTCGCTCAGATGTTCTTTGCAACGTGTTGTTGCTGGACGTCTTGTTTGTCCGATGTAGACCATATTGCATTCGGGACAGTTGATCTGGTACACTCCGCTTTGTTCGTTGACTTTGCGAGGATCCTTGACAGACCTGAGAAGGCTTCCAAATTTTAGTTTCCTGCTAGATGGTACCATTTCGATGTTTACAGATTTCAATATCTTTTTCATTTTTGTTGTTACGTTAGTGTGTCTCACTGGTGCGCGTTTGATGGTATCCATGTGTTTGTTTTGTATACCAAGTGTCGTTAATCCGTTACGTTTGAGTTGATTTTCCTTTTTTCTGACTATACTCCGGATCGTGTCACACTTGTATCCGTTCATTTCTGCGTTCTTGGTTATGTAGGATTCTTCTTTGCGTCGTTCGTCACTTGATAGCGGGATGGTCAGCATACGGTGAATCATAGCATGATATGGTGCCATCTTTTGAGAAAAACTGTGTGAGGACGTTGCTGGAATTGTCCTCTGAGTTTGCGTTGCTTTTCTATGAATTCCAAAACTCAATGCCCCATTGTTCCTGAATATATTTATATCCAAGAATGACAGCTTGTTGTCCTTCTCCTGTTCCATGCTGAACTGTAAATTTTTTTTTTTTTATCAGTGGCTATTATATTATTTTTTTTTACATAGTATGATGAATCATTTATTCCTTATCTGTAGAGTACATTAACTTAATACAAGTAGTTTGTGCTTGAGAGATGTATTTCTATTATTTTATTGGTAATAGTAGTAGTAACAGCATAATATCGTCAACAGGCTAGGGTTATAACGTGTAAAGTTTTTATACTATCTTCGATTCAATTAAGGCATCAGACATAATTTTGACCGACATATAAATTTAAAATTTTTGAGTTTATGTTATAATGTGGTCTTGATTTCGAATTTCATTGGGATTATTTTCTTTTATTGTGTTTGATCTGCGCTAGGACCAGGATTGGTTTGATGATTAGTTACGGTGTTTTTAAGCCTTTTTCTATTCTGTGGGTGGATCTTTTGATTATTATTAGCTTTTTTGAATCTAGGATCTAGTTTTTGTGGCATAGGATTCTTTATCCATCTCAAATCTAATTCTGCAAAATGTCTACTCTTGTTGTGATACTCCAGACTTTTTCTTTTGGTTTCGGTCAAATTTTTATGTACGGTTTCGGAACTTATTTCTCCAAAGTATACATCTGATGGTTTGAATTTGTGAGCAGAATGTATAGTGGTATTTTAATATTTAACACATTCTCCCACTGGGTTTGATAAAAGTAATTCCTTGTTTTCTAATTTTTGCCTGAGTAAAAAGGTTCGTAAATGCTCGTTTAGGTTTCTGTGGGCAACCTCTACATCAGAATTCCCTGTCTTGTGGTTAGGAATCGTGAAATATATTTCGATTTTTTCCCGTTTAAACTAGTCGATAGTTTTCTGTGATATAATCGCAGATTCGTTGTCAGTCACCGTTTTTTTGGCTTGCCTATTTTATTGAAAAGGGTTGTTAACGCGTTTATGATAGTATCCCATTGTCGGTCTTTTATTGGTATAACTGATAGGAATTTGGAAAATCTATCGATGCAGGTAAGATACATGCGATTCTTGTCTTTATACCATATATCTATGTGATAAATTTCTCTAATTTTAGTTGGTGTTGAAGTTTCCTTGAAGGGTTCTTTATATTTACTTTGGTGACAAATCTCACAGTTATTTATATAATTTTGAATATAATCCTTAAGTTTCGGATAGTAATATTTAATTTTCACTTCGGAATATAATTTGTTAATTCCAATGTGATTTGTGTGTTTATGCATTTTTGCAATTATTTCCATGATTTCGCTGAGCGAGCAATCATGAAGTAAAGTGTTTGCATTGACTATAGATGCTTTCGTGTTTGTTTGTCTCCAAATATTATATTCTTTCTGGAGTACAAGTAAATGCTTTTTGGAAGGTATTTGAATTCCAGTGGTTCCTACTAAAGGTATACGAGATGTGTTCAAAAAGTATCGCGAATTTTGAATTTTCGCGGGTTACGTATATTCGAATTTCGATTTTTTTGCGGCGTTATGTTGGTCCTCATGTCTGTCACTTATGCCGACAAGCTCAGTCATTTTGAATGTTCACTTGATTGGTGATAGCTGCTTTACTTGCACGTGTTTTCAGTCGTCTTCGATTTTTACTTATTCAAAAAAATGGATCAAAGAACGTGTATCAAATTTTGTGTAAAAAACGAAATTAAGTGCGCGGATGTATTCCGAATGTTGACTGTGGCATACGGAGAAGCTACCATGGACCGAAGCAATGTTTATCGGTGGTACAAAATGTTTTTAGAAGGCCGAGAAGATGTGAACGACGAAGAGCGTCCCGGACGCCCGGGACGCCCGAGCACTTCAACAACAGACGAAAAAATGAATGAAGTGGAGAAAATGGTATTGGCTAATCGTCGAATCACCGTTAAAGAAGTTGCTGAGGACCCAAACATATCGATTGGCTCGTGCCATTCGATTTTTATCAACGATTTGGGCATGAGACGGGTCGCCGCAAAATTCGTACCAAAATTGCTCAATTGCGACCAAAAACAGCAACGCATGAACATTGCTAATGAGATGTTAAACTCTGTCCGCGACGAACCAAATTTGCTCCAGAGGGTCATAACTGGTGACGAATCGTGGGTTTATGGTTATGACGTGGAAACCAAAGCTCAATCATCTCAATGGAAGCTGCCGCATGAACCAAGACCGAAAAAAGCGCGCCAAGCTCGGTCGAATGTGAAAGTTTTGCTGACAGTTTTCTTCGATTGCAGGGGCGTGGTGCATCATGAGTTCTTGCCACAGGAAAGAACGGTCAATAAGGAATATTACCTGCAAGTTATGCGCAATTTGCGCGAAGCAATCCGCCAGAAACGCCCGGATTTGTGGGAGAACAAAAATTGGCTTTTGCACCACGATAACGCCCCTGCTCACACATCGTTGCTTGTGCGCGACTTTTCGGCCAAAAACAACACACTAATGATGCCGCAGCCACCGTATTCCCCAGATCTGGCCCCCTGTGACTTTTTCTTGTTTCCTTAACTGAAGAGGCCCATGAAGTGCTTCGAAGATTGGAAAAACCGTTGGCACAAGTGTATAATATCTCATGGGGATTACTTTGAAGGGGACAAAATAGATATTCATGAATAAATAAATAATTTAAAAAAAAAAACAAAATTCGTGATATTTTTTGAACACACCTCGTATGATTGTGGAGGATATATTTTGCTTGGGTTTCTGTGAACTCTTTAAAGAAAAACGTAATCCTAGTCTTTCGGTTAATATTTTCTTTCTTTGCTACTTTTGTTGTACCTTTTTTAGGGTTTTGTAAAATAATTTTACAAAACCCTTCTAAAATTGCGTCCTGTCTGTCCGTCTGTCTGTCCGTCAGTCCGTCCGTCCGTCTCCGTCCGTGTGTCACAGCAGTTTTTCTCGGAAACTACTTAAGCTAGAAGCATCAAATTTTGTATGTAGGTGTAAAGTGGTGATCTCTTCAAAGTTCAACTACTAAAAAATTTTATAAGGTTTTTAAGGGGGGTCTCCCCGTATAGGGGAGTGACCATTGAAGGTAGCTGATATGGGTATCAAATGAAAGGTCTTGATGAGGACTTTCCAAAACAGGTCTTAGTTTGGCAAAGTTTGCTTCGAGGGGCGCACAGGGAGGGGAAATACACGAAAAATTTGTGTCCCCCCCCTCGCGATTGGACACCTTCCATCCGAAAAATCTGAAAAAAATCAAGAATGTAGGCCTTGATGAGTACAACAACAACAAATACGTGAGAAGTCGCAATTCACTCAACTTTGTTAGTAATAGTATGATTTATCGATTTTATGTTTTCTTGAATAAAATCTTAATGGTACCCTTAAATTCAATGAAATTCAGTGCACAAATGTCTATTTATAAGATTGATTGACCCTGCAAGTTTCATAAAGATTGCATCATACTTAGCGAAGTTATAGTGGTTTGAATTTTCCTGTATTACTATGGAACAATATGCGCTGCATGTATTACTATGGCAACATATGGCTATGGAACAACCGACTCAGACACTACAGTTTTGCTAGGATTTGCATGAAAATTTCAGGAATGATAGGTGTCATGAATAACTTTGAGAATCAGTTCAGCTAGTGGTATCAGTAATCGTAAAACAAAATAGTGGCTGTTTTAAATGCGAAGATTGAGTAATTTTGAGTTATTTTTTCCCAACTGATTCAATTTAATGAATGACTGAAGCTGAGTACCTACAATTAATACTCATAAGTGAAACAAGTCAAGGAGGCGGGAGGGAGCTTCTAACAAAAGGGCTTTGTAACAACTCTAGGATTCGAAAAAATTGGCTATTAATCGATGATAACAGTACAGGAGAGTGGCCCCTGAAAAAAATCCATCAAACGTAGCCTATATGAGTATGAAATGAAAGTTTTCATGGGAGCTTTTCAAAACAGTTCTTAAACTGTCAGTTTTTGCTTCAGTGGGGCACAGGGGGGAAATACATGAAAAATGTGTTTCCTCCCTAGCGAATGGATATCTGAAATAATTATCAAGGGAGATATTTATGAGTATAACAATAACAAAAACCTCAGAAGTCAAAATTCGTTCAACTTTGTTAATAATAGTATGATCTTCGAATTTCATAGTTTCTCCAATAAAATCGTCATTGACATGCTTCTTGACTTTATTCAATCAGGTGACTGCATCTTGAAAATTGAATACAAAACCCTTCTGACATGAGCGTAGGTCTGTTCACCCAACTTGTTTTATGATGATTTGGGTAGAAAAACAATTAAGTGGTTTTTCTGACATGGGAATTTAGTGCGAGTTATCTTCAAATGAAGTATGTTGTGTTGCTAGATCGCTTTCAGCCTCTAACGCATTTATTTCAACGCGAGACAACGCGTCGGGTATTACATTGTCTTTGCCTTTTATATATTTAATATGGAAATCATATTTCATTAATTTCAATTTCCATCTCTGTAGTTTTGAATTATCTGTTTTGAGATTTTCCATATATGTGAGTGGTTTATGGTGGGTATGCAGTTCAAACGTCCGCCCGTCTAAAATAGTTTAGAGCAAATATTATGGCTAATAATTCTTTCGCAATTGTTGCTAGTTTTGTTTCTGAAGTATTCAGAGTTCTGGATGCAAAGCATATTGGTTTATTCTCTTGTGACAATACTGCTCCTATTGCGAAATTTGAAGCATCAGCTGTTACTGCGAAAGTTTTATTGAAGTTAGGGAATTGTAGAATTGGATGATTAGAAACGTAAAGTTTTAATTTGTTGAATGCATCAGCATATTCTGTATTATTAACATCCACTTTGGTATCTTTTTGTAAGAACCTAGTCATTGGACGTGCAGTTTTCGCAAAGTCCTTAATGAATTTCCTGTAAAATCCCGCTAATTCCAAAAATGACTTAATTTGTTTTTGAGTTGTCGGTAATGGAAATTTTTTAATGGCTTCAAGTTTTTTAGGGTTGGGTTTAATACCATCTTTAGTAATTATGTGTCCAAGAAACTCTGTTGATTCATTCAAAAATGAGGTTTTAGAAATTTCGATTTTCTGATTTGCGTCGCGTAAGGCTTGTAACACTTTTCGTAAAGCTATCTCATGCTCATGCAGTGTAGAACTATAGACAAGTATATCGTCCATATACACAATGCATATTTTATTGATAAATTTATGCAATATTGAATTCATTAACCTCTGAAAGGTTGAAGGTGCATTTTTCAAACCAAAAAGCATGCGTGTAAATTCAAAATGCCCTTCCTCCGTGAAAAATGCAGTTTTGTGCCTATCCTCAGGCTTTATCTCAATTTGGTGAAAACCTTTGGCCAAGTCTATGCTTGTAAAATAATTAGCGTTACCCAACTGTCCAAGTATATCATCAATCTGAGGAATGGGGTATTTATCAGCGATGGTTACATTATTAATTTTCCTGAAATCAATAACTAATCTACGTTTATTGCCTTTTTTGGGTACGACCCAGACGGGAGAGTTATATGGTGATTTAGATGGAACTATAATACCTTTTTCTAAATCTTCCTTGATTTGTTCTTTAACGAAATTTCTAAGGGAGTATGGGTACCTATAATTTTGCTGATATCAAGGCTCACAAGTTGTTAGTTTTAACTCGTGCTTTATTTCGTGAGTGAATGATAGTTTTTGATTTTTATTGTATTGGATATCAGAAAATTCATCCTTGAGCCTCTCAATCATTAATTTTTCCTCCCTCGTATACATAGTTTCATTATTTTTCTTAAAAGATATTTCAGGAATTTCAGAACTTTCTCTTGCTAATACGTCATTCACCTCATTTGCAATTATAGAATAGTTTACACCTTCTTGATCGAAGCTCAGTGAGATATTATTAATTGTGATTGTTTTATTGGTAAAGTCAAGCTTTGCTTCGGTGCCAGCAAGCACATTTTGACTAATAATGCAATCAAATGAACTATTAATGAAATCCATTAGTTTCCAACCAATAAAATGGTTAGTACAAAACTCGGATGGAAATTCAGTTTTCAAACCATAGTTCACTTGTTCGGATCTGTTTATTGAATTGATCAGTAACGGATTGTCTAGTTGAAAGCGCCGACGAGGGCCTACAAGTTTTGAGATCATAAAGCAATGAGTACTTCCAGTATCAATAAGGCATCTGAAAGATTTTCCCTCTATAGTTAGTCGAAGTATTGGGAGTTTTCCGAGGCTTGAAAACGAAAATTTTCATTTGCAACATGTAAGGAAGAACCTGAAGAGGTTGCTGTATTCATGGAAACGTCAGTTGGTAGAGAAAGATCATTTTGCCTGAAATTCCGACTTTGTGGCCTCTGATAATTGCTTCCTGAATTCTGTTGACGATTTAATTGAATCGATTGAGGATTTTTAAAACGGTTTTGAGAAGTGCTATTGACAATATTAAACTGGTATACTTGTCTATTTTTCGAACCGTAATGTAAATATCCGGAGTTCACTAATACTGAAAATGCGTCCTCTAAAGTTTCAGGCTTATGAGCACAGAGAACACCCCGAATGGGTTCTGGACACATCGATATACACATTTTTCACGACTTTTCGTCTCTGATTAATCTCACTTCTAGCTTGTTCAGCTGTATATGCACCATTTGTTTTTATTTTGTTACAAACTAGATTCAAGTACTTACTTAGATAAAAATATAGTTGTGCAGGAGTTGTGAAGCGAGCGCCAAGTATTTTCTCCATTAGCCTGATTTCCGTTTCTGGAACATTAAAGTGGAGCAGAAGTGCTTTGCTCACTGTTGACCACTGTGTCGATGGTAAGGCATTCACCATTTCCTTCGGTTTCCCGGTTAGCTTACCAATAACCTGATGCTCGATTAGTTGTATGTGGGTTGCTGGAAGAGTTTTGATAATATCCTGAATTGCATCGATTGAGTTGATGAATGGATAGACATCTTGTTGATCGCCTGTAAAAGTTGGAAGGGAGTTGATGTATGAGCAAACAGTTTTGAAATCCATTTTTTTGTTTTCGTCGTTCGATATTTGTTCACTTGCGGACTTTTCTATCAGATTCGGTAGGGCTTCTAACAAATCACGTGCCCACGCCAGCTTTTTAGATAAAACTTAATGAAAATCCTAAGTTTTGAACACCCGACTGCGCCAGTTAAGTGCAACGAAATCGTTTGCCGAATATTGCGTAGAGTAATGAAAAAACGTTTGGATTTCAAACTAATGTATATTTACTCGTCCTTTCTACAACTTATACTGATACTGATAGCTCCTTCAACTGACCTATTTATACAAAATTTTATGTAATTCTTATATGTACATCTATATTACGTTTGCATCTTATCCTAGCCGAGGTGGGTTAATCCATATACATAATTGTTTTATTGTTGTGTTTATGATACGCATGAGCGTCTAGACGTAATTCACGAAAAATAACCCAGGACTGCTAGATCCTTTTATTAGGGTTCATGATGCGTATGAGCGTTACAAGGAATTACCCATGTAAGTCTCACGTGCGAGGCATGTGACGTAATTTCACATTGATTTATAAAAAAACAAGTTTTCTATGAATACGTCTTTTATTATTCGACAGCTAAGAACATCATGAACGTAATGAATATTTTATTTTATTAAAACGGCAAATTTAAGTGTGCTTACGATGCACCAGTCAATTGAATATGAAACTTTAGGAATTTGCAAAAAATAGGTTGAGCGGATATGATGTGCAGACAAATATGAAACTTTTGTATGTTAAGTGAGGAAATGTGAGTAGTGGGTCACGTAGACGTAGCATTGAACCTGGTGTGATTTGGGCGATGGGGTCACGATGACCTTGTGGACGTAACTCCTCCCCCCTCGGATTGAAGCTTAGGGAACAGGAACTGTAGTTTTGGTGTTACTGTAGCTGTAGCGGAAGATTCGATCTCGAATTTGAATTTTTGCAATTTCCAAAGGATATATGCAACTATGTTGAGGACAATGGCGCCTTCATGAGTTTGTAGAGAGAATGAGATTGCATATTTCCGGTTTGAGATGATTTCCAACTCTTTTATAGATGATGTTGCGTTGAAATTCTTTTCTTTTAGCGAATGTAAGGTGAAATTTTCTTCCAAAGTGGTCATGTTAATTTTTCCAAAAGTGGTAATATGTAGGGCTATGTCGTCCCAAAATTTTGTAGTTACTCCTTCGTAAATTATCCCGTTTATTTGGATGTTACAGCTTTCAAAATAAATGAGTATCGTTCCAGATACACTGTCCGGAGTGAATGGGCAAGTAGAGTTGATTTGTACTTCTGGGCTGTTGATAAGCAGGATGTAGTTATCTTTTGGTTGTTGGGTCACGACTTTTGCATCCGAGGTTACGAATTCGCAATCTGCTGGTTTGTTCTGGACCAAGTTACTGATGCAATATGACGATCTTCTGTTTTCGGTGAGGAGTGGCTTTCGGCAGTAGAATACTTTTTCAATCTCAGGACATCTTTCTTCAAAATGCTGGATATTGTTTGGGTTTAGGGTAACATAGGGTTTTGAAATAATCGAAAGGTTGTTTCGAGTTGAGATTTGGATTAGATGGAAAAATGTGTAATTATCTTTTTGGAAAATGGAAATTTGGACATTAAATATTATATTTGTGCCATTTTGATAGGCTTATAAATTTAATAGTTCGTATATATTCTCTTCTGACTGTAAATCAATGTTTTCTTCTTTGAAGGTGTTATAAATTTTTGAGAGTTCCTGCGGGCTTAAAATTTGCTTTGAAATTATACTCAGTTTTGCTAGTATAACCGCTTCAGATATTTCGGATAAGTGATTACGAAGTATGTCTGTTTGGTAGTTTACCGGATTGAGGAACTGAATGCGTTGAAGAAGATCGAAATTTTTCTTTATACGGTTATTGATCTGATCTTGATTTAGCCGAAAATAATTGCTGACGATGTTTTGTTGAGAGTTTATGTGATCTGTAATTTCTTCAAATCTTTGAGTCATTTGATGGTTAAGGAATGTTTGGTGCTTTGCGGCTTCCTGAAGATTAAGCTTGTCTGACCGTAACTTTTCGATTTTGACGTTAAGACGGACAGCATCATTTGCGTCTATGTTGCCGGTAAGAAATTTGATGGCTGTTCCCAGACCATTGATTAGCCCACGTTTGTTTCGATATTTAGGTAAGAGTGATCCTAGTTTAGTTTGTAGTTCGTACAGTTCAAGCTTAGTTGTTTCTAATGTATCTTTTAGTTCATGTATGCTTTCAAGTCTTGAGAGTGTTTCTTCAATTTTATCTAAGATTGTTTGATACGTTTTCATTTGTACGATGTGTATGAAGTCCTTGTTCATTCGTTACTTTAGCCGTCCCTAGTTGTGGTGGTAGAAGTCCCCGGTTGTTGCGTAGGTCGTGTATTTCCAATCTCTGTCCTAGTGTTATGGTCAACCTGAAATTTTTTGTTTTTCTTTAATTTAGATTTATGTAGTTTCTTGTCTTTATAAGTGATTATCGTTAATTTATTATTTCTTTTGACTTTTTGTCTTATAAACCGTGGAGTTAGTTTATTTCTCCTATTTTCCTTCCTAAACACAGTTTTATTTTACTCAAATGTTGCGCGGGGGTTCTCTATTTTCGTTCAATTTGTTTATATTTTTGTCTATTGCATTTTTAAGTTTGTTTTTAATAGTTGGATAAATTTTTTCTTGAAATTCGTTAAGTTGTCTTAAAAATTCATATTCGTTGTCAAATTTCACTTGTTTTAAAAATTCGTAGGTGCATCCAGTAAAGAGTTCGTACGGGAAATGGTTGGTTGCAGAGTGTATGGCATTATTGTACGTTATTACCGTTTCATTAAGGATGTCGTCATGGTCTCTGTCTCTTGTCTTGTTATATATAATGCGGTAAATTTCTGTTAAGCTTGAATGTACTCTTTCTACAGGAGAATTGCTGGTACTTTGTGAAAAGGAGGTTGTATGGAGTTGTATATCATATTGATTACAAAAATCCTTAAAGAGATTTGAAGTGAATTCAACGCCCTGATCGGTGATAAGACTTTTTGGTACGCCGTGGAGACTAATGAAATGTTTAAGGGATTTAATTATAGTTAAGCTGTTTTGTGCTTTTAGTGTGTACGTAGCAAGAAATTTAGAAAATTTGTCGATGATAGTAAGGACATTTTTATGATTTATGGTGTTGACGTCAATGTGTATGATGTCTAATGGTTTGCAAGGGGTAGGTAGTTTTTCGAATTCGTAGCGGGGAGGGTTTCTGTCGTATTTCATTGTTTGACAATCGTGACAATTGTTAATAGTTTAGTGATTTTATTTTTCATAAATGGCAAGTAATAAGTTCTCCTGAGATGGTTTGCTGTTTCATTTATTCCCCTGTGGTTAGTTTTAAAGTGATAATCATTGATTATTTTATCTTGTTCGTCATTTCCCTTAATATCTGTAAGTATGGATGTACAACGAATAAGCTTGAAGAGTTTGCTTCTAGAGAAAAATTTCGAGTATACTTCTTGAACGGTTTTGAACGTTTCATCATCTGTGAAAATAGCGTTAGTTTTGTTGGCAGCCAAAAACCTTTTTAAAAGCTCCGTAGTGTTTTCGATATTAAAGCTATTCATTTTGATGGTGCGACGTTGTTTATTCTTGAAAGGGACTTCCACTGTGATAGATGGCGGTCCGCTGCTAACTTTAAGTATAATTTGTAGATTAAATTCGTTCAAAGGACGTTCGGAGATGTAAATATGATCGTCCAAGTTTTCAGCAGTTGAATGAATTGTGCACATGTGGAGCTCATATCCTGTTTGTTTACACCGTGCAGATTGGTCTCTACCTTTGTAGGATCGGGTATTTTGATCCGGCTAAGTGCATCTGCATTAGAGTTTAGTTTCACTTTTTAATGTATCACCATGCAGTCGAATTCTTCCAATTTTAGCTTCTAGCGTATTAGCTTGGAATTTGGATCTTTCAGGCTCATAAGCCAAGTAAGGGGTTGGTGATCTGTGACTATCTGGAATTGGTGACCGAAGAGATATGGGTGGAAATATTTTGTAGCCCAAACTATGGTAAGTAGTTCTTTTTCGGTTGTAGAATAATTAATCTCAGTGTCCGTAAGGGTTCTACTTGCATAGCAGACCGGCTTGTCAGAACCAATTGGACCATGAGATAGTACAGCCCCAATCGCAAAGTTGCTTGCATCGGTAGTGAGAACAAACGGTTTGGAAAAATCTGGATACTGAAGTATGGGCTCATTTATCAGCAGCTGTTTACAAAGATTGAATGTTCTTACGTACTCTTCGTTAAGATCGATAGTTTTACCTTTTTTAAAACAATTTGTGAGGGGGGTGGGCAAAGTTTTTGATAAACTTACGATAATAGCCAAGCAATCCTAGGAATGCTGTGATTTCTGTTTTGCTTTTAGGGATGGGATATTCAGTGATAGCTTTACTTTGTCCTTGATCAAGGTGTAAAACTTGATTTGTAACAATATGGTCCAGAAAATTTACTTCCTTCTTCAAAAATTCCGACTTATCTAATTGAACTTTAAAGTTTGGTTCTCTGAGCTTGCCGAAAACGTTCTTCATGTTTTCCATGTGCTCTTTAAGTGACGTAGAGAAAACAATAATGTCATCGAGATATACAAGACAGATTTGTCCTTGTAAATCCTTCAAAACATTATCCATTACCCTCTGGAATGTTGCTGGGGCATTTTTCAATCCAAAGGGCATACGGATAAATTCGTAATTTATTTATTTATTTATTATATTACTTATTTATTTATTTATTTAAATCGATAGTGGAGAAATATAAACATTTCCCTAATTTGTCTAGAATGTCGTTAATGTTGGGGATGGGATATTTGTCGCTGATGGTCTTTTCGTTAAGCTTTCGGTAATCAATTACCAATCGCCATTTCTGTTTCCCATTAGCATCTTTCTTTTTTGGGACAATCCGAATCGGAGAGCTACAAGGTGAAAAACTAGATTTTATTATTCCTTGCTCTAACATTTCCTGGATTTGTGCTTGAACTTCCTTTTTGTGGATGAAGGGATACCTGTATGATCTCGTGTAGATGGGTATGTCGTCTGTTGTCCAGATGCGTTGCTTGATATTGTTTGTAAATGTGAGATTATCCCCTAATTTGAAGAAAATGTCTTCCTATTCTTTACATAATTGAAGGATTTTTTCTCGATTTAATGAGAAGTCCGAATCAGGTTGTTTTTGTCGCAACAGTTTATAGGGTTTAAAAAACTGGTTGATATATTAAAATTTTTTACTTCGCAAAGGTCTGCTTTATCGAATTTCCGAACTTTAAGAGTTTGATCTACATACAAAATTTCGTCCTGGTTCGAATTATTGATTACTTTAATTATACTAAACCAATTTCTAGCCTAGTAGATACCTTCCGACGTGGTTAGGTTTCGGGAAATTATGGTTTTAGGTAGATATATTTCTCCATTTTCAATATCCACCGGTATTTTTGCTAAACATTTTGAATGAGCTGGGACGGTGTATTCAGCTGAAACGAAGTTGGGTTTGAAAAGAAGAGGTATAACTGAATTTCCAGTTATAAGCGTTTTGTTTCCCAGATCAACTTTGGCTGACAATTTAGATAATGCGTATAGTTCTGAAAGGCCATCGAAGTACTTGTGGAATTTGAAAATAAGAAAATGTTGGCTACCCGGCCGGTTGAATTCTATAAAAGTGGGTAAGGTGATCCGCTTGCACAAATGATGATTATTAAGGATTTTTGTAATATTGATAGGGTCTATGGTCTCTAGATCTTCCATGCGAACAAATTCTGGATTAAGAAAGGATGCAGAAGCTCCTGTATCTATTAGAAATTTAAGTGGGCGACCAAATGGGGAAGATATATTTATATAGGGAAGGGTTGATCTGTTTTTGTTAATATCTACGTACCCGATAGGGTCATCGAGGCTGTTGATAGAAAATTTAGGTCCGCAATTTCATTGTCTTGAATTTGTTCGGGTTGTTCGTCCAGGTATTTGTCTTCAGGCTGTTGATTGAAGCATTTGTCTTGTACGTGTTCTAGTTGTTGATTAAAGTATTAGTCTTGCATGTTGTCGTTTTTGTAGTAGTTATCGAGATTCTGAAAATTTGTACTCAGATCCTCGGAAGAATAAACATTAAATAGTTCTTTTGAAGTGAAGTTTGGAGGTCCAGTTGGTCGAAAGTAGTTATTTTGTTAGTGTTGGTTATGCCGTGAATTGTATGTTTGTCTGGAATAAGAAAAACCTATCTCCATTGGTTCAGGCTTAGGTTGTTGTCGACTAGGTATTTGTTGCCAGTTAGATCCCCTTGTAGGCGAAAAATTTGCATTTTTCTGCAATGTTTGACTGGCTTGAATGTTTGGTACTGTTTTATTGTAGTGCAGTATTAAGTTTTGCCTTATTTGGGACCAATCGAAAGGTGTTCCGTACATGTTCAATACATCGTTGGCCAGCCCATCTATCTTATTCCGTATGGCTCGAAGTAAAAGATTACCGTAAGCTGTACCTTCCGTGCAGGAAATTAATGAACGAATTTCCTCAACATTGTGAAGGAATTCGAACAAAAGTTTAGGGTTCCCATCGAACTTCGTTAAATCTTTTATGGCGTTCGGCACACGTAAAGCATTTGCGATATCGTTTGGAGTGATCACCGCATTCCCTCCGGTAGACATGCTTAAAACACCAAATGATTCAAAGATATTTCACTCGAATAAATTAGTATGTTTCTCTTGAAATAATAACAAATTTAAGGAAAAATTACAGTATCACTTCCTCAGACTTTGGCAAATACACAAATAGACACACAAATAAACGCAAAATTTAGGCACACAATTGATCACCTTCAATAAAATTCCTTAATTACACTTTGGATAAGTTGTTAAGTTGTTAAAAATATAATATTTAGTTTTGATAGTGAAAAAATTATATGGTGAAAGGGAAGAAAAGGAAACAATATCCAACTTACATCAGATTTGTTAAGCTTATGATGAAAAGCTTCATCGTTGACTTTTCTGCCACTTTTTCCTTTTTGTTTTTCAACACTGATTCTAATGGTCACTAGTTGATTTTGACCTTCGATTTCGAGAAAGTAGGCTTTCCGATTTTCTAACTTCGATATACCTTCGAAACTTTTCGCGATACAATAATATGTTATATTAGTTTAGGCGAGTTATGTTTCTTATCACATTAATTATAGAAGAAAACAAGTTTTCTATGAATACGTCTTTATTATTCGACAGCTAAGAACATCATGAACATAATGAATATTTTATTTTAGTAAAACGGCAAATTTAAGTGTGCTTACGATGCACCAGACAATTGAATATGAAACTTTAGGAATTTGCAAAAATAGGTTGAGCGGATATGATGTGCAGACAAATATGAAACTTTTGTATTACATTTGCAAAAACAAGTTAGGTGAGGAAATGTGAGTTGTGGGTCACGTGGACGTAGCGTTGAACCTGGTGTGATTTGGGCGATGGGGTTACGATGACCTTGTGGACGTAACTCGCGCTTTCTTTTTTTACTTTTGGATTTTTGCGTAGAGGCAAGATGACTGATCGACAAAAAATTTTTCGAGTAAAAGTTGCGAGCATCAGTTGGAGTGAAAAGCGGCCGAATGTAAGGGAAATTTAAGGGAATTAAAGGAATGCACCAGTGGGCGGACAAGAAGGAGCAAGCATTGAAAAATTGGGCAAGGCGGCGTTGACGAAGTTTCTGGGGAAGAAACATATGGCGGTGGCTGCATTAAGAAGCGGAAAGAAAGGGGCTCCTGTTTAGCTTAGGAAAGAAGAGACAATAAGTGCCGTTTCATTTGTCATTAAACAATTTTGTAGATGAGAATTACTTCGAAATACTACACATGGCAAATCAGTTTTAACGTAGAAATTATATTTTCTTGTCTTCTTATATAATTAGCTTTGATTTTAAAGCGTATTAAAAGTGTGGCTTGAGGAAACATTTTCCGGGTCGTAACTCAGGTCAAGTAGCCTGACATATTATCTGAAGTGGTACTGTTTGGCAAGTTGAGTCTGAATTTTCATCCCTTTCTCCCCGTAATAGTGGCAAGGGTATTTAAAGTTCCGTTCTGCTTGTGTGAGGAAACCTGAAGTGGTTGTGGCGGTGGAACTACGTAGAAGAGTGCAGGCGTTAGATAGGTAGCAATAGCGATAAGGTAGTTACGAGAGCCATACAAATTTAGCATGTCGGTCGTTTTCCTGTTTGGGCGACCTTTGGGAGGCTTGGTGAACCAAACGAGTAAGTTGGTCGGAACGAAAGAATCTCATCCGCAGTAGCCCCAATTAAGCTTGGCCACCTGGAATACTTATTAAACCATTCAGCTCAAGAAGAAGGAAGTCCTTTCGTGCACCTGGAAGACCGCAACCTACAAACTAGTATAAGATTCCATGACTGTAGCTTAACTTAAAATATTTCAGTATATTACCAAAATGTAAGAGGGGTAAGCACCAAGCTTGATAAGCTCTTTTTATCGTTACAGCTCAATGAAGATGTATTTATATGTCTTACGGAAACCTGGTTACATAGTAACATCTTAAACGGAAATTCCCCTTGATTTTGATATGTACCGTTGTGATCGGGACTTGGACTCTGCAAATAAAATAGATGGAGGTGGTGCTCTTGTAGCTGTTAGTAATATGGTGCGCAGCTCTCTTTGTGCTGATTTTCGCTTTTCCCAGGTTGTGGATTGTGTGATTGTCAAGATCTTCCTTCCTAACAATACACCTTTATTAGTTTCCTCTGTCCACATACCTAGTAACTCTCCTTTGTATGTGTATGAGACATTCTTTGACGAGTTTTCTTCTTTTGTCTTATTGCATCATCCGCAATCTTTAATTCTTATATGCCGTTTCAAGCGTTGTGGTACTGAAGAATCCAGAGCCCGTTTTTGTGATCTACGTCTTGTAGCAAAAAAAGAACTAAAAACTGCAATGAAAAACTACTCCAGTAGCTTGGAGAGTTCCCTCATGGCAAATAATGCGAAACCATTCCGGTCATACATTAGATCCTTCAAGCCCTCCTCTTCTGTCCCTCCTTCAGCCCACTGGAATAATATAATTAGCTCTTCTCCACAGGATATTTCCAACTTGTTCTCTCAGTTCTTCTCGTCAACTTTTAATCCTTCTTCTCATGTCTCCGATCCCGTTAATACACCTGTACGTCACTCCATCGACATTTCTTCACTTTTCACTGACCATGTGGAAGTTGAATCCCTCATTAGTTCCTTAATCCTCACCTGGTCTTTATGGCTTACTGAATATTTTTGTCAAGTCATTAGCGTCTTCACGTTGTATCCCTCTGGCTTTTCTCTTCAACCTCAGTCTAAAGACTGGTATTTTTCCTACTTATTGGAAAAGAGCAAACGTTGTTCCTACTCTCAAAAGTGGTGATCCTTCTTCTGTGTCCAATTACCGTCCTATTTCCTTAATTTCCTGTTTCCCAAAATTACTCGAGCGTCTGGTACATAACCGGCTTTCAGTTTCATTTACCCTTTCTTGTCGAAGGAACAACATGGGTTTCTCAAAGGTCACTCTACGACCTCAAATTTAATTGAATTTACTGACGTCAGTGCTCAGGCCCTAGATAATCGATTGCAGGTTGGTGTCATCCTCACTGACTTCTCGAAGGCGTTTGACACGGTCAACCATCAACTTTTCTGTTACAAACTCAAAACGTTTGGTATTGCTGGCCCTCTCTTATCATGGATGGACTCCTACTTGTATTCTCGTATATGTTGTGTTAGTTACTGTGGAACTACCTCTATTCCATTCTATATACCCTCTGGTGTTCCTCAAGGTTCCATTTTTAGGAGGCAGCAAACCCCAGAAACACTGTCAAAGTCAACATCACAGGTTAAATCATCGGAGACAGATGACAGATGGACTAATGAATGAAAGAAGGCAGAGTGCGTTGTGCAACCTGGCATTATTGCGGCCTTTGGGCACAGGAGAAGGACTATGCGCACCCCGGAGTATCCAGTGCAAGACGTACACAATCCGGATTAAGCTGCGACACCAATAGAGGCCAGTGTAAGACTGGGGGAGGGAGAAGTTTTGCCGTCGGCCGACGCCACTTCAAACGTCACCCAAGCGATAGAAGCAAAAGGGCTAGGAAACGGGGTCCTCTTCCAAGAGGTGGCGCCAAATAACACGATCGCCCTTGACCGCGCCGAAGAGGAGCGGCTTACTCGGAAAGCGGGGACTATCGTCAAACAACTGAGGGCTGCCTGCGAAGTGCAGAAGAACATAGGCAAGAGTGTCAGGAATGGCATTCTTGAACTGGAGGAGCTTTTTGGCCGCATAACGCACTACAGGCGGAGGTGGCTTTCAACCGAAAAGCACCAAAAAGACACGCTCTCCCTCGAGGCATCAGTCGGTCCCAGCAGCAGCAAAAGAATGGCCGGTAGCCCAATTGAAGGCAACCGTGAGAAAAGGAGGAAGGACGAGACCATAAACGAAGTTGTCACTCCAGGCGAGGAGTTTCATGTAGTGCGAAACAAGGCAGCGAAAAAAGCGGTCAAAAAGCTACTCCTAGAAAAAACAGACAAAGAGCTCAACTGCGAAAAGAACAAAGAACCCCCCGATATACCGCAGAAAACAAAAAGCAAACCGCGGTGCAAACCCTTGCGAGAGGCACTGCTTATTAAACCCACTAAGGGCCAAACCTACGCAGATGTCCTCCGTGAAATTAAAGGAGCGGTCAAGCCAGACGACACCAAAGCTGCCATCAAAGCAGTTCGACCAACCCAGGCCGGTGGCCTGCTGGTGGAATTCAGGCCAGAGGCCACAAACAAAGATGCATTCCGTGACGCGGTTCAAAAGGTTCTTGGAGATGCGGCAACCGTTGCCTCGCTCGAACCAATGGCCACCCTGGAAATCAGGGACCCCGACTGCGTTACGGATAAAGGTGAAGTAGAGGATGCCATTAGGAGGGACTTCCCCAGCTTAAGTGAAGTCAAGGCAAGATTGACACGTGAAAACACAAGGGGGCAACGCATGGCTATTGTTGAACCTACTAGCTGATAAAGACGCCCAGCAAATCCTGGCGAAAGGCAAAATTAAGATAGGTTGGGTGATCTGCAGGATACGGAGAAGAGCGATTCCTATCCGCTGCTTCAGATGCTTCGAATACGAACACACCGCGTATGGCTGTAGGGGACCCGACAGGAGATCTTGTGCTACAAATGTGGTGAAACGGGGCACAAAAGGAAGGAGTGCACGAACGAGGCAAAATGCATTCTTTGCAAGGATGCTAAGCTAGCACCCGGCGACCTCAAACATGAGCCGGGGACAGGGAGATGCTGGGTTTTCAAGGAGGCCCTAACTAAAGCCAAATCGATACTCAAATGATCCGTATCCTGCAGGTCAATTCGCACCGAAGCACAAACGCCCAGGACCTACTTTAGCAGTTTGCGAGGGATAAGAAAGCTGACTTGCTGTTGCTGAGCGAGCAACATCATAAAAAGGACTCGCAAGCGTGGTCCCTGACGAATCTGGTACCTCGGCCATCTGGGTTCGAGACAGCGCCCGCCTTCAGGTGCAGGGCCATGGACGCGGGGATGGTTTTGTGTGGGTGCGGTGTTCAGTATTTATCTGACGCCTAACGAGGCAACGCCATCTTTTCGAAAGAAACTCGATGCCCTGGAGGACGCTGTCTCGAACACAGAGGGCCACATGCTGGTCGGGGGAGACTTCAACGCTAGAACCATTGAATGGGGTATGCCACAATCCGACCCAAGGGGAAAGCAAATCTTGGACATGGCGGCCAGAACAGCGCTTTTTGTCCTAAATACTGGTAACACCCCTACTTTCCGCCGCTGGGGTTGCGTAGGAACCATACCCGATGTGACACTCGCTTCGGAGTCCCTGTTACCTAGAGTACACAACTGGCGAGTACTAGAGGACTACTCGGCTAGTGATCACCAGTATATAGCGGTTGGGATTCACGACGGTGTCACTTTGCGTGCATATGCCCAAACTTCAATCCTCGGATGGAGGATTGGGAGGATGGGCGTTGAAAGGTTCGCTGACGCGCTTACGGCAGGCGCACCGTTGCTGGGAGCTCCGCCAGGGAGTGGAGGGCCTACAGCCAAGGACTTGGTGAACTCAACTATGAGTACCATCATAACTGCTTGCGAGTCTTCCATGCCCCGTCGGAGACTCCGACACGGTAAGCCTCCAGTATACTGGTGGTCAAACGAGATCGCCAAACAAAGAAGCGAGTGTCACAAACTTCGGCGAGAGGCCCAGCGGGCGCGAAAACGGGAGGAGGCAGACACTAGGCTAGCAGCATACAGGTCCGGCAGGAAATATCTTTGCAGGCTTATTAACAAGAGCAAGGCCCGATGCTGGCAAGACCTCATGGACGATGTAAATAGGGATCCGTGGGGCCTAGGTTACAAGCTGGTCATGCGAAAACTTGGTGCCCAACGGAAGCCCTGCTTACATGAAGCAGAGAAGATGGACGAGATCGTACGGGCACTATTCCCCACGCACCCTGTCCGTGTCGATTCAGCTCATGCACAAACACCAATAGAATGCTCACCTTTCACAATGATGGAACTGGAGCAGGCAATTCCATCCATGAAAGCAATGAAGGCACCGGGACCAGATGGCGATCCTGCTGAGGTTTTGCAGCTTGTCTACAAGCTTTGTCCTGACTTGTTGCTCAGTATCTTCAACGCTTGCCTTTACGAAGGTGTATTTCCGGAACGCTGGAAAGTGGCGAGGCTCGTACTGATCAGCAAGGGGAAGGGAAATTCCAAGTTGGTGTCTGCATACCGCCCGTTATGTATGCTAGACACGGCTGAGAAAGTGCTCGAGAAACTCATCAAGGGAAGACTCACTGACGCGGTCCATTCTGCCGGGGACCTATCTCCACGGCAGTATGGTTTTAGAGCAGGTCGCTCCACTATTGACGCGATAGTGGAAGTAGTGAGCGCGGTCCAAAGAGCCGAGGCTCACTGCCAGTCAAACAAAGAGGTTGTGTTGCTCGTGACGCTTGACGTTAGAAACGCCTTCGATTCCGCTAGATGGGCGGATATTCTGGAAGCACTGGAAAACTCTTTTCAAGTTCCAGAATATCTGATGCGGATTTTGAAGAACTACCTGACAGACTGGAGCCTGCTCTATGAGACGAAGGAGGGTCGGCGGAGAATGGAAATTACATTGGGTGTTGCACAAAGCTCCATCCTTGGCCCAGACCTGTGGAACATCACGTACGACGGGCTACTGAGAATCGAGCTGCCAGATGAGTCGCGCTTGATCGGCTATGCAGACGATGTCGCGGCGCTAGTTGTGGGACGCACTGTTGAACAAGCGCAACTCAGACTGGGTATGCTAACGCGCCGAGTGAGGGACTGGATGACTGCTCGCGGGTTCAGCCTAGCTTTGGAGAAAACCGAAGTAGTCATCTTGACAAAGAAGAGAATCCCTAGGGTAAGGATGATCAACATCGGGGAAGCACTCGTTGAGACGAAACTAGCAGTGAGGTACCTGGGCATTTTGATCGACTCGAAGATGCGTTTCTCCGAGCAAATCAGGGCAATAGCTGAAAAGGCTGCAGCGAGTGTTTCGGCTCTCAGCCGGCTAATGGCCAACATAGGGGGTCCCACCTCATTAAGAAGGAGACTTCTGATGAGTGCAGTACAATCTGTGCTGTTGTACGGATCGGAAATATGGTGTGAGGCTCTCAACAAGGGGCTGTATCGAAGGGGCTTGGCACAGCTGCAGCGACGGGGAGCGCTGCGGATTGCATCTGCATATGGGACTGTCTCGGAGTTGGCAGTGCTGGTCATCGCAGGAGTGATACCCATTGCGGAGGAACGAATGCGACAGAGATGTTGTCGCCCACGAAGAACGAGAACGCTTACTCAGTGATTGGCAACAGTCCTGGATGAGCGATACAAAAGGTAGGTGGACCGCACGGCTTATTGGTGACCTGAGGCCGTGGCTCAATCCAAGGCATGGTGAGATTGACTTCTATCTAACTCAGCTACTGAGTGGACATAGATACTTTCGGTCTTACCTGCACAAGATTGGTAAGTCACGGTCTCCTGACTGCATATTCTGTGCTAGAGAGGTCGATGATGCCTACCACACATTTTTTGTATGCAAGAGGTGGGAAAGGCAGCGCGGTGACCTCATTGAAGAAATGGGAGATCTCTCTCCGGATGAACTCACTGGAGAGATGCTCACATCCGTTGACAAATGGAACTGTGTGGCACATTACGCTCGGGCAGTCCTTAAGATAAAAAGGAAAATATATGAGCGCCTGGAGGCGTCCAGGGCGGAGGGGTCTCTTTTCTAGAAATCCCTGTCCCTTCCCCTCCTTCCGTTGGAAAAGGGATCGCTGTAGCCCGGTGGCGCCTAAACGCGTAGAGGAATGAGGCTTAGCCCGAAGTAATGTGTCAAACGGTTCCAGGCTAGGTTCTCAGATTGACAGGGGAGGTGTTTAGTGGGTAGTCCAAGGGTATCCTCAATGGGAGTCCCACTCTGCCAGACTCGGCGGGCGTAAATGCCTTCACCTCCCTGCCACAAAAATAAAAAAAAAATCTAAATCATTCTCCGCTGACTTTCACCTATATGTTGAATGAAGTCCCACTCGCTGCTGTGAGCTCTGCTAAGGAGCTTGGCGTTACTTTTGATACTAAGCTCAATTTTGATGCACACATTCTAATCGTGACTACTAGGGCCTCGACAATATTGGGACTTATTTTCAGGCATACTCATAAATTTAACAATATATCTACCCCCATCCGATTGTTTATCTGTCTTGTCCGCCCTATCCTCAAATATTGCTCTGTAGCTTGGGCTCCCCAACACTCCTACCTCATTGACTCGTTAGAGAATGTCCAGCGTAAATTTACTCGTGTCTTGTTTTATAAATTCAAAATCCCATATTAACCCTATGGCTGCCGTTTATCTTTCCTACGTTTGCCTACTCTGTCTTCCCGTCGCATGTATCAGTGTTTTCTGTATCAACTCTGCCACAATCAAATTTCATTATCATTGTTTGCAGACTTACGTGTTCGTCTGCAAACATCGTGTTCTTCTCGGGCAAACAATTTATTCATGCCCGTACAAATTTATATTTTCATACTCTCACTATACAAATGGTAAGGAATCATGATAAGTTTGAACTTGGCCCTTTTTCCGAAAAGCTTGATATCATCCTTCTAACTGAAATCCACCTCAATTTATTGCACTCCATGATATTCAAAGATTTGGAAAACATCAGAAACGATGGGGCAATAGGTGAGGGGAGAGGTGACACCGGGATATTAATGAAAAGACACAATTTTTTTCCAAAATATTGAAAAAGTCGAATTCAAAAGATTTGAATCTTTAAAAGTGTCCGTTATCAAGATTTCACTGCCAGATGGGGATAACCTATTCGTTACTTTTGCCTATGCAACTGGTCGAAATGTTCTAAAGTTCAAGTAGGAGCTCAATTCCTTGTTTGAAATACTCGAATTGAACAGGCTACACAGTTATTATATTCTTCCTAGTGATCTGAATGCCAAGCATACATCATGGCTGAACGCCACTAATAATCCAAGAGGTGTATTCCTGAAATCGTGGATAACAGAGAACCAAATTGACTACAGGTGCAATCTATGTGAGTCGGAGCTCCCCAAATACCCTGGAACAAATTCATATTTCGACCTCTGCATTGCTGACGCAAGACTTGAATTCAATTTTAATGATCCTCAACGGAATCTGCAGGTGCTTCCTTACGAAAGTGACCATAACACAATCGTGATAGAAATCAATCATCAAAGGGATGATCTCTTCCTCATTCCTGTTCAACATGAAAATTATCGGTTGAATTTCAAAAAAACAGACTGGAGAAAGTTTCAAAAGAAGTTTGATTGGAAGTGCCAGAAGCAGTGTCCTCCTTCCGATAATGGCAACTCTTGCTTGATGGTTTCTTAGGACAGGAATCTATCTAACGATGAAATAGATCATTATTTGTCGAAGTTAGAGAAGCTGACGTTGAAAACAAAGTAGTTCCTAATATTAATTATAGCTGCAATGCGCTCGACACATGAATCGTATGGACGAACAATGGATACCCAAAAAGGTATTTGCCGAGAAAACTGAGGGCCGGAGACCAGTTGGGAAACCGAGGAAACGCTGGTCTGTCCCGATTGACGAAAACAGTTTATCGCCGCTCGAATAACGAAACTGGAGGACCCGGTCAATGGACTGAGACAGTTGGAGGCGCTATTTGCAGGAACTGAAGGCCCAAGAGGGGCTGTAGTTCTACGAAGAAGAACAAGATTAAATATCGAAACCACATAGAATGATATGAAACACCAACCATTGTAAGGTTGAAAAGATTGAAAATCCTTCTTCTCACACGCATCAACAATATTTATCGGTGACTTTGGACGACAGCCATTCCTCGTTGGCTGTGTTGAAATCGCACCTGAAGAATGTCCGGAACTTAATCCGTTCATTATTCAGAAGTGTGGTCAGCAATTAATGGGCGGAGGAATTGAGGGGTAGTAGCCCACAGGACCCAGATGGCGTTTTCGCGAAAGTGAATAGCATATTTCGTAAGAAGTCTCGAGTGAAGGTATCGAATCTTGAATTAACTAGTGATAGGGTAAATCTTGTCGATATGGCTGGTATCGAAATTGATAGAAGATAGAAACAGGATTATGTGTGATGGATTGCGGAAACTTGCCCTGATCTGGAACACACTTTGAATGAGCTAATCTACCAAAACCTAAGAGAGGGAATGAAATATTTGCAGGGGTCGTTGAAGCATCAATTTCCGCCTGAATGGCAAATCTTTTCTTCATTGCAATGAAATATTAACAACTGACCTCCTATCGAGCTTAAATCTCATAGATTCTTTTGTCAGCTATGCAGACTTGTGTTTCATATTTGGCAGAATAAACAACAAAAAATCATGTGGTACTGACAGTATTCCAAAAGTAGATCTCCGACATTTGCCTGAAATTGCTATTAGGAATTATTGCATATTGTTCAACAACACGTTGAGCAATTCATATTTCCCAAGTGAGTGAAAAAAGGCTAACGTATTTCCACTCTTGAAGAAAGGAAAAGAATCTTTGAGTCCTAAAAGCTATCGCCCAATCTGCTTGCTGCCTAACACCAGCAAGGTGCTGGAAGTGAATTGAGAATCGAGCCTCTGTGCCTTCTCAAGGCAATGATATTGAGTTGAAACATTTTATCCCTTCATATTTCAAATATATGACAATCAAAGAGGATTCGTATCCTGAAACTAAAATTTTATAGTACTCATAAAAACGATTAAAATAAGAAATGTTAGGCCAATCATCTTTCAACTCAACATGCGCTCGTCTTGCGTGATGTAAATAAAATTTTCAAAAAAACAAAGAAAATCTCGTAACGCGTACTATACAAAATGCTAAAATAATTGTAAATAATATTGTTTTCAAGATTCATAATTTAACAAATATTGACGAATTTTCTTTCACATTTTTACCCATTTGAACAAAACTCACCATTTCAAACAATCGGTGAATTTCTCGTGGTTTTTTTCAACAAAAATATTATATTGTCTTGAGTTTTTGCATCTTTAAATTCATTCCTGTCGAGAATTTGCAAGCAGATTGCGACAATTGGTTCAATGAATCCTAAAATTGCTTCAACTCCTGGGATGAAGCCAATTTTGAAGCTTCTGATAACGGCATTGTTTCCATTATGTCTAGTTGTAGGGAGCGGTTTCACAGAAACAACGAAGTCATTTTTCTCTTGGAGAAGATTAAACTGATTTGTATTGATCATGAAATGTTCCGTAATCGGGTGATTCTTGAGGTCGTTGGGCTCCACATCTATCGTAGGTCCTCAGGTTTCCAGTATCAATTAATGCAGAGCTTAAAATAATATTATTGTCCCAAGGCTCGTTCAGGTCCAACAGGCTGATACTGCTGATTTTCTCCAAGTCCGAAAATATGTGTGATTGGTGGCACCAGTTGCAGTTGCACCGGGACGGGAAGTGTGTGTATTTGGTTCGCAAGAAAAAAACCCTTGGAAACTTAACATTTTCCGCTAAACTGCCTTGCTTATCTCCTTCACCCTCGCCAACTATCTGTTTCGATTTGGGACCACTTCTTTGCAAAGTTCATTTATTTGGCTGGTGGGTGACTTGGTTTTAGATTTCTTGGCTCTCTCCACAACAACAATGACAATGACAAATACATCAAGAGTCGACATTCGCAAAACTTTGTTAGTAATAGTATGGTGTATCAAATTTAAATTTTTTTGAATGAAATCGTGAGGGTACATTTTAATTCAATGATATTTGATATCGATAGAATTTGGTATCCACAGCAATCATGGAAATTTCAGAAGGATCGAATCGTACATAAACAAGTTATGGTAGTCTGTATTTTCCCGTAATATAACAACATCAATACATGACTATGGAGCGATATTTACTTCCAGTGGACTCAGATACTACGGGTTTGTTAGGATTTGTATCAAACGATAAATATCATGAATACCTTTGAGATATCAGTCAAAGAGTGACATTCGAAATCGTAAAACAAAATGGTGACAGTTTTGTATGAGAATATTGAGTAAATTTGTGTTATATTTCCCTAACTTCAGTACTCAAAGTACAGGCTGTTGACTCTCGATGAAACTAAACATTGTACATGTAAGTGACACATTTATGGTAGTAGGTTCAACAATCCGATACCTTAAGGTCAAAATTCATTCAACTGACATTTTCCCCAGGAAATTCATGTGCGAACCCTTCAACTCAATGAAATTTTATGCTCTATCAAAAATCTCAAAAGTCTTCTATTGGCCTGCCCAACTCTGGATGGAGTTTGTTCCACCATCAAAGCCCAAAAGAATAATATATCGCCAAGCATCGATGAGATTCTAGTGGAGCTAATTAAATATGGTGGCAGCAGTGTCCATTAAACTATTCACAATGCCATCCAGCACATTTGGCATCCGGAACATATGCCGAAAATGTGGAGCCCTATCCACAAAAAATTTGTCAAGCTACAGTATGAAAATTATAGAGGCATATCACTGCTTTGCACGGTATACAAAATATAGGGTTTTCAATTCAAGATGTAACAGTAAATAAATAAGTTTCGATAAATTGATCATGAGGCGTGCTATGTGGCTAGTGGCACTGTCTTGTTGAAACCGCATATCGATGATATCAAGTTCATGCATATTTTGGCCACAAATAATCTTCCAGGATAACACGATAGATCTCTCCATTGATAGGTAACATGATAGCCGTTTTCATCCATGAAAATAAAGTCTAATCACACCTCTTGTGTGAAAACCGCACCAAACAGTAATTTTTTGCAATTACAACGGTGTCTCAAGAAGCGCATGGCGGTTCGTTGCTGCTGAATAATGCATATTTTCCTTATTAACAAAGTCATTGAGCCAGAAATGAACATCATTTCTGAGGATAATTTTTCAATCATAGTAACTAATAATAGCTTTTAATAATTTCAAAATTTTGCTGGTTCGAGAACTTTACCATGATGAAAATGTTGACATTAACTAACGTTTTGACATTGACAGTTCATTTAAAAAGTATATATTTTCAAAGATCTTACAAAATAAAATCGGAAGATTATTGAGGAGTATCAAGGTACTTTTAGAGCAAGTAGATCAACAATCGCGCCAATTATTTACTGTAAAACAGGTACTTGAAAAATGCTGGGAGTTCAACACAGATGTACACCAACGAACGCACTATAATCCTTTATTAATTTCTATGCGCGTGACCTTATATTAAAGAATTTCTCAACAAAAGAAAGTGAAAGTGATGATGACACATTTCTATCTGAATATTTCATGCCCTATCTGCATAAGGTAGTAGCCCATGTGATGTAGTGGTTAGAGGGATAGCTGAGTAAGGCAAAGGTCCTCAAATTCAGTTGAATAAAACGTAATTTGTTTCGAGTAATCCTTCGGTCAGATCACTCAATTACCCTGGCGCTTCTAAAGACTTGATACCATAGGCCAGTCAATATAAATCAAAAATACTGGCAATCCAGAAAGTGAACTGGAGTAGAAATGATATTCAAGATATGAGATCGTTCACAATATTCAAAAGTGGGAAGCCTACTGGAAAACAAGAATTCAGAGTGGTCTTTTTCGTGGACAGGGAGTTCAAATCACACTTTATTGATTTTAAGGCAATCAATGAGCGGTTGTGTGCGATACGTATATGAGTAAAACTGAAATTTTTCCAAATTAGGCTGGTAAATATACGTGCCCCCACCAAAGAAAAGGACGAAGAAATGAAGGAAACGTTCTACAATCAATCACACTGCCTACAAACGATTCAAAAATAATTCTGCGTGGTTTCCACGCTAAGGTTGGCAATGAGCTATCTCATCGGGGAATGACTGGAGGAGATAGCCTCCACGATGAAACAAACGACAAGGGCCAGCGCCTAATTGAGTTTGCATATAGTAGAAATCTAGTCATACGTTCGACTTGCTTTCCACATTGATGCATAGTCAAAATAACCTGAATATCACCGGATGGGAACATACAAAATCAGATTGAAGATGCTCTCATCGAATAACGGTAGGCCTCGAGTATACATGACGTCCATACATACCGAACAGCCAATTGCAACTCGACCATTATTTGATCAAACTAACCTACCGATATCATTACTCAAAGGCATATTTGGCGAAAACCAGCCCATATTAAAAATTTGACATCAAAAGACTCCAAACGGCATCCGTGGCCAAAACTTTCACGGAGACCCTCGACAAAAGGTTAGCTCCCATGCGTTAAGGCAAATCGCTGAAAACAAACAACGTGCTATGAGTGAAAGTAAAAGCGGCAATTAAGATCATCGGAGTAGATGATCAGTCATCAAGCCCAGTGCAAGAGAATTGATTCTTTTGCTGATGAATGCCAGGATGCATTAGATAGAAAGAATCAGGCGTATAAGCAATATTTAAGTAAGAAAATTAGGACTAAGAGAGGAAATTATGGAAACCACAGAAGACTAGTGAATAAGATAACGAGAATTTAGAAAAAAATACAGTGACGACCAATTAAGAAGTATCGATGTAATTCTAGCGAGCAACAAAACAAGATACGCATACAAAGTAGTGAAAAGCCTGAAGGTCTGTCGTGCTGACATCGGCAATATCATCGCTGATGAAACCAGGATTAAGGAGAGATGGGTGTCTTATTTCAAGAAACGAACGGTTAAAATAAGATTCGAGGAGCACACTACCGAGGCACAATTGGCGATGACGTGAGGAACCACGAGCAATGTTAAATCTTCAGTAGCAAAACACATTTGCGAAGTAGTGAAGGAAGTAAGAAACATGCGAAAACTGGACGTGTACGAATCATTGTGGATCATGAGGCAGCCAACCGAAACGAGACTCAACGATGACCTAGGAAATGGATACTCTAGGCTCCTGGATATGGTGAAATAGCGTAAGATGGTTTTCTATTGTAATAGTAATAATTAAAGTTACTCATGTAATAAATAATAAGTATTAGACCTTAAGCAATAATAAAATAACTAAACAAAGAAAAAGTACAAATTAATTAAGCTAAGAATAATATAAAGATACAAAGGCAATAAAACCCAATAGTAATTAGACCTTAAGCAGTTAGACATTAAGCAATTAGACCAGGTAATTAGAATTTGGTTACTATAAATATCCTCGAAAAGGCCTTGAAATCTCAGAAAATATTTGACACTGAAGAAGGGAGCAACTTATTTCCGAAATATATATTTGTCGGAAAAAAACAAAATAATAGTGTTTAAATGGAAAATATGATAAGACAGGATACTCACTACCTTATATTACCCGAAGCTGAGAAGCACAGTCGGTTTATGCAGCATATCTGAGTATTTTGTGCGGTAGCAAAAAAAAAATTTTTTAGGATATGTATGTCCGTCTGTTCCTGCTTGACAATTATGTGTTGGTGGTGAAGTCTCAAACAAGCATTCTGATGAAAACATTGTCTACAAGCTTTCATTGCTGATTGTGTCCTTCAAATCGCTAATTATGTGTAAAAATCTGCCAAGTATGTATCCTGAAAATTAATTTCATATTAGCAAAAATTTCACATGCTTTGATAACAATTCGAGTAGAGTATTCTTAACCTTCCTATACCCGCACCAAATGTATTAACATCCATACCCGCGCACGGTGTGACAGACCGTAACTTTGGCTCCTATTACCTGGTTATTTTTCTATGAGACTGTTTATATTTTTTTTTATTGTACAGGAACTACAGGATGCAATAAAACAAAAAATATCAATTGTTAGCATAAACTATTTATTACTTCAATGACTATCAGTCTTTCCACAACAGCGTAAAAATGCCACATTTTTTTCTTATAGCTAGGAAAACCAAATATAAAACTTTTTATTCTCAAAACAAACATAAAATATCTTTTAATTCTTAAAAGTCACATATCTTGAGATCCTTGTAACATAAATTTAGTTAAATACTAAAGTTTGCAAAGCAGTCAGAACATACCATAATAGCATGCTCTAAACAAAAATATTTAGCACAAGAAGCGCTGTTGTACCGCGTTTTTCTATTTTTCTTTGATGCACAATATCCATATCGGCCAATTATATTGCTGTTAGATGAGGCTGCAGATTCAGGGCCATCTAATTTGCATATTTCATTGAGTCTTTGCCTCAGTGACTTTGGCAGAGAAAGAGTGAGAGCTCGTCGCCTGAAGTGAGGATAGTCATAAGAAAGTGTCATAAGAAAGTGTTTCCAAAAACGTTCAGCGGCTAATCTTGTTGTTAGCATTATTTATTAGATATAAAATAAACGAATTTATTCCTGTCACGTTCATCAAACTGTAAAATATTACCATAAGCCACCCTATTTGTGCCTCGAGCGACATTATATGTCTCACACATTTTGTCGACCGTGTCAACTCCACCTTTAGTCACATTATAGTCCATGATGATGTGTGGTTTGCCTATCTCTTCATCAATATATTGATCATCGTGCATGCTGGACAAAAGTAAGACATTCTTGCCTTTTTCAGGTATATACGATACAAGACTGCAGTTGCTGCGATGTCCAAATAAACTAGATTTTTCAGCTCGACCTCGTAATTCAGTAAACTGTTTGGGTAGCTCTTTTTTATTTTCTTGCACAGTTCCAATCAGGCTCAGCTTATATTCATGATCGAGCTTAGCCAGCAACGGAACGCTTGTGAAAAAATTATCACATGTGATGTTACGACCACTGTTTCTGATACATTCACTTAGACGCAAAACTAGTTCTAAAAGCCGAGTTATCAATTTTATAGGGACCATCAGGTTGTTTTCCTACATACACTTCCATGTTTTGCGTATAAAATATCTCAGCGTCCGTCGAAGCATAGATTTTAATTCCATATTTGTTTGGCTTTGATAGGGATATATTGCCTAAAAGGGCAGTGACCTCTAAAAGCTTCAAAGTTTTCGTCGATTGTTACTAACTGTGACAAGCTGTAATATTTTTTGAAAGATTCTACGACCTCTTCAAACAACTCCCTGATGGGAGCTAGCTTATCGACTGCTTTACGTTCTGCACGAGTATCCTTGTCATCAAACCGGAGTAATAAATAAAATCTGTTCCAGCTCATAACTAGTCGAAATATTTCCGGGGAAGACCCGTCAGTTTTAAACAAATCTTTTGCATTGATTCGACTATTTCTTCTTACACCTGCAAAGAAAAAGAGACCCAACAACGATTCAATTTCTATTGCGTCGGTCTCTACGCAGTCCTTTTCTCGTGAAAACGTATCTTTTAGACGATTTATTTCTTTATTTGTGCACTGAACAATCCGTAAACAAACGCTTTCCGAGAAAAATAACCTCCATATTTCTAGCGGCTCTTTCGTGTTTCTAGCTTCACCTTTAGGGCCTGGAAGTTGTGTCACGAGATTTTTCATACGGCGTCTAACCTGGTTTGATCCAGGAGTTTTATTCCACCGCGTACGCCCGTCTTTTCCGATGTAATAATCTCTGTTAATTTCATAATCTTCTGACTCTGATTGAGAATTATCCTCTCTGTCCAAAGACTGAATTTCACCTTCAAAATCACGTGTTTCTTCTTGAGGTGGACTACAATTTTCAACTTCCCTATCAAACTCATCACCGTAATTGGAGTCTGAACTTTCCTCCTCCAACAACAATCGAATATGTTCATCATTCATTTTTGAAGCATTTATAACCTAAAAATTTCATAAATCGATACAGTAGTTGTTAAAAAAATAATATTCAGTTCAAATCAATACATAAAAACTAATGAATAACATATAAATACTCATAAACAAAAAAAAAATGACTTACGTAAAATGTTGATCGTATACCCGCGTCGGTGTCACAGACCGATCAAGCCGTAGTAGGCTACACGTCCTGCTCGCACGACTGCGTGCCACGTACTAACCTAAGGTGAGCCCCAAATCATGCAGCTAGCTGAACGCGCAACGTCTAAAAGTTCTTAGAAAAAAAGAGTATTTACGAAAAACTGTTTCGTGGGTCTCACACACATGTGCACGGGTATAGGAAGTTTAAGTATTACTAAGAATAAAGAAAATTTTCTAAGTTTAAGCAGAATAATTTGGCTCATTTCAACTGAATACTGTACGTATAATACCTTACAGTAACTGCAATACTATTCCACTCAGCTTTGCAGCAATCTACCCTAGCAACATAGGAAAAAACCAATTTCTAGGAAAATTCTACTTCGAACTAAAAACCTATCGAAAAACTCCATTCGCTCGGTGCCATTCACGTAATTGTTAAGAAGAAGCGTGAAAAAAAAATTTCGAGAAACTTTAATATTGATTCAAGAAAAACTACTTAGCCAGCGAATGAATTTTCTTTGGAACTTGTTGGAACGAAAACTTACTTATCGATCAAATTAGAGAATAACGACAAGGATAAAACAATAACGAAGACATTCACTTAAAATGAACTGAAGGAACTATCGGGGAAAAGTTTTACTGACACTAAATCGCTGGAAGACCATCCGCATCTCAACTTTATACTATATACGTGTACATATGCGTATCAAATAAGATTTAAAGACGTTTTTTGGGACTTTTTCCGTTTAAAGCAACTAAAGAATCTTTTTCATTTGAATGTTTTTCAACTTTTCACGACATTTAATCCGAATAGAGATATTTACTCATTTTCCTTTCATGTGGAAACATGATTTGAAAAATTCTGGTTCAGGACGTCCTAATAGACAGAGCATTGCTGAAAATTTATTTCTGGTGAAAACATTAACCAAATTGATGTTCGCCTAGTCGTATTGATTTTTTAATTTCTGCAGGATAGTAGTGATCTTTGCCTAGTGAAAATTTTCTCGAGCTTAAGCCCTGGCGCCAAAATATCTTCCAAACTTAATCTTGTTAAGACTTTACCGCTTGTTTTCTCTTATAGTTTTAGCAATATTAAAGCTCGTTCACTAGCTTCAATTCCAATTCCAATATTACGCACCTACCAATAAGTCACGATATTGCTTGAGCCCTCACATACGAGTATTGGCAAATGCGTGGATTCGTAAACCAATAGATTGAATCGTGGAGATTCATCATTTCCTGCTGACTCGGAGCAAATAAATTTGCCACCGAGCTCAATAAATTTGTCACGTCGGTTGACTGGCCGTATGATAAACATCCTGCCGATTCCCAAAGGAAAATAGGAAATATATCTGTCCCTGCCGATAGGACAAAACTGCGTCCACCTGACCACGGACAGAACTCCATTGATGAACATGTTTTTGGATGAATAACATCCCTTTCAACTGAGCCTGTCTACTCGGCATTCCCGTCAACTAACGAAAAAGGAAGGATTGCAAATATGTACTATATAACTTGTTGAAGGAAAACGCAAAATGGTAACAGTGGAGTGGCGGCGATGGCTCATAGTTTGGTAGATAGAGTTGGGTTGTAATTTTGTGTGGTTTTTGTAGTAACCGAATTGCAGAGAAGTGCTAAGGATTTATTTCTATGTTGATAATTATTTTGCGGCGGTTGGATAAATGATGGATGTAGCAGTTTCAGGGAAGTTGGAAGGATATCTCGGACTGAATTGTGGTTTGGTGATTTGACTTCACATTGAAATGGATGGACAGATGAATGAAATTTAGGCCACAAATGTTATATCATCGCTGCAAGTTACACCATATTTCATGCAATTGTGATGTTTGAACTAGATGAAATATTTAATCACGGATATTGCGTTATCCTGAAAAGCGCTTATGGTGTGATGAAATTTATGATGAATTGTTTTGTGCATTTGACTCGGCAGTTGCTAACTATATAGTTTGCCTTCGAGATGCATTCAAGAGAAGAAAATAGAGCAAATCAAATTTATTTATTGAACTGAATGCATGAAAAATTACGCTTACAGAATTTAAACTTAACTTTTCGTGTTCCTCAGATCCGCCTTCAATATAAGAAGCAAAGTGTAAAATATGAGGCACAAAGTGGCTTTATAGTGTTAGCTTGTTTTTAATTATAAAAAAAACTATAAATTTTATGCTTTGCTATGAACGTTTTAAATAATTTACATGAGAAAAAATTCAAGATGCAGAGTTTTACATAGGCAACGTAGGCTTTACATATACATTACACAGATAAAAAATGTGCTAACCGTAGATATAGAGAGTACAGGATCCGTAACCGGTCGCGAGAGCCGAAGCAATTAGCAACCTTCGCTAAAGTTGTGTGCAGTTTGAAGTGATATGTTTTTGTTTTTGCACTTAATTCACTCCTACACTCGTTCACGTTTATAAAGTTTTAAATTTTGAAGATCGTGGGTACGAAATCGGCACTTTAGTTCTCTGTTTTCATTAAAAACTTACGAATTTTTCATCGGTTTTGACACATGAGTTTTTTCGCCTCTACGAATTTCATGAGCATTGACGTTCAAGTTTTCTGTGAGAGAAAGTTGGTTGTGATGTACTCAAACTGTACTACGTATGATAACGAAAACGAGATCGTGGGCACGTGAAACGAAGTACTGTTGGCGCGCGCAGGTGTCAGTGGGGGAAGAGAGGAAAGAAAAACCTATCTGGGAACAAAGGGGAAGGAGAAGCAGAGGAAATCATATAATTTCAAGAGCGTAAGTTATTTAAAACTTATGTATGTTTAGATTTGCTTCCCACATGGATGAGTACAAAGATTCTCGTTGCTCGTCCATTTATTTATATGGCTTTGGTGCTAACATACGAGTATTAATGTGAAGCCTGAGCTCTTACAAACGCTTTTGGAACGTGCTGGATACTTTGGGACACGAAGTGATTGGTCGAATAAAGTAAAGAGGTGATTAGAAAATTTAGAAAAGCGCTGACCATTCAAACAATTCTTCAAGCGTGTAGTACAAAAGAAACATTAAAAAGCGACACCAGAGAAATCGCAGATCAAAGTCAAAGTCCAAAGCGCTTTATTTAATACTAATCGATATAAATTTTAAAAGAATATAAAGCAAATTTCAAACAATAACAATACAAAACTTAATGGCCCAAATAGCTCTGTAAACTTATACGTTATCATTAAACATATTTCTTCTAAAAAGAAAACTCTAGCAAATTCAATTAATTAAGATTATTACATATTTTTAAGAATTCAATTGGAAAAAGGAGAGAACATTATTTATAATCTTAACACAACAGTGAACTTTGATCCTACACCTAATATGTTTTAACTTAATTCTAATAAAATTCAATCAAAATACTTTATCTTCTACTGAAAAATTCCATAACAATGTTCCTAACCTAAGCGTTTAACCTTATTTCTAACCTCATATAATAAACATAACATATACTTAACCTTTACCTAATTTTTAACTTAATTTGTTACAAAAATAAATAACAACACTAAATGTAGCAATAATGAGCTAAAACTCAAAAAACTAAATAACGAAAAAATACAAAAACTGGAAATAAACACAAATAATTTAGACATTTTCATTCAGCCACCAATACCAGGATTGCGCTGTCTCAATTCGATCAGCTTCAATGAATCTAGCAAACGATTACCTCTACTGGAATTGTTGGTCTCGTGAACTCAAACTCGGAGGATATTTTATCTTTTTAACGGTGGCCCGTCGATATATGTGATATATGACTGGGATGCCGTCAGAATCAAAAACATATCGATTCATGTCCAAATACAGGAATGCTTCTGGAGGATCGAAGCCAGTAGCGAGGCAAGTCGCAATATACCCGTCTGTAGGGTAGAACGGCTGTGAAATCCAAGGATTTTTGCTCACAGCCACAGATCTTGCGATATGATTCCGAAGAAGTTTCAATATGAAGATATCGACTCTCGTCACTTGAGCGGTTTGATAAATTTTTCTTTTCGATATATAGTGCTTCCAATCCGTCTCAGGCTTTTTGTACAAACCTGTACATGCACGAAGACATTTCTTTTCGAAAACTCTTAATTTTTCCATAGTACTAGCACTGTGGTTGAACCAGATCTGACATCCATATGTCAAAACTGGTCTAACCAGGTTCTTGTCACAGATAATTTGGACCGTTTGATCAATGTATTTGGAATGAAAGAGTCTTCGTAGGGCCATGACTACTTTGAGTGCCTTACTGAGTATGATTTCCACATAAACAGATACTGATCGAGATAAAAACCGAGGTATCGAACACAGGATTTATGTGGAACTCGTTCTAAACTACCCTCACCAGCCATGATGTGGAAATCTTTCCAATTACGTTTCAGGTCTTGACTGACCCCCTGCAGCGTTGTCCGACACAAGATTGTTTCACACTTCTGCGCATTGATTTGATTTTCATTCGGAAATTGTCAGTGTACAGCTGCACATCTTTGAACATTTTTTGAAGATTGTTCTGAACGATTGTAGCTTTTCGATCTGCCGTATAGATGATCAGATCATCAGCAAATGCTACCAATGATCGCGCTAGCAAGACGTTAAAATCAAAGCCGTTCAATAGTTGGCGAATGAAGATTGAGAAGAGCACAGGTGCAGTAACTGTTCCCTGCTGGAGACCATTCAAGACCTTGAACTCGCGCATTGCTGTCAGATTTCCATCAGTTACAACAAACGATTTCCCGTACAACATATTACACATCATGGCAACAAGGTGTCTGGGGAACTTGTCCTGAAGGAGTTTAAAAATGAGTCCATCTAACCACACCGTATCGAAGGCTTTCTCTATATCATTGAGACATGCTCCAACGCATTGTCTATCATTTAGTTTCCAACTGATGTCTGAGGTTACTTTCGTTATTGCATGTGTGGTCGAATGCCTGGCACGAAAACCAAATCGGGAACTCGGCATCAACTCATATTCCTCAATGTGGGCGTTTAATGCTCTGTTGAGTATCACTTCAAACACCTTGCTGATGATAGGCAGCAAGCTGATTGGGCGATAGCTTTTCGCGCACGAAGATTCTTTTCCTTTCTTCAAGATCGGAAATACCTTAGCCTTTTTCCACTCATTTGGGAAATATGAATTGTTCAACATGTTGTTGAACAATATGCAATAATTCCTTATAGCAACCTCAGGCAAATGTCGGAGAACTACATTTGGAATACTATCAGTAGCACATGACTTTTTGTTGTTTATTCTGCGAAATATGAAACACAAGTCTTCACAGCTGACAAAATAATCAATAAGATTCAAGCTCGGTATGAGGTCAGATGTTAATGTTACATTGAAATGAAGAATTGATTGGCTGTTCAAGCTTGATTTGAGATCGGAAACTTTTGCGTCAACGACCTCTGAAAATATTTCATTCCCTCTTTCGCGGTTTGGTAGATGAACTCATTCAAAAGGGCAAGTTTATCCAATCCCTCACCAATAATCCTGTTTCCATTTCTATCCGGAGTCGTACTATCAATTTCGATACCAGCCCTATCGAGAAGATTTATCTCATCACCAGTGACTTCAAGATTCGATACCTTCACTGGAGACTTCTTGCGGAATATGCTATTCACTTTCGCAAAAACGCCATCTGGGTCCTGTGAACTAATACCCCTCAATTTTTCCACCCATTGACTGCTAACCTCACTCCTGAAGTATGAACGGATTAAGTTTCGGATAGAGAAATCACATGCAGCCTAGTTAGAAGCTGTCAGCAGCTCTTCTGCTAGGAATTTTAATTTGGCAAATCAGTGCAAAGATCCGTGACGATTTGAGGGCAGTAGTCCTTGAGGCAAAGGACTTCACCTGACTTGCAGATACAGGTAGTTGTACTGAAAGAATGACTACAGCAATATATCCTACTATATTATCCTAAACGATCTCATTGACGAAATCATGATGTCATTTCGTTTTTATCAATTATTATTTCATTTATTTTGTCATTGCTCTCACTCTCAGTCAAACTAATAACAAAACGAAATATGACTTCGCTCTGGTAAATACTGGCCTTGTTTCATAACAAATGAATATTGAGTTGTTAAGTTTCAACGAAGCCATTTGAGCTGCAAATTCTGAATGAACAGCTAGGAAAATTAAATTAAAAGCATCTTTAGGATTTCTTATTCAAATGAATTGCGAGAGTTTTTGTCAATGTGTCCCAGTTTTTGCGTCAATTTATTATAATGTAAAGAGTGTTTTTTTAGAGAAGGTGGACTTAAAAATGGCAACACTGTTTCCAGTGACAGCCAGTGTCAAGGCTCTCAGTTGTTTTGAGATTAGTTTTGCTTGGCGATTCTTCGTGAATAAATTAACGCCGCAGCAAATTTCACAAATTGTTTAAATTTATTGATTTCCATTCATCCACAATTTCATTTGAAAATTTTGTTCCGCGAAGAAGCACATTTTCGTTAAATAGCTTGTTACAACCTCGGAAGTTACCGCAGTCCCAGACATTATGTTTCAGCAGAGGGGTGAGTAACTCGGAGTGGCATACTGAGGCTGGCTAGCGCTCAGTCATGTCGTCGGACTTCCGGGACACCCTTTGCTCGTGCCGACCTGCCTACACATAAAGAAACTAGCATGAAGGGTTAAAGACGGGAAAGTGCGAGGTCATTTTAAGAAACGAAGGATGATTGTTTTTACCACTTCATAATTTTGTATTTTTAATTGAATCTAATTACAAACCACCGATGTAACAAGTCAATTCAGGAAGGTTAAAAACAAATTCCGTTAAATAAGGCCCCTTTTCAAATTTCCAGTGGAACAAACTAAAACGTAATTATCGCAGTAAAAGTAAATTGATACACAGAATATAAAGGAAAATATATGACAATGAGATACTAATAAAATAGAAAAAAAATGCTTCGTAATTACTTTCCTCTTGTATGGCTGCGGAGCGCTCTGCAACTGAAAGGAGAACGGGGCGCTGCTAGAAAGTATCAAATTTTTAAATTATCAAATTTTCAAATTAAATTTCCATTTTTACTCTTTTTTTTTGTTTTTACACAATTCACACACTCTGATCACCAGTTGTTAAAATTGTTAATAGTCTTTTTAATGATTCGGCGTAAATGTGCACTATCGGTCACTGATAATAAGGAAAATCCTCCTCTTCAACGTCTTTTCTTACTTGACGCACCATTTGCTTTTAGTCATTACTAAAATAATAATATTGTTACAATACAAAAGGGCGCCACAGGATATAATCACACTAATCCCAGATAATCCCAACTCACAACCCGAATCTTTGTCCTTAACAAATCCCAAACCACTCAACTATACCATCATCTAATTTTTAAATTACCCCCCCCCCCCCCCCCAGTAATTCAAATTGAAAACCACTTCCAATTTTCTAATTAAAATCATTTTTCAGCTTCAAGATTAAAATCACTTCTCAAGTTTCAAGATTAAGATAACTTTTCAACTTTCCAGATTAAGATCAGTTCTCAACTTTCAAGTTAAAGTCAGTTCTAAATTTCCAAATCAAAACCACATTTTTATTCCAAATTAAAAGCACTTTTCAACTTTCAAACAACAATTCCTTCTCAAAAACCAAATTACAAAAACTTCTCCACACCGCCAAATAACTTCTTCATCTTGTTAAAACCCAAAAGCGAATCTTTCTCATTTTAACGTCAAAACCCGACTGCCTTTTCAAATCCAGAATTTTACACCTCAAACCCGCAATCTTTTCATTCTCAATTCCGGCTGCCGCAACTGGGTAACATAATCGAAGTTCATTACTCATTGAGTCTGCTACTCAGTAATCTTTTCTATATCGACAAACGCAACAATTTCTATTTTGCATATATGGCGATTTGCATAACTATGATAGCGTTTGGTTTGGTTGGTTATATATACGGAAACAATAGCTTTTGCTGATATTCTAAAAAGAGTGCTTTCCTGCGCTCGGGGAACTTGAACCCAGAGTCCCAGCGAACCCGCGGTCGAGAATCCACGGCGCTACCAAGGGAGCCACCTTCTGTTGATTTCCCATTCATTTAATTTTGCAACATCAACTATGCACCTTTCTTTACGAGCATGACAATAAAATTTGTTAGCATTGAAGCCTGAATGAATTTTTATTATTATTACAAATAAAATTTGTTAGTGGGAGAAAATGAATAAAATTAGTTAGTATGAAGGAAAGAATTAGGTTTTGTAATAAACATAAGCAGTCGAGCAGCCCCGTGATGATCAGGAGTGGCTGCTCCTGAAGAGGTAAGGTGGTCACCCCGTCGAAACTGCTTAGTTTGTTGTTTTACTAGTGTAAAGTAAACTGCATCCGTCAAGTTTCCATCATTTAGGCAGAGATGAGTGGTTCACTTCAGCCACTTTAACATCTTTAGGTTTGACATTCCCCTTGTAATGCAACGACCTCCTTCGGTGAAAGTAACGGTTGCTTTTTGTGTAATGTTTGCGTTTGTCTCAAGCCTCCGTGTCCGCTAAATTTAACGAGGCAAAACAATATTGAATTACTGTAGAGTAGATTAATTGACACCTAATAGAATTTTTCTAAAGACAATAAAAATTGATCTGTGCGTCTTGTAGAGTAGAGTACGCGTGATAAGTATTTTGTAGTGTAGCTTCGTGGCTCGACAAGAACCCGCCTCATATGATCCCGCAAATGCTAGTCGTCAAGCACGCGTATGCGGTCGTTAAGCGAAGCTAGTTAGCTGAGCTCGGTGTTGTTTTAGCTCGCTGACACTTGTGCCAGACCATCGGCACCCGTGTCCTACACGGACATTTAAAAATAATCATTACAGTTTTGTTATGGAAAAGTATCGAATGAAATTTTGTTAATGGGACGTAATGAATGAAGTGTTGATAGTGGGAAAGTTAAGATTAGTATTATATTTTTTTTTTGTAATTAAAAATAGGGTAAGAGGATAGAATTATTATGATGGGGAAATAAAGTCTCAAGTTCAATGGAATAACTATATAAAAAAGGTAAAAGTGCCCAAAAGTAGGTGGAGATGTTACGGCGGCAATTCGAAGTTGCGAGTGGGAGAATGCTGGTACGCCGGAATTCGCAACAAACTACGTCAAGAATCAGAACAGAAGCATTTGGAGCGATGATGATCCATAAGCAGTAGTCAAAACACTATTAAATCTAGAAAAAGTCACCGGTTAGTGTGATTTATAAGCGAATCTTCAAAAATACTTATGGCTACATTGCAACAGTCATTGGTTAGCGGTACATAGACATGATTCCTAACTTTTTGGTGCCTCAATTGGAATGTTTATATTAATGTTGCTAATGTGTGGTTTCAGCAGGAGGGTGCTATATGCTACACTGCGCACAATACAATTAATTTAATGAAAGATACATTTAAAGAAAGATTAATTTCACGAAAACGCCCCTCTAATTGGCCACAGTGTTTGTACGATTTGATGCCGTTATATAGCTTTTTTTGGAAATATGTAATGTCGAATGTCTGCAACAATAAACCAGAAAGACTTCAACACTTGGAAGCCAATATATATTTGATCTTGAAAATTGAAGTTATATCAGAAAACTTTAAATATATGAGATTTCGATGCAGCAGCGATTAGCAATATATTCAGGCTTAATCACCGTGCTTATGAAAATAGAAGAATATTAAATTTTGTAAGATAAAATAGTTTGGAGCTTTGAATGTTATATAATAATATTAAATAGCAACATTGACTCAATCACCAAATAAAACAACTTCAGTACAGGTAGCGACCTACAAATTAATGAATGAAATTTGTTTTCTTATATAGTGGCCGTTAAGAATCACTCAATTATAGTTTTTAATAGATTTTCAGCGATACCAGCCTTTTTCCCTGTAACCGAGCACTCGAAAAACAGAAGAATAGGGATACGTACCGGGTTTTTCTCATTTTTAGTCAATTCAGAAATTAGATATTAAAATTTTTAATTTTATTTTAGCTTATTGAAACAATTGCATTATTTTCACCTGCAAAACGTGAGCTTTATTTTATTATTATTGTAATACGCTATTCTGGATACGCTGGAAAATCCTTTTCAAGTTCCAGAATATCTAATGCGGCTTTTGAGAAACTACCTAAAAGACCGAAGCCTGCTCTACGACACAATACAGGGCCAACGAAGGATGGAAATTACATCGGGTGTTGCACAGGGATCTATCCTTGGTCCGGACCTGTGGAACGTGTCTTACGACAGGCTACTGAGACTTGAGATGCCAGATGAGACGCGCTTAGTTGGCTATGCGGATCATATTGCAGCTCTGGTCGCTGAACGCACCGTTGAACAAGCGCAACTTAGGCTAGGCATGCTAATGCGCCGAGTGACGGACTGGATGACTGCTGGCGGGCTCAATTCAGCAATGGAGAAAACCGAAGTGGTCATCTTGACAAAAAAGAGAATCTCTAGAGCAAGGATGATCAGTATTGCAGACTTACGAATCGAATCGAAGCCATCGGTGAAGTACCTGGGGCTACTGATCGACTCGAAGATGAGTTTCTCTGAGCAAATCAGGGCAACGGCTGGGAAGGCTGCTTCGGGAATATCGGCTCTGATTCAACTTATGGCCAACGCAGGGGTACCCAGCCCACCAAGAAGACGCCTCTTGATAAGTGCTGTAGGCTCAGTGTTACTGTACGGAGCAGAAGTATGGGGCGACGCTCTCAGTAAGGAGGTATACCGAAAACGTTTTGCACAGGTACAGAGAAGAGGTGCACTGAGGATTGTATCTTCGTATCCGACAGTCTCTAATCTGGCGGTGAAAGTCATTGCAGGCGTGATACCTGTCGCCCTCCTTGCTAAAGAGCGCCGTACTATTTACCTGCGCCGAAACGAGGATGCGAGGGAGATGGTTGTCCGCGAGACAGTGCTCGCTCAACGATTGGCAGCAGTCTTGGGTGAATTGCACGAAGGGAACGTGGACTGCGCGCCTCATCCCGGACGTGAGACCGTGGCAAAAAGACATGGTGAGATTGACTTCTATCTGACCCAGCGTTTGAGCGGGCATGGGTGTTTTTAGTCTTACCTGCACAACTTTGGTAAGTCACGATCCCCCGATGGTCGGTTTGGCCCAGAAGAGGAGGGCAATGCCTGCCACTCATTTTTTGCGTGTACAAAATGGGTCAGGCTGCAAAGAGAATTCTACAGGTATACGGGAGAGCTCACCCTAGATAATTTAGTTGTGGTGGTGCTCGAATCGGCTGACAAATGAACCAGATGGCACATTATGCTCGGGCAGTCCTTAAAATATAAAAGGGACTCACAGCAGCTGGGGGCGATGGGGCTGAGGGATCGCTTTTCTGGCACTTTCTCTTCCCCTCTCCCCTCCCGCTAAAAAAGGATCCCCCAGCTTGAAGGCCCGAAGTAATATGTTAGACGGTTCCAGGCTGGGTTCTCAGGTTGACAGGGGAGGTGTTTTGTGGGTAGTTCAGTTGCCTTCTTGCGAGCATGGGAGTCCCACACTTTGTGCATAAATGGCATTCAGTTCCCAACCACAAAAAAAATTGTAATAAAAATAAACATATAAATTTAAAAAACGAAATATTCTTTGCCAATCCTAGAATGTAATAGAGGAAATACTAGTTATAGGTGCAATCAGTAAACATCATATGAGGGAAAATGGCATGAAGTATCTAGGCATAGCCAGCAACAGGGACCTGCGTCCGAGAGTGGAGAATGTGTTTGTGGGACCGGTAACATTCAATTCATCTACCAAGTCGCGCTGGCATTGAACGTGTTAAAACCCTAATAGACCTTTGGGAAAAAATTCATCTATTTAATTCTCGTCGGTGAGAATGCGTCTCAACAAACCATAAAGTAGTGAACGCACCCGTGAATGCACTACTTACATTCATTAGGAAATTTATATAAAACCTAATAGAGCTTTGGGAAAAAATCCATCTATTTAGTTTTCGTCGGTAAGAATGCGTGTGCACTTTCCCTATCAAAAACTTTTCACGCGTCGTGCCCTGCACTCTTTTATCTGGATGGCGAAACGTGTTCGTTGCATATATTATTTTCCTTGAATTTCTTACCTCTAGTCAATTCAATTGACTGGCAACTGATTAAATGCATAATGCTCACCTTAGACGCCTGAAATATGAATACTAACCAATTCTTCAAGTTTCAGGACTAATATCCAAGTGTGAGCACATTGGTGAGCGATGGTTTGTTGAGGTGCGCATTTCCCCTATCGAACTCTCTCACACGCCTTGCCTTGCACACGGTTACGTGGATGATGGGACGTATGCATTGTGTATATTGTTGTATGTTTCGAAATTCTTCATTGCCAATCTAATTGACTGGCAAAGATAATACAAAGTACTTACCAATGCGCAATACTCAAAAATGCATAATACTTACCAATTTGCATAATACTTCATTTTATGCATAATAACTAATTTACCTAAAATGAAATTCATACTCAATTTTCAATGTGCAGCACGTCCTGTTTCTTGCAGCGTGCAGAATGTATGTACCCTCCATGCGGGGGATAACAGATAGAGAACTGGAAGTAAATAAGATCATTTGCCGTGCTTTTAGAAGGGGGGTGAAAGAATTTTTAATTACGTAGGATATGTTTGAAAGCTTTGTGGCGTGGGGTAGAAAAATGAACTAAACCATATGAAAGTATCGTGCAAGTGTGTGCAAATTGGTGAGTGATGGTTTGCTAGGGTTGTTTGATAACGAAGTATTTTTGATGATTCCCCACTCAGTAATATCCTGGTTTGATGTGAGATGCCGATTGACACTACGATTATCTCGATACAAGCTGTAACCTGGAGCCTTGGCCAAATGATTATTCAATTAAAAAGTTCAGCATTGAAATCACCGAGAATCATTTTTATTTAAGGGATTATTTATCGAGGAATTGATTCAGCTGAATAAAGTTTGTTTCTTCCGTTTATTCGTTATTGCCCTCTATCATGACGTGTTCGTTTGTTTGTAATATAAAAAATATTCTTTTGATGGGGTCCAACACACATATACTTTCACTCACTTATTGGAAGTTAATACCGCCTTTTTTATATCCCTTAGAATAAAATCACCATAAAATATAATACATTAGCAAGGGCTAAACTATTTGCGATCTGAAATTTCCTGCTCCTTACTGCAAGACATCATAAAAAAATCACGAACCTGGATATGTTTTCTGCTGGTCATATGATTATGCACTCTTCGTAACTTTGTTTGAAATGATCGTCAATATACCTCAGATTCGAATGTTGCACATCAATGTTGGAGTAGCTTATTGAAAAAAATCAAATGCATAAAACTTCAATGATCACACCATCCAGCAAAAAATGCAGCTCATCTCTTCTGTATCCACTACCTCTATTTTATCTAAGAGAAACTTTCTGAGAATATTGCATCCCTTAACATATGCATAATTCAAAAATGTTGAACGTTCGCATCACACTTACTATATCTTGCTTTCATAAGTAAACACTTACTTATGCAAAAGATTTAGCTTCACACACCGAATAATTTTAGATTTACAAACTACTTCCAGGAAGTAAACTTTGAAAGAAATCGACTTTGCATTGCCGTCAGCATTTTCTCAGCAAAAAATTTATTCTATCTTTTGCGGCGAGTTTAAAAAAGTTAACAACATAATTTCAATATTTCTTGCGTTTCCCGAGCGAGAAGTTTAGTTTAGTAATTTATGGTGACTACTTTTTAGAAGCGTTGGCATTGATGTAGGTAGTTGAAAGTTATGAAACTTGCAAGGAAGTAGTAGTTGCATTAGATACTATTTATAACTTTGTATCTGCAAGAAGTTGAAGTAAGGAAAAGATTCGGCGATGCATTGATTATTAGTTTATGCCTAAGAAACTTATTTAGTATTTATGATAAATGTGAACTCGTTTTCTATTCTATTTTAGAGTTTTCTACTACTTACCCACCCCTATTGAAATCAGTTTTGTCTTTCCTTCTGTACGTTTGTCCATATGGTTGTATCACAGCAATTTGTGTGCGAATCTTTAGTAGCTATACACACGAAACTTAGTAGGTAGATCAAAAATGGTCTCTTTGAAAATTTGGGTGATAATAAATTTTCCAACAGTTTTCAAGGAGGCCCCCCACATTGAAACGGGAGCCTTAAACATTTCTTTCTTAAATGATCTTGATAACGACTTTTCAAAACAGGTCCCTAAACAGGGTTACGAGGATTGTGGAGTGCAGGAGGAGGGGAAATGTATAAAAAAATTCTATGTGTCTCCTCGCAATGGGAGACCTGCCACACAAAAATTCTGAAAAAAAATCATTAAGGTAATTATCTATGAGTACAATAGAACCAATACCCTTTCTTTTTATTTTTGCTTTAGCACTACTGCCTATTTCGGGCCTTCGCTTAGAGATAGTTAGAATATCGTATAATCTTGTATTGGTGCCCGAAAAGGTGATATGGTCAATACCACGTCTTAGCAGTATGTTTGTCTTCCCAGCTAGGATGTACACGTATTCTGATTTTAAACCAGTACGTATCATAACTGCATGAGCTTATAGTCCGTCTGAAGAATCACTCGAAAAAAAATCTCGTTACCAACGGAACTCGAATCACGGATAGCTTCAGCTTACGCAGGGAGTACACTAGCTACGACTACGCGGGCTACCCAATCAACAATACCTTATGTTGTATACTCGAATTTAATTCGGTATTTTCTCGAAGTTAATTTGTTAAATTAAACGTAATTCAGGGATCGCGTCATCTATGCTTAGTGGCGTGGTATAAGTATGAACACGGTGACAGTAGTACCTTCGTAGCCACGCTAAGACGCACACGTATCCCACTGAATAAACCAAAATCATTTATTAGGTAACTACGTCTCTTGTTTCTTTCGATCCCTAGGACACTTTACCTTAGAAGTTGAAAATCACTTATCTTTGCTTATAGTACTATGACTTAGAGATGTTTTTTGCCGCAATAAAATCGTTTGCATATCCTCAAATTTAACGGAAGCTGGAAACGTAGTTGACGCAGAAATGTTAGAGTAAAGCCCTCCCGATTTTCTGTATGAGCTAAATTTTGTCGCATTGTCGTCGTTCTGTTACTGTGATATTAGTCCGTGTAGAACATTAATTTAACGACAACATCGGGTAGAAGCATCTGCCAATCAACATATCTGAGGAAATTTCCATAGAGCAATATTTTTAAAAGTTATAGAGTAGTAACCCGAGCCTTATTACCACTTGAAAAATATAACAAGGTGATTAGATAGTTTATCGGAGCGATAAATATGCTTGGCTCAAGAATTTGATTGATAGTTCAAGTAAGAAAGAAAAACAAGTTAGATAGACAGATCTATGCTCATGTCAAAAGGGTTTTGTACTCAACATCTCAGAAATGCAGTCACCAGCAACGAATAAAGTCAAGAAATATGTCAAAGATATGTGCACGTTTAAAAGAAAATCCATTGCTTTTCTATTTTCAACAGGCGCCATTTTGTTGCAAACCAACAAAAATCACTCATGAATTCCCAAAAAATTTAATGTTATTGCCCTTACTTGAAAATTTAAAGAAGATCAAATCAAAACTGCAGTGAATGATTCGATGAAAAGTCCATAAAATTTGAAAATCATGTGTTGTTGTTGTTGTAATTGAAGAAATTTCAAATGGCTATAGCTTTCGTGTATATCCCTGTTCGCCGCTTAAAGAAAAAAGTGCAAAATTAAGACCTGCTTTGAAAGGTTCTCATAAAGAGGGGAAAATCATTCTCACATAAGTCATCTTTCTATGAGGGTTTTGTAAAATAATTTTACAAAGCCCTACTAAAATCGTGTCCTGTCTGTCCGTCTCCACGTCTGTTTAAGGGGGGTATCCCCCCTATATTGGGCGACGCCCCTTAAATACCCAATTAAATTTTTTTGTAGTTGAGCTTTGAAGAGAGCACCACTTCACACCTGCATACAAACTTTGATGTTTCTAGCGTAAGTAGTTTACGAGAAACAGTGCTGTGACACACGGACGGACGGGCAGACAGGACGCGAATTTAGTAGGGCTTTGTGAAATTATTTTACAAAACCCTAATAGAAAGATGACTTATGTGAGAATAATTTTAACCAGTGTCGTAACTGGCATTATGAGCGCCCCTAGTGAAATTTAAGCTTTTCAACTTCCAATACTTATGTTCAAATGGAAAAAGGGATACGACACAAAAATTTTGGAAGTCTTATTTACTATTATATCAGAAAAGAAATGAAAATACAGATCCAAATTGATTTGACCATCAATTTTTACTTATATTTTTTTCTTTTTCAGAATACTGAAAATTTAAACATCTGAATTTTTCGGTCCATTATATTATCTTACTCTTCTTCGTAGTGCTACAACCCCTTTCGGGCCTTTGCTTCCTGCAACAAGGGCCCCCAACTGTCTCAGGTCATTGACCATGTCCTCCAATTTCGAAATCCGAGCAGCGATGAACTGTCTTCGCTGATCGAGTCGGACCCGCGTTTCCTCGGTTTCCCCACAGGCCTCCTCCCTTCAGCTCTCCCAACGAATACATTTTCGGGTATCCATCGTTTGTTCATACAATTCACGTGGCTAGTCCATTGTAGCTTTCGCAGTTTTACAGTCGTTGAGACTTCCGGGTAGCTGAAAATTTTATACAGTTCATGGTTGTATATGGTAAGATGACCACAGAGTGCCAGTGATGTCGAACAATCTACGGTCCCAATCCTTCTGAGTTGGACCGACATAAGAACGGATTGCGATTGAGGAGAGTATATTGGCGTCAGTTTATGTTCGACACCGTACTGTTCGTGTAGACCCTTAAACTGCCGAGATCGGAACTGTACTCCGTTGTCCGAGTACACACTTTCTGGTATCCCAAACACATTGAATACTCAACTCTCTAAAAATTTCACGATGGATGGAGCCATGAATTTGCGAATAGGTTCCACCAGAGAGAATTTTGAGAGCTGGTCTAGCATCACGATAGCTCCGATGTGTTCCGTAGAAGAACGAGGATATAGGCCGAGTAGATCTCTATACAGACGTTGAAATACGTGCTCCGGAACGTTGAGTTGAATCATAGGAGGTCAAAGAGGTTGGTTGGGAGCTTTAGTGCTTTTACAGGTCTCACAGGCGCTTACATAGTCTTTGACCATTTTAAGCCAAAAGAAGTACTTCTTAAGGTGCCTAAGCGTCCAACCATCATCACTGTATGCACTTAGAGTATGGTCGTGCGCGCTGAGGAATAGACTGTGAGTCATTTGCTCCAGCACCCAGAGTTTCCAGGACTCTTCTTCCTGCCATGAATCACCGGTTGCGTATTCATTTCGTCGATATACGTAGCCATCTATCACTTTGTGTTTGTTGAGTTACGACGGTTTGCCTCAACTTGTTGTAGTTGCTTGACTTGAAATGCGGGCTGTCTAAGTCTATCTCAATGGGATCCTTGTCATCCATGGTCAATTCTGCTCCTTCGGGTGTAAATATTCGCGAAAGAGTATCGGGCACGATGTTCTGGGTTTCTTTTCGGTGTTTGATGGAAAATTTGAACCCTTGCAGTTTAAGAGCTCATCGGACCAGACGTCCGTGAAGTTCCACTTGGTTCGTCAGCCATTGTAACGAAGCGTGGTCTGTGATGATTTCGAACTGCTGGTCTTTGATGTACGCTCGGAATTTCTTGACAACCATCACCGCTACCAAACATTCTTGCTCGGATATGGTGTAGTTCCTTTGGACCGAGTTCAGTTTACTGGACATGAAAGCAATGAGAGCTTCCTCTCCCTCTTCAGTCAATTGTACCCGCACGGCTCCAACTCAATATTGACTTGTATCACAATGAACGGAGAAGGGTTTCTGAAGGACGGGGCTGTGCAAGACTGGAACAGATGTTAAGGCTTGTTTGAGCTCTTCAAATGCGTTTCGACTGAGTTTGGTCCAAATAAACTTCCCTTTCTGGAGCATGTCCAAAAGAGGCGCTGAAACTGTTGCGTGATTTCTAATGAACCTTTGGTACCAACCACACACTTCAAGGAAACGTCGTAGCTGCTTAACGGTCTTCGGTAGGGGAAGCTCATCAATCGTCCGAGTTTTGTCGAATCCGTATTGATAGTACCACAACCAACGGCATGTCCTAGATATCGGAATTTGGTCATAACAAACTTACTATGCTGGATGTTGATGGCGAGTCCCGCCTTACTGATACACAGGGCTACTTCTTGCAACAGTAGAAGATATTGGTCAAACGTTTCCGTGATGAGTAAGTAGAAGGTCATCCAGGTACACGAGCACTTGATGTTTCAGATGAGGTGGAATTACTTTGTCCATCAGCTGGGTCATCGTTTATGGAGCGTTACACAGGCCAAAAGGCATTGAGAAGAACTGATATATTAGTCGTCTGGGTACCGTAAAAGTGGTCTTATTCGTCGACCCTTCATCGAGTGGAATTTGCCAGAATGCATCCTTAAGGTTGAGATTTGTAATGTAGTTTACTTTCGGCAGTCTCCCCAATATTCCATCGATGAGCAGAAGAGAGTACGCGTCTTTAACGGTCACTGCATTGACTTTCCGGGCATCTAGACAAAGACAGACTTTACTTGATTTCACCACCGAGGTTACCGGTGAGGACCAGGCACTCTCGGACTCCTCTATAATCCCCAACTCTAGCATCCTGTCCAACTCTTGCGCACGCTGCATAGTGTCTCTGCTTTATTGGCTTACTATCGCCACCTCCGATGACATGTGAGACCAGAGTGATACGACCAAAGCCTTGCGTAGCGTAAGATGGAAAAGCAGCGATGAATGCTTCTAGATGTTGTCGTTGATTAGCAAGTTCATTGACATATCTAGTATTTAAGGGTGAATCTGTGAATAAGTCTGTGGGCAAACCAAATTGAAAAATAAAATCGACGCCACGGTATACGTTCTGAGTTAGGGAACGTCTAATGAAGAAGCTAATATCTTTAGCTTGACCTCGGAATGATATGGGTGTGGTCAACCTACTCTAGATAGAATGCTTGGTGCCATCAGCGGTGCTGATTTCAGAGCGCCAGGAATTTACCACAGTAGGATGTTGATGGAATACCTTACACCCGTATCAATCAGTGCAACAGTGATTTCGCCCAACACTTTGATTGGGTCGTAAGGTCTGGTATCGTTTTAGGAAACCTTCGAGATGTTGCGTAAGCTCAGGGTTTGACGGCAGGTGCGCACGCTCTTGCGGTAACTCCAACCGCAACAAGTTGACCATTGTTTTGGCATTCGTGAGTGATGGACGTTATTTCAATATTGTGCTATATCAATTTCGATTATTATATTTGCTTTGATAATTAAGTTTAAGACTCCCTTTTCGGTTATCTGTTAAACTATTTTGGATTTTTATATTGCGACTTTGTTAAGAATATTCATAACAATCTATGAAAATGCATTTCAAAATGTTTAGTCTTTCCGTTACCGATGCGGTTCTGTGCAGTAAATGCGGGGGAAACTACAACTTTGACTGCGCTAGTTTGTCCGAGGCGAGTTATAGCAAAATGGGGCTAGAAAAGAAAACAACCTGGCGTTGCATTTCTTGTCGTTCTGTCCAATCGGCTGAATCAAGCATGCCATCTCTAGGTGACATCTTGAACGAGCTCAAAGGTTCTCGCGATGATTTTAGCTGTATAAAAGTGACTTCGAAAATATGAAGCCTGAAATTCAGAGTGTGACTCGTTTCATTTTAGAACTTGGCGCTAAAATATCTACCATGGAAAGTAAGTTCATTGACTTTGATTCCAGACTGGTTCTACTAGAGGGAAAGCTGTCTATGCTGCCAACCCTGCAAAAGGAGCTATCACTAGCCAACGAAACGATACGAGAATTGAAAATTAAAAGTAAAAACCAGCATCAGTTCTCGAGGCAAAATAATATTGAAATTTCCGGCATACCTGCAAAAAAAGGAGAGAACTTATCATCTATATTGTTCGATCTATGAGCAGCCGTTGGGTTCAAATTAAATGATTTCGATATAAACACATTGCATTGAGTGCGCCCATATCCACCAAATTCAAATAGTGCAGGGAGCAATACTCTGGCGACCCGTTCGCCGTCGATTATTGTTCGTTTTACACAGCGGCAACACAAAGATAAATTGATTGCTGCAGTGCGAGCACAGCGCGGACCTACCACTGTTGATATCGGTTTACCGGGCGCAGCTTCAATCATTTATGTTGGTGATCATCTCATACCCAACAACAAACTATTACTGAAGCAAGCACGCCAACTCAGGATAGAGAAAAATTATAAATTCCTATGGGTCAAAGAGTGAAAAATTTTTATTCGCAAGAATGAAGTATCCAAAGTCATACAGATCGCTTCTGAGAACGGTTTAGCAAAAATTCTATGACTTATAATTCTCAACATTAAAATTTTGTTTCTTTCATACATTTTACGGCTAACATTGGATTTCCTTTTAAATTTTTTAACTTACACTTAATTAATATTTATTTCTTTTATGGTCAAATCAAAATTTCACTTTTAAAAATATTTTTAAAGACGATCTATTTCGATGGAAACTACTCATTAAATCTTATTAATTTTCTATATTATTGCCCATTTTGTATGAATAGCCTGAGAACTTTATTTGGCTGCACGCTGTATCTTACTATCAAAGTTTTTTATCACGTATGTTTCAAATGATTTCGTCTAGTTGCTTATCAATTTATTACCAGAACGTGAGGGGGTTACGCAGAAAGTCGCACTCATTCTTATCCAATGTTTTATTGTCTAATTATGAAATTGTGTTCTAGACAGAAACTTGGCTGAATCCTGATTTCTATGATGCTGAATACTTTCACACTAATTTTAATGTTTTTAGGAGATAGGTTAGAATCAGACGGACGAGGTATGCGTGGTGAAGGGGTGCTTTTTGCAGTGCGGCCTGAGCTGCATGCACGGCACCTTGAATGCTTGGATTCAGGCCAAGAGGCTGAAGAGCTGTGGATTTATATTGAACGCAGCGCATCTCATAAGCAACTGCACTTAGGTTGTTGCTATTTCTCCCATGACAATACCCATTCAGAATCATTGCAAACCTTCTATGATAAAGCATTTGAATTCATTCAAATGAATCAGGGTGATCGATTTTTAATCGTTGGAGATTTTAATATATCCAAAGCAACCTGGCAAAATACGAATAACACCGACCAACCGTTAGATCTATACACCAACGATGACCATGTCGCGGCCGATTTACATGACTTCATGGACGTGGCTAAATTAAAACAATTCAACTCTTGCGCCAACTCCAATGGGCGAATACTTGATCTCATTCTGTGCAATGGTACGTGCACCGTATCTAGTTCCACAATACCATTAACAAAAGAAGATCAGCATCATAAGGCTCTTAATTCAGATTGTAACAACTGTTTGCAAGACTTTAGAGAGCAGTTTAAATTAATTTACCATGCAGCTAATTTTGAAGAAATGAGTCGAGAATTGTTCAACGTTAATTGGTTTGAAATTGTGTCCAACCTTAATACCGGGGAATGTGTAACGCACTTTTATCAGTTCTTCAACAATTTAAAGAACAATTATATTCCCCGGAGATTTGTGAAGTCCATATCACACTATCCACCTTGGTTTTCTCGAAATCTAATAAAACTTATTAAGCAGAAAAATAAAAAGCATTCGAAGTGGAAGAGATATCAAAATGCTCGAAATTATCAGCTCTTTTCTGATTTGCGATCCCGCGTTAAACACCTTGAACGAGAGTGTTATAGAAAATATATTAATTTCTCCGAAGATAACATCGCTGTCGCTCCTAATTACTTTTGTAGTTTCATCAAATCAAAGACGTGTCATAATAATATGCCAGCACAAATGAAACTCGATAACATTGTTTTGAGTGACGTGAAAACTATTTGCACTATGTTTGTTGAGTATTTTAACTCTGTTTTCGTTCCCCAGTCAGATACTGAGATGAACCTCCCTACAGCTCATGAAGATAATTTACCCATAGTAGATATTTTATCAATTTGAGCTATAAGATGTAAAAAAGGGCGCTGGCTGTGATGGTGTGCATCCTTCTCTAATAAAAAAAACTTAGTAAAGAGCTCACTATAATATACTAAAAGTCTGTATCTGAAAGTTCTTTTCTTAGCATTTGGAAAAAAGCAATCATAAATCCGATTCCAAAAGGGAACGATAAGCAAGATATCAAACAAATTAGAGAAAATCGTTGTTGATAATCTTAACTCACAAATGGGTCATATTATTGCTTCACAACAACATGGATTTTTAAGCGGCCGAAGCGTCAATACTAATTTAGCGCTAGGCACCGACTTCTTACTTAATGCTCTGGATTCTGGGTACTAAGTTGACGCCGTCTATACAGATTTTTCGAAGGCCTTTGATAAAATTAACCATGCTATTCTTATGAAGAAGCTCTCGAAAATTGGTATACATGGTGATCTGTTAAGATGGATCTGTTCTTACATAAGTAATCGAAGTCAAGCGGTTGCATTAAGAGGTTATTGTTCAAACTTCTTGGAAGTGTCCTCAAGGATCACACCTTGGTCCGTTTTTGTTCAACTTATACGTTAATGATTATGGTATTTGTTTTTCTAACTCCTATCATTTACTGTATGCGGATGACACAAAAATTTACAAAATAATCAAGACATTGGACGATTGTCAGACATTTCAGCATGATCTCAGGTAGTTTGAACAATACTGCAATGCGAATCAACTGTTTTTAAATGCAGGAAAGTGCAGTGTAATAACTTTCTGAAGAAAGCGCCATATAATAACTTATGCATATACAATCTCGGAAGTGCCAATTAACTGGGTTAATGAGGTTAGACATCTAGGTCTGATTTTAGATTCAAGACTCTTCTTCAATCTGCATTTTGACAACATGGTATCTAAGGCCTTTAAACGTCTAGGACTGATTCTTCGCTTAAGTAAGCCCTTTTCAAGAGCCGACACATTGAAAATTCTTTATAATACATACGTTTGCAGTATCCTTGAATTCGGAAGTGTTATTTGGTCACCGCAATATGATATCATATTCAGAAAATTTAGAAAGTGCAAAAACACACAGATCTTATCCTCTAGACGTAATTATTTGGATTCCATTTTCTAATAGAAAATTATTAATCATCACATAAACTGCTCTGATTTGTTAAATTCAATTCAGATCAAAATTCCGCGTTCTGTTTCATCACGTTCTAATTACACTTTTTACTTGCCTTTCTGTCGCACCAATTATGCTAAGAATACCTTCCTCAGGCGTTCATGTACTTTTTATGATGACAAACTAAATGAAGACGATATTTGTTCATATAATTTAAATATGTATAAAAAGAAAGTGAGTGAATTGATCTACTAGCGTAGCCTGTTCCTTTAATGAAACAACGGTAATGACTGAATATTCACATTGTTAATTTTGTTGCTTTTTTCCTTTTCTTCTGTTAATTCGATAATGTCTGTAACTTTCGTCGCTTTTGAATTTTTTGATAAAGAATTTGTATACAGTTATGGTAATACTAGGTCTATTTGTGCTGTAAATTTGTATATATATTTGTAAATGACTGTTATTTACCTGAATAAATAAATAAATAAAATAAATTTTACTTTGCGGAAGCGAGAGTTGACTTCTTCGGACCCATAGATTCGCTTTCGAGCCGCCCGGTATTCCTGCAGTCGAGCATGATAGGGCTTTAGTACGCGAATTTATGGCTGCCGGGGCTCTTCAGGCAGTGACTGCGGCGTTCGCTTCAACAGTGCTGTTGGAGAGGCTACCGAAAGTGAGGAAACCTCCGCACTCATAATTGTCAAGGCTGGTGTATTATCGTCAATATTAGGGTTTGCAGCAGGCTGGCAGCCTACTGTTGAGCTTTGAAGTGCCGCTGAGGTCGTCGGGTACTCGCTTGCCCGTTTTTTGAAATGGCGCAGTCTGGGCAATCCGGGAAGTAGGTGTCAGGTTAACCGCATCCGTAGCAAAAAACCGTACGCTCTGCCCGACATGCAATAAACCGATGTCCGGTTGGCTTGCAGTTCCAGCAAGTCGTAAAGTTCCCCACCGTGGCTAGCGTAAACTCGTCTGACATCCTGTCGATATCTTCCAGATCTAGAGTATTGGTCTTTTGTACTATTTCCGCAATTCCGCGCCGCGGACCCGTTCTCACTAACAGGTATGGCCGTTTTCAGAGGTCTTGCTCGACTCCCTCCTGTCAATTGATGGCTCTTAAAAGTGATTCCATGCCTTAAGGGTTGGAGTTCGCGGCATGGCTGCGAAGTTCCAGCCTCAAATTTCATTTCAATACCCGCAGCAGTAGTGCTTGCGTCATCGGCTCAGATAACTGGTCATTCAGCCGTAAGATGTCGGCTCAATGCTTGTAGATGGGCTCGTTTGGGCGTTGCAATCTGGCGTGGATCTTGTCCAAAACGAGGGTGCACCGCTTTCACCTGGATGTCCCACTCTTATTTGTGGGCCATAAGTATCGTCGGTAACGACGAAGTCTCTCAAGTCCGTGCGTTTTTTCTAGGCCCAACTTGTTCTTTGAACAGCGATTTCAACCCTTAACAGGTTACCTCGGCCTCGACACCAGTCGATCGGCATTCAACATTTTTTTAATTCGTGAATGCGAAATTTTTTGTAGTGGGTCCTTGTGCTGGGGAAAAGAACCCGGCCACCACACCGCAACGCTAGCCTGCCAGTGCATTCACGCGCCCTCAGACAAGGCCAATCTGGCGGGTACTACCATCCTCTTTCGCCGAGGACCATTGCTGCAGTTCTTTACGGACATTTATCTACCCATTTCACTATAACTTGTTTCTCTGAAGCAGCCCATCATTACTGCGAATTCTTCACGGAAAATTAACCTCTTCCAAACACTACGTCCTTTTGCTCTGTAGATTTCATAAAAATCAAATCATATTTACACATATTATAGCCTTTTGAATTTTCCCTGATTGCAACAACTACACACCGTGTCTTCAAATCAGACACTGTAGTTTTGAATGGACTATCTTAAAATTCTCAGATAAGATAAAAAAGGTAAATACTCGTAGCTTTGAGCATTCTTGATGTGAATGGAGCTACAATAGTTTTTTCAAACATATACACTTTCTTGAAGTGTTTCTTGAGTTAATTTATTATTGGTGACTCCGTATTGTAGGTTGAGTATAAAACCCTTTTAACATGAGCGTAGTTCTGTCTACCCAACTTGTTAATTCAAAGAAAAATTCCAAAATCTTTTTCAATTACATATAATGCAAATAGCTAACATCAGAAAATTAAAGTAAAATCTCTGTCATGGTTTAAACTTCATCGTCTTTGAACTCTTTAAATCTCGACCGATGAAAACCTGGAAGTTTCATTTACACACACTTTGTGGACACGAGTTTTTTTTTTACTTAAGGTTTATGATGTGGAAACGTTAGTTCCCTGCCTTTTGCCAATCCTCCCTTTAATTCCATTTGCTTGTATATTTCCCTCGAAAAAACACGAACGCAAACGAATCTTTCCCTGATCAAACAAATCCCTATTTGAAAATATGAAAAAGCCAAGGGACAAAACCCATGTCATTTGAAGTTAGGTGCGACCGTTTTCAAAACATTCTAAATAGATTACAGCACCTATTATAGATACATGAGACATATGAATCCTTGTTTTCTATTGTGGGTAGGCGATATGGTTAGAGTTGAAAGTGATCCGAACATAATGATTTGGAAAATCAAGTCTTATAGACAAATCTGAAAATGGCGATGAAGACGTTTTCCCTTAGAATGATTATGAAATGTGAGATGCTAAGAATGAAAGTGCCAAATTTTAAAGTAACTTATAATCAAAGCATGTCTAGAAATATTTTCGGTTGTTATTTAGCTTACAACTCAAACCACACGGAAAAATGTATTTACGTGGTTGAATAGAGCTGATATTTTAGATTTTTTTTCGAAAATTGTCTTTTGTAAGAAATAGAAAGTGTTAAGTTCGCAATAAAAATATTTGCCATGCTGCTGTGCTGGACCAAAAACAAGAACATATAAACAATTTGGAGCCCTTAAAATATTCATTGCCATCCATACATAAACTTGCGAATAAATCTGTTCTAAATTATTTTGCAATTAGGGAATGTGCAGCGAATTTACTATTTAAATTAAGTTTATTACTTTAAAATATCCAAGTTTCAACAACTATATTAGAGTCTAATACTTCACAGCTCTTGGTAATTTGTTTTCAAAAGTATAATCATCAATGAGTTATTTTCCATTTTTCTGGATGTCGTCTCATTCATTTGTAATTCCAAGAATTCATATTACTTCTGCTAACAGGTAAATTCATATCAATGATTTTCCTGCAAGATTCAATCGAATTCGATAAACTAGTTATGAAATGATTCCTTTGCTGCACAGTCATAACGAGCCGTGACAACTTTTCCATCAAAATGACTTTTTAACTATATATTAGCTCGTTTAAAACCATTTTCACTTTTACGAATTAAAATCCAGACGTCTAGGCCATGCAATCGAACCTTCCAAAAGGTTACTTTAATCATCCAAATGCAAGCGAGAAGACATTTCATAATTTGCCTAGGTACATAAATTGTTTGAGTGCAATAAATGAGCAATTACAGTTTCCGCCTACAAATTTTGTTCGTAAATTTAATTAATTCAGAGAATTTCGCAGAAATTTATAATGAGCCTTAGGGAAATGAAAGAGTAGTCAACTTTCACGGAATAATAAAACAGTTTCGTCACAACTGAAATTATTGAGCGCTAAGTCAGGGGTTGGGGATGAGTTAAATAAAATATATATGCGTCGAGTAAGCAGGAGAGTGCTTCTACCAGAAGGGCTTTGTAATCGTAGGGCTCAAAACAAGTTTTCTGATGGCATGAATCGATGGCTTGAATTATTCATCCAACATCTCATCCGACCACAGTATATACAAAAAGGCCACTTCAGCGTAAGGGGAGCCCCCTTACAAACAATTTCGAAATATTTGATGACAAACCTTAGAGAGATCCCCATTTTTGGCTTTCCAACAAAGTTTGAGCTTTATAATTTCTATAGTTTTTGACAAAACTTGCTGTGACTAATGGACATAGAACAGACAGATAAACAGGACGGAAAACTAATCAATAATTGTAAAAAAATTTTTAACATAGCCCTAAAAAATCAAATGAAATCCATAAACCAAATGTGTTTTATGGAAGAGAATAATTTTTACTTGGTAATCATGATTATATGGCAACAAATAATAGTCGGTTGCTTGTGTCCTTAATCCGATTCATTTGATATTGATATAGATATTAATCTTTTTCATGTTTTCAATTTTCCGAGTCACGAAAAATACCAAATTTTACGTCAGCTTACGTACAATGTCGATGTTTACGCAACTTTCATATCTTCGAAAAAGCTATTTTAGCTCAACATATGCTACCGTTGCCAACCCATCAATCGTTAATGAATACCTTTTGAAATGAACGCATTTTATTCTTACAGGAAAACCGAAAGTTAATCGCCTGAACGTTGTTTTCTTGGCATCTTCGATTCAATCTCGTAAAGTACTTTATTACTGTCAAATGTCATACGATTGTCCCAGAAGACACAAATCTTCAGCGCTCGTCCTTAACTACCTACTCCTCCTTTTTCTGCTCACCTACTGCCGAGTCCCATTTCCTTATTTCGTCTTCATGCTCGTTCTCTTATAATTTGAATCATTTAAATCGTTTGCTAGGAAATTTGTATGTTCCTGGCGAAATCAAGCCACATTCAAACCCCAACACATAAATGCAAATCGAATTAGTCGTAGCGAAGGAAAAGTGGCGCGCGGTTGAGGAGGACGAAGAGAGTTGTGCGTGAAACGGAAGGAAGACGTGCCGCTTGTTGAAAAGATCTTGCGGGGAGACACTTTCACATGTAAAATTTACAAGCAGGTAATTAATAATGAAGGACCCGCTTATTTCCTGGAGCACAAAGTACTTGAAGGTGTGGTAAGAGGATTGAGTTGGCAACAACGAGGGTGAGATTGAAATCTGTTTGTAAGTTTACATCTTTGTTAAAGCCTCAGGCATATTGATTTTCTCAATAAAGATCTTTAACGCCTTTAATTACAGTATTTTGTTTGATATTGACGAAGAGGTGTTTACAATGGTTTTATGTTTCTCATTAGGCGGCGAAGATTTTATTTAATTTTGGCTTTATCCATTATTTTGGTTTCAACAGAGAGGTGAAATGGAATGAGTTCGTACCAAGAATATTTTGCATATTCCTTGAAAGATGGTGGAGTGAATTGGATTATGGTCTTTTCGAAACAATATCCTGTAGCGAAATAATGTTTACCTGAAATTTAATCCATGTTATAGTTTTCCTAGCCTTCATTTGATAAGGTAGGAGTGTGCTTCTATGCAAAGATATTCGTATCCAATATATGGCATGTTTAAGTTGAAAAAGCGCTCCAACTTTGTTAAATGTATCCTAATTCTTTCGAACTCGCAGATTATGGAAATATTGTACCATTTAAAGACTGAATTCGATTGAAATTCACACCATCCTTTTAATTGTAGCAAGAAAAAAGTGAAATCTATTTCCAAATTATAGTCAATTTTAACTTATAAGATATTTGTTGCCGTAACATAAATAAAGCTCTATTTGCTTTTTTTCTAAATTTTTCAGTTAATAGGTAATAATCTTGAAAGGAACACTACTTTTCCTATTGCCGTACGTTGCGTTGTCGATATTGCAGTTTTAATATTTGATATTGAACAATTGCATTTGAATTCTTGTTTGGAATCCTATTAACATATCTTTGGCGAACGTTTTTTAAAGAAAATCTTGTGGCTAAAGCCTGATAAAGCCTGATGTGAACATGGTTAAAATCGGTAATCATATTGTTAGCAGCAAACTCAATTAAATTATCATATCTGAGCTACTTAGTGTATCTGTTACCATAAAGATTTACGAGGGTGGCCTTAGAAGAACTCGACCCGACAAAGGAAAGAATAAAAAACTGCAACTCCTTTTAGCTCGATATACATTTTCCAACGACACTTCGATACCCTTTTATCGAAAAAACAGTCAAACTATTCAAAATAGTTACTGTTCGCTGATTCTCCTCTTCATTGTTGGCAATTTTTTACGACCGAGTCGTTTTTCAGATTTGTAAAAAGAAAATAATCGTGCAGAAGCAATTCGAACTTCAATTCATTGATTTGAACTATCGTAATGATGGACGTATGGACTTGGGCGTTGCTGTGATGATATATTCTAGCACTTTCTTTTTCGGCTGATGCGGCCATTTTTCCCTGATTTCATAACTTAAACATTGTTGATTGTCTTTCCTTCTTCAAGATAATCAGTAAATACTGTCCCACGTGCATCCTAGAAAACCGATCACATGACCTTGCTAGCTGACGGAAGCATCTTCATTTTCGTTGGAGCTGGTTCTCCGCTTTCTAAGGTTGCTAGATTTTTCGTTATCCTGCAATAAACAAATATTGAATTTGATTAAAAAAACGTCATTTCAAATTTTTCATCGGGACGGATGAAAAAATGAATTGTATGTTCTTATAATTTTGTTTATTGATTCTTATATTTTAAAGAAGATCAAGTAAGTTTTAACATTTTTTTTGTTTGATTTGACAAATTTATTAAATTCAATACAGTTATAATCAGTGTTGTACATCGTCATTTATTCGCTTTTTATTAAATCTTCCAGTGGATTCCAGTGCCATCTGCCAAAATATCCTTTCCACAAAGTCGTTGGAACTAGAGGAATTTTATTCTTTGAAAATTCTACCACAATTTTCTTGCGCTTCTCAATTGCATTCTTACTTTTGTTATCCAAAGACGTTACAACATCTAGGCTTTTTTTGATCATTTGAAATTCTTCATATAAAGAAGCAATTTCAAATTGATCTATCCTCCATGTTCGAAATTTATTGCCGATGAAGAATTAAAAAAAAAGCATCCTCGAAATGATGTTGCTTCTGAGAAATCGTAACATGTTGTCAAATATTCTAAGGAATTTTTGTAGAATTATCGCGAATCGATGTTGAAATATTCTTTTACATAAATGCTCAGTAAAAGTGTCGAATTGAAAATAAATCGATGTTTTGTTTTCCAATGCAATGCATCGTAAGTGTACATCGATGTTGTTACCCCCCACTTATTACCCGGGGCAACTGGGGTGCTCCGGCGAGGCTTGTGGACCCGGATAGCTCGTCCGAAGACGGGCGTGGAGCGCCACTCGCTTTTCCTCAAAGCCTCAACTAGCCGCCAAGCGAGAATGCGACTAACCGATTGCACTCGATGTTATTCCGGCCGATACCCTCGCTACTAAATACCCTACGCTCTGTACTTCAATCCTACCCTTACACTACTTCACTGACACATTAAATTCCTCACTTCTTAATTAGGATGTCCCTCGCGGGGACCACAATACCACCCCCCGAACACTATGACCTCCGCTATCACGGCTTTATTCACCCTCCCGACACTTTCACTTGACTTGACCGTCCAAGCCGCACTCGTTACAACAACGAACTGAAACAAAACAAACTTACTTCTTTTTTAGTGTCTTGAACGGCACTAAAATTTCTTCCTTTGATTGTTACTTCAAACACCAATAAATTTCAATTATCTACAATTTTCTACTTTTATATTCACTCAAGAAACTATAAACTCAATAAAGAATACACTCTATCAGAACAAAAGAAACTTACGTTACTTATAACCCTACACAAGGGGCCCCTTCGACGATCGTGTTCGCTGGTATAATCCGTCGCCTTTCTTTTCCCAATTGAAATTTGCTCGTCGCTTTACCAATAATGTTGTTACTAATGTCGATTCCGCTCTGCTGTTTCTGTTGTCTTCCGCTTAACGTTCCCGCTGCGCTTCGACTTTCTTTTTCGCTTTCCTCGTTCCGTTGCCGTCGTCGCCACGATACCAGAGATCAAAAAGAGGAGGCGCGTCATTCCTCGCGTGCTTATATAGCCTCCTCCTAACGGCTATGGTTCCGCTCGTCGGTCACCCACCTCTACAGCGGGGTAATACCTTCTTGCCGCCACTTGGTAGCCGCTCCCCTCTGGTGGCGAGTACTCCAACTTCGGCTGAATCAGCTGAACGTAGTTCACTGACAGTTTGGTCTGTCAGTGATGTTTGTTTACTTTCATTTTTGAGCTCTGATTGTGGTTTAAGTTGTTCGGTGTGCTTTTTCATTTGTGTTTTCCGTACAAGCCAAAGTCGATGATGGAAGGAACGGTGATTTCCTCTTACGATTGCGTTTCGTTCTTTGCATTGTACCGACCAGCGTTTCTTCGTCTTTCATTTCAATGTCAGCATCGTCAGTGGCGTTATTGTATTCAGGACAATCACGACTCTTATCTGACGAATCAGTTGTTGTTGAAGTATGACCGTTGATTACTGAATCCTCCTCAGGCACGACTATCGGTGATGCTTCTCGGTTAGTTTCTTTCGGAACAATTTTCAACCGCTGATCTTCGCAAGTATCCATCATGATATCTTGCTAACTTGGTAAGTACTCGTATATTATCTTTAATCTCTTTCGCTGTTAAATTGCGCGTATTAGTATCCGAATGTAAAAACGACCAATTATCGATAGCGTAAGGGACAAATACTTGATTTGCGTGGTAATATTTTTGCTGGTTGTAGCTGGTAATATTGAAAAGTAGCAAATGGACAACATCTATCCATTTCATCACTAACCATCGTAAAAACTCCACACCATGATTACACATAGAGCAACAAATACAAAGAATCTATCTCCTCGATAAAGAGGGTAATCTAAGCAACGAACACATTTTTCATGAAACCATTGCGGACACTTGCAGCATTGCAACGTTTTCTTGTGCCACTCTCCATTCCCACCACAGTAACAATAAATTTGCTCCAAATTTACACGGTGATGATTATCCCATGAAAGAGAATCGCTATCGTATGGTAGCTGTGATTTGTCTGTTAGAATTTTCGAAAGCGGTTCTATCCTTGGTGAAGGGCACTGCCTCAGTTTAAGTCCGTTTCGAGCAGTGCATCGTCTGCAAAACCAAACCCCGTTCTTTTGAAAACGTTCTTCAGTGCAGCCCTGATGATAACCTCTTCCACACCGTCCGCATACTTCAATATCCTTTTCATTCACCTTCTTGCAAACTACACACATTGGCTCATCATTTGAGTCGTCGGTACTCAATTTTGTGATTTCATTGAACAGTGACCAATATTCTGAGTTATCGTCCAGCCTCACCAAACACTGATTACGAGCAAGAGCTATTATAGTTCCAAGGTAACAACGTCCGTCTTTTCGTTGCACTAGAACATCTTCGCCGGTGGTAAAAATAGGAACCTTCGTATCCGATTTTTGCAACATTGTCGAATCGTCTGCAGATAAAATATTAGTTGTACTAGAGACACATTCGTTCATGCGTGCCTCCTTCACTAGTTTCGGCTCTTTCGAGAAACTTGTCTCGACTTGGTTCGGAGCACTTGAGGCGTTTGTCACTCCATTACTTCTTGGATCATTAAAGTGATTATTTATGCAAATATTTATTCTATCTAAGACTACTGTCGAACTATTCGCCGAAGTAGGTATGCTACTTGTCGATCGATCGCCATCAGAATTGTGCGTTACAATCGTGATCGACGAACTTTTTTGTATATTTTGCACATTTTCCAATCCACTTGCGTCATCTTGTGAGTAGTTGTTAGTAATAAGTATAGTTTTTGGAGCCGATGATGAAGTATTGTAGAAACAAGAATGATCAATTTCCTTGTGAAATGATTTACTTTTGTCGCTTACACCTGCACATTCTTTTCCAAACTGACTCTTATTTGCTGCTTCATTTGACATCAATTTCGTTTTAATACATTCTGTTGTGTAATAGGAGGCGTTAATTCTGACCTTCGCTCGATGATAGTTGTCATTGAGTTTGCTTAAAACGACAAATGATCGTATTTAAACTACTAATATGATTACAATTTGGACTGGCAAGCAAACCCTAGTCGAGTGCGGCTTAGCTTTCTGACTATACATAGTCACGCGAGTGTTACGATAGTGTTCGGGGTGAGGTAATCCTGGTGCCCTTCGGTTTTATCCGTAACAATGTTTTTTGATGCATCGGTTGAAAACATTGATGTATCGAGTATTGATTTCATTCAAGTTTATTTCCCAATGTTCTTAAGGAAAGCTTTGCAAAAATAGAAGTTTACTCAAACGATTTCTTTTCAATCGATTTCATTGCTCATTTGCAATCTAAACAGCTTTGGAAAACATACGTTCAGAAGGTACTGATATTCCTACCATGGTCAAATGTTTCAAAGCAATGGTGTAAAGTTTAGGAAACAGACTCTATGTCATTCCATATTTCTTATGGTTTTTCATTAAGCTTTCCTACTGGACTGTACAAGTAAATAGATAGTTCTTCACAAAATGCATCGCCAGATTTAGTAGCTTTCCAACTCTTATGGACTAATTTGTGATCATCTTCCGCAAACAAAAGATCTTTCCAAGTTTTTATAATGGTCCGAAGCATCAGATTCCAAAAATTCATTGTTTTTGGCATTTGTTATCAGTGATTCTTTGACCTTTGCGACAGCTCAAGAACAATTAGATGGGCCCATCTAGCGCCTTTTTTGAAACTTGGATACAAAACAGACCTTGCCAACTACCGACTGCTTCGTAAAGAAGCCAAAAAAAAAACGGCTAAGAACGCAACGCGATCTTATTATTATATGATTGAAACATCACTGCAATCTGATAGTTTCAAGCTTTTCTAGATATACATCCGGTCCCTGAAAACAACATCTTATAACCCTAATATCTTCTCATGGCATAACTGCCAAGTTTCTGATAGGCAACCTATCTCTGACCTTTTTCTCCATTTTTTCCTTCACATTTAAGGTTTCAAACACCACTGTATACTCATCGTGGATTTTTCCTTCCCCTATTGTACATTCTATCGTGACCTCTCCATCGGTAATTGAATGTTTAATACTCTTTTTTGACAGTAGTGGTGGTCCGGGTCCTAATGGAATACCAAATCGGTTTGTAAAGTCATTATCTTCTTCATTATCCACCCCAGAATCAATTATTAGCCTTTCTTCCCCCTGCCTTCTCGATATCTGGAAGAACGCTAACATCTTTTCGATCCAGAAGTCTGGAGATTGTAGTGAAATTTTGAACTATCGTCCGGTTTCTTCGCTGTCTTATTTTGGCAAGCTCCTTGAGAGAAATGTGCATAACAGAAAAAACGATGCCATCAGTATTCTGTTTGCAAATGAACAACATGGCTTCATTAAAGGTCGTTCGACAATAACTAATTTGATAGAGCTTACGAATACCATCTCTCTTGCTTTTGACAAGAGCCAACAAGTTGATTTCATACATGCACACTAATTTTGCTAAAGCCTTTGACAGTGTTGAACATGGGCTTCTGGCTAACAAAATCCGATCGTTCCGCGTTTCTGAGTCAATCCCCTCTTGCATCTTATTCTTCTTATCTCATCGTTCCTGCACCGTTGCATGGAATAATTTTTATTTGTCGGTCTCATTTAGTCTGAAACCTGGTGTTCCTGGAAGATCAATTTTAGGCCCTTTGCTATTTAAAATTTTCAAAAATGATCTTCCCCAATGCCTGTCCTCTAATTGTCTTCTGTACGCTAATGATTTAAAATTTTATCATTCCATTAACTCCAACACAGACTGCTCTTACCTTCAAAATCATCTTGACAATCTCCAAAATTGGTGTTAAGGTAATTTACTTCCCTTTAATATTTCAAAATGTTTTCTTATGAGATTCCCAACAAAATTCACCCAGTTTTATATGAATACCGGATGGATGCATCGCTGCTCGCACTTGTGGACAAATTTAAAGATTTGGGAGTAGTATTTGACCCTGGTTTGAAATTTAACATCCATATTTCATGCATAACCACAAGTCCTTTAACATTTTAACCAGCATCCATCTATCTGTACTCTTGAGCGCTCACAGATTCTCAGCATCCCATCACTCAAAAAAATGAGGGAATCTTAGACCTGTGTTGCTTATTTAAATTTTTCGCTGTATTCTTTCATCGATTTTTCGGGAAAGGCTTTATATACATATATTACACCTCAAGAACACGTTCAATTTACATATTCATTGTGCCCTTTGCTCCAACCGATATTTATTTTTATTCGATTTAAGTACGCCTATCCGGTCATTGCAATGAACTCCAGCTGGGTCCCCTTTCCTTAAACGCTTTTAAAAGCATATTACATAATATTCTCTGAAGCTTCTAATAGTTTGTTTTCTATTCAAGTTTCTCCCCCTCCCTATTTTTGTTCAACTGCAGGGACCCATTGATCTTACCCTTATACATCCTTTTTAACAAATCCCTTGCTACTGGAATTTTCCCCTCATCTTGCAAGTCATCACATTTAACACCAATATATAAAAAACAATATATAAAAATAAAGAGAAGGGGTCAGTTGAAAATTACATGGGTATTGCTATCTTATTAGCTGTAGCAAAATTGTGTGAAAAAATGGCCTGCTCTAAACTATCACCAATTATTGAGCCATGGCTTAAAGACCAACAACACGGTTTCCGTAAAAATTACTCCTCCATAACTAATCTAGCCATGATGCTGTCTAGCGTTCTTCATGAAATGGACTTAGGGCAACAAATTCACGTGATTTACATGGATTTTAGTAAAGAGTTTGATCGGGCTTACCACAAAATCCTAATGCACAAGCTGAAAAAATTTGGAATCGATGGTTTTTACAAGGGTGGTTTGGTTTATATCTCAATAATCAGACTCAAAACGTCAAATTTGAAGGTTACCTGTCCAAAAAAATGAATGTTTACTCCGGTGTACCACAAGCCTATCTGGATCCTCTCTTTTTTAATATCTTCATTTCTGATCTTTCTAAGGTCTTGTAAGATATTCTTCATATTTTTTATGCTGATGATCTTAAGCCTCACCATGCAATAAAGCCCCAAAAAGACACATTATTCCTCCAAAACAAAATCAACTCCATGTTTGAATGATCCAAAATTAACCAACTCATCTTGAACTTTGAAAAATGTCAGGTAACAAATTTTTCAGGGAAATGCTAAACTTTAATCTACGATTGTTATCTTTACCATGATAAACTTTACTGGGGGATAGCGTCGTAGACCTTGGTGTTACTTTGGACCAAAAAATGCGCTTCCATATACATTACGACCATTTCTTCAGTAGGATATTGGCTTCATCAAATGTCGATCTAAAGAATTTGATAGTGTCTGAGTCTCCAAGATATTATATCTTTCTTTAGTTCGCCCTATCCTTTGATTTGCTTGTCTAAAGAACGGTGTAAGAAAATCAGGACGAAGAGAGAATACTACGAAAATCTCAGAAGAGTAGCGAATAAGATAATTAGAATTAAGTAAGGAAAATATTATCATGACCAATTCAGAAGCAGTGATGTGTGTCTAGCGAGCAACAACACAAGAGAAACATACAAAGCAATGAAAAGCCTCAAAAGTGGTTATCAGTCAAAAAACACGCTCTGTCGTGATGACATCGGCAATATCATCGCGGATGAAACCAAGATTAAGGAAAGATGAGCATCATATTTCAAGGACCTCCTTAGTCCTCCGCACAACCCCAGACCAACGAAGCCTTTCGATATTTCCAGAGAGCTTCAATTGGCTCCACCAACTCTGGATGAAGTTTATGGCACCATCACAATCCAAAAGAATAATAAAGCGCCGCGCATCGATGCGCTTCCAGTGAAGCTTATCAAATATGGTGGCAGCAGTGTTTATAAAGCTTTTCACAAAGTCCTCCAAGATATTTCGCAACAAGAACATATGCCAAAAGAGTGGAGCTAATTAATTATATTCGTTACTCACAAAAAAGGTGACAGATTGCAGTGCGAAAATTATAGGGGCATATCATAATTTTGAATGGCGTACAGAATATTTTCAAAGATCCTAGACAATAAAATCGAATCATCACCAACAGTATTATTTTGGAGTATGGAGGTTGTTTTAGAGCTAGTAAATCAAGGAAAGACCAATTGTTCACAGTCATGCAGGTACTTGAAAAATGCTGGAAGATCAACATAGACGTATACCAAATTTTCGTTGATTTGCTATTCAATTTGGCTTTATAGTACGTCATAAGGAAGCTACCTGCCGATATATGAGGTATATTCTATGCAAGTCGAGCCAAGTCATTAACAACTGCCGAAGAACTCTTCCTAAAACTTGACAGCGAGGCAAAACTAGTAGGGCTATAAATCAATTAAAATAGAACAAAGCTCATGACACAGTGGAGGAGGAATACCTTTAATACACAAAATATCACACTTAGCGCCAAACAACGAGAAACGGCAATAAGAGAGGTGAACTACGCCGAAAAATACAGGTGGCAAATACAATATTTTATTAATTTTTGAAGATCTTGAAGACCAGCTGCATACACAGGAAAACATTTTTTTTGTGGTTGAGAGGTGAATGCCATTTATGTTATGCACAGAGTGTGGGACTCCCATACTCACAAGAAGGTAACTCGACTACCCATCCAACACCTCCCCTGTCATCGCGAGAACCCAGCCTAGAACCGTTTGACACATTGCTTTGGGCCAAGTATACAAATCTGTGATGAGACCCGTGTTATGCTAAAGGTTTGAAATATGGGCCTTAACCCAAGCACCCGCAAATGTACTGAGTGCCATTGAGCGACGGGTCCTGAGGCAAATAATCGACGGACCAATGGTGAATTCGAAACAACCATGAGCTGTATGAAATTTTTGACAAGCCAGAGGTCTCAACGATTTTAAAACTGCGGAGGATGCAATGGGCTGAACACATGAATCGTATGGACGAACAACGGGTACTCAAAAAGGTATTCATTGGGAGAAATGAAACCGGGGAAATGCTGATCTGATTCGGTCAAAGATGACAGTTTATCACTGCTCGGATTTCAAAATTGGAGGACGCGGTCGATGGAATGACACAGTTTGAGGCACCATTTGCAGGAAACGAAGGCCCGAGAGAGGCTGTAGTGCTACAAAGAAGAAGAATTTGGGACCCCAAGCTAACAGGATTGAGTTGGTTAAAAAATATTTCATCCTTTTTACGTCAAGATCTGTATATGATCCAAAGCACCTTTTAGATTTACAATAATGTGAGCATCCAATCGTCTTATCAAGTATTCGTACACTGTAACACGAGTCTAGATAATTTCCAACACATAGGGCGTCATCGGACATTTCTGGCGAACCGGGAGCCTGTCCACTGGCATAAATCTGAGTCAAACAATTTTGTACAATACTTAATATAGGGTGTGAGGGCTCCTGCTCTTTGCCTGAACAGGAACCATATGTAGTGGTGGTGTATTTGAGTCGGAACCAAATGATGACGCTAAACTGGTCGATATCATTTTCTGCGCTCCTCGATTTTTGGCCCACTGCTTCCCAAGCCGGATCGGCTCCGTCCTCTCCAATCAACACAAAAAACCTTGAACAAAGAAATCAGATTAAGAATAGACACGTGCAGAACCATACGGCACCAAAAATGAACTATACCTTTTTGGCCGAGTTTTTCGCGTTTTATTAGGAAAAAATGGTACACGAGAAATCTGACCGCTGACAAACTGAACACTTGAAGTTTCCCGAGAATATCCGGTGAATGAATAGAAATCATGGGCTCAAATCGACATTCCACTTGCTTTGGTCGCTAAATCTTTGTATGCGATTACTTTTAATGTTCCACTTGTGCAAGGCTCCGATCAATCCAATATACAAGCTTAATAACCAACATTACGTGTTAGTTCACCAACAAAGATCTATCATCTGACACTTGTCAGGTAGTTACAAAATCGCTTAAGGATAGCAGATCTCTGTCGGGTATCGCTCCAAAATGCCGGAGGTTATGGACATAAAAACTTAGATGCGGTCAGGTTGCAAAATTCGGACCGACTGACGAACAGATTAAAAAATCGAATGATGTGAGAATATATATACTATCTCTTTCTCTCAACACTCTCACTTGTGCGAGCTAAGAGTGAACAAAATAAATAAAGTATACATAATTCAAATCAGTTAGTCCTCGAATATTCAAATAAATATAATTAATTTGTTGGTTATATCTAGCAAATTTCGGTTGTTTATAGATTTGTCCTTTGTATTTTTCTTTGTAAATAAACCAGCTAATTGATCAACTAAGTGAACTAAGTACTAACAGACAACAAAGTGATTCTTTACGTCAACATGCTTCGTATGGCGATAAAGTCTCGTCGCAACCGCTAAACACATCAAATTTTCAATTATCTGACTTAGCTGAAAGCTACGTGTCCGGTATTTTTAGAAAACTTATCATTGGGTTGCATAGGTGTCGATACGGTATAATAGTTGGACATTACTGGGGAAAATGTCTCAAAATATTCAGTCGCTTCCTTTTGACTGCAACTTTTAACTACGAGATGTGCGTGATATCGATCAACTGAGCCATCTTTATTAGTTTTGACTCTATATATCCATTTCTTTTGGATTGGTTTACGATTGAGTAGGTCCTAGGTATGATTTTTATCAAGTGCGCAAAGCTCCTTGGCCATACCTTTCTTCCACTCTTTATGATCACTGGCTTTCATTGTATCGTAATAATTTGCATGAATTTGGGTACCGGCTAAAAAGGCAGTGGCCTAAAAAAAACAGACCATCCACCGTGTTTAGTCTGTGGCGTCCACATGCTCATCGCAAGGAGCGCATCAAGCAGTTAGTGGATGCCATGAATTTCTCAACGCATGTCAACGAGACGGACACTTCGTTCGCAACCTCCGACGAGTCAACAGCGCGCGCGCCAACATGTAGTCCTTCACTACATTCACTTCTATGTACATAATTCTGTCAATAAAGTTATATTTGTGTTTAGTAAAGAAATATTCTTTCTTCTCATGGGGATCACGCATAGCTTATTAATAATCCCCACAGTGGTGACCCCGTTTTTGTTCAAGTTCACGTTTTTGTTACACGAGTCATGTGGTCGCCATCTTTTTACTATCGCCACAGGTCGTAGCTTCACGAGTCAGCGCAAGCGCGCCGCATGCAATCCCGACATGCCCGATCACGCACTTGACATACACATGCCCGAACAGACGCCGCGTTCGCATTTGTACATCACACCGCCTCGATCGCATGTTCGATTGCGCCGCCAACGCCCGCACAGTGTCGCATGTCCGACCCCGCACAGTGTTTCATGCCCGACCTCGCACCAGACCGCATGCCCGACCTCGCACCAGACCGGATGCCCGACCTCGCACCAGGCCGCAAGCCGGACAGTGTCGCATGCCCGACCTCACACCAGGCCGCATGCCCGACCTCGCACTACGTCGTATGCCCAACCTCGCACTGCAGCCCCACAGCAACATTCATGACATTGAAAGTGCATCTTCTGAACATGTGCTACGCAACTCGCCATTGCACCAGGCTCATTTACGACATTTTTCAACGCCATTTTTCGATCGTGACATTCTCATCAAAATGTCACTTGGGAGGGATTACTGTGGCGTCCACATGCTCACCGCAAGGAGCGCATCAAGCAGTTAGTGGATGCCATGAATTTCTCAACTCATGTCAACGAGACGGACACTTCGTTCGCAACCTCCGACGAGTCAACATCGCGCGCGCCAACATGTAGTCCTTCACTACATTCACTTCCATGTACATAATTCTGTCAATAAAGTTATGTTTGTATTTAGTAAAGAAATATTCTTTCTTCTGATGGGGATCGCGCATAGCTTATTAATAATCCCCATAAGTCTATTTCGTATACGAGATGCGATTGCACCGTTTTCGTTTCCGGATTCAATATGTTGTACTACTGGTACTGACTGACTTGAGAAAAATGGTGATGAAGCTTTCCGTTCAATTTTTGACTTTGCCACTGCTTTATCATCAGATTCTGTCTTCAAAATTGATTCGTTTCCTCTATTTGCAACTATCTCAAATAGTTGAAGAGCCGGTAGTACCAACTGAGCCAACTGCTTCGGAACGTTTTAGTTCATTTTAACATACTTGGTGTCCACAATCTATACTCGCCTAGAGCGTAGCCCGCGAGTCGCAATTCTATTATTTTCTTGTCTCATTTATCACAACAGGAGTCTCCTATGAGACCGACCATACAAGATACTTCCAAATATGCGTAGTTTTTTGACGTTCGATTTCTTGCCAAAAAATAATTCCTCCCGTGATTTTCCACCAAGAAGTGGTGGAATGACATTTCAAAGTCTAGCAGCAGTAACGATTGCTTCACCCTAGACTCTCAAAGGAAGTCCAGCCAAATGAATCGTTGAACGCGCAGTTTCAACTAGTGTACGATTTTAATGCTCACATCGCCCCATTTGTTGCGGTGCATAGTTCGCCGAGAACTCATGAATAACCGAATGTTGACGCAACACTTTTGAAATTTCTTCACTTATAAATTCTTTCACGTTATCCGAATGAAATTTATGCAGTTTATGGCCACCAGTACTTAGTTCTGTAATTATATCGCATATTTTGTCGATTGTTTCACTTTTTCTTTTCATCGACTTAGACCACACAAACTCGGAATAGTCATCAACAAAAGTTGTGGCATACAGTGCACCACCAAACAATTTTGTACAGTGTCAAAATCAACAATCTTTCCGATGTGAGTTAAACGTCACGAAATATATTGGAAACGTTTACGTAGAGCTCATCAAATACACAAACTTCACAAACATAACTTTCGAATTAAGTTAGCGAATCCGGTTTAATGTTCACCGCATTGATGGATCCACTTCTCAACAAATCTTTGATAATACGATAATTCGCATTACTGAGCTTTTCATGCCATACCATGCACCCGCGAAAATTGTCTCGATGTCAATCAAATACAAATTTTTCGGCATTCGCTGTCCGGTAGTTTCGAGCTTGCCATTTTCAGTGATTTTTAATTCACTATCCCACATTATTGTGTCAAATTCTCTCTTGGTTACAGCACCAAGCGAAAATAGGATTTTGCTGATTTTCGAGACATAAATAACTTCATTTATTATGTATTGTCCTGCACTTTTCGAAACTACTTAGCACTTTCTACGACCGGCCGCCATTATTGACTCCACTGTGATGTATAGCTTGCTTTCAGGTATAGCTTCAAAGTCAAACAAAATTGATTTATTGTTCGTAATGTGGCAGGATGCACCGCAATTAACGATACAGTCACTAAATATCGAAACAGACTTGTTAGCAATAAAACAAGACCCATTGGCGACATCGCATTGACAAAAATACTACCACTACTGCATGTGTTGTGATCTTTCCTCTTTTCTTGTCGGCTTTGAACTCATGAAACTGTCGCTAAAAATGACCGATTTTGTGAGCATTCAAGGTTTTTAGAATTGCGGCGGCTACTGTTGTTTTTGGTTTTCAACTTTTTGATTTTGTTATATTGCAGAACTAATGCTTCTCCAAAGTCATGTAATGCTGTTTTAATCATCCGTTTTTTCAATTAGGAATAGCTGCTCTTTCATTTTTTCGAACGTGAGAGATGTACCAGTTACCGACTGAATTAGGTACGAATCTCAAAATGTGGCAAACTTTGATGGCAATTCTGTTAGCAATTTTTCAATCATTGCCGAATCCATTAGCACTTCACCAACCAATTCCACTCGTTGTTTCAAGACTGCAGAATTTGCAACTTACTGTGAGTCAACGAGTTTTAGGCTGTGAAATAATTGATTCAGGATGTATTTGTTCGATTTGGCTTTCTGTTTGTACAGGGATTTTATTTTGCACCAGGCTTGATTCGAAGTAACACAGTCTCAAATTGGCAAATGATCGTCATCACACAAACCGGCCGTCAACATACGAGCTGCTTTCAGTTTTAACAAAAACACAATGTTTATTTCCATAGATATGAAAACTTAGATGCGGTCAGGTTGCAAAATGCGGACTGACTGACTAACAGAGTAAGAAATTAAATGATGAGAAAAATCATTTAATATCTCTTTCTCTCAACAAATACTCAACTATTGTGGAGAAAAAAATCCAAATAAAGTTTATTATTTCGGCTCGGGAAGCCTTTTCAGCATTCATAACCACATCATGCACTGATGGCTAGGATATACACCGACCATTGTGTTACTGGTGCACCTGGCAGCAAAATAATAATGGTGGTGCATAACCTATACATTCGAGCGAACCTTACCAAAAGATGTTCGGTTTGCTCGATCATCAATTTTCAAGAGAATCTGATAGTTTTTATTTAATAATTATTTGTTTTAATTTTGCAATATTACAATGCGAAAAACATCTACCGGGTTATCCGTTTCGTGGTAGGAAAGTACATCTGTCAGAATTAAATGTCATTCAACGCATGTTTTGTTTTCGTTGAAGGTTTGCCATTTAGAAATATGGACCGTTTAACAGTCGAAAAACACGTTAAAATTATTAAATTTTATTATAAAAATGGTGATTCTGCTGTATCAACATTTAGGGCTTTACGAGCCGATTACGGTCGACATAATCGACCTACACAGCAAACAATTTCGAACACAGTGAGAAAATTTGAAGAGACTGGATCGATTATTGATATTGCAAGGCCTGTGCATCATCGCAACATTCTTTGTGCTGAAAATATCGCTGCCGTTGCTCAAAGTGTGAAGGAAGCCCCAAATTTGTGGATTCCTCGACGTGCTCAACATTTGGGCTTGTCTTGCGGCTCATTGTGGCGGATTTTGCATTTGGATTTGTATCTCCATCCGTAGAAAATCCAACTAACTCACGAACTTAAGCCTCAAGACCATACACAATGCAGAATGTATGCGAATTGAGTGATTAAACAACAAGCCATTGATATCGATTTTTCGAACAAAATTTTCTTTAGTGATGAGGCTCCTTTTTCGCTCAGTGGTTACGTAAATAAACAGAACTGCCGCATATGGGGCTCTCAAAATCCTCAGATGATCGCAGAAAGGCCTTTGTATCCGGAAAAAGTGACCGGTTGGTGTGCATTCTGGTCTGGTAGTGTTATTGGCCCGTATTTTTTTAATACGATCAAGGAAGAGTCATTTCAGTCAATTCCGACCGCTATAGACGGATGTTAACCGATTATTTTTGGAGAAAAATTGAAGATTATGATCTGGAGAACATGTGGTTCCAACAGGACGGAGCCACAAGCCACACAACACAGGCTAATCGAGCACTTTTGCAAGAGAAATTTCCAGGACGTGTAATTTCGAGATTGACTGATGTCAATTGGTCCGCAGAATCCTGCGACCTAAAACCTTTGGATTTCTTTTTATGGGACTATGCAAAAGATTGTGTTTACGCGAACAATCCTCAAAATCTTGAGCAATTGAAAACCAATATTCGTGAAGTTATGGCCGAGATATTACCGGAAATGTGCCGAAAAGTCATTGAAAATTACTCAAAAGGATTGAGGCCTGTAAGAGGTCCCGTGGTGAGCATTTGAATGATGTTGTATTTCACGTATAATGCAAGGTTTAATCTATATATTGAATAAAAAATTTTGTTTCCGTCTGAATATTTTATGTGTTTTCTTTAGCTTTACTTTCCCAAGCGTAAAATGGATAACTCTATATTTTTATAACATGTTTCGGTGCATAGTTTTTCAAATGTACTAGCAGGAATCATGTGTAGTTTTTAAATCTGAAAGCACAGTGTATTGTGCGAAGTTCTTAAAACTTGCAAGCAGGAACTGAAACGGCTACAGTAATATTTCCTGGTACCTACTCTGTTTAGTTTTTTTTTTAACAGCAGATGATTGAAGCTTTTTTTCCTGAAGCTTACTTTACCTTCGAGTTACTCGGGAAAGACTTTACTTTTCGTCTGGAGAAAAGTGCCTAGCTTACTATAAAGTCAATGCAGCTATATATTTCAGCTCTAGGATCATTTAACAAAAACCCTTCGCAAGACTTGCTCATAGTTCGCGGAATACATCCTTTCACATTCCCTCGTAGCCATTACTTACGCCTTCGAGCAGACAAGTTTTATAACAATATTTAAATTTCTATGCAAACAGCGAAATCTCAGCGTAAAGACAAACAGACACAATAGTCAAGCTTGGACTACTTTCGAAGGACTCGAATAAAATTTGCTCAACATTTCATGGGAATATTCAAATCTATATCCTAGTTTATCTATTTTATCTGTACATTCTGGTCCCGGCTAACTTCAGCATCTACCTCTCGTTATGGTAAGTGCAAGTGAGGCAGGAATTGAGAAAAGTGTTGTATCTAGTTCGTTGTATTTAAGCTGGCAGCCTGCCGGAAGATTTATTTCTTCAAGGTAACTTGCGAAGCGGATTTCTCGTTTTGTTCGCGGAAGGCGCAAGCAAAATCCCGAGCCACATATAAAGACGTGCATGAGATATGAAGGAGAAAATGGAGCAACGATGAGTGGTGGTTGGGCTCGAGAGATGTAGTCGCCGTTGTCTTCCTCGTCGAATAAGGAATGTTTCCGCTGATTCTCCTCTTCCTCAAATATGTCAAGATTTACAAAATTGAATGTTTTACAGCGCGCGCAGACACGGGGGGTTCAACCCGTTAGCATTAGCGTAGTTTATGGAGCACGAAATGTATCTCGTCGTGAATGTCATTTGCGGTATGAATGTTTTCAAATTCATTTCAACATATGTAAAACGAAAAGGATAATAAAATTATCTGAAACGAGCAATATGAATATCTAATGAGAAAAGGGGAGTTGAATTTTGTTTGCTCCAATTTATCTCTTGCTGTGAATCCTTAGGATTCAGTCGACAATTTTATTTTGCAGGTTTATCAATATTTGCTCTTTCGTTGCAAGCTTATAAAAATGTAAATAAAAATTAGAATTACAATCGTACCATTGTTATCGATCAGATAAAATGTGACTCCAAGGTAAACGCTGACGAAGCTCTATATTTCTTGCTTGCACTAAATTTAACCATAACTTTTCGTCAAGTATCTACTTTTCACCTCTTGAATATTTATGTTTGTTTAACCTTGACTCTCAACCTTTCCACGCGAATCCATCTCGTTTCGAGAGTACTCGTGTGAAAAAACTTAATCCTCACCTCCCATCCTTACCTTTCTATTGAGTTTTATTCATAATAATTCATCGCAGATTTTCTTTTTTGTCCACTAACCCTGCACTCCGCACATTTCATCTAAATTTATATAAATATTTATATTCACGGAGTCCGTATTCCAATTGAGTTGGGGGAGGGTCCTAGTGGGTAGAAAAACTAAGGATACGCCTTTAATTCAAATTAATGAAAGTGTCAAGTGCACACTTGCCAATTCACTAGGGTACGCGTGAAAAGAGGTGCAAATTGGGTTGGCTTCTGGCTAAAGCTGATTTCTTTTCATGAGACTTGAAATGATGGAACGAGGATAGCTTCAACTTTTTTTAAGGATATTTGTATTGTTAATGAAATAAATACAATTCGAAGTTGCTCGTTATTTATCATTTAAAACGTTTTTTTTTTCTGTGCCAGATTCATGGGAAAAGTTTGCGGATGTTATTTATTCATACTTTTTGTTTGAGTACTTGATGAAAATTGTATACTGAAAAGCAGTTTCAAATTGAGGGAAACATTTTTCTATCTGGATATTAGTGTCAACTTGAATAATTATGAGATTCATTAGGTTCGCCAAATGTCGATTTCCTGCAATTCAATTATACAAGGTTGTTGTAATTTTACTTCTGGTCACCGTTGCCATAAGGGCCATTTTTTTTGCAGAGCAACAATCCCAGTATGTCCTTAACCCTTTACGGCGCAAGAACTTGTTTTTGTTTTTTTTTTTAATTGAAAATATGTTAAGGTGAGCTATATAATAACGGTAAAAATAGTGAAAAAAATCATATGTAAGAAAAGGTATTTATTTTTGAAAAAAAAACAATGAGATGCAGATGTGCATAATGGTGTAAAAACATATTAATATTCGCGAACTGTGGAAAGAACGGAAACAGTTATTGTTTTTATTAAAACATAAGGCTACGCCATACTTTTCACATTCCGTTTGGGCTGTTCCAGTACATCCTGGATATTTACACCGAAGCCTTTTGTCGGTCCAAACAGGCCAGTGCTCTAACCGATCCAATCTGATATCTTTTGGCGGGATGTGCTGACAAGGCCCTTTTTTTTTGTCCTGGATGAGTGCTTCTACATCGCTAGTACGCTTCAGCCGGTTCGTACTTTTATATTTGGCTAAAGTTTCAGCAACTTCTAGTCGGAAATCAGCAGAATTCAGCACCTTGACATTATTTTCCGTGACAGCATGAATTCTTTTATACAAAAGCCAAGAATTAGTCATGGTCATGTCCAGGAAATGGTAAAAGAGCCCTATAAACCAACGTTTGCTCCGAAGTCTAATTTTATAATGACCCATTACGGAGTCCATGAGGTCTACACCTCCCATGTGACGATTATATTCTGCCACAATAAAGGGTCGTTCAATATTGATTTGTTTCTTTTGCGACCTGTCGAATCTACTTACGATAGATGTGGGATTTTTTCCAGCAAAGTTGGATGCTACATTCACAATTTTACTATCTCTCCAGGCCACCACCGATATGTCAATACCATCATAGCTTGCAACCTGTTCAATCGATGTGCCTTTAGGCTGTTTTTTCTGCTGTTTTTTTTCTGGGAGTTTACAGTTGGGGATCCGGTTTTTCCAAACGGTGCCCAAAGCTAATATACCACGGTGTGACAAGAATTCAATCAAGGATAGCGATGTATAATAGTTATCAACAAGTTGGGTAAACAGACCTACGCTCATGTCAGAAGGGTTTTGTATTCAATTTACAAAATACAGTCACCAGATCGAACAAAATCAAGAAACATGTCAAAGACAATTTTATTGGAGAAAATATGAAATTCGAAGATCATACTATTATTAACAAAGTTGAACGAATCTCGACTTCTGGGGTTTTTGTTATGGTTATACTCATAAATATCTCCCTTGATAATTATTTCAGATGTCCATTCGCGAGGAGGGAAACACATTTTTCATGTATTACCCCCCTGTGCCCCCACTGAAGTAAAAACTGACAGTTTAAGAACTGTTTTGAAAAGCTCCCATGAAAACTTTCATTTCATACTCATATCGGCTACCTTTGATGAATTTTTTTTCAGGGGCCACTCTCCTGTACTGTGATCATCGATTAATGGCCAATTTTTTCGAATCCTAGAATGGTTACAAAGCCCTTTTGCCAGGAGCTCTCTCCCGCCTTTTTGACTTGTTTCACTTATGGTTATTATTTGTGGGTACTCAACTTCAGTCATTCATTAAATTGAATCAAGTGTTCAAAGCATGCGCCTTAAACGTTGAAGTTGGGAAAAACTAACTCAAAATTATTCAACCTTCGCATTTAAAACAGACACCATTTTGTTTTACGATTACTGATACCACTAAGTGAACCGATTCTCAAAGATATATAGGATACCTTTCATTCCTGAAATTTTCATGCAAATCCTAGCAAAACTGTAGTGTCTGAGTCGGTAAAAAGCGCATGTTGTTCCACAGCCATATGTTGCCATAGTATATTGTTCCATAGTGATACAGGAAAATTCAAACCGCTATAACTTCGTTAATTATGATTCAATCTTTATGAAACTTTCAGGATAGATTCACCTTATAAATTGTTATCTGTGTATTGAATTTCATTGAATTTAAGGGTACCGTTAAGATTTTATTCAAGAAAACATAAAATCCGTAAATGACGCGACTTCTCACGTATTTGTTGTGTTGTACTCATCAAGGCCTACTATAATGATTTTTTTCAGATTTTTAAGATCACAGGTGTCCAATCGCGAGGGGGGGACACAAATTTTTCGTGTATTTCCCCTCCCTGTGTGCCCCTCGAAGCAAACTTTGCCAAACTAAGACTTGTTTTGAAAAGTTCTCATCAAGACCTTTCATTTGATACCCATATCGGCTACCTTAAATTAAATTTTTTTTTCGGGGGGTCACTCCCCTATATGGGGAGATCCCCCTAAAATACCTTAAAAATTTTTTTTCTAACTGGACTTTGAAGAGAACACCACTTTACACCTACACACAAAATTTGATATTTGTAGCTTAAGTAGTTCCCGAGAAAAAGTGGTGTGACACACGGACGGACGGACGGACGGACGGACGGACAGACAGACGGACAGACGGACAGACAGGACGCGATTTTAGAAGGGTTTTGTAAAATTTTTTTACAAAACCCTAAAAAACAGTCTATAGTTTTCGTTGGTAGGAATCTCTATGGCAACTCGGACCGCTACATTAGATGAGGCACCTAATTGAGGCTCGTCATCTGCGCATATATTCTCTTGGCCACTGTAAACTTCAAATTCGTAGCCATATCCACTTGCACTACAAACAACGAACAGTTTGAAGCCCCACTTGCGGGGTTTGTCTGGCAAATATTGCTTTAGAGCACTTCGTGCTTTGGTTGAACACATTTGTTCATTAACAGACAAATGTTGTTCTAGAGGCACTTTTCTAAAGTTATGATTCAGGTTTTCAATTATTGGCCTGATTTTATAAAGTCGATCAGAATTTGGCCGACTATACGGTAACATTTTAGAGTTATGCCTCAGAAACTCGAACCGTTTTAGTGTCATTATCTCACGTATGTTTGCATAGCCATATTTCTGTGACCAGTACATTCGAACATTGGGCAGGGCAATTATGGACATGTAGTAAATAGTTCCAATAAACTGTCTTATTTCCTGGCTTGTAACATTTATAGGTTTACTGGCATCTTTTTGCACACTGTACAGGTTTGTTTCGTCTCTTACGAGATCTACAATGTCGTCAGTAAATAAGTAAGAAAATACCTGGTAAGGCGTCTGTAATTCCAGTATTTCATTTGATAACTTGGAAGATCCCCAAAACCTCATCTGGTCTTCATTTAGTTCTAAGCTTTTATTTTTCCATATGATATTCGTTTTGGGATCACATGCGCTTCGTGAAGTTGTGTTGACTTTAGAGCTGGTACTGGGTACTGAAACAGCAGGCGGTATCTCACATGGTTAAACTGTAGTGCTTGTACTGGTCTCAGAGCTCGGTAGCAAGATGTCATCTTCCTGATCTTCTAGGAAGGGTACTTCTGGTGCCTCATCCGAATCTTGGCGAAAATTTCGATTTTCCAACATGTACGATGGATCGGCTACATCGTCGTCGTCTGAAAAGTCTAAGCCATCCTCACTATCTTGCCATTGGCTTAGAATAGTTTCTAATTCGACAGTTGACAAAGGCCTAGAGCCTGAACGCGGAAACCTCAAACTCATATTGAGCCTGAAAAGAGAAAATATTCCTCTCACGAAAAAAGGAATAAAATATAACAGTTTAGCGCAGTGTTGCATTACTGCATCAAAAAAAACCTTGAGAGTATCTCTCTAAAAACAATCTAAACATTTGAATTGCATGTTCTTAGCAAAAACCAATAACTAACCTTTACTGTGCAGTAATTTCACGTCAATATTTCCAATATAACTACTCAAAAAACAACGAAAATTATGTGCGAACAACACAAACTGGTTCTAAGGGATCCGTCACTTCAAGTGGCTAAAAATTACAAATAACACCGTCTAGCACAAACGTAGGGAACTAATTCAATAGAATGCTTTGCTGCAGATATGCATTGCTGCGTTGAGAGGTATTTTATCCGTTGCTTTGAACGACTTTGCTAGTTTGAAGAGTATGATGCAGATCTGCTACTCAGCGCCGTAAAGGGTTAAAATCCATTGAATTAAACGCTTAGTTTTTACAGAAACTCCGCAGAATGAATTGCTCTCGAGCTCGGTAAATATCTTGTGCATTTTCATGGATGGGAAAAGTAGCGGATGTTAATGCGATTTCATTTAAAATGATTGCAAAAAGGACAATGAAAATATAGAGATGATTTAGTAGTGAATTAGGTAGATAAAAAAATGTACTTACAGCAGCGATGGTCTGCTGCCTCGGCGAAAGAAGATAGTGAAGTCCACCGAGATTGGCTTTGTCTGAGAAGCGTGAATGCGCTGGCAGGTTAGCGTGTCGTGGGGTGGGTTCTTCTCCCCAGCACAAGGACCCACTACAAAAAAATTTCGCATTCACGAATTCGAAGCAATCTAGTGCCGATCGACGAGTGTCGAGGCCGAACCTACTAAGGGTTGAAATTGCTTGTGCAAAGAACAGATTCGGCCTGGAGAAAATGAAATTCGTCGTTACCAACGATACTTAAGATCCACAAATAAGAGTGGAACATCCAGGTGGAAATGGTGCTCCCTCGCACCCTCCCAACCGAATCAACGTCCAAATGTAAACGTGGCCATATACTATATTTCTCATTTGAGAGAAAAATTCATACAAATATAATTTGCATGAATTTCTCCCTCAAATGAGAAATATGAACGTAGCCAATTTATGTTATAGTATACCATAAAAGGGCAGGCGAGCGGAAGGCCACTCAACTTGGGCAAGAGCCCCAAGAACACAATAAGAAAGGAAGGTGCGCACCTGATGGCTAGCTCGTTTCAGTGGAGGGGCCAGCTATCGTTGCGGGTCCCATACCCGGTCAGGTTAGAGGGCAGATCAAGTTTTAAATTCAATAATTCATTATTATTTTTAAACTTTCTTGAATTAACATGTAGTGCTGCTCCGGCTTTTTCTTATAAAAACTTTTACGGGAATAATTTAAAATTTTAATATGTAATTCTAAATAAAACGTTACAAGCATTTTGCAGAATAAAAACAGTCCCTTAAGATTCAATTCAATATATATAAGATCATGCCTCATATACTCGTATTTAGTATGTCGTGCTTCAAAGCTGAAATTTTATATGGTTAATTCGATTGACCAAAAAAAATTCATAATTTTTCGGGTTTTTCAATTTCATGAGCTTTACATGTATATAAAAAAAATAACTTAATTAGTATGTTTTTGTTTCAATATTTTGCTTATCTTATTAGTAACATCTAATGAAAACTAACTAACAATCAGAGCAATTAAGCAAATTATCACTGCCTTCGAATAAAAGCGATCGCCAGCAATTCCTATTGATCCTATTGATCACGCCATAATTATCGCTAGTCTAATGACTTTTCTTTGGTTTTCTTTAAACGACACTTTTTTAAGCTTCTTTCTATTCTGTTAGATTTTTCAAATTGCTAAGTTACACGATCTTTCAGGATATGAATTATTTTAGATCGTTTTACAGATGTTCTTCTTGTTATTTGTAGTGAAAGAGTTCCTTAGATGTTCTTAAAAAGCATTGAATTTGAGAGTAAAATTACCATTTTAATGTATGCGGTTACTTACGTTTCCTCGAAATTAGAGTGACAAACCATGTAAGCTTGTCTTTAAGTTAATTTTCACAGCAGACTTACATATCTTTGTGTACATATACCTTTCAATACCATGGATACGTGTGAATTTTTATGAAACCCTTTGTGATTAATCTCATCTTCCCCATTGAAGACACAATAATTTTGGTGGAAAGTATCAAATGTTATAATACATTTTCAAAATTATCACAATGATAATAATGGATAAAATCAGCCAGTTGCAATACACTGCTTGGTTTAATTGGGGGCATTCGACACAATTCATTTGATAAATCCGATATGATCAAACGCACAGTTTTCAAGGCATAAAAAGAAAGCTTCAGCTTTTCAAGAATCAAGATCTAAGAGTCTACCCACGCAACGTACAGCACAACACTAATCAAAAGTATGGAAGAAATCTGATTTCGGTGCTGAGGAACAGTTTCAGATGTGGATGCAGCAACCGCAGTCCAGTTGAACACAAAACGATCAGATCGGATGTTAAATATGCCATGTCAAAGAAGAAGCCATTTGCGCAAAACAGACGTATTTTCACAATTTCCATAAATGAGAAGTCCAAAGCAGAGAATAATCACGCATCTATAAATCGGTCTGATTATTTCCGTATCACTCGCATTACCAACATTCATTGGAATCTATGACTCAATACAGCAGTTTGAAATGAATTCCGAACGGTTGGTAATTTACAGCCTCAAACTAATACAGCTACAGTCTCTTGGACTTTACTTCCCACGCATAAAATGGTGCGACTGGAGTAGAGTGTTTGAATGTTGCAGATGAGAAGCATCGGACATGCGTCCATGATACCGAGGACTATGACTGTAGACAACAGCCGTCATATTTAAAATGCAAATGCCTTCAAACACAACCAACTCCAAAATGATCTTGATGCTTTATTTTACTTTTTTACTTGCTTCTTCTACCTTCGGATTGAAACATTGGCAGCAAGTGATATACATTCGATGTTTTATATTGTTTCAATGTTCAGCGGAGGAACATGTTCAATGAACTAATTGGTAGTCATTCATTGCTGGTATTCTTTCTAGGTTTTGCAAAAACGTTGGATAATTTCCATTCTTTATCAAACCATGTATAAAGCGCTGGTAAGGATGTGGAAAATAATGGCCATTAATACTTCCTTACAGGCGGGCTTAATTCAAAAGTCATTATGCCACACACCAACACAAAATCTCAAAATTTAATACAGAAGAAAATGATGTAAAATTTACATTTAGTGACAATAATAAAAAATATTTTATGATTTATAATCTGCAATTAAAATTTCGGATAAATACTATGAGAGTTTTCGAGCAGTTTGTTTACGAGACTGCTCGATTATTATATTTTGATGAATATAATTAGAGACTGGTTTTCGGCGGGTTTTTAAAGTCATTCTCGTAAGCTAACAAAAGTGAGTTTTTCAGGACTAACCAACAGGCATGGGAAGTTGCAGTCAGTGTCTCAGAGAAATTTGAATCAAGGAATCTAGTCCAGCAATGCAATTTGTCGATTCTTTACAGTATTGATCACATATGAAATAAAGAAGAAAGAATTGTCGCAAAACGTTTTCTGATGAAAATGATTGCAGATATATCATCTACGATGGTATGTTTAGTATTAAAAAGCATTTGTGGTATCTATAATGGAAAAAGGGTATCAAGTTGGTGGAATATAAACTGACTTTAGTAAAGCTTTTGACCGCATCGGTCTTACAATTTTGTTTCATAAACTGCGTAAATTTAGTATCATTAGGTCCTTGCACCTTTGTCTGAACTTGTACATTAAAAATCGATTCGAACCATCAAATTTCAGGAGTATGTAAACAAAAAAATTCAACCTAGATATCTTCTTTTCGATATTTTTATATCGGACGGTTTTGAAGTGTTATCATGCAAACCTTCCTTATTTTACGCGAGTGATATCTTATATTACCATGTCATAACATCCCAAAATGATTCTTTATTCCTACAAGACAAAATAAATGATCTACTAGAGTGGTCTAACAAAAACCATCCAGATTTGAATTTCGGAAAATGCCAGGCAATAAGTTTTCTTCGGAGGAATACAGTTTTACAAATAGATTATCACCTTGGCTATGCAAAGCTTTCCATATTAAAAAGTGCAGTCGACCTTGGTCTCAACTTGGGTAAGAAAGTCCTGTTTCAATAACACTACGATGATATTCTCTGAATTTAAGAACTTGTGGATAACGAAATCATTATGCGCATCGTTAGTGCACTCAATTCTTGAATGCGCTTGTATCATTTGTTTATTTATTTACTAAGCCAAAAATGTAAATATATATTTAACAATCGCAACTGACTTTAGTGCTTCAGTTATCTTCTTTTTGAAGTTAACTTTTCAGATAGAAGGTGAGTAATGTTCACTCATAGAATTGAAGATCTTGCGTCACCAATTAATTGGCTCGTTGTCTGCGTAGGTGGTTTTATGTTGATCTTCATGAAGCAAACGAATGTTTCTAGTACGTTTAATAGTTTCCTTAAATGTGATTTTGTTTGATAATTATGCGACATTTACTATCTGTTTAATTACATCCAAAACAAAGCAGGTTCTAAAGGTAGTTCTTCGAGATCAGAGCGAGGAAAGATTCAAATGATTAAGTCTTTGTTGGTAAGGCGGCAAATTAGCAAAGTCATAAGTATCATGCAAGGCAAAAAGAATAAACTGTTTCTCGACAGATTCGATGCGGATGCTGTAAGTCCCAAAGCATGGATTGCAAATAATACGACCTTATTCAAGACGGGGGCGCACAAATGAGGTGTATAGAGTCCTGGTGACCCATAGATTTCTGAATTCTTTGGCATGACTTTTTTTGAAACCAAGCTGATTACATGCCCGAGCAAGCATTGCATCGTATTGAGAAATGAAATTCAGTTTTCTGTCCAAAAGAACGCCCAGGTCTGAGATCTGGTCAATTTTTTGAAGTGGGCAATTGTCAATGTTGCAAGTGTGCTCGAATACTGAATTCTTTCTCGAGAAGCCTGTAACATAACACTTTCCAACATTTAGCTACCGTTTGTTATCATTACACCATTTCAATAATGAATTTATTTTGGCCTGCAGAAAAATAGCCTCAGAATCGGAATTCACCCAGTGATAGACCTTGAGGTCGTCAGCATACAGAATACATCACTTAAAATTTCAGACAAACCGAAAATGAAGATGTTGAGTAAAAGGGGACCTAGGTGGCTACCTTGTGGCACTCCGGAAGAGGCAATAATTTCTCTTGAAAAAGTGCCCTGAAATTTTACAAACTATATTCGATTGTTCAGGTATGATGCAATCCAACTCAGTAATGACCCAGAAATACCGAACTTCGGAAGTTTGGAGATCAAAATTCCATGATTGGCTCGATCAAAAGCTTTGCTAAGGTCTGTATGAACAGCGTCAATCTGGTTACCTTTTTCCATTTCGCAGAGAATAGTTGAGGTAAGAAGCATTCAATTAGTAGTAGTGGATCGACCTTTGCGAAAACCACACTGCTGTTCATTTAATCGTGGCTCAACTAACGTGGTAAGCTTATCAAAAATAATTTTTTCGAACAAATTCGGCATAGCTGAAAGTATGGCAACATCTCTATATTTAGTTATAGACTACTTATCGCTACTTTTGAAAATTGGAGGTAAATGAGAAGACTTCCAGACCGATGGCAAAGCCCCTCGTGATAAAGATGCATTGAATAGAATTAGCGAAGGAGAAGTAATCTGATGTATACACCCAAAAAATCAGGTCCAGTTTTCTTGTTAACATCAAGTTCTTTAATAGCGTTCACGTTATCTTCACTAGACAAACTCATTTCATCAATGAATGGTGCTTTCGTTAAATGGAAATTTAGTATGCTGGAAAAAAAGGTCGCCGGGCGAAAAACCTCGTGGAAATGCTCGGCAAAACGGTCGCACATAATTTGAGGACAACCTGAATTACTTTCACCGTAATACATTGATGTTGGAAATCCTGTAGCTTTCTACTTGATTTTTACAAAATAGAAAAATTCTTTGGGATTACGAATAATGTTTTCCCCAGTTAAATTCATGTATGCTTCGTGAGATCTCATGGAGAATTCCATAGCCAGCTCATCATATTTACTCTTAAGGTTTGTTTCAAAGTTGTTATCTCTCATTAATTTATAGAGCTTGCTGCTTTGGTTCCGCAGATGGTGAAGGTCGCGGTCAAGCCAGGGCTTGAAACATTTGGATTTTCCCTTTATTTAAGGAACATGAGTTTCAATTCACTCGAAGAGTGTTTTATAGAATAAAGAGACTGCTTCTTTTAAATTCAAATTTAAAAGATAGTTCCAATCAATACTGGCAAGATAAAATTTAATGCTATTATAATCAGCATGAGATCAAATACAATACAGTCATTTTATGTTCGGCAATTAGTTAAATCAGATATTGGAAGTTCAACTGAAGGAGCAAAACTTCGTGTGTTAGAGAAAAAGTTCTCTATGTCATTGGTTGAACTTACCACAACATCGTCATAAGCATTGGTAAAAATGAGACCAGTTTCCGTTTTGGTTGAGAGTCAGTGCCACTGGTTGTAAGTCATTACCATAAAAGGCATTGATTAGATTAAGATCGATGGTGCTTGAGAGGTTTACTGGTAGAAGATGGTTATCAGTTTCATCAAGAGTAAAAGATAATTGAGGGCGGTTAAAGTCTCCCAAAATCATTATTTGATCGTGTTCCTTGAGAGATACAGCAATGGGATTTATAATTTTACTTATCTTCTCGTAAGAGGTTTCCTCAGATTTTGGTGGAATTTAAAATACCCCTATGTATAAAAACCACTTGCGTAAGCGTATTTGAACCACCTTATGTTCAAAAGTTTGCTAGGAGATAGTATCAAAGTTTTCAGAGGCCATGGAACTTTTGATTGCCATCAACACTATGCCATCTTTTAATCTATTCTTGTGTCATTTGGAATCTTTTCTCCATTTAAGTTCTTTCTGAAACCATTCTTGCCATTTGCTTTGAAATCCCTTCATGATTCAAAGAATTCCCATAATTTGCCATTATATGATGATTGGCTATCGATCCTTAACACGCCTCCCGCAGAACTGTAGTTTGTTCTTGCTTTGGATTTGATATTCTCAGAGGTACCCTTCAAGTGTAACGTCTAATTGGAAAAGTAACCTTAAGTGAGCCTGTAAAAATTACGAGACGTTGACGCCTTCTGGTAGAAAGTAAAATCATACTATTTATAGTAGTCATGAACCAATAAATCGGTATGCAAAAATTTTTAACAAAGTTAACCATCTTTATTTGTCAAGTACCTCAATTTAAATTCAATATATTCAAGTCTTTCTGCTCTTAATCCCTTAATTCAATACCTAAAATTTGTATGTGAAAATATATAGGAGTACTTGGAAATTGTGATCTTTATGCACATACTATAAAATGTTAAGACAAAAAACAAATGAATTGCATACCTTAGTCGATAAATAATTAAATAAATAAATTTTTAGCCAGTTATCCTATTTGCTTGAGAAATTATACTGGGTTTATTTTGATGCTGAGTCCGTGATTTTCTTAAGAATCATCAAATAGATATATTATATTCTTGCAAGTACAATACCATACGTATATCCTTCCTGAAGAAAGAAATCTAAATGTGGTAATCAGGGGTCTGTATGGACTGTCGATTGCCGACATTAAAGAAGATCTGGAGAGCCAAGGATTTCACCCCATTGAAATCCACTCTATAAAGTTACGAGATGGGCCACCCAGGTTGGTGAAGGTCCTCCTTCCCAAAAGCGAGACTGACATATACAATATAGGGGCAATATGTCACCTCATATGCACTGTTGAAGCGCAACGCCCCCGTACAGGACAAGTTATGTGCCACAACTGTCAGCAGTTTGGACACTCCTCCAGAAATTGTCACGCACAGGCCCGTTGTATTAAATGCGATGGGCCCCAACATTTTTCCAAATGCGTTAAAAAAGCAGAGGAAAAGCCAAAATGTGTGAACTGTGGTGGAGAACATCCAGCCAACTATGGTGGATGTCCTCGGAACCCAGTGAATGTCAGGAAATCGTTCGCACAAGTTGCTGCTGCTAATAACAACAAAACCACCACAACATCTACACAACAACAAAATAAAAACACACAAAAACAAAAACAAGCAAACACTCCACTAAACACAAATAACAACATGGACACACTCTTTGCCACCATGCAAACACAATTCCAAACCATGATGCAAGACATGATGGCGAAAATGATCCAGGGAATGTTTGCATCACAAAACAGTTTCAACAGCACACTGAAAAAGAAACAATAATGAACACTTTATGGATCATTTAACCATTCTCACATGGAATGCAAACTCCCTGCTTCATAAGACTGGTGAGTTGACTCAACTTATATTTGATTATAAGTTTGACATCATTCTCATCCAGGAAACCTTTCTGAAGCCTGGAAACCGCCTACGCTTCCCTAACTATTTTCTGTACAGAAATGACAGAACAACAGGCAGAGGAGGCGGAACGGACATTCTTGTGAGAAGGAGTGTGAACCATAATCTCGTATTGATACCTACGTTACAAACACTAGAAGCTACTGCAATTCAAGTGCGGACGGATTCTTTTGAATTCATGACAGTCTCGGTATACAGCCGCCCAAAGGCAGCTACGCACATTGAAGATATTAAAAAACTTCTGGACTTTCAGGGTCCCATACTCCTTGCCGGAGACTTCAATGCCTATCACCGAAGCTGGGGAGCTGTGAGAAGCAATCGTGCTGGGACTGAGTTAAACCGATTCATCACAGATAATCCACTAAGCCTGCATATCCCCAACGAACCAACACATTACAGCTACCGAAATAGTTATCCTCTCGATATTGGTATATCACGTACCTTTGAACACGATGTACGCATCGAAGTCCTTGACGAAATTTTATCCGATCACAAACCAGTGCTCTTCTTAATAGGAGGAATATACATAGACGAACCCCTACAAGTAACAAAGAAAACTGATTGGCAAGCTTTCCAAGTCGCACTGGCTAAAGAAACCATTATTCAAACACCTGAAACAGCCAGCGACACAAAGAAAACGATAGAAGAAATCACAGACAAAATAATACAGGCAAAAGAGGACAACACAGTCACAACTCTGACTATGAACTCCCTAACGATATCAAAAATTTAATTAGGAGGAGGAATCGAGTTCGGAGAAGGGCTAAGAACCCAGGTGATCCTAGATTACGCCAGGAAGCAAATCAAATTACGAACAAAATACGTGATCGGATATCGAAATTCCGCAATGAACAATGGGAGAGCTTCTTGCAAAGTCTGGAGCCTGGGAGCGAAGCTTTCTGGAGGGTTTCCAAATACTTTCGTATTAAAAACAAACTTATAATACCACCAAGTCACGGCCCTTACGGTATCTAATTTGACAGTTCTAGTAAGGCGGAGGCCTTCGCAGATACTCTAGAACAACAGTTCTGTGAAAATTCATCCGATGAGGAGGACCTTGACGAACACGAAGACCACGTCAATCGGTTGACCAACAGGCTCATGAGGTTAGACATTACAGACTTCGATCTAATACAAAGCACCTGACTTCAAGAGGTTAAAGACATCATTCAAGTACTGAACAGACGGAAAGCACCGGGATTTGATTTAATATCAAACACCATGTTAAAATGGCTCCCGGATAATATTCTCGATGCAATAGTAGCGATAATTAACGAAATTTTCCGCTTGCGAAAATACCCCAAAATATGGAAATCGGCAATAGTTATTGTTCTTTCAAAACCTGGTAGAAACCTCATGTTCCTACAAAACTGGCGACCCATTAGCCTATTATCCTCTCTGTCAAAAATAGTAGAGCGGGTGCTACTAAATCGACAAACTGAGGTTGTTACCAAAAAAGAAATACTTCCAGAAGAACAATTTGGCTTCAAGCCATTACACTCCACAGAACTCCAGCTTACTAGGGTGGTCCAACACATTAGAATAGGGCTAAACCGCAGAAAATCAACGGGCTTGGTTATGTTTGACATAGCCAAAGCCTTCGATAAAGTCTGGCATGCAGGACTTATTTACAAAATGCATGAATCCCAAATGCCACTGCAGCTCATCCAAATCATTGGCTCCTTTCTAAAACGCAGATCATTTCGTGTCAAAATTGACAACCACCTCTCAACCATGCGGCCAATTCAAGCTGGAGTCCCACAAGGATCACCCATCTCCCCCATACTCTACAACATTTTTACTGCAGACCTACCTCGGCTGCCTTTGAATGTCCACAAGTCCCTATATGCCGACGATACCTGTGTTTTATACTCATCCAGACAAGCAAGAGTCATCACCACCAAACTGCAACTCTCCATAGACATACTTTTGAAGTATTTTTGCAAGTAAGTAATTTAGTAGTATTTTTTGACAATGCAACTTTTTTATTTTTGATATGAAAATTGGTGATTTTTATTTGGACCAGAATGATGGATTCAACTTCTAGCATGAGTGATAGTTTTTGGCAGTCAGCAATCATGATCGTGTAGCTACCTCTCCGTGACTTAACTTGCCGTGAGGCTAGTGTGAAAGATACCTCCTTCTTCTTTGACATTTTACAGTAAGGTATGTAGTGAAGTAGATATATATAAAGTATCCGTAAAGGACTGCAGCGATGGTCTGCTACCTCAGCGAAAGAAGATGGTAGGATCCACCGAGATTGGCCTTGTGTGAGGATGCGTGAATGCGCTGGCAGGCTAGCGTTGTGGTGTCTTGGGGCGGGCTCTTTCCCCCAGCACAAGGACCCACTAAAAAAAATTTCGAAGCCACTTATTTCGAGGGTCAAAGAAATATCGACCGAAGTCGAGAAGAAGGTAACCTATTAAGAGCCAAAGAAAAATGCTGACTCAAAGAACAAACTGAGCCTGGAGAAAACATACCGACTTAAGGTGACTTCGTCGTTACCGACGATACTTATGGCCCACAAATAAGAGTGGGGCATCCCAGTGGAAGCGGTGCCCCTCGCATCCTCCCAACTGGATCAAGATCCAATGTGGACGTGGCCGCATATTTCCCATTTAAGTGAAAAACTCATACAAACATGATTATATGAATTTTATTCCTTAAATGAAAAATATAAACGTGGCCAATTTATGTTAAAGTACTATGTGATGGAATCACATAACACTTTACTATAAGAGGGTATGCGAGCGGATGGCCACTCTACCCAGGAAAGAGCACCTGAAACGCATAAAAAGGGTTGAGCTCACCCGATGACTACCTCATTATAGCGGAGGGACTGGCTAACGTGGCGGGTCCCATACCCGGTCAGGTTGGAATGAAAGGGGCCTAAATAAAATTTTAATTTGAAAATTTACACAAAATTGTACTTCCATGATCTTTCACAATGGTAATGATCAACAAAATATGTAGTTAAAGACTATAGTCATCATGCCACGGAAAAACCTGTTTAACTATGGAAAATAATGAAATTGGAATTAATTACTATACGGTTGTTGTAAGAACGCAATAAGTTATATTTTGTCTAATATTAATTTTTTTGATTCTTTACTTCGGGAAATAACACATTTAGCCGTTATTCAGTTTCATTATATAAAAAAAATTGCTATCAGTTTCAGGAGCATAAGAAAGGTTGAAATGTTTTGAAACAGCTTTGTTTCCTTGACGGTATGTATATGCATTTAGAAATTTTCTACCTCAATTATTGTTTCTAATTATAATCTTCAAATTATTATATTTGAACAATAATAATTCGATTAAAAGTCTTATCTTTGTGTAAATCTAAGTATTGTCGGTTTTTCCAATGGATTCAATTTATTGGTCAATCTTATCATGTACATGTAGTTGAGAGCTAGTTCAATAAGCAGCGAAGAATTAAAATTCTTTTGTAATTAGGTAGATATTTACATCCACGAAAACTGAGATTCCTTTAAAAAATTTGAGAACGTTTATAAATTTGCTTGTCAATAACCATGTTCTTTTGTTTTTATTTTTAACTTTTACCTACCAATATTTTACTTTTGTTTATTGTTTTTGAAGAAGCCATAATCATACATACATTTCATTATTTATAAATTATTTCATGCATCTAAACATTTTAAAAAGAAAATAAATGGGTACTCAGCATCCTCGACGAGCGCCCGTAGATGATGTTGGTGGTGCCTGAAGCTTTGCTGAAATTCGAAAATTATTCTTCATACAAATTCAGGGGTGTCTTAAAAACAGTTTGACTCAGCGCGATTTGAAAATTTGTCGCAATGAGAATTTAGATACGTTACTTGCGTGTTCAGCTGGGACATTGTCTTGACTCATTATAAATGCTAACTGAATCTTAAGCTCGCGGTAACACTGAGAATCCGATTAAGCACTTTTGAAGCGGTGATCTTGATACATACATCACATAATCGTCAATTTGTCAATATCACTGCGCGCTGCACTGTAGTAGTATCCATAATCCGCTATCCGTGCTTGATCTTCGCAAGCCGAGCCAAATTCTGCTTGTCATTCGTGCGGGTCTTTCATAACTCCATTTAAAAAAATAATTTGTTACATTTATATGTATGCTGTGTATTTTCTTTTACTTTAATCTTTTTCTGCTGCATTTCTTCTTCTATATATTTCTTCCTTACTATGTTCCGCAGAATATCCATTTCACACGTATATCTCACTCTTTAGATTTGTAATATTTTTTTTTCCTTCGCCTCTTTAATTATGTCCAATACTTATTTCTGTTTTGCATAATTTATACAAATACGTCAATGCAATTCTATCAAATCAGCACCACATCGCTTTGTCGCCGAAATGGCAACGCCAGCACCCGTATTTGCAGCAATTCCTTGCTGCGGATAAGCTTGAGTCGATCATCCGCTGCCGATGCCTCCCCAGTGCTGGCATTGTCGTTGCAAGGTGAAGTTGACGTAATAGTCGATATTTGAATTGGGTTATATCCTGCGCTATTTCGTTGATGAAGCGGATTGTGGGGTCGCGACAAATTCAATGTTTGTTGCTGTGAACCAGACAATGAACTTATATGATGAATCTTGCCGCAATCCCCATGTAGCTTTTGCCATAATTCTTCACGATCACATTAGCGCCTTTCCTGTTTTTACCGATTCTAATTGACTAACGTTCTCGCCTTGTCCGTTTTCGGTGAATGCACTGAACTTTTAGTCGTAATATATTTATTGTTTTCTTTTATTATCACGAATTAAAATTAGCACGACCGCAGTGATTTCGCGAACGTGCTCGTGGTGACGATCAATCACAGACTCCCTTCCTTGCCAGTTGTTACCTTGCGGGACTACTTGCAACGGCAGTTGACGAGCCTTCCATTCATCCCGCTACATGTTTGCCTTTACCAATGCAATGCGTGCATGTGCAGCGGGAAAAGGTGTTGCCATGCCCGCATTTTAATTGTTGATTTGAATTATTAAATTAATGAAAAAAAATAACACGGAAACATTTAAATGATGATAGAAAAAGATAAATATCATAAAGAATATAATTGTAAAGAAAAGTTTATAGTTAATAAAGGAAAAAGATGATATAAAATTTATATTTAATTATAAAGAAGAATTTAAATTTAATATAGAGAAAAAAGATAATATAAAATTTATATTTATAATAAAAAAATATTTTATAATTTTTAAACTATATAAGTGGATTAGAATGATTAAATTTTCAAATCACCAATTAAAATTCGGATCATGTCATGAAGGTTTTCGAAGAGTTTGCTTAAGCGACTACTCGATTACTGCAGGTATGTTTTTATAGAAGTGATGATAACCTTGCTCCTTTTTTTTCTTGAGAGCTCACCTCTCTTTAACAACAAAACAGATTGAAAACCCATTGTAATGCAATTCACCCTTTATTATTTGAATTTATGGTACTGGTTTCTGGCCATAGTAAGCATCACCATGGCCAAACTTTCAGCAATTGAAACCATGATAAGTGTTGCTTTTTGGTGTTACTAAATAATACGACTAAGATCAGATCACCTTTGCTTTTGTAATTTCTTAGAATGTTTCAACCAGATCAAGAATTACCTTCTCCTTCTTTCTCTTAGAGTTTAGATGTTGATAATTTTTTAGTCGATTTTTGAGTTCCGAGCTCTTTATTGTAGAAATTCTGCCTACCTGAACTTGGAGAGTTACTTCATCAAATTTGAAGAATCCACTGCTGCAGTAGCTTCTCTCCAAGCACATGATATACTCTGCTTCTTTACTCGAGGCCGACTGTTTTTTTGCTTTTGTTTCTCCCATGAAAAACAGCACTAGCTAATATAAAACATTGAACTGTGTAAGATTTTTTGTCTATATTACAATATTATGCCCCCAATTAGCACCAACAAACCCTTCTTATGTAGAATTACCACATTTAAAATATTTTAACCAAATAAAATAGTTTTCAGCAAAGGATGTATATCATGCACATCCTTGAGAATCTGTTCAATGAGTGATTTAGCTATGGTAAAACAATATGGCGGCCATTTTAAACGAGAATATTGAGTAAATTTACGTTATTTTTACCCAACTTCAGCACTGTATGTACAGGCTATTAACATTCACAAACAAAACAAGAAAAATTAGGTTACATAGCAAGAAACTTAAAACAAGAAAGTATGCTCAAGTTAATCAACAAAACTATAAAGAAGAATAAATTGTCTAAGCTTATTTTTATATTGCGCAAAAAATTGAAGAATCGGACCAAGACCAAGAGAGTTGTGTATACGCGGCAAACATAACAGTGGCGAAAAATAAAACACATTGGTTCGGGCAAAGTGAACGTTAAAAATCATTGCGGATCTACTTGAGCGCTGTGCAGTATAGGTGGATACCCCATTACAGAGATTCATAGGCAAGAGTTTATGGTTCATTTTAAAGAGCAAACATTCACAAAAAAAACAGGACGCGAGACTGAAAAAGGCAGGCTCAAGAAAGAAAGACGATCAATATAAGGAATACGGGATGTGAAATTTAAAGAGAAGAGAGCGGGTAAACCTGCGTTGTCCAGGCTCCACAGTATTGCATAGACTGTGTTGATGAGGACTCCAAATTCGCGAGCAATAATCCATAAACTTCTAACCAATGAGAAAAACAAACAAATACAGGAAGACATATGTTTGAAACCTTTGGTAGATCTTAATACAAAACCTTACAATCGAGAATCTTTGCAACCACCTGGGCTATATGTTGCCCATACTACAGCTTAATATCAAAGAGTACTCCTAGATCATTATAGAGGTTGACTGATTCCAGAGAAGTACCAGATATGGAGTAATCGAAAGGGATGGTAAACTTACTCAGTGAGTAAGTCATAAGATGGCACTTGCTTGTATTTAGTTTCAAACGATTAGTCGCACACCAATCTAATGAGTCTAATAAATCGAATTGTAAAAAGACACAGTCTTCCAAGGACTCAATCACTCTAAAAAATTTCAAATCGTCAGCATACATAAGCGAAAAGGATTTGAATAACGACGGAACTTCATTTATATAAACACGGAACAGTAATGGGCCGAGAATGGACCCTTAAGGAGTATCAGAATCTGACGACCATGTTGCTTACTAACAATGGCTGAAAATAACAAGGGAGAATCCTGATCATACACAATTCTTTCAAAAAGCTTACTAAAACATGGAAGTAGGGAGATATGACGATAGTTAGATGTATCAGAACTATCACCCGATTCGTAAACCGGAAATACATTAGCTTTTTTTTCAAAGAACAGGAAATTCATTGTCAGAGAGACTACGATTGAACTGAATGGACAAAGAAACACACAAAGAAGATGACAAAGATTTGGCAAAAATATTAGGACTTCCATCCGAACCACAGCCAATGTTATTGCCTAGATCTTTTAGTAATGGCTCTACGTCCAGAGGACTTACATAGGCAAAGGGAAAATTTAAGGACAACGCGATAGTATGATCAGAATTTTCAGCAGTTGTAGTACCATAAAATGAAGAAAAATGTTTAGCAAAGAGTTCACAAATCTCATAATTATTGGATCAGGTGAATCCATTACAGGGCATGAAATTCAGCGAACCACCTGATTTTTTAAGCCAATTGATGTATGACTAGGAAGGTTTGCTCAGATTTTTTCTAATTGAATCTTCAACATAATCAATATACTTTTTTGGGCAATGTTAACCAATTTTTTACCTTCTCTGCGTAAATTTTTATAGCTAACAAGATAAATTGCAGAGCCAGTACGTCGATACTTAGTGCGGGCAGCATTCTTGCTTTTAAGATAGAGGTGATATTTTCATTTAGCCAACGAGCGTCTTTTGATCCCTTTCGAAAGCAGGCAGGCATATATTGTGACATCAAAGATTCAAAAAAGCTATAAAATTTTTTTACGGCATCATGGATATCTAAATAACAGAAAAAGGAAAATCAATTAATGGAGTTTATCTCAGCTTCCACTTGCCTATATCCAGCTCTTACGAAATTAAAGCGGGGAAAAAAGACTTTGTTCAGAACAGTTTTATACGGCTAGAAAATAGAACAAGTTGGGTAGACAGACCTATGCTCATGTCAGAAGGGTTTTGTACTCAACTTACAAAATGCAGTAACCAGCAACGAATAAAATCAAGAAACATGTCAAAGACGATTTAATTGGAGAAAATGTGAAATTCGAGGATCATACTATTATTAGCAAAGTTGAACGAATTTTGACTTCTGAGGTTTTTGTTATAGTTATACCCATAAATATCTCCTTTGATAATTTTTTCAGATTTTTTAAGATCACGGGTGTCCATTCGCGAGGGAGGAAACACATTTTTCATGTATTTCCCCCCTGTGCTCCCACTGAAGCAAAAACTGACAGTTTAAGAACTGTTTTGAAAAGCTCTTATAGAGAAATTTCAGTTAATACTCATATTGGCTACCTTTCATGAAATTTTTTTTCAGGGGCCACTCCTCTGTACTGTAATCATCGATTCATAGCCTATTTTTTCGAATCCTAGAATGGTTACAAAGCCCTTTTTCTAGGAGCTCTCTCCTGCCTCTTCGACTTGTTTCAATCGTATGTACTCATCTTCATGATACCTATCACTCTTGAAATTGTCATGCAAATTCTAGCAAAGCTGTAGTGTCTAAGTCGGTAAAAAGCGCATATGGCTCCATAGCAATATGTTTCCATAGTAATACAGGGCATATTGCTCCATAGTAATACACGAAAATTCAAATCGCTATAACTTCGGTAAATACTATTCGATCTTTATGAAACTTTCCGAAAGGATCAATCTTATAAATAGTCATCTTTTTGCTAAATTTTGTTGAGTTTAAAGGTACCGTTTGGATTTTATTCAAGAAAACACAAAATCGATAAATCATACTATTACTAACAAAGTTGAGTGAATTTCGACTTCCCATGTATTTGTTGTTGTTGTACTCATTAAGGCCTACATTCGTGATTTTTTTCAGATTTTTCGGATGGAAGGTTTCCAATCGCGAGGGGGGGGGTACGCGAAAAGTTCGTACATTTCCCCTTCCCCTGCCCCCCTCGGTACCGATAAGGCAATTTTGAGACTTGTTTTGAAAAGATCTCATTGAGACCTTTCCAATGACACCCTACTCGACTACCAATGGTGAAATTTTTTTTTGAGGAGTCACCCCCCTATATGGGGAGACCCCCCTTAAGCGCCTTTGAAAAATTTTTCCACCCTTGAACTTTCAAGAGGTCACCACTTCTGACCTTTCTACAAAGTTTCATGGCTGTGGCCCCTATAGTTTCGGAGGAAAAGTGCTGTGACATACAGACGGACGGACGGACGGACGGACGGACGGACGGACACAGGTCGTGATTGCAATAGGGTTTTGTATTTTAGTACAAAACCCTAAAAATGAAGTGAGGGATGGTAAGGATCAGGTTTAACGGATTCATTTAGCAAAGGAACAAGAAAAACAGACGATTTAGGAATGTTAGACTACACAAGATCTAATGCTTTGCTATTAATATTGGGGACATTGTTGAATTGCGCAAGTAAACACAAGCAGAGAAATGAGAAGAAGGATATGGATTGACTGTTAACTGAGCGAATTTCAGAAAATAATTCATTCCTCACAACATTTCGAAAGTTAACGTCACCACAAATAACAAACAAAGAAGTAGGAGCGGTTGAAAATAAAGTAGGAGGAGGAGGAGCAAAAATATAAAGGGTGGTCCAATTAAAACGCACAATATTAATTGTAAATAAGGCAAAAATTTTTAGAGAATTTTGTTAATATTTTTTATTATAATAGAAGGATCTATGACAATTATGTGTAAAATAAAATATTGCCCAAATGCTCGCCACTGCTACGGCGGCATACTTCTATCCGATGGCCCATATTTTCAATGACTCTGAGACATAATTGAGGTTCAATGTCGTTAGTGTGCTGAATTATGAGGGCGATCTCAAAAGTACCCGACCCGACAAAGAACAGTAAAAAAAATTGCGAAATTGTTTTTTATTTTTCAACATATAATCCTACCTTGTTGGCAAACCTTTTGCCCCCAAGCCATTTTTTCAAATTTTGAAGAAGAAAATAATCCGAGGAAGCCAGATCTGGCGAATAGAGTGCGTGAGGAAGCAATTCGAACTTCAACTCATTGATTTTAGCCATCGCAATGACGCGTTGTCGTGATGGAATAACACTTTCTTTTTCGTCAGATGGGGCCGTTTTTTTTGATTTCATCACTCAAGCGCTGCAATAAGGCTACATAATATGCGCCGTTGATTTTTTTTCTTTTTTCGACATAATCAATAAATATTATTCCACACGCATCCCAGAAAATGGATGCCATGACATTGCCAGCTGACTAAACTGTCTTTGCTTTCTTTGGAGCCGGTTCTCCCTTTTCAGTCTACTGCTCTTTGGTCTCATGTGTAAAATGATGGACCCAAATTTCGTCCATGGCAATAAATTGACCCAAAAACTCGGCTTTATTGCTCCGAAACATTGTCAAACACTCGATGGAAACATCCTCACGTTGCTGCTTGTGCTCCATTGTGGGCAAACGCGGCACCCATCTTGCGCACAGCTTTCTCATGTCCAAATGCCTGCCATGTCTGCTATCTCGCGCACTTTTAGTTGAGGTCATCCAATACCATTTTGTAGATTTTCTTCACATTTTCTGACGTAGTGAGCTCACTTGGTCGACTACTGCGGTGTTCATCTTGGCAGCTCGTATGACCTCGCTTAAACTCAACTTCCCTTTGAACGCCTGTAAAAAAATAATAATAAACGTACCGTTATGAAATTTCACATTATTTTGTTGAAAGGTGGTATTGTCAATCGCGGTAATTGTTTTTTTAAAATACCTGTATTCATAAGCCAGGTTGGGTACTTTTGGGACTACCCTCGTATCTCATCCTTTAGCTCTTGAATTATTTTTGGCTTATTGACGTACACTTTTTCTTATATATATCCCAAAAGAAAGACGCCAATTAACATCACTACCACGTGAGATAACACAGCCATTGAATTTCTCGCGCAAAAGAGCCATTGTTTCGTTGGCGATATGGTAAGTGGCACCATCCTGTTGGAACCACATATCGTCCAAGTCCATAACTTCAATTTCTGGCAACAAGAAGTCCGTTATCATTTTGCAATAGCGAACACCATTTACGGTAACTGCTTGGCCGTCCTCATTTTCCAAGAAGTACGGCCCGGTGATGCCGCCAGCCCATAAACCGCACCAAAAAATCACTCTTTGTGGATGCATCGGCTTTTTAACAAACACTCGTGGATTCTCATTTGCCCAAATGCGGCAATTCTGCTTGTTAACGAATCCACTGAGGTGAAAGTGTGCCTCGTCACTGAATAGGATTTTTTCTGTAAAGTCACTATTCCCTTCTGTCTGTTCAACCACCCATTCGGTGTATTGCCGACGCTTTAAATGGTCAGTAGGCCTCAGCTCTTGAGTCAGTTGAACCTTGCAAGCGTTTAAATTCAAATCTTTATCAAAAATTCGCATCAGTGATGTTCATGAGATGTTCAATTGTTAGACATGACGACGAGTCAAAGTTGACGGCTCTTCTGCCACACTATTGCAATATTTACCGCAGAATAAACTGGGCGAGCATGGAAAGTATGAAGTGCACGAAATGTATTTTGATTTGAACGCCCATTTTCGTAAAAGGCTTCAACAATCTTAACGCGCTGCTCAATTATGTACCTCTCCATGGTTGAGCTTGTCAAACACAAAAACAAAGAAATGTCAAATTAAGTTCGGTGAAAAACTTGACGTTAAGGTGTTACTCAAAATTAACATCGCTTATTATGGTTGGATCACCCTGTAGTATGCGAGCATCCAATTTGTACGGGTATATAAGACTCAAATAATTTGTCGCGCAAAACAAATTACGTGTGCGATTTGGACGTTGACAACGCTACCGAACGTTTTCCGCAGAGTGTTCTCAAAATGTGTTAGCCGGTGTGTTGGAGTGAAAGGTTGACAATAACGCAATAAGTGAAATTTGAGTGGAAATGTGGATTAAATGTGATAAGCAAATGTGATAAGCAGCACCGGCAACCAGAAAATGGATAGAAATTGCGGTGCCTGACTTTATCTTCAGCTACGTGCTAAACAAAAAACTATACTAAAAGTAGGGAGTCCAAAGCGAACATCCAATAAAACATCCGGCACTTTTAGTCTTGATTCGAACGTTCGGCGGTGACTCCACCAATTAAGATAACCACCACGGTGGCCCTAATTGCTTGTACCAAAGACAGCAAACCACAATCTGTGCCCAGAACGACACCAATTGCTTGCGACCTTAACGCAACTTTCACATATGGATCAATAAAGTGAAAATCACCCATCCTAGATGAAAGAGCGTGGTTATTCTTTTGCAGTTTACAGGGTGCTGGGATACAAACCGACTTCTGATGAATCATGAAGAAGTAGAACACTAAGCTTTAGGGTTGTGCAGCCAAAGGCGGGTCTCTAACCACGTCACAATTAGATTAGCGAGTGAACCCCAAAGCAGGCAAGCACTTTTCAAGCACCTGTTTTACTAAGAATATTCCGTCCACTTCAAAAGCCTCCCTGATACTGTCCTTTGATTTTGGAGAGAACTTTATAAGACGTACACTGTAGAATGATGCCCCTATGATTTTTATACCATAACTTACCCCTCTTTTTTATACAGGACATATTTCACTTTTTCTCTAGTCCTTCGGTGAATGCTCTATCGACAATATTCTACATATTAGTCGATGAAGAATGTTGCCAAGATGTAGTCATCCTGTGGGGCAGTTCTGCTGGTCTTCCATCTATTCTAGGAGCTTTATTTTTTCTTAGGTCGTATACTGCTGCCTGTACTTTATTTCTGGTTGTCGGTGAGGTTAGTACTGTTTAAGTTGTGTTGGAGATGTTTGGAAATATTGCAGCTATCTGTTTTTAATTTTAACTGGGTTATCGGTGATTGATCGTTGTGCACTTTTAAAGAGACTATATTTTGGATTGGAGCCATCTCTTAGTTTTTTGATTGAGGCATAAGCCAATCTGACTCTATTTAGGGTCATGTTTTCGTTTGTGTGTTGGGTCTTGGTGTTGATGGTTAGTCTTTTGTTTTTTACGGCACATGTTTTAAACTTTTCATCAAAGCGTTCTGTATTTTCTTTTTTTACCCAAACTGGTCACCAAATGTATTTTTTGTATGCCTGGTTCACTTTTTCAGCCGCTTTCCTACATTCTAGGCATTTTAAAGTATTTTACGGTCCTCTACATAATTTCGATGTCATCACTACTTTCTCTTACCTATGGTGATATATTGATGCGATTTTCCAGCGCTAACATGTATATGAACGTTACTGAGCTATCGTTTAACTTGTGTATCTGCTACTTTAAAGCAACTGATGTTGCTTGACCCATATCGGGTAGCGGTGCAATTCACAGCCAATAACGTGGAATAAGCGCCTGTCAAGAATGCTGGTGGTTGGTCGTTTTTGCATGGAAATATACTCGATTTTGTTGAATGTGTGACAATATGGGGATACTTACGTTATTTTGTGGTGTTTGGCTTATGTATAAGTAAAGTTCTTGCAAAAGCCATGTTTCTATAATCCAACCTTCTATGAAGACCAACATTATCAAACATTAAAATTATATTCTTTGGACTAAGCAACATAAGATATACTCTTGAATGTTCAGGGTAAAGTAAAAAATCTTCTACTATATTTTATAAAACTTCTAAACAATTTTTTATTTTTTTTCAAATTATATTAATGGTTCATTTTTATCTTTTCAGGTGAGTCATCTTGGACTATTTTTATTCTATTAAAAACGAGTGAGTACAATTAAATGAACATTCCGAGATTGCTGCTAAATATTCCTAGATTATGTTTGAAATCGAATTTTCAGACACATATTAAGACCATAATTTAATACTCCAAATGATATAATAACAAATAAGATATCATTGATTACCCGTTCAAACATCTCTCATTCAATTTTTCAATTATCAGAATCCAATCCTTGGACTAAAAATAGCATCGATTCAATTAACTTTTAATTTCGACGGAATAAACTCTATTAATTTCACCTTTTCCTGGCATGCTTTTACCAATCGAACGATTTAAATTCAACTCCCATCTAAACCTTTACTTGCCGTTGCTACCCTACATCCACCATTTCATCTCATTCTTACCTCATCATCTCCATTTTCAATTCGTACATCAGTTAAACCAACAAACCAACAAATTCCAAGTCCTGGAATAAAATAGACATTATACTGTTTGCTTTGTTCAATCAATTCCCTACGAAGGAGACGACGAGTGCCAAAAGAAATGGTAGGTAATGCCACCTGATATACGAGTATAATCGTAGGTATATCAAAGGTAAGTAACGGTGAACGAATGTGTGGAAAGTTGGTTTGTTTGTAGAAATTGCAACAAACAGCGGTAGCAGGAGAGAGGAGGTGAATAATACAAAGAGGAAATTATGACCTAGTTTAAATGTAGCCCACCAAGTCTTTAACTTAACGCTAAGGGAGCAGGACGAGGAAAAGTTACTCTCGTGTTTCCAATCGACGCTCCGTTGTTGCAAAAGGTGATGCAGGAGTGAAGGAGAAGATGAAACATACATAAATATATACGAGTATCCTTACTATGCTTAGATCCTCAACCCGGCCAGTCGTATTACTCCCCAGTGATAGTAGTTTTATAGCTATAGCTAGAATTGTGCAACATTTGCTTCTCTATAAATTTTTCCTTAATCAATTCCGTAAGAAAACTTACGAGTAGTACAGAATAAATGTAAATTGTGTCCATAGTAGTTTGAAAAAGAATCAAACTTGAGCGCTGTCACCATGCAAATTGAAAGAAGAAAAAGTGCGATGTTATGGTTTAACTCAAATGTCCATCAACTTCAGAAGACAGTATTAGAATGAATCAAGTACAAAACTTTGAAATAATGCACAGACTAAGGAAGTGAGCTTAAGAAAATGCAATAATATTATTTCTGGGTGACATTTTAAGTTTCAGTTCAACTTTCAATTGTTGATACCTCAAAAACTCACTTGACAGTTTGTTATAACGACTTATCCATCTACTTTGTCGTCTACAAACTTCAAGCTCAAATTTTCAATCAACCGCAATATCCAGACTTTTAAATTCTCCTTAAATTGTACCCTTGTCCTTTTGCTTGTACAGTACAGATCGTTCTTTCTCTAACTGTGAAAATTACATACACACATTCAATTATATGTTGTAGAAAAGAAAAATGATTTGTGCTTCACTGAATAAACTTAACTTGTACGGAAAAAGGCAGGCGGAAAAAGTTGAATTGTACTTGAGAAACCAGTTATAAGAAACTTTGTGAATATGAAAAAGTTTTTTCTTCTTGTTAGAATTTAACAGAGTTGCGTAGTATTGTTAGTTTATTTTCAGTTGTGTGCTATTTTTCCATTCCTGTTATTTTTGTATTTCTGGTTGGGGATCATTATTTTGTTCAACATATATATTCTAATGTGGGTATTTATTATATTCGTTTTCAAGCACTTGTTTTGATGCAAACAGAATCCAGTATAGTTTTTCCCTAATGGGCAAAATGTTTTGTGAAACCAAATGAAAATAAGCATCATTGACCAAAAGTTAACAAAATACGATAACATACTTGTAACTCAATTTAATGCCTCAAAAATGGTACGGCCTTAAAACATCAACTAATTTATTCGATCTATTCTTTTCTTTTCCTTCAGCTTCATGAAAATCTTTAAGCTTAAAGGCAGATCACTTGATTTCTTCTTCTCCTTCAAAACACTACAGCCCCTATTGCGCTTTTGCTTCCTACAAATAGCGCCCCGCACTGTCCTCCAATTTCAAAATCTGAGCAGCGATGAATTGTCTTCGTCGACCAAGTCAGACCAGCGTTTCCTTGGTTCACCCACTGGTCTCCGGCCTTCAGTTCCTTCAACTAGTACCTTTTTGGGTATCCGTTGTTCGTCCATATGATTCATGTATCTAGCCCATTACAGCTTCCGCAATCAATCTTTGAGAATTCCGGCTCGTCAAAAATTTCATACAGCTCATGGTTGTATCGAATTTGCCAGTAATCCCCGTTTAGTTTTGCTCCTATTATTTGCCTCAGGACCCGTTGCTCATAGGCGTTCAATGTATTTGCGGATGGTTGGGTTAAGGTCCATGTTTTACACCCATAGCAGAACACCGGTCTTATCGTAGATTTGTATACTTGGAGCTTTGTTTTCCTGTGTATGCAGCTAGTCGTCAAAACTGAATAAAATATTTTATTTTCGAGCTATATTCTTCGGCTTATTTCATCTCTTACATTACCTATTTTCGATATTTTGACGCCTAAATACACAAATTCGCTCATAATTTCGAAACTGTATTTTGTAGCCCTACTAGTTTTGCTTCGCTGTCGAGTTTCAGGAAGAGTTCTTTGGCAATTGTTAATGACCGTCACAAAATGTTGATGTTGTCCACATCATAGTATACTCAAATAGTAGCCACACCTTTCATTTACCCTGTGTTGCACACTTTTTGAATTTTCCCAGGGGCATTACAGCTGATCCGGGGCATTACAGCTGATCCATTTTTGGCGCGCTCAAGAAACAAAGCAAAATGCAGATAAAATTTCCGACGCACGTGTTCTTTTACGCATTTCAGAACAGAGGAGTGCTGCCAGATCCTAATAAAAAACTAAAAGATTGCATGGAACGAATTTGTTTTTCTGCAATGTTATTGATTTTTTAGCTCTGGTAGCCGTAAAACCTCTCATCGAAGCATATGTTTATATTCGCGCCATTCCTCGCATCAGCGTTTACCATCTACCTGCTACCGAAGATTTATGGCTTGCTGTTCGGCTTGTGTTCGGGTTTTTCGGGAGGGTTGATGGAGTGTGGTTACTATTTGAGTATACTATGGTCCACATAGACTACTACTTGGCTCAACTAGTATGGTAATGTACCTCGTGTATCGACAGGTAGTTTCCTTATGATGGACTCCAGATCTACATTGAATAGCAATGGGGCCAGCCCATCTCCTTGCTTTAGTCCGATAGTTGTGTCAAAGCCATCGGTGAGTTGGTTATTGAAGCTGGCTTGGGAGATCGTTGACGTCATTGTCATTTTGGTAAGACGGACTCATTTGGCTGGGATCCCAAAGCAAAGCATTATATGATACAGTACGTTACAATAAATACTATCGTATGATTGCTTAAAGTCAACGAAAGTTTAGCGTACGTCTATGTTGAACCCTCAGCATTTTTCCAGCTACTGCTTGACTGTGAACAATTGGTCTATTGTGGATCGACTTGCTCTAAAACCACCTTAATACTCCCCAATAATGCTGTTGTCGTATGATCTGATTTTATTTTCTAGGATTTTTGAAAATATTTTGTACGCCGTATAAAGTAGTGATATGTCTCTATAATTTTCGCCCTTTAACTTGTCACCATTTTTTTGGATGGGGAATATAATTGATTGGCTCCACTCTTATATATGTTCTTGTTGTCAAATGTGCTGGATGACTTTGTGAATAGCTTTTTGAACACATCACTCAATTGAGTATGACAAAAATCTCATTATGCACCTTGATTCTCATTATCAGCTGCATTTCAAATCCAAAAAAAATATGTTTGTCCTATCTCAAGTTGATTTTGATTGCTGCAAATACGAGTATTCGTTCCAACTAATCCAATTCCAGAAAAATTACTTGCAGCATTTTTTGAATGTTTAATCTCTTGAAGCCAGTAATGAACAAGCTGGGTGGACAGATTCGATTTACATCAAGCTTACAGAATATTAGGCCCTTTTATAAGGCTGGTTAAATGCCGGATTTTGTTGATTTTAAGGGTATCGAATTTTATTGAATAAAATGTGAAATTCGAAGATCATACTCTTAATAGCAAAGTTGAGCGAGTTTTGTCTTTAAAGGTGTTTGTTGTTGATATACTTATAAACACCTATCTCTGTGATTTTTGCAGATTTTTCAGATCACAAGTATCCAATCGCGAGGGTAGGGACAAAAAATGTGTCAGTTTAAGACCTGTTTTGAAAAGTTCCCATTAAGACCTTTCATTTGATGCCCATATCGGCTACCTTGATGAAATTTTATTTCTCAGGGGCTACTCCCCTGTATGGGGAGACCCCCTTAAATACTTTATAAATTGTTGTTGTTGTTGGAATTTGAAGAGGATACCAATTTACACCTACATATAAAATTTGTTGTTTCTAGCTTATATCGTTAGCGAGAAAAATTGCTGTGCCACACGGACAGACGGACGAACGGACAGGTCACCTAAACAGAGTAGAGTTAGCTTTTCCATATTCTGCACTAGGGTATCTCTAAATTTTCAGTGAAAAAATACTGGTGATTCCGACGAGATCTACAAAATTATATTTCTATATGCAATTCAATACAAAGTTTAGAATTGATTCGTGGTCTTAAAAGAACTAGACAAGTTCCCCAATTTAGTCGCTAACCGTTGAGCAGTATTTTATCAATAAGGCCATGCTAGTCAGGGCTTGGAAATTCTCTTACAAAAAGTTGTAGCAGAATTTAGCAATGAATATTTGGTCTCACCTTAAAATGTATAATAATGTTACATTGGTTGCAGCTTCCAGTCTTTTCCAAATTTAACTAATGCCACGGACCCTGGACCCGACTTTGGAATAAAGTCTATTTAATCTACATTTACTTTTAGCAAGCGTATGACAGTATTAATCGTAACGCACTGTACCAAATTATGCTTTGCTTTAGTATCCTAGCCAAATTCGTCGATCTTCCCAAAACGGCAATGACGCGCCCAACCTCGCAAGTCCGCATCAATAACCAACTCACCGACGACATTGACACAAATATTGTACTGAGGCAGGGAGATTGGCTGGCTCTATTGCTACTCAATTTGATGACATAGAAAACCTACCAGTTGATGCAAGAGGTATGTTACTATACAGGTCAAACTATGTGGTACCCTATGCAGATTGCATCAATATTTTGTCCGCGTTATTAGCAACTGCCAAGGAACTATTTCCTGAAACTCGACAGCGAAGCAAAACTTTTGTAGCAGAATTACAAATTAATGAGAATATAGCAAAACTCATAGCACATTTGAGAAGAAATACCCCAAATGCACAAAATACCATACTTGGCAAATGCAATATCGAAAATGTGGTTATAAAGTGTATTTAGGTGCCAAAATAACAAGAACTGGTAATGAAATAGACAAAAATATACAGCTTGCAAAAAAAAATGTTTATTCAGTTTGGATAATCAAGTATACAAACCTGTAATAAGCATTTGCAAACATATTGAACGCCTGTAAAAGATAGGTCCTGAGGGGAATAACTGGGGCGAAGCTAGACTGGGGCTAATGATGAATCTGATACAACCATGAGCTGTATCAAATTTTTGACGAGCTGGAGTTCTCAATGATTGTAAGATTGTGGCAGCTGCAATGAGCTAGGCATATGAATCGTATGGACGAACAACGGGATTTGTTGCGAGAACTGGAGGTCAGAAAACAATGGGGTAATCGAGGAAACGCTGAACTGACTCGGTTGGCGAGGGCAGTTCATCGCCGCTTGGATTTTAAAATCGGAGGACGCGGTAAATGGATCAAGATCGCTGCAGGCGCTTGTTGCTGGAAGTGACTAGGGAGAAGAAGCCGAAAAACCAATATCCAAGCTCAGTCTACCCAGTTCTTATACAATGTACTTCATATTAAATTTAATTCGAAACTAGCACCAAATTCAGTGACAGTAATATGAGGTTTTCAGGTAGTCTAAAATATTTATCAATAGTCAAAGGTATAGAGATTTAGTGGCAGTTAATCTCTTATGGAGTTGAAGCTAGCTAATCACTATTATAATAAACATAGAAACACTAATATTTTTTTGCTCAAAATAATCATCACTGAATTACGTAAGTCTATCAAGTCTCTAGAACAAGTACTCGTATATTTATCATGGTGGCCTTTTTCCACAAAGAAAATAAAATTTGGCACTGTGGTATATATCCACATGGATCAAATTTCCATACTTAGAAGGCATATGGACTGTTCTTCCTTAGTTTAAAAAACATATTCATCATTCTTTCGTAAGTTAAAATGCACTCTTATGCGCAATTATTTGGCAACCTTTTTGCTAAGTTAAAATTGATGTCAAGGATAGTACTCAAACGGCGCAAAGCTGTTGCAGGGTTGCTTAGAAGTCATTGCGGATTTTTATAGACATCTTTAAAATTATACTTATGGATGGTCAGTAAAAAATTGAATCATGAATGCCCCGGTGTACGTCATCATTTTGTTTCGACTTAAGGGTGGCAGCAGATTGACATTTTATAAACGACTCACTTAATTCACAAATCTGAAGAAGAAATTCCAACACTTGGTGCTGTAGCTTCTAACTTCCACTAAAGCACTGTCCGTAGCCCATAGAGCTTAACTCTGATGACTTTCACAACGAGAAAAAAATTTGTGATTGCATGAAAATTGCAAACATACAATACAAGTCTTAAGATATGTTCAGGTCTGCTTAAATCAAAAGTATTTTAATTAAAAAGTAGACAAATGAACCAAATGTATGCTCAAATCACTCATTGATATTACATAAATAACCTTAAGCATTATTTATGCAGCCATCCTCCTAAACATAATTATCCGCACTTGTTCTTCCCGTCATGTACTTCTTCTGAAAATGTTACGGCACATCTACACTATTCATATAAATTTTTCTTCTTCTTCTTTGTAACATTACAACCCCTCTAGGTCCTTTGCTTCCCACAACAAGCTCCTCCAATCATCTGAGTCTATTGACCGCGTCCTCAAATTTTGAAATCCAAACAGTGATGGACTAACTTCGTCCACCAAGTCAGACCAGCATTTCCTCGGTTTTCACATTTCTCACAACCCTTCAATTCTCTCAACGAATACCTTTTTTGGTGTCCATTTTTCCTCCACATAATTTACATGGGCAGTCTGTGGCAGTTTACGCTGTCCTACAATCATTGAGCCCTACGGCTCTACAAAAAACTTCATACAGCTCATGGTTGTAACGAATTCGCCATTAGTCCCCGTCTAGCTTCATTCCGACTACTCGCCTTAGGGCCTGTCTTCCGAAGGCGTTCAATATTTTTGCGGATGCTTGAGTTAGGGTCCATGTTTCACACACATAGCATAGCATAGGTATTATCACAGATTTTTGTACTTGGAGCATTGTTTTTTTGTATATGCTACTGGTTTTCAAGATCGTCAAAACTGAATAAAATATTTTATTTGCAAGTTGTATTCTTCGGTGTATTTCGTCTCTTTTATGATCGGTTCTAGTTATTTTGACGCCTAGATACATAAATTTGCCCACATTTTTGATATTGTGCTTGCCAAATGTGGTATTTTGGTCATTTGAGGTAACTTTTCTTCGACTGCGTAATGAACTTTGTTCTATTCTCATTGATTTGTAGTGCTATTAGCTTTGCTAGTTGTTAACGACCGTGACAAAATGTTGAGATCATATGTTTAGGCTACCACTTGGCTTGACTTGTGTTGTAACTTACCTGTTGTATCAACAGATAGCTTTCTTATGACATATTCCAGAACCAACTTGAATAGCGACGGGGCCAGCCCATCTCCCTCCTTGAGTCTGATGTTTGTGTCAATGTCATCGATGAGTTGGCTTTTGATTTGGATTCGGGAGGTTGTCGTTTTGGCGGGAATACCAAAGTAAAGCATTATTTGGTACAGTGCATTACGATCAATTATGTCGTAAGCTTGTTTGATGACCAAAAAAATCTGATGTATGTCTATGTTGAACTCCCGGTATTTCCTAAGTACCTGCTTGACTGCAAGCGATTTTGTCGATCTACCTGCTCTAAAGCCTCCTTGGTACTCTAGGATAATACTGCTGTCGTATGGCCCAATTTTATTTTCTAAGATTTTTGAAAATATTTTGTACGCCGTACAAAGTAGTAATATGACTCTATGATTTTTGCACTGAAGCTTCTCACCTTATATGTGGATATCCGGAAAAGTACAAAGGAAAAGAAGAAAGGATACCAACCTTTCCGGTCTTAAATAGCCTTGCATAACAGCCACTCTTCTTCTACCGAGGAAGGCTTCAGCACTCTCTAGGAGTGTTTTTTGCCATGCACAGGAGTAGGTACCTTGGCTTTGGTTTTAAAACACAAAATAGAGTCAACTATGAGCTAGCTGTGTCGAGTGCAGTTAAATGACAGTTTGAACTATCAGTAATGTTTATTTACATATTGACGAGAATTAATAATAATAATAATAATAATAATAATAATTGTAATAATAATAATCACGTATTTGTCCAATTTGAGCCGTGGTTTGTAATCCGTTAGAGAGTCTCATTGTCGACGAAATTTGAAAGTTCTCAACTCTCTCGTACTATGTCGTTCGTGATAATTAACTACAGTTTGATGTTCTTCCTTCTCGTTGACTGCGGTTAGGATTTTTACGGATTGATTCTTATGGTTTGCTGCGTGCTGCAGCAAATACTCATTCTTAGTGATTCAGTAGTGATATGCAGTGGCAAGATATTAAAACTCAGTCAAGAAGGGAGGTAAGATTTTAAAACTCTTTCATTATAATTCAATTCAATACGACCTCCAAACTTATGTGAAAGTAACTTTGATATCTCACCTCATAAGCCGAACGTCCCTAATTTGAATCTCATTGGCGGCAACGAGATTTATTTCAAGTGATTCTTTGGACGGACTATAAGCTCGTTCAATTTATGATATATACTGGTTTAAAATCAGAACATATCGAAACTGGGTAGATGGACAAACAACCAAGGTTTTGATGAGATATTTGATTTTTTTCCCTAAAAAGCCGACAGGCCTTGCTTCTTTGAGTGAGTAGACTCATTTGGACTACAGTGCTACTGAAAACTCAAAGGAGTCAAAATACGTCAATTCACATAACAAAGTAAGGCCCGACGGCTTTTCAAGAAGCAAACACAAATCTTTGAAAATATTTTGTATGCCGTACAAAGTAGTGGTACGTCTCCATAGTTTTTGCACTGTAGCTTGTCACCTTTTTTGTAGACGGGGAATATAATTGATTGACTCCATTTGTTAAGCATATGTCCTTGTTGCCAAATGTGCTGGATGGCTTTATGAATAGCTTCCTGAGTACCGCGACCACCATCGATAATATTCGCTTTATTATTCTTTTGAGCTTTAAAGTGGAACAAACTTCATTTAGATTCAATATGGCCAATGAAAGCTCTCCGGAAATTTCTACAGGCTCCGATGCTCTGGAGCTGTGTGGAGGCTTAAGGAGGTTTTTGAAATATAATTGTGATCTTTCCTTAATCCTGTTTACATCAGTGATGATGTTGCCTTTGTCATCATGGCAGAGCCTGGTCCTGGGCTGATAACTTCGTTTCAAGATGTTCACTACTTTGTATTCTGTGTTGTGTTGTCCAATCAAATCAATCATTTCTTTTGTGCCGGGCTTGACACCCAATCCTCTGGTTAGCCATGGTTGTAATTATCACTTTCACTTCCACCCATAGCTTTTTACTTGTATTCGGTGATGTGTCTGATAGGATGGGAGCCAGCTGGCCTCCGAGAAAGTTTTTAGCATAGACACAGTTTGGAGCTTTTCAATGTGAAATTTTCGTAGTAGACTGGTATTTGCCGAATATGCTTTGAAAAATGACATCGATACTTTAATTTGATCAAGTAATGATCTGAGTTAAAATTGGCTCCTCGATATGTACGAAACGTCAAGCGTGCTCGAGGCCCAATGTTGTTCGATCAAAGTATGGTCGGTTTGGCTTTGTGTGTCGATACCTGGTGATACCCAGGTTATTTTATGTATGGTTCGATGTTGGAAGCAAGTCGAACGTATAACTGGATTTCTGTTACATGCAAAGTCAATCAAGCGCTGGCCGTTGTCATTTGTTTAATCGTTCTTTTCTTCGGTTGCTTTTATATGTATTGCAGACATCCGTTCACTGACAGCTTTGAAATTAGTAACGTGTGATTTAAACTCCAAACTCCCGCCTTCCAGCAGGCTTCGCGATTTTGAATATTCTGTGCAATCTCATATCTTGAATATCACTTCCAGTCCAGCTCATTTCCTTGATTGGCAGTATGTTTAATTTGTATTGACTGGCCTGTTGCAAAAGGTTTTTAACAGCTCCAGGGTTGCTCAATGATCTGACATTCCAGGATCCAAAGTTATAGTTATTTTTCAGTTGCAAGTTCATTGCCGTCGATTTAATTAATTCTGAGGCTCTGTTGCAGTTTTTAAAACAATTTCCAGCTTTTCGGGCACAGGGAATTAGCTCCTTGCCCAATCTCTATTCCGATAAAATGGTTTTTACTTTTAATTCGGTTACAGGGCACAGAAGACCAGAAGTAGGCTTTCCTTGCAAAACTGTAGTAGTACCGTTTATCCATTTGTGGTTAGGAAAGTATAACCCTGCCATTTGACATCTGTCAAAAATAAATGTCATCCAAAGCATGTTTTTTTAGTTGAAGGTTTACCATTAGGAAATATGAATCGTTTGAAAGTTAAAAAACACGTTAAAATTATTAAATTTTATTATAAAAATGGTGATTCTACTATACCAACATTTAGGGCTTTACGAGCCGATTACGGTCATCATAATCGACCTACACAGCAAACAATTTTGAACACAGTGAGAAAATTTGAAGAGACTGGATCGGTTATTGATATTGCAAGCCCTGTGCATCATCGCAACATTCGTTCTGCTGAAAATATCGCTGTCGTTGCTCAAAGTGTGGGAGAAGCCCCGAATTTGTCGATTCCTCGACGTGCTCAACATTTGGGCTTGTCTTACGGCTCATTGTGGCGGATTTTTTGTTCGGATTCGCATCTCCATCCATACAAAATCCAACTCACTCAAGAACTTAAGCCTCAAGACCATACACTACGCAGAATGTATGCGAATTGGGTGATTGAACAACAAGCCATTGATAACGATTTTTCGAACAAAATTTTCTTTAGTGATGAGGCTCAGTGGTTATGTAAATAAACAGAATTGCTGCATATGGGGCTCTCAAAATCCTCAGGTGATTGCAGAAAGGCCTTTGCATCCGGAAAAAGTAACCGTTTGGTGTGCATTATGGTCTGGTGGTGTTATTGGCCCGTATTTTTTTGAAAATTATCAAGGAATGTAATGACGTTACAGTCCATTCTGACCGCTATGGACGGATGTTAACCGATTATTTTTGGAGAGAAATTGAAGATTATGATCTGGAGAACATGTGTTTCCAACAGGATGGAGCCACAAGCCACACAACACAGGCTAATCGAGCACTTTTGCAAGAGAAATTTCCAGGACGCGTAATTTCGAGATTGAGTGATGTCAATTGGCCCGCAGAATCCTGCGACCTAACACCAGATCGTGTTTACGCGAATATTCGTGAAGTCATGGCTGAGATATTGCCGGAAATGTGCCGAAAAGTCAGTGAAAATCACCTCAAATGGATTGAGGACTGTAAGAGGTCCCGTGAAGCACATTTGAATGATGTTTTGTTCTTTGTATAATGGCAACGTTCAAGCTTTATATTGAATAAACAATTTTGTTTCTAGCTGAATATTTTATGTGTTTTCTTTAGCTTTACTTTCCCAAGCGCAAAATGGATAACCCTATATTTCTAGTTATTGAACTTTCTCGGCATTCAATGACCCTTTATTGCGGAACCAATAAACACAATGTACGACCCCGAGATCATTTACTGCCATTAAGTCATGGGATTCAGGGTGAAGAATCATGGAAGCTGTGGGTTGGTGAAACAAGGAGATCCCTCCTCCTTTCTCAGCCGAGCTTGGGACCCACTATGGTGGAGATGCTTATATTGAAGTTTATACCTTGAAAAGATAAGCACACCAGAGTGAAATCAATTACACGTTATGCTCGCAGCTCTTACTTGAACTAGCTCCAGAGAAACATTAATAATCATTTTGGTAAAATTGTAATGTCAATAATGAACAGTAGCATAAAGGGGAAATTATTGCGTGGCGGTATGACTACATCTGCTCCACTTTCTGTAGGAATCGCGTTTAATTTTAGTTTTGTTTCTTCTTCCTCCGGGTTAATGGCAATATCAATTTCACGCTTTCACTTTCAAAATCATCTTCGTTGTCGTCTATTTCAGCCCACTGACATTTGGCAAGCGTGCGTCGGAAGTCATTCCTATAATCGTGAACTGACATGTCTGAGTCCTCAATTATTATCTTTGAACTAGAAAAACGAAGCAGTGTGAGAATAAAATATAATGGTTAATAAAGGCCCACTATCAAAAAGCGATAGTACCCAAGGAATTAAGAATGTGGTTAAAAAATAAAATATTCAGAGAAAGCAGCAAAGAGATTTGCACTGAAAAATCAGTCAAAACACAATAACAACAGATTGTTAGTCATTTTGGCATTTACACCTGATGGGCGAATGTGGTTGATTAAGGATAACTTACATTTAAATTGCCAGATAAGTCAACATATTGTATGCCACTGGTAGATCACGCACAGAAAAGGAAAGTTCATATCCCCCGAGAAAAAGTTTGACGGTTTCCCGTTTGAAATGAAGAAATCTGTGAACAAAGGGATCTCCCTCATTAATTCGACCACGAATGGCACCGACGGATGCAGAGAATTGAAGAAAAATCTTGGTACTGGTGGATAAGAAGATGGAAGAAAATTTTAGCTAACTTAAATTTAAATTGACAGCAGCTGAAGTTTTGAATTGGCAGCGGAATTGGCGGCAGGCAGTTATCGTGGATTTGCGGTAGAATATCGAAAGGCCCCCTATGTATGTAATTATTTAGTAAGTCTAGCAAATATTATTCCTTCTGTTGCTTAATCAAATCGTAATTACAAACATATAGTCTCAATAGCCGTTTGTATAAATTATTTCGTATAATTTGTTGAAAAGCCGATGAAACTCAATATTTGTGGTATCAACTTGGCTCGTGTGTTATACGAAAACTAAAAGCAGGTGTTGAATTAGAAACCCCAGCTGAAGGATTTGAGTTGGTTTCCTGTCCAGGAGTGGCTGGAATAATGCCTATCCACTATTCATAGTGGACTGTAGAGATACCCGCGTCTTGAGTTTAAAGTAATCCCCACTCACGTCCGCTACATCTTGAGTTTACTATTGTGTCAATGAGTGGCTCTTTGAGTGCCAATTTAGCGAAAACTTTGTTTAGCCAGAGCATATCTACTAATAAGCAATTTCACATAGAACAAATTTCGCATCTAACGGTAGTTAACGTAAAGACCGATTTGTGTATGTATTGAGTAAAATTTATTTTCCTCTCAAATTGTTAGAAAGGAAAGAAAGAAATGCAAAATAATTTCTCTTATGTTATTTTACGTCCCTTTCTAATCGGAAAAACAGCTGGTGCAGTTGCTTGTTAGTATATATGCTCTGGTTTAGTCATCTACTTGCTTGGCGGCTCAAGGGAGAGTTCAGGTTTGAAGCGAGTGGTGCCCACACCCGTCACCGGCGAGCAAAACCAGAGCGCACAGAACCCTCAACTGGAGCACCTTTGATTGTAGGGTAAAGTTGACTTAATGCATATTTAAATTGAACGTATCCAATGTCGTAAAATGTGATGATATCGATTATTGGAAGTTCATATGAGTATTACTCTAATTTAATCAATCACTAGTGCTCCTCGACGAGAACACAAATGAATATAATTTGTGGTTTCAGCAAGGTATTTTAGTAAGGAAGTGAAAAAGGATACTGTTTTCCAAAATAATTTCAGCCGCGAACTATGGGAAAATCGCAACATAATGCACCACAACATATGTATATTTTCCATTAGAAAAACACTAGCTCCCACTAACCTCTCAACTATTCATCCTACCATCCAACTTTTGCTTTCTGACTTCCTCTTCAACCACGGAACCGATAATTGAATTCAATCCACTACCATTGGCTTCATTCCTACGGGTATTCCATTTGCATTTTAACAAAAAAATGTTACGTGAATGCATCACATTTGGCACTCTGAAAATGGGAAAATTTTTTTTCTCGCCCAGCTTCGCGCTGGGATATTTTACACTTTGATGAATTCGTTCAGTCAAGCGTAACTATTGAACACATCTCTTGTGATTAGATTTCACATATGAACTCAAACAGGAGCCAATGTGTGCACTTGGGCGCAGGATCCATTGGAGAAAATACATTTAAGCTTTTTCCAATGTATTCTGACTAGCGAAGAATTGATAAAGTTCTTAGAGAAAAAAGTTCAGGTGACAAATTTTATTGATATCGACTTTTGTATATACCTGTATCAAAGAAATGAATCCAATGTTGATATGAATTCAGAAATTTCGTTAAATTGGCCTCGCTTACTTCGTTACATTAACAATCAAACAGAATCGATTTTTATAGATGATCCTATTTGAGTTTAGTGTTCTTAAATTTTAAATCCTGTTCGCTGAATCATTGCTTAAACTAAATGGGCGCTACTAACGTATGCATTTCATTTAAATTGAAATTTATAAAATTCGATTCAATTATTGATCAATATTTTAAGAGGTAACGTCAGTGTAAATTTAAGAGAATTTTCACGGTCTAGACAGCGTATTTGCAATGGATGAGATCAAGAAGTAGAAAGTTAGATGTATGTGATATGCTTGGTGGAGTGGAAAATTGATAACATATGGTTGATTTACACCGGAACGGTTGCGCTTTACGATTTATATTGCGTGTGCTCGGTTGATTCGAAAAGGACAAAATAGTAAAGGATCAATGGGAAAAATTATCGCATATTCCTTGATCAACTAAGTAGGATCCCTTATTAAGGTACTAGGGACTTCCGAAACTTTCACTTTTATTTTTTCTCGAATAGCCTTTGGGCCTTGCTTTGTTGTGTGAAAAGACGCATTTTGACTCTTTTGAGTCATCTTCAGTGTCAAAAAAAAGTAGATTGACTGAAATCATTATGAATTACGATTTTAATACAGCCAAAAATACTATATAATAAATTTTCTCATCCTTTACTTTAATAAAGAGAATGCAAGAGTTTTTTTTTCAACAATGGAGTACGGAATCAAATAGGATACTCAGCTTCTTCATTAAGAACTAGAAAAACACTTATTTATTTAACTCCAAGTATATTCTTCGTTAATCATACCCCGACAAATAAGAGAACTGTATGTTTTTTTTTCGTGTTATGATTGTGGTGTTGGTATCCCAAAAATATCAGTCGTATAAATGATATGGGACTTCCGGCTGTACGGGCCCCAAACGTGTGTAAGCAAAAGTTAGTAAAATTTTATGTTCATTTGCATTTCATTTATTCAACTATCAAAATCTGTGAGTGATGTAGATTGCAATGGTAAGTACCAACTACCTATCTAGCTACACCGAGCAAATGATCGAATTTAAAAGGTATTCTTTTGAAATTATATTTACATTCATACAATAAACGCCCATAGAATAAAAACTTCATAGCTCACTCAAAAAAATTATGCTTCTTAGTGTATTAATTTTACTGGAATTTTATCATCTCAAAACAAGTTTTTATTTGGGACCAACTGATTGATGTATCTCAAGGTCATCCAGTAGTTTTAGCCCAACATTTTCGAAGTTTCTTTTTTATGAGTATTTATGCTATGGGTATACGTTACACGTCTAAATCGTTCGAAGCACTTGTTGGAACGTTAACGTTCAACAAGGATAATGAAACCAAGAAAGGCCGACAAGCAAACTCAAAAACTGAAGACAAGAAAATTAAAAAGCCACAGGAAGAAGCTAATCAAGAGGGTGTCCTCAGCGCAGGAGGCGCAAACGAAAGCAGAAATTATTATGCAGCGCTAGCTGGTCTTGAAGAAACGATGAACATTGAAGAGGATACAGGTAAAACGTCAAAATTAGATAATGATTTCATTGAATATCTTAAAATGAAAAATCGGGAGAAAAAACCAAAAGGTTTGTCTGCTGGTCCGTCCATTAAGATTGATGAAAAAAAGAAAAAAAAAAGAAAAAGTCCCACCAATCAATGTGTTTGGGCAAACGGGCAAAGATGTGGTTCGGCTTTTGGCAGCCGAAAATAAACTAAAAGATTTTCAGATAAAAAGAGTCAATGCCGATAAATTGACAATAAGGACTAAGTCGCTGGTTGATTTCCAGGCAACAAAAAGTGCCTTAAATGCTGGAGATGTTCCGCATTTCACGTACACCCCAAAAAGCGAAAAGAACCAAACATTTTTATTGAAGGGTCTGGACTGTGGTGAGGACACAGTCGATCTCCTTCAGGTGCTCCAAGAAGCTGCACCAGAAATACAATTTATTACAGTCAAAAACTTTTGCAACGAGAAGATCGATTGTGGAGCGCAAAAACTTGCCTCACTACTTAGTCCAGATTTTCAGCAAAAGTAGTTCGAGTGCCCTGCAGAAAATACGGTACTTGAACTTCCGCGTGGTGAGGTGGGAACGCCTCCAGAAAAGTGAGGTCAACCAGTGCTACAGGTGTCAAAGATTCGGGCATTCGGCTGCCAATTGCGCCATGAAATATAGGTGTGTGAAATGCAAAGACATTCATGCTCCCGGCGAGTGCAAATTGGCTCAGGCGGAGCCAAAAGAAAAACTTTATTGTGTGAACTGCGGTGCCTTTGGTCATCCAGCATCATATCGAGGATGCCCCCGGTATCAAGATGCAAAGATTAAAGTCACTCCGAAACAAAGTCAAGCACACCGCAGTGTGATACCTACCAACTTCGTCAAGCCCGGGGTGTCATTTGCACTTGTTGCGAGAGGACCAGCAGACAATGTAAATAAAATAAATAATGTAAGTGGCAATAATGAGCTGCTCCTTAAAATTTATCAGCAACTAAATTCCTTATCGGAGCGAATCGATAAACAAGATTCGAAAATTAACATTGTTTTTCAGCGTTTAGGGCTTTCAAATGCCTCAAAATAATTTGTCATCCAGCCACATTGCCACGGATAGGATTCGTCTCATCTCAATCAACATCAACTCCATTGTTACTTTACATCAGCGTGATTATCTCCTTGGATTCATGGCCAGACAAGAGCCTGACATCGTGCTTCTCACCGAAACCCACCTCAGTTCATGGCACTCCATGAGATTCAAGGATTTTGAGTTCGTAAGAAACGAAAGGGTGACAGGTGATGGGGGAGGTGGCACCGGGATATTGGTTCGAAGACCCTATCGTTTCCAAAATATTGAAAAAGTCGAATTCAAAAGCTTTGAATCTCTTGAAGTGTCCGTTATCAAAATCTCACTGCCAGGTGGGGATAACCTCTTCGTTATCTCTGCCTATGCAACTGGTGGAACTGTTCTCAAGCTCAAGGAGGAGCTCAATTCCTTGTTCGAAATACTCGAATTGAACAGGCTGCATAACTATTATATTCTTGCTGGTGACCTGAACGCCAAGCATACATCATGGCTGAACGCCACCAATAATCCAAGAGTTGTATTCCTGAAATCGTGGATAACAGAGAACCAAATTGAATACAGGTGCAATCGATATGGGTCGGAGTTCCCAACATACCCTAGGACAAATTCATATTTGGACCTTTGCATTGCTGACGCAAGACTTGAATTCAGCTTCAATAATCCTCAACGGAAACTGCAGGTGCTTCCTTATGATAGCGACCATAACGCAATCGTAATGGAAATCAATCATCACAGGGATGATTTCTTCCTCATTCCAGTTCAACATGAAAATCATCGGTTGAATTTCAAACAAGTTGGGTAGACAGACCTTTGCTCATGTCAGAAGGGTTTTGTACTCAACTTACAAAATGCAGTAACCAGCAACGAATAAAATCAAGAAACATGTCAAAGACGATTTAATTGGAGAAAATGTAAAATTCGAGGATCATATTAACAAAGTTGAACGAATTTTGACTTCTGAGGTATTTGTTATAGTTATACCCATAAATATCTCCTTTGATATTTTTTTCAAATTTTTTAGATCACGGGTGTCCATTCGCGAGGGAGGAAACACATTTTTCATGTATTTCCCCCCTGTACTCCCACTGAAGCAAAAACTCAGTTTAAGAACTGTTTTGAAAAGCTCTCATAGAGAACTTTCAGTAGATACTCATATCGGCTACCTTTCATGAAATTTTTTTTCAGGGGCCACTCCTCTGTACTGTAATCATCGATTTATGGCCTATTTTTTCAAATCCTAGAATGGTTACAAAGCCCTTTTGCTAGGAGCTCTGTCCTGCGTCTTCGACTTGTTTCAATTGTATGTACTCATCTTCATGATACCTATCACTCCTGAAATTTTCATGCAAATTCTAGCAAAGCTGTAGTGTCTAAGTCGGTAAAAAGCGCATATGGCTCCATAGCAATGTGTTTCCATTGTAATACACGAAAACTCAAATCGCTATAACTTCGGTAAATACTATTCGATCTTTATGAAACTTTCCATAAAGATCAATCTTATAAATAGTCATCTCTTTGCTAAATTTTATTGAGTTTAAGAGTACTATTTAGATTTTATTCAAGAAAACACAAAATAGATAAATCATACTATTACTAACAAAGTTGAGTGAATTTCGACTTCTCATGTTTTTGTTGTTGTTGTACTCATTAAGGCCTACATTCATGATTTTTTTCAGATTTTTCGGATGGATGGTGTCCAATCGCGAGGGGGGGGGTACGCGAAAAGTTCGTAGATTTCCCCTTCCCCTGCCCCCCTCGGTACTTATAAGACAATTTTAAGACTTGTTTTGAAAAGATCTCATTGAGACCTTTCCAATGACATCCTACTCGACTACCAATGGTGAAAATTTTTTATTGAGGAGTCACCCCCCTATATGGGAAGACCCCCCTTAAACGCCTTTGAAAAGTTTTTCCACCCTTGAACTTTCAAGAGGTCACCACTTCTGACCTTTCTACAAAGTTTCATGGCTGTAGCCTCTATAGTTTCGGAGAAAAAGTGCTGTGACATACAGACGGACGGACGGACGGACGGACAGACGGACACAGGTCGTGATTGCAATAGGGTTTTGTATTTTAGTACAAAACCCTAAAAAATAGACTGGGGAAAGTTTCAAAAGAAGTTTAATCGCGAGTACCAGAAGCAATGTCCCCCTTCTGATGGTGGCAACTCTTGGTCAATGGTTCCTAATGACAGGAATCTAACTAACGATGAAATAGATGTCTATTTGTCGAAGTTAGAGAAGCTGACGTTGGAAACGATTGAGAAAGTAGTTCCAAAGATTAAACATCTGTAGTGAATAAAAGATCCTGTAGTAAGCGAGGAAGGTGGACGGTTTATGTGATTCATCAGGATCTGATGACAAAACCGCAGCCACTCAATTGTCTGGTGAAAACGTTAAAATGGATAAAAAGTATGAACGCGATGGTGAGATAAGTGATTACGAGCTGGCAGCTAGTGGATTTACCAAAAAGGACATATTTCCTCAAAGGAAATTGTCATATGATAATGAAAGGAATACGGGTGTGAGAAGGAAGAAACATTTTCTTGACGAAAACCCCATTCCACCTGATTATATGGTTGATAAGGAACGTGAACACCGAAGTTTGGATAGAAATTTCGAAAGACAAGCTGAAAATGATAGTTTTCGATACAGTGGAAGTAAACATTCACTTGAAAGAGACTCAAAACGCTCATCTCGTAAACTGAAAGATCCCAGCTATTCATTCTTCCGAAATGTTGACACTGAATCTTCCTCACAGTCTCCAACTCATCGTAATAATTGGCCTACCAATCAACCTATCGAATCAGTCAATATATGCTCAACAGCACAAGATCATCAGCTTGCATCGAACAATAAAGCAGAGTTTTGCGTAGTTGATGGAGGCACTGCTGAGAACCGTGCGTCGCCTAGAAAGGTTTGAGGAAGACCTCCGGGACCGGCCCTACTTACTAGCTAGGACGGGTCCTCGACAAGGAATCGTGGAATTGGCCCCAGATTATACCACCATGGATCTGGAGGAAGACTTGGACCAGGACCAGCTTGCTGTAGCAGCAGTGGGAAGTCTTACGACCTGCTGGAATTGCCATCAAACCGGACACCGGTTCATTTCATGCCAAGCAGAGCGTAAGGTTTTCTGCTACGGTTGCGGCAAGCCGGACACTTACTTCCCGGACTGTTCTGAATGTGCCGCGCGAAAAAACGGCCAAAGGAGTACCCGGCCACCTCAGTGGTACTCGAAGCCCCCGCAGTAGCTCTTCAGCCAGCTGCTCACCCCAACAAACCTGACGTTAACCCACCGGCCAATTGAGTGGCTGCGATTTTGTCATCAGATCCTGATGAATCACATAAACCGTCCACCTTCCTCGCTTACTACACATCGAAACAATATGGAAGGATATGAAACACCAACCATCGCAAGGTTGAAAAGATTGAAAAGCCTCCTTCTCACACGCGTCAACAATATTTATCGACGATTTTGATACTACAACCATCCCTCGTTGTCTTTGTTGAAATTACATCTGAAGAATGTCCGGAACTTAATCCGGTCATACTTCACGAGTGAGGTCAGCAATCAATGGGCGGAAAAATTGAGGGGTATTAGCCCACAGGACCCAGACGGCGTGTTTTCGAAAGTGAATAGCATATTCCGCAAGAAGTCTCGAGTAAAGGTATCGAATCTTGAAGTCACTAGTGATGAGATAAATCTTCTCGATAGGGCTGGTATCGAAATTGATAGTACGACTCCGGATAGAAATGGAAACAGGATTATTTGTGAAGGATTGGATAAACTTGCCCTGATTGGAACACATTTTGAATTGGTTCATCTACCAAACCCTGAGAGAGGGAATTTTCAGAGGTCGTTGAAGCAAAAGTTTCCGACTTCAAATCAAGCCTGAACGGCAAATCAATTCTTCATTTTAATGAAACATTAACATCTGACCTCATACCGAGCTTGAATCTTATTGATTATTTTGTCAGCTATGAAGACTTGTGTTTCATATTTCGCAGGATAAACAACAAGAAATCTTGTGGTACTGATGGTATTCCAAATGTAGTTCTCGGACATTTGCCTGAGGTTGCTATTAGGAATTATTGCATATTGTTCAACAACATGTTGAGCAATTCATATTTCCCAAATGAGTGGAAAAGGGCTAAGGTATTTCCGATCTTGAAGAAAGGAAAAGAATCTTCATGCCCGAAAAGCTATCGCCCAATCAGCTTGCGTGCTAACATCAGCAAGGTGTTTGAAGTGATAATCAACACAGCATTAAACGCCCACATTGAGGAAAATGAGCTGATGCAGAATTGCCGATTTGGTTTTCGTGCCAGGCATTCGACCACACAGCAATAAGGAAAGTAACCTCAGACATGTCTCATTGATATGGAGAAAGCCTTCGATACGGTGTAGTTAGATGGACTAGTTTTTAAACTCCTTCAGGACAAGTTTCCCAGGCACCTTATCGCCATGATGTGTAACATGTTATACGGGAAATCGTCTGTCGTAACTGATTGAAATCTGACAACAAGGCGCGAGTTCAAGGTCTTGAATGGTCTACAGCAGGGAACAGTTACTGCGCCTCTGCTCTTTTCAATCTTCATTCGCAAGTTATTGAACGGCTTTGATTTTAACGTCTCGCCAACGCGATCAGTGGTAGCGTTTGCTGATGATCTGATCATCTATACGGCAGACCGAAAAGCTACAATAGTTCAGAGTAATCTCCAAAAAATGTTCAATGATGTACAGCTGTACACTGACAATTGGCGAATGAAAATCAACGCGGAAAAGTGTGAAACTTCGAACAACTCTGCAGGGGGTCAGTCAAGACCTGAAACGTAATTGGAAAGATTTCCACATCGTGGCTGGTGAGGGTAGTCTTGAACGGGTTCCACATAAATCCTGTGTTCGATACCTCGGTGTTTATCTCGATCAGTATCTGTACTATACTGAACATGTGAAAATCATGCTCAGTAAGGCACTTAAAGACGTCATGGCCCTACGAAGACTCTTTCATTCCAAATATACTGATCAAAAGGTCAAAACTATCTGTGACAAGACCCTGGTTAGACCAATTATGACATATGGATGTCAGATCTGGTACAACCAGAGCGCTAGTACTATGGAAAAATTAAGACTTTTCGAAAGGAAATGTCTTTGTGCATGTACCAGTTTGTACAGAAAGCCTGAGATGGATTGGAAACATTATATATCGAATAGAAGAATCTATCAAACTGCTCAAGTGACGAGGGTCGATATCTTCATATTGAAACTTCTTCGGAATCATATCGCAAGATCTGTGACTGGGAGTGAAAACCCTTGGATTTCACAGCCGTTCCACCCTACAGACGGGTATATAGCGACTTGCCTCGCTACTGGCTTCATTCTTCCAGAAGCATTCGTGTATTTGGACATGAATCGATATGTTTTTGATTCTGACGGCGTCCCAGTCATATATCACATATATCGACGGGCCACCGATAAGAAGATAAAATATCCTCCGAATTTGAGTTCACGAGACCAACAATTCCAATGGAGATACTCATTTGCTAGATTCGTTGAAGCTGATCGAATTGAGACGGCGCAATCCAGGTATTGGTGGCTGAATGACAATGTCTAAATTATTCGTGTTTATTTCCAGTTTTTGTGGTTTTTTTTGTTATGTAGTTTTTGAGTTTCAGCTCATTATTGCTACATTTAGAGTTGTTGTTTATTTGTGTTAAAAATAAGGTATAGATTAGGTATATGTTATGTTTACTGTATTACGTTAGAGATAAGATTAAACGCTTAGGTTAGGAACATTGTTATAGAATTTTTTTAGTATAAGATAAAGTTTTTGATTGCATTTTATTAGAATTAAGTTACAACATATTAGGTGTAGGATCAAAGTTTCACTGTTGTGTTTATATTATAAATAATTTTAGGATAGTGTTTGTTGATTTTTTCTCCTTTTTCCAATTGAATTTTAAAAATATGTAATAATCTTAATTAATTGAATTTGCTATAGTTTTTTTTGATGAAATGTGTTAATGATAACGTACAAATTTAGAGAGCTTTTTGGGCCATTAAGTTTTTTATTGTTATTATTAGGAATTTGCTTTATATTCTTTTAAAATTTATAACGATGAGTTTTAAATAAAGCGCTTTTGACTTTGACTTTGACTTTATAGAGGTGAACTTATTGACTCGGTGTATCGTCTTTATGAACTTATACAACATTCTGTGTATTGAATAAATGTTCGTTTCTGACGTTTGACTCCAATTTAACTTCGATGACTTTGTTTTCATTCTACACGGTGGAAATTGATTTACTTTTGCCAAACAAAAAATGTATACTAGAATTTTTGTTAAAAATAAATCTACAAATTCTAAGTCAATCACCGTGTTCAATTAAATAATACCGTGACTGCATAGTATTGCACGGATATCCATTGATTGTACCCTCTTATGTTTAGAATTGTGATATTAATCAAGTATCCAATTCCCGTTTTCATTGTATTCTGATTTTCGAATTCTTCAAAAACTTCTCTATTGCATGCATATTTATTTTAATTTCCATTCTAATTACGACTAATTGGCTTTAGATCCATCTTCATCCAACATCTGTATTTGTGAATTCATTGGTGCTATACTAACATGCTGTCCGTAAATAAGACTATGAGAAGCGCAAACAGCATATCTGCAGAATTTCTCATCTCATTCCGATTAATCTACTTAACATTGATCGCTAATTACAATGTATATTGAAGGACCAGTACTTTACATGTTGTAACTACATATTTCAGTAGAGCGTAGCGTTTTGATATTGAACTGTTTGAAGAATGAATGCTTTCCTATTGAACGATGAGAGAGTAATTGAATACAAATTAACGTTTCCTATTTGAAAAGTAAAGGATGCAATGCAGCATTGATAATTTTTAATGAAACTCAAAATGAAAAGTGTATAAATAGATTAATATTTTATTAAGAATTTAATAGTTGCAAACTAATAGAGCATGATTAAGTGGAACTTAGGTGCTGATTATGTTGGAATCTACACTTTATCATGAAGTTACATTAAAATCGTATTGTTGAAAAGAGTTGGCCAATCAACGGCTTTATCGTTTTTAATCTGTGCGCCTGCAAAATTATTATTCTATGAGATAATTTGTGATTTTTATGCCGTTTGTATTTCAAGTTTTCCGAAAAGAACATGTATATAAAGTATGCAGGTATATTATTTCAAGGATATATTCCACCTGGCTACTTGTTAGATTATGCAAATTAAAAGGTAAATTTGTGCTATTTTTTCGAGCATCTTGGATTATATGTCGCTAAAAACTTGTGTAATGTTGTCTTTTAAAGCCCTAACTATGTTCGCTCATTGGGACACGTAGATAATTTCATGCGATCCCATAAATCATAGTCTGGAGACATCAATTCACACTAGTTTGATGTTCAATTCACTTGCAAGAAACGTAAGATTAATTACTCACTGAATTAACCTCCCGACATCGTAAAAAAACATGAAAATATTTTAATTCAATTCAATGATTTTTAAGCTTTGTTTGGGCATGAGTCTTTCCACGATAAAATGACAATTCTAATTGAGTACCTTTTGAAGTTAATTTGTAATACGGATAGCATCACACGTAATCTATCAAGGATATAAAAGTAAACGATCACAAAGCTTCTGATGTATGCTATTTCATAAGATTTCCTTGATAATATATTCAACACTTTTCCTGCTACCAAAATATCGACTTTTGCTTGTTCCCTGAACTTTGGGAACCACTATTTTGAATTTAATCGTTTGTTGTTAATCTTTTTGAAAATGTATCGCTCTTAGAAAATTATAAAATCTCATCGAATTCAGAGTTATACTCTAGACTGAATAAAAATGTTCGGTGTTTATTGAAAATGGCAGCCGAAAAAAATACTAATTTTCATCTCTGAGACTTTTTAATTTATCATCCGATATCAATCTTTCTTTGCAAGATAAAAGCCCTGCTTTAGTAACCTACAACTCTAAGCCTCACAAAAAGAGGCTTACAAAAGGCGTAAAAAATCGCATAACTAAACCACTGCCATTTTGAACCCTGCGGCAAAATAACAAAATCTAATCAATATATATTTTAATGTAAAGTTTAAAAAGAATTACGTAAAAATTATGACTCTTAGAAGGCTTTGAAATATCACAATTCGACTAGCCACCATTTTAAAATTTAAGGCCTGAGCTTAATTTTTTTTTAATTTTTCACTAGATATTTCCAGTTTCTACCACGCAATCACGTCTCATTAACATTGATTGAAAGGCTTGGTTACAACTGCGATAAAAAAAACTTTGTACGTTCGTACGCAATTGTGCCGTCACCGTTTTGTTTCAATCGGATTGACTTTAGATTTTTTTTTTGTGAGTTGCATCACACAATCATTACAGGACAGCAGTTATTTTAAAGCTATTGATTTTATATAAAACGAGTAAATTATAAGTTTTATATTCTCCTTCTTTCTCGTATCACTACAGCCCCTCTCTGTCCTTCGCTTCCTGCAGCAAGTGCCTCCAACTGTATCGGTCCATTGACCGCGTCCACCAATTTCGAAATCCAAACAGCGCTGAACTGTCGTCGTCAACCGAGTCAGACCATCGTTTCCTCGGTTTTTTCATTGGCCTCCGCCCTTCAGTTCTCCCAACGAATACCTTTTTGGGTATCCGCTGTTCGTCCATACAACTTATGTGGCCAGCTCATTGCAGCTTTCGCAGTCTGACAATCGTTGAGACCTCCGGTTCGTCAAAAATTTCTTTCAGCTCATAGTTGTATCGAATTCACCATTGGTCCCCGTCTAGCTTTGCTCCGATTATTTGCCTCAGGACTCGTCACTCAAAGGCGTTCAATATATTTGGAGATGCCTAGGATAAGGTCCATGTTTCACACACATAACATAACACAGGTCTCGTGACAGATTTGTATGTTTGGAGCTTTGTTCTCTTATCTTTGCAGCTGGTCTTCAAGATCGTCAAAACGTAAAAAAGTATTTTATATGCGAGCTGTATTTTCCCGTCTCTTTCATGACCGGTTCTCGTTGTTTTGGCGTTTGAATACACAAATTTGCTCATGTGTGCTATTTTGTATATTTGAGGTATTTTTCCTCGACTGCATCATGAGTTTTGTTGTGCTCTCATTAATTTATAGCTTTACTAGTTTTGCTTCACTATCAAGCTTCTGGAAGAGTTCTTTTGCAGCTGTTATGACCGTGACAAAAAGTTGAAATCGTATACTTGGCTCGGCTTGTATACTAATGTACCTCATGTTACTGCAGGTAGCTTCCTTATGGCGTACTGCAGAGTCAAATTGAACAACAATGGAGCCAGCCTATCTCCCTGCTTTAGGCCGATCTTTGTGTCAAAGGTGGTGATGAGATGGTTATTGATGCGAATTTAGAGGATCGTTGACGTCATTGGCTGGGATCCCATAGCAAAGCATTATTTGATACAGTACGTTCGACCATTACTGTCATATGTTTGCTTCAAGTCAACAAAAATCTAGTGCACGTCTAGGTTGAAATCACAGCATTTTTCAAGTTCTTGCTTGACAGTGAACTATTAGCCTATCGTTGACCTACAAATTTTAAATCCGCCTTGATACTCCCCAGTTATACCGTTGGCGTATGATCCAATTTTGTTTTCTATGATCTTTGCAAATATTTTGTACGCCATACAAAGTAGTGATATGCCTATGTAATTTTCCCACTATAGCTTGTCACATTTTTTTTGGATAGGGAATATGATTGATAGGCTCCACTCTTTCGGCAAATGTTCTTGTTGCCAAATGTGCTGAATGATTTTGTGAGTAGCTTTATTAGCACTGATGCCACCATATTGTATAAGCTCCACTGGAATCACATTGAAGTCCTTCGCTTTATTATTCTGTAGGGCTTTCATAGTGAAATCAATTTTGGCAAAAGGCATTCCTCGCATTATATGGGTTGATCTGTGATACTTTAATTAATGGTGTGCGTTCCGATCGATTAGTTTTTAAATTTTTGTAGATAAACTTAGTTTTCCCACTATAATGATTTGACTAAAGGTTAGTGATTTTGGCAATTGGTAAACCAAACTAGTTTGAGTAAGCATTGGCAGCTTCAGAATGTTTTTATACACTTTGGGCAGCAGCAGCAGTTATTCCTTCCTTTCCATTCGTATTCCTATTCTATTTTGTCGTTGGATTTGTTTCTGTTAAATGGAGTTTTCAAAGAAATAATCAAATGAATAAATTTTTGCACTCATCATCGAACCAATCATTTCTCTTGCGCCGGACTTGATGTCCGATTGTGTGTCATACCACGGTCTTGATGACCGCTTTCACTTCCATACCGAGGCCGTTGCTGTTTTTCAGCGGAGCGTCTGATAAGATGGGAGTCAGCTAGTTATCGAGGGTCTCCGTGAAATTTTTGGCCACAGACACCATTTGGAGCCTTTCGATGCCAAATTTTCGCAGGGGCCGGTCTTTACCGAATATGCCTTTGACATACGACATCGATAGGTTAATTTGATCAAGTAATGATCTGAGTTACGATTGACTCCTCAGCATGTACAGACGTCAAGTATGCTCAAAACTCATTGTTATTGGATCAGAACATGGTTGATTTGGTTTTGTGTGTTGCCATCCAGTGATACCCAGGTAATTTTATGAATGCGTCAATGAAGGAAGCAAGTCGAACGTTTGACCAGATTTCTGTTGCATGCACAGTCTATTAGGTGCTGGCAGTTTTCATTTGTTTCATCGTGGAGACTTTTTCCTCCAGTTGTTCCTCGATGAAATATCTTAATGCCAACATTGACGTTGAAATCACCCAGAATTATTTTTGTGTCGTTTGTAAGCAATGAGTGGACTAGTCTTTCCAGGTGATTGAAGAACGTTTTTTCCGTTTCTTCGTCGTTATGTTCAGTCGAAGCGTTAACATTTATCAGCTATGTTTTGAAGAACGAATCGCACACAACCGTTAATAAACTGTCTTAAAATCATTAACGTGCGATTTGAACTCCCTATCCACAGTAAATGGAAGTTTGTGTTCTCGTTTCCCAGTAGGCTTTCCGCTTTTGAATATTGTATGCCACCTCATTTCTCGAATATCGTTTTCTGTCCAGTTCATTTCCTAGATTGCCAGAGTTTTTAATTGATATTGACTGGCCTGTTGTAAAAGGTCTTTAACAGCGCCAGGGTAATTGAGTGATCTGATATTTCAGAATCTAATGTTATAGTTTTTTTTCCGTTTGCAAGGTAGTTGCCACGATTTCAATCTATTTCGAAGGTCTTCTGCAGCTTTCGAAACATTGTAGAGCTTTCTGGGCACGTTAAGTTGGCCCGTTGCCCAACCTCCATTCGAGCGGCATGGTTATTACTTTCGATTCCGTTATCAGGTGCGGAAGACTTGCCTTCACCCCCTTACGTCACCACCAAGTATGTGTAAGTAAAACTTAGTAGCAGAGCTGTATATGTGTCTTCAGTTATTAGCAGAGCTGTATATGTGTCTTCAGTTATTAGCATTTCTCGGTATTTAGTGTCCAACTATTGGGAAGCAAGTAGACCTAGTGTGCGACCCCAAGAACATTTACTACCATTAAAACCTGGGGCTTAGCATTAGGAATCATGGAAGCTGTGGATTAGGAAAAGAAGGGGTTCCCTCCTCCTTTCTCAAACTGGCTTGGGACTACGGCGGAGTTTTTCATCCTTGGTAAAGTACACATTTTCAAAAAACAAAACAGAATCAATAGAAATGCTAGTGATTTCTAATCGACCAACTAGAACGGGTTTTAAACAAGTGAAGTGTTGAGTAGTGAAGCGTAGCCTGCTTGTTGTTTTATTTCTTGAGTTTCATTGAGAGCAATGCTGCATCCACTCATGCACACGCTGATAGTTTGGCTGTTCGTAAAGTTGAAGTGTCTCCAATTTAGTCTGGATCTTCTCTTGCATCGCTATCGAGATCCAAAGTTTGTTTATACCAGCACTTCATCTTAACAGATGACAATGCAGAACAGTGCTCCCGGATTGTCTTTGATAAGGTATCTGTCATTAACATTGGCTATAATGTAAGGTCCTTAGTGTTTTTTCAAGTTTTCTCAATTTGCTTTTTGCTGCTGCATAAGTAATTTGCTTAATGTGCTTTTTGGTCAATCGAGTTTTCCATTTTTCACGTTAATCTACAAATGGCAATGATTACTTAAAAGGCTTGGGTTCAAAAACTAACTCACTTGGATTAAAGCCTGAAGTGTAATTTTTTTTGAGACTAACCGACCATTGAAGCACACGTAACTCGAAGTCCCAGGTTTTTGGGTTGTCGGTTGTAGTGCAAACAAATGATGATGTTACTTGATTTGGGTGCTCTATCTGGCCATTAATTCGTATTGTGGGCGCTGTAGTTTAGATGTGCTGAATATTATTGCGGTTATAATAGCTTTCAAAATTTTTTTGCAGTATATCCCTGGCCCCTGTCAGATAGCATTATTTTTGACAGTCCAAAATAACTTGTCATTTCAATTAAGACATTGATTCTGAGCAAAATTTTTCTTTTTTTTACGGCTTTGAATCTCAGAAATTTACTAAATGATGTTGCAATCATGCTATTGCAGACATAAGTATTTGCTAGAGTTTACCTATCCCGGGGTGGCATACTGCGGCCAGCTAGCACTGAGTCGTATCGTGATTGCCTCCAAAAGAGTTTCTGCTTATGCTGGGCCACCTTATATAAAAAAACTTAAACAGAAGGATCGAGGGGATCCATTTCGACACATAGTGAACTTTTGATTTAATTAAAAAAAAAAAAAAAAAACAGCGCAATAAAATGAAAAAATAAATACAATACTATCTCTATTAAATTAAAATCAAAAATACGTTTGTGCGACTAAAAGTTTTATTAAATACTTTCTTTATTAGTCATGTAGTAAGAAAGGGTTAACACCCTCTTTCAGGATAATCGTATTATAACAAATAAAGTTAAACAGAAGAATAAGACTCAACAATAACTAACAACGACAGATTTTTTATCTAAGTTTTGTCGATCAGCCTCTCATTTTGATTGTAGGAGGTACATCAATGTCTCCAGGAAATATGCTGATGAAATTACTTGATTGTTGGTATTGAGCTTTATTCAACCAGGGGTTTTTTTAAGCATGAGGAATTGTGTCATAAATTTTTTGTACATTTTGCCTCCTACCGGACCCCCTGATACATAAAATGAAAATTATAACCAAAACTTTTCATTTGATACCCCACTCAATCACATTTGATAAAACAAAATGTTTAAAGTTCACTTCAACATAAAAATGGAGGGGAATGTTTGATAATATCTAAACTTTCGAGAGACCACCACTTCTGATCTTCCCACAAAGTTTGAGCTTTCTATAGTAGTTACTGAGGAAATTTGCTGCAATACACGGACAGATGGACAGTCAGCACTTGAAACTAGTAGGTCTATGTCAAAAATAATTTACATAGCCCTAAAAAACGCAGCTAATCCTTGTGAAGCAGTGGGTTAGGGCAAACTCCGTTTGTGCAGCAGCTCTCGAATTCAAACCTCGGTATTGGAATCATGTTTGAACTTCTGATGCTGCTGTCGGACTATCAGTCCACTCAGTTGTAATGGGTACTAATTAAAAAATTAGGTAATAATCACATAGTTGAGCATGATATTGACTATATCACCTAAAATTCAGTTACGGTCAGGGAATGAGATACCTTGAAAATAAATCTCAACGCTATGGTTTGGGCTTGGACTGTTGTACGATGGATTGAAAAAACGCGTGATGCTGCCAAAAAAACATTCTCATACCACACAAAGATTTACGCTCGATCAACATAAAATCAAAAATATTGGCAAATGGTTTGGAATTCAATTCGCACCTAAATATTTTTACTCTGTTCTGACAATCCTGAAAGCTAGCTGCAAATACAGGAGAATAAAACTCCAAATATGCAAATCTGTGATAAGACCTGTGGTATGCTAAGGTTGTGAGACATGAACTTAAGGTCATAAGGTGAATAATGGAAGCAAACAAAAAATCAAATCGATGACAAACAAGATATAGGGTCAAAAATTCCATTGGAAAACAGATCTTCAGGTCCACGTTTCAATCAATGTTCATTAACTGATCCCTAAGTCTTTTCTTAAATACCAAAAGTGAGTTTGCTTTCTTAACCATTTCTGGCAGATCATTATATATACTCAGAGCATCATTCATGGCATCGTTCTTGAAACGATCCGTTCTGGCAAAAGGTACATGTTATGAATTGATCTGCATTTCTCGCTTTATATGGGTTGATTTGTAATACCTTATTTAATGGAGTTCGGTCCGATCCATACATTTTTGAATTTTTATAGATAAGTTTAGCTTTCTCCATTCTAATGAATAAGTAAATTATTTTGTTAGTTGTTAAACCAAACTAGTTTGAGTAAGCATTGAATGACTCAGAATGTTTTTATATGCTTTGGTCAGCAGCATGGATATTCTATTAAGATGTTGCTTTGCTGATTGACTCCAAATAACTACTCCAAAATGTGATTTCGTAACTACAAATGCATTTAGAACAAGTTTCTTGATGTGCACTTCTTAATCCAGGGTCTGAATAATAAGTAACCGGACTGACCTCAGGAAATTTTTTATTGGCAAAATATGTACAATTTTTCTTTAGAAATCTTCAAAGTAGTCCCCATTGGAGTCGATAACATGCTGATACCGGATTTCCAATCCCCGAACGCTCCCTGGAAGTCGTCAACCTCGATGCTGTCTAGGGCCCTCGTCGTAGCACGTTGAATGTTTTCCAGAGTCCCGAACCGTGTCCCCTTAAGGTGTCTCTTGATCTTGGGGAACAGAAAGAAGTCCACTGGTGCCATATCCGGGCTGTGAGGAGGCTGTGGCAACGTTTCCCTCGATTGTTTGGCCATTTGCTCGGTGACGAGCAGGCAGGTGTGCGACGGAGCATTGTCGTGATGGAGGATCCACGAATCGTCAATCTCCGGACGGAATCGGCGAACCCGGGCGGTAAGTCGACGGAGCACCTCTCTGTAGTACTGTCCGTTTACAGTTTGGCCGGGTGGCACAAACTCTTTGCGAACAATGCCTTTCACGTCAAAGAAAGCAATGGGCATCGACTTTACCTTCAGTTCGCTCATGCGCGCTTTTTTCGGTCGTGGTGACGCCGGTGTGTGCCAAAAACCCACGTCTCGTCTCCTGTAATAACACGGTTTAAAAAACTCTGGTTCGGTAACTCGATCGTACGCTCCATTTTCACTCCGACGACGTTACTGAACACGCACTCCGCTCTCGCTCGATGCTCTCTCCAAGGGCTTGGAGGCAACTACTGCAGCCCGGTTCCCTTTACCTAGACCCCCACAACCACTACGGCACCAGATACCGGTTAGCAGACGCTTTGACGGCGCGGGGCAGGCTCAGTCCGGTTACTTATTATATAGTCCTCGTAAGCCTATTATTGTGGCTAACTGCCTCTTTAAGCTATTCATTCATGGCAACCAGGTCTTACGATGGTCTATGATAAGACCAAGACATCTTATTTTTAGCACTCTTTGCAATTTATTGCTGTATAAATTTAGGTCGACATCTCTCTCTTCTTTGTTTTTTTTAGGGTTTTGTAAAATAATTTTACAAAACCCTTCTAAAATCGCGTCCTGTCTGTCCGTCTGTCCGTCTGTCTGTCCGTCCGTCCGTCCGTGTGTCACAGCAGTTTTTCTCGGAAACTACTTAAGCTAGTAGCATCAAATTTTGTAAGTAGATGTAAAGTGGTGATTTCTTTAAACTTCAATTACAAAAAAAATTATAAGGTATTTAAGGGGGGTCTCCCCATATAGGGCAGTGACCCCCCGAAAAAAAAAATTTCATTGAAGGTAGCCGATATGGGTATCAAATGAAAGGCCATGATGAGAACTTTTCAAAACAGGTCTTAGTTTGGCAAAGTTTGCTTCGAGGGGCGTTCAGGGAGGGGAAATACACGGAAAATTTGTGTCCCCCCCCTCGCGATTGGACACCTGTGATCCGAAAAATCTGAAAAAAATCAAGAATGTAGGCCTTGATGAGTACAACAACAACAAATACGTGAGAAGTCGCAATTCACTCAACTTTGTTAGTAATAGTATGATTTATCGATTTTATGTTTTCTTGAATATAATCTTAACGGTACCTCTATGAAACTCAGTACACAGATGATTATTTATAAGATTAATTAACCCTGCAAGTTTCATAAAGATTGAATCATATTTAGCGAAGTTATAGTGGTTTGAATTTTCCTGTATTACTATGGAACAATATGCCTTGCATGTATTAGTATGGCAACATATAGCTATGGAACAACATGCGCTTTTTACCGACTCAGACACTACAGTTTTGCTAGGATTTGTATGAAAATTTCAGGAATGATAGGTGTCATGAATACCTTTGAGAATCAGTTCAGCTAGTGGTATCAGTTATCGTAAAACAAAATAGTGGCTGTTTTAAATGCGAAGATTGAATAATTTTGAGTTATTTTTTCCCAACTTCAACGTTTAAGGTGCATGCTTTGAACACTTGATTCAATTTAATGAATGACTGAAGATGAGTACCTACAATTAATGCTCATAAATGAAACAAGTGAAGGAGGTGAGAGAGAGCTCCTAGCAAAAGGGTTTTGTAACCGTTCTATGATTCGAAAAAATTGGGCATTAATCGATGATTACAGTACAGGAGAGTGGCCCCTGAAAAAAAATCATCAAACGTAGCCGATATGAGTATGAAATGAAAGTTTTCATGGGAGCTTTTCAAAACAGTTCTTAAACTGTCAATTTTGCTTCAGTGGGGCACAGGGGGGAAATACATGAAAAATGTGTTTCCTCCCTCGCGAATGGACATCTGAAATAATTATCAAGGGAGATATTTATGAGTGTAACAATAACAAAAGCCTCAGAAGTCGAAATTCGTTCAACTTTGTTAATAATAGTATGATCTTCGAATTTCATAGTTTCTCCAATAAAATCGTCATTGACATGCTTCTTGACTTTATTCAATCGGGTGACTGCATTTTGAAAATTGAATACAAAACCCTTCTGACATGAGCGTAAGTCTGTTTACCCAACTTGTTTTTGTTTAAAAACAATATATTTTGTTTTTGTAGTGTTCAATGCTAGTGTGCTTTCGATTAACCACTGATGGAGTTTTCCTAGATCCTTGTTGATAGTGTTCTTAATGGCAATTTTGTCTCGTCCCGAACAAACCAGAACTTTGCCATTTGATATCCCGTTAATCCACATGTATTTAGATTATTTGTTTTCATCAGGAACAAAGTTGGGCCAAGTATTGAGCCTTGGGGAACTCTTGTTTGCGTAGGTGGTTCTTCGCTAAAGTTATTGTTGGTTAAAGTTCTCTGCGATCTTTCTTCCAAGTAACTTTTAAACAACTGCTTAGGAGTACCTTGAACACTATTCGACTCAAATTTATGAAGTAATAGGTCGTGATCAACTGTTTTAAATGCTTTTCTCCAATCCACTAAAATTGCGATAACATAATCGCTTCTTTCAAGTTCTACATTAATGAAACGTGTGACAAAAAGGAGCGCATTTAAAGTACTCTTGTTTTTTTTAAATCCAAACTGCTGTTTAAAATAGAGTTTTAAACTAAGAATGATGTTAAACGATTGTTTAGTATTTTTTTTCAAATATCTTACCAAATTCCATCAGCAGCCTAACCGGCTGATCGTTATTTGAGTCAACATGATGACCACCCTTAAATATAGGAAATATTTTTGCAAGCTTTTCTTCTTCCTTAAATGCACGTTTATAAAATTTGCCATAAGCTTGGCCATATCTTCCTTAATCATACTAATCCCATTCATCGTGATGCTATCGATGCGTGGCGCTGTTTTTTTTCAATGCATTGATTACATTTGTCTTCCCTTTCATTTGTTTGATGAGTGTGAAGGATGAAATTTATTGAGATATTTGTATGATTTAAATTGCTTTTTGAACTAGCAGCGACTTCTTTGGTGATTCTTCCATCAATTTTTGAACAAAAGTCATTTAATGAGTTTGCTGCGTCACGTCTTAGATGGCCCATCAAGATTCAGTTGAAAGTTTTGTGATATAGCCCGGGGTTAAGAGTTATCCTTTATCTCATTTATTATCTTCCATATTTCATGGGAGTTGTCAGCCGCAGTTTCCATTCTTTTTGAGTAATATGAGAATTTAGCCTCCTTCACCAGTCGTTTCGATTCTTTTTTCGCCTGCATATATACATACTTGACCAGCTTGGTTTCCATTGTTCTTCCTATAGTACATGTATGCATTCCTTTTTTAAGGTTTTGTATTAAAATACAAAACTCTATTGCAATCACGACCTGTGTCCGTCTGTCTGTATGTCGCAGCACTTTTTCCCCAAAATTATAAAAGCTACAGCGATGAAACTTTGTGCAAAGGTCAGAAGTTGTGACTTTTTGAAAGTTTTGGTGTGGAAAAAATTTTCAAAGGGGTTTAAGGGAGGCCTCTCTATATAGGAAGGTGACCCTTTAAACATTTTTTTTCACCATTGGCAGTCGAGTTGGGTATCGTTGAAAAGGTCTTAATAAGATATTTCCAAAACAAGTCTTAAAATTGCCTTATTAGTACCGAGGAGGGCAGGGGAAGGAGAAATGTACAAACTTAACACACGATTTTGGTATTTTATTGACTTTCCATTGAATCAGATACTGCAGCTTTGATTTGATCTTCATGAAATTTTCAAATAAGATCAATAATATAAATTATTATGGAAATCATTATTTGAGTGATTTTTGTAAGTTTGCAATAAAGTGACGACCGTTGAAAGTACAGAAGCAATGGATTTTTTTATAAACATGCACATCTCTTTGACAAGTTTCTCGCCTTTATTCGTTGCTGGTGACTGCATTTCGCACGTTGGGTGCAAAGCCCTTCTGACGTGACCGTAGGTCTGTTTACCCAACTTGTTTCTTTACCCAAGTGCGTTCTCGACATCTGATTTTTTCAATAGTAGAAGTTTGCTCAGCAGGTATGATGATATTTTTGAGTTTAATAAGGTTATCTGATTTCCGCTTCTTCAGTAATTCTTGTAGATTTGATTTAAAGAGCTCCTTATCTAGATACCTGAATGTTTTGTATGCCAGCTTCTTTTTGTTCAGGGTTTCGTCTTGAATAACTATTGATGCCACTCCGGCCAGTCCTCAAATGTGTAGTCATGTTTTCAGCTACTTTTTGATCATTGGTTATTATATGATCCAGACAGGTTTTTGAAACTGCACGAATAATTTTGTTGTTGTTTATGATAACCACTCCATTCGTTTCTATGGAATCCTTGTAAAATTTTGATTCTGGTGATTCTGTTAGTACATCAATGTTTGTGACGCTACTGTGCTTATATTTTTTTTCAGTTGAGTATAATGTATCTAGTACTCTGCAAAAGTCTTGCGCATTGATACGATTGGGGTTGTAGTGCGTCCCTTATTTGATTATATATATATATATATATATATATATATATATATATATATATATATATATATATATATATATATATATATATTCCCTAGCTGGCTCCACGGGTAGAACGCTGGACTCTCACTTGAGAGATGCCAGGTTCGAATCTCAAAACACAGCTTTTTCATTAAATAAAAAGTTTGTCTACTCAGCTAGGGTAAATTGTCCATTGGAAGATGGTAATTTCGATGGACCCTCCCCACCCACCCCGATCCTAACTAATCTCACGAAAACCCCATTAACCCTAACCCCTTGCCAACCCGCAAATGAGGCAGCGTGGCAAGGTATTGTCTCAACCCCCCCCCCTTCATGAATAGACAGAATAAGCACCAGCCCTCATTCTCCGTAGGCCGGAGTGGACCTAGGATAGGTAGCTCCCAGGGACAATCCACAAAGGCAGAGGGTGTTAAGAATCCGCGGAGGTTAAACCGCTACCAACCACACCTGACAACGCTACACATAGCGACATACAATTGCCGATCACTATCAAGCCAGGCAAGGCTAATTGAACTAGAAGAGGAAACAACTAAAATTAAATGGGACATCATTGGTCTGAGCGAAACCAGACGTAAAGAAGAAAACATGATTGTACTAGAATCGGGCAACATACTATATCACCATGGGACCCAACTAGGTAGAACCAGCGGAGTAGGGTTCCTAATCAACAAGAAATGGGCAGATAGGATAGTTAACGTCACAGGTATCTCAGATCGAGTAGCCAGCCTAACACTCAAGCTCTCTCAGAGATACACAGCGCAAATCATACAAGTCTATGCACCAACAACCAGCCACACTGACGAAGAAATTGAAGAGTTCTATAATGAAATAAATCAGGCTTGGAACAACAACAGCAGCCACTTCAAATATCTAATAGGCGACTTCAATGCTATTATAGGGGGGAAGAAAGACGACAAAATCCTGGTAGGAAAATTCGGTTTGGGCACAAGGAACGACAGAGGAGAAAGACTGGTCCAATTCGCCCACCAACATAGCCTCTATACAGCAAACTCGTTCTTCAAGAAAGGCCGAAATAGAAAATGGACTTGGCAAGCCCCAAACGCAATCACAAAGAATGAAATTGACCTGATCTTAACCGACAAAATAAGAACAGTTAAGGATGTTTCAATAATAAATAACTTCAGGACAGGAAGCGATCATCGTCTGGCTAGAGCAAAGATTACCCTAGACCTAAAAACTGAAAGGCTTAGATTAGTTAGAAAACCAGCAAAATCAGGAATTAACATAGACAACATCAGGGACAACGCCGATCTCTACCAAGAAATGCTAGACTCCAAAATGCGCAATAAGGACGCAATGTTTCTCGCAGACGCAATCCTGAAATGCGCCAAAGAAGTAGGTGGACCAAGCGTCGATAATAAACACCACAAGCTCTCAAATGAAACAAAGGCTCTACTTAGAAAATGCAGGGAAATGAAGCTATCCTCGAACATCCAAAGGATTGAGTACACTGAAACCTGCAAAACAATTAGAAAGAAAATAACAGAAGATGTGAGGAACTACAACGAGAAACTAATAGAGAGTGCCATCGAGAATAACAAAAGCCTCAAGAAGGCAAAACGAGCATTACTGATTGGTAGAAAACAGGTGATTGCTATGCAACACGAAAACGAAAGAATAACCGACAGGAAAAGAATATTAGAGATTATCACCAGCTTCTATCAAGAACTCTATAAAGCCCCCGAAGCAAGCCAGAGAGCAGCAACTACAACAGCAGCACTTGAGGAAGAGGTACCAGAAGTTCTCATTGATGAAGTGGAACTGGCGCTGAAACAAATGAAAAATGGTAAAGCAGCCGGCAATGACGGCATCACAGCGGAATTACTGAAATATGCGGGCAGAAAAACATGGAATATTCTGGCCAACGTATTCACAAAGTGCATCAGAACCAGACAAATTCCTGACCAGTGGAACAGCGCCAACATAATTCTGATCCACAAGAAGGGCAGTAGAGAAGACATTAGAAACTATAGACCGATAAGTCTTCTCCCTGTGTTCTATAAAGTATTCACCAAAATCATCAATAACAGAATACAGTCAGCCCTAGATGCAGAACAGCCACGAAAACAGGCTGGCTTCAGGAGTAGCTTCAGCACTATAGACCATATCCATACACTAAGAGAGATCATGAGCAAAGCGAAAGAGTATGAACTCCCTCTCGCCCTGGCGTACATTGACTTCGAGAAAGCCTTCGACTCAATATATCCCGACGCCATAATAAGAGCGCTTATAAGCCAAGGTATTGAGAAACCATATGTAGAACACTAGCCAACATCTACAAGAACGCCAAAGCGAAGGTCAGTGTTCGAGGATACACCAGAGTTTCCCACACAAAGAGGTGTTAGACAGGGGGATAATATATCACCAAGACTCTTCAACGCCACCCTGGAGGAAATCTTTCGAGGCCTAGAATGGGATAATAAAGGCTTAATCATAGATGGAGAACGGCTAAATAACCTACGATTTGCTGATGACATAGTCCTCATCGCCCAAACCCAGGATGAACTACAAACGCTACTCAAAGACTTAAGTGCAGCTAGTGAGACAGCAGGACTGAGAATGAACCTCAATAAAACAAAGGTTATGTACAATGAATTCATAACGAGAGGCCAGGATAAAATATCAATTAATAACGCTGATTTAGAAGTGGTAGACGAATATGTGTATCTAGGCCAAGCAATAAACAACTCAGGATCGCTACTACCCGAAATAAACAGACGAATTAAACTAGCGTGGAGTGCGTTTGGAAAAAACTCCATAATCGTCAAGTCAAAAATGAAAGTCCACCTGAAAAAGAAAGCCTTTGATGAATGCATTCTGCCAGTCATGACCTATGGTTGTGAAACATGGACTCTGACCACAGACACCATAAGAAAACTTCAGGTTGCCCAAAGGGCAATGGAAAGATGCATGTTGGGTATCACAAGAAGAGACAGAAAAAGACTAACCTGGATAAGAGCAAAAACACAGGTAACGGATGTGATCAATAGAATCAGAAGTCTCAAATGGCGATGGGCTGGACATTTGGCAAGAATATCAGACAATAGATGGACCACAAAAGTTATGAATTGGTACCCAAGGGGAGTCAAAAGACCAAGACGGCGCCCGAAAATTAGGTGGGACCATGACATAAGAAAGCTAGCTGGCATTACCTGGACATGTATAGTTAAAAACAGACAAAAGTGGAGAGAAATGAGAAGCCAATACGTAGGGGAGGCTACACCATGATCCGTATACATGGTTGATAAGCTGACAATGATGATAATGATGATGATGATATATATATATATATATATATATATATATATATATATATATATATATATATATATATCAGGTGTCACTCGCTCGGTGATGAAATTGATTGTGTTTTTTAAGCATATTGCCGTGCCTCCACCTCTTCCAGGCCTGCAGGAGAATACTGCACTATATCCTTCAATATTATAAAATCATACTTCTGGGTAAATTTATATTTCATTAAGTATAATGAAATCTGTCAGGATTTTCTTGTAGGTAAATCTAGATATCATTTAGCTTCTATTTTAAGCTGCTTATATTAGCGTATAAGAGTTTAAAATTTCTTCGACTTGATTGATTTGTATGATTAGGAATCATCGAAGTTGTAGTCGGTACTCCTCCTGTTGATCAATATTCGACGTTGAAATTCCGGAAACTCTATCAAGTTAGCTCTGTGAGAATGATTAGCATTATTATTGTTTCCAATACAGTTGCAGCACTTTTCAAGCGTGTTTTTGTCGTCCTTTAGGTTATGCTTACCTCGACATTTCACACAGATTTGCTATCCTTTCCATTTTGATATTTTGGGTTTTTTTCGGTATTTAAAACTCTTCGTTTCGTTACAATCTTCCTTCATGAAATATGATCAATAGTCTAAACGTATCTATTTGCAAGCCTCTTATACGTGCTACCATTGACCTAGATGATGTGCAAACACTTTCCGTTTTTTTTCCCGCCTAGTATGTACGATTTCAATTTTATCCCGCTCCCCTATACTGAAATTTAATAATTGGATATCATTCTTTCACTCTTCATTTGTATTTTGGTTTTCTAGACCACTGGTGACAAATCTAGGCTGTTGCAATCTACTCTCAATGATATCATACTCATCCTTCATTGCATCCGTTGCAAAGTTAAAGAGCGATGTTGCATTTTCATTGGTAGACGTTGTAATAACCGCCCAACCGTTGCGTATAGGCCGTATTAGTTTTAGAGGCCTGTGGGTAACAAGATTACTCACTCGTAAGTTCAATAACATTTATTGTCTCTCCAGCTAGGTACTACATATACAATTACACTGCGTTTTGTTCACATGTCGCGATGCACGTTTTTGGAAACGACTGCGTACTTGTTGGCCGTCATGCGACGCGATGCGGCGAGCTTCGTATGTCTCTCTGTTGGAGCAACCCGGCGACTGTTTTCAGTTTCGACTACCAGAGGCGGTTTTGCAAACAGCTGAGTTGATATGTCAGTTGTGTGTGGTGAGCAACCCCACAGGCCTAAGTAGTTATTCGTTGTAAACCAATGAGAAGACTGACGAAGTTCGAGGACGCAGTCAATGGACAATTACAGGCGCTGTCTGCATAAGCCAAGGATCGTGAGTTACTGTACTGCTGTAACGATGAAGCTCAAATCCACTAGCTCTACTATTTTGATTCAACGGAAATTTAAATAATTTAAATCAAAATTCAAGAAACACGATTGAACTTTTTCATTTGAAAAAGTATCACACGTGAAAAGAAATTCAATTGAAATATACTTTTCACGTAAGCCATTGGCGATAAATGACGATAAAAAGATACTAATCAACATCAACAGCAAATAAGAGATATTCATGCTAAGCAAGTAAAAAATAACGGTGTGTACTTTTTCTGCATATCACCATCAATTGCTTAAACTTATCGCCTCACGTAAATCTGAAATCTTTTGCCGTAGTACAACACACGAGTATACGTCGCCTCCATATTAAGTCAAATCGCTTTCGAAGCCTCCCAACACATTCATTTGAGATAAAAAAGGACTCGTTTTGTTGCCTGTCGACTTGCTATCGATGAAATCGGAATGAAACTTTGGCGGGATGGGGGTGAAAAGTCACACAACAAATTTGACTCCAACATCCGCTCACTTGTATGGAAATTCGTACGCTATCAAGTTGAGGAATCAAATCAACTTTTTCAGCAACAATAATAGACTTCCCTGATAGGTTCGGAAATTGCTCTCCGTTGGAGATATTGTACCCATACCCGTTTTGGATTTGTCCCCCCAAACCCTTCAGTTGTCGATAGATTTCGCGTATGTTGAAAGTAGAGCACAGCACGCAATTTTTCAAGGATTTAAAGATTCTCTCATTGATATTCGTGCGTATTGTTTTCATAGGAAACACATTCCCTTGGCAAATGAAAGGCATTCGTGGGAGCGACAAACTGTTGTTTGGAGATGCCGGAAGAGTTTCGGCAGCTTCTTTCGAGATGTTTCATTCTGAGAAAAGATTCAGATAAATTTCAAATCATGCTAGCAGGTAAACAAATAATAAGATTTCATCTCAGAAACCAGAAAATTTGTTTGCCATGGCTGTGTATGCTCATGAATCACCCGAGTAAACTGAATAATTAAGAATATTTTGAATGTCTTTAGCATTAATCATGTTTACATGCCAATCCTTCGCGCATTTGGAAGCAAGGGAAGCCGGAAAACGCTTTGAACCGAATTTCATTTGCGACCGGGATTTAAGGACGTACTTTCAATTACTACCGTACATCCATCGTGCCATCATCCTTCACAAAACACGATATTTATTCATCCAATCAGTCAAGGGAATGCCATTAAATTTCACTGGGCAACGAAGGACTCCCAACCGCAAACCAAACATTGGCTCCATTGAAGAGAAATTTTAGCGTCGTTTGACTCTGCTTTGGCATTTGAAATATTCTCAAATAAAGCAGGTTAATATGACACCAACTTCAAAAAACAGTCAGCCACACTAAACAGACATTTGTACATACCTCCCACACCCATTTGTACCTCACATACCCTCTAATTCGCCCAATAGCACTTTTTCGTCTTCTTCGAACCACATTCGCAAAGAATAACAAGTTGGGTAGACAGACCTATGCTCATGTCAGAAGGGTTTTGTACTCAACTTACAAAATGCAGTAACCAGCAACGAATAAAATCAAGAAACATGTCAAAGACGATTTAATTGGAGAAAATGTGAAATTCGAGGATCATACTATTATTAACAAAGTTGAACGAATTTTGACTTCTGAGGTATTTGTTATAGTTATACCCATAAATATCTCCTTTGATAATTTTTTCAGATTTTTTTAAGATCACGGGTGTCCATTCGCGAGGGAGGAAACACATTTTTCATGTATTTCCCCCCCACCCCCTGTGCCCCCACTGAAGCAAAAACTGTCAGTTTAAGAACTGTTTTGTAAAGCTCTCATAGAGAACTTTCAATTGATACTCAAATCGGCTACCTTTCATGAAATTTTTTTTCAGGGGCCACTCTTCTGTACTGTAATCATCGATTCATGGCCTATTTTTTCGAATCCTAAAATGGTTACAAAGCCCTTTAGCTAGGAGCTCTCTCCAGCCTCTTTGACTTGTTTCAATTGTATGTACTCATCTTCATGATACGTGTCACTCCTGAAATTTCCATGCAAATTCTAGCAAAGCTGTAGTGTCTAAGTCGGTAAAAAGCGCATATGGCTCCATAGCAATATGTTTCCATAGTAATACAGGGCATATTGCTCCATAGTAATACACGAAAATTCAAATCGCTATAACTTCGGTAAATACTATTCGATCTTTATAAAACTTTCCAAAAAGATCAACCTTGTAAATAGTCATCTCTTAGCTAAATTTTGTTGAGTTTAAAGGTACCGTTTAGATTTTATTCAAGAAAACACAAAATCGATAAATCATACTATTACTAACAAAGTTGAGTGAATTTCGACTTCCCATGTATTTGTTGTTGTTGTACTCATTAAGGCCTACATTCATGATTTTTTTCAGATTTTTCGGATGGAAGGTGTCCAATCGCGAGGGGGGGGGTACGCGAAAAGTTCGTACATTTCCCCTTACCCTGCCCCCCTTGGTGCTTATAAGACAATTTTAAGACTTGTTTTGAAAAGATCTCATTGAGACCTTTCCAATGACACCCTACTCGACTACCAATGGTGAAAATTTTTTTTTGAGGGGTCACCCCCTTATATGGGGAGCCCCCCTTAAACGCCTTTGAAAAAATTTTCCACCCTTGAACTTTCAAGAGGTCACCACTTCTGACCTTTCTACAAAGTTTCATGGCTGTAGCCCCTATAGTTTCCGAGAAAAAGTGCTGTGACATACAGACGGACGGACGGACGGACGGACAGACGGACACAGGTCGTGATTGCAATAGGGTTTTGTATTTTAGTACAAAACCCTAAAAAATAACAAGAGACGAGTCCTGGTTTTTTCCATAGACTTCCTTCCACTAGCCTGGCTGCTATTTGCACGTAACTCGAGTAAAGGTTCATATGGTGAAGATTTGGTGTCGGTTTTATGACTTTTCTTTTGCACACCAGGGAAAAACAGATATGCAAGCAGTAACCTTGCTTTTAGGTTCCTTCAGCTTGGGTAAATCTTCGTGGTGTTCTTTTACTATAGGACTGCGTTATCACTTGACGCTCCTACACTTCACGTTAGCTTGAGTTGATTTCTTTTTATATTCGAAGCTGGGGTGCAAGTTTGGAGGGGATGAGGCCAAATTGAGTTGGGAAAAATGGAAGGGTGAGTTTTTTTGTTTGTCGGTATCATCGTCAACATTTCTTTTTCTTTTCGTGCTTACTCGTGAAATTAAATTTAACTCAAAGAACGATTAAAATGAGCTAACCGCCAAATCAAACAATGTCGGTGAAGCGTGAAAACTCTATTTTGCTTCTGGATGCAGAAAAGTAATTGTGAACATATTCCCATAATTTAAGAGAAATCAGAGGTAAAGCAGCTGAGAAGGATGAGTCTGAAGGTGGCATGACTTTCAGAGACTTTGTAAGTAATAGAGAACTATTGAAATTTTTTTCTTTAACCTAGAAAATTCATAAAGCCAATCGTTTGATAGAAAAATTGGTGTGCATTGCAATTTTACATAAGAGTCAAAGCAATTGATCTGCAAATTTCCAGAAAGCTATAACTTTTGAATGCGTTAGCAAATTATATAGCTGTCAAAGGAAAATATACCGGAAAATAACACAATTTGCATGATAAAAACCTTTATTTACAATATAACCGAACCTAGTGTGAACTATGGCTGTGAGCCTGTCGAAAAACAGGTTATATAGTACCCGAATGTAAATGTACAAAATCCTCGCCTATTTATGAAGAAGGAGTTTCGTGAGTGTATCAGTGGTCTGCTATTTCTTTTACCTTGGAGTCAACCTGAATAGAGGAGGCATAGTAAAGAACGAGGTTGGACGCCACATAAATGCCGCAAATAAGGCCTATAACTCCTTACTTTCCATTTTAAGCCCCAAAGTTGTAAAGTAAAATAAACTTCATATTGAGAAATCACTAGTCAGACCTGTATGGTCATAAGGAAGTGAAACCTGGAAATTGACAGTGAATTCAAAAAGTAGTCAACATATTAGAAAGCAAAGTGCTTTGGAAGGTCTACGGACTAGTGAAACAAGGAACAGAGTGAAGACTACATTACAACAATGAACTCTATGAGCTTTTTGATGACTTGCGTAAAGTTATGGAAATTGCAATGAGCAGACCATAAAGCAAGAATGGAAAAAATCGATTACTTAAAAGAACATTAGAACGTTTAGCAGGAAGACCAAAGACTCGATGGGAAGGCGCGATAGAAGCTGATAGCAGATCTTTTGATGAAAGTGTTGAACTAGCTAACGTACAAGGGCAACCCGTTTAGAACTTAGCCTGCAAAAAAAGAACAAAAATTTTGGAAAAGTGACAATTTCTCCCTCAACATAATCTCTTATTAGCTTGATACACTTGACCTAGCGAAGCTCTAACTTCTTTGATCTGTCTGAAAAATACTCTATGGCAGCGATGACCAAATTTCTGCCCGGCCATAGACTTTTTCAAGTTTGGAAACAAAAAAAAGTCGAACGGGGCGAAATCTGAAGAATACGGTAGATGGGGTGGCAATTTGAAACCCAATTCAACCTTTTTGGCCGTGGCGACGACGAAGGTGTGAGCCGGTGCATTGTTTAGTAAGAGAGTACTTTTTTCTTTGTCGAACGGGACCTTTTTTCTGCAATTCGTCGTCAGATCTGCCCAATGATTCGGCATGGAAGTGAATTTCAGAAAACGGTAGCCATCAACTTTCCGGCCGATAGAACAGGTTTTGCCTCCTTCGGAGCACGTTCGCCAAGTGAAGTCCACTATTACGACTGCTTCTTGGTCTCTGATGTATACCAGTGGAGTCATGTTTCGTTGGCGATCAAAAAATTATGCAGAAACTCCTTCAAATTGCCCTTAAATGGCGTCAAATACTGCTCTGAAGTGGTCACATGGTCAACAGCTTTCTCATGTCCAAAATTTCATGCAGGATATGACCCACACGGCCTCTTGATATGCCTACTGTATCAGCTACCTAGCGCGCCTTCAATCGCCGATCTGCCAATACGAGCGCGTAGATTTTGTCACGTTATCCTCCGTGGTAGCCGTTTTGGTGGTATACATAGGCGTGGCTTTTCAAAAAATGACGTATGACTACGTTAAAACTCGTTCAACCAATATTTTACGGTTGCCATTGGAGGAACAAAGTCATCTTACATAGCATCCAAGCGCTTATTGATTTCGATGTGTGATTTCCCTTCCAAAAACAAGAACAAATCACTGACCTACATGCCCGCTTTTACACACAGTCAGAACGAAACTATGGGTACGGTTCGGTTGAAATTTTGACAGTATCCGTCTTCAAAAATATACTACATGAAAGTGGATCTCTCTTGCGATAGTGGCGCCATCAGGTGATGAGGCTCAGTACTTATGGGACCACCCTCGTAGTCGCAAAGTCGTGATGATTGGAGGAGATTAGTCCTGGAGGCCAAGATCAGTAGACTGCTATTCTTAACGTGTAGACTTTGGCCTGAAAAAATAACATATAAGAAGATTTCGAGCAGCCTGGCAGCTAGAGGACATTCAATGATCAAAATGAAGTAAAGAAAGATGCCTCAAATTCATTTTGATCGAGTTGTATCTTGTATATATAAAATTGCAGCATTTTTAAAGCATTTACAGTCTACAAATAGATTCAAAGTATCTAGTAACAAAGCTTCAGATCATCCGAAATAGATACCTGAAAATGGTACTTAATAAACCGTTTTACTTCTCTTCTGAAAAACTGCACAGCCTTGCTGGCGTGAGTCGTATTTATAAGCTCGCTGCATCACGCCGTGATAAATTAATTGCGAAAGCAAATCACTCCCCTAATTCGCTAGTTTGTGCCCTGACAAACTGAAAACCAGCAGTTGCTACCACCTATCATTTCGGCTGTAATCTAGCCTCTTAGATTTTAGCTAGTTATAAGTAAATAGTTAACTTATGTTAAGCTAGTAGTAAGTTCAGTAGAGATTTTTGCCTAAATTTTCCTCTAGCTAATTGTAATATTCGCATAGAAAAACGATACTATGTATAGTTTTAAGTAATGTTCAAACGATGGTGAAATGACTTTGTCAGAATACCTGCTATATTATAAGACCTCTGTACCGCATACATTCTAATAAAGAAAAAAATTAGATATAAAAAGTATTTTTCAAAACTATTTCGCAGTGAAAATTCACATCAAACTTTAGTCTATTCACTAAAAATACAAGCAAAAAATGACTTCGGTGGCCAAAGCAGCCTAAATTATTAAATACAATAGGGCTTGACTTCAGGTGATCATTTGGGTGCCCAAATTTGTGTAAAAAACCTCCCTTGAGCAAACACATTCTTAATTTTTTTGTACAAATTACTGAATCTGGAAATCGAGAAAACGTTATTCAGCATCTCGTTATCGATGCTTTATTTGGTGACATTGAAAATTAATTTATTGACTTTGAGGTCCTTAAGAGCTCAAATAATTTTTAAATGAGATTTTCAGCTCAAAGAAACCGCGTTATTATACCACCATGTTATTCTTTGTAAGCTTATAAAAAATAAAAGAAGCTGCCATTGTCTTAAATATGGCTTCTCCAGCACCAGTGGATTAAAACTTATAGCAGTGTAAAGTTAATTCCAATTCTATTGCTTTATCCTGTATCTTCCTACCATCTAAAAGATATCCAAAAATGCTCAAAAGTTTTTTTTTTCGTGGATGCAAATACTTTTTGCAGACACTCTGCTTGATAATCCATTCATTTAGAAGAACTTTACGGGGTGCATTCTGGATGGCCCTAGACAATCTTCTCCTGATACTTTCGCAAACCAGGAGGAGAAAGTCAGTTCTACTGATATTATATCTCTCGTAACATAATGGTAAGTATAGTGTGCTCAGAATACAAGGCAGTTTGACTGTATGCTCTGAAAGATGACCAAGAATGCTGTTGCGAGTTCTGGCCATGCCGGCATTCTCCCATTTACAAATTGAAACTTCCGCCTTCTTTCGGGCATTATTACTTTTTTTCTTCTTTATTTCAAATAAAAATGCTGATTATCTTTTTAATTTTTATCTGTATTAATATCATATTTCCCATCTTTTTTCTAGTACCAAAAAAAGGAAATAAATAATAATTTTAACTTTCTCACCAGCTAAATACCATTGCCCATTCCAATAATATTAATGCAAGCTTTTGAACGCTTTGTGCAATTGAACTTGCCTGTTTGATGAATCAGAGATTATTAGGGGCTGGCATAGCTCATAAAGTGGTAGACCTTTCAATCTGGGTATCTACTGGGACCACTCGTTCGAGCTCCCCCGGGCGCAAGAAAATCTTTTTAGCTTCACCAAATGTAATTGTTTCCGTTTGTTTGACGATTTGTACAAGTATATAACTAAGCTTTATCATGGTTTTATGCAAATTGCAATACATGCAATTGGAATTGTTGCATTTGGCAAAAGTCAAAAAATGAGTGGAGGAAACGGGTTTGAAGTGTTTTGAACTTTAATCACATTGCCTTTGTACGGCGGTGGATAAATGGTAAAGAAGACTGTGGGCTTAGGGAGTTGGTTTGAGACGGTGAAACCGAAGAGTTGTGAAAAAAAAGAAAAAAGCCAATTAAAATCGCTGCATATACGGTTCTTGTAGTTCACACAAGTGTATTCAATTAGAAATAAGGACAAGAAACTGTCGATTGAAATTTTCTTATCTAATTCTGAGTGGATGTCGTGTTCTCATATATATATTCGAGCGAAACAAAAGACGTATATCCCTCGTATCGGCGATAATTCCTTGCGTTCGATTATACTGTGAAAACGACCTATGTGATTCTATCAGGCAAAAAATTCTTGTCTTCGGCCTCAAGTACCAAATTCCGTTCACCGCTTGCATCAGTAAGTAAAAATCCAATTGTTAAGTGAAATTTTTAATTGGGTTTTGGCTTGAACTGCGCCAAAGATTTATTCCAGGACTTACCAAGCAAAAAGTGACGTTATTGAGAAATTGAGATTTCGCACTGTAAATAGATTGATCTCCTAAAGAACCGGAGCAGGATCTTTAATTTAAAAAAAATGAATTTTAAGTGAAACCGAAGGTAGTAGATTGTACGCGAAAAAGAGAGTAGCCAATCTTAGGGGTGAATTTTACGCGGAAAAGAGAACAATGAATTTGAATAGCAAAGTATGACCAATCCGTGAAGGTGAAATCCGTATTTTTCTTCTGTTGAAATTGGGAAAGGCAAAGCGAAAACATAAGAAGTGCGGCAGTGTAGTGAAACTTTAGGCCGAACTATCGGCTGATATATTCGAGCATTTCATTTCATTCATTTGAATATACACAAAAAAATGTCAAGAGCTATTTTTCAATGTAATCCAGTTGCAGAGCGCTCAGCAGCATCCAAAGGAGTAAGTAACGTTTCTTGTTTCATCTGTTATAAACTAAAATATTTTATACCGATCTATCGTTATTCTATTCACATATTTCCAAGATAACTGTATGAAACTATTTTTTTGGGATTATTTTAGTTACTTTTTCATTTAAAAGGGGGTTTCATATGTCGACATTATTAGTTTAAGATTTTCCGTTGCTTCGATTTTTTCATTGAATTGTTCATGTTTTGAATTAAGTTTAATTTAATTAAATAAACGGTTATACTCGCTTCCAGAAAAAAACATTTTACAAGTATTGCTTTGTTTATCCGTCTGTGTACTCGTTCATCCCTTTGTTCGTCCATCCATTCACCATTGGAAGTTTTTGCAGAAACTATAGAAGCTACGAAACCCAAACTTTGTGAAAAGGTCAAAAGTGATGGGCGTTCAAAAGTTTAGGTCTTATCAAATATATCAAAATTTTCAAAACAGGTTCCCTTCTTATAATGAAGTGGCTCTAAACAAATTCTTTTCATCAAATGTAGTCACGGAAGGTATTAAATAAATTCAGACATGTTTTCTAGAAGCTGATTTGGTTTCGAGAGAGTCTTTTTGGTATCAAACCTTTGGTAGAGTGCCAATTTTCACGTTTAATACTAAGTCATTTCAATTACAACCAAAGGCGATCTGTGCATACATGTGTATGCGATGGTGAGCGTGTTTTGGATAAAAACTCGAGAGGAAGTGAAAAAGTCAAGTTATTGAAACCCGAGTCTGCTAGGCTTCCACGTACCCATGGTGAAGTCAAGCGCTCAGAACAGCCAGAGTGCCTCTCCTCTTGTGACTTCTCGTTGAATCTGATAGCTTTCATCTTCGGTCTAACAAATGCTTTTACGACTACCAGACGTACTGATGTTGTTTTTGTTTCTTCTGGTATTCGATTTAAACTTTGATTTAGAATGAATTCTGGCTTTAGACGTTGCGCTGACAAGTTTATTTCCTTCAGGTCCTTTTGATTCGGCACACTCTTGCTGCAATTCGGTTGACTATTCCTCGACTCGTAAAAAGACGTGACTACACGTTGCTAGATCTTTGTGTACAAAAATACTATGAGAACAGTGATGTTGGTTTTTTCCTTCTTAAATCGTGCTTAAATTTTTCCAAGAAGATTGAAGGATCGTTGGGTACTTCGTTCGTCACGAAGAACTCCCCAGGCAGTCACAGCGTTATATCGTAAAGCATTTCGGCTGGTGAGCACTTCATCTCCTCCTTGTAGACGGTGCGCAATCCTAATAACACGGTTGGCAATATTATGGTCCATTTTATTGTTTTATGGCATATGAGAGCGGCTTTTAATGTTCTGTGCCATTATTCTATCATGCCATTTGAAGCTGGGTGATTTGCTATTTTTTGATCCTATTCATTTTGTAAGCGCTTGCAATAGGATGACTTGAATTAACTGCCTCTGTCTGTGGTGATTTTACGTGGTGTTAATCACGCTATCTAGCCAGCTTAAAATGCTGTCGCAACCGTTCCAGCCAAAATGTCAGTGATATGCGCAGCTTCCGTCTAGCGTAAAAATCTGTCGATCATTGTCACTATATATCTATAACTACGGACTATAGGCAACGGTTCCACAATGTCAATATTCACGTGATCGAATTGATTGTCTGTTGATACAAATGAAGAATGTACAGTATGCCGGTTGGTCTTGGATAATTGACAGCTGATGCAGCTTTTTACTGATGCCACAATATTTTGATTCATCTTTGGCCACACGTAACGCTTTCGAGTCAGTTACCCTGTAGCATTTATTCCTGGATGCGCCAAACGACGAATAGAGTCAAATGCTTGTCGTTGAGGCAGCTTGGGTATTATTGGTCTCGCGATTTTCGTGAATACGTCACAATAAGTAAAATGATCATCATCAATAGAAAATCTTTTGTTTTGTAGAGGCGGTTCTGTTTTAAGTTTTTCGTTGCGTTGTTGTTCCTTCTCGATTTTAATTCGATCCAGAGGGCTGGTCATAATCTCCTCAAGGCGAGGTAGAGCAGAGATTAATTCAGTTGTATACTGATATATAAGCCAATTGTCGTGTTTATCGTGGTCATGCTTTTCACAACTTCTGTGTAAATGCAAACTTTCGGAGTTTTTGATCCGTTCTTATAACGAATGTTCTTCCTTCTAACTTTTCTTAAAATGCTTTAACGCCTAATTTATTGCTTAAAGCTCCTGGTCATACGTCCTGTATTTTTTTTTGTGCGTTGCTGAATTTAAAAAAAAATCCAAGTAGTTTTTCTTGGTTCTGCTTCAATATCGCTCTCATTGCCAAATTCAAAGCATCTGTACTTAGTGCTAGTAAAGTGTCGGGTACAGAATGAGTAAGAATGGTTGTAGTTTTGAGTAAGCTTTTCATTCTCTCAAACGCTTTTTCTATGATTTCGTTCCAAACTCTATATTTTTGACTTATGATTTTGCTTGCTCTTTCCTAGTAGAGTGTTAAGTGGTTGCAATACTTTGGCGGCATCTCTCATAAATTTTCAATAAAAATTCAAGAGTTGCAAATATCGTTGCAGCTCAACAATAGTTTTCGGCTTCTCTGCATTTAGAACGTTATTTAATTTCGCTGGAAGTGGTTGAATTCCATCGTTGCTGATGAGGTAACCCAAATATCTGACTTTTTCTTTTCTAAAGTCACCTTTACTCGACTTCACCTTGATTCCATATTCAGATAGTTTTGCAAATAATGTATGAAGATGTTTTTTATGTTAAGCCCGGTTTTTCGAGGCCACCAATGTGTCGCCTATGTAGACAAAGCAAAAGTCTAGACCTAGAACCACGATGTTTATGTACCGCTGGAAGGTCTCAGCCCAAATGGTATGTAAAGATATTCGTACAAACCAAATGGAGTGATCACCGCGGTCTTTGGGATGTCGTCGTCTGCCAAGGGAACCTGATAATAAGCATGAATCAAGAGTCGAAAATATGTATGTTCCGTGCAGGTTGTTTGCAAAATCTTCGACATTAGCTATCAATAGGGATCTGTAGTTGTGATGGCGTTCGGACGGTGGTAATCACCACAAAATCTTCATTTTTAGGGTTTTGTACAATAATTTTACAAAACCCTACTAGTTTCGCGACCAGTCTGTCCGTCTGTCCGTCTGTCCGTCCGTCCGTCCGTCCGTCCGTGTGTCACAGCAGTTTTTCTCGGAAACTACTTAAGCTAGAAACATCAAATTTTGTGTGTAGGTGTAAAGTGGTGATCTCTTCAAAGTTCAACTACAAAAAAATTGTATAAGGCATTTAAGGGGGGTCTCCCCATATAGGGGAGTGACCCCCCGAAAAAAAAATTTCATTGAAGGTAGCCGATATGGGTATCAAATGAAAGGTCTTGATGAGAACTTCTCAAAACAGGTCTTAGTTTGGCAAAGTTTGCTTCGAGGGGCGCACAGGGAGGGGAAATACACGAAAAATTTGTGTCCCCCCCCCTCGCGATTGGACACCTGTGATCCGAAAAATCTGAAAAAAATCAGGAATGTAGGCCTTGGTGAGTACAACAACAACAAATACGTGAGAAGTCGCAATTCACTCAACTTTGTTAGTAATAGTATGATTTATTGATTTTATGTTTTCTTGAATAAAATCTTAACGGTACCCTTAAATTCACTGAAATTCAGTACGTAGATGTCTATTTATAAGTTTGATCTATCCTGAAAGTTTCATAAAGATTGAATCATATTTAGCGAAGTTATAGCGGTTTGAATTTTCCTGTATTACTATGGAACAATTTGCGCTGCATTTATTACTATGGCAACATATGGCTATGGAACAACATGCGCCTTTTACCGACTCAGACACTACAATTTTTCTATGATTTGCATGAAAATTTCAGGAATGATAGGTGTCATGTATATCTTTGAGAATCGGTTCAGTTAGTGGTATCAGCAATCGTAAAACAAAATAGTGGCTGTTTTAAATGCGAAGATTGAATAATTTTGAGTTATTTTTTCCCAACTTCAACGTTTAAGGTGCATGCTTTGAACACTTGATTCAATTGAATGAATGACTGAAGATGAGTACCTACAATTAATGCTCATAAGTGAAAGAAGTCAAGGAGGTGGGAGAGAGCTCCTAGTAAAAGGGTTTTATAACCATTGTAGGATTCGAAAAAATTGGCCATTGATCGATGATAACAGTACAGGAGAGTGGCCCCTGAAAAAAAATTCACCAAACGTAGCCGATTTGAGTATGAAATAAAAGTTTACATGGGAGCTTTTCAAAACAGTTGTTGCACTGTCAGTTTTTGCTTGTGGAGACACAGGGGGGGGGGGGTGGTTGTAAATACATGAAAAATGTGTTTTCTCCGTCGCGGATGGACATCTGAAATAATTATCAAGGGAGATATTTATGGGTATAACAATACCAAAAACCTCAGAAGTCGAAATTCGTTCAACTTTGTTAATAATAGTATGAGCTTCATATTTCATACTTTCTCCAATAAAATCGTCTTTGACATGTTTCTTGATTTGATTCGATCTGCGTGACTGCAGTTTGTAAATTGAATACAAAACCCTTCTGACATGAGCGTAGGTCTGTTTACCCAATTTGTTAATTTTTCTTTTGTACCAAATGTAATAGACTACCTGATTTTCACCATTTGCTCGAACTATTTCTTTGCTGCAATATACTCTTTTTTTCTGCCGGCTTTCTGTGTGCAACTATCTGTTGTTTTACTGGATGTTCTTTCACAATTGTCGTAGCGTGTGGATTTTGATGGATGGAAATTTAGTGAGTACTTCGTAAAATTCGGTATTTTTAGATATGGTTGAAATTTTAGACGTATTGAAACAACTCGAGCTGCGGTTTCTATTGTTGTTTCACCGTCTACCAAACGTCTTCGCCGAAGATAAACTAATAAGTTGAACTATCGCAAAAGTCTGCACCGATGATTAATCGTGATACCTCCGCAACGCAAAATGTCCATTTGAATTGCCTGCGGAGTAGAAACCAGTACTAATAATATGTCACTAAACGTTTTGATGGTCGATCCATTAGCAGCGTAAAGAATTTAATCCATTTGAGCATCTTTAAAATTGAGTATAGTAGCACCAGCCAGCGTCCACTAAAAAAATCATTCTGGTAATTTTATCGGTAATTAGGAAGCGATTTTGCATTTTCCTCCATTGCTGACCGTACAATTTGACGGTGGTGTCTCTAGTTTTCAGATTCTTTTAGATTTATTAAGAACACGGTTCACGACACTTCCTTGCTTTTCTACCGTGTTTTCAATGATATTAGCAGTGTCGGTTGTAGCGCAATACCAAATTCCTCCAGAATTTGATCGGCCGTTTCAATCAAAACCTTCATTTTGGAATAACTAGCCACTATCAAGATTGCTCTATCTTGTGCTGGCAATCTCCGTAATCACAATGCATGTAGTGCCTCCACTGGCAACTGTTCTCTAGCCAATGACAGAATTTTGCGGTAAAACGGTGTTGGACACTTGCCTCCAAGTTCCATATCTGTTAAAACCTTATTTATTTAGTTTTTATGTTGGGTCCTTTGCAACTATGCTTTCGCAGCAACCGCGTAGTTCTTGTTTAATTTTCGAGTTTGCGGTCAAGCTGAGGTTTCATTATGGGCCTCGTCAATTTGCTTTCGGGCATATCGGTGAAACGCACAATCAGTTGTCGTTTCAATTTGTCGTACCTGTTAAGTGCTGGTGGCTTTTCCACGATGTCGGCCACATATTCCAAAATGTTAAAATCCAAATTTGAAATGACGGAATTGAATTTCGCAGTATCTAAAAGGACGCGATGTGTAGCAAATTGTGCTTCCACTTGAATGAACCAAAGTGCAGGTCGTGTGACACAAAATGGTGAGATTTTAAATTAGTTCAGCTTTAGTGCGCGTTGGATTTGTTCGTTGTGGTAGGTACTCGTTTAGTTTGCGTCGAAGCTCAGGAGTCTTTGGAGTCTCAGTCTCGGCCACAATTTCTGCAAGACCATTGCTGGTCACCATCTTTAAGACAGTCGCGATGTCACTTTATTTAATTTACTAATGTTTTTGGTGTCCGGTTGAACACTGTGTCACCAAATTGTAGACAATTGCAATCAAAAGCGATTTGTTTGCACTTGTGTTTAAGTGGAAGTGAAAGAGTCAAGTTATTGAAATCCAAGTCTGTTAGGCTTCCACATACAGATGGCGAAGTCAAACGTTCAGAGCTGCCACATATATTAGGCCTCATCTAATCGACGACTTAACTACACAATGGTTCAAATCATAACTATTTACAATAGTTGCGTGAAATTTCCGGATAGCGAAGTACAATACGAGTAGACGCTCGTGACTGTTAATGTGTAATGCCGCTTTGAAGGGAATTATTGTGATCTGGAGATGCCCATGTTATATTGTGAATGCGGCGATATGGGAACTCTATTCAACTTATAGATATATATTTCTGCGAAATGTAATGTCATTCATCCGTTATTGTTGGTACCTTAACGAAAACAGTAGCTTTAATTTTTTTTTTCGATGATTATCTTTTTGCTGACCTTTACAGTTGAAACCAACTGGCGTTATTTTAAAATGGTTTGAAAGCAATGGGTCAAAGAAACAGTTTGGATGGTTTAAGATGGCTTTCTCCTCTTTTCCTCCCTATATTCTGTCGGCACATGAGCATTTATCTGCGATAGTAAAATTTTTTTGAAATGGATCGCATAAATTTCTTATTTTTTGGTTTAAATTCTTTAGGGTGCGATTTGAACCCACTTTTTACAATAAATGGTACCCAAAATTCTCATAATGCCTCAGGCTTTTTACTTATAAATAATTTCTGTGATATTAAGTCCTAAGGCCTGCTACCAGTTTATTTTATTTCAATATTTGGTCCTTTGCAAGAATGCTTTTGCAGCGCCAAATTTGTTGATTGATCTGGTATTTTAGGGTCCAACCGCGTTATTTTTATTTTATTCTCGAGGTTGGAGTCAAGCTGAGGTTTCATTATGGGCCTTCAAATGTTTTTCCGTGAATAGTGGTGACTTGTTAAAGCATTGCAAATCGTTCGTCCCGATGATGATGTTATCAGGTGTATGAAGCACGGCAGTAGAGCTATTGGTTTTCTCATAATTTGTATATCTTAGTATATAGTGTCTCTGTCATTTAATGTCTCCATTATTTACTATGAAGTCCATATTCATACATATATTCCCCTGTGTTATTTTGTAGGACATTATTATGAATCCGAATTGATTAATTTTCACAACCTGAAGAATATGGCAATCGCTTTAATCTCCATGTGTCGCTAGTGATAATGTTTAGTAAGCATAAGCCTCCACGTATTTGAGACTTGCCTTTGCCAATAGATTTTTATGTGCTAGATTTGAAACAAATAACTTTAAAATCTAACTATTGATATGCAACCAAACAGTATGACCATCAACATTTCACTGTCGTATCATTTTTCATTACTAAAGCTAACAAACAAATAGTCCCGTTCGTCCAAAATTGACTAATTGCGTTTGTATTCTTTTGTTTATCAAGGACTGTATATTACGCAGGAAAGGATTACCATGCCTACCACGCATTTTTGCGTGGTAGACACAAGGGACAAGCTACTCCAAAATCTCTACAGGGAAACAGGATAGGTCTTCTCAGGTATTCTAATCAGAAAGGTGCTTGCGCTTGTTGACAAACGGAACCATGTGAAACATTATACTCGAGCAGTCCTAATAGATAAATAGGATTCATGGAAGCCGAGGGTGTGAGGGTTGGAGAATCAGTTTTTCTAGCAATCCCTCTTCTTCCTTTCTTTCCTGCTAGAGGAGGAATACTCCTACTTGATGGCATTCTATGGCGTAGCAAAACAGAGCTTAGCCTGAAGTTGTGTGTCAAACGGTTCCAGCCTAGGTTCTCAGGTTGACACGGGAGATGTTTAATGGATAATCCAAAAATTTTCCACATCTTGTAGCCCCGACCTCAGAGCATAAATAACCTTGATCCCCCTACCATAAAAAAATATCAAGGTAACTGACAGATGTAACAGTTGAAAATACATACTAAATAGAGTTCTTCAACTATTTAGCGATAACTAATCGTCTTTTGAAATACTTTCAATTTCTTGAAAGATTCATACATAAGTATTTGAAGCATTTCTAAATGTTTTTGCTGCATTCTTTTCATGAAAAATTTAAACCTCACCATTTTGAAATTCACTTCAAAGGAATTGTTACTGACAAGTAGTCTCAATACATGCAACATATTCTCTATTTTTAACATGTTTCCGGTGAAAATAGTTTCTAGGCATTTTTTGGGGCTTAGCAAAGAAAAAAAATTGACAATAACCCGTGGAAGTCGGTTTATACGTCTATCTGTCTGTCTATACGTTACAGCAAGTTTTCTAAGAAACTATCGAAACTAGAATTATCACACTTTGTGAAAACCTCTAAAACAATTTGCGGCTGAAAAATTTTACAACGGATCTCAATGGAGTTTCTCCAAATAATTCCGAGACCCCTTAAACATATGTTCTCCCAAGGTAGTCAACCGCCGTATCAAATGAAAAGTTCTGATGATATCTATTAATATCAAGTCTTAAAATGACATTGTTGATGTCGAGGTGCATAGTGGGAGTGAGCTGATGTAAGTAGAGCCAATGGTGTGCTCTTTTAAGAAAGTATACGAGTATGTAAGAGATATTGGGCGACTTTGTATATTGCTTGGTTTGTAGTTGGCTACTTGTGCTTTATACATTCTTTGCTAGGTTTTGCCTGTATTATATTTCAAAAATTTATCAATTTTCAACGACATCATTAAACAAACTATAGTGTATAGCAAAATAAATCTAGTTGTCTGACCATTCAAACTGTATTTCAGAGCTTTTTTGCTTAGATTTAATCCAACTGTCAATTATTACTTTGAATCGGACAGAGAAAGCTTTTGGAGACTCTTGAAAATGTTGTTAGACTAGTAATCAAAAAAATTATCCATTTAGTTTTTTTAGGTCTTTGTAAAAAATTTTTTTACAAAGACCTACTAGTTTCGCGACCTGTCTGTCCGTCTGTCCGTCCGTCCGTCTGTCCGTGCGTCACAGCTGATTTCCTCAGAAACTATAGAAGCTAGAATGCTCAAACTTTGTGAAAAGGTCAGAAGTGATGGTCTCTCAAAAGTTAAGGCCTTAACAAAAATTTAAAAAAATTTTAAAAATTTTAACAAAAATTTAAAAAAATTTTAATAACGAATTGGCCCTCAAGATTTTTTTTAATCAAAGGTAGTCGAGTGGGGTATCCAATGAAAGGTCTTGATTAGAACTTTTAGAATCTGAAATAAAAAAATCATTTTATGAATTAGGGGATCCAGGGGAAGGCAAAATGTACACAAAATTTGTGTTCCCCCCCTCGCGATTGGACACCTTTCAGCCGAAAAATCTGAAAATTATCACGAACGTGGACCTTAATGAGTACAAGGGCAACAAATACCTTAGAAATCGAAATTCACTCAACTTTGTTAATAATAGTATGATTTGTAGATTTTACATTTTTGCCCATGAAATCAAAACGGTACCTTTAAACTTCTTGAAATTTCGCAATTATATAGACTGATATAGGATATATATGTTTACAAAATTTAATTGAGATCGAATCATAATCAAGTGAGTTATAGCCACTCACTTGATTATGATAAGAGGTGTTGTTTTGATATTAAAAGAAAAATGCCATTTTTTAATACAAATGATCAAATTTTTATTTCATTACTAAGAAGAAGATATGCCGTTAATAGCAATAACTAACATTGGGCAAATAATCACTACGACACGCTTACAGGACCATATCCTCTTCATGAAATTTTCCACAACCAAATCGCAAAGTGGCTGCCCTATGTCCTCGATAGCCTCACGAATTTTATCTTTAGGATCTTGAATCGACACTGGGATATTGGCATAGGCCTTCTCTATCACGTGGCTTCAAAGGAAGAAGTCGCAAGGTGTTAAATTAGAAGATCTATTCAAAATAACACCTCTTATTGGAAAACCCTATATATATATTTAAAATTGACTTAGGCACTTCTATTTTCTTTCAATTTTCGTGAAAATTTAAGGAATAGTGTTTAACTTGAACATGTTCAATCGGCCGAGCATTCAGAAAAATCACTTAAGCTAGATTAAAATGGCGGCTGTACTGTGCTTATGAAAGAAACTGTGCATCAATTGTATAAATTTGAACGATTTCATACCTAAGTATTGGATGAATAATTAATATAATATCGATTCACGCCATTAGGAAACTTGCTTCTAACCCTAGGATGTTTACAAAGACCTTCTGGTAGGAGCACTCTCCTGCTTACTCAACTCGTTTATGTGGTTCATGCTGAATTTACTCGCTGCAAACTACAAAGTAGTATTCGACTTCATGAAGCATGCATTTTCTTTGGACGAAAGCTGTGAAAACAAGCTTGAAAAGCTTGTTTTTGTACACCGGAAAAAAAAATTGTCAAATTTCATGTTTGCAGGCCGAATCACATATCGAAACCTTTAGCCACACGACCCGTTCACTAGAAAGAAACGGTCAATTGTGTGTTATGAATTTAAGGTATTTCTCATCAGCCAAATATACAGTTTTGCATTAGGGACATATTAATTTCGTATCTTTATATGAACGCACACTTAATCTTTTTTAATGAACTGTCAATGTCAAAACGTTAGTTAAAATCAACATTTTCATCACAGTAAAGTTCACGAACCACCAACGTTTGGAAACAATTAATAATTACTATTATCAAAAAATTATTTTCAGCAATGAAGCACATTTCTGACCTAATGACTTTGTTTAACAGTAGAATATGCGCTATTGGTGAGCAACAAACCCACATGTGCTTCTTGAGACACCGTTGTATCCGCATAAAATTACTGTTTTGTGCGGTTTTCATACTGGAGGTGTGATTGGGCCGTATTTTTACTTGGATGAAAACGACCGTCATGTTACGGTCAATGGAGAGCGCTATCGTGCTATGTTGAAAGATTATTTGTGGCCAGAAATGGATGAACTTGACATCAACTATATGTGGTTTCAACAAGACGGTGCCACTAGCACACAGTACCCTCACAATCGATTAATTGAAATTTATTTATTTATTGTTATGTCATTAATGGAAAACCCTATGTATGAAATCCTTGAACTCCTTATTCAACGTTAACTCAAACGAGCCAACAATTCAACTCGAATGCATAACCAAGCAAAACTACATATTTCAGCATCATGGTAATTTTCTAACTTAAATAGCGTTTCTTGTAATCAACCTATTTGCTCTTTGCTCTGAAATTTCGTTCTATGCTCTCCTATGCTGGAAGGAATCACCAAATCGGGAATTATGCGAAAACAATAAGCACGAAACAGAGGGAAATATTCAAAGCTCTACCGCCCCACATGTGCACTAGGAGTTTTTTGGAGGAATGCTCTGCATACAAATCAGGAGGCAGGTCACTGATTGATTAATGCGCAAGGCAACAGAAGCTGACGTCACAATTTCATGAGTCCTAAGAATGCACATTGAAGCCGCACGGAACGTTTGTTCGGAATGCTACTAACAAATTTAGATCATCCAGTTCTGCTTGCTTGTGGCCTAGCACCAAACCCTCCTTCCCGCGGATGCCGTTTGGCAGGACTATTCGAGCAAGTGTCATGTTTGGCATGGGACAATGGTAAGGGAGTGTATGCTTTGTTGATTTGAAAGATGAAAACATTAAAGTAAAGAAGGAGCAACGCAGCGGAGAGCAGAATACGAAAATGATAAGTCAGATGGATGTGAGTATCTGGAGCAGCGTGTGCTCTAGTTATTCATTACTCAGTTGCATTATGTTGTTAATGTCATGCTCCTGTTTCTACCCCTTGCTCGTTCAAAGAGTATGAGTCGGCGAAGGGAGTCTGTGGCAAACGAATCATGCTTCTTGCTTTTTGTACGCGCCATCAAGCGTCCTGCCAGCATGCTGGATGCTCCTTCTCTGCAGATTGAAACGGCTTTGAATTGCTTTAATTACAGATTAAAACACTTAGTCCACGTAACGATGCGACACACAGATAACCTAAATTTCTATTCAACTGTACTGATTGCGACCTGACGTAGACAGATGGTGTCCTTCGTTGTTCATTTTAATATAAAAATTTATCATGCCTCACTGAATGCTATTTGGATAAAAGATTCTCCTTTTCCATAGAAAGGAACAATTCAGCATAGTATTTTGAAAGCTTGCATGCGTTCGCTGAGGAGCTGGTGATGGAAAATGCACTGAATGCGAAGTAGGTCAGTGCAGCTTTAACTTGGTGTGAAAACGTTTGTGGTGTTGCCAACGTGTGTTCTGAAACATATCCTTTGAACGCCTCACTCCATTTATGCAAATTTGAATGTGTTCTACCGATAAACAGCATCACTAGCTGCCGGCACTTCGGCACAATCACTTTCTCACCGGAGGTACCTGCCACTGATTTCTACATTGCCCATACCGTGAGCCAGCAAGACCTCACTCGCTTTAATTACGGCGACTATAGCTGACATCCTGTTAATGACGTTTAACAATTATAATTGGATTGCAAAAAATTAAATTGTGGCACCGAGTTTCAATATCGGATCATATGTCAGTGAATCGGACGTCCTGAGTGCTGGCTGTCATGTCCCAGATATTTGCACCCTTGTGCTTCAATGTCTGCAATCAGGCTAGGATGCAGGACACGATAGCCTGTAGTCAGGACAAAAGCGACATGGTGTAGAATAAAATGGCGAGCAAGTAGTCAACTTGCTGCCTACTTGGCTGAGTGCTTTTCCTCCCGGTTGATAGAATCGTGCCACGGTCCAGGACACGATGCTTCTCCATACAGTTCCTGTTATTTTTCCCTATTGTTAGTGTGTTGCACAACGTTATTGTTCTTGCTATTGTCATCAAAAAAAGGGACACGTAGCGAATGTATAAGACAACCTGTTGATCTTTAGAGTTAACTTTATGTGCGTTTTGTTAATTGGATTTGAATTTGAAAATCGTTAAAGGATCGTAGCTTTCACGATATATAAACTCTTGGAGGAGAGGTATTACTGCAGACAGTTTAAATTTCTCAAGAGATAATTAAAATTTTTGTTAGCTCGTAAATATCTTCAAACATAAATTGTTTTGCATAAATCATCACAAGGAGAATACATAAAGTTGGATACTCAAAAATTATTGTATCAACATACGCAGTGACGCAATCTAAGAAAACTTTTAAGTTCCTTGCATTGGTTCAAGTTTGAGAATATCAAACCAGTAAATATTATTTTAAGTAAATAAAAATATTTTAATTTGTAACTTAGAGAGAATTTAGTCCTGTGTTTTTATATTAATAGATGTCGTGACCATTGCCATCAAGGTCATTATTAACGTACAATCTTTATTTCAAAGGGTGGAGGTGTCTGGAGCTCAGCGCCTATATCTCCGTCGTGACAAGATCGACCAAGTTAAGATTATATTAATCAAGTTATGTGGACAAAAGTATGCTCCTGTTAAACGAGTTTTGTCATCATCATGTATGGCGCGATAGTCCAAGTTGGGCATTGGTCTCCAAGATTAATCTTCTCCAACCATCACAGTTTCGGGGTCTCGTTTGCCAGTTGATCACTCTCAGCAAGGACTTGCTACCAACGTCAACTGTGTCTTCTTATTGAGTCCTTAGTCTTTTCGCTGAATGTGTACCTCGTGCTCTACCTTTTAATGCTCTTTTAGGTAGCCGGTTTCCTTCTATTCACTCTACATGGCCCGCTCATTGCAATTTTCGTAACTTTACGCACGTCACAGGTGTTTTTTTAGAGGGAGAGAGCTAAACTGGCAGTTTTATTGTTTTGTTATTAATATTCAAAGATAATTTCGGGCATGCAGCTGGCGAATGCGTGTCCTAATCTGCAGGTCCAATTCTCACACACTCTTTGCATTAAATCAAGCGGTATTTCAGCAATAACGCGCCAAATGTTGGCTAGAGTACTCAATTGTTTTTGGTTTATTGGCGTAGATAAACAATTTTACATATCTTCAGAGAAAGAAAATTAACAATATCCAATCGTACGGCCATGAAGGACAATCAACAAGGCCGTTTCGTAAAATGAATCGTTCGTCAAATGTGTCTTTTAGTAAATTAATTGTATCGCGTACTCTGTGGTATGTGGTGCCATCGTGCTGAAACTACATGCCAGAAACATTAATGTTTTCCAACTGAAAACTCATAAAAGCTAATAATCATTCCCCTGTATCGCACATCAATGACAGTAACATTGCGACCATCATTGGTTTTGAAGAAAGGAGCCAGTTATTCCACCAAACGGTGATTTGTTCTGGATGTAATAGTGTTTTGACAACTGCTTTTCGATTATCATCGCTTCAAATGCAGCAATTCTGTTTGTTGTTATAGCCATTTAACCAAAAGTGTGTTTCGTCGATGCAGAACATTTTTAAATTGTATCGAACTATGATTTCAAAATAAGTTTGAACATTTTGCAAAGGATGCTGCGGTATTTGTCTATTCGTAGTGAATTGCTAAGCAGAACTAAGCTCAAAACAACCGAAAACCTTGACATCGGCACTCGCCCTTTAGGTACAGGTAGTTCGTCAAATAACGCATATAACTCATTTCCCCGCTCTGTTCCTTGTTTCAATGGGCCGTAGATTCTCCGGGACATTGCATTCAAATATGTTCACTATTTTTTTGGGCTTGCTTGTTAAGGCCCATGTTTAGCTTCCATGTAAAACCAAATGTTTGAATAGTGATTTGCGAATACAAAGCTTATTTTGTCTGTGCATACCTCTGGACTTTAGAATGGGAAGTACAAAGCAAAAGAGTGCTATCACGACATTTGTGTATCGTCCAGTCTTGTTCTTTTTCGTCCCCTTTCATTCACTTCCAGGTTGTAGCCTCCTAATGTCAGATTTTGTCGGATTAAGTGCTCTTCCGTGTTTGAGTTATGAATTTATTTTGTGTTTCATTAACACATAGGCCAATTAATTTTCCCCAATGCTGGAACGTACAATAATTTTAACGTTATCAGCCTACCCTACCGATTGTGGGGACTTGAACATAATTATACCAGAGGGTTCAACTATTGTCTTCTTTATGATGTGATCCAGCGGAAGTCTATCCTCTTTTTCTAATCTTGATTCGATTTAGAAGTTGCATTCCATTCTTCGTAGCACTACAGTCCCTCTTGGTCCCTCGTTTCCTACAAAAAACGGCACCAAATGTTTCGGACCGCTTCTCTGAATTTTATTTTTGAGCAGCGATAAATTCTCTTCGTCGACCGAGTGAGAACAGCGTTACCTCAGTTTTTCCACTAGCCTTTGCCCTTCAGTTCTCTCAACGAATACCTTTTTGAATATCCGTTGTTCTTGGCCAGCATATTGCTGGTTCCACAGTCTTCCAGTCCTTGAGAACTTTGGATCGGCAAATATTTCATACAGCTCATGCTTTTATTGAATTTGCCATTGATAGCCGACTAGCTTCGCTCTAGTTATTCACCTTAGGACCCGTCTTTTGAAGGCGGTTATGGTTGCTTGGGTCAGGGTCCATGTTTCACACGCATCATATAGTACAAGTCTTAATACAGATCTGTATACTCGGCCCTTTTTTTCCTGTGTATGCAGCTGGCCTTCAAAATTGTCAAAACGGAATAAAAATTTGACTTTGAGCTGTATTTTTTGGCGTGTTTTAGCTCTTTCATTACCGGTTCTTACTATTTTGGTACCTAAAAACACAAATCAGCTTACATTTTTGTTATAGTACTCGTTAAATGCGATGTTTTGGGTATTCGAGTTATTTTTTCTCAACTGCGTTATGAGTTTTGTTGAATTTTCATTGATTTGTAGCTCTACTAGTTTTACAGGAGCTATGCATTAACTGACCACGCGGGCTAGATTTGCTGGGGTGCCAAAGTCAAGAACTATTTTGTGCAAGTCGATGCTTCACGCCCAGCTCTTTTTGAACATTTAGTTAATTGAGAAAATTTGGTCCATTGTGGAGAATCTACTTTGAAACGCTCCTTGATACTCTCCTGTAATACTTTCATAATATGGCTTTAATTTTCTTTCTGTTATTTCAGAAAGCATTTCATAAGGGGTACACAGCAGAGTATTACCAGTATAATTTTTACACCTTAACTTGTATCCTTTTTTGTGCATAGAATATATTATTCTTCTTGTGTAGTCTTTTAGTAACTGCTCCTCCAACCATATTTTGCATATAAGTTAATGGAGAAGACTTAGATTTAGTAAGATGGAGACCTCTTCTGATTTTCCATCTATTTTAGTAGCCTTATATTTTCTAAGGTCACGAACTGCTACTGGTACATCAACTCTGGTTAGTGAGGAACGTGGGTCTTATTGTTCTGCTTCTAGAATGATTACAACTTCAGTAGCTCAGTAGTGAGATAATAAAGTTGATCGAGTTTTAGCTCCCAAAGTATTTATTGGCCTTACACTCATAAAGATCAACCTAAAGGAAAGGAGAAGACGCATTTTCTCGACGATGACTTCTGGTGATATTCTGCAGTACCTATAAGTGCTGTAAAAGTAAAGCTTTTTGTAATATAGCACGAAATGCAAGGTTCTCATCTGTATAAAATGGTAATAATTTAATTCCTGGTTGAAACCAATAGCTTTGCCTTCAAAACACTTTTTTTAAAGGCAGGAGACACTATACTTATGCCAACAAAAGGCCTAGATGGACACAGCTATTATTTGTAAGTAGCTATTATTTGTAAGTAATATGTCAGTTACGAAACAATGAGCCTAGGAGGATAGTAAAAGCATTTTTTAAATTAATGCCCTACTTTGAAAATATGTACTTTTTATTATTGTCTAAACTAGTCATAATAAAAGTGGCAAAGTCGATGGGTGACCAACTAAAACCTTTGTTATATTATACTGATAATGTCTACGTATCAGGCCAATATTACCAACTGTCGATAATTAATACTAGTTGTTAAAAATGTCAATATTTTTACCGGTATTGCAAACGATTTGCATCTCTTATCATCATTAAGAAAGTTGAGTGTATTTTGGCTTCTGAGGTATTTATTATACCCTTGTACTCATGAAGACGTATCTCCATAATTTTTTCAAGCAAACACACAAATTTTCTGAAAGTTATACCTCCTCTTATACCCTCTGCTTGATAAATTGACTTTTTAATTTCAGGTTCTGAATGCTAAAAGGATCACCTCAGTAAATGGCGGTTCTCTTCCTCAAAACCTTTGAATTCTTAATTAGGCTTAAACTTTTGAAAGAGCATCACTTCTGACCTATCTATAAAGTTTGATGATTGTAACTTGCTTTGACGGATGGACAGACAGACAGATGAACAGAAGGTCTTTTCAAAATACCTTTAAGAATACCCTTAAAATTATCCTTAAATTCATCATGAACTTGTTTTACTTAACATAAAAACGAAATATTTTTTGGGAGGAGCATCTACCACAAATATTTGGTTTTTGTAGCGATTGTTATGCATAGTGTTATATGCCTTACTGACTCAGTATAATTTATGCAACTTTCTTGTACATTTTGCTTTCTTATGTAGTTTGCATAAAGTTATATATGGTTTCAAATAAAGTTTTGAATTATGTTCATCATACTGAATGGGTTATAAACACATTCGCCAGAAATGTCATCGTCATAGATGTGTTCCTATTTCAGAGAGCAATAAATGCGGCTCTTTTATACCGACTTACATAGAAGTGTAGATTATCAGTTTCACTTTTTTTTCTAGTTTTTAAGTGTATATTCACGCATAACTTCTGAATGACGACAGGCAGACGAGTCCTGTTCTCAACAAAATATTTGTTTGGATTTCTTTTTTGTTCGATTTGAAGGACAAAAAAAGCTGGTTACGGTAAAGGACATTTATAGCTAAAAAGAAAAACATGTTCAGCTTCCACTTCAATTCTTCAATATGACTGATCTACTTTTGTTTTAATTTTATTTTTAACGGCTAAATATCGTAGATAGTATGCATATTGTTTAAAATTCTGGGTAGGCTCTTGCAGACCAAACTGATGATTGAAAAATTTTGTTCCATGTTTTATAAAGCACCATGCATGTGAAAAGTATAAGTAAGAAGTGTTTTATACCGCTTTCGTAGCTTTAATAAAAGCATAATTCTAATAGTATGGTCTAAACTGGGCCCGAAAACTCCTAAATGAGATGCTAAATCACTAGCAAATGTAACTTTTAGCCTAAACAGATCGATGATCAAAAACTTCAAAAATTCAAACTCGGCTGATATGGCTTGCAATTGCAATATAAGTATAATGGAGCAAAGATCACTTACGATCTTTTTTACACAATACGGCACACTCCGATTACGTGACGTACCTTAAAAAATTATGCACACGAGTCTGACACTATGACAAATTCTGTGACATTGCAATACAAACAAAGCAAAGGGCCGAGACTTGGCATCCTAGAAAGACTTGAAATATATAAATATAGAAAGACAGATGGTAGCATTATCAACAATCAACTTAATACTAATTCCGACGAATTGTCGCAGTATTAGACCACACCCACCGATGAAAACGGAAGCAACACGAACTAGAAAAAGCGAACATCCAACAATTCAAAAGATGAGAGCCTCATACCCCTCTACCTAACCTAATTTATCACTTACCTGCTTAACCCATCCTACACCTATATAAAGTCATTTCTTTCCACACATCGTTTAGAAACTGAAGATGACTCAAAGGAGTCTGCTTCATCTAAAAAGCAAGGTCCGACGGCTTTTCCAGAAAAAAAGAAAATTGGCCTGCGGATATCAAATAAACAAAACAATTGTCTATAATGGAGTAAATTTAAATATTAAACATTTCGTTTTTACTTTACCAACTGCCGATTTTACTCTGACTTTTATAAGAATGGACGTTTTCGTTTACAGGATTCATGTTTTTTGGCATAATTTAGGATTTTGTATGTAGTACAAAATCCTACGAAATCGGGTTAATCAGTCTTACTGCCCGTCTATCCCTCTGTCCATCTTTCCATCTATTAGTCCATTTGTGTGTTACAGCAGTTTTCTCTGAGCCTATAGCAGCTACAGGAACCAAACTTGATAAGTAGATTATAATTGATAACTTCTTCAAAGATTAGGCACCAATCAATTTTTTAATAGTTTTTAATAGGCGTCCTTTCATATCGAAAGAGGAGGCTTAACATTTTTTGTCGAAGGTAGTTGTGTGAGGTGTCCAGTGAAAGTCTTGATGAGAGCGCTCCAATCAGTGTTGCCAGCTACTTATAGTACATGTAAAGGAGAAACGTACGAAAACTGCTTGCCCCACCCTCGCAATTGGATCTCGGATCCGAAAAATCTAAAAAAAAGTTATAGAAGTAGGTCCTCTTACCTCAGAGGTTGAAATTCACTCACTTCGATGTTAAAGTACTCATAAAAACTTTTTACACTTTGTAAGTTTCACTCAAATCTTACCATATTTACAAAAGTTATAACCATTTAGATTGTCTCTGGTTACAACAAAAGCAACGCACGATGTTGCTATTCTTAGATTGATGTGATTTTCTTAAAATCTTCAGATAAGATAAATGACATAAAATTGTTTGAGAATTCATTATGTGAGTGATATTTGGCACGCTGAAAACAAATGGCAGCGATTAACAATGAAGCAATAATGGTATTCTTTGTAAACATGTACATCTAATATATGTGTTTCTTGAGTTAATTTTTTATTAGTGACTGTATATCGTGGGTTGACTACAAAACCTTTCCGATGGGAGTGTAACTCTGTCTGATCAACTTGTTTGTGCTTATTCACACTTATTTTCTAAATTAGGTTAAGAAAAAGACCTTATTTTCCCAAAAGTGCTGGCTGCCTTTTCAGCGGATGCTAACTGACAACAAGTAAATTCGATGAAGGTAATGAAGTGTTTCATTAAGCAAAATTCGATTTTATGGTTTTTGTACCGATTTCTCGTCACATTATATCGATCTGCGTATGAGCTCTGGTTTTTAAGGTTGCATATAAAAGATAGCATATTGCAGCATAATGTTTTATTTTCTAGTGAAAGTTCCGAAAAACCCGGACAAGTGCGAGTTGAACTTATGTGTAGTGGGTTTCGTACAGTAAATTATTTATCTAACAAGTTTTTTTTATAAAATTCGACCCAGATTGGTTTTTGGTTACTTCGAGCCAAATAGTTCGGCTACGCCGTGAGGAGCCTTTAGGCTGGGGTATCCCTCCTCAAGCACGAGAGGAGGTACGAAGAAGAATTGCCAGATAAGCGATCTCCCACCCCAACTGCTGTGAGTCCCCTATATTTTTTAGACCTGCCCGAACATAATTTGCAACATGGTTCCATTTATCAACCTTTCCAGGCATCACCACAACCATACTACCCAGGGTGTGGCCATCGGTCTCCCTTTAGAGTTTTTTTCGAGCCGGTCCCATGTTTTGCATGCTAGAAATGTGTGGCAGGCATCGTCTTCCTCTCCTGGGCAGAATCGACTATCGTGGGACAGTGACTTACCAATCTTGTGGAGATTGAACTGTAAGCACCCATCTCCGTTCAAAAACAAGTTCACATAGAAGTCAGTTACACCATATTTTCGATTTAGCCACCATATCCAATGCGTCAGAAACCTTTCCTTCGTGCAATTAACCCAAGGCTGCTGCCAATCGTTAAGTGAGTGCTGTATCTCCTCGCAGGTAACCGTCTCTCTCGTGTCCTTGCTTTGACGTGGGTAATTATCTTGGCGCTCTCTAGCAAAGGGAGCAACAGGTATAATGACCGCGCACTCTCACCACCAAATTAGATAATTTTGGAAATAAAGATGCAACCCTCAGTACTCTTTTCCTGCACCTGCTCCAAGTATTTTCAGTACTTCCCTTTACTAAAAATGTCGCTCCATATTTCTGCTCCATACAGTAGCACTGACCCCACGGTACTCATCATTCTTGATAGGTTGCGACTCTCTACGTCGGCCATAAGTCGACTTAGAGCCGATATGGCCGAAGCAGCCGTTGCCCTGATTAGTTCAGGGAAACTCATCTTCAAGTCGATCAGTGATCTCAGGTACTGCTTTGATTCGATTAGTATGTCCCCAATACTGGTTATCCTTACTCTATGGATTTTTTTTTCTTTGACAAAATGACCACTTTGGCTTTCTACAGAGTTAGACAGAACCCACAAGCAGTCGCCTAGTCTCTTGCTGTGCACATTAGCATACCTAGCCTAAGTTGCGCGTGTTTAACCATGTTTTCAACGACTAGAGCCGCAAAATCATCCACAGAACTAATTAAACGTGACTCATCTGGCATCTTCACTCTCAGTAGCTAATCTTAAAACATGTTTCACAAGTCTGAAACAAGGATGGATCCCTAGGAAAGACTCGTTGTAATTTCCATCCTTCGTTGACCTTATGTTGTGTCCAGAAGCAATCTTCGGTCCTTCAGATAATCCCTCAAAAACTGTATTAGATATTCTAAAACCTTAAAAAGGGGTTTCCAGATTATTTAGAACATTCAGTCATCTATCGGAGTTGAAAGAGTTCCAAGCATCAAGTGTCATCAACAGAACGATCCATGATTTGTTGCGGCGATGTGTCTCTGCTTTTTGGACCACGCTTGCTGTGGAACGCCGTGCTTTAAAACCGTACTTCCGAAGCTCGAATCGCGTCAGTGAGGCTCCCCCTGATCAGTTTCTCTAGCCCTTTGCATAACGGTGGGTATACACTCGGTAATCTGGAATTCCCCTCTCCCTTGCTGATCAGCACAAGTGTTGACACCTTCCATCATACCGGGAAAAGCGTTGAGTGTGCAAGTTAGGACAGTGGTGATAGACAAGTTACAACACCTCAGCTGGAACACCATCTGGGCCTGGAGCCTTCCTTTTTTTCAGTGATAGGACTATCTTTTCCATTTGCAGCTGTGTGAAGATTCAGTACTCGATTGCTGTTTCACCATATGGAGCGTCAAAAAGGATGGGATGGGCGGTGAAGACTCCCCGGACTATCACGTCCATCTTTATGTCTGCAAGGGGCTCGCAGGGCACCAAGCTTCCGCCTAACTAGCTTATTCCCAAGATCCCACGAATCCTTGTTCGCATTGTCCACTAGATCTTGTCAGCATTCAACTAAGTTGAAATTGACTTTGTTGGTTATATTCATTGGTTCCATAAGTGACTTGAGTGAGAAAGCAATATCATTTATATTGTATTTAATATGTTGTCAGGATTATTTCTGGTATGTTAACTGAAAAAAAATAACCCACAAACTACGAAACATATCATATGTGGTGGAAGAAAGAAAATGTAAGTTTAACTTTTGGCGTGAATCCAGCATGTTTACACGCAAATCTATGACTGCATAAAAAGCTACTAATCTTGCAATAAAAACTTTATGTTATGCTTAACCTAGATTCTTAACTTTACGACAACAATGATGAGCGTTACAAATTAAAAGCAAAAATAATCTGATAGCACAACAGGAAATTTCGATTGTCTCTATGCATCACCATGTAACTACCAATATCAAGATAACTGAGTCTAAACTACATACATTCCTTCAATTCTTGCAACAGAGAATCTGTATTTCAATTGTTGAACCTACCGAGCTCAAATTTTAAGATATTCTATCTTTTTTTCAATGGCCATTCTATATACATGGTGCATCGGAACATTGTTTGAGTTAAACGCATACTGATTCCTATCTAAATACACAAACCGTTCAGGGGGAATGAAGCCAGTGATAAAACAAATCTCTCTGTATCTCTTAGAAGAGGGAAATGGCTGCGTAATCCAGCAGTTTTCATAGACGCCTACATATTTCGCAACGTGTTTTCAAATGAACCTCAATAATTCCAGCTTTCTATATAAACCAGTACAAGCATAAAAACATTTTTTTTTCAAAAACCCTTAGTATTTCCATCATGTCCGCACATAAAATAAACCAAATCTGGCAACCATATGTCAAAATCCGTCCAACCAAAGTTTTGTAACAGAGAGTAGTAGTAGTACTTTATTGAGACTTTTCTTTTGACATATGTTACTTCTTTTAATGTTACGATTCATTTGACAGTGACACTTTTGTCAAATGTCATTAGCTTCTTTATACGATTTTAGTCTATACTTTACAGTTTTGAAATGCTAATGTTAATCAAACTTTGAAATGCTGATGTTAAATCAAACTAACCCAACTTATCTATTCTTAGCCTAATTACATTGTAACTCTTCTTTGTAGTTTTGGTCAGTCGTGTGTTCTCTTCAATCGTCACATTCAAAATCGCGTTTCAGAAGAGGCACAGCTCTTACCGACCTGATCTTCAGGATATACGGAAGTTATTTTTTTTTTAAATTTATTTAATCGGTTTCTTAATCATTGTTTATTGTTTTTTTATTTATTTTTTCCTGATGGAAATTCAAGTTGCTTCAGCCCCTGTGGGTATTGGGGCACTGTATGTAATAGAAAGCGGGTTTTTATTCATCCCCATACAGGTTAAGGTATAGTTCAATGAGCAAAACTGGTTTGTCCTGTGTTGGCGTGCCATCGTATTTCGGCCAGAATTGGAAAACCTTTTTTAGGAGTTCGCCTGGTAACACTTCTAAAACTTGGACTGTTTCGTAGTGGAGTCTTTGAAGGGGGTTCTCTTGTGGTACTGCGTTCCAGGGCATAGTTAAATTTCTTCCACTCGTGACTTCCGAGTGTAGAAGTGTACTGGTTGTGCTGATGTGACCGTTGCTATTAGAGTTTGGATATATTCGAAAGATGGGGTTGAAATGGGAGTTGTTCTTTTATTTTTTAAAAGCGCTATCTTGTCTGCCAATCTTCTCCTTTCCGGGCATTCGGACAAGTTTGATTGGTGATTTTACTCTTTGAAAAGGACACAGAAAGGTGGGTTACTTGTTTTGTCGATCTCCTTTCTTGGGCATTCGTGGGGGTCGTGGTCCTCTCCACAAGCTACATATCTTGCCTTGAAGGCACAATTTGCCGAGACATTGCCGATGCGCCGACATCTATAACACTGGAGTAGGTCACTCCTTCTGGTCTTTTCCCATGTCACTTTCTGACGTAGGATGAAACGGAGCTTAAAGAGGCGGTTTTGGTCTTCTTTTTGGTTGAGGATTATTTTGTATAAGTCAAAGTTCAAGCCGTTTGCTTTAGACCATCCGGTGGTTAATGGTAAGAAATTGTCAATTTTGATGTCCGGACATTGTATTTCGATGTCTTTTCTGACCTGTATAGCTCCGAATGCCAAGTCTACACCTCTGAGTATGACTGCGTTCCGTTGGTGTGAAGGAGTAACCTTCCGCATTAGATCTGCAGATCAAATCCAGTAATTCATCATGGATGGCGACTTCGTCAACATTAATTTTTAATTTGCTCATGCTCAGGCGAGTGATTCTATACTTCAATGTGGGGCTCTTTTCAATGATTTTTTAACCGTCATTGCGGTGATTCTTTCTACGAATATAGGAGGACACCATGACTTTTTCTTCTCAGGGGCACACTTGTTTTGCTTGGAGGTTAGTTTTTCTTATCCCGAAAGAGACGCGTATGGGTTTGGATTATGGAGGGTTGGTGCTTGGATAAGAATGGGTAACTTTCTTTTAATTGCCAATTAACCTTGAACCGTTCTAAATTTTTCCGATTCTATGTTGATCAGATAGATAATTACCCTGTTTGGAACGTTTGTTGTAGGTTGCTCTACGTCCATTGTTGCTAACAGTAGTATTTCTTTCTTGGCCGATTTCATTCTTGGAGGGTGCGCCTTCTAGTCACTGTCCGCATCGGACCATCTTTGGATATTTGGGGACTCACTTTGTACCTCTGCTGTTGCCAGTTTTCCAGGCTTGATTTCCTTTGTCCCGATATACTTGTATATTATTTGCTTTATTACTTTTATTTTTGCCACCTTAGTGTTTTCGCTTGCGATGTGTGTGGTTTGACACCTCGCCATAGACTCTCTTTTGTAGCAGATAACTTTGACATTTTCGTCAATTTACGTATGCATCTAAAATCAGTCTTCACGAAGTCATGAAAACTTTACGCGCATTACTATGCATAATTTTAACATGATCATTGTAGTGCAAGTGAACACCAAGAAATCTAACACAGGATTTCTGAGGAACCTCTTCTGAGCTACCATTGCCAGCGGAAACTTTTTCAGTTGTGTTTCAGATCTTGACTGGCCAACCGTATTTTCATTCGAAAAAATATTGTTTCATTTGTGCATTGATTTTCATTTATCAGTTTTTCGTGTCAAACTGAATGCCGTTGAACATTTTTTGAAGATTATTTTGAGCTACTGGTGCTTTTCTATCTGCCGTATAGATGATCAGATCATCAGCAAATGCTGCTGATAATTGCGTTAGCAACACGTTGAAATCAAAGCCGTTCAAAAGATTGCCAGTAAAGACCGAGAAAAGTAGAGGCGCAGCTACTGCTCCTTGCTGTAGTCTATTTAGGACCTTGAAATCACATACTATGTATCATCAGATTTTCATTTGTTACAAAAAATGATTTTCCATTTAATGCATTGAAAATTTTGGCGGCAAAGTGTGATAGGAAGCTGTCCTGAAAGATCTTAAGAACTATGAATGAACTCTTGTTACAACATAAAAATTGTATTATTTCCCTGAACTTTCGTAGTTTGCATCAAAAATGAGAGTCTAAAAATGTTCAGATTAACGATGCAATTTAAAAAGTGGTTTCTTCTGATGAAATATATGATTCATATTAGAAACAACAAAAGCTTTTGTTTGAGGATTGCTGGTTGTCCTAAGTGAAAGAACTACATTGTTCTTTCACCCGAGCATTTTAGCTATCAACATAATAGCATTATTCGCTCGATGGACTTCAGCTGGTTCCAGCATATGGGCTGGTTCCATTAAAAATCTCGCAGTTTCGTACGAGGTGACCGATATACTCCTCAGGAGCTGCCACATTAGTCACCTCGGGGCAGCTCGACTGCGGGGTTCCAGATGATCACGAACCCATATATATATGTTGCAGCATGGCAGTGCTGCAAGCTCTATCGAGCAGTAATTTCCACTATTACGCAGTGGTGGCGAACTTATAAGAAAATTTTGTTTGAGGATTGCTGGTTGTCCTAAGTGAAAGAACTACATTGTTCTTTCACCCGAGCATTTTAGCTATCAACATACATGTGGCAGCTCCTGAGGAGTATATCGGTCACCTCGTACGAAACTGCGAGCTTTTTAATGGAACCAGCCCATATGCTGGAACCAGCTGAAGTCCATCGAGCGAATAATGCTATTATGTTGATAGCTAAAATGCTCGGGTGAAAGAACAATGTAGTTCTTTCACTTAGGACAACAGCAATCCTCAAACAAAATTTTCTTATAAGTTCGCCACCACTGCGTAATAGTGGAAATTACTGCTCGATAGAGCTTGCAGCACTGCCATGCTGCAACATATATATATGGGTTCGTGGTCATCTGAAACCCCGCAGTCGAGCTGCCCCGAGGTGACTAATGTGGCAGCTCCTGAGGAGTATATCGGTCACCTCGTACGAAACTGCGAGAACAAAAGCTTGTTGCAAGAATTTCCTTGAATTTTTCTTCTTATTGAACATATTTTAACATGCAGAAAAACTGACCCGAAGCCTCATTGACGATGGAAAATGTCTATGATTAATCGTTCAAACTTAGCCCGAAAAGTGCTGAGACAATACCCTATTTCCAGGAAAACGGGCTTAATTAGGGTCTACATTTGTCTTAAATAATACAAAAGCAAGCACAAAGTTTTTAGATTATTCAAGACGAATATAGACCCTAATTGAGCCCATTTTCCTGGAAATAGGGAATTGTTTCAGCATTTTTCGGGCTAAGTTTGAGCGATTACATCATAGACTTTTTCCATCGTAAATCAGGCTTCGGGTCAGTCCAGCTATAAGGTCCTATTTAGGCATTGTTAGATTAAAAAGACACTCGCAACCTTTTTACCTTGAAAAGCCGCCAGACCTTGCGTCTGCTTACTCAAAAAACAAGGCCCGACGGCTTTTCAAGAAAAAAGAGAATTGGCCTGGAGATATAAAATAAAATAATTAACTGCAACCTATTACTCGTGCCGGCAGTTGGGTACATAAATCCTAGCCATTAAATAACGTAAAATGAAAGAGCAGTGTCGTTGCTTCAAACTCTGGATGAATTTTTTCTTTGGCAAAGCTGGAAATTTTTGTACTTTATTTTATTTCCTTTTCGATGGTTTCCACTCGCTTTAGATGACTTCATCGTTTTACAGTCAGTCATGACAACGTTTCAGTAATTGGTATTTTACGAGCCTGTAAATCCACCCAGGTTACGCTTTGAACGTAAAGCGTCTTCACAAAAACACTCACTGTTGCTAACTCCAATTATTTTCTTCCAAAATATTTGTATCCATTTCCACTAACTCCGCTTGCTGAATTTCAAAGACCTTGAAACAAGGTAACGTCCAGCAGGCTTTGCACGTCACACAAGATTAGACAATATAGTAAGCCATTGGGTTAGAAATAATAATTTGTTTCTTTTTGGGAAATTTTAGGACCTCAAAAGTAAAATCCTCGATTTTACGTTGATTTGATTTCCAACTTTTGTAATTGCAAATTTTACTCTACTGCGCTAAAGAACAATTTCATAATTACAAAATCGTCCTTGTATGCAGGCGACTCCCCAACAGCTGCTCAATTCCAATCAAATTGACCTATCTAATCCAGGTTAAATCTGAAGATGTACATGCATCCATACAAAAACACAGAACAGATACATCATTCCAATCGACAAGAGCGAAAACAAAAACATGTACAAGAAGGATGAAAAGAGATGCGATTGGGTACTACAATATATCCTTCATCAGTACTCAAACAATAATATGTTTGGCATGAAATGCAGCCTACAGCCTACCCCAGCTCAATTTTTCTGCACTCCACTCGGCAATTTTGCCTCCCTATGACCTTCTTGTAGTCGAGCGTGGAAGTCCTGTTCCTTGCACTTTTTCTTCCACTCCGTTCGGTCGGAATTGGTCGTGCCGGGGAATGAGTCCCTCAAAGCCCCGCAAGTTTTACATCGACGCTGGTCCCATCTTTCTGATACAGCGCGTTTTGCTCCAAATAATCACATTATAAAGTTGGCAACTCTTCAATATACGGGCATGAGCAGAGATTTATTTGGCCAAAGGACTTTTACGATGGGTGAAGATGAGAGTGAGTTCCTTCGGTAGAAAAACTTTCCAAAGCTCTAAGGATTCAAACAAATAATGGACATGCGCAAAATTTGTTTGGGAAAATATGTATTTCGAAAGCAAGCTTTCCGAATGGAGTTTCGAGCTGATGCTCCCAAAGAACTATGTCAGGATTGGTATTGAACTCAGTTAAGGCCCAGATATGGGATTCTAAAATAATAATTAGGGCAAGTTTATTGGCTTTATGAGCAGTTATGATTTGGAAGAACAAGACTGAGCAGAAAGTACCAACTGAATTTTGTAAATTTAAAAGTCCTCTCGAATCAGTCCACATCAAAAGCTCTGTAAACTTTGAAGATAAAAATTCGAACAAGTTAGGTTTCTGCTAGAGTGACATACTGCAGAAAAGCTCCAGATGCAGGGGCAAGCAACCACAAGGTCGTTGATTTCGTCAGCTTACTTTCAATAACTTTTCCTTCACAAGTGGCGAAAAGCTAGGGGATGTGTTTGGCTCAAATTAGGATCCCGCAGGAGTACCAACACAAAGAACTCTAATAGAGCTTTTGGTACGCCCCTATTCGCTACCCGGTTCTGTGTAATAGAAGAATATTGAGAGAATTTCTCTAGGAATTTCGAAACCACGCGCTCCCAGCTGCAGGACTCTCAACAGGAGCGGACTTAGAGGGAATTTATTGAGGCAAGTGAAAAATTTTCTAACTTCAGTCCAAGCGAGAACGTCGAGTCGTCGGGTGTTGGTCGTTGGTTGTCGGAACGGTTGAGTATTTCAGGGTGTTCTAGGTCGTGGAAAACAAATACATAATTGAAAAAACTGTTTTTACTGATTAATCAAACGTGAATTCACCCTGTTTGCGCGTAGTGAGATGTCTCGTGGCTGGCAAAACGTCTCGAGGGTACGTCAGTGAAATTTTCGAGGGTTACGTGAAACGCGCGGTTGTTCGACAGCCTTTTGGAAATCGAATTGAAATCGGGAACGGGTTGGTCAAGCCACGACGCGGTTACCGGACTAAAGTTTTCACATTAAAGCATCTCTTGGATAGCCCAAAACAATAATTGTGCCACTTGATTTTAAGTGTGTCACCCGTGCCAGTGATTTCAGTAGCCTTATGGACTGTGTCGTGTTTGCCCAGCATCTCAGTGCTATTTTAACTGAAAGTGACATAGTTCAAGGTGCCTCTAGATTTTTTTCACCTAACAACAACGAACGGGTGGCATTTATTCGGCACTTGGAACAGAGTTGGTGAAACGCCGTTCTAGATGTTGTTGTGCTGCTTTATCAAAAAACTGCATCAACGTCAGCGGACAAGGTTGTTGATGTTGACATAATAGACGCGCTACTCAACGTGTGAAGCGCAAACATATGTAACGTGGCTTTGAATCTGGAGCAGGCGGGGACGATCAAGTTTAGAGTCAGGGGTGCCCATCAAAAGCGAAGATCGCGAGTGCTAAAGCTTACAATATGCTTTTGACATGCAACTTCACCTGCGTCTGGTCGGAAAGAGGATGCAGAAGCACAGAGCCTGCAGCCAATACAAAACCTCGGCACCATGGAGCATAATAGTCCCTGTCGCTATTCGCTCGCTACTGCCACGGCCGATTTCACCGGACGGTATGATAAACGAAACGTACCGTTAGCTTTATGTGTACATATGTAAAATAAAACCACCTCTAATAGCATTTGATAACGGCTTAATGTTGGTGTTATGTTATCTTCGTGTTGTATCTTGACGGCGTGATTTCAACGTATTTTAAATCGAGTATCAAAGGTACGAGATAACCTCAAGTCGAAAAGTTCTGTGTCGTAGTTTGTAATGCAGTAATGTAATAAAATAATATTGTTGATGTTGTTCAAGACTGTTCAGTCTTTTAAATCGGCGAAAGGATAGAAATTCGTTCGTCGGAATACGCTAGCCTTAAGGTGTACATAAATCGGGTTTGAATATAAAAGTCAAAACGAAATTGAGCACTTGTGATTTGACTGTAAATAAAAGAGTAACAATCTCTTTGTATTAAGTAGATAAACCAAAAATATTCGAAATAAGAATAAGCTAGTTACGCGTTAGATAAACCTGCAAAGCAAGCTACATTTTACGAGATATTATGCCTTCTTGCTCCTTGTTTTCTCAGACAAAACGAGCTTAGTGAAAATTCAATCCACTAGTTGCAGACGAACACAGATATAATACTGACCGTGCTGGATAGCACAAACACGATCTAAATAAGGAAGGTCAGAATGAATTGAGACCGGTGCAATTTACCATAAGTGGTCTTGCAACGGATAAATTGCAGTTTTTAAAACTACGAGCAATAACTTTAAATACATTTAAATTTGACCATTGCAAAAGGGTATTGCACCCTTGTTAAATATTTCGCGTTGATAGTCCCATGTTCCTGATTTCCCATCGTTCCACGAACTTCAAATGAAAGTGGTATGTGTAAGTGTCGGAAAATTCGAGTGACCCGTACAGTGCCATTCAAAACGAAAACTCCGGATAATCGAAAACGCAATCGCGCGAAAGCGAAACGCAAGCAAAAACTCGCGGAAACGCGGCGTAACGGTATAAGGTATATTGGCGGCGGCGGCGGCGCGTCATTCTGGCCGCGTCACATAGTGATAACGAAAATAATAACTCGTCGAGCGATCGCAAGACATTCTCGTTTCATTGCTGTTGCGTGATAGTGGATATTACCCCGGTGGCCCAAGGACGGAGTCACTTGACGGCAGCGTCAGCCACGGACGGGCGAGATGTAGCGGCGGGAGGAGGTGGGGGCGGGGGTGGATTAGCTAGCAGCCTGTTTCGTTTTGGAAGTAGTGCTGGCTCGAGCGGTCGTGGCGTGTGCATATGCAACGCTCAATGTCGCCTCGGGGATGGTGTCCTTGGAGCCAAAGTACATCATGGTTCATTGGATCGTCTTCTGCATGGCGAAATACGCGAGCAAAGCCAAAAAGATGGTGAAGTTAAAGCCGGACCTTCAGTACAAGCCATTGATGCTACTTCGACATCCGTTCGACGTCACTTTGATAAAGGGGTTGAAGTAGAAAAATTTTATCACCAGATCAATGGAGATATCTTCGAAATAACTCGAAGGGTTAAGGCTCGTGACGAAGAAACAATGGAGCAAAAGTTAATTAAGAAGAAAGGGTCAATAAAGCGACAACCTCATCACCACAAACGTGAGTTAGCTCATGCCTTCTCCACTAGTGCCGCTGAAAAACCAGTTCCTCCCCCTAGAATATCATCGCGACAGAAAAGTGCTGAGGCTGAGCATGATGCGAGAAAGCAAAGCTTGAACTCTGAATGGTTTGATCGTGCAGCCAATCAAAGACACTCAGCTCGTTCTGCTGAGAGTGGCCCCATTCGCGATGAGACCATTGAATGGCTTGAAAGGCAACAACATCCTCAACGAACGTCATCCGGACCGAGTGGATTAGCAATATTCAAAGATGATATTCAAGAGTGGACACCATCCTTTGACAGAAAGCAAAGCATCCCTGAAAAGGCTCCAGAAATTCAACAAAAGCAGCCTCCCTCAGCAAAAAGCTTAAAAGACGAACTTTCTATGTTGCTCAAAAAACCTTTGACTAGGCAGCACTCAGGGCCTGAACAAATATCGATGCTGAAACATGATATTTTGGAATGGCTGGCTAAGCTTCAGAGTTCAACGAGCACTGCGCTGCCAATGGCTGAGCCGAAGGAAGAAACTGGTACGATCCCTAAGCAACCTCGTAGCTACCATCGAAGAAACGGTAGTGGCAGCGCACCGCGAAGTGTTTCACAAGAACCAGAAAGCAAACATCGAAAACGCAATTCCCTGGGTCCTTCAGAAAAAGAAACCATTCAGAAGGAGACAATACCTGACTGGATTCCATATCCATTATACAAACTCCAGTCAGTTGGAAAACAGGCTGATAAGCCACGAATACAAAACCAGGGTAGTTGCGTGGAGTTACACAAAAAATCACGTGACAGATCGGAACGCAGCGAAAGATCACGTCCTAGTAGGAAGCTCCGTCACTCTGCAAGTGAAGTAGTGACACCGATTTTTGACCATCAGCCCATCGAAAAAGTAAGCATGCAACCCGGAATTCGACGAGAAACACAGTATCAATATATTCCAAAAGAAACGACTACTAGCTCAGGTCATACCAAGCGTGAAAGATCACGGCGTCATCAAACTCAGCGCTCAGCCACTATTACAGACATGTTTCCTACAAAATCAGCTTCAGGTCCGGCACGGAAATCATCTTCAGCTGAACGTGCATCAAGAAGCAAATCTCCGCCTTGTACTGATCCAGCTTGCCAAATGGTCTCAATTTGTGACGATCCTTATTGCTGCTTTGTTGAGTGTTATAACAGGAGGGCAGCACCATCTCACTGTCCAGCCACCATTTGCCAAGAGTGCCAATATAACTCACTCCCTCGTTGTACTGACCCCAAGTGCGTATCCACAGGACGTGTAAAATGCAATTCCCTTCCCCGTTGTGCAGCTGACTTCCATCGAATTCGAACTCAGCCTATTGTTCATCATCGATCAAACTCACAGCCAAATACGCTCAGTCGTGGTGACTCCCGTGCCTCCCTCCCCCGAGCCGAAAAGTCAAAGTCAAAAAATGTTTCGAACAACAGCAAGCTTATGAAATCGCTTTCAGCTGCATCACTAAATTCTAGGCGTCGGCGGCATAAAACTGTACATTTTGGGGAGAACCTTCTACGGGAAGTTTGTCAAAATCGAAAATTGATCAAACCCACAACTCCGTCCGGTTCGGCTCCGATGCAACCGAACATACAGATGCTCTACAACTTTGTTGAGGGCGTTCTTAGTGCCTGGGTTGATGATGAGGACGATCAAGTGAAGTCTGGCGCGGAGTCCGAGCCGGAACGGGGAGTGATGCTGAAACCAATTCACCGTTGCAACCGGGTACGACTGCAAACAATCCGTAGGGTTGTTTCGGAAGCAGCGCAACTACGAGGGACACTTAAGCTGGGAAACTCGCGATACAGACATCGACATTGGAATGGAACAGCAATGGAATGTAACGAGCGGTTCTTAAGGAAGGTACGTAGAAGTGAAAATCAGAAAATGTATAATGTCTTATTTTATATGCAGCATCAAATAAATTTTCTAACCCCATAACCAGAAAATACGAAAATTCCCGCATATACACCATAGATGAGATTTCTCCCGTACAACTGCGGGAAATCATCCGCAAACTGTTTCAATTAGCATTTCAATTTGCCGCGGGTGAAATATTTGTTTTCTTCGATTCTACGTTTGGTTAACGCCTTTCCTCCTCCTTTTCTTCTACGTCAATTTGCATCATGAATAAATCACCTTCAGAGAAATATGTAGATAAATGAGAATTTATTCATTGCACGTTGGTAGTGCATTTTTCTCTTCTTTCCAAATCGACAAACGTCGTTCACTACATCGTTTGAAGTGAACACTTCCCTCGAGACTCCCTAGACGATGGCAAAGAGATTGAGCATTTATCAGTACCTTCTTAGAATACCGGAAAAGAGAGGCATTTGGAAGTTTTTGCCTCCTCTTCCATGGTGTCCATTTCTATGTGAAAAATGGATGTTTTTTTCTGGAAACTCTCTCAGAGAGGAAGTTGTTAACTGCTACAATACGCGGATGGCACTCTAACTTGTGAAAGGATCTATTCACGAAGTTGTGACACGCACGGAAGCGGTGCTACGAAATAAAGGCAGGGTGGAAGTAGAAACATAAAGTTGAACTAGTCCTAGGTCGAGTTCAAATATTCAGGACATAGTGAAAACAAAACATGCTTAAAACAATGAAAACATTGTGTCCAGAGAATGGTATCCCCAGAATTCATTTGAATGCAAGCCTCAACTGTCGAGAATCTAACGAGGTAAATATTTGCATTGCATGATTCATGTTACATTGCAGACTTGGGAGGAATTTCACATTAAAGCGAATATAGAAACGAAGAACTAGGTATGTCGTCATTCACAAGCAAATCCTTTATCGACCCTATTCGATTCTTTCCGAAAAATTTGATTTTCTCTCGAATTGATACGATGAATAGCTCAATAGGACAAAATGGTAGCTTGTCAAGCTTTTATTAAGTCAATGGTGACCATTCCGAGCTCTGTATCCCAAAAGTTTGCACATAATAACAAGGAATTCCCCAAGCAATTCATTCAGGTTTAAGTCCCAACAATAGGGCTCCATTTCGTCCTGAATCGCCTGACTCTCGAGAAGCTCCATATGAAAAACCTCACTTAAGCACACTGACTGATTTCTTCGAGTAAATCCCATTAACAATAACATTTGACAGGATTTCATCCCCATTTCAGCCTTAAGCTCTTGCCATACAAAAACCTACAGCCACTATATTCAACGCTGACAGTCATTTACAAACAGTCATCGACTCTAATGATAGCACGCTCCCTTCCTTTCCCCCCGCTCTCGCATACCACCGCATGCGGTGGTGTTGCAAGAATTCAGCACCCATTTTTCGATGACCGCAATTCTAGTAAATTGGATTATAACAGGCACGTCGACGTTATTAATTCCACTACGTCTTCCTGTTCAATCTCCTTCGAAAATACTCCAGTACATACTCCACTTACTTTATCAGCTTATTCCCACAATCTTCAACCATTTCTTTGAGACCCTTCAGACCTTGGGAATCATTTTCAGCCATTGCCCGATATGAATCAAAGGATTTTTCGAATTAGAAAATCGAGCACGGATTCGTCATCACGGTCACGTTCAATTGATTCCCATCAAACGCACACATGTCGTGATCATAATCCCTACAAGTATTTTCTTTACAATGGTCCTTGGAAAATATTTTATTTCATTGGAGAAGTCGATTGTTGTTTTTATATCGTTCATCCTTTCTGTTAAGGTGAAATAGAAAACACGAGTATCTAAAGGATTGAACACTTTTGAGGGGGGAAGCTTAAATGTGACTAGGGGCTACGAGTTAAGGTATCCTAAATTTTAATTTGATGCGATAGATTGCTGGGATGTGGTTAAATCATTCTACAACAGAAAAAAAAAATAATCTCTTGAAATATTTCGAAGAGAATAATAAAAATTTAAGAATCTTATTCTAGTCTCCAGTCTCATTAACGTAGCTCATTCAATCAGACATTAAGGCTAGAGATCCTTCTCTCACAATCAAAAAGCGTAAGAATATTTGAGTTTCATTCATGTTTGTAGGCTGCACATAATTTTTTTGGCTTTGACCTAAAGCTGGTGCATAGTGAAAGGTGAAAATTGTTTGGATAGTCATAAATTAAACCAAACATTCAGCCTAATAAATCACCGAAGATAAATAAAGAACTATAAGCAGACTTCCAATATAAATGTTCATGATGAAACTTCAAGGGAAGCTTGACTTTATCATAAAATTTGCCACGCCCCCTTTGGTTTCTAAACCTATTTAGGTAGCAATTCAATCAATGGAATTCAACTTGCTCTAGATTTTATAAATGCTAACAAATCTTCATGCTTTGATTTGGTTGAGGAAAAATCCGATTATTTGCTGGATAGAAAAATATGTTGGCCTACAGTCTAGTACTACCTTTGCATTCAAAACGCTGGTATATATAGAGGCTTAGTTCTATCACTTAAAAACCAATAATTACCATTTAACATCAAAAGACTCGGGCTTCCAAGTTTTATTTAGTTTCTAAAGTAAGAATTTAAAGTTTTAATGGACCAAAATATTGGATAGTCTAAAAAGTATTGAGCTTTTTTGTCACCAGATGGCGCTCGTTGCCATATATCGGGCAATACTAATCAGTTTGAGTTAAACTGACATGAATTAGAAAGGTGGCACTCCAGTCTACAATTTTTATATGGACAGTTTTGTGTTTCGTCATTTGTGTCAAAATTTTGATGTCAGAGATGCACCTCGTTCAGGTCGACCAATCACTGAAGAAGTCGATGAAATCTTACAAAAAATTGAAGAAGACCGATACATAAGCAGCCATGATATTGCTAAGGAACTGAATATCCATCACCAAACAGTTTTGAACCATTTGCGTAAGGCTGGATACACAAAGAAGCTCGACGTTTGGGTGCCGGATGCATTAACACAACAAAATTTGATCGACCGAATTTCCATTCAGGAAATGCTAATAAAACGCAATGAAATCGAGCCATTTTTGAAGCAAATCATTACGGCCGATGAAAAAAGGTGAATCATCATAAACGACTTCAAAGCCAGGATTGACACTAAATAAGGTTATGCTGTATGAATGGTGGGATTGGAATTGAATCGTTTATCATGAGGAGCTAGAACTTGGCCAAACACTCAATTCGGCTATGTACTGTCAGCAATCAACCACATTGCAACAAGCAATTCAAAACAATCGGCCAGATTTGATCAGTAGATAGGGTGTTGTCTTCCATCATGACAATGCCAGACCACACGCATCTTTCATGACCCTACAAAAATTGAAAGAGCTTGGCTGGGAAGTTTTGATGCATCCAGCGTATAGTCTAGACCTTGCACCATAAGACTACCATTTGTTGCGGTCCTTGCAAAACCTCCTTAATGAAAAGAAATTCACTTCAAAATGGGACTGTGAAAATCACTTGGCCAAGCAAAATAAACCACAGAAGTTCTACACAGATGAAATAATGGCTCTGCGCAAAAAATGGCAAAATGTCATAGATAATAATAGATAATATGTACCTAAATAAAATCCATTTTAAGTAAAAGAAATATTCAATCGAAAAATGACAAAAAAGGCACAATACTATGTACTTACCAATATTAGGAGCACGGCGCATAAGAATAATCCTTTAAGCACTGATATGTTGGAGTTATGCTGAAGTAGTATGAAGATTAACGGTTTTGATATGACATCCTTATGCAAAATGAATATAGCATTTAAAATGAATAGTCACTGCTAATCACAATCATTTGCAAAACTGAAGCTTCATTTTAAACAGTTATTAAATAGACAAGGAATGGTTGTGTTCCACTCAAAATTGACGGAAAATATGTAATGAAGTGGTGTTATAAGAGCCTTTTTCATAATTCGAGACTCCAACATAATGTATGCGCTAAGATATTGTAATATATTTCCTGGCACTTCAAATTTGATTCATATTTTAAAACGTCGTTATCTCAATTATTCTGTTGTTTAAAATTCGCGAAAAAGAGTCCATTAAATACTCCTAGATAAAATACACCACTTGTAGTTGACAAACATTTTTTAAAAAAATTGAAATAATTTTTTAGTTTTGATCGCGTCGACTTGGGTGCAAGTCACATCTACAATAAGCTTGTTTAAAATTACAAATACATCGAATACGTACCAATAAGGAATTATTTAATTCTGTCCTTATTGATAGTAAATAAAATTTATTTTCTACAAAAAGTTTTATGTCAATTGCTAAAATTTTTCCAAACTAAAATAAGTATCCATAAATATAAAATAAAAACGTTGTGACAAATTTAGTACGCACTTCCTCCTCCACCCATCATTGATTGTGAAACCAAATTCTATTCAATAAAAAAATATTCATTCATACTTTTCCATCCAAACATTTATTGATTCATACCAAAAGCTATGACTGGAATCGAACCCGCATGTCACAGATTAGCCCGAGTAGAGCGGTGGGTTAGGGCACACTCCCCTTGTGCAGCAGTTCCTAAGTTCAAAACCTCAGTGATTGTATCGAGTTTGAGCTTCTGATTCTGCTGTCGGATTTTCAGCCCACCCAGCTGTGATGGATACTAATTAAAAATTAGGTACTAATCACATGGTAGAGCATTATGTGGACCATTTCACCTCAAATTTCGATACGGTCATAAAATGAGATATCCCAACAATAAATCTCAACGCCAAGGCTTGGATTCGGATTGTTATGCAATGGATTATTATCATTATATCACAGATTACAAGAATGCAACTACCATCTTATTTCATCTTTTACAACGTTATCAACATTTGAAATTTATTATTAGAATGAATACACTGAAGATGACTCACAGGAGTCAAAAGACGTCTACTCACATAACAAAGCAAGGACCGGTGGCTTTTCAAGAAAAAAGAGGATTGGCCTGTGGATATCAAATGAACAAAATAATTGGCTGGAATGAATAAAGTCTAAGGGTTAAGTTGTGCAAGCTTATTACTCTACTCGTTCCATTTTATATGGCGAGTACTTGATTGGATTTGGCTTAGGGATTATATCTTCACAGGAAAACTTCTTTCTAACCATATTATCCCGTAACGTTGGCAATTTTTCCACTAAGAAAACTGGATAGACATTATGTTTTAATCACTAAAAATAGCTCTTATTCTTCAGCAAAACGTGTTCCTTTGACCCAATCCCATCCAACTGTAATCTACTTATTGCTCAGTTTACGTCCCTTGCAACAAGCCTGCTTTTACTTATGATACCTTCTTTAATGAAATATTCTCATGTTATTGCTAGCTTAATTTAAACATGAAGGAATTTTAATTTTTCATCTGGGTCTTTGCCCTCGTCATCTCTATCTGCCGCTCCTCCATCCGAGAATAACGTTTCCATTATTCTGTCATCTTTTTTCTCACAATATCCTTTTCTAACAAATGCCATTTTGTCAGAATTTTTATTTTTTATGATCCCGTGGACAATATTTACCTCTTACTCTTTTAATGTATATATTATCTACAATACATAAAATATATTTTAATTCTCCTCGATTACATTTTGACATGCCCTATTATTATGTTAAGCCATCTTACACGCGATTTTACCATTTGACTGGTCAATTTTTAGGGTCTTGGAAAATAGTTTTACAAAACATCACTAAAAAACCGCCTTTCTGTCCGTCCGTCCGTGTGTCATAGCAATTTTTTCGCAAACCGTATAAGCTACAACCATGAAATTTTACTTAGAAGGCGCTTAAGGGGGGGCTCAATATAAAGTGTAGTGGCCCATGAAAAAAAATTAATCAAAAGTAGCCGATATGGGTGTCAAATGTAAGGCCTAGATGAGAACTTTTCAAAACAGGTCTTAAGCTGACAATTATTGCTTCGAGAGGTGCACAGGGCGGGGAAATACACGGAAAATTTGGGCCCTCCCTGGCGATTGCACCACTGATCTGAAAAATCTGAAAATAATTATGGAGGTAGGTGTTTATGAGCACAACCACAACAAATACGTCAGAAGTCGAAATTTGCTTACATTTGTTAATAATAGCATGTTCTTGAAATTTTCGTTTTTACCAACAAAATCGTGCGGATACCCATAAACTCAAAGAAATTCAATAATATGCAAGTTTGATGAAAATCCAATCATATTCACGGAAGCTGTAATTTGAAATTTTTCCAATTACAACAAGAATAACACACAATTTTGGTACTCTTTGGACTTTCCATCAAATCAGACACTACAGTTTTGATTTGATCCACTTAATATTTCCAGATAAGATCAATAACATAAATATTTTTGGAAATTTATTATCTGAGTGATTTTTGTTACTTTGCAATAAAATGGCGACCGTTAGAAATGGAGAAACAATCGATTTCCTTTTAAACGTGCACATCTCTTTTACGTGTTTCTTGACTTTATTCATTGTTGGTGACTGCATATTGTAGGTTAAGTACAAAATCCTTCTAATAGGAGCGTAGGTCCATCTACCCAGCTTCACAATAATCTTATATGTGAAAAGGGCTTGCCGGAATACAGTAACTTCTTTCATACTGTTTTGGATTAACATGTAACATACCTTTATTCTCATTTGTTAGTAGAAATAAATCTCCTTGGATTGCCGTCGGGCTTTCCTTTAAAAAAAAATAAAAACAAGACTAAACGGCTTTTCGAAGAAAAAGCCAATTGTCCTGCGCATATCAAAACAACAAAAAATAAAATTCTTTCACTGGAATAAGCCTTGTTCTTAAATATTGAGTCTTCTTTGCACATCCAAATCTTTTTGTCACACATAAAGTCCATAAAGTTGTCACTTGGTATTCTGAATGCTTCTATTCCAGGGATACAACAGCCTTTAGTTTAGATGAAGCAATCAAATTTTTTTCGTCTTTGTCTCCACACTCCCTTTCTCAACCCCTGCTTTACTTTTAATGAATTCCCAAACTTTATCTTATATTACTGTTTTTTCATTCGTTACTTGAAGCAGCTTTAATCTCCATTGATCCCAGGTTTATTAATTTTATATATCCCAAATTTGAGCTTCCCATATAAAATCTCTCAACATCCTGCTAGAGTCCGTTCAATGTGAATTTACACGTACTCTATTTTATAAATTTAAAATTCCTTTTTCCCCTAAGAGCATTGTCAGTTTTTCTTTCGAACGTTTTCTCTTGAAAGAAGAGGAAATTTTTGTGAAAGCCTTCCCGTCAAATAACATAATAACCCTTTTGATTGTCTTACAGCAGGCCATTTCCATCAAAGTCAATGGTCATCGAGATGCTCTCATCTCTTTGGTATTCTTTCTACCCTCACAAAGACTTTTTTTCAGTCACGGCTGCTAAGACAAATTGATAATTTTCCTCAGTTCTTTATCTGAATCATACCTATATGTTTTGAACGTACAATAATTTTCTTCTTCAACATACTTTTATTTAAACTAAATAAACTCTACTACCTTACCTCTACATGTGTAAAAAAAGGAACATCAAATGCATTCAAATGTTCGGCTAATGTCCTGGATTTAATTTTTCGTACAATTTTCTTGTAAATTTCAACAAATGTATTCAAGTGTTATTTTTCCCAAAGTTATAGATGATTGCATCTCTCTTTAATCACAAATCACAAAAGTTTATAAAAGCCAACTTAGTTAATTTTATTGCAATTTTTTCCCGTCCGTAATATACAGGGTGACGTAAAGGCTTCTGACCATAGTCTTTCTTGTATGAAATTTGAAAGAAAAGAAATTGGTTTAATATTATTATAAACGACGCATATTAGGTAATATAATAATAATTTGTATGAAGTATGTCTTCTTTTGTTTTTTATACACACTAAAAGTCATTTTCTGAAACTTTCACATACATTTTTTAGGCAGTCTGCAAAAATTACGTCCCACTCAACTTGTACTGGTCAAATGAGCTGCTGCTCTTTTTTGATCAGGGATCTCTAAAGACACTCTCCTTTAATTTGGACCACACATTGTCGATGAGACTTAAATCAGGTGACTTACCAGGCAAATCAATCCATACATTAGAAAAATGGTTATAAATTGCCTCATCAGTTTTCCAATGCAGATTGCGCCTTGCCACCATCTTGTATCAAAATCACTTCCTTTCCATCCCTGGATTGTTGGCAATTAGTAAAGCATTGCACAAAAATAGGTAGAATATTTTCCTTGTAATATTGTCCATTATCAGATACTCCTTACTGAACAAAGTGAACTTGGATTTTCCACGACTGCTCCCTCCATCAGCTTCCATGATTTTTAATTTGAATTTTATAGCCTGTATAACGGAAATATTTGTAGGGTTACTGGTTCTCACTGTCCTTTCTTTTAACTAGCTACCAAATGCAGTTGAATCCACGACTCGCCTCTAGAAAGGATGCATACACTCTTTCGCCATGGGCATTGTAATCAGCAAATCTGAGGTTTTTGAGAATTTGACAGAAATTTAGCTGGTTTTGAATGTTTTTCTCAAAAATTAAAGGTTTTTTACTTTATCTATGGGCTTGTTGGTCCCATTTGGTAGACCAAATGTATCGCCGAACAGTTCGAGTCGACACATTTTTAGTGGCCCGTGGGCAGCTGATAATGTTCGAAATATTCGTTTTGCTTCTGCTAAAAGTACCGACCATCGACCACTTCTTTGCATATCCTTCACGTTTTCTTCCTCTTCCATTTTTTCACTGTCTTCTTGCTGACCCTAAGTATCCTGCACATGTCGCTGCCCAAAAAAATAATAAAGCGTCGGGCATCGATGAGATTCCAGTAGAGCTCATCAAATATGGTGGCGATAGTGTTCATCAAGCTATTCACAAAGTCATCCAGCACATTTGGCAACAAGAAAAAATGCCGAAAGAGTGATGCCAATCAATTATATTCCCTTTCCACAAAAAAGGTCACAAGCTACGGTAAAAATCATAGAGGCATATCACTACTTAGTATGGCGTACAAAATATTTTCAAAGATCTTGGAAACTAAAATCGAATCATTCACAAAAAGTATTATTGGGGAGTATCAAGGTGAGCTCAGAGCAGACAGATCGACGATAGATCAATTGTTTACAGTCAAGCAGGTACTTGAAAAATGCTGGGAGTTCAACATAGACGTTCACCAAATTTTCGTTGACTTTAAGCAAGCATAAGACAGTATTGATCGTAACGTACTGTACCATATTATGCTTTGCTTTGGCATCCCAGCCAAATAAGTCTGTCTTGCCAAAATGACAATGACGTCGACGACCTCCCAAGTCTACATCGATAACCAACTCACCGATGCCTTTGACACAAATATCGGACTAAAGCAGGGAGATGGGCTAGCCCCATTGCTATTCAATTTAGCTCTAGAGTATGTCATACTGAAGCTACCTGTCGATACGCGAGGTACATTACTATTCATGTCGAGCCAAGTAGTAGCCTGTGCGGACGATATAATCATTTTGACACGGTCATTAACAACTGCTAAAGAACTCTTCTTGAAACTCGACAGCGAAGCAAAACTAGCAGGGCTACAAATCAATGAAAATAAAACAAAGCTCATGACGCAGTACACGAAATATCACACCTGTCAATAATATTATATAAAATGTTAGCGAATTTGTATATTGAGGCGCCAAAATAACGAAAACGGGCAATGAAAGAGACGAAATCCGCCGAAAAATAGAGCTCGCAAATCAAATATTTTATTCAGTATTGACGATCTTGAAGATCAGTTGCATGCACAGGAAAACAAAGCTTCAAGTATACAAATCTGTGATAAGACCTGTGTTATGCTATGGGTGTGAAACATGGACCCTAACCCAAGCATCCGCAAATAAATTGAACGCCTTTAAGCAACAGGTCTTGAGGCGAATAATTGGAGCGTAGCTAGACGGGGAACAATGGCGAATTCGATACAGCCGTGAGTCGTATGGAACATTTTTGGTACATTTTGCCTTCCCCTGGACCCCCTTTTTCATAAAATGATTTTTTTATTTCAGATTCTAAAAGTTCTGATCAAGACGTACTTTTGATTAAAAAAATTGTTTAAGGGCTCATTCGTTATTAGGGGGACCCCCTTTAAAAAAATTTTAAATTTTTGGGAAGAACTAAATTTTTGAGAGACCATCACTTCTAACCTTTTCACAAAGTTTGAGCATTCTAGCTTCTATAGTTTCTGAGGAAACTTGCTGTGACGCACGTGCAGACGGACAGACAAGTCGCGAAACTAGTAGGTCTTTGTAGAAAAATTTTTTGCAAAGACCTTAAAGAGCAGCGAAGTAGTAATGACTTTATAAAACCGGATAAATTCAAATGGAGCTCGAGTGGGACTCGCATTGGGAGGGCTCTGGGTGGAGAAGGAGTCATCTAGCATGATTTCTTTTTAATTTGGTTTCCTTGTGGAGTGTAAAAAATGCATATACTCGTATATTACTGTAGTCTAGAAGGAGATTGCGCAAAATATTTTGTATTTCCCGATGTTTCCTACATTATCTATTTCCTTCTGGAATCCGCTTCTACACATATATTTTTAAGTCACGGCTAACCAAATTGAGTCAGATGTTAGATAACTGATTCATTGTATAGAGTCTTCTCCATTTGAGTTTAACTGACACATCTTAGTTGTGAATTTTCTGAGTTTTGACCTCGCTTTATTAATTGCTAAATGAATGAAACTCGTATTTCCCTTATACACAGGTTTATTTTGTTCTTTTCCCATTAACGTATTTCGGGATCTAGTTGACCCCTTGTTAGGTGGTTTGTTTACAACTAAAAATCTATCTAAATCTGTATGAGGGAAATACGAGTTTCATTTATTTAGCAACTTCTTAGTTGTTTTTAACCCGTAACCTAGGACATATATTTTACGTCACATAACCTGAAACGTGGGGTCAGAGTGTCCCATAACTTTTTTAAAAATATCCCTGCTGTATGTGTAGCGGGTTCGCCATATTTTGTTGTTGAAATCATTAAATTTGACATTCATTTTGAAAATTCAATTAGTATTTTTACAGTACATATACTTATCATCATTGTAATTGGGTGTTTGAATTAACTTGACAAAAACATCTTTAAAATGCAAACATACACTTATCTTAAATCCATAAGTATATATATATATATATATATATATATATATATATATATATATATATATATATATATATATATATATATATATATATATATATATATATATATATATATATATATATATATATTGTTTTATTTTCATGCAACTTTTTTTACTTTTTCTTACTCAAGATAAATCAACTGAACAAAGAATTACATTTTTTCCATACATACGCTTCTGCTGCACTCTTGTTGTCAAGTTTACTTATGTCTCTAACAGAAGGGTCGTTAAAACAGAAGCTTGTCAGAATGAAAGTTAGCCTCTTCAAGGACATAGTAGCATGAAAGATGCCTCGTCCTGTGCCATCGGTTAAGAATGGAGACTCTAAATCTTCATTTTTCGTGTTAAATATGGCAGTCATACATATAACTCCGAACATTGCCTTTAATTTAATGACGCACATCCCTTCATATTCACTTTTCAAGTCAGTCTCCAACTTTGCCCATACTATTGCTAGCTTTTCGTTGGTGTGGAGCACAATTTCATTCCATATGTCGTCATCAAAAAAAAAAACACAAGTAGAATTTGCCCTACAAATTTCGCCAAGGGCTTTCTTCTTCGTAACACTATAGCCCCTCTCGGGTCTTTGCTTCCTGCAAATAGCGTCTCCAACTGTCTCGGTCCATTGACCATGTCCTCCAATTTCGAAACCCGAGCAGCAATGAACTGTCTTCGTCGACCGAGTCAGACCAGCATTTCCTAGGTTTCCCCACTGGTATCCGGCCATCAGTTCTTCCAACGAATACCAAGGGCTTTGGCAAAACTAGTTCTGCAAGAAAGGTGTGTTATTAAATTGTGCTCTCTAGCTCGCGTATCGAGAGTACTTGCGCACTTCCCCCAAACAAATCTGTTTTTCGCAAAAAATTTGCCACTATCACGTATTGCATTTTTTGACAAATGCTCATCACTATCAGAAGAAGATAAAGATTTGGCACCAGGAGCTGCAGAAGAAATAGGCAGGTGGGCTCACAGATTAGTGATCGGAAAACAACTAGCGCAAGGAATAAAATTGTTTACACTATCAGAAGATCCAAGTTTTGATTTTGAGTCATGATCACTTATTATTGAATCAGCGCTAGTGTCGCTGCCATCATTTTCAGCACTTAACACAGATTTCGAGGGTCATCGATCCTAATAGAAAATCTGTTTGAAGCCATTTTAGCACATGAACAAACATTACAAAGAAAAGATATGAAGATAAAAAACACAAAAAAAAACAAAAAATTACCTGCGCTGGGACGTGGGGTCCGTGTGACCCAAAATAAAGTGAATTGTAAACTAACGAGAGTGTCTTTATTATGAACAGCGTGTGTGGTCTCGCAAACTGTTAACACTCGACTGATTGAAAAATACTGAGACTCACGTCTGCGCAGTATTAGAAGTCAAAGACAGATGGAGATTGGTAGATTCTGTTGCATCACACACACCCCACGTCACAGGTTACGGATTAATTATGATCCTTCAATAACTTTGCAAGTGTATTTCAGACCACAACCGGCTCATTATATAAAGACAGTTGTAAAGAATATCGAATCGGGGGTGGTCGCTACTATCTATTGATTTATGTAAGCTTCATAATAACTGCAGGTTTTTAGGGTTGTGTAAAATAATTTTACAAAACCCTTCTAAAATCGCGTCCTGTCTGTCCGTCTGTCCGTCTGTCTGTCTGTCCGTCCGTCCGTCCGTCCGTCCGTCCGTGTGTCACAGCAGTTTTTCTCGGAAACTACTTAAGCTAGAAACATCAAATTTTGTGGGTAGGTGTAAAGTGGTGATCTCCTCAAAGTTCAAATATATAAAAATTTTATAAGGCATTTAAGGGGGGTCTCCCCATGTAGGGGAGTGACCCCCTGAAAAAAAAATTTCATTGAAGGTAGCCGATATGGGTATCAAATGAAAGGTCTCGACGAGAACTTTTCAAAGCAGGTCTTCGTTTGGCAAAGTTTGCTTCGAGGGGCGCACAGGGAGGGGAAATACACGAAAAATTTGTGTCCCCCCCCCTCGCGATTGGACGCCTGTGATCCGAAAAATCTGAAAAAAATCAAGAATGTAGGTCTTGATGAGTACAACAACAACAAATACGTTAGAAGTCACAATTCACTCAACTTTGTTAGTAATAGTATGATTTACAGATTTTATGTTTTCTTGAATAAAATCTTAATGGTGCCCTTAAATTCAATGAAATTCAGTACACAGATGACTATTTATAAGATTGATCTATTCTGAAAGTTTCATAAAGATTGAATTATATTTAGCGAAGTTATAGCGGTTTGAATTTTCCCGTATTACTATGGAACAATATGCGCTGCATTTATTACTATGGCAACATACTCGTATGGCTATGGAACAACACGCGCTTTTTACCGACTCAGACACTACAGTTTTGCTAGGATTTGCATGAAAATTTCAGGAATGATAGGTGTCATGTATATCTTTGAGAATCGGTTGAGCTGGTGGTATCAGTAATCGTAAAACAAGAAAGTGGCTGTTTTAAATGCGAAGATCGAACAATTTTGAGTTATTTTTTCCCAACTTCAACGTTTAAGGTGCATGCTTTGAACACTTGATTCAATTTAATGAATGACTGTAGATCTGGACCTACAATGAATGCTTATAAGTGAAACAAGTCAAGGAGGCGGGAGAGAGCTCCTAGCAAAAGGGTTTTGTAACCATTCTAGGATTCGAAAAAATTGGCCATTAATCGATGATAACAGTACAGGAGAGTGGCCCCTGAAAAAAAAAAAATTCATCAAACGTAGCTGGTATGAGTATGAAATAAAAGTTTACATGGGAGCTTTTAAAAACAGTTGTTAAACTGTCAGTTTTTGCTTCAGTGGGGGCACAGTAGGAGAAATACATGAAAAATGTGTTTCTTCCCTCGCGGATTGACATCTGAAATAATTATCAAGGGAGATATTTATGAGTATAACAATACCAAAAACCTCAGAAGTCGAAATTCGTTTAACTTTGTTAGTAATAGTATGATCTTCGTATTTCATATTTTCTCCAATAAAATCGTCTTTGACATGTTTCTTGATTTGATTCGATCTGTTGACTGCATTTTGTAAATTGAATACAAAACCCTTCTGACATGAGCGTAGGTCTGTTTACCCAACTTGTTTTTTGCAAAAATCGGTAGTTCGACTATGAAAACAGGACTAACTTGATTTGAAAGAGAAGTAATAGGTGGAATTTTAAACGTAACATTTTTACATGTAAGTTTGTACTCACAGTATTGAGATATTTACCATGTTATTTTAAGACCATTGATTTCTTACCATTTTCCCTGTACTGCATAACAAAATTACTGTTTCGTGAGTTTTATTTATATTTCATGCTCAGTACTTTCAGGGAGGACAATTGATCAAATTTCAACTTTAAAACTATTTACACTAAAACTATTAAAAAAATATGTTTGAAACCATAACGAAAACCCTTTTATCCGATGTGTTAGCCAAAACGCTTGATTTCCTGTCGCGCTGTCCAAAAAACATTCTCTATCCTCAAAATTCATTTATTTACGCCACACGTTCAGGTTTGGGTTACACAAACTTATACATATGTATATGTACCAAATTTTAACTTGTTCGATCCAGTAGATTTGGAGTAAATTTGCTGTGGTAGATGGACACACGACTGAAGGGCTCATTTTATACAATTTCATTAATAATGTGGGTACAGGCAATCGATGAGAAATTATTTCTGTAAATTTTACCTCCTCCGCGTTTTCCATTTTTACAAATTATCCTTTGTAGGAAAAAAGGTTCGTTACCATCTTTTAAAAGTTATGTGAGAAGTATTTAGAGTTTCTCAATCATTTTCATCAACATTCTAAAATTATAAAATTTCAGAAGAATCATAAATCGTCATCGAAGCGAAAAGTCGTTGCATTGAGGTTTGCTTCCGATAATTCTCGGTCAGGCGAGTTGCTTAATGCTTTTCAGTTGTAATGCTACTCATACTTTTTTTTCTGCTGCTCTAATACGTCATTTCTTTTATATTTTCATCAATTCTTTGCACTTAAGATCATGTTAATGCCCTCTTCAAAGCATCGACCTCTTAACACATGTACCGCACTCTTTCTCCACATCATGTATCGAGTCTCACGATATTACTCCCCATTGACGCTATCTTCTGAATCAGCTTAAAGTATCCTTTTTTTGGGTAGAACATGCCTGAGTGACGTTGGCAATGTGGATATTGGTGGCAAGTGTATTTCAATCTGATCAGGGTGCAAATTGAATTTGTTCAATTTCAACCGAAAATTTCTTGACTAGGTACACCTTTTCCGATGAAATGAATAATGGATGGGAATTCAAGTCCGTCTATATCCGTTTGCAGTTACTCTTGCCTGATGTTCGTGCTTCTTGTGAAAGCTTAGCGTGCTCACGTCTCATGCAATATAAGTTCTGGCTGGCTAGCAGCCAAATCCTTATTGATCTATCCGCAGACTTGTTGGAGGAATGAACTCAACGATGCATCGAAAGCATGGGAAAGGGTTGTGGAACGCAGTTAAACATAAAAATATATTCCGAAAAATACTGAATGTGGTTTGAATAGAAATTTTTGTTTGAAATATGTACTGGCTTTATATTCATGTAATTTCTCAGCAATAATGTTGGTTGTTCAGCAATTCTGTCTGAATTGTTTGCCACTACTCCCAGAGTTATAATAAAGATTTTAGTCCATAATTCACAAATTATAGATTTTAAGCCTTCTATATGAATTTTACCATTACTACGAGTATGTTCCAGAAAGTATCTGGGCTCAAAAAATTTTGAATCATATAAATTATTCTGTTTCCATTCGTAATTCTTAGTAGACAAGCAGATAAAAGTGGTTTTGATTTATGAAGACAATCGAATTGCCTCTGTTTGAAAAGCAGTTCCTACAAATTTGCCTCAATCCCTAGTTGACTGTTTGGCTGAGTTACAAAGCAACTATTTATTTCATCAGGAGCCTAATATGTGGGGTTTTAGAGGGTGGTTAACAAAAGTTTCTTTTGGCTTCCACATACTATCTTATAAGTGTGGACGTGAGAAGTTTTCTTTTACAAATCATTAATTCATTTTTTTGCGTAGTGATAATGAAGACTTCAAATAGATCTAATCAAACTGGGCCTCATAACTCGATAGTAGTGTATCTATCTTGTGTTCTATGAGCCAAAAGAAACAAAAAAGTCAACAATTTCCATCATAACTTTATGAAACTTGGACGATTCTATGAAATTGCTTCAAAACCTTTCTTCTTTCCCCTTGTCAAACAATTTCACATACATATACAGGTACATCATTATAGCCATTTCTGAGTAGGAATATCATCGGTAAAGTGGTTAATGTTATTGCACGTTGTAAGTGCGCGATTAGTAATTATAACTTCCATTATATTAAAAGCTGTTATTTCAAATGAAATTAAATATATTGGTAAGTCTTAAAAAATACTGACAAAAAAGTCATTTTTCGATTGAATATTTCTTTTATTTAAAATGAATTTTATTTAAGCACATATTGTCTATTATTATCTTTGACTTTTTGCCATTTTTAGGGTGGAGCTATTATTCCATCTGTGTAGAACTTCTGTGGTTTATCGCCGAAAAAATGGCCAAGTGATTTTCACAGTCCCTTTTTGAAATGAATTTCTTTTCATTAAGGAAGTTTTGCAGAGACCGAAACAAATGGTAGTCTGATGGTGCAAGGTCTGGACTATACGGTGAATGCATCAAAATTTCCCAGCCAAGCTCTGTCATCAAAGATGTGTGTGGTGTGGCATTTCATGATGGAAGACAATCCAGCCTTACGCAAATGTTTCAAAACTGTTTGATGACAAATATTCAATTCCTTAGCAATGTCATGGCTGCTTATGTGTCGGTCTACTTCATTTTTTTGTAAGATTTCATCGACTTTTTCGATGATTGGTCGACCTAAGCGAGGTGCATCTTTGACATCAAAATTTCCAGAACGAAAGCGAGCGAACCATCGCTTGGCTGCGGCTTTTGATAAAATATCTTGACCATAGACACCACTAATTTTCTTGACGAACCTGCGATGCATTCTCACCTTGATCGTAGTGATATTGTAAAATACAACAATTTGTTTCAGAAATTTCACTTATTTTTAAATAAATACAACTTTTGACACGAATCACGAAGTACAAAACTATTCGTATGAAAATTGTAGACTGGAATGTCACCTTTCAAACACATGTCAGTTTGACTCAATCTGATTAGTATTGGCGGATATATGACAACCAACAACATCTAGTGACAAAAAGGCTAAATGTTTCTTAGACTATCCAATATTTTCAATAATTTTCTTCTTCTCCGTAGAGCTACAGTCCCTCTCGGGCCTTCGCCCCCTGCAACCAGCACCACTAAGTGTCTTGATCCATTGACCGTGTCCTCCTAATTCAAAATCCAAGCAGCGATGAACTGTCTTCGTCAGACTAGCGTTTTCTCAGTTACCCCACTGGTCTTCGCCCTTCAGTTCTCCCAAAGAATTCCTTTTTGGGCACCCGCTGTTCGTCCATACGATTTATGTGGCCAGCATATGGCATCTTCCGCAGTTTTACAATAATTGAAACCTCCAGCTCTTCAAAAATGTCATACAGTTCATGGGTGTATTGAATTCACCATTGGACCCAGTCTAGTCTCGCTCCGATTATTCGTCTCAGGACCTATCTTTTGAAAGCGTTCAATATGTGTGCAGATGCTTGGGTTAAGGTCCGTGTTTCACATCCAGAGTATAAAACAGGTTTGTCAAAGATTTGTATACTTGGAGCTTTGTTTTCCTTGTCATTTTGGTAAGATGGACTAATTTGGCTGGGATACCAAATCAAAGCATTATTTGGTACAGTACGTTAGGATGAATACTCTCGTATGCTTGCTTAAAGTCTACAAAAATTTGATTTACGTCTATGTTGAACTCCCAGTATTTCTTCAGTACCTGCTTGACTTGTGACTGTGCACAATTGGTCGATTGTCGATCTACTTACTCTAAAACCACCTTGATACTCCCCAAAAGTACTGATCGCGTATACTCCGATTTTATTAATTTGTATACCCCCCCCCCCCCCCACAATTATAGCTCTTTACACCAAAAAACAATCATGTAAGCAGGTATTTAGGCGTACAAGGGCACAAATAGCTCAGAAATCCTAATTCACTCAAATTTGTCAATAGTCAATGTTACGAATTTTACTTTTTAATCTATAGTAACACAAAGTGAACCTTAAATTTGCCAATTTCTGATGTAGGGCGCATGTGTTCTGAAAGTTTCATACAAATCGAGCCCTAAACAGTCAAGATATAGACAATTAAAATTTATCCATTTCAACAGCTATTACAAGTGAAATTGATTAAATACACGTTCGAAAAAGACTCGAACTCCACAAATGTGTCAAGATTATAATAATTATATAATAATTTCTAACATTTATATATTATAATGACAACCCATGAAAATAAAATGGTGGCAAATCAAAGTGCATAGTAACCATACGTTAATTTTCCGAGCTTACTTCATGGAATTTATGTGTGATTTAAGTTTTTATATTCAGAGGTTTGCTATTCGGAAGTTTAATTTTCTACAAATTTTGCAATGCCGATCTGACAGGAGAACTCTCCTGATACCTTCACTTATTTCTTCTGTTTCTCTTTAGACTTCAATACAGAATTTTTTAATTTTTTTTTTGTACATCCTTTATCTTTTTTAGTGGCTACTTCTCCTTATGCGGATGTAGTGTACTAGGTATATTAAATGTCCGTGAAGGACTGCAGCGATGGTCTGCTGCCTCAGCAGAAGAGGATGTTGGGATCCGCTGAGATTAGCCTTGTCTGCGCTGACAAGCTAGCGTTGCGGTGTCGTAGGGCGGGTTCTTTCCCCCAGCAGAAGGACCCACTACAAAATAATTTCTCATCCACGAATTTCTGGGGTCAAATAAATGTCCACCGAAGTCGAAAAGGAGGTAAGCAATTAAGGGTCGGAAATTGCTGACGTAAAGAACAAACTGGACCTGGGGAAGGCAGGGGGACTTAGGAGGACTTCGTCGTTACCAACGATTCTTATGGCTCACAAATAAGAGTGGGTTGTCCAGATAGAAGTGGTGCCCCCTTGCACCTTCCCAATCGGATCAAGATCCAAACGTGGACGTGGTCAAATATTTCCCATTTGAGTGGAAAACTCATACAAACACAACTTGCATGAACTTTCCTATTAAATGAGAAATATAGACGTGGCCAATTTATGTTATAGAATTATGTGATCAAATCACATGACTCTTTACCATAAAAGGGCACGTGAGCAGAAGGTCACTCTATCCGGCAAGAGCCCCTGTTAAAAAAACGGAGGAACGCGCCCGATAGCTAGCCAATGATATAGAAGAGCCTGCCATCGTTGCGGGTCCTATATCTGGTCATGTGAAACGAAATGGAAATACCGAGTTTTAATGTTTAACAATTTATTTTTATTCTTTTTACTTTATCGAAATTAATATTATCACAAGAAGATGTACGTTGTTTCGATACTTGAACTGACATAAAATGAATGTGAAATTCAATTGCTATTATGGACGATATTTACTTTACTCAAAAGATTTAATTGGAGTTGTTCTTAAATTTGTTGCAGTGTTGAAAAATGTAAACATGGTAATTTATAAAATGCTACGTATGCTATTTGGCCAAAAAGAAAAACGTTTGCCTACTTGTTTTGTTCAGATTTTCAAAAGCACCTGGCGAAACTTGAGTAATGTGATTACTATTTAGGTTCAGTGAAATAATTTTATTCTGTGTAGGAAAACATTCAGGACTGATAACTTTTATACGCAAGAAGGGTAACATTTGAATGTGGTTCTGCACTAAGTTTAGTTTTTCTAGTGATGAAAGTCCCCGAAATGCTGGTATTTTCGTAAGATGGTTCCACTTCAGACCTAAACTTGTTAACGAAATTAGATCAGCGACGGCTTCTTGAACATTGGCATCCAATTTGCGTCCAGTCAGATCCATACTTGTTGCAATGGTGGAACATGATGAAGGTTTTTAATTTTTGCATTCGAAGCAGTCGCCAAGGCAGGCACGTGGTGATAAACTATAATCAAGAACTGATTCACTAGACCTTACCATTTTTAACCAATCGCAAGCATCCGGCTTTCCGTCGCTTATTTGGACATTTATAAAACGATCCGACTCCAAAATCGCTGATTGGATGTCGTTAACAGCAGTGACCAAACATATGAGCAACCAATGAGAAATTCAGCGCAGCAAACACGAATATCTGTACAATGTTGATGTTCAGTAGCCAATGAAAGAAGTTAATCATGTTGCACACAACACAGCACTTTGTCCTTTATTTCAAAGGACTTATTTAACGAAGATCAACAATCCCCGTCATAATCGAATTGCGACATCGAAAAACAAATGGTTGTAGCATGTGTAATCAAGTTTGTGCACGACTCCATTAAACGCAAGCTTCAATGATACATCTTCCGACCGGCAAAGCACTTGTCAATATCAAGTCACTTGCATAACATTTTTGGGGGGCGTATTTTTTGTGTACAAACGACTTAAAAATATTTTCCAACATTTAATCGTCGGAACGCCGAGTTTTATATCACCTGGCCTTGTCAACACCAATTCTTGACAATGAATTTCGCGATTGCTTTTACTTATAAATCCATGCTGTGAGTGTCACAATGCAGCCAACAATTTATGACGGCGGCCGTTCTCCGTGTCTTTGCTGGTCCTCGGTCTTCAGTGGACTCCCCTACACATCAATGCCGACCCGGTATCGTCGTTATCTTTAAAAAATTGGGCAATTTCCTGTGTTTATTGATATTTCCTCTATTTTTTTTTTTAATTTGCACGGCACAGTAAAACCCGCAACGAACCGCAATCCTGTACGTATATTGAAGATTTTTGATGTTCACTCTCGCCCAAAACTTTTCTTTTCGACATCGCTACGTAACCGCCGTGAAGGTGCATAATAGACTACTCGATCCGTCCAAAATCGGTCTCTCTTTTTCGTTACTGTATACACGGTAAATCGCATCAGCTGAATTCGATTGCCTTCGCCAATGTAATGCACCGTTGGGGTGTACTAGATCAGCGTTCCCATACTTTAAATTTTATGTGGCAGATTTGAAATTTTTTAAAAACAAAATCTAAGCGAAGTAAAGAAAAATGAAGAGGATTTGAAATAGTAATAGAAGTTAAATCTCATAACGAATATACTCATAATTAAAGTGAAACATTTAAATTTAATTTAAAGTAAAATTGATATAAAATTACATTTAATAATGATAATAGGAAAAAAACGATTTTCCAAATTACGATTATGAATGTAAATAATTAAATATTTTTTCTAAATCTGCCATAAAATTTTAAATAGGTGATAGGAAGGTTTTCGAGCAGTTTGCTTGTGTGACTGCTCGACTACTACACAGATTCAAGATCAAGTATAATATTTTTGGCAACGTTTCTTCTAAATACATGCATTTACTTCGTTCTTTTCCATAGCGTCTTTTAAAGCGATAAGCTTAGTTTAGTATGGTGATACCGTAAGAATTGCTGTCCTTCCCTTTTGCCTGGTTACTCTTTGCAACGGCATTATTTTGTCTGGAGTGGTAGTAACAACTGTTAACGAACAAGGTCCATCATGCATCCAAGAACACCCAGCTTGTGGAGAGCTTGACATAATAAGGCCTGGGGTACTTTTACCTGTTCTAGGTTTGTTAAATTTTTATAGGCCTTTGCTGGCTTTACGAGTAACCTCTGAGTTTTCGAACTTGTTATATATAGTTAGAGTAAAATCCGCGCCAGTGAATATATTCTTATCATTGCTTTGAAAGAGTTTATGGTAATTGTCATAGTAGCTGCAGTTATGAAGGCTTTTGCGAATAGTCCAACCATATTATATTGATCCACTACGCTACCTGGCTAGCACCCTAACTAATTTTTCACCTCATTACTATAATAACTACCGAGTGGCTTCATAAACCCAACGTCCACTGGCTAAAGATGATATGTGCAGTGAGGCGGGAAACATAATTAGATCACAACATTTCCACTTACTGTATAGATTACTTCAATTGATTTTGCATTAGTTGCATGTTCATTAAACTACAAAAAATTTTAGGCTAAAGAACGAATAGGTGGTTTTGAATCCAGCTAGATTCATGGGATTCTCCCCATAAACCAAATGCTGCAAGTAATTTTGCCTTCCTTCGCTTTCTAGGAAAGGTAAACATTGTTGCTATATAAGTACCGACTGCACTGAAGCAAACAATGGCGGTCATTAATTTTCCTCTTGTTACAGAAGTTAAAGTACAGATTTGCCGTTTCCCGGTAGAAGCAAAACTTTTCATTGGATTTAGGAGACCGTAGAAGCATCTGTTTCATTCATATCGAATAAATACTGTGGTGATAGTTTATGTTTGTCATAAACCTCTTCCCAAAGTTCGTGAAACTTACCGACCGTGACTTAACTAAAACCTATGGCTGTAGCTGTGGAGGCGCCTTTCGATTTTCTGTAGTTAATACCTCAGTTCATCTTCATAAAACTCTTCAGCCAGTCAATTGCAATGATTTTTTACGTCCGTCTTGTTCGTTCAAAATTTCTTGAAAAAAAATCTAAACCGACCTCTCGTTGGTTATAGACGTGAAGTCTTTGGATGTGCTAACTAACATGTCAACAAGTCTGGACACTCGTAGTCTAGTCTGAGGTGGCTGCTGGCAGGCTAGCTAATTTAGAGAGGAATTTCAGTCGCCGGTTTTCCATGCGCAGACTAAGTCCGACTACAATTTATCAGCCACTGAATCAAATGCCCGATTGAAACGCGTCAAAAAAAATCTAAACAACACGATCCTACTTTACTTTAATTCACTTTCATCTCTTTCAGACCACACGGCCAGTCCAAAAAACGAAAAACAAGAAGGAGGCACTATCAATCAAAAACTATGCGTTCCCGATTATTTACCGACGCAGTGCTAGAAATAAACTACTCCAATCCAAAAACCAAATCAATCTACTCTAACTGAAAACACAAAGCCAAACTATGGCATCGCTTACCAAGCCAAACTATAAAATCGATCAGTTGCGGAATATCAAAACCCTCCCCTTTCGGTGGCATACTCACCTTCCATCTTCACCACCTCCTAAAAAAGAACGGCTATCTATTGAAAAGGAATGTTTCTTATGTTAACAATTCATGTTTGTATTTAGATACAGCGTAATAAAAATTTTTCCCATATTTAAATTTCGTCAATACAGACGGCAATAATATATTGTTTTTTTAAGATAACATTACATGTCATTTATTTAATTTTTATCTTGACGGTATCCCGTTTTATTACATGCTTCTTTATTCTCTTGTCTTCCCGCGCTTTCTACATTAGTGTGGGCTTTTTTTCATGAGAAACAAAAATTTTGCTTCTAATGTTTAATAGATTATATTTTTAGGTCTTTGTAAAAAAATTTTTTACAAAGACCTACCAATTTCGCGACCTGTCCGTTCATCTGTCCGTGAGTCACAGCAAGTTTCCCCAGAAACTATTAAAGCTAGAATGCTCACACTTCGTGGAAGGGTCAGAAATGACGGTCTCCCAACAATTTAGGTCTTACCAGAAATTTAAAATTTTTTAAGGGGTGCCCCCCTAATAAAGAAGTAGCCCTTAAAATTTGTTTTAATCAAAACAGTCGAGTTGGGTATAAAAGGTCTTGATCAGAACTACAAGAAAATCTGAAAGAAAAAGGTCATTTTATTCATCAGGGGTTGCCAAAATGTACCAAAATTATGTCTATGTTTGGAACCGGAGGGACGAAAATATCCTATGACCGAAATAATGTCCAACATAAACTAGTATAAACAATTAAATATTGAACGCTTCATTCGAAAACATAATTTAAATAAATGAATTGTTTACAAATATGTTTCTCATTCCTTCGAATTAACACTGAGATCTGGACAAATGGACGTTCCCGAGCGAACACTCTTGTTAAAAGAGTTCCACACGAAAAAAATTAGAAAGTTTGTCTAAATTTAAGTTTGTGTGAAAAAAAATTGCGTAAAAGTACAAGAAAAGCAGTTTCCATTTAAATTGAATTAAGATCTAACCTCCAAGCATGGGTTCAAATAAAGATAATGTTTTTTTTTGACACAAAAATTCACGAAATATCAGTTATAAAATCAGACAAAAACTAGCAAATATACATAGCGCAACGTAAGTTTGTTGCATTAAAGATCTTTAGAAAACTAATCATTTACACAATTAGTTATTGATTGATGTTGCTATTTTTGTTACTTTCCACCTTATCTGAAGAGGGAAAAGCGAGGACTATGTTAAGGATGGATTAAAAAAGGTTGGTTGTGGAGCAGTTATATCAGATTAAACCCTCTTATAATGTTCTATATCATCAAAAATTGGCAGTGGTGCTTAGTTGGTGCTTTCTTTAATAGCATTAATAAAGATCCTGCTTCAATGTGCACAAGTTCCAAATGATTTCACTTGACTTGAGAGCGATTTCACAAAACATATCTAAATACTTCAAACAACACGACTTATTGCATTCTCTTGTCTTACTACTGAACCATAAACTGATTCACAGGAAAATTAGAAATCGTAGCAATTAAAACTAAGTTAAAATTTAGTAAATTTTTACTATTCTTATACTTGTCCCATAATTTCCTTTGAGACTATTGCCCGATGTACTAATTTCAATAGTGATCTTATTTTTCTTCTTCGCAGCACTGCAGCCCCTCTCAGTCCTTCGCTTCCTACAACAAGCGCCTCCACTTGTCTCGATCCATTGACATCGTCCTCCAATTTTATAATCCGAGCAACGATGAATTGCCTTCATCAACCGAGTCAAACCGCGTTTCCTAGGGTTCCCCACTGGTCTCCGCCCTTCAGTTCTCCCAACAAATACCTTTCATTAGTGATAGAAAGCGAAAATTTAATTACCATAATTGAACCCAGTTCTAATAGTCGGAAGCTTTATCGGATCTGGCAAGTGATGTTAAGATCATAGACCAAAGGATTGTGTCAGCGACCATCTTTCACTGTAGACCACTCTGCATGTTCATTGCGCACGTTGAATTATTTTTCACTGTCTACAGCTCACTTGGCGGCCAATGCCTATCTTAAATTGCACTTTTGTACTACGACGTTTTCGATTTATTTCATCGTTACCTTCTTTTTCTTTGCGTTTCTATTTTTCTTCATACCCTTGAATCAGATCCGGACAGTCTAAATTTTCCTTAGGCTCTCATGAGTTACCCTTATTTTGATATCCTTTCCATTTCGGAAAATATTCAACCCTACCACCTGCATAACTCGTAGAACTATATTCCTTTTCAGTAACGAATGCAACAATTACTCACTTCTTTGCAGGAACACAGAAATTCCACAAATTTCGCGGTTCCTTTTCTCCGCTATTCCTTCAGATCAGACAGCAAAGAATTCACGATTGATACGCTGCGTTACGACTATTATTCGATGCTTAAGCTATGCCCCAATTCCGTCTTTGGATAAAACTCCTCGACACGCACGTTCGGTTAAATCCAAAACTGACGTAAGATAGAAAGCCATATGGTAGCAATTTGCATTAGTTTTAATCGGCTTCCGATTGGACGTGCTTCCGTAAACTGTCAGCCAACTGCAGCGTAAGCTAATGCTTATATCGCGTAATATATACTATTTTCCGAATGAAAACATATGAAACGCATTCCGTGCATGCTTAAAATTCAGTTTGCATTGGCCACTGTACCCCTACACTTACCAAGACGAGCAAATGAAGCACATGTTTTGCACCTCCTACTGATAGCTGAGCTTTGAAAAGTAAACAAACTCCTATACATTCACTTTGGAAGGCGATAAACATTAAACGAACATAAGAACTGAAATAGTTTCCACTTCACAGGAAGCGCTATTGTATTCTCCGCGGACCATCTAGATTTCACTGTAGAAATCCATCTCGAAACCGTAAAAACCTCGAATTTTTACAGACACCTACACAATTCTTTATATACCACCATGTAAGCTAGAGAGCGAAGTCGGCTTACTAGTGGTTATGTGTGTGGTAGTCATTTTTCGTTAAATCGCTTGTGACGTACAAAAATTTCAAAATTTTTACCGCAGACGGGATCTAATTTGCGCTAATGTCGCGTAAAACTTCACTCAACGAGCAAACCGCGAAGTGTCATGATGATTCCCGGACAGAGATCTGTTATTCTGACACTTGCTATACCGATGCAAGCTGCCGTAGTGCTGAGTGCCAGATTCCTTTCCAAGACTAAGCCGCAAGTTATTACACAAGCCCTGCTAGACATTTATCTTTGTTAAAATTATGAGCTATTTGATTTCTTCCTGTGAGCTCATGCATGAATCTTCTCAGTTCAAAGGAATCTAGACCATGACCTCGCTTCCATTTCCTTTGTATATTGACCGATTCTTACACGTGCTCAGTACAAAATACAGTTCTATAATGCCACAATTTCGTTAGCAATAGTATCATTAAGACTACTTCGATGCTGAAAAACATTTTGTTCAACGGTTGTGGCTTTTTTATATCTTTTTCCATGTATCCTGACGGCCAAAAATGTTGTTTTGTGGTCGTTTTATACGTCCAAACAATTTCAGAAACCGATTAGGGGCTAAGTAGGGAATAGTACAGAACAATACCCCACTATGCCTAATGCGTGGTACCCCACTTTGCCCCAACCGCATTGAACAACAAAGCAAAGACAGTGTCGTCTTACCTTTTACGCCCATTTGCGCACAGAGTGTGGGACTCCCATGTTCACAAGAAGGTGACTAGACTACCCACTAAACACCTCGCCTGTCAATCTGAGAACCCAGCGTGAAAACGTTTGACACATTACTTCGGGTCAGGTCTCGTTTTGTTACGCCGTGAGGCACCTTCAAGCTGGGGGATACCTCTACTAGCGGAAGGGGAGAGAGGAAAAGAAAGTGCCAGACAAGCGATCTCCTAGCCCCTACGCCCCCGGCTGCTGTGAGTCCCTTTTATCTTTTAGGACTGCCCGAATATGATGTGCCACCTGGTTCCATTTGTCAACCGATTTGAGCATCACCGCGATAATATTATCCGGGTGAGCTCTCCCGTCTCCCTGTAGAGGGCCCTTCGCAGCCTCTCCCATTTTGTGCACGCAAAAAATGTGTGGCAGGCATTGTCTTCCTCTCCTGGGCAAAACCGACAATCGAGGGACCGTGACTTACCAATCTTGTGCAGGTTAGACTGAAAACAAGCATGCCCACTCAAAAGCTGCGTTAGATAGAAGTCAGTCTCACCATGCCTTCGATCCAGCCACAGACTCACATCCAGGATGAGGCGCGCAGTCCGCCTTCCCTTCGTGCAATTGACCCAAGACTGCTGTCAATCGTTGAGTGAACGCTGTCTCTCATCGCGAACAACCATTTCCCTAACATACTCGTTCGACGCAGATAAATAGAGCGGCGCTCTCTAGCAAGGAGGCTGACAGGTATCATGCCTGCAATGACTTTCACCACCGAGTCAGAGACTATCGGATACGAAGATGCAATCCTCAGCGCTCCTCTTCTCTGTACCTGTGCAAGGCGTTTTCGGTAAACCTTACTGAGAACGTCGCCCCATACCTCTGCTCCGTACAGTAGAACTGACCCTACAGCATTCATCAAGAGGCATCTTCTTGATGGGCTGGGTCCCCCTACGTTGGCCATAAGTCGACTCAGAGCCGATACTCCCGAAGCAGCCTTCTCAGCCGTTGCCCTGATTTGCTCAGAGAAACTCATCTTCGAGTCGATCAGTAGCCCCAGGTGCTTCACCGATGGCTTACTTTAAGTTCAAATTTAAATTTCAGTGAACTGGATGAACGCTTGACCAGCGGTTTTTATCACCATTGCACCACTGTATTCTAAAATGATGTACACTGAATTTTAAGCGGGACTCTGCTTTGCCCCATGTAATTTTTAAAAAAAAAAACAGGAGATACGTTTTTCTTCCAGCACAAATCGTAATACAGCATTTTATGTTGTTGTAGGGTAGTGTGGTTTAGTCTTATGATAGCATAAAAAAAGCTGCTAAAAAGAAAAGTTTTAGAAAATCTTTTGAAAATATTTAGAGGAGGTAGTATTGACGTCGAAAAGATTAAACAACTTATTTAGTTTTTGAGATAAGCCCTCAACATTTTCGCGAATAGAAGCGCAATTAAGACCGACTCAGTTTTTAATCTTCAATATTTTATTTTTGTAATGCCAAATCATTATTAGCAGAATATTTGAATAAATATAATCAGAAAAATCGAATATTCATTTCTTCATTTTTCATCCATGACACTAACTTCTGAAAGCGCGATATGTTAACAAAAAAAATCAATCATCAAGTTTTTTACCCAAAGCAAAAATTTTTATGATCTTAATAAATTATCTGGAAAATACTTTGTTATTAAATCCACATTCATCTCTAACCTAAAAACCAACATCCCTTGAGCTTTTCCTCTGAAAGCACCACGAATACTCGTACAATACAATAATCACCGTTTTCGGTCTCGTCCTTCGCTGCGACTTTGCTTTCGCTCCTTTCTCTACTTTAGTCGCATGTCATAAATTTAATTTGGCCCACATGACGGGATAGTGGCCTCGAAAAAATAATTTCTATTCGATAAAAATTTTCTCCTTTCTCCACATCGTCGTTTCTCACAACATCGAAAATTGTCCACCATATCTCCGTCAACATGAGCGCTACGCTCTTGGTAGTCGTGAGTTATCAACTTTCTTCCTTTCTTTGAAAAACAGCGAAAATCTGCGCAAAAAATGTACCAGTAAAAAAATGGAGAAAGGAAAGCAGATTTCGCTAAGAGGCCATTGAATAAACATAGTTGCCGACATTATAGCAAATTTCATTCAATTATCCTCGATTTTCGTCCCTTATCTTGATAAAAGAAATGGTGTCGGACACTGCGTTTGTGACAACGTCGTTGGAGTCTCCTGGAATGTGGGCTCAACACGGGAGACAGGGAATGAATGAGATATGAATAAGGATTGTAAGCCAGCTGAAGCGCTACATTCAAATTTCAAAATCGTCTAAAAGAATCAGTTGAATTAGGTAGGGTTTGCAAAGGCAATTTAATCAAAGGAAGAGTTGAAAGCGAAGCAAATAAATCCTCTAGTCCTTGCGAGGAGAATGGGAACGAGAATGGCTTTATGATGATTATGTTGACTGACCTTTTTCACTATAACTTTGCGAGTTTTACGGTCAGATTATTCTTACAATGAGCTTGTTATTTTTTATGGGGAGGAAAATAAAATTTTCATCACGAGCGTATGCTTTCTGGCAAGGAGACGTGGAAGAATTATGTTCACGATGGTAGACAATTCGCTTTGTACAATATCATTGTTCTGATAATAATGATGTTGCGGGGAGACTTGGAATCACTTCACGAATAATTTGTGAATAATCAAACTGTGCGTGGCTTAATCAGATACCCAACTTTTTGAGCTTCATCAAATTATTTATAGCATGTTTTCCTTGGTTTTCCAAGCTAGACGTAGCTTCGAAGTAAAAGTTAATGGGAAAAGCGTTTCTATATTTAGATCAAACTAAAACCACTCGAAGAAATTAATATCATTTCGTAGCAACCACCAAGTTCCCTCTTGTCCTTTCTATTTTTATTACACTCAGTCCTAGTCGTAGTCCGCAATGGAGCTCGGAGGTCCAATCAAATCACCAGTACATAAGACACAATGCGAAAATCCATTAAACACATAACCTCAACATTTGTCAAGGAAATCTTCCCATCATTAATTAAATGACGAAACATTCATGGCAGCAGCGGTGATGTGATGTGACGACAAGTCATTCCAACAATATCCTTAGCCACACATTTGTGGAAAAGTCATACTCCTTGGAGGTCACTTGCCGGTAGTTCGGTTGATGTGAATACTTTATGGTGTGCAGGGGATTTTTTTTCCTTTTCATCACAAATGGAGATTCATTGAAGGCGATACTCAAAATGTGAACATGATGGAAGTTAATATATTAAAGATGAGATCCGATTTGCGGAGTTGAAGTAGAGGGAAAAGGAAATTGCGAATGTCATCAAATTTCTTAGATTTGGCCAAGATTTTCAAGGATTCTTGTAGTTTCTATGTTATTTATTTACGTTATTTTTATCGTTTTTGGAATTAACCGTGTCCCTTTCTCTTGAAACTGAAATTCACTGCAACTGAAAGCATCATAAGCCGGCAGCATTTCACGACAATCATTGTTCTCATTAAGGCAGAATACTATTCCCACTCTCCCAGCTTGATCCTGCTTCATCCTCTATCATCACGCGCCAACACCCCATAAACCGGAATCAGCACAACCGAATGGAAATGGAGTGAAATCACAGGCAAAACGCTGCGAAATAATCCAGCCACTGGAAATTGTCTGATTCTACAAGCCAATTAAAGTCCCAGGAATTTCTAGTCAGCTCGCTGACGACAATAGGATCTCTGTCTCACTCGCTATCGCTTGACGAATGGCCGCATTTAAAGCACCGCATATAGAATGACGACACAAATTCATCCCGTGACCGTGATTGTGTCCATGTCTCCAAGGATCTAACAGCACCAGTTCAGATTAGCTCAATTAATTAAACAGCCACCTTTTCAGTTAGCATTCATTTAATTAGACTCGATCCGTCCTAAAAGTTTTCTCTTCATTTAAAGATGGCCCGAAAAGGATTTGCATACAAATTTCATTCAAGTGTTTCGGTTGAGTTGAACGTTTCCAAGGTGTGGTATATGAAAAGGGTTAAGTGGAATGAATGACGATAACACGAAAGGATTGTTTTTGCTTCGGTTGGCATAAAAAAGATTGGACTTGAAGAAATTAAAACGGTGTTTGTTGTTGCGTTGAAATTATTTGCGTTCTTATTTCAGATAGAGGGCGGGAAACATTTTGTAAATTTGATTCTTGTTGGATACCGAAAAACAATAGTAATATTCAACAGGAAACAAGGACGGACACCTCGTTAAACTTTAGAGCGATTTCAACGCATAACTAGCAAAGGCTCCCCGAGAAAGCAGGATAAAAAGATTTGGAGGAATTAATTGGATCTATGGTGGCTACGCGACTGTTAGCTGATAAGTAGTATTCACTGTACCCAATTTTCACTTTGTTTTTTTTTTTTATTTTCCATCTTAGTCATGTCATGTTAGTATGTCATTTTAGGTAGCTTAAAACAACCTGAGTAGAAATTAAATTTAGGCAGTGATTAGGCCCTAATTAGCCATGGGTATTGGGGCCTCGTAAGTATTCGACATTAGACCCTAATGACGAGCGTAACGCATTACCTAATCACTCCCTGAAGACAGTCCTAGGGCTTGCATAAACAGTTCCTAGTTTAGGCAGCGATAAGGCTTGCCTGAGCAGCTCCTAGTTTTGAAGTAATGCAGTTTGCCAATCATCATCATCATCATCTAGGGCATGATAATGCAGGCCGAGTTTTGGCCTCTAGGGTTAATCTCCTCCAACCATCATGGTCCCGCGACCTTGTCCGACAGTTGTTTACTCCCAACAAGGATCTGCTGTCAGCTTCTATCGTGTCTTCCCACCAAATCCATGGTCTTCCCGCTTTACGTCTACCTTGTCCCCTACCCATCAATGTTCTTTCGGGTACAACTCTGGACCTTAGAATGGGAACTGCAAGAGAAATAAAATCATCCACCCTTTCAAGGCTGTAGTCGCCTACAGTCAGGTTTGATTAGATGGAGTTCTTTTCCTCATTTGACTCATGAATTTAGTTTTAGTTTCAATTACTTGTAGGCCAATTTGGACTTGAAGATTAGTGTACGCCAGGTTTCAGCAGATGTCTTTCTGATAACGTGTTGCAGCGCAATATTAAAGAGCATTGAAGCAAGTCTATCCCTTTGTTTTATGACTTATTCCGTTATAAAGCTGTCCGATAGTTCGCCGTTTACCTTGACCATCCAGACTAGTTTTGTTGAGACACCAAAGTCAAGCATTATTTTGTACAGCACATCTCTATTAACACAGTCAAACGCTTGCTTAAAGTCAACAAAGTGTTGATGCAGATCGATATAATGTTCTCAGCACTTTTCATGTACCTGCTTTACTTTGAAAGCCCCCCTGATTTTCTCTTGAAATATAGAGCTATCCATTTTACGCTTGGAAAAATAAAGCTAAAAAAACACATAAAATATTCAGATGGAAGAAAACATTGTACCTTGCCATTGTACGTAAACATCATTCAAATGCCTTCCACGGGACTTTTTACAGGCCTCAATCCTTGTGAGGTAATTTTCAATGACTTTTCGGCGCATTTCCGGCAATATCTCGGCCATAATTTCACGAATATTGGTTTTCAATGGCTCAAAATTTTGAGGATTGTTTGCGTAAACACGATCTCTTGCATCGCCCCCATAAAAAGAAATCCAAAGGTGTTAGGTCGCAGGATCTTGCGGGCCAATTGACATCACTCAATCTCGAAATTACGCGTCCTGGAAATTTCTCTTGCAAAAGTGCTCGATTAGCCTGTGTTGTGTGGCTTGTGGCTCTGTCCTGTTGGAACCACATGTTCTCCAGATCATGATCTTAAATTTCTCTCCAAAAATAATCAGTTAACATCCGTCCATAGCGGTCAGAATTGACTATAATGGCTCTTCCTTGATCATTTTCAAAAACTACGGGCGAATAGCACCACCAGACCATTATGCACACCAAACGGTCACTTTTTCCGGATGCAAAGGCTTTTTTGCGATCGCCCCATTTACGGTAATTTTGTTTATTTACGTAACCACTGAGCGAAAAATGAGCGTCATCACAAAAAAAAAAAATTTTGTTCGAAAAATCGTTATCAATGGCTTGTTGTTCAATCGCCCAATTCACATATGTACATTCTGCGTTGTGTATGGTCTTGAGACTTAAGTTGTTGAGTGAGTTGGATTTTGTACGGATGGCAATGCAAATCCAAATGCAAAATCCACCACAATGAGCCGTAAGACAAGCTCAAATGTTGAGCACGTCGAGGAATCAACAAATTCGGGTCCTCCTCCACACTTTGAGCAACGACAACAATATTTTCAGCAGAACGAATAGTACGATGATGCACGGGCCTTGCAATATCAATAACCGATCCAGTCTCTTCAAATTTTCTCACTGTGTTCGAAATTGTTTGCAGTGTAGGTCGATTATGTCGACTGTAATTGGCTCGTAATGTCCTAAATGTTGAAACAGCACAATCACCATTTTTACAATAAAATTTAATAATTTTAACGCGTTCTTCGACTGTTAAACAATCCATATTTTTAAATGGCAAATTTTCAACTAAAAAAAAGCACGCTTTGGATGACATTTAATTCTGACAGATGTCAAACGGCAGGGTTATACTTTCCTAAAATGAAATGGATAACCCTGTATTTTCATCAAACGGCTTTAATTTTTTTTCTGTGATTTTAGAACACACCAAAACGATGCCTCTATAATTTTCACACCTTACTTTGTCCCCCTCTTTGTGTGCAGGACATATACTTTTTCGCCAATTCTAACTACTCGTCGATTTAGAAGGTTATTTAAATGAGGATGTAGTGAAATGGATGTACTATACATTAAATGTGCGTGCAGGACTGCAGCGATGTTCTGCTGCTTCGGCTAAAGAGGATGGTGAGATCTGCCGAGATTGCCTGTGCATGCGTTGGCAGGATAACATTGCAGTTTCGTGGGGCAGGTTCTTTTCCTCAGTACGAGAACCCACTACTAAAAAATTTCGTATTTACGAATTGATAAGGGTCTAATGCCGATCGACTGTTATCGAGGACGAGGTAACCTACTGAGGGTTGAACTTGCTTATAGCCAGTAACAAACTGGGCCGAGATAAAGCAGACGGACTTATGAGGAGACTTCTTTGTTACCGTCGATACTTACGGCCCCCAAATAAGAGTGGGGCATCCAGGTGGAAGCGGTGCCTCCTCGCACCCACCCTCAAGATCCAAATGTAGACCGGGCCATATATTTCCCATTTAAGTGAAAAACTGATACAAACATAATTTGTATGAATTTTTCCCTTAAATGAGAAACATAAACGTGGCGAATTTATGTTATAGTATTATGTGAGGGAATCACATGACACTATACCATAAAAGGGCATGCGAGTGAAAGGCCACTCTACCCGGGCAGCAAAAAAAAAAATTTATATAATAATAAAAAAATAAATATAAAACATATAATTAGAAAGAAACTTTAAATTTAATATAGAAGATAAATTATATAAAATTTACATTTAATAACAATGAAAACTATATTTTATGACTTATAACTATGAATGGAAATACTTAATTTTTTTCAAATCTGCAATTAAAATTTCGGATGAGTGTTATGAAGATTTTCGAGAAATTTGCTTAGGTGACTTGTCGATTACCACAAGGATCCCTCTGGAGCGGTTTTGCTGGTATTTTATCAATTCAAGGAGTCTTTTTTGTGTGATCTAGTACTGCTGCCCATACTTCGTCTCTGGTTGGTGAGACCGGAACCTCTTGCTCTGCTTCTGGAATGCTCATAGCTTCAGTCATGGTTGGGGATGCTATAAATAGCTTCTGAAAATGTTGCAGCCATCTTTTTTTAGTTTCAACTGGCTTGCCTATGATTGCTGCTTGTGCACTTTTGCTAAGTCTTTTTTGCAAACTAAAGTCGTTTAATAGCTTGATGTGGAAGGGTTTTATATTGTTCTGCTTTGGTACAAGTTGGTCGCGGGATGTACTCTTTGTGCGATTGGTTCCTTATTTAAATCGCTCCTTTGCATTCTTTGTCGTGCCAGTCAGTTTTCTTGGGGTGGTGTCCTAAGACGTCTTTGGTTTCTTCTGTTCCCGTTTCTCTTGCTGTCTTCCACATGGTTTTAAAGTCATCATTATTCTCTCCCGCCTGCGGGGATATGTTGATGCAATTTTTCAGCGCTGCCATGTATGTGGACGTCACTCATCCATCGTTTAGTTTGTGTATCTGATACCTTGGGGTTACTGATGTTCTTGGTTTGCAGCTCTTGGAGATGCGGCATCGGAACTTGAAACTTATAAGGTAGTGGACCGAATCACAGATAGCGCGGCGGAACAAGCACGTGTCGAGAACATTGGTGGCCACTCGTTTATGTATGAGAACATGTTCGGTCACGTTACAAATGCGACCGTCTGGAGATGCCCACGTTATCATATGGATGGCTCGATGCAGAAAGTTTATGAAGGTTATTGTAAAGCTTCTATTAGGAGCGAAGCCTATCAGGCATTATCCTTGTTGCTGGTCCCTATATGGAGGCTATGTCGTCCGGTTGTTCCTCTATGTGCCGTTTCTAGACCGATTTTTGCATTGAAGTCAACCAGAACAATTTTAAATATAATTTCACGGCAATGCATTCCAGAATGCTGCAAAATTTGCCCTAGATTGCCTCTTCCTTGCCTTCTGTGGGTGCGTGACAGTTGACCACGCAAATGTTAAAGAATTTGATCTTGATACGAATCGCACAGATCTTTTGGTTAACGGGCTTGAAGCCAGTGATATTTTGTTTAAATGTATTTTCAACAATGAAAGCCACTCGAAATTCGTAGCTTCCTTGCAGTTTTTCACATATTAAATATGTCCTCACCGTACCATCTGGTTTCTTGTACGTCAAAAACGTTGATTCTTTATTTTTTCAATTTCATCCAGAACTTGTAGCAGTGTATTTGGTCTGTTCAATGATCTAATATTCCAAGCTCCAAAAGAATAGTCGTTTATACGATGCAATATTCGTTGCTGCTTATCTTATCCAATCCGTTCTGGTTCCATGACAAATAAATACTAAGCAGGGCGCTGCCAGTGTTTTGACTTAGTTGGTATTTGGTCCTCGAGTGGTGTTTTATATCCCACATACCCCCCCCCCGGCTAGCCGCCTAGGATACCCTCTATTTGCCACATAAAGACACGTCCAATGGGGAACTGGAAGCTTCACACAGACTGACAACTATCCATTGAATGAAATCTTACAGATATTTATTTATTTTGCCATTAAATTCGATGTAAATCTAATCAAAGCTCGAAGGAAGGCCCAAATGGTATGTCGATGTCTGATCAATCAATAATTGGACTCGACCAATAACACTTGTTTATTGCTGGACTCAATCGACACCTATATCGATTGGGTTTTCTCGGAGTGCAATATCTTCACACAAAAGAGATCAAACAGCACTTAAACTGAGTGGTCGTACGCGATTTGGTTCGCAACAATCCAAATAAAACGTTTATTCACTGTAGTACAATATACTTCGCCAATTTCTAAAACACCACCACCAAATAATTCTTCATTGCACTACGCCGAAATATGTTTAAAAACTATCCGCACTAAGCGTGTAAAATTGCAACTTGTTAATGTTTGTAAATAAAGCATGAACTAAATTTGTATAAATTCAATATATTTACCCTCTATGTTATGAACAATGAAATTCACGAATAAGATCAAGCGTTTACTCAACGAATCGCTCACGAAGATTTCTTGATTCTAACTTAAAAATTATTCTCAATAGGAATTTTGATAATTTCAATTTGCTGATCACACTATTCAAAGCGATCAAGCGGCACTTGAAAACTTTTATTGTGGACAACTTAATGTCTACATGCCGACTTGTGCGTTACGTTATATTTTGGATTCGATTCCCGGAGAAAAAAGTGGGGCTTGCAACATTGTAAGAATGAAACATTGTTTGTATAAAATTTGTGTATGAATTTTGAATTTAGGATATTTAGAACATTGGAATTTAGAACTATTGATCATGATGCGTGATGTGTTTCTACATGGTAGAAGAACCGTAAATCGTTTTTGCTGTAATCGGAGAAAATAAAAACAGCTTTGCTCTCCATAAATACTATTCAATTTTATTGAAACTTACATAACACAAGAATATTTCATAAGACTACTAAAATACCAAATTCTAGTGAATTTAAGTGTAACAAATTTAATGGGAAAAATGTTATATTTACCAAACGTACTATTACTATTAACAAAGTTGCGCAAATTTTGACTGCTAAGGTATTTGTTGTTCTTGATATTTGCCTAGCTTTTCGAGAAGGTTTGATGATAACGAATTTCGCAACATTTTTCTATCGTCCTTTGTCACAATAGTTTCTTCGCCAGACCGATTTCAGCATAGTGTCTTGTTCATTCTGATTAGTTTTGTCTAGGTCGTGCAGTACCTAGTCATCAGGTATATGTTCATTTGTTTTTGTGTGTGCAAAAAGCAGGTTTCACGTAAGTATGGATCGTCATCCCTTGATTGTTTTTGTTTATTAAGTGGATATTTCTCCTTTATTGCTTCCTTATTTGCATTCGTTCAGTGTAGAAAGAAGATAAAAGATCCTATCGACCAATACGTCAGTAGGGTCTTTTATAAATTTTCTACATTTTTTTTCTTCAAATAGTTGCTCCGTTTTTCTCAAGTACTCTTCTTTGTTGATTAATACTGTTGTGTTATCCCTGCGAGCCTTTTCGCTTTGATATTAATTCTCTCACCTCTAAGCATGCTGGTCGCCATCACCTGTGTACGTCTAATAGCGTGATAGCCTTATGAGGATTAGTATAAACGGTGAAACTACCTTCTTCTAACATTTTCCTTCTCTAATAATTTTTCAGAAAGATTATTAATGTAACTCATTAAAAAGTAGCTGATTGCAAACAATTTTTATTATCATCACCGTCTAAGGCCTTGGCTTCCAGGGTTAATTTCCTCCAATAATCATTGGTCCCCGACCTTGTCCGCCAGTTATTTACTCCCAACAAGGATCTGCTGTCAGCTTCTGTTTTGTCTTCCCATCGAGTCCTCAGTCTTCCTGCTGGACGTTTGCTTTGTGCTCTATCCGTCAATGTTCTTTAGGGCAGCCGGTTTTCTTCCATTCTTTCTACGTGGCCCACCCATTGCAATTTGCTTAACTTTACGCAAGAGGAAACAGATGGATCGTCAAAAAGTTCATATAACTCATCATAGTAACAAAGTCTCTACACTGTTCCTTGTTTCACTGGGCCGTAGATTTTATGGAGCACTTTTCCACAATTTTCGTTAGTGATCATAAAGTTGTTTTGAGTCCTATGTTTGTTAGAAAGCCTTTCTAGTAGGACAGATCTGCTACCTACTCGACTTGTTTTGAATTATCCTCAAAAGAACTTGAAATCTTTCAAAGAAAGCCTAACTTTATCAACCAAAACAAGTGGTAGTCTGTTGAAGTAACATCTGGTAAGTACGACTAGTGGAATTAAAAACATATAATCTAGCGTTGTCATACGGGAAAATTGTATTGGCACAACTATTACCAAATTCTGTTTCAATTGAGTTAATTACTGTTTGTAATGACCACAAGTGATGCTCTGATTTGGCTCCAGAAGTTCATAGTAGATGAAATCCTTTTCATCCCACCAGATTTATAACAAACCATAAACATGCATTCAGTGTTAATTGGCTTAGTTTACTCTTCACCTATTTCGGATCAGTTATCATCGGATTTTTGTAGTTAATCCACTTTATTATCAGAAATAATGCAAAAAAAAGTTTTTTCACTCTGAAGCGAAAATCTACATACATAGGAAGGCGGTCCGATAAAAAACCAAATATTTTGAAAAAGTGGGTATTTATTTCTCATCATAATCTCCTTTTAGCTCGAAACATTTAATCCAGCGATGTGTCAACCTCTTTTACCGGTCTTAAAATATATTTTCTCGGGGTGGTCTCATGACGCCTAATTTGAAGAATAACGTGGATGGGATAGCATTTCATAGCCCAATTTGACCAATTCGACGACAACCTAGATGTAAGTCGCTGCGCTGTCATCGTAGGAGAGTACTTTTTTCCGCGCAAAATGGGGACTTTTTCTGCAATTTATCGTCATATTCGCCATATAATTTGGTACGTTTTGCCCTTTTCCAGGTAGGCAATGTAGATCACACCTTGTGAATTTCAGAAAACGGTTGCCATCTTCTTCGCCTTCTTTGAAGCACCTTCGCCGGTTGCAGTCCACTGTCTCGACTGATTCTTGGTCTCGGGTGTGTACCAGCGAAGCTATGTTTTATCAGGCGGTCACAAAATGATGCAGAAACTCCTTCGGATTGCACTTGAACAGCGTCAAACACTGTTCTGAAGTAGTCTCACGGTTACCTTTATTGCCCAGATTGAGCAAATGGGACACCCATCACGCTGACACCTTTCTCATCCCCAAAATGTCATACAGGATTCGACCCATGCAATCTTTTGAGATGCCTACTGCCTCAGCTATCTCGCGCACTTTCAATTGGTGGTCCGCTAATACGAGCTCGCTGATTTTTGTCACGTTATCCTCCGGGGTAGCCGTTTTCCGGGCACCTGGGCGTGGCTCATCAAAAAAGATGCACGATTGCAATGAAAGCGGTTAAACCAATTTTTTATGGTCGCAATCGCGGGAGCAGACTTAACATACACAGGATCCAAGTGCTCTTTGATTTTGCTGCGTTATTTCCCTTCTAAAAAAGGAATCGAATCGCAGCCCGATTTTCTTATTTCTCCATTTTTTTTAAACATGCGGGCACGCCTGCTTGCACACGCTATCAAAATAAAACTACTAGTCCAACTGGGCAGAAATTTTGACATGTACTACCCAACAGTGAATCTCTCTTGCGATAGTGGCGCCATCGGGAAGTGAGACTGGATACTTAGCGGAACGCCTTCGTACAAAAAACCGTGAAAATGCATTTGGTGTTGATACATCTACTTTACTCTTCACTCATGCTTTGCGATCTTCAGATTTTCGTAGTTAATCTACTTTGCTATCAGAAATAATTCAATAAACAAGTTGGGTAAACAGACTTACGCTCATGTCAGAAGGGTTTTGTATTAAATTTTCAAAATTCAGTCACCAGATCTAATCAAATCAAGAAACATGTCAAAGACGATTTTATTGGAGAAAATATGAAATACGAAGATCATACTATTATTAAAAAGTTGAACGGATTTCGACATCTGAGGTTTTTGGTATTGTTATACTGATAAACATCTCCCTTAATAATTATTTCAGATGTCCATCCGCGACGGAGGAAACATATTTTTCATGTATTTCCCCCCTGTGCGCCCACTGAAGCAAAAACTGACAGTTTAACAACTGTTTTGAAAAGCTCCCATGAAAACTTTTATTTCATACTCATATCGGCTACGTTTTATGAAATTTTTTTCAGGGTCACTCTCCTGTACTGTTGTCATCGATTTATGGCCAATTTTTTCGAATCCTAGCCCTTTTGCTAAGAGCTCTCTCCCACCTCCTTGACTTGTTTCACTTATGAGCATTAATTGTAGGTACTCATCTTCAGTCATTCATTAAATTGAATCAAGTGTTCAAAGCATGCACCTTAAACGTTGACGTTGGGAAAAATAACTCAAAATTATTCAATCTTCGCATTTAAAACAGCCACTATTTTGTTTTACGATTACTGATACTACTAGCTGATCCGATTCTCAAAGATATACATGACACCTATCATTCCTGAAATTTTCATGCAAATCCTAGCAAAACTGTAGTGTCTGAGTCGGTAAAAAGCGCATATTGTTCCATAGCCATATGTTGCCATAGTAATAAATGCAGCGCATATTGTTCCATAGCAATACAGGAAAATTCAAACCGCTATAACTTCGCTAAATATAATTCAATCTTTATGAAACTTTCAGGATAGATCAATCCTATTAATAGACATCTACGTACGAAAATTCAAACCGCTATAACTTCGCAGGATAGATCAATCTTATAAATATTCATCTATGTACTGAATTTCATAGAATTTAAGGGTACCGTTATGATTTTATTCAAGAAAACATAAAATCGATAAAGTTGAGGGAATTGTGACTTCTAACGTATTTGTTGTTGTTATACACACCAAGGCCTACATTCCTGATTTTTTCAGATTTTTCGAATCACAGGTGTCCATTTGCGAGGGGGGGACACAAATTTTTCGTGTATTTGCCCTTATGTGCGCCCCTCGAAGCAAATTTTGCCAAACGAAGACCTGTTTTGAAAAGTTCTCATCAAGACCTTTCATTTGATACCCATATCGGCTACCTTCAATGAAATTTGTTTTTCGGGGGGTCACTCTCCTCTATGCGGAGACCCCCCTTAAATACCTCATAAAATTTTTTTGTAGTTGAACTTTGAAGAGAACACCACTTTACACCTACAAACAAAATTTGATGTTTCTAGCTTAAGTAGTTTCCGAGAAAAACAACTGTGACACACGGACGGACAGACGGACAGACTGGTCGCGAAACTAGTAGGGTTTTGTAAAATTATTTTACAAAACCCTAAAAAAGTGTTAATTTCACTCTGAAGCAAAAATCTACTATTGGTAAAAGGTTCGCAATGTCACTTTCTCTCAACTCACGTAGTACCGATCCAATTTGGTTTCTCTGTGAAATTCATGTAATGGCAACATTCAATGCTATTATCAATTCTCTTTCAGAATGACACAAATCTTTTTCCTGTAGGGAATTCAAACCATCTTCGAATTTTTTTGATGCTAGAAATTGTCAAAACCAGTCTCTTGAAATGCTTGCAGGTAGCGTATATTCAAAATAAGCTTCCACAAGCGAACGATTACTTTCAGGAAAATTTTTCTTAATTAAAGAAAATGTGAATTTCCTCAAATCCTGTGTTTGTGGTAGAAATGTTTTCAAATTTCAGTTAAATGCTAACCATGGGTCTTATATTTGGTGTCCTTAAAAAAAAAAAACTCCAAATGGTGTTTGTTTTCCATATACATATATACGTTGGATGCTAGCGTTTGAAAAGTTTCTAGTGCTAACGCAATAATATGCGCCTTGAAGAATTTATTGAGGTCAAAATTCGGTTCATCGTAGAAAACAATTTCTGGCCTAAAGTAGTCTTACAGGCTAAATAGTCTACTACGAGGAGCACTTTCACTACGTAAAAAGCGAGATCATTGCTCTACACTGGTCTGAAATAATGGACGATTTTATCATGCTAGTAGTACTTTAATTCGTCCGCACTTTCAATTTTTTCACAGAATGTCTCGGTTCCATTTGTCTCCTGCTTAACGGGCCGCTTCCTCGTTGTCTCTAAGAATCCGAAGTTGAGCTGTTCGCGGATGTAAGTCCTTACCTGAATTGTAATCTGACATGAGTGGCGCTGCTCTTAGGATGTGTCGATTGAGTTACACAAGATTGAGCATTATTTTGATCGCATCTGTTAACGCAGTCCGCAAGGCGCCAGTGATGCCTAGACGGACCATCATTGGGTTTTCCTAGATTCTTTATAAAGGTTATTTTTTGTTGTGCCGAGCACTCCAATACCACTTCGTGGATAGTTACAGGCCTCACTACTGTAGCATAATCTGGTGACCAGGCAAATTTTGATCCTTTTACCCTCTTCACGTTTCTTTATAGCAGAGAGTACCACCATTGCCCTATTTCTGACATATCTTTTGTAAAAAATCCACGTTAGTGTCCAATCCAGGCTTAATTCTAAAACAAACTTTAAATTTCATTCACCAAACTTATGAATGAACTTTCGCTTGGTACAGGGTGGAAATCCGATAACATGTATTTCGTGCGTTGTTAGGTACATTTTGTCAACATTTATATACAACTTATTTAACTTTTCCATTTGTGTGATAGAAAGAGCACAGTCTTCACCAGGCCAGACGTTGTCTCCAGAAGCCCCCATCCTATCCGTATCACAATGTTGTTGCGGTATACAATCATTTTGAAACCCTTTCTGTTGAGATCTTCAAATATCTGGTTAGTTGTGAGTACACACTCTAGTGGTGATACTATGCCAGCTTAAAGTTTGTAGTGATTGAGTAGTTACATAGTTACACAAGTAAACTGCTCGAAAATCTTCCTTACCCTTATCCGAAATTTTAATTGCAGCTTTAGAAAAAAAGATGTCATTTCTTCCATTCATAGTTGTAATTTATAAAATATATTTTTTTTTCTTATTACTATTATTAAATGTAATTTTATATCAATTTTCCTTTATATTTAATTCAAACGTTACCCTTTAATTATATTCTATATGTTATTTGGCTTTTATTATTATTTAAAATCTTTTTGACTTTTCCTTACTTCTGTAAATTTTTGAAAATTTCGGCCATAAGAACACTGATTTAGTGCATCCCAACTGTGTTTTGCATTACAAAATGCAATTGAACTCGGCTGAGCGAGCAGCTGATCCAATTTACCGTGGCGACACGGGTTAGAAAAGAAAAGATTTGGACAAATCGAGGGTCGACGAGAAATCGTGAAGAACCGCGGGATAAATTGACGAAATTTTGTTCGAAAAACCCTTTTAAACTTCGTGTGGAATTACCTCAGAACAATTGGCGGATTTGCAATTAGCGTGCTTGCAAGCCAGTTCAATTGCTCGAGAACGAATGGAGTAATTTAAAGGCATATGCTTGCGGTATAGTACATGTGCCCGGACGGAGTTATGTACGAGAGACGGTAAGTGGTGGTTGTACTTTCCCCCACGGAGTACAGTGAAAAGTGAGACTGTGTCTTATTGCGATTTCAGAACGTCCAAATTGTCTGGAATAGTATCGACATTATTATCAGTGCTCAATACCACGAGTGAATGATGCAATATAGCAATTGTAACTGGATTAACTGTCTAAATTCCACAGTGAAATATTCACCCGTGAAAATGCTCAAGTCTGACAAGTCTTATGGGAGTTCAAGAGCAAATTTCATTGCCTCCTCCCATTGAAAATTTGAGTATTACCTCATTCACCTCAAGTGCATTACGCGATACAATACGTCCTTGCTGTGGATTCATTCTGGGAATTTATATTTGAAGTTTAATTTCTGTCTACTTTAATTTTTAGATACGAGTGTGGGTAAAGGTTGACTGTCGTGCCGTCAGTATTCATTGGGATTGTTGAATTTGTTCTGTGATGCCAGTGAATTAACAAAACAATTACGGGCCAAACTAGCGTTGGAACTAAATCATTTGCTCCGAATTCCAGATGAGAAATTCATACACACACTTATCGGTGAGATCTTGCAAATGCTACACAACTCGAGTCTTCTAATTGACGACATTGAAGAAAATTCATTCTGCGTCGTGGAATGCCTGTAGCACGTTCAATATATAGAGTGGCTAGTACAATCAGTGCAGCCAAGCACGTACTATTTTTGGCATAAGAAAAGTTCAATTGTTTGGACATCCAAAGGCTACAAGAGTTTATACAGAACAAATGTTAGAACTGAGATAATTTCACTTATCCTGCAGAACCATGTCATAAACTAATGACGATACATAAAACAGGCGGATTATTTATGTTAGCTATTCGATACTTAGTAGTAGTCTGTGTGGTCTAGTGGTTGGAGCGTGAGACGCATAAGCCGAAGGCCCCAGGCTCGAACCTCAGCGGCGAACAACGTAATTTAGTTCAGGGGATTTTTCGGACAGACTACGAGTATTCACTCAGAGGTGATATGTACTGATTTAATCAGATCATACAATAGCTGAGCAAAAGCACGGAAGTATGGTACTACCCGGTCATAAAAATGAGATACTCTAACTATCTCTAAGCGAAGGTTCGAAATGGGCTGTAGTGCTAAAAAGAAAAGAAAAAATAATTGTTTAATAAGTCTCAAGAACATTTTTCTAAGTTCACCGCCATATTGGGATTATAATCTAAGATCAATGGAGCCGTCGGAAAATTGGTATTTAATAGCCTTTATCAATAGTAAACATTAATATGAGCTAATTACGCGATTCTAGCCAATCTTATTTTCGACGTTCTATACATAAAGCAATGTAAATAGTAATGAATAATTTATACATAAAAGGCTGCGTTTTTGAGGCGGTATACGCATTTTTACAGCAGATATATTAATAGTGTTGTCATATACAGGGTAGGCCAGAAAGAATTGCGAATTTGAAAAAATCATTAAAAAAAAAAACTGAGTACAATTCACATACAAATTTTTATTTCTATAAAATTTGACATCTGGGAAATTCATTTCTTAAAAATAACGTCATCCAGGTGTGCACCATCCCGCTGCAAACATTCTTCGAATCTGACCCTCAAATTGGTAAAAACTCGCTGGCACATTGCACGGGGAATAGCTGCCATTTCTTCCCGGATATTGGTCTTCAACTGGTTAATCGTGGCTGGGTTATTGGTGTAGACTCTACTTTTTAGGTATCCCCACAAAAAAAGTCCGGTGGCGTCAGATCCGGACTTCTAGGAGGCCATGCAATGTCACCTCGGCGCGATACCAGTTTCCCAGCAAACATCTCTTTTACGACCGCCAAAGAGGCATTAGCTGTATGGCATGTCGCGCCATCTTGTTGAAACCATGTCACGCGATTATAGGCTTCAAATTGTTGCAGTTGTGGAAAGAAAAAATCCCTTAACATGGCTATGTATCGGTCAGAATTTACAGTGACAGATTGGCCTTGTTTTTTCGAAGAAGTAGGGTCTGATAATTCCGTTCTCGTTGACCTTGGGCGTCCTGCAGGCTTCTGTTTGAGAGTCGAACCAGTTTCTTCGAACTTTCTGACCCACGATCGAATCACACTTTCTTTCGGACACTGATTTAGGTCATGTAATCCAAACTCACGCCGAAATAAACGCCGAACAATAGCGCACGAATTGTGATTTTTGTAATAATATTTAACGCAGAATGCACGTTGCGCTCCGGTGAAGTGATCAATCGCGACTAAATTTCCGAGAAACGAGCTACTTAACCCCACCACCCGCGCAGTCCCCTCTCTAAAGCTTCAAACGCAAGAGTGTTTTTAAAATCGTACGCCTTTCTGGCCCACCTTGTATATTGAAGCAGAAGTTAAAAGCCTCTGGTTCAAAAAATATTGAAAAAGCTAGATGAACGAGTTAATGTCGATTTGACAAAAAAAAAAAAATTTCGAATTAATTAAAATTCAAAAACATACATAAGTAAAGCAGGCGTTGAACACTCGTCTTAAATCATAAAAGAAAACAATGATTTTTTAATTGACGCTTTCTTTTATTATATATTTATAACATTGACTTTAATCCTCGCCTTTTTAGTAAGTCAATTTTTTTGCATGGCCGAGACTAGCAGTTTTGTTAACAACTGAAGCATACTGATTTGTACCAAAAATTGTTTAATGTTGGGAAATAGTGACTATTAAAGGTTCACGAAGGAGAATAGTAAATTTTGCTTTGAAAGGGCTATAATTGTATTTTTCGTCCTCGTTTATAAAAGAGATAATAATATTTAATATACTAATGTACATATATTTGAAGACATTAAGGATGTGAACAGAGCCATGACAACTTCATTTATTTGTTATAAACAGCAATCTGGTATCCTCCAAGAAAAAGTTTGGAATACTAAAAGAAGATGATAATCTGTTACACTGTACTCGTATATTTTAAGAAAGAAAAACATTTTTCTTATGGTACATAATCGCGATTAGCGATTCACATAAATGATAATTATATTTATACCTTACGAATCTTGATGTTTTTAGGGTTTTGTAAAATAATTTTACAAAACCCTACTAAAATCGCGTCCTGTCTGTCCGTCTGTCTGTCCGGCCGTCCGTCCGTTTGTCCGTCCGTGTGTCAGCACTTTTTCTCGCAAACTACTTAAGCTAGAAACATCAAATTTTGTATGTAGGTGTAAAGTGGTGTTCTCTTCAAAGTCCAACTACAAAAAAAATTTTATAAGGTATTTAAGGGGGGTCTCCCCATATAGGGGAGTGACCCCCCGAAAAAAAAATTTCATTGAAAGTAGCCGATTTGGGTATCAAATGAAAGGTCTTGATGAGAACTTTTCAAAACAGGTCTTAGTTTTGCAAAGTGTGCTTCGAGGGGCGCACAGGGAGGGGAAATACACGAAAAATTTGTGTCCCCCCCCCCCCTCGCGATTGGACACCTGTGATCCGAAAAATCTGAAAAAATCAGGAATGTAGGCTTTGGTGAGTACAACAACAACAAATACGTGAGAAGTCGCAATTCACTCAACTTTGTTAGTAATAGTATGATTTATCGATTTTATGTTTTCTTGAATAAAATCTTAATGGTACCCTTAAATTCTATGAAATTCAGTACACAGATGAATATTTATAAGATTGATCTATCCTGCGAAGTTATAGCGGTTTGAATTTTCCTGTATTACTATGGAACAATATGCGCTGCATTTATTACTATGGCAACATATGGCTATGGAACAACATGCGCTTTTTACCGACTCAGACACTACAGTTTTGCTAGGATTTGCATGAAAATTTCAGGAATGATAGGTGTCATGTAGATCTTTGAGAATCGGTTCACCTAGTGGTATCAGTAATCGTAAAACAAAATAGTGGCTGTTTTAATTGCGAAGATTGCATAATTTTGAGTTATTTTTTCCCAACTTCAACGTTTAAGGTGCATGCTTTGAACACTTGATTCAATTTAATGAATGACTGAAGATGAGTACCTACAATTAATGCTCATAAGTGAAACAAGTCAAGGAGGTGGGACAGAGCTCCTAGCAAAAGGGCTTTGTAACCATTCTAGGATTCGAAAAAATTGGCCATGAATCGATGATAACAGTACAGGAGAACAGCCAATGAAAAAAAATTCATCAAACGTGGCCGATATGAGTATGAAATGAACGTTTTCATGGGAGCTTTTCAAAACAGTTGTTAAACTGTCAGTTTTCGCTTCAGTGGGGGCACAGGGGGGAAATACATGAAAAATGTGTTTCCTCCGTCGCGGATGGACATCTGAAATAATTATTAAGGGAGATATTTATGAGTAAAACAATACTAAGAACCTCAGAAGTCGAAATTTGTTCAACTTTGTTAATAATAGTATGATGTTCGAATTTCATATTTTCTCCAATAAAATCGTCTTTGACATGTATCTTGATTTCATTCGATCTGGTGACTGCATTTTGTAAATTGAATACAAAACCCTTCTGACATGAGCGTAGGTCTGTTTATCCAACTTGTTTTTTTTTCATATTTACACGAATTTACAAAATAAATGAATTGTTAAAATTTATAACTCGGGCTTTCCCTTTCATTCAACGTAACCTGGTATAGGACCCGCATCGATGGCAGGCTTCTCCGCTAAAATGGGCTAGCCATCGGGCGCGCTCTTTATTCTTTGTTGTTTAACAGGGGCTCTTACCGGGTAGAGTGGCCTTTCGCTCGCGTGCCTTTTTATGACATAGGGTCATGTTATTTCATTACATAACGCTAGCATAAATCGGTTACATTTGTGTTCCTCATTTGAGGGAGAGAGTCATGCAAATTATGCTTGTATGAGTTTTTCACTCATATGGGAAATACATAGCCAAGTCTACGTTTGGATCTTGATCCGGTTGGAAGGGTGCGAGGCGGCACCGCTTCCATCTGGATGCCACACTTCTATTTGTGGGTTATAAGTCTCGTCGGTAACGACGAAGTTACCTTAAGTCCGTCCGTTTTCTCCAGGCCCAGTTTGTGCTTTGAGTCAGCAATTTTCTTTGACCTCCTTCTCGACTTCGGTCGAACACGCCCCATGACACCGCAATGCTAGCCTGCCAGCGCATTCACGCGTCCCTAGACAAGGCCGATTTCGGCAGGTCTTACGATCCTCTTTCGCCAAGGAAGCAGATCTTTGCTGCAGTCCTTAACGGACAAACCAATATACCTAGTTCACTACAGGCTTACCGATTTTTGTCTTTTTCTTTAAGGTCATACCGCTTTCTTTAACTTGAGTTTTCTTGTGCTTTGTATTTAAGTTCCACCAATAATATGGCCAAATATATTCCCTTTCTTTCAATGGATGCTACTATGTGTATAGTTCCCGTTTTTATAATTGAAGATTCCTTCAATGTTGATTAAGGTCACCAAGGTATTTCCTTTTATGGTAAGGTCTCCCTATACTGATTACTTCAAGTTTTGCTGTCCAAGTCAAATATTCTGATTGGTACGAAGTCTAGTTGGATTATTATTCCAATACACTCAATGAAGACTATTTATGCCCTGATCTTAGAGTTTCTAGATGCACAAAACGTCTGGGCTATCCACTAAATACCTCCCCTATCAACCTGAACATGTAGCCTGGAACTATTTGTCACATTACTTTCAATTAAACTACAACGTCGGGTACCTTCAAGTTAGGCTCACTCCTCTGGCGAAGGAGAGGGAAAATTTGCCAGAGAAATGGTCCTCCATTAACGTCTCCAGTTGATGTGAGGCAAGGTGAGGTGTCTTTTAGGTCTGCACGAACATAATTTACTACATGGTTTCATTTGTCATGTATTGAATAGGTAATTTCAAAGGTCCGTAAAGGACAGCAGCGATGGTCTGCTGCTTCGGCAGAGGAAGAGGTAGATATCCACCGAGAATGCCCTTGTCATTCCCCCAGGACAAGGACCCACTACAACAGAATTTCGCATTTACGAATTCTTGGGTCTCAAAAGAAAGGCGACCGAAGTCGCAAAATTGTAGGCAACTACAAAGAGGGCAAATGACTTGTTCAGAGAACAAGTTGAACATGTAAAAATGGACGGACTTAGGGTAACCTCGTCGTTACTCGATGAGGCTCATGGCCCACAAATAAGAGTGGGACAACCGGCTGGTGATGGTGCCCCCTCGCACCCGCCCAACCGGATCAAGATCCATAGATGTTGCTGCGGCCAAGTATTTCCCTTCTGAGTGGAAAACTCATACAACATATCTTGTATGAGCCTTCCCATCAGAGGAGAAATACCCCGGTGACCAATTTATGTCATAGAGTTATGCAATCGCATCACATAACCCTATGCCATAAAAAGGCACCTTGCTCGGGGCCACTCAACCCGGGATAGTACCTGAAACAAAAAGGTTGTTATGTGCCCGATGGCTGGCTCATGTCTGGCGGTGAGAGCCTTCTATCGTACTGGGTCCTATACCCGGTCAGAACCGAAGGAAAGGAAAGACCGATTTTAGTTAAAGTTTAGCACCTCATTGTATTTCCCGACAATTCATTTAACAGACTTAAGTATTTTACAGTTTAATAGAAACATAAGAAACCCATTTAAAGTTTTATAGAAACATAATCAATCGTTTGCTTCAGTAGGTTTTCAAAAAAAAGGCCACGTTAGCTTCTTGGCCAAGGAGCTAGCGCGGGTAGAGCAACAAGAGATAACTTCGTTGTTATTGTTGTTTTTAAATCTTTTTTTTCTTTCTTGTTGGGAATGTTCTTTTCTTTAAACATGAAATACAAAAAATCACGAAAAAAATAAAAATCATGCTCTTCTAATAAACAAAAGTCTATCCGTTCACGGAGAAGTCTATATAATTAAAAAGACCAGTAGAATATTAAGTATATGCCGTTGTAAAACGCAAAGAAATATTGTCCAAAATTGTATGTTTATGTTTCAATTTCCTCTTGATTTTATTGTTAGTAGGGTGTGATCGATTGGCAATATATTTATTTTTTTATTGTTAACTATTCAAAAAAATAAATCTTCACGTCTTTGGGACTTTGCTGAATATCACCAAAAGGCCCAGAGTTCAACCTAATGCATGCCCGGGTCACGGTCACATGTGTTACGATTTATGTGGTTTGGTTACATTTTATAAATTATATTATACATCTGATATATTCCCGTAAAGATGTAAAACTTTTTCCTCTTATTTCTTGCTTTCATACGGTTTACTATCGCTTCTGCATTTGTAGCTTTGTGTTTCATTTTGTTTTAATTATACATTAAATTGTCTGTTCATTCTACAAATTAGATCAAGTTCAAAAAGGAGGCACTTGCAAATCATCTTTTTTTACTTTTTATGTCACTGTGCGCTTTTGGGCGCGATCCACATTTCAAGACGCGACGGGACACCGTTTTCCAGGAGGTCCGACACTTGTGAAATATGAATTGGAAATAATTACTGGCGAAAAACTTCCGCGGAACTAAACTCTGAACACGTTTTCTTGTGGTGGAAATTCTCTGACTTGTAATTTGTGTGGAGCAAAAGCAAAACCACTCGCGCGAATCTGTCAGAGGTCCTCGATTCACTTCAAAATGCTACGGAAAGTCAAAATCGACTGACTTCTACAAGTCGCAAAAAAATGAAAATTTGTTTGACTGTTCTTTGTCTTGAGGTCAAATAGATTTGCAAAGGTATCAACGGTACTCAGTAAGCTGAAAGTAATCCAATCCGAATACAAAATAAAAGTCTTAGGAGCACTGATAAAGACATGCAATTAAGATTACACAAGTAATAGTAACTTATCCACTTTCCAAGGATGTCCTACAGCAAGCAAAATCGAATTAACAGCGATCACACCCCACTCAGCGTTGAAAGCGCGACTATGACTACGATGCATTCCTTCGTGTCTCCATTTACGTCAAGGCATCCTGAATTTGAAGAGCTTTAAGTGCTGCCTACTCAATCGCTTCTACTTCGATATTCCTGTCTTAATCGCAGCAACTACAGTACAGCACTCCTAATGAGCAGAGTCCATCGTCACCTGGACAATAATTGTGTTGAAACGGAAACGAAAAAAACGGTCTGAATTCTTAACTTTGGCTGATGAGTATGCAATTCTGCATTCACCAATGAGCCAGAGAACTCCACGACCAATTGTCCTCTCGCAATCGCGCTCACAAGCGCTCGGCACTGAATCTTGGCTGCTTTTTGGGTGGTTTTCGTTCTCTTATGAAGACGCCCGAAGACATAAGTTCTTCGTTGTCAATTTACACTGACTTTTGGCTGCTTCCGTTCCAGCGCCACCTCTCCTTGCGCTACGCCCGCCGCTCTATCACGCTAGCGCATGACACTTTTTCCGTAATCACTCTTCCGACAACTTTTCAGTCATACACTCTGTAATGCGAGAGAAAAAAGATGATGAAAAAATTTCCTCGCACACAGATTTTCGCGTTTTTCCTATCATACGGAAGAAGCCAGGTTATGGAATCAAGATCGAGGCGGCATCCGTTGGCAACCACACCCACCTCCTTCACTGTCGCCAACCTCGTAAATACGTTGAGGAACATCGAAACGTGTCAGCCTTGGCGCAGCTGTAAACATAAACCACTGCACTCCTTTCTTTTCGATGCAAGCCTCGAATTAGTTTGCATATGGTATTTTTTATATGTGTAGGTGCGCACAATTAACGAGTATAAACGGAAATTTTGGACGAATAAAACGAATTGCTTCTTGGTGGTTGTTTGTGTTTTTAACTAATATTATTATCATACAGTTTTATTGATAAATCCGAATTCATTTTCAACGTAAAAAAACACTAATGAATGATACGTAATAATATATCGCAGTTTTTCTTTGATAGCACGTTGATTTGAAACGAAATTGGTATGCAAGGTGTTTGTTAGTTCATGATTATTTTAAAGAGGACATTAGATATTAAGAAAAATTTTCTAAACTGAATAACCATTAGTGTCTACTTGTCGCCGCCTATAGCAATATGCGTTTAATCGAATTGTCTTCACTTTTCTAGTAAGAATCTCAATTTTTTTGATCACCATGCTGTAGGGGTGAAGGAGATAGCAAAGTTTTAGAGCAGTTTAATAGGGTAACTGCTCGATTACTACAGTCAACCAATCCAAGCATTTCCCCGATTAGACTATCCAGGGAAAGATCTCCTGTTTTCCTGCAGGGGTCCCGGTGTAATCTTTCCCCTCTTTTGCATACAAAAAATTTGTGTTAAGTATTGCCTACCTCTATTGCCACAAACCTGCAGTCACAGGACCAAGATTTACCAATATTGTGCAAGTGACACTGAACACACTTGTGCCCGCTCAAGAGCCTTTAATAATATCACAGCCCATGGTCCATGATTCATTTACATTTTATTGTTTTCCTGTAAAATAACAATTTTCATATGAATAAACAACAAATCAATAAATTTATTTCTTTGTTAGTTCATTTTTTTCTAGTATTTGCAATATTTCCTGTTGATTTCCTAAAGTCAACTAAGTCTAAATTTCAAATTAATGGATTTTTCAGAACACCATCCCATTTCAAAACTGCATATTTCGTTTCCAATTTTCAATAATTTCACATTTAGTCTATCAAAGAAAACTTTCTATATTTACGACAAACAACAATCAATGCATTGAAATATTCAACAAAAGAGGACATTCAGCTTGTTATTTAGGAAAATCACTCGACAGTTCTTGAAGAAACACATCGGCGAAACAAAAGAAATGCGAAGAGCATTTCGGTTTTAGCCAGCTGTACTTGAAGCAAATTACAAATTTGCCGAGATTTTCCTTAAAATCATTTTTCCCTTGTCGAATCTATTCTGGTGCCCTTTTCTATTTGCTACCCTGGTCTTCAAATGACTGACAACTTTCCAGCATTTCATGCGATAGATGTGTCGTTCTCAGGATGCTCGGCTGTCGTTCAGTGAAGAGATCCAAGGAAGTGTAATCGGTTAACCACTTTGATATAATACGATTGGGGATTGAAGCAGGAAGTCGTCCTGTAATTGAGCAGGACCAGCGGTGGTGTCAAGATGTGATCGGGGTCATGTGGTTGAATTAATTGCTAAGTACAACTCCTTCCTAGAACGATTCACTAGCATGGATGGAAATTTTAACCCGAAAAGTAGAAAAGACGAAGTGAAGACAGAGATGAAAATCATCTCAAAGTAATGTCGAAACATAGCAAGTGGATGACATGACGAGCTGAGAAACTTCTTCCTAGTGTAGGTGGATTGACGCTCGTGTGCATCATCAGACATGTAAATCTCTGAAATTAATTTAACATTTATAATGTACTCGTAGTGTATTCAGCATTTCAAATGTGTGGGTTGTACCATTAATGGTACGTTTCTTGTTGAAGCATCCTGCGCTTACTTATTATGAATTTGGTGTATACCGGTGAAGAGAAATGCAGGAAATTTCGTTTCATGCACTCAATTAGATTCAAGCAAAATGGACTGCGTACAAATGAAACCATTATTCAATTTACTTTAATTGGCTGCCTTAACACAATACACCCAAAACACTACACTCCGCCCGAATATGAATATTTACGAATCCCTTGAAACTTGGATCCGCCGTTTAGGTCGTGAACTAATTATATCGCATTTCTAGCTCCAATAATTGCTTCCACTACTTCATCATCAAGGATATCTCAACACGGTCCATGGCAAATTTGCCGCTACCAACTTTCATCCAATTACTTTTTGGGATAAGATACGTGACTGCTGATGGTTTCATCTTGGAGGGAGTGCCATATGAGCATTCGAGTCCATGGAGACAGAAAATTCCTGTTATTAGTCACGATTCAATATTCATTAGAGATGTTACCCAATCTACTGAAAATTTTGCTGCAGGGGCGCAAATAGGACTAACGTTTCGTGCCTACCAGCCCCGGGGAAAAATGGCTCTAATTGGAGAAAACTGCGAATATCAGAAAGGCTTAATAATCATTAGGTCTCGTAATCTCAATGATAATAACAGTTTCATAATTCATTTTGGAAAGTTGTTGCCTTATTTTTTTTGATTACTGTAAATAGCAACTACGTGGCGCGTTCTCACGATTTCAGGATGCTGTAGCATGAAGTACATACTGTACAAAATCTGATGGTTCCCACTTCCAATTTCTTTTCCTCCTTTCTGAGAGCAGGAGGAAAAATTGCAAATATGTAAGATTGTCACTTTTCTTAGTGTGCATTCCCAGTGTGCCTGAATCAGAATACTATATTGTCCGCATTCTACCAGAAACTTGCCAAATAATAGCTGAAACAGCTATCTTATTCGAAGGATAATGTAACAAAGCAGTAGTTCCGTTCGGTGATATATGACAGACGGGACCATTCCTTGCTGCCTCGATGTCATATGATGAAGAAACGGAAGTGACAAGTACACTTTGATATGTCCGCTGGAATTTTGGAATTATACCTTGGGGACTACAGGATAGCAGTCCGGTAGAAGCTACTATATATTGAGAATGACTAGTCCTGGCCACTTGTGATTCAGTTACGTTCACTATTGGTTTGCATAAATGTATTTGTTATTCGAGTATTCGGTGACTAGAGTAAAATACAATGCGGAATCATTGAATCCTGACGTCCATCCTGAGATAAATTTTACTGAATCTTATCTTGTAGTCCCAGGTTAAGGTGTCAAAGCTGAGGCAGCATGAATAAAGTTATTACTCGTAGTTCCAGCAAATATGGATTCATTTAAATGTAATTTATATTCCATTGTGGAAATTCGTACAGATTTTCTGGGTTTTGGTTGAGGAAAATTTATGTATTGTAGTTTGATAAGTATGAAGGTTCAAAAGGATTAAGACCATGATTGTATTTGAATTGCTCTGGCAGACTCAAAAATGGCTTATAAGCTTTGAATATCTGCAGGTAATCCTATGTTATTAATCATTCAAAGATTTGAGGAATGGCAGTTAATTTAGTGGGTGCACAACTTAATAACCTGGTTTTTTTTAGCGAAACATGAAGCTTCATTGTGGAAAAATCTTACAATATATTTTATTCAAAGTATTTTCCATCGGAAGCTACAACATTTCTCCATCTTACAGGCAATTTATGAACTCCATCCCAAAAAAATTGCGCCGGCTTGGCGGCCAAAAACGAATCTATCTGATTTCGGATGCCTTGCTCTGAAGTGAAGCGTATTCCGGTGAGGGCGTTTTGCATCGAGCGCAATAAATGAAAGTCAGACGGAGCAAAGTCCGGACTATAAGGCGGGTGGGCCAAAACTTCCCATCCCCCTTTTTCCAAATAGTTTTTCACGGGTCTTACAACATGCGGCCGAGCGTTGTCATGATGAAAAATTACAGCCTCGTGTCTGGTCGTATATTCCGGGCGTTTTTCGATGATGGCACGCTTCAAAGGTATTAATTGTGTTTGGTACAGGTTACGTGTGATTGTTTGACCCAATTTCAACAACTCATAATATAACGGCCCCTTCTGATCCCACCAAATACCAGCATAACCATGGCGCCATGAATACTTGGCTTTGCCGTTGATTTGGCTGGTTGGCCGGGCTTCACGTATGACTTTTTGCACTTGAAATTATCATAATAGGTACATTGTTCATCCCCAATCACGATCCCATGCAAAAATAATTTCTTTTTATGGCTCTCAAGCAGCATTTCAGATATACAGAAGCGCCGTTCAACGTCTCTCGGCTTCAACTCACAGGGGACCCAATTACCTTGCTTCTGAATGTATCCGGCGGAAATGGCTTGCTGAGTCATTCCGAACGATTTGGCAAGTTTGTCTTGCGTTTGATACGAATCTTCATCGAGTAGCCTCTCCGATTCTTCGTCTTTAAAATTGTTGGCTGTCCTGGGCGTTCTTTGTCTTTGATGTCAAAATCGTCCCTTTTGAAGCGTTGAAACCATTCAAAACACTGTATTTTCGCTGAAACTCCCTCGCCATAAACTCCTACAAGCTAGCAATGACTTTCTGCAGTAGTTTTCTTTGCAAAAAAATGACCCAATAGAACCTCCCGCAAATGCTGTCTTTTTCTCCAATTTTCGAAGTTATTCATCATGAAAAATAATAATGATGCACACAAGATAAAATGGTTTTGTTGACTGATTTTGATAGCTGTCAAATGTACCTTCAAAATGACATACATATAAAGTTCGAGCTTTCACGATATTTATTAGCACGGAAATCTTGCGTCAAATTCCGGTTATTAAGTTGTACACCCAATAATTTTTTATCAAATTTACAATATATCGAAAAAGCAACGAAAAAAGACAATTAAGTAAGTAGTAAGTTAGTAATATATTTACTTATACTTTCATTCTGTACAGTTTGGGATCTTATTTCAGGGGTCCTGAATACAATTCAATACATCCTTCAGTCAAGTTTAAGCATAGCCATTAATATTTCGTTAAAACAAGTTGAGTAGATAGATCTACGCTCATGTCAGAAGGGCTTTGTACCCAACATCTCTGAAATGCAGTCACCAGCACCAGAAATATGTCAAAGAGATGTGCACGTCTAAAAGAAAATCCATTGGTTTTTCTATTTTCAACGGTCGCCATTTTGTTCCAAATCAACAAAAATCACTCAACTCATGAATTCCCAAAAATATGAATGTTATTGACGTTATTTGAAAATTGCAAGAAGATCAAATCAAAACTGCTGTGACTGATTTGATGGAAAGTCCATTAAATACTAAAATCATGTGTTATTGTTGTTGTAATTGGAGAAATTTCAATGGCTATAACTTCCGTGTATATCATTCGATTTTCATCAAACTTACAAAATTCAAAGACCTTTTAAAAATATCGTATTTCGTTTAGTTTAAGGGTATCTATACGATTTTATTGGGGAAAATGTGAAATTCGAAAGTCATACTATTATTAACCAAGTTGAGCGAATTTTGCCTTCTAAGAGATTTGTTTTTGTTGTACTCATAAACACCTATCTCCATATTTTTTTCAGATTTTTCGGATCACTGATGTCCAATCGCGAAGGGGGACCACAAATTTTTCGTGTATTTTCCCCCTCTGTGCGCCCTTTAAAGTAAAAAGTGTCAAATTAAGACATGTTTTGAAAAGCTCTCATCAAGACCTTTCATTTGACACCCATATCGGCTACCTCTGATGAGCTTTTTTTCGGGGGCCAACCCCCTAGATGGGGAGACCCCCCTTAAATACCCCATAAATTTTTTTTGTAGTTGAACTTTGAAGAGAGCACCAGCTACACCTGCATGCAAAATTTGATGTTTCTAGCTTAAGCACAGGGTGCGTACTGCATTTGAGGACAACTTGAGAGTAAAATTAATTAGCTTTTATTTTTAACAAAATTTAATGAAGTTTCAGGAATTTTTTATCCAACGTTAACTTAATATATGGCTATAAAGTTATTCAATGAAATCGCCATTAGCAGCAATGACCTCTTCGATCCGGGTCCGGAAACGAGTACATGCCCGAATCAAATGCTTCTTGTTTATATTCACCATAACGGCATTAATAGCATTCTTCAGCGAAAAAGTGGTCTTATGAGGACACTTATTGGTCTCACGCTCAACTTCGCCCCATACGAAATAATCCAAAGGATTAAGGTTTGGGGAGCATGGAAATTTTTGGCCATCCAATCTAGTGTCGCCATCGCTTTATGAGAAGGAGCAGAGTCTTGTTGAAAAATGTTTGATCTGCCTCCGCATACATTGTCTATCCAGGGTTTCATTACCGTCTCCAAAACCTCGATGTATGCAGCAGAGCTCACTCGAAGCCCTTGAGTAAAAAAGTGTGGTGGCATAACATGTCCTTCGTTGCTGACAGTACCTAAAGCTATAACAGTGGCTGGATATTTTGTGTGCATAACAGCAGGAACCTCCGTAGGATTTGAACGTAGCCATCTGTCATTTCTGCAATTGGTCTTTTGATCTTGGTCAAAAATTTTTTCGTCGGAAGAAAACCATAACATTTTGGGCGCCTCAGGGTGTTTGATTTTGTTTAAAAGACGTTTTGATTGGAGAACTCTCCGTTCTCGTGTTTGTTCCGACATGGACTGTCCTCTGCACATCACGTAAGACTTATGCCAAAGGTCTTCGTGGACAACTCTACGAATAAGGCGCTCAGGAACATGAAGCCCACTCGCAAGGACCTTCATTGATTTTGAAGGGTCCTCATCTATGATTGCTTGCACTTGCTCTAAAAATTCTGCAGATCGGACAGTGTCAGAACGTTGTTTGTGCTTTTTGCGCTTTGCAACCGGTTCTGTATCGCCTCCTGATACTTCCAATTCAAGGCGAACCTTATGCACGAATGAACGGGTGCAATTAAGAAAATTAGAGATTTCTAAATTTGTATGGTTCGCACATATAGCGACGATGACAGCATGTCTCTTCATTTCTTGGGTGATGTTGTAGTCCGCCATTTCTTATCTGAAAAGGAAAACAAAATAAAAAAAATTCGCGAAGTTATAGTCACATTTATGCATGTCCTCAAATACCGTACGTACCCTGTAATATACGAGAAAAAGTGCTGTGACACACGGACAGCCGGACGGACAGACAGGACAGAAGGGATTTGTAAAATTACTTTCAAAACCCCTTAAAAATAGTTTATTAATCTGAAGGAAAAATTTTAATAAAAAAGCCTTACTTGAATCTATAACTAACTTATCCTATCCTTAAAAACTAACTTAAGCTACCCTAGCTGAAATGTGCTAACTAGACTAGGAACGCATGATAGCTAAGCACTATTTCTACTCGAGAGAGATGCACTTAGGGGGTTGCATGAAATAGCTGATCGGGCTTTCAAGTTTTAAACATTTATTCTGCATGACTTGAAGCTTTTTTTTCAGTTAGTTTCTACATGAGTTCCATGCAGGAGCTCCATATAGCATAGTGGGTTGAATAACTATTTTGTACAAATGAATTTTGTTTTTAGTTTTAAGAGTGATTTGCGATTTAGTAGAGGATACAAGGTTAATTTTGCCATTGAAACCTTAGTACAAGTGTGTTCAATGTCGTCTTTCAACGTTAATTTTTTGTCAAATAGAAGTCCCAGATAAGAGGTTTCCTTTGTCCAATATATTGCTTGTCCCAAAAAACTTAAACTTCGGTTGGAAAGCAAACAAGGCTGACTTTTCGTAGTCAAATATAGGGCCTTTTGTTTTGGACGGATTAATTTTAATTTTCCAATTGTGCAAATATTGGTACAGGCTATCCAATATGTTTTCCATCTTTTTTATTATTTATATGCGGTCTGCTGATTCTTTATAAAAGCAGATGTCATCTGCGAACGTGGCCATCTTACAGTTGGTAGGCGTAGGCATGTAGTGGGTTAAAATATCAAAAAGCAGTGGGCTGAGGCTAGAACCTTGAAAAACTCCTACTGTTACATGCCGCTTTCTGGAATGAGTCTCCCTCATTTTAACTGAAAACTTCTTATCCTTTCAGAAAAACTGGGTGATATTAATTAGTTATGGCGGGAATTTTAGGTCAATTATTTTGAATAGAAGTCCATCATGCCAAACAGTATCAAACGCTTTTTAGGTAAATTTCTCGAGAGAAATTTACCTATTGCGGAGAGCATCATATATATATATATATATATATATATATATATATATATATATATATATATATATATATATATATATATATATATATATATATATATATATATATATATATATATATATATATATATATATATATATATATATATATATATATATATATATATATATATATATATATATATATATATATATATATATATATATATATATATATATATATATATATGGGATATAACGAAATTTGTGACCACGATAGAGGTCGCAATTTTGCTTCGATTTTCACCAAATTTTCAGGAAAGGTGTATTGAGTATCTCGCAGTTTCGTACGTTACCTATTGCGGAGAGCATCATATATATATATATATATATATATATATATATATATATATATATATATATATATATATATATATATATATATATGGGATATAACGAAATTTGTGACCACGATAGAGGTCGCAATTTTGCTTCGATTTTCACCAAATTTTCAGGAAAGGTGTATTGAGTAATTATCTCGGTTAAGTTCGTGAACCAGCTATATCGGCCGGGCAAAAACGAAATGGCGGCCGTTTTAGACGAAAAATCGTGATTTCTGTTCTGACCAAAGTATAGCTCCGATTTGGATGAAATTTGGTACAAAGGTTTATTGCTGTATGTGATGAATCTCACAATAAAAAATCCAAAGTCGGTGCGGCAGAAACAAAATGGCGGCCGCTCAAAGGTCGAAAAACGTGCAAAATTTTGTTGTTGTAATAGTGGTCAAAGCTTTCAACAGATTTTTATGAAATTTGATAACTTGATAGAAATTATAAGTATCTAAAGAATTACGTGAAAAAATTGGAGGTCAGGTTGCAAAAAATAATCCAAAATAAAATGCATGCATTCAAAATGGCGGCCCCCAAAGGTCAGAAGGCAAGCGCAATTCGCTATTTTAGTGCCAACTGAAATAATGAATATTTTTCATGATAACGTTTTAAATGACTTTACTTGATAGAATTTATAAACCAGACCATTTTTAAGATATTGTAAAATCTTTTAAACAATCCCCTAAAAAAATTATAAAATCGCGACTTGTCTGTCTTTCCGTCCGTTTGTTCGTGCGTCAAAACAAGTTTTCTCGCAAACCACATGAGCTAGAATGAGGAAATTTTCTACATAGGTCAAAAGTGGTGCCTCTTGAACTTTGCAGTGCAAGAAAATATTTTAAGGTATTTTAAGGGGGGTGGCATACAATTTTTTTTATTTCTGTAGCAGCCAAGATTCTCAACAGATTCCGTTGAAACTTGAAATTATAAGTTATTAACGCAAGTTAATTTAATTTAATTATGCAAATCGAATGACAAATGAAAAAGTCGAAAATTTACAGCTTAATATTTTTAGCAGCCAATTTCAATAAAAATTGAAATGACGGCCCTCATAGTTCAGAAAAAAATTGAAAATGTATATATTAATAGCAACGCAAGTGCTGATTAAACTTTCATGGAAATCTTTTGAAATTAACTATTCGAGCTATTTAAGCCTTTGTGTGGTTACCACTGTGAACTGTGTAAACAGCAAATGCGAGAAGGGCGAAACCGGTATTTATATGTTTAAAACAATTTATGATCCGCCGATTTTCAATATGTAATCCATACGTATGCAACTCAATTTAATTAGCAAAATATTTGCGCCCCGATAAAAGGTCTCTAAGAACGAACGTGGCCAGATTTTTTTTATGTTAATAAATACCCATGTGGTACTACGAAAATTGCAGAAAGAAGTTGAGTAGTAGGCAAGCCAAATTTTTTTTCGAAGCTTTATGCTACATACGAGAAATTTACCTTTCCGGCTGGTGCTGCCAACGGGGATTTTTAATGTCAAGGGAAACAATTCCTACGAAGAGTTTTTGTCTAAGTGCCCGATGTACATCTTGTGTGACACGACAGAGCTGTGGTTTGGTCAAATGTTTATACCTGAAGCCAAACTGGAAGTTTTGTATTATGTTGTTCACTTCAACAAATTCATTAATCAGCTTCAGTATTGTTTTTTCGTACAGTCTGCCTATGGGTAGTAATAAGCTAATTGGTCTTTAACTTATAGGGAGTAGTTGATTCTTGCCTGGTTTGTGAATAGGGATTACCATCGCTTGTTTCCGTGGCGAAGGAAAGTAGCTAGTGATAAGACAGGCATTAAAAATGTAGTATATTAACTCAAACGCTTTTTTAGGCAAGTTTTCCAGAGCAAGGCACATTGCATTGACAATATACCAAAATCAATGCCAGGTACCTTGATGTTCTACAGCTTCTTTAGAATTTTTATTAATTCGGTTGGTGCAACCATCGCTGAGTACAATGTCCAAAGTTGAACCAACTCCTCGATGAGAGTAATATGTTGGCTTGCTTGATGAATATACAAAGATGCTATGTTCAGTCATTAGGCTATAAAGAGCTCGGCCTGTCTTGTTCGAACGCACACAGTTCCATTGCTGATGGAAAGCATTCAAGTCACCGCAAAGGAAATGTATATCGTTGTTAATAATAAACCTTTTTAGATCTCTTTTGAATTGTTCTAGTTTTTCATTGGTTATCTTATTGCCTGGAAAATAGACATAATAAACTTTTACATTTATGTGTTAAATCGGAACACCAGTGCATTCGATTACAGCTGAATCAAAAGCAGGTCAAATGCGATATTTGAGAGGTTTCTTCATGGCATGTGCCACGCCAACTCCGATTTTTCCTGTCCTATCTTTTCTATAAATTGCATAATGGGTCAAGCATGGGTCGAGACGATAGATTCAGAGGTGGTGGATACGGAGGTGGTAGATGTGGTGATTGCTCTAATTGCTGCCGCATTTGTCCCATGCTGGCAGCCAATGCCTACATGGCGTCTAGCAGTTGGGACATTTTGTCTTTAGTTGGATCTGAAAAAAAACTAGTTTTAAATTAAAGCAAAATGTGGACGTTAGTGGTGAACTATAAAAACACACCTGACATCAAAATATAAACAGATAAATTAAAACAACAAAATCAATACATATTACCGATTTTAAAAAAAAATTAAGATAAATAAATATGATAAACTAAGTAAAAGAAATAAGATTTAAATTTAAATTGAAATCAAATACGATAACTCAAAAATCAAGAAGATTAATAATATCAATACCTTACTCAGTCTTTTCACTTCATTTTCCCTTCCCAAGCAAGTACACCAATGGAGCGCTCTTCCTCTGCTTTACAGGGACTACTCTCTTCCAGCACCATAAGGATCAGGGTTCAGAAGTGCTCTTTCGTACGAAAGTTTTTGACCAGGTACAATACCTGCCCAGGATGAATTCTGACCCGGAAGCAGCGCGTGTCTTATCATGGATAGTCACGAACTAGCTAAGCAGCCAATCACGTGAAATCAAAATCCATGTACTGGAAGACACTTAGGTACCGGTTGGTTTGGGGTGCAGATCAGAATTCGCCGCAAAAATGATATTGGGATAGTAACTTCCGAATACACATAAGGACTCTAATACCATTTGGCCTTACTAGTGATACAATGGTGCTGAATCACCAAATATAATTCAGAAGCAAGTCCAAACAATATTGATGTCCGAGGACAACACACGTCCGGGAGTTATTAAGTTGCAGGGGCACGATTAGTGCAATATCCCATAGTGGTTACCTAGCCGCCAAAAATCGGGACACCTTGTAGGGACACCTTAAGACGATGGACTGTCTCGTGCTCACGACTGACGATACGGCCGGGCATTTCGGGCCCCACTTTGGGCGCCATTTTGTAGTGAAAGTTATAAGTAAATGTCCGAAGAGGTTCGCAGCGATGGCCTGCTGCCTCGGCGGAAGAGGATGGTGAGATCCGCCTAGATTGGCCTTGTCTGGAGACACGTGAATGCGCTGGCAGGCTAGCGTTGCGGTGTCGTGGGGCGAGTTCTTTCCCTCAGCACAAGGACCCACAGCAAAACAATTTCGCATTCACGAATTCCTGGGTTACAAAAAAAGTCGACCGAAGTCGAAAAAAGGAGGTAAACAACTAAGGGTTGAAGATTGCAGTCGAAAAAGGACAAACTGGACCTGGAGAAGACATACGGACTTAAGGGAACTTCGTCGTTATTCGACGATTCTTATGGCCCACAAATAAGAGTGGGGCGTCCAGATGGAGATGGTGCCCCCTCGCACCCTCCTAACCGGATCAAGATTCAAACGTAGACGTAGTCATATATTTCCCATTTGAGAGGAAAACTCATACAAAAGTACTTTGTTTGAATCTTTCCTTCAAATGAGAAGTACAAACGTAACCGATTTATGCTGAAGAGTCATGCAGTGAAATCACATAACCGCTTTATCATAAAAGGGCACGCGAGCAGAAGGCCACTCTACCCGGCAAGAGCGCATGGTAAGCGACAAAACGGTGGAGCGTACCCGATGGCTAGCTCATGCACACAAAAAAATTTTAAATATAAATGGTACCATCGAATTTTTCATTTCATGGACAATTTATTCACGATTTCTAGGATTTTAACTCGAACTTAAAAACAATATTTATCGGAATTCTTTTGAGACGTAAAATCTGGTGAATTGGTTGTAAAAACTTCTAATAAATTAAACTATATTACTGGAAGAATGCTAATATGAAATTTTTTAAACGTTATTAGATAAAACAGTTTAAAACGTCATGAAAAATTAAAATTATTTAGGGATTAAAGCCTTTTCACATATGTACAATTGCCGCACAAAAAATTTAAAACCCACACTGAATACGTTTGAACTTAATTTCGTTTTGAATATAAAATAATAATTAGCTACTGACTTAAGTTGTAACTAAAGTACACCTAATAGTAATTCACGTGATTGGATCATTAAATGAAGTCGGTTGCTTTTCTACTCATTTGTTTTTATAAAACAATACTTATTGATTATCCACTTAATACTTACAACAAGTATCACTTTTTGTTTTATCCTTTTCTTCTTAAGTCTTTTTTGTTTTCTTATACGTTTACTCTTAAAATTTAGTCCATCGAAGTTCGGTGTGAAGTCTAGCACCACGAGAGGAATTGTCACCGCGCTACCGTATGATTTAGAGAATTAACGAAGCCACTACCCAGGATACTGTGGCGACTTAAAACGTCCCAACGTCAGCGCACGCTTCATGGCGCAAACAGCCAGAATTTTTACTTCCAAAATACGATAAATATGTTCGTTGGGGTTAATGTGTCAGAAGAATTATCGCAATCAAATGCATAAATTTTCTGCTAGCACATACGTGGGGTCAAGCTCAACTCGCGACACAACTCAAGTCACGCCAAGATTTTGAGTCCGCAATCCCAGTTAGTAAAGTGGCGCTAAGCCGTCGTTGAAAGAGCCACTTAGAAACCGTCTTAGATGTAAAATTATATTTCTTGCACTGAGACTGAAGTGTGGCGTCAACTATTACGTCCGCAATTCCCACCAAACCAACTCAAACAATGTCTGTCTATGGGGCACACAGTTTATTCTTGCGAAATCAAGTTGACATTCAACTTGAAATTGTCTACTTTAGCTTTGCACTGCAAATTATTTGCACTTTGATAAACTGACCAATCACAGTAAAACAAACTTATATTTTGATCGAACGGCAATGGTCGTAAATGTCGTCTGCCACCCACGAACTCCGCCAATTTAACAATTATGGTCCGTAAACTGTTGTCTTGCGGAGGATTAGACAGATCTATGTTATTGAACTAGCTTTTAACCCCTCAAATATTCAAGTATAGTTTAACGTAGTACGCAAAAATAAAATAATAGAACGCCTGCATTTATTGAAAAATGAATTCATGCACAGTAAAACGTTCACGCACGACAGGCATTCTCCATCGCGGTGCAGTCACCTAACGCTGATATCCAATAGTCATGAAGCAAGCAATCCTTTGGTCCTGAGGCTGGGTAGCTTTAAACATGCTCAATCTGAATTACATCTTGGAATGATATCGTCTTTTCTTTCAAATGGTCTCCTTATCGAGTTTTTAAATATTCACCGAGTACAAAAAAATCAAAATCTACCTTATTATGGTCAATATTTTCTTTCATGATTGTGCTGACTAAGGTATTCAGCTCATGAGTACCAACATTTGCCCCTATTGAGTAAGGAGGTTCTGGGACGGCATCTCTTCAGCTACAATTGTATGACAGTTGCTGCTTTCTATTGCATGAATTCCATTTGTGGAAGGCTTAATATGGCTGTCTTGTCACTCGAGTTAATATTTTTTGTTGTTTTTACAACAGAAAAATAAAAAATTATATGTAACTTGCCCCTAAATACCTGGCAATAATCACCACTGCTGTCCAAGCCTTTGATGTGAGATCGGCGCTGGTGATCTATTCGACAGTTACAATCCATGGACGAGAGTTCGCCAGTAGCAGAGAGCTATTGCATGGTTAACCGATGCAATTTACAATATATGAACTGACTCATGCGGCGCATCCATGTCACGGTAATGGATAATTGGACAATAATCACCACCTTGTCCTCTTCTACCACCACTCCCACTGCAAACAAAGAAGCACACAACAGTTATTTTCTCTCGACTAAGATGGAAGCTTTTCTCCGCCTTAACTCACCTGATGGTTTTCTTTAGTTTCTGGCGTTGATCGAGTTCAATTGGTGAAATTTTCTCCTTCTTTGTAACAAAATCGGAATTGACATTTTCACTTGTTGGGATTGAACGCGGACTCCTTCCTCTTCCCCACTTAAAGGAAGCCACCACGTCCACACTACCACCGACTTATTCGATTATCTTTTTGCGGCCACTCCGATTGACTTACTCCGGATCCGTCAAACTGACTTCGACGTCAATCCATCCGCTCAATTCCATTCCACTCGAAAATCTCGTACATTGGTAAAGTGTACCAGATCAACGTTCCTACACTGTAAAGTTTACGTGGCAGATTTGAATTGTTATAAAAGAAACTAAATTTGACCGAAGTAAAGAAAAATGAAGGGAATTGGAAATATGAATAAAAGTTAAATCTCGTACGAATATAATTAAAGGGAAACATTTAAACTTAATACAAAGGAAAATTGATAAAAAATTACATTTAATAATAATAATACGGAAGAAAAATTATTTTACCAATTATGATTATGATTAGAAATAATTACATTTTTTTTAATTCAAATCTGCCACATAAAATTTTGAGTAGGGGATAGGACGGGTTACGAGCAGTTTGCTTATGTAACTGCTCGGTTAATACAAATGTGCGATTTTGATGCGGTGGTAGATTTTATTGATTTCTACGATCTATGCCATCTATCTAAGTAAAGTGGATCCTTGATAGCAGATCCAAATTTTACAAAGAAGACATTAACACTGTCTAAGAATAAAAGGTAAATGTCACCATGTTGTCTAAATTAACTTAATTGCCCGCTGACAATCAACTAGGTACAATAATAAAAACAGTAATGAACGGAAACTAATATGACATTAGGATGAAGGGTGAAATGAAGAGTAAACGTACAGTATGTGTGTTCCCGTCAACAGCTCGATGACAAGAGAGCAAGACGCATGAGTTTCAATCTTAACTGATTCCAGCACAGACGATTTTTAAGCTTTCTTGAGTTTTAGCGAGACTAAGCAACAGTAATTAGTTTGTCGTGAGCGTCAAAAGAAAGTAAACACCAACTTTTCATCTTTAAATTTTTACATTACAAACCTATTATTGACTTGCGATTAAAAGTATCTCGCAGTTTCGTACGAGGTGACCGATATACTCCTCAGGAGCTGCCACATCAGTCACCTCGGGGCAGCTCGACTGCGGGGGCTCCAGGTGACCACGAACTCATATATATATATATATATATATATATATATATATATATATATATATATATATATATATATATATATATATATATATATATATATATATCTATATATATATATATATATATATATATATATATATATATATATATATATATATATATATATATATATATATATATATATATGCTGCAGCATGGCAAAGTAGTATATCGGTCACCTCGTACGAAACTGCGAGATTTTTAATGGAACCAGCCCATATGCTGGAACCAGCTGAAGTCCATCGAGCGAAAAATGCTATAAGTTGATAGCTAAAGTGCTGGGGTGAAAGAACAATGTAGTTCTTTCACTTAGGACACCAGCATTCCTTAAACAAAATTTCTGATAAAAAGTAATATTAATGAGTTTACTACTAAACCATTTAGAGATTGATTACTATTAAGCATGAAATCAAAACAAGTGGTAACATTGCACAAAACTCACTAAAATGGAAATGCATCAGATTTTACGCGTCAAAAAAAAGTAAACAGTGGTAACACTTACTTCGCTTCTTTTATATTTCAGGGTAGAACCTTAACTTTTGGTAACAAATTTGTGCTGTTCGCGTGCTTTACTTCACTAAATGTCCTTTTAAGTACATTTGTTCTAATTAATATTAAAAATAAAGACGTTAAAGAAAATAATTTCACTATGGGAAAGCAAACATCGCCTGTGCTCGGAAAATTATAATAGACTTAAAAGAAAAAGGTAAATCCTTGCGTGAAATTGGCGAAATCGTGGGCAGAAACTATTGCACAGTAAACAAGTTGGGTAAACAGACCTACGCTCATGTCAGAAGGATTTTGTATTCAATTTTCAAAATGCAGTCACCAGATTCAATAAAGTCAAGAAGCATGTCAATGACGATTTTATTGGAGAGACTATGAAATTCGAAGATCATACTATTATTAACAAAGTTGAACGAATTTCGACTTCTGAGATTTTTGGTATTGTTATACTCATAAATATCTCCCTTGATAATTATTTCAGATGACCATTCGCGAGGGAGGAAACACATTTTTCGTGTATTTCCCCCCTGTGCCCCCACTGAAGCAAAAACTGACAGTTTAAGAACTGTTTTGAAAAGCTCCCATGAAAACTTTCATTTCATATTCATATCAGCTACGTTTGATGAATTTTTTTTCAGGGGCCACTCTGGTGTACTGTTATCATCGATTAAAAGCCAACTTTTTCGAATCCTAGAGTTGTTACAAAACCCTTTTGCTAGGAGCTCTCTCCTGCTTCCTTGACTTGTTTCGCTTATGAGTATTAATTGTAGGTACTCATCTTCAGTCATTCATTAAATTGAATCAAGTGTACAAAGCATGCACCTGAAACGTTGAAATTGGGGCAAAATAACTCAAAATTATTCAATCTTCGCATTAAAAACAGCCACTATTTTGTTTTACAATTACTAATACCACTAGCTGAACCGATTCTCAAATATATGCATGACACCTATCATTCCTGAAATTTTCATGCAAATCCTAGCAAAACTGTAGTGTCTGAGTCGGTAAAACGCGCATGTTGTTCCGTAGCCATATGTTGCCATAGTAATATATGCAGCGCATATTGTTCCATAGTAATACAGGAAAATTCAAACCGCTGTAACTTCGCTAAATATGATTCAATCCTTATGAAACTTGCAGGGTTAATCAACCTTATAAATAGACATCTGCTTACTGAATTTCATTGAATTTAAGGGTACCGTTAAGATTTAATTCAAGAAAACATAAAATCGATAAATCATACGATTACTAACAAAGTTGAGTGAATTGCGACTTCTCTCGTATTTGTTGTTGTTGTACTCATCATGGCCTATATTCTTGATTTTTTTCAGATTTTTCGGATCACAGGTGTCCAATCGCGAGGCGGGGGGACACAAATTTTTCGTGTATTTCCCCTCCCTGTGCGCCCCTCGAAGTAAACTTTGCCAAACTAAGACCTGTTTTGAAAAGTTCTCATCAAGACCTTTCATTTGATATCCATATCGGCTACCTTCAATGAAATTTTTTTTTTCGGGGGGTCACTCCCCTGCATGGGGAGACCTCCCTAAAATACCTTATAAAATTTTTTTGCAGTTGAACTTTGAAGAGAGCACCACTTTACACCTACACACTAAATTTGATGCTTCTAGCTTAAGTAGTTTCCGAGAAAAACTGCTGTGACACACGGACGGACGGACGGACGGACAGACAGACAGACGGACAGACGGACAGACAGGACGCGATTTTAGAAGCGTTTTGTAAAATTATTTTACAAAACCCTAAAAAACAATATTGATAAGCATGCGAAACATCATCTCGTTGAAGATTTACCGAGATCTGGACGCCCAAAGCGGCTTAGTGGTACTGAAGTTAGAGCTGTAGTGAAAGAAGTAAGTGCAGTTAAATTGTCAGAAGACATAACACAGGCATCGGGCAAACCAGTAACTGGGAGTACAGTCAGGAGAGCGCTTCATAAAAATGGTCTACATGGAAGAATACCACGGAAAAAGCCATACATATCCAAGGCGAATCAGATCAAGCGTATGGACTTCGCTAAAAAATACAAAAACGAGGCTCGATCTTTTCGGGAAAACGTATTATAAACAGATGAGAGCAAATTCGAAAATTTTGGCACGAAAAGGCCCCCAAAAATATGGCGTGCTAAGAATGAAGCCTTCAAAGAAAAGTGTGTTACCAACATTGTTAAGCACATTGGCGGTTCAGTTATGGTATGGGGTGTATGGCGACAACTGGTGTTGGTAATCTTGCTTTTGTTGACTCAACAATGGACAAAATGGATTATTTAGCCATTTTGAGGGACAATGTTGCCCCTAGCGTCGAAAAATTAGGCTTGTCTGGAAATTGTATCTTTCAACAGGACAATGATCCAAAGCATACGTCCAAAATTATGAAAGAGTGGCTACTGTACTGGGATCCTAAGACACTTGATCATCCGCCGCAGTCCCCAGATCTTAACCAGATCGAGCATCTGTGGGAACACCTTGACAGAAAAGTGAGACAAAGGGTCATTTCAAGCAAAGCCGACTTGAAGAAGGTTATAAAGGAAGAATGGAGCCAAATCTCTCCCGATGTTACAAAAAAACTTGTCGCGTCGATGCCTAGAAGACTAAATGAGGTGCTTAAGTCCAAAGGAATACAAATGAAATATTGAGAAATTAAAAAAATCGACTTTTTCTATTGAAGTTCTGTTATGTTTTGTTTGCTGTTTCCTTTTTTTTTGACGCGTGAAATTTGGTCAAAGTGCCACACCAAATTGGTCAACGTGGGCTACGAACTGCTACTCCATCCATCATATTCCACAGATTTGGCCCCGTGCGACTTCTTTTTGTTTCCAAACTTGAAAAAGTGACTCGCTGGCCAGAAATTTGAATCAAATGAAATCTGATAAAATTGACACTTCTGAAGATCAAATTTGATTTTAATAAATCGATGATTTCAGCAACGGATAATGTCATGGAATTTTTGAAATTCTGTTTCATCCAATTTCATACCCCTTGTATAACAATATTAGACAAAACATCATTTAATTGTACTGTGGCACTGCTTCCGTAGAAATACAGTTTTATAACACTCCAGCCCATATTCCGCGATATATGGTATACGTTTTAAATAATTTTAGGATCTCTTTTGAATTGATCTTGCTTTCAAAGCAGCATTTTGGGCTATTTGCAGACTATTTCGCAAATAATTCGCCTCATTGCTGAGCACAGCCATTCAGTTAATAATTGCAGGAATTGACGACTAATTTTCAATTATTGGTGTTTTGCAAGTGAAAATACATATATTCATAACAACATTCAAGGACATACTGATAAAAATGGTGGATATTTAGAATGCTTATTCTTAAAAAATGTATTCAGGTAAGACACATCCTTCATACTTGAAACTATCAAGAGATGCCATAAAAAATGTATGGAGACCTATAGTGATAAAAAAGTCCTTCTCGCTGGGGCAATCTCTTTCCAAATCTACTTATTTTCATAGGAATATACACATGTATATCGATAAGTCATGCAAATATTAATAATTGACCCCCATTATTGAAATTTACGTATTAAAGTTTTCAATGTTTTTTTTCTTCACAAAATTTCCACGATAAATTATCGGTAAATCTATAAAAGTCATTTAAAAACTATTGTCACATTTTTTCAACATTGTCACATGTCAAATGCTTTCCAGACTATGGCCCAATCCTTTATCATTCAAACCATTTTTTTCCTGCTAAATTTCGTGAATATTTAAATTGAAAGCTTCGTAAGCATTTCCGTACGATTAAGCCCTCTCCTAAGATTTCAAATGATTCTATCCCTGGAAAACTTCAATTCCTCAGCAAAAATTCCTGGTCCCATCCTTTCAACCTCTTCCTGCCAGTAACACTTGATCCACGCATAAATCTCAAGAAAAAAGAAGTCATTACACATTGTTTAAATCACCACTCGCGTTACAACGGCACTCACTTCCAGTTGATCTATTTATTCACAGCTTTTATATGCAAATGTCCTTCGATGAAAGTTAAAGTAGTCAACAAACAACAGTGACAAGACAACATCCGCCCAAATTTCCTTCCCTTCATTTCACAGTCAATGTCCTTCGCAATCTAAAATGACATTGGCGACAACACATTCAACATCTTTACATTAAGAGATTTTCGTTTCGATGTTTTTTTGCCCGTTGTTGCTGCTGCCACTGCTGTCCGTCGTGGCTTAAAACTTTTTTGTCGGCTCCGCGCTAGAACAGCTATTTATGCTAAACATGTTAGCATTAGTGCGGAAAATCTAATCAGAAAATTTCAATGTAATTTGTATGAAATAAAATGGGAAAATTATGCTATTTAAAAGGACGAATTATGAGTGTGCAAGTAAAAGTTTTTTCCTGAGCTCCTTCCAGCTAATTTTTGTCGGGAGTTCGTTTTTGGGGTGCTGCGATTGGTAAGCGAAACTTTTTCGACAGGCAGTTAAATAAAAATAGAGGAAACTTTTTAATGTTGTTGCCTGTGCCAGATTCCGGGACGCGAGAGAAAAAATCTAGTTGATATGTTCTATTCCGGGAAGTCTACTCGACATGTAGGATTACCAGCAGTGTGTGGGAAACGGAAAAGTTTTTAAGTTGAATTAAAGCAATTCCATTTATTTCAATTCATAACACAGCAGTTTCGTAAGGTTTCATTGTATTGTAAACCTATTCTTTTGGCTGAATCAGTTTTGGAAAGTATGGAATGAGAACCTGATTCATTAAGTATACGAGTATTTATGCAATGTTTTCGGAACGAAAATTAACAATTAATCCTTGAAATTCTCACATTTATTAAATTGTTAGAGAAAGCAAATGGGTTAAAATTCTGGGTTTAATCATGTAACTCTCAAAGGTTTTATTTCAATCAATTCCATTATTGAATGTTTACTTTTCAAAGAAAACCAACGTTTTCCAAAAATTACGTAGCAATCAAATCAAATTGATTTACCCCTGCCTAAAAAAGTACCAGTAAATTTTTTTTATCCATTCCAATAATAACTGACGCAACACAAATCGACATTTACAATACAGGCAATCATCAAGGGAAAAATACGGGTCGAAGGACCCGAAAATTATTGCAAACAAATTCAGAATATTTCGAGGAAGAACATCTAATCGTGTATACATAAAACGTTGTTTTGAAGTTGCTACAAATTGAGAAAGATTTGAACTTTTCAATGCCAATATATTGTCAGCAAGAATATAAATAAATTAATCATTCACTTTTTACCCTTATTTTTCATTCAACCAAATTTATTTTACTTTTCTATAATTCAGTGAATATTTTAATCGGCAGAGTGTGATTTTTCAATTGAATCAAATAGACATCAATTAATATTTAATGCAGCTACTGATTGCTTCCTTGAGAGATTATTATGTATTAAAAGACCTTCAAAAAGGAACCGAAAATAAATCGGTGGAATTGATAACCGTCTTTTCTCTAGAAATCGGTTATAAACATTTTGGAATTGTTGGTTTTAAGCAGATTCTAGTTTCTAGTTAGTCTTGACAGAACCACAACTGGTCCTTATGCTATTTTTGTTGAATTAATTTTACTTTAATTTCATTATCTAAATTGCATCTTCTAGGGTTGAATATTGCGCTGTCAACCTTCACAGTCATTCGTGCGTAGTGATATATCGACTTAGTTTGCGCATGAACTGTAAGCGGTTTATTTTGTGATTTTGATATGATCATTAGGCGATATTATACGCTTCAGCTTGTTGCCGTCTTTAAACAGGTAAATCTAGATTTCTTGGATGAAACGGACGCGACGTCGTCAGGAAGAAAACAAGACGCATGAGTCTTAAAAATTTTCTAACGACCTGGCCGCACGCACTGCAGCAAAAACGTGTACGTACCGATCTGAGGCGCCTCAAAAAATTCACTAAGGCAATCATTCATCTATCAATGCGTTCTTGGTTTCAGGATGAAACCGGTCAGGACATGCATCTCATGTATGTTACTTGTGTTCACTTGTCGACAGCTGACAATAAAATGGACTCAGTAATAAACATACATTCAAAAAATATGTATGGTATACAAAGTGAGCAATGTTGGTTCATGTAGACCTCGAACAGGGTTCAGCCAACCTGAATGTTGAGATAGGTCGCAATCCTGTTTGGGACTATGCTAGGACTGGCCCATTGAACCGATTTGCATACTTGAAGCTTCATTGTTTACTTTTTTGCTCAAAATCGTTGCAAATGAGAGTATTATATGAATTGATTGTTAATTTTTACTGTTAGCTCGGGCAGCTGCACCTACTCTGGATGAAGTTGGTTCCACCATCAAAGCCCAAAAGAATAATAAAGCGCCGGGCATTGATGAGATTCTAGTGCAGCTCATTAAATACGGCGGCATCGGTGTTCAGAAAGCCATCCATAAAATCATCCAGCACATTTGGCAACAGATCATACGCCAAACGAGTGGAGCCAATCAATTATATTCCCTATCCAGAAAAAAAAGGCGACAAGCTACAGTGCAAAAACTAAAGAGGCATATCACTACATTGTATGGAGTACAAAATGTTTTCAAAGATCTTAACGTAGAAAATAAAATCAGCTATACGCCAACAGTATTATTAGGGAGTATCAAGGTGGTTTCAGAGCAGGGAGATTGACAGTAGACCAATTGATCACTGTCAAGTAGGTACTTGAAAAATGCTCGAAGTTCAACGTAGACGTACATCAACTTTTTGTTGAAACTAAGCAAGCCTATGCCAGTATCGATCGTAACGTACTGTACCAAATTATGCTTTGCTTTGGTATCCTAGGCTAATTAGTCCATTTTATCAAAGTGACAATAACGTCGACAAACTCCCAAGACTGCATTAATAACCAATTCACCGATGCCTTTGACGCAAATATTGGACTAAAGCAGGGAGATGGACTGGCCCCATTGCTTTTCAATTTGGCTCTAGAATATGTCATCAGAAAGCTACATGTCGATACGAGACGTACGTTACTATACAAGCCAAGCCAAGTGGTAGCAAATACGTATCAACATTTTGTCACGGTCGTTGACAACTGCCAAAGAACTCTTCCTGAAACTTAACAGCGAAGCAAAACTATTGAGGCTATAAATCAATGAAACTTAAATAAAGCTCATGACGCTCTCGAGGAAAAATACCTCAAACAAAAAAAATATTACACTTAGCAAGTACAATATCAAAAAATGGTGCAAATTTGTGTATATATGCACCAAAATAACGAGAACTGGTAATGAAACAGATGAAATAAGCCGAACAGTACAGCTCGCAAATGAAATATTGTATTAAGTTTTTCGATCTTGAAGACCAGCTGTATACATAGGAAAACAAAGCTTCAAGTATACAAATCGGTGATGAGACCTGTGCTACGCTATGGGTGTGAAACATGGACCCCAACCCAAGCACCCACGAATATATTGAAGTTCTTCGAGCTACAGGCCCTGGGGCAAATGGTTGGAGCGAATCTAGTCAGGAACCAATGGCAAATCGATACAACCATGAGCTGTATGACATTTTTGATGAGCCGTAGGTCTCAACGATTCTAAGGCTGTGAAAGCTGCAATAGGATGGCCACATAAATCGTATGAACCAACAATGGATACCCAAAAAAGTATTCGTTAGAAGAACTAAAAGCCGGAGACCAGTAGAGAAACCGAGGAAACACTGGTCTGGCTTGAACGACGAACTAGTGCAATTTAGCACTTTTGCTCCATTTCTTTCTACGGGTTTCGGTGTACCCAACTGACTTATAGTGAATGAATAACTAGTTTCTGTCAGTCCAATTAGTTACATAGTAATTGATCTGAGGCTAGGGTAGGTGAGTCTTTCATCATTATTGCTTGATCTTAATGGGTTCAGGGTGCTATCAAGGTATTCTATCTTGATGAACAGTTTTAGTGCACGGTCGAGTATATTTATATCAATTGTGCCCAGTGTGAGGTTTTTAATGAATGTCAATGGTCCTAATGTACCAGAGAGTTCTAAAAATTATTCTAAGGGCCATGTTTTACAAAGTTTAAAGTGCTTTTTTCTTGGATTTCTAGGTCTGATAAAAGGCTGTACCGGCATAAAGAAGAGAAAATCTTATATGGGAAGTTTTTTTTTCAATTTCAAGTTTTCTTGAGCTTAAAATGGAGTACAGGGAGGATAAGATACTTAAAGAATATTGTCTCTTGCCCCATGTACGATCAGTCTATTTAAGTTTATTCTCAAATTTTAGTCCTTGGTATTTTGCTGCCCTGTTCCATCGTATTGAATTTGAGTCTAATTGTAATTCAGGAGGTCTTGTCGTGGGTTGATTGTAATGTGTCTTATTAGTGTTAATATTTATCTTCCACCTTTGTAAATGCCCCAATTGAATTTTAATAGAGCTTTGCAAACTAGTGGATATGACTTCTGCTTGTCGAGTTGTGTATTGTATAAAAGTTTGGTCAGTATATAGGGAAATTTGAACGTTGTTGGGCAGACGTGGTAGGTCCGCAGTATAAAGGGTGTACAGTATTGGGGAGAGTGGTGATTTATGTGGAACTCCAGCTTGAATCGGTCGCATATTGAATAGTTTGTCGTCAATTTTGGCTAAAAAACATCTGCTCTGTACAAAAGATTTGATCGTTTTTATCAAAGATAGTGAAAGGGAAAATTCATGTAAAGATTAGCCCTGTATGCCGGACTTTTTCAAAGGCTTTTGCTATGTCGAACATAACAAAACCTATTGACTTTTTGCGATTCATCTCATTTCACTTAAAAGGCATTTTGTTCTTTGGGAATGATTTCCTTGTCCTCAATATATTCGGTCGAACGAGTTAAAAGTGCTTACTCTGTTAGTTTAAAGAGAGGAGACTTATTGACCCGCCAATAATGCGGTGAAGTAAGTTTTTTTTCGGGTTTTGGAAAAGATGCCCTTAAATTCACTGTATTTAAGTAGTTTGCCACGGAAACCCTTCGTACTCTCTCTTGGGGTCGTTAAGATACCGCCCGAGTCAAAGTTGTAAATGTTAAAGTAAAAAAAATTATATAAATACATTAAACAAAAAAGATACTTAAATAAAATGGAGTAATAAAGTAGGGAAATGCATTAAGTGCAGAAACTGAACGGTTAGATTTGAATTCAAAGTCAAATAAAAATGAGGGCGAAGCAAAACTGAGAAGTTCTGGTGGGATGCGATTTTGCAATGAAACCGTTTCTGTTTACCTCGTTGAGTCCGCGTTTACATTTCTCCCGATACAGTGGACACTCGTCAAGGACACGTGGATGTTTTAATGGATAAAGTTATTTTCTCACTCCAATAAAAGGAAGGTTTGTGTACAATAAGTCATTAGCACTCAACTTGATTTAGTGGATAAAGGCTACGTCACGGAGACTATTTATAATGAACTTATGGGATCTGTACCTGGTAGGTGGAATTCTGAAAAAGTACATCCAAAGATTCAGGAGATGCGAGAATTAACAGCAAGTGATATAAACCCAGCACAAGCCACAAAAACATCTGTCCCCATACGATCAGCAATTCTTCATGACGCGTTACAATGGCAAAAATCACAAAATTATTGCTTTTGTTATATGCAACTAAAGAGAATTCGTTACCTCTATCGTAAACTTGTTATGTTGATGACCAAGTCTGAGAGACAAGCTTATAAGAATATAAATTTAATCCAAGAGGAATTGAATGTAGCACATGAAGCTATGCTGGCGGATGAATGTCGCCAATACCTTCGAAAAATATACAATGCATCGCCGGAGCTATTAACAAAAATATTTTCAATCCTTAAAAATGTATCCCCAAGTGCAACATGTCCTGTAGATCGCGTTACTCTACCTGTGAATATATTACGTTCAAAAGTTTTAGCATATCCTCACACAACTGTTTAAAAAAACATCACTGATGCAAGTTCTGTAGTGCATACGATATTACTTAATATAAAAAATACTGCCAAAGAAATTAGTAGTGAATTTAAAGCAGTATAGGAAGGAGCAACAGGTTCTAGATCCTATGAAAAATATGTTAGGCTTGGCAACAACTGCAAACAAATGTTGACAATTTATTGGATTTTGAGTAATCATAAAGCTATAGGACTTAAATCGATTATAGAAAAGAAAGAGATGTTGATTCGCAAACAAATGATGGGTAAACGTGTGAACTTTGCTGCTCGTACTGTTATTACTCCAGATCCAAATTTCAATGTTGAAGAAGTCGGCATTCCTGATCTGTTTGCTAGAAAACTTTCTTATCCGATTCCAGTTACTTCATGGAATATCTCAGAACTACGTAAAATGTTCATGAATGGCCCAGATGTTCATCCTAGGGCAAATCATATCGAAAATGAAAAGAACACAAAATGATAATTTCAGCAAATAATCCAAGCAAACGGGAAAGTATGGCTAAATGGCTTCTTAATTTACCAGAAAATGGAATAAAAACCGTTCATCGACATTTATTGAATGGTGACATACCTTTATTCAATCGACAACTTAGTTTGTATAATGGCACATAAAGCATTGTATAATGGCACATAAAGCACGTATTCTATCTGGTGAGAAGACATTCCGTTTGCACTATTCCAATTGTAAATCCTACAATGTTTATGTTGGTGAACGTTGCGCGAATTGAGATGTAAGAATGACAATTCATGGCACAACCAACAACGGCGAAACCCGATGAAGCGAATGTGGGATATAAGTGCGTAACCGATGAACGCCAGTTGGGGGGTCGCTGATGCCAGCTAGCACCACAATTTAAAGTTGAATTGCCTCGAAGAGAAAAATTAACGACTCGCCGGTTGAAACCGAGCTGATGAGGAACCTGCGGAAAAAGGACGGGTCTCTTTTGGTGGATGAGGATCAACAGTGCGACGAAGAATCAAGAGCGTGTATTCTAATTAGCAGCTCAACGTGGGAATAGGAGATAATTCCGTTAAATTTTCTACAGCGACGTGGAATATTGGCTGTGGAAGTTTGTCAAGTAGTGTGGTGCGCTAGAGAGATAACTTCGCAACGTGACTTAATTTGGGAGGCCGCCAATCAGGAGATTAGACGTAAAGACAGGTATTGTGGGTATATTGTTCATTTGTACTTTAATGAAACGGAAATCATATTTTGCGATTTGTTTTCTGTTTTAAAACGCAGACTTTTTCATATGAGGAAAATTATTTTTGTGTGGATTGCACACTTGGCTTGGGTGTGTTTCAGTGCCCGGAATAAATTTTCAGGGGCTTTTCAGTACATCTTACGTCGGGTGAACACATACCGGCTAAAAAGTGCAAAGTGGTTGTCCCGTTCGATAATAATTGTTCTTTCAACATATTTCCTATCGGAGAGGCGCCGCTAGGTTAGGATAAAAAGTCTTGATTCCAGCTGTGAGAGGAGTGCTCGGCGGCCATGTTTCTTGCTTGGCGGCTACTTGGGAACAAGGGACAAGCGAGTTGCACCTTCTACAACCGTCTGCGACGGGCGAACTGGGTCCAAAGTCTCAAGCCAAAGGATCCTCAACTTAGAGGGTAAATAGTTCTATCAACGGTTCTTATACTCTGAAAGTCCCGATTTTCTTCAATTACAATAAAAACACTCTACCATTTGGGCTTTTCATCGAATCGGACACTACACTTTTGATCAAATGAATGACAAAAATACCTTTGAGATCTCATTCAGTCAATTGTTGTTATTAATGCCATAGCAAAATATCGGCTGGTAAGCATCGAGTAGCAATGGTGTTCGTTTAAAGCGAGTATGTACTTGTTGTAAACGTGTTGAAGTTTTTCTGAAGTTTACTCATTATTGGTGTCAGCATATCATAGATTAAGTACAGAACTCTTCTGACAAAAGTATAGTTCTCTCTTTCCAACTTATTAACGTTGGCAATCTTTTACCATCATTGAATTTATATTCATAAAAAATGTTGGTAGTACTATATGTGGTAAAGCCTCAATTATTTATCTTCACCTTGAAGCTATAATCAATTTGAAGCCCCAAGTAGCATACTGAGTCAAATGATGTCAATGCATATGTCCTATGGAAGTATTTCCAGTGCATCAAATGAATGTAAACATGTCAAAAATGAAGTCGTCTATTAGTGGTAAGTAAAAGATATCGTGTGGGTGTCTTTGAAATCCTCAAGAAGTTTCCGCAATGACTGATAATTGTAGACTTTAATTTCCAGTAAATCATTAAAAAACCAGCAAATAAATGAAAGAGCAGATAATGAAGATCTAAATTCTTGTCTTATTTCAAAATAAACTTTCAATGCAACTTAATCAAAATTAAATCCATGAATCCGCAGTTGAAGACGATATTTTCACATTATATTTTTCAATTTTTTTGATATAATTTTATATTCTATTCTCCTCAAGGCATTCATTGTTCTCCATAAATTTTACAGACATAAAATGCAAACTTCTTGGAAAATTTCAAACCCTTGAAAAGTCATAACAAAGACGCAAAATTTAAACAAAACTGAACTTTAACACGAAAACCTCTAGACAATCGTTTGCATGAAACGCAACGGCTTTCATACATTTTCTCACTCTCTTTTGTCTGAGTTGCTTGTCTTCATCTCACAGTGATGGTGCAACCTTTGTGACCGTAGTCGTTGATGTCTTTGCCCTTTAACTTGGACAATAAAAGCGCAGACGAGCGTCAGAAATTTACGTAGACTGGCGAAATAAATGACACAGTCAAACAATTTATATTTGCTTTAACGATCATGAATTATAGAGCTGTAAGGGTTTGTCCTAACTCTGGCTGCAAAGTCAACCAACCCACTCACCACCCAAGCACATTTTGTGTACACAAATATTTGTCGCCTTTAAGGATATCCGTTTTGCAATAATCCGCCAACGAATAAGAACGAAATCATTTCCAACTGTTTATTTTCTCCGCCTGCAGCTTTCTCAACCGTTTACGTTAATATCCTGAAAAAGTGACATAGGCTGCCTTTTTCGAAGGATAATAAACGTTTGCTTACATAAATTTATGTCGCGTGCAAAACGATATGAGGATGCTTGTCCTTGCAAACATTTTCAGATGAGATTAAGGAACTTCAAACAATGGAAATATTGTACTTCGTTAGTGGGCTCGAAAGATGCCCCGGCGATAAGGTTTTAAGGAAGAATTGAGCAAGTGATTGTCAGACAGGAGATTGCTAAAGTCTTAAAGATAATGTAACAATTCTTGAATTTTAAATTTCCGGCCAAGAGCTGTTTGCCTGTTAGCCCCTGATTTCACCGGTAAGTTAAGCTCAACGTAAGTTACTTTACCGGGAATGTGTCTCCCCGGATGGCCATAAAATATAATCTACAACACTTGTCAGAGAAAATCCGCAAGGAAATAGTTGGTGACCTGGAGTTTGTAGAGTTTGGGTACATGTCGGAGCATAAAAAGTGAAAGTCAGACTACGTGATTTTGTCTATTCTTCTGAGTAAAATGTTATTATAGTTGAAAGCAGTTTATGAAGAAACTCATTTTAATATTAGGGAAAATTCAAAACGGTTCGCTCTTGAAAGAATTAATTCCTTAGACTTGCTTCAATGCACATAAATGGACCGAAATCTAATTTCATTGCCAGAACGGATGTTTCGCCAAATCTAACAATTCCACATAAGCTTGACCGTTGGCAAAGGTTCAGCCGCATTTGCGTTAAAACACACAATAGTAAAAACTTTGGTACTTCGATAATAATTTTCTGAACCACCATAACACTCTACACAATACCCCATTTACAAAACCTCTGAAGCCGATGGGGCTGAAGAGCGAATGGTTCAGTCTTGGCTGACTTGGCATACTCCAGAAGTACTCATTCTCATACATACACACAAATAAATATGCACGTACCAAAATAAAAAAAAAGTCTACCAAGTTAGGAAAGTTTTCAATTGTGGTTTTACGTTTTCGGCTATGTATCGCGTCCCGTTGCTTTTAGTTGTTTCGTCGTGGCCCGAGAAAGTTAGTAAACTTTTATTGCTATATACGATTTCCCTTCATAGCGATTTTAAACATGTTCAAACCATGAGCTTGTTGGTTGTTCTACATAGAAAAGTTCCATGCAAAGTATTGTACATTGTCCGATTCCGTTACTGAAATTGTTTCACGCATTGAGAATTCATTCAGGAGGCGATTCCATTTTTAATTCACCACAAACAAGCAAAAAGTGTTTTCGGCATTTACAGTAAATGTTAGCCTCTAGGGGGCATAAAAATGGTGTTGAGGGTAATGAGACTTTATCCTCCGGTCAAGGAGGAAGAAGGGAGTCACGGATAGTTATAATTTTGTGAATGTATGCATGAAAGTCTTATAAAGCTTTCATGATTGCTAGAGTTTAAAGAGGAGAACTGAAATTTATTTCATGGAAGGGAACCAAAACAACGAAAAAAGAATCAGTATCATTTTTTCGGATGCCTGTTACAAATAAAATTTAAAAGGCTGACCGATGCTCAATCAGCAAAGGGCAGTAAGACTGGATAATTCACAATCGATTATTCAATTGTGCTTTATTACATCAATCATAAATTTTCAAAAAACCTAAAGCATGTTTCAACACATTGAAATAATAACAAGTTGGGTAGACACCCCTAGGGTTTTGCACTCAACTTACAATCACCAGCAACGAATAATATCAAGCAACATGTCAAAGAGTTTTGCTTGTTTAAAAGAAAATCCATTGTTTCTCAATTTTTAACTAACAAAAATCACTGAAATCATGAAATTTCAAAAACATTTATGTCATTAATCTTATCTCAAAAATTTTAAGAAGATCAAATCAAAACTGCAGTGTCTGGTTTGATGGGAAGTCCATAAAATACAAAAATAGTGTGTTATATTTGTTATAATTGGAGAAATTTCAAATGGATATAACTTCCGTAAATATGATATGAATTTCATCAAACTTACACAGTATAAGGACCTTGTGTAAGGTTGGGTTTATAGGCATCCGTAAGGATTTTATTGGAGAAAATGTGAAATTCGAAGATCATACTATTATTAACAAAGTTGAACGAATTTTGACTTCTGTGGTATTTGTTATTGTTGTATTCATAGATATCTCCCTTAACAATTTGTTCAGAGTTTTTAGATCACAGGTGTCCAATCGCGAGAGGGAAACACATTTTCCGTGCCTTCAATGAAGCTAAAACTTTAGTTTAAGAATTGTTTTGAAAAGCTCTCCTATAGACCTTTCATTTGATATTCATATCGGCTACCTTTGAAGAAATTTTTTTCAGTGGCCACTCCCCTGTACTGTAATCATCGATTCATAGCATCAGCATTTTTTTCGAACCCTAGAGTGGTTTCAAAGCCCTTCTGTTAGGAGCTCTCTCCTGCCTCCTCGACATGTTTCATCTATGAGTATTAATTGTAGGTACTCATCTTCAGTTTTTCATCAAATTGAATCGAATGTTAAAAACATGTACCTTAAACGTTGAATTTGGGGAAAAATAACTCAAAATTATTCAATCTTCGCATTTAAAGCAGCCACTATTTTGTTTTACAGTTACTGATGCCACTAGCTGAACCAATTCTCAAAGATATTCTCGAAACCTATCATTCCTGAAACTTTCATGCAAATTCTAGCAAAACTGTTGTGTCTGAGTCAGTAAAAAGCGCATATTGTTCCATAGCCATATGTTTCCATAGTAATACAGCGCATATTGCTCCATAGTAATGCAGGAAAATTGAAACCGCTATAACTTTCTTATATATCATTCGATCTTTATGACCATATTGTATATAGTCATTTGTATACCAAATTTAGTTAAATTTAAGGGTACCATTAAGATTTTATTCAAGAAAATGTAGAATCGATAAATCATACTATTACTAATAAAGTTAAGTGAATTTCGACTTCTCATGTGTTTGTCGTTGTTGTACTCATAAAGGCCTACATTCATGATTTTTTTCAGATTTTTCGGATGAAAAGTGTCCAACTGCGAGGGGGGTACGAGAAAAGTTCGTACATTTCCCCTTCCCCTACTCCCCTCCGTACAGATTAGGCAATTTAAGAGTTGTTTTGAAAAGATCTCATTGAGAGCTTTCCAACGACACCCTACTAGACTACCAATGGTGTAAATTTTTTTTGAAGGGTCACCTCCCGATATGGGGAGACCCCTTAAACCCCTTTGAAAAATGTTTCCACCCCAAAACTTTCAAGAATTCACAACTTTTGACCTTTCCACAATATATAGCTGCTATAGTTTCAGAGAAAAAGTGCTGTGACGTACAGACGGATGGACGGACAGACGGACACAGGTCGTGATTGCAATTTGATTTTGTATTTTAGTACAAAAGCCTAAAAACCTATTTTTTTGAAAAGCCATCGGGTCTTGCTTTGTGAGTGAAGTGAGCAGGCACATTACGCCTCCCTTCAGTCTTCCTTTCACGAAGGTGTCAAAAGGAGCACCATTACACATACACTTCCTGAGCAGGATGATTTTATGGTCATGATCGCTACAAATTTGAAACTAAACTGGGCAAATCGTTGGACAGAAAAAGAATAATAGCTCTCCAATTACATCTCAAAAAGAGTTCATAATTTAAAGGGTAAAGAACCATGGTTTCATACACCTCCTTTAGGCAGTTTTGCCGTCAAATTAACTTAGAAAATCCTGAATAACAAGAGATGCAACAATCTAAGACTACACAAAGAAAATATGTCGATTTGGATGGATGCAATCCTGCAATGAAGTTGGGCACCTAGATCATAAATTTTTTTAAATGCAACACATTCAATGATAAGAAGGAGTAGCTTAAATTCCTCAATAAATTCAATGGGTTTGATACTGTATGAGATATCCTCATTAAAAATGACCTGAATTTGATTTTAGAATTTTGTGCCTACATCGATGCTGCTGGTTAAGGGCCGAAGACGAAGAGAAGGCTAAAGAGGCGCTTGGGGCGAAATCTAAAGGCAACACGCAGATAGCTCCACCATTAAACGTCAATAAAAGAATGGCGTCTAGCCCAATCGAAGGGAATCGGGATGCAAGAAGGAAGGAAGAGGCACTTGACGAGCGTGGAGCACCATATCACGGGTTCCAGACAGTGCTTACAAAAGGAGAGAAGAAATCCGCAAAGAAACTCCTTCAAAACAAGCCAGAAAGTAAAGTTCGTACGGACGCCCAATTAGAAAAAGGACCTGATGCAAAACAGGAGAGGCAGAAGCCCTGACGAAGACCCCGGCAGCAGGCACTGTTCGTAAAGCCCCAAGATGGCCGATCCTACGCGGAGATACTGCGGGACATCAGGGGAAGCGTAAGGCCCGAAGACATCCGCTTGAGCCGATGGCAACGATCGAAATACGAGACATAGACTGCGTGACGGATCTGGCCGAGGTAGAAGAGGCCATCAAAAAGGAGTTCCCTAGCGTGGGAAGGATCAAAGCGAGACTGACACCGGAAAACAACAGGGGACAACGTATGGCCATAGTTGACTCGACCGAAAAGGACGCCGGACAATTCCTGAACAAGGGCAAAGTACGAATAGGTTGGGTTGTCTGTAGGATACGGCGAAGAGCAACGCCTCTTCAAAGTTTCAAATACCTTGGTTATGGTCACACCACACAAGTATGCAAAGGACCCGATAGTAGTTCCCTATGTTACAAATGCGGTGAAATGGGACATGAAAGAAAAGAGTGTACGAAGGAGGCACACTGTATTCTTTGCAAAGATGCTGATCCAAAACCTGATGTTGGACACGTCTTGGGATCAGGGAAATGCCGGGTATTCCAGGAAGCCCTAGCCAAGACCAAATCAGAGCTTCGATGACCCGCATCCTGCAGCTAAACCTACACCGCAGTTCAACCGCCCAAAATCTGCTTGAGCAGTTTGCGAGGGTCATGAAAGCCGACTTCTTGCTGCTGAGTGAGCAGCACTATAATAAACGTCCTCCATTATGGTATTCTGATGAAACTGTTACTGCCGCCATCTGGGCTCGGAACAGTGACTTTCAAGCAGAGAGTTGTGGACGTGGGGATGGTTTGGTGTGGGTTCAGTGCTCAGAGCCCACCTTCTTTAGTGTGTACCTAACGCCTAACAAATCGATATCATCTTTCCAAGCCAAGCTTCAGGCTTTAGAGGGCGCTGTCTCGAACGCAGAGGGCAACGTGCTCGTTGGGAGCGACTTCAACGCTAAAGCAATCAAATGGGCATACCTCAGACGGATCCGCGGGGAAAACGAATCCTGGAAATGGTGGCCAAGACGGCCCTTGTCGTACTAAACTCCGGAAATATGCTGACTTTCCGCCGTCTTGGCTGTGAAGGAACCATACCAGACGTGACAGTCGCCTCGGAGTCCTCAGTACGGAGGATACACAACTGGAAAGTATTAGAGGACTACTCAGCAAGTGATCATCAGTGCATTCTGCTTGAGATAAGTGATGCTGTCTTCCGACGTCCATACTCTCGGCTTTCTACAACTGGATGGAACATCGGAAAGATGGATGTCGAGAGGTTCGTTGAGGTGCTCACAGCAGGTGAGCCGCAACAGGGAGCTTCGGAGGGTACAGAAGAACTGGCAGCTCAAGACGTGGTGAACTCTATTATGAGCATAATAACGACTGCTTGCTGCGCTTCTATGCCCCGTCAGAGACCCCGGCACGGCAAGCCCCCAGTGTATTGGTGTTCAACTGAAATCGCTGAAAAGCGAAGGGAGTGTCACAAACTTCGATGTGAGGCTCAACGAGCGCGGAACTGTGACGAGGCATGCAACTGGGTGGCGGCATATAAGTCGGCCAAGAAATGCCTTCACAAACTGATCAACAGTAGCAAGGCTCGCTGCTGGCAAGACCTAGTGAACAATGTGAACAAGGATCCGTGGGGCCCTGGCTACAAGCTGGTCATGTGGAAGCTTGGTGCCCTACGGGAGCCTTGTATACATGACGCGGAAAAGATGGACGCGATAGTGTGGGACTCTTCCCCGCCCATCCCGTTCATGTTGACGCTGTCCATGGTGAAATAGCAGTCGAGTGCCCACTCTTCACACAGCTGGAACTGGAGGAGGCAGTCCTCTCATTGAAAGCAAGGAAGGCTCCAGGTCCAGATGGTGTTCCAGCTGAGGTGTTGTGGCTCGTCTATCACCATTGTCCTGACTTGCTGCTCAGCACATTCAACGCTTGCCTACGGGACGGGGTTTTCCCCGTACGGTGGAAGGTGGCGAGGCTCGTGCTGATCAGCAAAGGGAAGGGAAATCCCGAATCGCCGTCTGCATACCGCCCGTCATGCATGCTAGAAACGGCTGGGAAAGTGCTAGAGAAGACTCACTGATGCGATTCGAGCTGCTGGGGACCTATCTCCTCGGCAGTACGGCTTTAGAGCAGGACATTCTACCATTGATGGGATTGAAGAGGTGGTGAACGCGGTCCAAAGGGAAGAGGCATATAGTCGCACCATGCGGCGGATCGTCCTGTTGGTGACACTCGACGTCAGGAATGCCTTCAACTCCGCTAGATGGGTAGATATTCTGGACACGCTGGAAAACTCTTTTCAAGTTCCAGAATATCTAATGCGGCTTTTGAGGAACTACCTAAAGGACCAAAGCCTGTTCTACGATACGACACAGGGCCAACGAAGGATGGAAATTACATCGGGTGTTGCCCAGGGATCTATCCTTGGTCCGGACCTGTGGAACGTATCTTACGATGGGCTGCTGAGACTTGAGATGCCAGATGAGTCGCGTTTGGTCGGCTATGCGGATGATGTTGCTGCTCTGGTCGCTGGACGTACCGTTGAAGAAGCGCAGGCTAGGTATGCTAATGCGCCGAGTGAGGGACTGGATGACTGCTCGCGGGCTTAGTTTAGCACAGGAGAAAACCGAAGTGGTCATCTTGACAAAAAAGAGAATCCTTAGAGTAAGGATGATCAGTATTAGTGACATACAAATCGAATCGAAGCCAGCGGTGAAGTACCTGGGGCTACTGATCGACTCGAATATGAGTTTCTCTGAGCAAATCAGGGCAACGGCTGAGAAGACTTCTTCGGGAATATCGGCTCTGAGTCGACTTATGGCCAATGTACGGGGGCCCACCCATCAAGAAGACGCTTCTTGATGAGTGCTGTAGGGTCAGTGCTACTGTACGGAGCAGAGGTATGGGGCGACGCTCTCAGCAAGGAGGTATACCGAAAACGATTGGCACAGGTACAGAGAAGAAGAGCACTGACAATTGCATCTTCGTATTCAACAGTATCTAACTCGGCAGTGAGAGTCATTGCAGGCGTGATACCTGTCGCCCTCCTTGGTAGGTAGCGCTGCGCTATTTATCTGCACCTAAACGAGGATGCGAGGGAGAGGATTGTTCGCGAGGAGAGACAGCGCTCGCTCAACGATTGAAAGCAGTCTTGGGTCAATTGCACGAAGGGAAGGTGGGCTACGCGCTCATTCCGGATGTGAGACCGTGGCTAAATTGAAAACATGGTGAGACTGACTTCTATCTGACCCAGATTCCGAGCGGGCATGGGTATTTTTAGTCTTACCTGCACAAGATTGGCAATCACGGTCCCCCGATTGTCGGTTTTGCCCAGGAGAGGAGGACAATGCCTGTCACACATTTTTTGCGTGTACAAAATGGATCAGGCTGCAAAGGGAACTCTACAAAGAGACGAAAGAGCTCACCTCGGATAATATAGTTGCAGTGATGCTCGAATCGGTTGACAAATGGAACCAAGTGGCACAGTATGCCCGGGCAGTCTTATAATATAAAAGGGACTCACGGTAGCTGGGGCTGGGGGATTGCTTTTCTGGCACTTGCTCTTCCCCCTCCCCTCCCGCTAGGAACGGGACTCCCCAGCTTGAAGGCACCCCACGGCGTAACAAAACGAGACCTGGCCCGAAGTAATGTGTCAAACGGTTCCAGGCTGGGTTCTCAGGTTGACACGGGAGGTGTTTAGTGGGTAGTCCAGTCGTGCATGGGAGTCCCACACTCTGTGCACAAATGGCATTCACCTCCTTACAACAAAAAAAATGTTTGTTAATATAAATAAATTTACTTGAAAAACATGAAAAAAATGACATTAATTATCGAACAACCTAATAAAATTATTTGGCAATACCCAGAAAACGGTACCCTGCTAGGATTCTGAAGAGGTTTTGTTGCAATTTGTTTGAAAATGCTCCTGGAGAAAATCGAGGACTCTATTTTTCGTAAACCCATGGATCTTATATGAAATTCTATTATCTTTTGATGTAGGACCATTTGGTCAATTTGCCGCTTCACTATGCCCATAATACAGCAATTTGAAAAAAAATAAAAACGGCAGAAAATATTAAATTTTACAACTACATATATTCTACGAATAGAGAAAGCTCCGTGAAATGATTTCATTTGCCAATGTCGTGCAGCAATAGGCTCTAGCAGCTTAAAAGGCAAGTAAATAAACTTTAATTTAATTAAATTAAATTATTAAAAAACAATCTCATTTTGACCACATTCTGTCCTAAGTTGTCCTCTTTAATGATTCTTCGACTTATTACTTAAATGATAAAGAGGTGCATATAATAATTTCAGTTAGGGCTTAGAGGAAGCAAAAGACCAATTTTGTAATAAATACCTTTAATTGCACTCAATGATACGTTCAAGTCACATATTTTTATTATAAAGTCAAAAAACAGTTATATTTTCAAAGGACTTCTCTGGGTAATGTGCAAAATCTTTAAGTTTAAAATTGCTTTAGTTAAAAGATTTGAACTTTATGATCTTTTAAAGCATATACCTTCTATTTACGTAATATAACACCTGCTATTCCCAGCGTGAAACTTGATATATTGCTGTTGTTGTTTTTATAACACTACGCCCCTTTCGGGCCTTCGCTTAGAGATAGACTATCTCGTTATCATGATCGAGTATGTCAGCATCATGCTTTGGCCGTGTGTCCGTCCACCAAGCTGGGATAAGTTCTGATTTTAAGCCAGCACGTATCATAACTTAACGGCCTTATAGTCCGTCCGAAAAATCACTACAACTAAATCTCGTTGCCATCAACGAGAATTGAACCAGGGACCGTCGGCTTATGGGATGAGTGCTCTAATCACTACACCACGCGGATTTAGTAGTTACAAAATAGTATATCACAATGTTGCTACTATTGGGAAACGTTGAAATTTTCGGTCTCGATGGCATATATCAGATTCTTAACCACTTTGTTGAGTCACCACAATATCGAAGCGATTGACCATGCTTGTTAGGATGGTCTTCGTTTTCTTAACTCGTTTTAATTTAATTTACTAGAAGTTATCAGTTCAATTTTAATTGATAAGAGTTTTATTTTAAATGCTACAAAAAATTTCACGGTTTTCCGCAATATCATAAGAATAGTAAAAAACGTAAGATAATCAGTAAAACAGCATGAGAAAATCAGACAAGCAAAACTTAATCAAACTCTACTCGTATAACATTCTCTTCCCGGTATTTATTATCATTTCTCCCTCGTATTCTTCATTTCGGAATTTCTCTCTCTTTCTCTCTGAATGAAATCAAATTACGTTTAAATCAGTTTAAATATCTGCCACCCGCATAATCTCAAAATAAACGAATGAATTTGCACCAACCGTTTTGAAACAATAGACCCGAAAATTTCCACCACTCCATGATCCAACTGAAATGACGTGGAAGCATTATGGAAATATTTCGTTGAAAAGAAAATTTGTTCCGTCCATTTCCGTTTCAATATTCCAATCATACACCAGGATCTACCTCATGCTACATAAACAGTTCAACGTACAAATGATGAACTAGCAACTCCACTTAAACTCTCTACTCCTTTGGCGTATTCCTCGATTTACTGTATTGTACCGTAAAACAAATGCATCAGGAAATTGAAGCCATGGAAAATCTGCGAATACTTTTATCCGTCGTTCGTCGTCGTTCCGTTTTATATGCTATGGATAAGAAGAAGAAATCTCATTGCAGACTATTCGTTCTTCATCTTTGGAACTTATCCAAGAAATTTCTGGCTGTTCCGTGCGGTTCTGGTCAAGAATTCTTCCTGTTTCAAAAATATAAAAAAAAATCAGAAATTCTTGTACAGAGTGAAGCTGATACAGCTTCAGCAAAAGGGGAGGAAAGGACGAGGGGGATTTTGAATCTGCATGAATAGCTCGGGGGTATGAGTTAGTTCCTAACGAAAGACTTCCAGGAAAACTATTTTCTGTCTAGTTCCGAGGAAAAGTGTACTATGTATAGAAAAGCAATACCAGCTGCTTACTGGGAAGACTCCAGAAGAGAGAAGATACAGGAGAGCAGAAACAAATATGCCTTTCAGCAAACTACACCATAACCTAGAAAATTTGTTTTAATTTTGTGCAAATTGTCCATTAAAATGTTCTTAACGTTGTGGTGTTTTAGATTGCATGGCGACAGGACAAAACGGTTTCGGTTTCTACTTGTGAATATTGGTTGCAAACATCCTTAGACGAACGCTGCTGTAATTGGTTGAAGAGCGGGTGAAGGGAAGAGTAATGGCGAGTAAAGAAGATTTTACGATGCAATATCCTTTGTCCAATAGTGACGGTCTACTTTATAAGAACCTCATTGTGCACAATTTGTGGTTGCTTTTATTGTTTCGGTTCCGAGTTAGTGGTAGAATCTTTCATTTACTGAAAACAGACATTGGTTGGGAGAAAGGGGGACAAAAGAAGACTGCCAAAGAGGAGTAAGCAAATTGATTTATATATTTGTTTCCTAAAGGAGTACTCCGTTCAATAATTAGTTAAAGGTTTTGAACTGAATTCTGAGTAAATAGAAACGCTGCTTGTAGGAGATGACAATTCCTACAGGAATTCGAAATAGTAATCAATGAAGGACATTGAAATACTATTAATACATTTCCTTGAAAGGTAAAATATACTTCTATAAAAGATACTTGGCGCTGATTATTTGATCTAGATGAACAACGATTACAAGTTTACAAGGTAGATTCAACAAATAGAATGTGCTCTTTGATACTATGTTAAGTATTTTTGGGCAAATCCAATCCTAGTGTCAAAGGTTTCTACTCTATTATGAACCTTGTGACAAAATTTACCAGAATACAGAGGCTCATACAAATAAACTTCAGTGGCGAATTTACGACCGTACAAGAACAAACGAACGAGGTTAGAATTGCAAATTTATCTCAATGAGCAAATAACGTAAAAACCTGCTGCAATATGACTATAAAGTGAAGTATTTCCTCTAATGAGGAGGCTCTACATATCTAGAGGACCTTCAGAGAAGTATTTTTTACCCTAAAATATCAGTGTTAGTGAATGATTATCCAGAAGGAAAGCTACCATTTAAGCGAATTAGTGACGTCCTGTGATCTATCTAGAAGTTTAAACTACTTACAAGTCCTCAGTTACTTTGACAAATTCATCTTGTTTACGAGTAAAATCTAGGCAAACTCAAGGGTCAAATAATGCCTTTAACAAACTACCTCTATCATAATAATATGAGAGAGTGCGGTCCATTTACGAGAAGTGAAGGTGATAGGACCAGAAAAATTCTGCTTTGGACAATTGAAACTAGCATTTTTGATATGCAATTGTGTTTGGTCTAACTAGAGCTTCCAATCCTCCATATATTTTTTATCACCAAAATATGCCCAGTGGTAGGCAAAACTTACTTTAAATATTTAATTATTTGATTTTCATTGCTTAATCTTAGAAATTCTAAACCCTAAAAACAAGTTTTATTGACTTCATTATAAATGCCTGTAAGCTCTCCAACCTCCAACATTAAATGTCAAAAGTGTAATGAAGTCTTTTCACCTAAAATACCTAGGCATCCCTGCATCCTTACATGACGTCAGGGCGAAACGCGATTCTCACATTTTCTTTCGATGCAACGACTGTCGTGGAGTAACACTCTCAGATACGCTCAGAGTATTAACAGAGCAGTCAAAAATTTTACACTAAACTCGCAGTAAACTATGTACTCCTTCCATCAACGATAGGGAAGGCCCAGTGAACAATCAATCCTCCTGCACTATCGCCAACAATATGTTCTACTTCAGCTGCCAAGAGCTCTGATGTGTGTACTGTGGTTGATGCCAGCAAGGGAGCCATTTCAAAGAAACCTTAAAAGCAACTGTCACCTGGTTTCCAAGAGCAACATCACCATGTACAACAACTACAGTAACAAGCAAAACCGAAACATATGCAATCGGCATTTAATCAGTAACAACCTCAACTTCTGAGGCGATATAATAACAAACATTACAGCCATGAAACCTCGTACCCCACTGTGTGTTATATCCCCCCCCCCCCCCCCTAGCCTCTACAAATATTCCTTTCGAGATTACAATATAATACACCAGTTGCAGATACCAGTGTTCATATAAAATATTAGCTGAACTCAAATCCTATGTTGCTTCAGTGCACCAAACTTACGCCTGATGGAAAGACGAACAGATTGATTGCGTCTTTCAAAATTACTGTTTCAGCTAACTCATGTATCTTGCTTGATAAGGAATTTCGGCGTATTTTCAAAAAGTTCCCTTTGATTTGTAAGTGGAACCATCCTGTGTCCTTTTGCCCCAGAAGAAACATCTCTTAAGCCTCGTAATTCATTCTTGACTTGCTATTACCAAAATGTTCGTGGCCTGAAAACTATGACTATTGAATCTCGCATTTCTCCGATACTTTTTCCCTATAATATTATCTATCTAACGGAAAAACGGCTGACAGATGACATTAGTAATAGTGAGCTGCTCCCGAATCATTTAATCTTCTTTAGAGATAGAGACCGTGATGTTTACTGGTAAGTCTGACGAAGGAGGCATTCTAGTGGGTATACATGTTTCCCTTACTAACAAATCGTGTGATGATTTTACTCCATCTTCACCTGTTGAGTGTATCATTTTGCTAGTCGCTCTATCTAACTCTCTTTCTTTCCTCGTATCATCTGTGTATATCCCTTGTGGCAGTCCTGCTATAGTTTACGAACGTTTTTTGCAGAATTTTTGAGCTACATTAATGCTCGTTTCCCTTCTACCCCTATATTGGTCTGTGGTGACCTCAATTTGCCCTCTATTGTTTGGAATGACATGTTTGTCTCCATAGTTTCTGGTGGTAGTGTGTCTTTTGCTCTTTCGTTTTTTATTTTCATCTGCTGTTTCACCCATTTCAACGCTTTCCCTAATACCATTAACAAATTGCTTGATCTTGTTCTTTCCAACTTGCCGCCTTCTTCTCTGTCCGCGTCGGTGCCACTCTCATCCTTTGTCAAACTTGATCCCCACCATCCACCGCTCTTCATTGGGCTTGCTATCACATCTTCTCGTTCTTTGAGGAATTCCTCACCTTATCGCGCATAGAGGCTAACTCTAATGCCGTGAATTGGTTTTCCTTCTTCAACAACTTCCACTTTGAAGATTGTGTTGATAAGCTCTCTACATTTCTTTCGTCCTTAATCTCGCAATTTACTCATGTGTTTCCAGCAAGAAGACCTAAAGATGCTTATTGATTTAATTAAGATGTTACCATTGCAATCAAAGAAAAAGATACTGCCCGCAGAAAATTCGTATTCGGTGATCTTCCAATTGACCTCGCTAAATTCAAAAAATGTCATGCCGCGGCCCGAAAAATTGCCTCCTCTGCACTTCATGCACATACCTGTATTAACCACATTGAAACCTCATTAATATTGAATCAAACTTTTGCGTTTTGGTCGTAAGTAAAATCTTAAAGGAGCTCTCATCGTGTCCCTGATGATAATTTCAGTCTAGATGGCATGACATCGTCTACTCCTCAAGAACCTTGTGAACTTTTCGTTACTTATTTATCTTCCTTTTTCGGCATGGCTAAGGCTTTCCCTTCCTCCGACCAATCTTCTTGCTCATTTTCCTCACTGCTTTTCGTACAAATCCCTTGCATTTTGAGCTACCCTTAAATTATCTTGAAAATGGTACCAGTGGGGTTTCTCCAAATTTTCTTGCAAAATCTTTATCTTCTTTACTTTGTGTTCCCCTTTTAATTATTTTTGATTTGAATATATCCTGCGGGTTTTCCCTTCCTAATTGAAAATTGCCTAGATTTTCCTGTCTTCAAATCTGGTGATCGTAATATCTTCTCAAATTACTATCCTACTTCCCTTCTTCTTCGTTCTAGTAAAATCCTGAAAAACATAGTCTTTGGTGTGCCGAATCTACTTGTCCTCCCATCTTTAGCTGATTAAGAGTATAGTTTTGTCTGAGGCGGATCTACCCTTACAAATTTACTTTCTTTTACCAATCATATTGCAGCTGCCCTCGATCAGCAACATCAAGTGGAAGAGTATTTTACAGATTTCTCTAAAGTGTTTGATTCAGTGGATGACTCTCTCCTATTTGAGAAACTTTTAAGGTTCAATGTTCCTACTTGTCTCTATTCCTGGCTTCTCTCCTATGTCCTGAATCGGCAATGTTTATTCACTTTTAACTCTCTTCTCTATTTCACCCCAGCTAGGGAGTTCTGAAAAGTTCAATACTCGGCGCCATACTATTTTTACTTTTTGTCAATGATCAACCTTCTGTTATCATATCCCCCTGTCTCCTTTATGCCGATGACTTCAATTTTTTTAAGCTATTGACTCCCTCTTAGACATGGATATACTTCAAACTGATTTTCAGCGACTTAGTGACAGGTGTGAATCAAACCATTTCTCCTTAAATGTTTCCAAATGCCATCAGATGACATTCTCCTGTAAGAAATTTCCTCTTCTCTCAACGCATAGGCTTATTGATATCCCTTGGAGCAATATAACCTCCTTTAAGGATCTTGGTGTGCTTTTCGACTGTAAACTGAAGTTTTTTCTCCAAATTGCTCTAAATATTTAGAAAGCCTCCGGCTTAACTAGGTTTATTCTAGGATCCGTTTCGTCATTCCGATATATCACCTCATGTATGTGTCTTTACTTCTCACTATTACGCAGTAATTTGGAGTGCTACTCCCAAATTTGGACTCCGTCTCACAGGAAACTGTACGATGCTCTTAAGTAAGTTCAACGCAGATTCACATGATCTCTATTCTTCAAAGTTAACCTTCCTTACTCCCTTTATGATGACCATCTGCATATTTTGAACCTTCCTACCCTCAAGTCCAGACGATCTTTCCTTGACGAATGTCTTTTGTTCAAGCTTCATTATTTATAATATTTTTAATAATTATGGGTTCAAATCCATTCAATTTCGCTGTGTTGATGTAGTCATATGATAAACAAGAAGAAGAAACAAATAAGGAGAAACAGCATGACAACATTATTTCAAACTTATAAAGTGTTGGACTCTGTATGCAAGCGGAGAGTGGTCATACCATATTCGACAATGTATGGACAATTGGCGAGTGTGTTACGGAAACATCAGCTCGAACCAATAAGCAGCATCAGAAATAGGCAGCTTAAGGCACTGTTGGGCAGCGAAAAAGATCGGAAACTCAAAGACGAAAAAAGCGGGATATACAAAATCACGTGTCCGGTTTGTGAAAAAGTATATGTGGGTCAAACAAAACGATTAGTATGGACATGGGTTAAAGAACACGCTAAAGAAGCCGCCAGCATAAAGAACAAAAAGAAAAATTGTGCGAAATCATCAGTTGCTGAGCATATAGTAAGCGAAGGACATGATATAACAATGGATAACTTTATGGTCATTAATGAGGGATTAAGGAGCAATAAACTGGATGTATGTGAAAATATCGAAATTAGAAAAGTACCTGCGAACCGGAGATTGAATGGAGATTTTGGAAATTGTGACTTAAAATTAATAAATTTATTGTTTGTAAAGTAATTAGGTTTAAGTTTATGATTGTTGTAGAAAAAAGTAAGTTGCATAAATACTAGATCAATAGGGAAAATTCTTTAGTGTACTGAAGAAGACCGGATGTTCCGTGTCGAAATCGTATTTACTCAAAAAATTAATAAGTATAGTCGTTAAGGAAACAACGTTGTTTTTATTTTAAATATTACCTGTGGAACCAAAAAATTGTAAGTTCATTATAGTCTTTTAACCTCAAAATGTATGCAGGCAACTTAATACATTCATGTTTCGTACGCACGTACTAATACCTTCTTTTACTCTCCCTTACTACGCTTTCTCGTATGCACCACCAGCAAAGTCCTGGTCCTCTACCACAGTCTCTTGGCGTATTTAAAAGTTTTATGTTAAATTAAATTTATAAATATTCCTATAATTCATCATTTTTGATATGTGGGAACTGTGATCTGTTATCTTTAATCTATTCCTTATTTTGAATTTGCATATTTTGTATGTATCTATTAATTGACTTGTAAGTAGACTATAGACTGTAAGTCGTTTTTTTAAATAAATAAATGTGCCAGTCAGCACCCCCAAGTATGGTTCAAGTTTACAATGAGGTAACTCCCAACTTCCATACTGATAGATACATGACCCGACTGTATCTGACGCTATACAGCCAACGCTAACGTTTGTTTTCACCACTAGCTACCACGATACTCCCCAAAGGGCTACAACCAATCAGCTGACCATCCAAAGCTAGGGGGTCATCAGCTGCCCGTGGTACCTGAATATACCTCCAGGGTTCAGGTTGGCAGTTATATGTTGATCTTGTTATCGAACAATCACAGAGCCGCTATCAAGTTCCTGTCCTAATATTTTTTTTTTTCGATTCGGTTACCCCGAGAGCATCAATTCCCTTCCAGTTGACGGGAATTGGAGGTGACAACCCAACGATAGCAACTGCTCCTCCGTGGATTACCAGATCTGTCTCGCCCTGGGGGGAAGCTACATGCTTATATAAGAGGTACGTTGTTATGCAAGTTGAGCCAAGCGGTAACCTATGTGTGTGACATCAACATTTTTTCACGGTCATTAACAATCGCCAAAGAACTTTTCCTGAAGTTCGATAGCTAAGCAAAAAAACTCATAACGTAATCGAGGGAAAATACATGAAATATCTAAAATATCCGACTTGGCGAATACAACATAAAACAAGTAGGGTAAACAGACCTACACTCATGTTAGAAGGGTTTGGTGCCCAATTTCTTCGAAATCCAGCCACCAGCACCGAATAAAGTTAATTAGCATGTCAAAGAGATGTGCACGTTTATAAGAAAATCCTTTGTTTCTCTATTTTCAACGGTCACCATTTTGTTGCAAATTAAAAAAAATCACTCAAATCATGGAGATCAAACCCAAAGTGCAGTGTGTGATTCGACGGAAAGTCCATAAAAAACCAAAATCATGTGTTTTTGTTGTCGTAATTGGAAACATTTCAAATGGCTATAGCTTCCGTGTATATCATTCGATTTTCATCAAGCTGACAGGATATAAGGGTGTTTTATCAAACTACTTGAATATCGAATTTCGTTGAGTTTAAGGGCATCTATAAGATTTTATTGGGAAAAATGTGAAATTCGAAGATCATACTATTATTAACAAGGTTGAGCGAATTTTGACTCCTAAGGTATTTGTTATTATTGTGCTCATAAACACCAACCTCCATAATTTTCGGATCACAAGTGTCCAATCGCGAGGGGGGGAGAAACTAATTTTTCGTGCATTTCGCCTCCCTGTGCGCTCCTCGAAGAAAGAATCTAAGTTTAAGTTCTCATCAAGAACTTGCATTTGAAACCCATATCGACTACATTCGAAGAATTTTTTTTTTCGGAGGCAACTCCCCTCTTTTGGGAGACCCCCCTTAAATACCTTATAAAATTGTTTTGTAGTTGAACTTTGAAAAGAGCATTACTTTACACCTACATACAAAATTTGATGTTTCTAGCTTAAGTTGTTTCTGAGAAAAATTGCTGTGACATATGGAGGACGCGATTTTAGTAGGGTATTGTAAAATTATTTTACAAAACCGTAAAAATGTGAGCAACTGTGTCTGTTAAGTTGCCAAATTAACAAGAACCGGTAATTGAAGGGGCAAGATACACCGAAGATTACAGCTCGCAAGTACATATTTTGTTCATTTTTGACGGGTGGGTGTGAAACATGACCCTAATTCAAGCATCCGTAACATATTGAACGCCTTCGAAAGATGAATCCTAAAGCAAATAACTGAAGCAAAGCTAGACCGGGACCAATCGCGGACTAGATACAACCATGAGCTGTAAGAAATTTTTGGCAAGCCGGAGGTCTCAATGATAGTAAGACTGCGAAAGCTGCAATAAGCTGGCCACGTGAATCGTAGGGACGGACAATGGATGCCGATACCCAAAAATATATTCGTTGGGAGAACTGAAGAGAGATCGAAGAAACGCTAGTTTGACTCAATCGACGAAAACAGTTCATCACTGCTCGCATTTCGAAATTGGAGGATTCTGTCAGTGGGTCGTAACAGTTGGAGGCGCTAGTTGCAGAAAGTAAGGTCCGGAAGGGGCTGTATGGCTACGAAGGAGAAGACTTTTATTAGCATTGTGAAGTGAATGGTAATTTTTAAGGTATTTGTTGTAGTTATACTCATAGAAACGTATCTTTATTTTTTTCAGATTTTTTCGACCACATGTATCCAATCGTGTATTTCCCCTCCCTGTAGGTCCCACAATGCTGCCATTTTAAGGCCTGTTATAGAAAATTCTCATCAATGCCTTTTATTTGAGACCACACATAAGTACCTTTGGTAAAAAATGTTGCGTTTCCCCTTCTGATATGGCGGGAGACTTCCCCCCTTCCTTAAAAAATTGGAAAAATTACTGATATCTAAACTTTCAATGAGGCATCGTTAATGATCCACATAAAAAGTTTGGTATTTGCACCTGCTATAGGTTTGGAGAAAAACTGCTGTTACACATGCATGAACAAACAGATCGACTGATGGACAGTTAAAACCAATTTCAGTAGTTTTGTGAATAGTACAACACCTATAGGACATGAGACTCATGGAAAATGATATCTCGAATATTAATCTGAAAACTGAATGTGATTAAATTGCCAAAAAATTTTAGATTAAATTGAGCAAAGTGCAATATACCCGTATGAGCTTATATGAAGTTAATCGAGCAAAATAAAGGTCAAGAATCTAAAAAAATTCATAAGCATTTTGCAGAAAACGACTGAAAAAAATCAACATGGAAACCCTACATTTGTCAAATTGATTGTTTTTAATTTTCTATATTGTCTTTGTAAGTTTGCTTTGAGTGTGATTAAGTGTTCTTCTGGCATCGTTGACAACAACAAATACAAAAACATCAACATTTGCATCGGCCCTTTGCCAATCACTTCTCTAGTTATCTTCTTCTCCTACATAGCTTCCTTCTTTCTTTCTCTCTCTCTCTCTCTCTCTCTCTCTCTCTCTCTGTAAGCTTTAAAGATCAGGATAAAAGGCGACAGTAACTCGTGAGATTATTTGAATAGGTTGTACTACCTCGCATCTATTATTGCTTAACTCATTATTAATATAGATAAAACGGATAAACGTTTCCTGGAGAAAATTAAAGTTAACTAACGGGTGGTCCAACCATAATGAACGATATGAATTGTGAGTCACACCTTAACGTGAAGTTCTTCGCCCAACTTAATTTGACATTTCTTTGCTTCAGTATTTGATAAATTCAACCATGGAGAGGTACACAATTGAGCAGCGCGTTAAAGTTGTTGAAGCATTTCGTGCACTCCGTGATTTTTTTGGTCAGCATAATCGACCAAATGTGTCCACAATCGGGAGAATTGTGCGCAAATTCCAGCAAACCGGGTCTGTAGGAAATGTGATATCACCTGTGCATGCTCACCCTATTCGTTCTGCAGAAAACATTGCTGTTGTTTGTGATAGTGTGGTAGAAGAGCCATCAACTTCGACTCGTCATCGTGCCCAACAATTGAACATCTCACGAACATCACTAATGTGAATTTTGAAAAAAAAAAATTTGATTTTAAACACTTACAATGTTCAATTGACTCAAGAGCTGAAGCCTACTGACCATCTCAAGCGCCGGCAAAACGCTGAATGGTTGATTGAACTGATAGAATGGAATGGTGATTTTACAAAGAAAATCATCTTCAGCGACGAGGCAAACTTCCACCTCAGCGGATTCGTTTACAAGCAGAATTGCCACATTCAGGCAAACGAGAATTCACGAGTAATTGTTGAAAATTCGATGCATCCACAAAGAGTGACTATTTCGTGCGGCTTATGGGCTGGTGGCGTCATCGGGCCGTAATTATTCGAAAATGAGAACGGCCAAGCACTTAACGTGAATGGTGTTCGCTATTACGAGATGAAAACGGACTTCTTGTGGCCAAAAATTTAGGCTATGGATCTGGACAAAATGTGGTTCCAGCAAGATGGTGCCTTTTGTCACACAGGTAAGGAAACAATGGCTATTTTGCGCGAGAAATTCAATGGTCGTGTTATCTCACGTTGTGGCGATGTTAATTGGCCGCCACGATCATGTGATTTGACACCGTTGGACTTCTTTCTCTGAGGATATCTAAAAAAAAGTGTACGCCAATAAGCCGAGAACAATTCAAGAGCTAAAGGATGAGGTAATTCAGCACATTAACGACATTAAATCTCAATTTTGTCTCAGAGTAATTGAAAATATGGACCATCGGAAAGGAAATGCCACCGTTGCTGTGGCGAGCATTTGGGCGATATTTTGTTTGACACATAATTGAAATAAGCGATAATAACATAATTCTCTGAAAAATTGTTGTTTTATTTGCTATTGACATCGTGCGTTTTGGTTGCACGCCCATTAAAATTGAATTTGTAAGAAATATCCCACACTGTTCGCAAAAAAAGTTCATAAAAAAATACTTGCAGTACTAACATTGACTGAATCTACTGTTTTCCTTCACATAAAAAAAAAACTTTGGATTTCATCATGAAATAGTTCCCGAAATGATCGAAAGGAACGTTAAATGGGAACATAATGGAACTCAATGCATGACAGCCTACCCGAATTGCAAAGCAAAACCTTCTCAAATGAATGAATTGGGATGTTTGTAAAGTCTACCAGAATATGAATAAGCAGTTTCCCCTTTAAGCCGTTGTAGGCCAGTCTATGGTTGTTTATATTTTCACAAATAGTGCACTGCATAATATTCTCTCAAATTTTTTCGAACTTAAGCCATGAATAAATAACCAGATTTTTTCAGTATACTATGCAATAATTTTTATTATTGCCTACACATAATAATAACATAAAAGAAAAAAACCTTATGAGTTCTAGCACGGTGCTTTTGAGCTTGAAGTTTCGCACCTAAGCGACAAAGTTGTTGAAAATAAGTGTCCCTACAGAGAAAGCCACAATAGTATTAATGTTAATTCTGCATATAAAACTTTTTTTCTACTCCACAAATAACAACTTATATTCAGACCAAAACCACAAAAAAGTAGAATATCTCCACAAGTGTCGCCTGAAAGGGAACCTCTAGACAATTCTTCATCTCTTCGGAACAAATTCCAACACCATCTTATGTCCATCTCATTTATTTCCCTTTCACTTTTGCCGTCATCATGACCATATAGTTTTGAAAATCTGTTATATTGTACGGCGTATCAGGATTGGCATAATGGAAATTTTATGGCAACATGGTGACTTTATTAGTTTGTCTATACTTTTCCGTTTCCTACAACAAGGATACATGCATGTGACAAGTCCACAAACGACACCAACTTGTACCGACAACTACCATTAAACCCTACCGACCAGATTGAGTACGGCGAAGCATGGGACGAGGGTGTTGAGCCGATTTGTTGCTCGGTTCCATACCACAATGGAGCTGCCTTTTAATGATAGGCAGCATCAGATAGTGACGCTAACGGTCATGTTTGCAGTTGACGCGGATGTATATCCTTTCCTGAGTGTCGTGCATATAAATATCTTCTTATGTCTATATTTAATCAAATACATGCATTATACACTGTACTATATATCCTTACACTGGAACACCTGCCAGATATTCCTAGCTGCTGAGGTATAGTTACTCAAAACCGAGTTCTGGCATTTTAGTTGTTGGAATACACCCATCGGCAAGTATTTCCAGCAGTAATCCTCCTCCATATTTGATGTTGGAGGCTATAATATACTCGTATATACCATAGTTGAAGGTGCAATCAGAAATGCGACACCGCAGGCACAATTGCGGCATCATCAGGTGAATCTAAACGCCATACTTATTTGTCTGGCCATGACAGAGATGACGACACAGTCGATATTGTATAAAGTGCAAATCCTGGCAAGAGCAAAAAGTAGAGGATAGTGCGCGTGCATGGAAATTAGAATGTCATTAAATAAAGAGGTTGTCATCTCATCTGGCTGTTGTACTTAATTTAATGAATTTGAAGAGATTCTGCAAGATGAAGTGGTTGGAAATGGTATTTAGATGTGCGGTAACGGTTTGAAGTTGAACAAGGATGTTTGCTAGAGTGTATACATATTTGAAAAGTTCAAAATGAATGGCGGAACGAATTTCGAAATTTTCCCACATGTTTGACAGCTTAGTTTAGTCAGGAATGCAACTTAGAATTGACAAACTTTTGAAGTACTCATGACAGTGCAATGGGACAAACAAATAAATAACAGAAACTATAGTCTAAGCTCCATCAATCTAACAGATTTTATCAGTCTCTTCAAGTTATAAGTTTAATAGATGCAGACATCTTTAATATATGCTCTGGTAGCAGTTGCAGCTTAAACCTATTTCAAAAGACTTAATAGTCACTGAATAGTGAAGTAAAGAAAGATTTTTGTTGCATTCACTCCATTTTACCGTATTCATGACACTGAGCGTATTGACGACAACATGTGTTCCAGCTGACGTTTTTCATAAGATTGCTGCAACATTTTTGTATTCTTGGTCCTAGCAGCATGATATTGATTAAGAAGTCAGGTTTATCAAGCACTTCCTTTTGTGTTTTTCAGTTCATCACTAATTTATCTGTGAAAGTCTAATATTATACCCAGAAACACTATAGTTATGATGCTGAGAGTATGTCAGGAGTAATAAAATATTGTTCGGTTAGAAGATATTTTACCAATTTCTCAAACGAGCTTCAGGAATGGAGAGTAAGAAAAAACTTAAAAAAAAAAACAGAATACCTGTCTCCCAAGTGCACTAAAGAGGGCAAAATAATTCCAAAAAAGTGGTGTCCAATCAATTACATCCCTTTGACATAAAAGAGTGAACACTTACCGAACCGAACTCTTTCCTTTTTTAAATATAAATTTGAACAAAATTAAATAATTAGACTCAGGGTGGCCTTCATAACAAAAATTGCATTTTTCTAATAATCCACGTGCAGGTAGTACCAGAGTGGCTGGCTGCCATTTGGCAATCGTAGTACTGATAAGAAGATAGGTTTTTTCTAACAGAAGTTCAACATTTTCAGAACGAATGCTTAATTTATTTGCATATTTTTATGTTTTTTTACTTGTATGATAATATTGTACATTATTAAAAAATATCTTAAAAGTTTTTATTTTGTGCAATGTGAAGCAAAACATTTGAGATATAGAGCAACATTGCACTTGAAACAAACTGTTCGCCCAATAAGTTTCTTTCCAATCGGTTTTATAAAATGATGGTTTCCATCAAATCATCAAATCTCAAAACCACCCCCCATTTGAGCACGTCTATGGGATGTTCATAGTCCAGGACTTTATGCTGGCTGACCATACTCATTGCAATAACACAATGCGATTTCCTTACGAAACTCTGCAAACGCACATCAATTAGCCACGTGAAAACCTAACTCTACAATTTCTTACCTCAATAGGTAGTACTGTTAAGAAATATAAAATTAAACAAAGAAAAATAACAGCAGAGCCACTCCTGGAAGGGAAGGTTTCCTTGCACTCCAACATTTCAATCGGAATATTATCAAGGTGGCCGCGTGGCTTAGTGGTTAGAGTACGTAAGCTGAAGGTCTCTGGTTCAAGTTTCGTTGGTATCAACGAGATTTAGTTCCAGTGGTTCTTCGGACCGACTATAAGCCTGTTCAGTTGTGATACGTGCTGGTTTGAAAAATCAGAACATATCGCAATTGGGTGGACGGACACACGGCCAAAGCATGATAATGATCATATCACCTTGTGGAGTGCCGATACATTAGATCATGTTAATAAGATACTCTAACTATCTCTAAGCGAAGGCCTGAAAGGGGCTGTAAGACTACGAAAAAGAAGAAGATGATCAAAGACTGGTAAAAAGGATTAATTGATCAAGTAAAAGAAATGTTAGTATAAACCATGTAATTATTAGCGATAAGTAAGGTTAGGGATTAGGTTAAAGGAAGCAGCTATTCTTCGCCACCGAGTTTTAACTCCGCTGCCACGTCGAGGATTGGTAGGAAAGCTCGGAGCTAGGGAAGCGGAACCTCCCAAAGAACGATTCCGGAGTGCACAAAAATATCCAACGTCAAGGTGTTATTTTGTCAATCATCATTTCGACGGTATCGAATACGATCCAAACGATCTACCATATTTATCTGGTGACAATCTAAATGAGAAACGTGTCCCGAATTTCAGCTTCGCCGGCATTTTAGAAGTAATCCCAGTACGCTTTGATCAAATTGCTGATTTCTATGCTAAGTATAAGAAAAAAACGAGGCAATTGGAAATAGAAATGTCCCGGGATTCAGCCTTGTTAAAAATTTTACAAAGAAAAAAATACATTGTGAAAATGGTGATGAACGTTTAGATACACTGAGAGCGGCGCAATTTGTTTTTGTGGCATACGGGATATTAGAATGGGAGTTTAAAATGACGTGTACGTTAGTTTACATTAAGAAAGAAATCAGCAACAACAACAATATAAAAACTACAAAAGGAAGAAACAAACAAATATGTTTCGCAGTGAAACCTCATGTGTTGTCTCTTTTCTTAAATGGATTCACTGTTCTCAAAATAACACTTAAACAGAAAACCAACAACATCAAATTCAAGCAGTATCGCCATACCACCATTAAATTTGAAAACTAGCGTCTATCGCAGTCTATCGTCTTGCCAAAATAGTCCTTCGCAAATTCCAATCGCTCCTTGTTGCCGATTGACTCTTTAATTTAATTAGTGAAAGAATAGAGTTGCCAACATCCAAACCTTGCAGCCTGACAAAAGTACTTTGTTTCGGCAAGCTATCCAAACTAATAACCAAACGTAACCGATAAACGAGTAGTGTGTGTAATTGGTAAACGATTGTCAAAAATTGCAAAAGTAAAAAAGTGTCGCTAGCTTGAGCTTGTTCTCTCTCATTCTCTACTTTTTGATTTGATTAGAGCGAAAAGTAGTTCAATACACTTTTGATATGAATGTTTTAAATAATAGCAGCGATGAAGTGGTTGGATGTCCACTGTGCATGGAACCGTTGGAAGCTGATGATCTTAATTTTTATCCATGCACATGTGGCTATCAGATTTGTCGGTTCTGCTGGCACAGAATCCGCACCGATGAAAATGAATTATGTCCCACGTGCCGTAAGGCGTATCCAAAAATCCGATTTTACACCTCTATCAAAAGAGTAGATAGCACCCCTAAAAGCAGAAAAACGGCAGCGTGATCAACAAAGAAAGCAAAAAATCACGGGAAATCGTAAGCAATTGGCAAATTTTTGTGTTGTCTAAAAGAGCCTTGGGTTTGCTGTTGGTTTGTCACCAAGATTGGCTAGGTGCATTAAAATTCGGTTTAAAAATCGCATCCATTCTCTTGCGACTGCAAGAAATCAAAACAAAATGTACTTACGAAACCTTTGGACGTATCGTCCGACACACATCCCATCGCGGACACAATGATGGCGCCGGCAACGAAGAGGGTCACTGAGACCTGACAGGGTAAACTAAATACGCCGCCATAAGCACGTAGCTTCTTTATTTTACAGTATTTCGCGACGGGCCTAAATGTTTGCAACATTTTCCGCGCAAGGACAACCAAATGAAGAACGAACTGTTAGATTCGGAATGACGATCGTGCACATAAACACAAGTATACAAATAATAAATGACACTGCAACCAAAACAAGTCGGTATTGCTGTTGATGATAATGCAGATGATTGTGCGTGAAAGAAAGATGACCACCAAGAAAAATTGGGTTTGCGTCCGAAAACGCTGTAACTTTTGCAGCCGTGGTGGTTTTTGTGACCTTGAACTTGGATTTGTCAGCTCAAGCCGAAGAGCCTCTGCGACAAGTCTATAAAAGAGCCAGCGACCGTCAAAGTGCTCTCTTTTACGGAATATTTCAACACGACAAATGTGCTGCAGTTGGAAAATCTTAAGTGGAATATAGCCATCACGACGAGTAACAGGCGCCAATACTAGGAGGAAGTAACGAGGGAAAATTGATTCGGATAGCGAACAACGTTAGGGTTCCATCGCAAGCGCGCTTATCAGGAAGAAGCAGAAAAAGCTAAGGAATCGGGAGGTGTTCGGATATTGACCATCAGCGGGGCCCCCAACGTACGTAGGAAGTTTAAGGAAAAATTGTAAGTTTGCCAATTTTGAGTTTATTAAAAATAACTTTGAATTATCAGTTTGTATTTTGATTTGAATTTGAAACGGAATTTTTTGCATGGGATAGAGCTTTCAGCCGGTGTACACGCGCGTGGAGTGCGTAGGTTTGGTGGTAGGTGTAAATTACGCCTGGAATGGCAAGAGGTGGTGATTGTGAAGTGTTGATAGTCGGCTCAACTAGCCGAGAAAGAACCATTAGCGGTTCAAGTTGGTTTTCGTTGGAACTGCTCATAGGTGGCTCAACGAGCCGAGGAAAAACCATTGGCAGTTCAAGTTGGTTTTTGGAGGAAGTGGTGGTATGCGGCTCAACGAGCCGGGAAAAGGCCATTAGCCAGTAAGAGCAAGGTGTAGGCTCTGTGTGTGCGACACTACACAGTGTCTCTTAGTGTCTGAGCCATTCCGGGGAGCCTCAAGCTTGCCAATTGGCTCTTGGGTACAGTTCAAGGGTTGGCGAGTGGCGTCTCCCTGCTCCGTCTCCACGCGCTAGCAGGGACCCCAAGGTCCCCAACCGACATTGCTTGGTGTCACGTAACAATACGACAATTTCAACTGTTTTGATAAAATTAATCAGCACCACACATGAATTTGTTACATTCGTTACATGGATTCGAAACCAAGATTTTTTTTGTTACATGTTTCGGAAAACAAGTAGCTTTTGATGTTACATTCAGGCCATAGACTGTTGATGTAATTTTAACGAAATCTTGATCTTTCTATTTGTTCAACCGCTGGTTAGTAATATATATTTAGATGGATTCATAATACCCATGGTCCTTTTTCTTCAAATCCTGTTTCTTTTGAATACTGGAAAAACTCGTAAGGACTATGTTTTCTCGAACCGTTCAAATTGCATTACATCTACGTGGTTTTACATATTATTATTATTAAAAAAGAAACTAAATGGCAAATCCTTTGTTTTATTGAGGAGATAACCTATGATATTTATCAAAGGTGCTGCATATTTATCAAATCTCTCCATGAAAATAAAATTAAAACGAAGGGTTCTACCTTGATAAATTTCAAAGTTTAACATATATTCTGATAGAGTACACAAATACCATACTTTGCGGCCAAAAGACAATAGTTTACTCTTTATAAACTACTTGCAGCCATGTCTACCAATACAGGCAATAATGCTTTCGTCATATGATAAATGTTGTTCTGAATCATTTTGGCCTTTAAGTTGTCAGTCAAGGGTTTCAGTTTCCACATCTTGTCAAAATTTTGGTGTTCTTTTGCTCTAGCATTCCTATTATATTTTATGTGCGAAAATCGCGTTGTTACCTGAAGTCTACATTTTTTCCTGAAGTCTACTCTACCGCATGCTACTTGATACCAACAAATTCCCACATGCCATAAGTATAGCCAGAAACAATGAAAATACCAATGGACCGATTGGGAATTGTGACATTTGAATTTGATTTATTGCAATAAATTGCGTATCGCCCACATTTTTCAGTATGTAATTTGTTTCAATCAAAAAAATTTTCAAACTGCTAATGTGGCGATAAAGTTCTGCAAGCTTCCCAGTTTATAAAAGCAAATGTTGGTATCATATCTAACGTGACCATTTATTTATTTTTTTGCCAGAATGGGACATCTGCGGGATCGTATTAAAAAATACAAAACCCTAAAAAGAGTTGTTAGTGTTTTACAAGTTTTTTACTATAGAAGATAGAATAACACAAAATAATCAAAGCACTAAGCTCAAAATAGTAAAGGAGGCACGGCTTACTGAGTCCAAGTATTGGCATGAATTCTAAGTCGTATTTTTGTATTTGTCGGCTGAACAAATTTGTTTTAAAATATCGAGTCTTGTTTTTAGATAAGTGTAGAACTAAGTACATGATTGATTTATATGTATATATCTTTGTAATCAAAATAGCTTTTATTACTGCGACACTTAACCATGTTTTATCACTTATCCATATTTTATTCATTTGAGAAAAAAACTCTTTTGACAAGTGCGTTACTTCCAGATAGACACATGACGTACTCAATAACTGTGGAAAAGTCTGTTAAAAAAAGGTTATTGGTACGAAAGTGCTGGAATAATTCGACCCAACAGTTTTCAGTAGAATCTTCCTCGGCATTCTTGCCAGAGATATTTTCATCTGTCGCAAAGTTGGAAATAAGTGAAAATTCTTCAAAGACTTTCATATCTTGGCTGCTGCTAATGAACCCTTTCGTGGTCAGTAAATCCAGAACTTTCTGTACCTCTTCCAACGTGGGCACTTTTGTGATATTCGCCCATTCAAACACTTCTAGTTCTGTATTGAATTGATGCCACTGCTCCAAGTATTCTTTGCTTGTTTTATAAAACTCAACCGCCACTGCAGGTCAACAGCAGCTTCTCTTTCTTGTAACTTTACAAACAGGTTATGAACGATGTCGGAAAGGTAAATCGTATTCTTTTTCTGCGCCAGGTGATCTCGGAGACGATTAATTTCCTTGGCAGACTCTATGGCTGACAGATTTCGCCCTTCGATTTTCAACACAGCTCCATGAAACGTCGCTGCTTGTGCTTTGCAAAAAATATAACCACAATTCAATGCTGGGATTTTTAAAAATGTCTTTAAAATATTTGGGCATTTGTCGATACTCAAAAAATAGATTTTCAAAGGCTGAAACAATTTATAACTCTCTTAAGTGCGGGCATTAGTGCAAGCCACCATTCTACGTCTAGCACTCGTTGTGTGTAGACGTGTTTTTAATCGCTCCTGTCATTAATTTTAAAAATTAATTAATTTTTCGCAAAAGTCTGTTTCAAACAATTGCAATATTTTTTTACGAGCCAGTCAAAAGCAAATTTTGATTTTATTGAGAAAACCATCACCGTCGAATTATGCGAGCATTTATCGAATACCTGAAATTCATTTCCTGAAGAAATATCAAAAGTGGAAATACCTTCAAGGGAAGTCCTGGTCTGAGAACATTCCCTCTATCTCGCTGCGGAAGCAACGAGATGGAGAAGCCCGATGGCTTCAGCCATCAATCAGAAGGATCATGCCCATCGCCAATGATAACGGGCAAAAAAAAAGTAAAAGAAGTTATGAGAGTAAAGAAGAAAACCCGACAATCCTATCGGTAAACGAGATCGAACAGCTGATAAAAGAAAAAGAGAAAGCTGAAAAATTTGAAAAAGAAAATGAAGAACTCAAGCTTCGAGTTAAATCGTTGGAAACACTTGTTGGAACGTTAACGTTCAACCAGGTTAATGAAACCAAGAAAGGCCGACAAGCAAACTCAAAAACCGAAGACAAGAAAATTAAAAAGCCACAGGAAGAAGCTAATCAAGAGGATGTCCTCAGCGCAGGAGGCGCAAACGACAGCAGAAATTACTATGCAGCGCTAGCTGGTCTTGAAGAAACGATGAACATTGAAGAGGATACAGGTAAAACGTCAAAACTAGATAATGATTTCATTGAATATCTTAAAATTAAAAATCGGGAGAAAAAACCAAAAGGTTTGTCTGCTGGTCCGTCCGTTAAGATTAATGAAAAAAACGAAAAAGTCCCACCAATCAATGTGTTTCGGCAAATGGGCAAAGATATGATTCGGCTTTTGGCAGCCGAAAATAAACTAAAAGATTTTCATGCCGATAAATTGACAATAAGAACTAAGTCGCTCGTTGATTTCCAGGCAACAAAAAGGGCCTTAAATTCTGGAGATGTTCCACATTTCACGTGCACCCCGAGAGCGAAAAGAACCAAACCTTTTTATTGAAGGGTCTGGACTGTGGTGAGGACACAGTCGATCTCCTTCAGGTGCTACAAGAAGTTGCACCAGATATACAATTTGTTTCAGTTAAAAACTTTGTAACGAGAAGATCGATTGTGGAGCGCAAAAACTTGCCTCACTTCTGAGTCCAGATTTCCAGCAAAAGTAGTTCGAGTGCCCTGCAGAAAATACGGTACTTGAACTTCCGCGTGGTGAGGTGGGAACGCCTCCAGAAAAGTGAGGTCAACTAGTGCTACAGGTGTCAAAGATTCGGGCATTCGGCTGCCAATTGCGCCATGAAATATAGGTGCGTTAAATGCAAAGACATTCATGCTCCCGGCGAGTGCAAATTGGCTCAGGCGGAGCCAAAAGAAAAACTATATTGTGTGAACTACGGTGCCTTTGGTCATCCAGCATCATATCGAGGATGCCCCCGATATCAAGATGCAAAGGTTAAAGTCACTCCGAGACAAAGTCAAGCACACCGCAGTGTGATACCTACCAACTTCGTCAAGCCCGGGGTGTCATTTGCACTTGCTGCGAAAGGACCAGCAGACAATGTAAATAAAATAAATAATGTAAGTGGAAATAATGAGCTGATCCTTAAAATTTATCAGGAATTAAATTCCTTATCGGAGCGAATCGATAAACAAGATTCGAAAATTAACATTGTTTTTCAGCGTTTAGGGCTTTCAAATGCCTCAAAATAAGTTGTCATCCAGCCACAATCCCACGGATAGGATTCGTCTCATCTCGATCAACGTCAACTCCATTGTTACTTTACATCGGTGTGATTATCTCCTTGAATTCATTGCCAGACAAAAGCCTGACATCGTGCTTCTCACCGAAACCCACCTCAGTTCATGGCACTCCATGAGATTCAAGGATTTTGAGTTCGTAAGAAACGATAGGGTGACAGGTGATGGGGGAGGTGGCACCGGGATATTGGTTCGAGGACCCTATCGTTTCCAAAATATTGAAAAAGTCGAATTCAAAAGCTTTGAATCTCTTGAAGTGTCCGTTATCAAAATCTCACTGCCTTGTGGGGATAACCTCTTCTTTATCTCTGTCTATGCAACTGGTGGAACTGTTCTCAAGCTCAAGGAGGAGCTCAATTCCTTGTTCGAAATACTCGAATTGAACAGGTTGCATAACTATTATATTCTTGCTGGTGACCTGAATGCCAAGCATATATCCTGGCTGAACGCCACCAATAATCCAAGAGGTGTATTCCTGAATTCATGGATAGCAGAGAACCAAATTGAATACAGGTGCTATCGATATGGGTCGGAGTTCCCAACATACCCTAGGACAAATTCATATTTGGACCTTTGCATTGCTGACGCAAGACTCGAATTCAACTTTAATAGTCCTCAACGGAAACTGCAGGTGCTTCCTTATGAAAGCAACCATAACGCAATCGTAATGGAAATCAATCATCACAGGTATGATTTCTTCCTCATTCCAGTTCAACATGAAAATCATCGGTTGAATTGCAAAAAAACAGACTGGGGAAAGTTTCAAAAGAAGTTTAATCGGGAGTACCAGAAGCAATGTCCCCCTTCTGATGGTGGCAACTCTTGCTCAATGGTTCCTAATGACAGGAATCTAACTAACGCTGAAATAGATGTCTTTTTGTCGAAGTGAGAAAAGCTGACGTTGGAAACGATGGAGAAAGTAGTTCTCAAGATTAAACATCGAAACAATATGGAAGGATATGAAACACCAACCATCGCAAGGTTGAAAAGATTAAAAAGCCTTCTTCTCACACGCGTCAACAATATTTATCGACGATTTTTGGATTACAACCATCCCTCGTTGGCTTTGTTGAAATTACATCTGAAAAATGTCCGGAACTTAATCTGGTCATACTTCAGGAGTGAGGTTAGCAATCAATGGGCGGAAAAATTGAGGGGTATTAGCCCACAAGACCCAGACGGCGTGTTCGCGAAAGTGAATAGCATATTCCGTAAGAAGTCTCGAGTGAAGGTATCGAATCTTGAAGTCACTAGTGATGAGTTAAATCTTCTCGATAGAGCTGGTATCGAAATTGATAGTACGACTCCGGATAGAAATGGAAACAGGATTATTTGTGAAGGACTGGATAAACTTGCCCTGATAGGAACACATTTTGAATTGGTTCATCTACCAAACCCTGAGAGAGGGAACGAAATTTTTTCAGAGGTCGTTGAAGCAAAAGTTTCCGACTTCAAATCAAGCCTGAACGGCCAATCAATCCTTCATTTCAATGAAACATTAACATCTGACCTCATACCGAGCTTGAATCTTATTGATTATTTTGTCAGCTATGAAGACTTGTGTTTCATATTTCGTGAGATAAACAACAAGAAACCATGTGGTACTGATGGTATTCCAAATGTAGTTCTCCGGCATTTGCCTGAGGTTGCTATTAGGAACTATTGCATATTGTTCAGCAACATGTTGAGCAATTCATTTTCCCAAATGAGTGGAAAAAGGCTAAGGTATTTCCGATCTTGAAGAAAGGAAAAGAATCTTCATGCCCCAAAAGCTATCGCCCAATCAGCTTGCTGCCTAACATCAGCAAGGTGTTTGAAGTGATACTCAACAGAGCATTAAACGCCCACATTGAGGAAAATGAGTTGATGCCAAATTGCCAATTTGGTTTTCATGCCAGGCATTCGATCACACATGCAATAACGAAAGTAACCTCAGACATCTGTTGGAAACTAAATGATAGACAATGTGTTGGAGCATGTCTCATTGATATGGAGAAAGCCTTTGATACGGTATGGTTAGACGGACTAATTTTTAAACTCCTTCAGGACAAGTTCCCCAGACACCTTTTTGCCATGATGTGCAATGTGTTATAAGGGAAATCATTTGTTGTAACTGATGGAAATCTGACACCAATGCGCGAGCTCAAGGTCTTGAATGGTCTACAGCAGGGAACAGTTACTGCGCCTCTGCTCTTCTCAATCTTCATTTGCAAGCTATTGAACGGCTTTGATTTTAACGTCTCGCCAACGCGATCTTTGGTAGCGTTTGCTGATGATCTGATCATCTATACGGCAGACCGAAAAGCTACAATAGTTCAGAGCAATCTCCAAAAAATGTTCAATGATGTACAGCTGTACACTGACGTTTGGCGAATGAAAATCAATGCGCAGAAATGTGAAACGATCTTGTTTCGACAACGCTGCAGGGGGTCAGTCAAGACCTGAAACGTTATTGGAAAGATTTCCACATCATGGCTGGTGAGAGTAGTCTAGAACTGGTTCCACATAAATCCTGTGTTCGATACCTCGGTGTTCATCTCGATCAGTATCTGCACTATACTGAACATGTGACAATCATGCTCAGTAAGGCACTTAAAGTAGTCATGGCCCTTCGAAAACTCTTTCATTCCAGATACATTGATCAAAAGGTCAAAATTATCTGTTACAAGACACTAGTTAGACCAGTTTTGACATATGGATGTCAGATCTGGTACAAGCAGAGCGCTAGTACTATGCAAAAATTAAGAGTTTTCGAAAGGAAATGTCTTCGTGCATGTACTGGTTTGTACAGAAAGCCTGAGACGGATTGGAAACATGATATATCGAATAGAAGAATCTATCAAACTGCTCAAGTGACGAGGGTCGATATCTTCATATTGAAACTTCTTCGGAATCATATCGCAAGATCTGTGACTGTGAGTGAAAACCCTTGGATTTCACAGCCGTTCCACCCTACAGACGGGTATATTGCGACTTGCCTCGCTACTGGCTTCATTCCTCCAGAAGCATTCGCGTATTTGGACATGAATCGATATGTTTTTGATTCTGACGGCGTCCCAGTCATATATCACATATATCGACGGGCCACCGATAAGAAGATAAAATATCCTGCGAATTTGAGTTCACGAGACCAACGATTTCAATGGAGATACTCATTTGCTAGATTCGTTGGGGCTGATCGAGTTGAGACGGCGCAATCCAGGTATTGGTGGCTGAATGACAATGTCTAAATTATTTGTGTTTATTTTTCAGTTCTGGTGTTTTTCGTTATTTCGTTTTTTTGAGTTCCAGCTCATTATTGCTACATTTAGTGTTGTTGTTTATTTTTGTTAAAAATTAGGTATAGGTTAGGTATATGTAATGTTTACTATATTCCGTTAGAGATAAGATGAAACACTTAGGTTAGGAACATTGTTACAGAATTTTTTTAGTATAAGATAAAGTTTTTGATTGTATTTTATTAGAAATAAGTTACAACATATTAGGTGTAGGATCAAAGTTTCACTGTTGGGTCTTAATTATAAATAATTTTGGGATAGTGTTTCTTGGTTTTTTCTCCTTTTTCCAATTGAATTTTAAGAATATGTAATAATCGTAATTAATTGGATTTGCTATAGTTTTTTTTTTGATGAAATGAGTTAATGATAACGTATAAATTTAGAGAGCCATTTGGGCCATTAAGTTTTTGATTGTTATTGTTTGGAATTTGCTTTATATTCTTTTGACAGTTTGTTATACTCTGTCTCAGTAGAATCACATAACTCTTTCAAAGCTTACACTCGGACGCTGTAGATGTAGAAAAATGAATAAATGTTCACTATCATGCACTCAAAGTCAACAGGGAAACAATCAGCGGCATTTTTGATCACGTTGTAGACATATTAGCTCCATATCCAATTCTAATAAGCTGTCGGCCGAGTGATTCGTTCAATTTTGAGTAAACATTATCACTTCCTTTTTCTATTCTTTCCCCCAAAATTGCAATTTGTGTTGCCTCCACAAAACGCAACAAGTTTTTTTTTTAAATCATTGAAAAGCAATATTTCCTTCAAATAATCGACAATTATAGCGGATGTTTCGCCTGGCTGCTCTTGAAACTCTAAAACCTTGACTTTCACGCCTTCGTATGGTAAAAAATAGTGAATCAAAACTGGGAATAATTTGGTTGAGCCAATTTTCCCTCAAGACATGCTTGAATTAAAGGAGAAGAACAGTCATTTAAGCGAAAACTGTGATAATGTTGCACGCTGTGAAATGCCCACGTACTCTCAACTGCAACTATATCCAAATCTTTAGAAGTCCGATTTGCCAGTTCTCTTAAAGAAACTAAGCATTGACGAGCTTGAAGCGGCGCACTCCCTCGTAATCTGCCTTCCCGTGTGGGGCGCCGTACCATGCACTTCGAACGGGAAAAGTACATTTTAAATTATCGTTTGGTCTGTTTTCAAAAAGCGGGAATATGTCGGGCTCGCTGGGGCACAGTGACAGACTGCTTGAAAGCAAAACCGTCCCACCGTTAATCATACTCGATGTGTCATCTTCTATCACGTACAGGTCGTGTTCCTGTTCGCTCCGGGTAGTGGAATTTGATTTGTTGTCAGTTCAATACAACAGAATTACATCCCAAAAGATGATAAAGCACTGTGCTGATTTGCTTGAACTATCCTTCTCGCTCTCAAAACTGGAACGCCTTTAACGAATGCACCATTTTATATTTCGTCAATGTCAATTTGATTGCCCTTTTGCATTACAACTTCACAGGATGCTCAAAGCTATTATGGGCAATCATTATAAAGAATAATTAGAGCATAAACGCATAAGCGGAAGGTCCCAGGTTCAAATCTCGTTGGGTGCAACGTGATTTAGTTCAGGGGATTTTTCGGACAGACTACGAGTGTTCACTCAGTGGTGATCTGTACTGATTTAATCAGATCACATCATAGCTGAGCAGGCACACGGGAGCATGGAACTGACCAAACCAACTTCCAAAAAAAAAAAAATGATATACTCTCACTATCTCTAAGCGAAGGCCTGAGAGAGGCTGTTGTGCTACAAGAAAGAAGTATATAAATTGTGTCCAAAACATCAAAAAACTCATCTTCACCTTGAAGTTCTTGCAAATACGGGGACGGTTCAAATATGATGGAGACAAATTTACTGTTTTTCTAGGTACTCCCCTTACAAGTTACGCATTTTTTCCACCATTCGGTAAGCTTTTTGATGCCGGTATCGACGAATTTTGGGGGCAACTCAGACAGCTATGTGCACACGAGCTCCTCTACTTCATCATCAGTATTGAATCTGTGACCTCCGGGGGCTTCTTTCAGTGGTCCAAACATGTGGTGGTCACAGGGTGATAAGTCTAGACTGTAGAGGGGCATTCCAGTACCTTCCACCGCAGTTCCAATTTAGTATCGAGCGTGAGACGTGCAGTATGAAAGCTCGCGTTATTCTGGAGAAGAATCGCACTTTGTGCTGGAATTCTACTCCGTTTTGAGCCGTTATTTTGCGATATTGAAGGTGTTCGTGGATGACAGTCTCTACACTACCAATACTGATCCTACGGTCTTCCAAAATGAGTTGTTATACGTAGCAAGTATTGTCTGGTGTGATGCTGGTTCACGGTTGACAATCATGCCATTTAAACAAAGCAGCCCTACTCAGGAACTCACTACCGAACTGAAAAACGAATGACAATTCGTTGCGCAACGGCAGTCGGCACTTGACGTTCACTCATGGTCATAGCACGCGCGTGAAACATGCTCTCCCGACGAAAACTATGCCACAATGCTCGCAAGGGACACAGCTATTACATACTCAAGCCATGACCTTCAAAACATACGAGTGCATGCGCGCCATATACAGCGTTTGTCTCAATCATATAGTCTAGCGTTTCATGCCATGATAGTTTCTAAGCGAAAAAATTGCAAATATGTTCAAGAAAACTATTGAGCTGGCGTCAAAGTATGTAATCAAATAAAGATCATAACGAAAAAAGCACAAAAAACTAGTAAAATAAACAAAGAACACGTATATATGCAAACCCCTGTTACTACTACGATTTCCATATGGGAATTACAACAAAAATGAGAAAAAACTGAACGAAAATACAGAGCAATACTATCATAAAGCTGCAAAAGAAATTTCTAGAAACATGGTGAACTCTGACTAGCCTTTTGGTTGTATTTGCATCCATTCCTATGCAATTTGAATTTCCGGGAAGAAACTGTATGATTGGCATATACGAGTAGCAATCGTGGTGCAATTCGAGTTAATGAAACATGAAAAAACTGGAAAAAGTTGCTACACATGTATATTTATTCAGTCATATTTTGTAGTGTTATTGAAGGTAATATATATTATATTTCACCAAAAAATAAATATTGATATTTACAGACGGGCTTGTTCTGCATATCTTTAAAATATTTTGAATGAAAGGCTATCAATAATACATCCAAATATATGCTTCCAACATTTAAAGGAAATCATTATTCATATTTCAACGGTTAATGGAAATAAAAGACACACAACAATTGTACATACTGGTTTTCTTTCATTTTCTTTAATCCGTCTAATGATGAAAACTTTCTCAAATTATTGTTCGAAGCATAAAAATTCAAAAACATTTACCCCATTCCCTGATTTTCATTTCATACTGGCATCAACTCTATCCATTGCAATAAATTATTCCATCTCTCAATTTTATGTGCGAATTTTCTGGGAAAGCAATTCTCTAATAAATATGAAAAAAAAGAAATTACTCGAGCTCTTTGTTCAGTTTTTCAATGATTCTGATGAAAAACATTACACGCTCTCCAACTTATCAGGAAAGTATTTTCATCTAACTTGGACTCTTCTTTCTATGAGTCCATCTCATTCCTCTCTTTTTGCTCGTCTATGGCAATACTAATTAGCGAACGGAAACCATGGCCATTTTCAAGTCAAAGAATCCATTTCTTCATTCCACCTACAAAATTTAATGCAATTACGGGAAAGGATATCTTTGGAGGAGATCATCCTAATTTTCATTAAATTTAATGTCAATGCAGGCGAGAGAGAAAAAGAGGAAGCTTGACTAATTAAAATGTTTAAGGTTTATTTCCTCGAGCTAGTTGCGAGATAGAGCGCTTCAAAGGGGGAGAGAATACCAAATAAAAAAGAGTACTTATTTCTCCCACTACCGCTGCCGCGCGCTGTCAAGTGCAAGTGCGCTCGAAAATGGCGAAACTCAAATAAAACGTTTCCCGTGCCTTCGTTACTTTTTGAAAGAATTAGCATAACTTGGTTTCGCAGTCAGACTTTTGATGACTTTGTAAAGGTACTGAAACGTCTTCGCATCACTCTTGTGTTTGCATTCTCAGACATTTTCAAGGATGCCTTTCTGGTAGGCTACATTACCGCAACTATCTTCGTTCATTAATATTAATCTGGGAAAAGGGCGGAGGAAGCGTCCTTGTTTCGTAAATTTTTTCTTTTTTTTGCAAGCTTTCAATGACAATTCAAGGCCTGCCAAGCTATGTCGAGACAACAAACAAACTGAAATTTTTAGTAGACGGAGTGATTTAAGAGCTCCTACATCCGAGCGGCCACTTTTACCTCTTCGAATTTTCTCTATGCTGGTATAGGAGTTACGCCTTGGAGTACGAGTAGGAGCTGTGAGGACAGGCTTCGCTCAAAGACAAGGATGTACGCCAACACCATTTGCATACTTTAACGCATGCTTAGCATACGTGCACGGAGTACTGTTTATGTTAAACATACTTTGGCTTGATGATAAATAGGACACAGCCTTTGCCGAAAATTTGACTGAAATCGAAAGGACGTTTACCCAATAATCAGCAAACATATTTTTTTCCAAAAAACTTTCTTAAAGATTTGTTTTCCATGGAAATCAAACAAGAGCTAGTGCCAGACAAGCCATCACAATTAGCCAAAGAAGCCTCTCATCTTCTTTTAGCGACACTATCAAAAATTCGAGTAGTATCTACAAATACTAGAAACAGCTTCAGCCCCATTCTAATCAATTGTCTAACTCTCCAGCCCTCACAAACTTTGTTTAACGTTGAACCAATTTCACACAGAAGCAGCCAAAATCGGATCTAATGCTTTGAGCATATTTGCCTGCAGGCTTTGGTTCTTTTTCCACAGACTCTGGATTTATTTGACGTCATATGCAATGCATTTGCAAAAGGAAGGTTTGTGATGTCATCCGGAAAATAAGTGTTCTATGTTTGAATGCAGGAGCTGTTTGCATTTAGTTTAAGTGCCATCTAAACAACTCTGTGTGAAGTATTCTTAGCCAGCAACTAGAATATGATGAAGAATGGGGAGTAGGAGTTTGCAAAAACTGAAGTGTGGAGAGAGAGAGCGAGCCAGGGCTAGAGCTTGTTCCTAGTTTCTCTTTATTTGCTCTATGAAAAGCCTTCTAGGAAAAAATATTGCAGTGAGCAATGAATCCTTGAGCATATTTGTTGGGTTCATTGTGGTTATTTGTATGCGAAACCCCTGCCGGTACCGCATCTCTTCCTCCCTTGAAACGCTCCTGGATCATCATCCAACCTCTCGGCTTCATGTTTGGCTTAAATTTTACATCAGGTCTTTGGCTTTTAGCCCGCTGTACACACACTTCAAAAAGCAGAAGAATAGGGAAATGTTGACTTTCTATAGATGTGAATATTCAATCGGGCCAAAGAAGCCGAGGAAGCAGTAAGGAGACCTGTGGGGTTTCCCATATGCATGGCTTCGTTTGTGCTGCATTGTGAACGGTGCAACAATAGGATGCAGGCGACTGAGTCGAGTAGGGAGGCTACACAAGCTAGTCGTTAGCTTTTGTGCTTTAGTGTAAAAATTGTCATTCTTAAAAGATCCTATTTTCTCTATTCTCAGAAGACTCTTCCATTCAGCTCAAGCGTCGCTATTGTTGTAATAAACTTCGTAGTCATTTCAGTCGCAGTTCCGCTAAGATTTCTATTAGAATGGTTTCGAATATAAGGGATAAGTCATGTGTAGTTTTCTTATTATTGCTGGAAATTCAATACGCTGAGACGAGAATGTTGTGTATAGCGTAACGTGAACTTTGGATGTTCTCGTATGTAAGCTAGTTTTATAACCAAGTGTTTGGTTAGGAATCATTTTCACAAGGTGCATTTTCAAGCATTTCAGGGTTCTGTACTAAAAAACAAAGCCCTATTACATTCATGACCAGTGTCCGTCTGTCCGTCTACCCGTCCACCGGTATGTTACAGTACTTTTTCTCCGAAACTATAGAGGCTACAGCCGTGAAACTTTGTGGAAAGGTCAGCAGTGGTGACTTCTAGAATGTTTTGGGGTGGTAAAATTGTTCAAAGGGGCTTAGGAGGGCTCTCTCCATATAGGGAGGTGACACTTCAAATATTTTTTTACCAATAGTAGTCGAGTAGGGTGTAATTCGAAAGGTCTCAATGAGATCTTTTCAAAACAAGTCTTAAAATTGCCTTAACAGTACCGCGAGGGGCAAAGGAAAGGGGAATGTTCGAACCTTTCTCTACCCCCCTTGCGATTGGACACCTTTCATCCGAAAAATCTGGAAAAAGCATGAATCTAGGTCTTTATGAGTACAACAACAACAAATACGTGAGAAGTCGAAATTTACTCAACTTTGTTAAAATAGTATGACTTATCAATTTTACGTTTTCTTGAATAAAATTTTAATGGTACCTTTAAATTTAATAATATGCAGTACACATATGAATATTTATAAGATTGACTTGTCCTGCAAGTTTTATAAAGATCGAATGGTATTTAACGAAGCTAAAGCGATTTGAATTTTTCTGTATTACTATGGACCAATATGCGTTGTATTACCATGGAAACATATGGCAATGGAACAATATGCGCTTTTTACCGACTCAGACACTACAGATTTGCATGAAAGTTTCAAGAATGATGGGTATCTTGAATATCTTTTAGAATTGGTTCAGTTAGTGATATCAGTAACGGTAAAACAAAATAATGACTGTTTTAAATGAGAAGACTGAATAATTTTGAGTTATTTTCCCCAACTTTAACGTTTAAGGTGCATGCATTTAACACTTGATTCAATTACATGAATGACTGAAGATCATCCTAGGGTTCAAAAAAAAAATATTCTGGTGCCATGACTCAAGTAGAGAGTAGTGGCCCATGAAAAAAAAATTCATCAAAGCTTGCCGATATGAGTATCAAATGAAAGGTCTATAGGAGAGCTTTTCAAAACAGTTCTTAAACTGACAGTTTTGCTTCAGTGGGGCCATAGGAGAGGAAATACATGAAAAATGTGTTTCCCTGCTCGCGGTTGGACACCTGTGATCTAAAAAATCTAAAAAAAGTTACCAAGGGAGATATTTATAAGCACAACAATAACGAATTCCTCAGAAGTTAAAATTCGTTCAACTTTGTTAATAATGTTATATGTACAAATAATTCTGTGAGCTACTGTCGCAATTGTTTTCACAACAATGAAGAACACGAATTTACTCGAAACCACGAGAACCCAACAAGCATGAACAAAATCTGAAAGTGAGTCACTGCTCCATTCATTCACTGCTGGAATATTCCAGGTAATTCACCAATGTATGGGAACTGAGTTGAATGATTAGAAACCCTATATAAAGGCGAGCTGAATGAATGGGGGGATCATTCATTCGACCGCGATCAGAACTGCGATAGTGTGTTTCGTAATAGTGAAGTCATTTAGAAGACAATTGCAATAAGAAATTTATGGACAAGTGTTAGATTTTTTTTAAATAGTGAAAATTAAAATTAGTGAAAGTGTTAAATTGTTTATTGTGGATTTTTGTAATTAATAAACTCTTTTAATTTAATTTAAAATACATTGCGTTTTCACTTTCCCGGAAATTAAAATTATTGGCCGCGAACCCAAAACACGCGACAGTGGTGTCAAGAAGTAAGAAAGAAAACTTTGGAAGTGAAAACGATTAAACATTTTTGAAGTGCACAATAGTGAGAATTAACGTGGAAACTAGTGGAAAAATAGCCGAAAACAATAAAAATGCCGGGAAATTTGCATTTAAAAATTAATCAATTGAGCATATCGGAGCTCAAAGAGGAGTTGGAACAACGAAATCTGGCCACACAAGGTACAAAGGCCATACTGATTGCACGCTTGCGTGACGCGATTCAATCAGAAGGTGTGAATCTGGATTCGGGTGAGCTCTCAGATGCGGAAAAAGGCGCAGAAGGTGGAGAAGTAGAAACACCGAAATCAAAGGAGCCAGAAAATGCGCTAATGCAAATGTTAATGGTGATGTAATCCAATCTGACTGCGAAGCTAGATGAACAATCAGCGAAGCTCAGTGAACAGTCATCCAATTTAACAGCGAAGCTGGATCAACAAGCGATCGAAACCAAGGCAGATATCGCACAGAAGCTGGAGAAACAGTCAACTGATTTGAAGGCAGATTTGGAAAAAGTCTACCGAAATAAAAGCAGAGCTCAGTAGTCTAAACAACCAAATTAAATGCGTCGAGGAAAAGGTATACCAGATCGAGGAGAGAGTCAACCATGAGATCAGCCAGGTCGAGGAGAGAATCAACCATGAGATGGAAAACATGAAAAAAGAATTGGAAGTAGCGAAGGTAGTAGTAACCACCTCACCAGCCCCGCTTATAACCGCAGCGCAAAGCACATCCAGAAATGTGCAAGTACCAATATTCGATGGGCAAACGGTCTGGAGTATTTACAAGACCCAGTTTGAAGCTGCCGCAAGGGCAAATCACTGGAATGAGCAGGAACGAGCAACTGCACTGATTCTTGCTCTAAGAGGCCCAGCTGCCGAGCTGTTGCAGACGATCCCCGTTGAATTGCACTCAAACCCGAATGCTATAATGAATGCGCTCGACATGCGTTATGGAGACGATCATCTAAAGCAGATTTATCGGTCACAGCTAAGGCATCGGGTGCAGAAGTCTGGTGAAACCTTACAGCAGCTAGCCCAAGACATTGAGCGACTAGCACTTTTGGCTTACCCAGCCTACGACCCAGAAAATCGAGATGATGCAGCGACAGAAGCATTTATCAGCGCACTAAAGGACCCGGAATTGCAACAAGCTGTGCGTTTAGCTCAAAAGCAAACGGTTAAGGACGCATTGGCTTACAGCCTGAACTTTGAAGCAGCGAAAAATGTGACTCGTACCACTGCCCGGGTTCGTGAGGTAGTGACAGACGATTGCAGGTATGAGCGCGTGGAAATTGAGCGAGACCCGGATATAAATGGTGCGTCTAGATGCTGGAATTGCGGAGAGAAGGGGCACTTGCAAAGAGACTGCAAGAAGCGAAGAAAACCGAGCTATTGTCCAGGGTGTGCAGCTAGGAGGAGATCCAGACCGAGTCAGGAGCCCAGAATGGAAGCCCTTCAAACAGAGGGGTCGGGAAACATGTAAGATCCAACTTCGTGGGGCAGCGGTTGGCTAGGAGGATCAACGTCCCCAGCACCACCATCACCGTGTCAAGATTACATCGTGGAGAAGCGGACTTATGCCTTCCGGGTCAAGTTGACGGAGAACACTGCACCATAACAATCGACACTGGTGCAACCCGATCGATTATCCGACCAGACCTAGTTAGACAGCAACAACTTCACAAAGGCAGAATTTTCTCACTACGGACAGCTACGGGAGAAACTGCACCTGTCCATGGAGAGGTCAACCTCCAGATACAGTTGGGAGACCTTGTGTTCCGACATAATTTTCCGGTCGCGAACATTATGGATGACTGCATTCTCGGAATGGATTTTCTGCAACCACATGGAATCACGTTGGATTTGGGCAAACGTGTATTGAAATGGCAGAATGTCGAAGTACTGATGGAGGATCCCAGCGTCCAAATTCCCAAGATGAATGTAGTGGTATGTACTGACACAGATGTACCGAATTCTTCCGAAAGCATTGTATGAGCCAAGCTTGATGGTGATTCTGGAGACCACCGATCTTATCTGATAGAGCCAACGAAGACGTCCGCATTGCGCAGTTTGATTGTAGGACGAAGCCTTGTAAGATCTTTAAGGAACGGATATGTGCCGGTTAGAGTCCTTAACACCGCAGACTCAACCACGAGCATCAAAGCGGGAGAAGTCATCGGCAGCTGCCAGCCTGTTTCCACCATCACCTCTTTGGAAGCTACTCACGACCATCATTGGAAAAGGAGGCAAGACACAGACAAAGCCCGGGAATCCACGTCTGCAATATTGAAGCAGGTCAAATTGCCAGTGCAGCTATTCAAATGAGCCTCTGATCTGGTCACCAAGTACAGTGACATCTTCTCAACAAGCCCGGATGACCAAGGCCGAACGAGTCTGGTAACTCACGTCATAGATACACAGGGAGCCAAGCCGATTCGACAAGCACCGAGACGTCTCCCTATAGCCAAACAAGGAGAAGTGAGCGCGCTAATCTCGGACATGGAAAAACAAGGCATCATTGAACCTTCTGTAAGTCCATGGGCCGCGCCTGTAGTTCTAGTAAAGAAAAAGGATGGTAGCACTCGCTATTGTGTCGACTATAGGCAGCTTAACGACATCACTAAGAAAGATAGTTACCCACTCCCACGCATCGATGACATCATGGACACTTTAGCCGACGCAAAATGGTTTTCTACACTCGATCTCAAGAGTGGCTACTGGCAGGTAGAAATTGACAAGAAGGACCGAGAGAAGACCGCATTTTCAGTTGGGACCGGATTGTGGCAATTTGTGGTGATGCCGTTTGGGCTTTGCAATGCTCCAGCCACTTTTGAACGCTTGATGGAGTACATGCTACGTGGTCTAACCTGGAAAACCTGCTTGGTGTACCTAGATGACATTATCGTCATCGGTAGAACGTTCGAAGAGCATGTGCGGAACTTAGAAGAGGTTTTCTCCCGATTACGACTGGCAAATTTGAAACTTAGTCCCGACAAGTGTAGCCTTTTTGCAGCTGAAGTAAAATACCTGGGACACGTCGTATCAGCAGAAGGGGTCAAAACAGACCCTGAGAAAATTGAAGCCGTGAAAAGCTGGCCAACACCAAACAACAAGCGCCAACTACGAAGTTTTCTGGGTCTGGCAACCTACTATCGTAGATTCGTCAAAGACTTTGCCAAAATAGCTAAGTGTCTCCATCAGCTAACCGAGAAAAATCATCCGTATGTCTGGAATGAACAATGCCAGACAGCCTTTGAGACCCTGAAGGAAAAGCTGTGTGAATCACCCGTGCTGGCGTATCCGAAACCCGGAAAAATGTTTGTAGTTGACACCGATGCAAGCAACGGCGGTATTGGAGCTGTACTCTCCCAGCAGATCAATGGCGAAGAAAGAGTCCTCTCTTATTACAGTCGAGTTCTCTCAAAAAGTGAGAGGAACTACTGCGTGACCAGGAAGGAGCTATTGGCTATAATAGAGGCCACCAAGCAGTTCTACAAGTATCTATATGGCCAGAAATTTGTTCTTCGAACGGACCATGCATCACTGAGATGGTTGCTCAACTTCAAAAACCCCGAGGGACAAGTTGCGAGATGGATCGAAAGATTGCAGTCATACGACTACGAAATTGTTCATCGGAAGGGCGGAGTTCATGGAAATGCTGACGCCCTATCCCGCCGTCCATGTCCAGCTAACTGCAAGCATTGCCGACGGATTGAGGAAAAGGAACCGCTCTTTGATCTGCGATTGATAACGGCCGAATTCGATGAAGGTTGGTCATCGGAGGAGATTCGAAACGTCCAGGTAGCCGATGAAGACATCGGACCATTGCTCGTATGGAAGGCGACGACTGGGCGACCTGACTGGAAAGACGTTTCAATGCATGGCGCCACCCTGAAAAGCTATTGGGCACAATGGAACTCCCTTCAGGTGGAGGGTGGCGTACTCAAGCGGAAACGGGAAACGGCGGATGGTAGCTCCTATAGGATGCAAACTATACTATCCAAAAGCCGAATCCACGATGTGATTAAGGAAATGCATGAAGGATCCTCGGGAGGCCATCTTGGTGTTAACAAGACCTTAGCGAAATTGCGGGAAAGGTTCTACTGGCTCCACGCTCGAGAAGACGTGGAGGACTGGTGTCGCAGATGCACAATTTGCGCTTCCGTCAAAGGCCCAAAGCGACGACTGAGAGGACAAATGCAAACCTATAACGTAGGCGTGCCATTCGAAAGGATTGCTGTTGACATCGCAGGACCCTTTCCTGAACCCGATTGGGGAAATCGATATATGCTGGTTGTAGCCGATTATTTCAGCAAGTGGCCCAAGGTCTACCCCATTCCCAACCAGGAAGCAACTACCGTAGCTGAACAGCTAGTGTTAAATTGGGTCAGTAGGTACGGCGTACCTTGCGAATTACATTCAGATCAAGGCCGAAACTTTGAGTCACTAGTTTTTGGCGAAATGTGTGAACTACTGGGAATACGGAAAACGAGGACAACACCGCTGCATCCCCAATCCGATAGAATGGTCGAACGGTTCAACGGCACGCTCAATAAACATCTGGCCAAGATGGTTGACGAGAACCAAAGGGACTGGGACCGACATATCCCACTATTTTTGATGGCGTACAGAGCTGCCGAACACGCATCGACGGGCCAAGCCCCAGCCAAAGTTATTTTTGGAAAGACTATTCGTCTGCCAGCCCATATAAAGTTCGGAACACCCCCTGAGAAATCCCAAACGATCTCGGAGTACGCAAATGATCTAAGGCAACGGTTGAACCAGATGCATCGGACAGTGCGAAATCACCTCGAATCGGCTACTGACCGCATGAAGATCAGGTATGATCTCAAGGCAAACTCTACTGGCTTCCAGCAAGATGACTTGGTATGGCTATATAACCCGCAACGGCGAAAGGGTAGGTCTCCAAAGTTGCAACATAATTGGGAGGGACCATACCGAGTTGCAAAGCGAATCAACCACGTCGTATATCGAATACAGGAATATCGTAAGCCAAGAGCCAAAGTGAAAATCGTGCACCTGGACCGTCTTGCCCCATATTACGCCCAGGGAGAATTGACTACAAATGGCGACACATCTTTTCGAGGCGCAAAAGAACTGAGGTGGGGGCAGTGTTACATGTACAAATATCTTCGAATTTCACATTTTCTCCAATAAAATCGTATGGGTGCCTTAACACCCAACCTCATTCAGTTTTTAAGTAGCCTTACGAAAGGTCCTAATACTCTGTCAGTTTGATGAAACTCGTATCATATTCATGGAAGTTATATCCATTTAAAATTTCTCCAGTTAAAAGAACAATAACACACTATTTTGGTATTTTATGGACTTTCCATCAGACACTGCAGTTGATCTTTTTAAAATTAGACCGAGAACATAAATGCTTTTGGATTTTCATGATTTGAGTGATTTTTGGTAGTTGTAAAGGGCGAAACAATGGATTTTCTTTTAAATGAGCAAATCTCTCTGACATATTTCTTGATTTCATTCGTTGCTGGTGATTGAGTTTTGTAAGTTGAGTACAAAACCCTTCTGACATGAGTGTAGGTCTGTCTACTCAACTTGTTTGTATGGATGAAGACTTTTCCCAATAAAGTTGACACTAACTACCCCGAGAAAAAACCACCTAAATACATTTGGGTACATTTTTAGGCTATTTAAAAATTAACAAAATTTAAATATCTTGATTTCCACCAAAAATTTTTATTTAAACTTATATACAATATTGTTTCGTCCACTACTTGAGGACTTCTTCAGTACTAAGCTAAAACAGCCAACCTCATCCTAATTTAAACCTATAAGTTTTACAATCGAGTTTCCTTAAGGAATTCTTTATTACCTTTCGTTCATGAAGGAAACCATTCATTGATGACCTGAAGATTTACAATGTATTTAAAAGAGTGTTGACATTTATTGTTTGGTTTTCTTAAAAAGGCAGGTATTTCCGTTACCAGGGTGGCCATTTCAAATGTCCTGCCGGCTGTATTTGACAATCTCGGTGTTCTCGGCTTTATCCATTTTCAGCGCATTGTTGATCATTCTAAGCATGCTCACTTTATCCGCTTTGATGTTATGAATCGTTGAGACCATGTGTTCAGCTACTTTTGATCTCAAATTTGCCGCTTCTTTCTTCTTCGTTTTATTTACCGCTTCTCTTGTGTGGGCCTTGATTCTTACGCCTAGTGACCTTCTCGTTTGCCCAATGTAACATCCGTTGCATTCCCTGCATGTTACTTTGTAGATACCGTTTTTCTAAATTTTTGGTATGGAGTCCTTTGGGGATGCTAAAAGGTTTTGAAGTTTTGTGGTACAGCTAATGAAGACTAGATCAATTTTCGGGGTTTTCATTACCTTCGTCATTGTGTTCGTCCTTGAATCGTAAGATAACTAATCTCCTCGGTTGATCGCTTTCTGCCGTCAACGTTGAAACCTTCCTACTGTTGATCTGCTTTCTTCGTTTGGACAAGAATTTTGTGACCTCGTTTGTGGGGTATCCGTTCAACTTCACTAATTGCTAGATGTCTGCCATCTTGTTCACCTGACCTTGCTTACTCAACGGAAACGTATGCATAAGATTCACCAACCAGTTAAAAGTCGCCCATTTTTGCTGCCACCAATGATTTGAAGAGAAGGGTATTATGTGCCTCGTGTCCGTCGGTTTCCGGTATATTTAGAATTCCAATACGTTCCCGGTTTTACATACCAAGACTTCCAGAAAAGATAGTTTCTCGTCCTACTCCCTTTCAAAAGTAAAACTGATGTTCTTGTGCGCCTAGTTGATGGCCGTAAGTGATGGTTGGATCTGATCTTCTTTCATTAATAAAAATAAATCGTCAACGTAGCGTACCTATCGGTGTGGAAGTTACCCTGCGTTTTGTAACTGTTCTTCCAAGTTCGATATAAAAATTTCGCTCAAAAAAGGCGAAAATGCATTTCCCATTGGGGCACCCCGAGTTTGCTTGAAAAAATCTATCCTAGACGTGAAGTAGCTTTCGCTCATGCAGAGTCTTGCAAGTTTCATAAACATTTTTGTTTTCGCTTTCCATTGTTTACCAGATCCTTGTATTAAAAGCCACTCTTCCAATAACCGAAGCGCTTCTACAACAGGAACGCTGGAAAAGAGCGCCTTGACGTCGAACGACACCATCTTGTCGTCGAGTTCTAAAGCCCTCCAGGACCTGATTTTTGATATAAACTCTGCTGTATTTCCCACTGATCGAGTGATGAACTTCTTGCTCATGTTGCTGAATTCGTTGACTAGCCACTTTGCGATTTCCTGAGTGGAGGCGTATTCTACTGATAATATTTCCCGCACTTCCTGGTCAGGTTGGTGAGTCTTTGGGATACCTATGGTCCTTGGTAAAGACGGATTGGCTACTTTCAGGGCCCTTCTTTGGTCACGAATCCAAGATTCACATTCCTTTGATATTTATTCGACTCTTTAAATCGAATCAAGCAGAAGATTGTTCCGAAATTTAAAATATGGACCCGTGTTTATTAGGGTTTTGTGCTAAAATACAAAACCCTATTGCAATCACAACCTGTGTCCGTCTGTCCGTCCGTCCGTCCGTCCGTCCGTCTGTATGTCACAGCACTTTTTCTCTGAAACTATAGGGGCTACAGCCATGAAACTTTGTGGAAAGGTCAGAAATGGTGACTTCTTGAAAGTTCAAGGGTGAAAAAATTTTTCAAAGTGGTTTAAGCGGGGTCCCCCCATATAGGGAGGTGACCCCTCAAAAAAAAATTTTCACCATTGGTAGTCGAGTAGGGTGTCATTGGAAGGGTCTCAATGAGATCTTTTCAAAACAGGTCTTAAAGTTGCCTTATGAATACCGAGGAGGGCAGGGGAAGGGGAAATGTACGAACTTTTCGCGTACCCCCCCTCGCGATTGAACACCATCCATCCGAAAAATCTGAAAAAAATCATGAATGTAGGCCTTAATGAGTACAACAACAACAAATACATGAGAAGTCGAAATTCGCTCAACTTTGTTAGTAATAGTATGATTTATCGATTTTTGTTTTCTTGAATTAAATCTAAATGGTACCCTTAAATTCAATAAAATTCAGCAAACAGATGACTATTTATAAGATTGATCTTTTCTGAAAGTTTCATAAAGATCGAATAGTATTTAACGAAGTTATAGCGGTTTTAATTTTCCCGTATTACTATGGAACAATATGCCCTGTATTACTATGGAAACATATGGCTATGGAGCCATATGCGCTTTTTATTGATTTAGACACTACAGCTTTGCTAGGATTTGCATGGAAATTTCAGGAATGATAGGTATCATGAAAATGAGTACATACAATTGAAACAAGTCGAAGAGGCAGGAGAGAGCTCCTAGCAAAAGGGCTTTGTAACCATTCTAGGATTCGAAAAAATAGGCCATGAATCGATGATTACAGTACAGAGGAGTGACCCCTGCAAAAAATTTCATGAAAGGTAGCCGATATGAATATCAACTGAAGGTTCTCTATAAGAACTTTTCAAAACAGTTCTTAAACTGACAGTTTTTGCTTCAGTGGGGGCACAGGGGGGGAGGGGAAATACATAAAAAATGTGTCTCTAAAAAATCTGGAAAAATTATCAAGGGAGATATTTATGGGTATAACTAAAACAAATACCTCAGAATTCACAATTCTTTCAACTTTGTTAATAATAGTATGATCCTCGAATTTCAAATTTTCTCCAATAAAATCGTCCTTGACATGTTTCATGATTTTATTCGTTGCTGGTTACTGCATTTTGTAAGTTGAGTACAAAACCCTTCTGACATGAGCATAGGTCTGTCTACCCAACTTGTTTCCGCTTTCATGAAGTAGACCCGTAAACTTTTAATTTCCTTGACGATTTTAATCTCACCATGATTTGCGCCCCTTTTTGTTTGTTTATTTAGTGCATCGGCCGCATTGCTTTGTATGATTTCTTTTCTCTCCACTGTTAGTAAGTGCATGCTAGAAACTCTGTTTATACCAGCTTCGATTTTGATGACAATGTCTACTGTTTTGATGTTGACGTTAACAGAGTATTTGAATCCCATGTTCAGCAGATACAATTGACATAAAGTGAATTCCTGAGGGGATTGATTCACCACTAAATTTTCGATGAAGTGTACCTTATTTTTCATAGGCGTAGGAACTTGTTCTCGGCGTGAGCGATTAAACTTCTTCTCCAATAGTCTCTTTTATCGCTCGCGCTTGCTCTCTTCCGCTACTCTCACTTTTGTTGGAAATAGTGGAAACCGTAACGTGTATTGCTCGGCCAAACTCAAATGTAACACGTACGTGTCTCTGGTGTTCCTTTCCAACTTCGCGTATAGCACAGGATCTCACTGCTCCTGCAGCTATCTGTTCTTTCGATGAAATTAATTTTAAATGAATTTTGAGGAAGTATTCAACGGATTAGCGATAGGTTGCCTATGAAAAATTAGCCCCAATTACCTATAATTAATTTTTGTATGATTAATTTGGTAATATAAATTGCGACTTTATGTTTTTTAAATTAATTTTACCACGTTTTAAAGAAAATGATGTAAGGAATAGAAAAAAATATGGTTGCCAGCTCTCAGTCTGCCGCAACACTAGGGTTGCCAGGTATAAACAGGTATATTACTGTTAATTATTTACATTCATCTGTTTTTTTTTTTTAATTTTCATACGAAATTGAAGTTTTATATTCCCTGTCTATAATAATCCATGGTTGCCAGTTAAAAAATGGCCGCAAGCAGAGGTTGCCATGCTTTCAATCAACGATTCTCTCTCCAAGCAACCTCTGCTTGCGGCCATTTTTTAACTGGCAACCATGGATTATTGTAAACTGGGAATATAAAACTTTAATTTTGTATGAAAATGAAAGGTAATGAAAGAGACGACATACGCCGAAGAATATTGATGTATTATCATGATTAATTAAGCAATGGGGTCAAAACACTTAAGACGATATAGTTTTTTGAACTCAATTTATGGAATCTGTATATAAGTCAAGTTTTGGTATACAGAGCATACTGTATGATTTACTAATTTTATCACAAAACCCTTCCGGCAGGGCCACTCTTCTGCTGCTTTAACTTGTTTCATATAAGATGAAAATTATGAGGAAAGACATACATAATCTTAGGCAAATTACACTGGTAGATGAAATTCAACACTTTCTTTGGCTTTCAAGCAAATCCTATTTTTCGATACTAATTTGTTTCACCGAATACCAATATGCGAATAAAAAATTAAAAATAATACTTTGATTCAAAGTATTAGAAAAAGTAATTCTAAATGCTTCAGCAACATTTTGAAGAACATAAAATACTTTTATAAAGATTAAAAACATTTTTTTGTAACCATTTAAATCTGATTGAGAACTAAACAAGTCAAGCAAGCAGGAGAGTGCTCAAATCAAAAGGGCTTTGGAACCAACATATGGCTCGAAACAAGTTTTCTAATGGTATGAATCGATGAATTGAATTATGCATCCAATATACCTCCGTGACAAACGCTTAGGTTCAGTATCATTTTGCCTCAAAAATGCCATAACTTCTATATATTTCATTGGCAAATAATTTTACAAACAAGTATACCAGTGCGACAATTGTATAGATTCATTTGATTTGACGTTTACTTTCACCGCGGTAAGCAATGTTTCATTGAAAGTAATATTTTTCTTGGTTGATAGTTCGGTAGTAAAATAATGTTGGGAGAAAAACCACTATCTTGCGACAAAAACGCAAAATGGACGTATAGAAGGAGAAGGGATATTCAAATCGCCAAACAGAACAACGAATACAGTGCAGTTTGAACATCAATAATTACATACGTGATTGTAAGCATCGCGAAACGACACTGAGGAGGTAAAAATGTATGATATCAGCCACATCAAAACGACGGCTATTAAGACAAACATCGAACTCTCCACTTACTCATAGTGTGCGTCAACTTGCAATTTGCAATTTGCAATAAATGGCAAGTGTTACGACAATCCAACGAATTCTATTCTTTAATAAATTTGCAGTTGAAGAAAAAACTATTGTTGACGAAGCAACATAATTCGTACTGCCTGAAATTCGCATAAAAGGTCATAAGCTAACCTTCGCTTGAGAGACAGGCGGTATTCACAGACAAAAAGTGGCTTATGTTGGACAGTCCAGATAGGTTCCAATATTATTGGTAAGGAACCGATGGTCCTGTCACGCCGTCATTCCTGACGAGGTTGCGTTATGATATGGGGGGCCATATCATACCATGACCTGGTTATCATACATGGAAGACAAATAGGGGCATCTTATAAACTGCTGCCAGCGAGGGAAATTCCTAAAATACAATAATTGAAGTGCTCCGAGATATGAGCTTTACAACACAACTATGTACCAATTCACACATTGAGGGGGGTAAAGTCATTTATTTCGAAGAAATAATGTACCTAAGTTAGCCTGGGTGCCCAACTCTCCCGATGTCAGCATAATGGAAAGTCTTTACAGCAACCAATATAACGCTGCAAAAGAGTTAGCTCATAGAATCAAGGCGGCTTTGTCGAAAATATCGCAAGCCATGCTCCATTCTTTATAGGATTTCCTGTCTCGCTGACTATTTGAAATTATAAATAAAGATGGCGAAAGTATAAACCATTAAATAAAAATTTTTACTGCTGTTTTTAGTATTTGCTTTCCTTAATACTTGACTGGGAAAATGTTGAGCGGGAACATTATTGAAAACTGGAAAATTGTCCTTGACCCTAAGCAATTGTCGCACTAACACGTGACTCTTTGAATCAAATCAATTGCTGTTTTATTTATGATATTCCATAGTCTTCAAAATAATATTACTGTATCAGATAGTTTCTGTTTTACCATTTTCAGCAAGGAATGATTTTTGAACCTTAGCATTTGTCTCACGCCCTGTATTTAGCACTAAGCTGCACCAGAAATACAATTTATTACAGTCAAAAACTTTGCAACGAGAAGATCGATTGTGGAGCGCAAAAACTTGCCTCACTACTTAGTCCAGATTTCCAGCAAAAGTAGTTCGAGTGCCCTGCAAAAAATACGGTACTTGAACTTCCGCGTGGTGAGGTGGGAACGCCTCCAGAAAAGTGAGATCAACCAGTGCTACAGGTGTCAAAGATTCGGGCATTCGGCTGCCAATTCCGCCATGAAATATAGGTGTGTGAAATGCAAAGACATTCATGCTCCCGGCGAGTGCAAATTGGCTCAGGCGGAGCCAAAAGAAAAACTATATTGTGTGAACTGCGGTGCCTTTGGTCATCCAGCATCATATCGAGGATGCCCCCGGTATCAAGGTGCAAAGATTAAAGTCACTCCGAAACAAAGTCAAGCACACCGCAGTGTGATACCTACCAACTTCGTCAAGCCCGGGGTGTCATTTGCACTTGCTGCGAGAGGACCAGCAGACAATGTAAATAAAATAAATAATGTAAGTGGCAATAATGAGCTACTTCTCAAAATTTACCAGCAACTAAAATCCTTATCGGAGCGAAAATTAACATTGTTTTTCAGCGTTTAGGGCTTTCAAATGCCTCAAAATAATTTGTCATCCAGCCACATTCCCATGGATAGGATTCGTCTCATCTCGATCAACGTCAACTCCATTGTTACTTCACATTGGCGTGATTATCTCCTAATATTCATTGCCAGACAAAAGCTTGACATCGTGCTTCTCACCGAAACCCACCTCAGTTCATGGCACTCCATGAGATTCAAGGATTTTGAGTTCGTAAGAAACGATATGGTGACAGGTGATGGGGGAGGTGGCACCGGGATATTGGTTCGAAGACCCTATCGTTTCCAAAATATTGAAAAAGTCGAATTCAAAACCTTTGAATCTCTTGAAGTGTCCGTTATCAAAATCTCACTGCCAGGTGGGGATAACCTCTTCGTTATCTCTGCCTATGCAACTGGTGGAACTGTTCTCAAGCTCAAGGAGGAGCTCAATTCCTTGTTCGAAATACTCGAATTGAACAGGCTGCATAACTATTATATTCTTGCTGGTGACCTGAACGCCAAGCATACATCATGGCTGAACGCCACCAATAATCCAAGAGGTGTATCCCTGAAATCGTGGATAACAGAGAACCAAATTGAATACAGGTGCAATCTATATGGGTCGGAGCTCCCAACATACCCTAGGATAAATTCATATTTGGACCTTTGCATTGCTGACGCAAGACTCGAATTCAACTTTAATAGTCCTCAACGCAAACTGCAGGTGCTGCCTTATGATAGCGACCATAACGCAATCGTAATGGAAATCAATCATCACAGGTATGATTTCTTCCTCATTCCAGTTCAACATGAAAATCATCGGTTGAATTTCAAAAAAACAGACTGAGGAAAGTTTCAAAAGAAGTTTAATCGGGAGTACCAGAAGCAATGTCCCCCTTCTGATCGTGGCAACTCTTGCTCAATGGCTCCTAATGATAGGAATCCAACTAATGATGAAATATATGTCTATTTGTCGAAGTTCGAGAAGCTGACGTTGGAAACGATTGAGAAAGTAGTTCCCAAGATTAAACATCGAAACGATATAGAAGGATATGAAACACCAACCATCGCAAGGTTGAAAACATTGAAAAGCCTCCTTCTCACACGCGTCAACAATATTTATCGACGATTTTTGGACTACAACCTTCCCTCGTTGTCTTTGTTGAAATTACATCTGAAGAATGTCCGGAACTTAATCCGGTCATACTTCAGGAGTGAGGTCAGCAATCAATGGGCGGAAAAATTGAGCGGTATTAGCCCACAGGACCCAGACGGCGTGTTCGCGAAAGTGAATAGCATATTCTGCAAAAAGTCTCGGGTGAAGGTATCGAATCTTGAAGTCACTAGTGATGAGATAAATCTTCTCGATAGAGCTGGTATCGAAATTGATAATACGACTCCGGATAGAAATGGAAACAGTATTATTTGTGAATGATTGGATAAACTTGCCCTGATTGGAATACATTTAGAATTGGTTCATCTTCCGAACCCTGAGAGAGGGAACCAAATTTTTTCAGAGGTCGTTGAAGCAAAAGTTTCCGACTTCAAATCAAGCCTGAACGGCCAATCAATTCTTCATTTCAATGAAACATTAACATCTGACCTCATACCGAGCTTGAATCTTATTGATTATTTTGTCAGCTATGAAGACTTGTGTTTCATATTTCGCAAGATAAACAACAAGAAATCATGTGGTACTGATGGTATTCCAAATGTAGTTCTCCGACATTTTCCTGAGGTTGCTATTAGGAACTATTGCATATTGTTCAACAACATGTTGAGCAATTCATATTTCCCAAATGAGTGGAAAAAGGCTAAGGTATTTCCGATCTTGAAGAAAGGAAAAGAATCTTCATGCCCCAAAAGCTTTCGCCCAATCAGCTTGCTGCCTAACATCAGCAAGGTGTTTGAAGTGATACTCAACAGAGCATTAAACGCCCACACTGAGGAAAATGAGTTGATGCCTAGTTGCCAATTTGGTTTTCGTGCCAGGCATTCGACCACACATGCAATAACGACCACACATGGAAACTAAATGATAGACAATGTGTTGGAGCATGTCTCATTGATATGGAGAAAGCCTTTGATACGGTATGGTTAGATGGACTAATTTTTAAACTCCTTCAGGACAAGTTCCCTAGACACCTTGTCGCCATGATGTGTAATATGTTATACGGGAAATCGTTTGTTGTAACTGATGGAAGTCTGACAACAATGCGCGAGTTCAAGGTCTTGAATGGTCTACAGCAGGGAACAGTTACTGCGCCTCTGCTCTTCTCAATCTTTATTCGCAAGCTATTGAACGGCTTTGATTTTAACGTCTCGCCAACGGGATCTTTGGTAGCGTTTGCTGATGATCTGATCATCTATACGGCAGACCGAAAAGCTACAATAGTTCGGAGCAATCTCCAAAAAATGTTCAATGATGTGCAGCTCTACACTGACAATTGGCGAATGAAAATCAATGCGCAAAAGTGTGAAACAATCTTGTTTCGGACAACGCTGCAGGGGGTCAGTCAAGACCTGAAACGTAATTGGAAAGATTTCCACATCATGGCTGGTGAGGGTAGTCTTGAACGGGTTCCACATAAATCCTGTGTTCGATACCTCGGTGTTTATCTCGATCAGTATCTGTACTATACTGAACATGTGAAAATTATGCTCAGTAAGGCACTTAAAGTAGTCATGGCCCTTCGAAAGCTCTTTCATTCCAGATACATTGATCAAAAGGTCAAAATTATCTGTTACAAGACACTGGTTAGACCAGTTTTGACATATGGATGTCAGATCTGGTACAACAAGAGTGCTAGTACTATGGAAAAATTAAGAGTTTTCGAAAGGAAATGTCTTCGTGCATGTACTGGTTTGTACAGAAAGCCTGAGACGGATTGGAAACATTATATATCGAATAGAAGAATTTATCAAACTGCTGAAGTGACGAGGGTCGATATCTTCATATTGAAGCTTCTTCGGAATCATATCGCAAGATTTGTGACTGTGAGTGAAAACCCTTGGATTTCACAGCCGTTCCACCCTACAGACGGGTATATAGCGACTTGCCTCGCTACTGGCTTCATTCCTCCAGAAGCACTCGTGTATTTGGACATGAATCGATATGTTTTTGATTCTGACGGCGTCCCAGTCATAAATCACATATATCGACGGGCCACCGATACGAAGATAAAATATCCTCCGAATTTGAGTTCACGAGACCAACAGTTCCAATGGAGATACTCATTTGCTAGATTCGTTGAGGCTGATCGAGTTGAGACGGGGCAATCTAGGTATTGGTGGCTGAATGACAATGTCTAAACTATTCGTGTTTATTTTCAGTTTTGGTGTTTTTCGTTAGTTAGTTTTTGAGTTTCAGCTCATTATTGCTACATATAGTGTTGTTGTTTATTTTTGTTAAAAATTAGATATAGGTTAGGTTTATATTATGTTTATTTTATTAGGTTCGAGATAAGGTTTAACGCTTAGGTTAAGAACATTGTAATAGATTTTTATAGTATAAGATAAAGTTTTTGATTGCATTTATTAGAATTAAGTTAAAACATATTAGGTGTAGGATCAAAGTTCACTGTAGTGTTAAGATGATAAATAATTTTAAAATAGTGTTGGTTGGTTTTTTCTCCTTTTTCCAATTGAATTGTAAAAATATGCAATAATCTTTATTGATTTGAATTTGCTATAGTTTTTCTTTTTTTTTAAATGTGTTAATGATAACGTACAAATTTAGAGAGCCATTTGGGCCATTAAGTTTTTTATTGTTATTGTTTGGAATTTGCTTTATATTCTTTTAAAATTTATAACGATTAATATTAAATAAAGCGCTTTTGATTGATTGATTGACTGTATTTAGCACTTGTATAAAAAATCATTCTAATTCATCCAAAAGATGCTGAGTTTCTTTCATAAACATGAAGCAGCTGCCGATTTGTTCTAGTTTAAATAATTTTTCAGAATGCTTGTAGTAAAAATAGGTAGATGTAAATGTCCGTGCAGGACTGCAGCGATGGTCTGCTGCCTCAGCAAGAAAGGATGGTGGGTTTCACCGAGATTGGCCTTGTCTGAGTTCACGTGAATGCGCTGGCAGGCTAGCATTGCGGCCTAGTGGAGCGGGTTCTTTTCCCCACCACAAAGACCCGCTACGAAAAAATTCCTTATTCACGAATTAAAAGGATCTAATGCGGATCGACTTGTGTCGAGGCCAAGGTAACGTACGAAGGGTTGAAATCGTTTATAGCCAGTAACAAACTGGGCCGGAAAACAGCCGGGACTTGAGTGGACTTCGTCGTTACCGACGATACTTATGGCCCCGAAATAATAGTGTGGTATCCAGGTGGAAGTACTCAGACAAACATAATTTGAATGAATTTTTCCTTGTAGTGAAAAATATAAAGCTGGCAAATTTATGTCTTAGTATTATGTGATGGAATTACATAACATTATACCATAAATAAGTACGCAAGCGGAGGGCCACCTTACCCTGCAAGAGCACCTGAAACGCATAAAAAGAGGTGAGCTCACCCGATGGCTAGCTCATTATAGTGGAGGAGCGGCTAGCGTGGCGGGTTACATCGGGAGACATTTGATCCATTATGCTGACCAAAAAAATCATGAAATGTACGAAATGCATTTTGATTTAAACGCCCATTTTTGTAAAAGGCTTCAACAAACTTAACATGCTGCTCAATTGTGTACCTCACCATGCTGAGTTTGTCAAATACTGAAACAAAGAAATGTCGAATTAAGTTAGGCGAAAAACTTGACGTTCAGGTACATCATGCATTATGGTTGAATGGTTGAAAGTTATACATATCATGTGATTTGCATCTACTTCGCCGAGAGAAAGTAAATTAATGTTTCTTGCATCAAAAGCGAATTCCTCCTTGGAAGCCACACGCAATTGCCCACAGTAGTTCCCAAATTGAATGTCGATCGGTCATTAGCCCACCAAGACACAATTCCACAAATTCAGTACAACGAAATTGAATTGAATGCAAAAAGATAATGATACTAAAGTTCCGTGAAGAGTTATGTAACAAAAAAGTCTGAAAAATTCCAAAATTGTAATCAGCATATTTCTGCACAACCTAAATCGCTGGTGGTTGGTTTGCGCGTTCATCCATTCATGCAAAACTTGATAAAACGAGTCTCAAACAAAATAAGTAGAAATGCGTCTACATCAATTAAGTCAAAGTTTGCCGCTGATTACTCGGGAAATTTATTTTCATGTAGGGCGATTTCAAATAGTTTAGTTTCAACCCTTTCGATGCATTTTGAGGGAATATATAAGATAAAAGAGAACAGTTAAGGAATTCTAATGTTTAACCTGGTGATCGTTTTGTTTAATTTTTATGGGTAGAAGATTTTTCATTGAAAAACTGCTTGCGTAGAAAAAGCAAATAGAACAAAACTCAGCTTCAACGACGGCACCACACACGGACTCCAAACGCAACATTGCCGACCGACCCATACGTGGCGCCTTTAAGCGGAATATTTGCTCGCAAGGTGCATGGCAAAAACAATAAAACAGAACATCTCGATCCCGATAGTGGTTTCGAAACATAGTAGGAAAACCGGATACTACTTGGGCAACGCGATCCGATATCCATGATCCGCTTAAAGATTGATACCAGTACGGAAATATTTTAATTATACCTCGAAACTTAGATACGAGTACGAGCAAAAAAATGTTCCCGCCACGGTCGCTGCTGAAGCTGTTACGGTTGCTGCTTTTCTGCTGGCGCTGTTCTCACGACGTGTTCACAGTGACGATCAATAACACACTCCCCTTTTGGTTGTCAATTGTCCACTTGCTAGAAGTTGCAACGAGACTCGACGAGCCTCTCATTCGTTCCGTTGCAAAATTGCCTTCACCAATGCAATACGTGCATGTGCAGCGGAAAAAACGTGTATTCATGTCCGCATTTCAATTGCAGATTTGAATTATTAAATTAATGAAAAATAATAATATATTAAAATTGAAATAATAATAGAAAATGATAAATATCCTTAAGAATATAATTAGAAAGAAATTTTTAAATTTAATATCGAAAAAAAATATCTAAAATGTATACTTAATAAAATAAAAAAGGATTCATTTTATGATTTACAACTAAAAATTGAAATAATTAAATTTTTCAAACCTGCATTAAGATTTCTTATAAGTGTTAGGAAGGTTTTCCAGCAGTTTGCTTAAGCAACTACTCGATTAAGCGATGCTCCGTCAATTGAAAATATTCAAACTAAGCAATGTTACTCAAATTTTTTCGCAGAACTACATCCCAAGAATTCAACTACCTGATGCAACGGATACAGAAATTCTTTCGAACTCTATAGATAGTCAGTCTTCAGAAATTGATATTTTCTTTAAGTTATTTTCAAAAAGCCTGTACATGTATATATTCCAGTGTATAAATGAATTTTTGAAAAGAAGACTAAAAAAAATTAAACTTACTAACTCTTTTGAAATAATGATGGTGACGGGTGTTATGATGGTGATGGCTTATAATATGCTGCCAAGCCTTAACAGCATGCCTCCATGGGCAACACTACAATTAAAAATACAATGTCACGTGACTGCTATAAGCTGTTAATTTCTAAATTATACTTCAGTAACCCTGAGAAACCAACTAATTACTCCAAGATATATATATTATGTTGAAAAGCTCCTGGAGTGTTTCAAATGTACATATCAAAAAGCTAGAATGGATTCAATATTTCAATCTACTTGTCTAGCTGAAAGTATGGTCAAATTCAAGGACAGGTCAAGTTTGCAGCAGTATTTGCCCTTGAAGTTCATCAAACATAGAATAAAGTTATGGGTAAGAACCGAGTCTCGTACCGATTATGTATATGAACTCAATGTGTACAGTGGTAAGGAGAATGAAGAAGCAGATGGAACAGTAGGAGAAAGGGTAGTTAGAAAACTTACGAGCTCAATAAGAAATACAAATATTGTGATCTACTTCGATAGAATTTTTGCGTTAGTAACACAGATGAAAACATTGCCACATGTAGTAGTAGGGACCTGTATTGGATCGTGATAAAATATACCAAAAAGTCAACGTGAACTAGAGAAAGGCGAAGCTAACTTTTTACGCATAAATGACGCAATAACCTTTACTAGATGGCAAGACACGAAATAAGTATTGGCAGTTAGCAACTGTCATGGAAATCAGCTTACATTTGTTGACTGAAAATAGAAGAAAGACAAAAAATTTGCTGTTACATGTCCCGAGAACATTTCCTTTGACAACAAGTATATGGGAAGGTTCGATTTGACTTTTTCTGGCCAGTATAAATTTGATTGCGTCTACCAAGTGGTATTTTTTAAGCTGTTGATGATAATTGCTGTAAACATTTCTATAATTTGCAATGAAGACAAAGGTAGAGAGATGCCATTTTTAGATTTCTTGGTAGCCTTGATAGAAAGCCTCATTAAACAAGGGAAAAGCATAGCCGGAGTGAAGAGGCGTTCGATTTCTGGACGACTATCAAAGAGGCAAACAACAATGTTGAATGTTGGTGACCATATGCCGATTGTTAAGCAGAAAAGGAGAAGATGTACAAGGTGCTCACAAAAGAAGGTCGAGAAGCGAACAAAAACTGTTTGCAGAACATGTTGTGTGCCGTTGTGTAATGAATGTTTTACCGCTTTACTCATTCATGTGTCTTATTTTGAAACTGATGCAAAATATAGTCGCAACGTAATGGACTAATAGGACGATATGTCCCACCGAAAAATAAATAATAATGTTCGAAAAAATCAGAAGAAACTACAAACATCTTAAAAAGACTTCTACTTTCGAAATATGAAGCAGCAAATTCAATTAGAGTCCACACAAAAAAAAAAATCCATCTTGAAGGCGTTAGAGAACAGAAAGCGTATTAATATAATCAATGTAGAGTCATTTTCTGAGGATCCTATTAAAGTTGGAGTCCCCCAGCCATCCATACTAAGCCCAACAACTTACAATATTTCATCGTCATCTATGGCATGATAGACCATGCCGAGCCTGGCGTCTAGGATTAATCTCCTCCAATCATCACGGTTCCACGACCTGTTACAAGTGAAGCTGCCTCCTTTTCAGCATCGGGCTGCCAGTCAATATATTTAGCTACCAAATAATAATAAACAAAAGTCAAAAAAAAAATCCTTTCCGAGCCAAGGTCATCGCTTTGCGTAATGTCTACAATGTAACGTAATTAACACGTAGATACAATTACTATTGTAAACTTTACTTTTTAAGTCTATTTAATCACAACTCATCGTCGGAGCAAAGAGTCGTCGTGAAAAGTACCGGACCCCAACCATCCTCGCTTTCAACAATAAGAGTGACACCGAAAATGACTCTTGTCATACCGGGAAAAGATGGAGGCAGCACTTTCACTCACAGATCTATATGATATATGTTTGGCTGGTGGCTAATTTACGCGTGAAGTGTTCACCAAATATTTTTTTAGATACAGATCCTCCGTTGTGAGGAAGTGAAAATTGGTGTTAAACTTGCGCGCGAAGAGATTATAGCCTCGGGCATGAAGTATTTTATTGAACAGTGTGAACTAGATGTTTAGTGAGTATGAAACCGGGAAAAAGCTAATAAAAGAAAATTCAGTTGACTAATAGTGGATCTTTCTACTTGGATAGTGAAAGACGGTTAAGCCGCAAGGTAAGCGTAGAATAAGGGGGAACTCCCAGGCTACCCAAGTAGAGAGTTGCGATTAGTTGAAGCCCTTGGAAGTGGCTTTTGTTTGAAGGGCAAGTTTTGGGAAATTCGAGGGGAAGGGAGTTCACATCCAAACTCGCAACTTTAATCGTACTGAAATATCTAAACTCGCATATTTAATCGTTCTGAAAATTTTATTCATTATTTTGGGGGATTCGAGTGTGAGGAAGACTTGAAGCAAAATCCGCGACTCTAAAGAACTAACGAACCCGCGCAACAATCGGGGTTCTGCGGAACGGGGGGTCCGGTACGAAAAAGGTCAACAAGCGGTAGCAGAAAGGGGGCCTTAACGGTAAAGTGGAGAAATATTTTAATTTGTAACTATTCTGTTGTTGGTTTAAATACAAGAATTAACTTTAATCTAGAGTTATTTCATGTTTGAGTATTTTTAGGGTTTTGTAAAATAATTTTACAAAACCCTACTAGTTTCGCGACCAGTCTGTCCGTCTGTCCGTCCGTGTGTCACAGCAGTTTTTCTCAGAAACTACTTGAGCTAGAAACATCAAATTTTGTGAGTAGGTGTAAAGTGGTGATCTCTTCAAAGTTCAACTACATAAAATTTTATTAGTTATTTAAGGGGGGCCCCCCCATATAGGAGAGTGACCCTCCGAAAAAAAATTCATTGAAGGTGGCCGATATGGGTATCAAATGAAAGGTCTTGATGAGAACTTTTCAAAACAGGTCTTAGTTTGGCAAAATTTGCTTCGACGGGCGCACAGGGAGGGAAAATACATGAAAAATTTGTGTCCCCCCCCTCGCGATTGGACACCTGTGATCCGAAAAATCTGAAAAAAACAGGAATGTAGGCCTTGGTGTGTACACCAACAACAAATACGTGAGAAGTCGCAATTCACTCAACTTTGTTAGTAATACTATGATTTATCGATTTTATGTTTTCTTGAATAAAATCTTAACGGTACCCTGAAATGATGAAATGAAATTTAGTACGTAGATGTCTATTTATAAGATTGATCTATCCTGAAAGTTTCATAAAGATTGAATCATATTGAGCGAAGTTATAGCGATTTGAATTTTCCTGTATTACCATGGAACAATATGCGCCGCATGTATTACTATGGCAACATATGGCAGCGGAGCAACATGCGCTTTTTACTGACTCGGACACTACAGTTTTGCTAGGATTTGCATGAAAATTTCAGGAATGATAGGTGTCATAAATATCTTTGAGAATCGGTTCAGCTAGTGATATCAGTAATCGTAAAACAAAATAGTGGCTGTTTTAAATGCGAAGATTGAATAATTTTGAGTTATTTTTCCCCAACTTCAACGTTTAAGGTGCATGCTTTCAACACCTGGTTCAATTTAATGAATGACTGAACATGAGTACCTACAATTAATGCTCATAAGTGAAACAAGTCAAGGAGGTGGGAGAGAGCTCCTAGCAAAAGGGTTTTGTAACCATTCTAGGATTCGAAAAAATTGGCCATAAATCGATGATTTCAGTGCAGGAGAATGGCCCCTGAAAAAAAATTCATCAAACGTAGCCGATATGAGTACGAAATGAAAGATTTCATGGGAACTTTTCAAAACAGTTGTTAAACTGTCAGTTTTTGCTTCAGTGGGGGCACAGGGGGGAAATACATGAAAAGTGTGTTTCCTCCGTTTTCCTCCGAAATAATTATCAAGGGAGATAATTATGAGTATAACAATACCAAAAACCTCAGAAGTCGAAATTCGTTCAACTTTGTTAAAAATAGTATGATCTTTGTTTTTCATATTTTCTCCAATAAAATCGTCTTTGACATGTTTCTTGATTTGATTCGATCTGGTGACTGCATTTTGTAAATTTAATACAAAACCCTTCTGACATGAGCGTAAGTCTGTGTACCCAACTTGTTTTCTTTTAATATTGTCGTTTCCTTTTTTTCATTGTTTTTCTTCTCAATTTTTCTTAATTTTCAGTCGTACCTTGACTCGGGAGAAGGTAAGTGGAAGAAGCCGTAGAAAACAAACTTGGCGGTCCAACGGCAGTAGGAGGCATTGCCCCCTTTTTAGGTCCCTCTTTAGATCTCCCTCGCAATTGCGCTACGTTTCCGGTAAGAATTAGGTACGTAGATAATAAAAGGAGCATATTAGATGATTCCACTGGCTAAGCGAGCGGCGCTCACGCCCATTCTTCACGGGCTATCCGGGCCCGAAGGCTCCCAGCAAGAATACCCTCTACGAGGAGGGAAACGGACTTTATCACTCCCAACAAGGATCTGCTGCCAGCTTCTATCATGTGTTTCCGTCGGGACCTCAGTTTTCTCGCTGGACGTCTGCCTTGCGCTCTACCCTTGAATGTTCTTTTGGGTAGATGATCTTCTCCCATTCTTTCCACATGGCCCACTCATTGAAATTTACGCAAGAAGAAACAGGTTAATCGTCAAATAGTGCAAACAACTCAAAGTTGTGATGTTGTCTCCACTCTGTTCCTTGTTTCGTTTTTTGGAGCGCTTTGCATTGCAATATCTTCACTCTTATAATATTTACACGGGTAGTATTCCTGCAGTCTCTATGTGTGAACTCTCTCTCTCTCTCTCTCTCTCTCTCTCTCTGCTGATGATATTCTAATATACTCCTTGCATGAATAGTAAGGAGATGCAGGCAATTTTTCTACTAAACATGGAACCCATAAATTTTGTCCAGAGAGATCCATCATATTCCATAATGATCAAATCAATTGGAATGTTTCTGTTGAATACCTTGGCTTTATTCCTGATGGATAAAATACTTTTAAAGCCCATATCCTAGAATGACAGTGCAACAATTCATTTTTAATAAAATCCTTGTATCCTTGGATCAACAAAAATTCATTGCAAATTTTAGAAAATAATATACTTTTTTATACGGCAATATTTCAACTAATATTGGCATATCTTCTCCTCTGCTGCAAAATCAAATTTGAATGAATTGCAGTCTTCACACAACAAAGCACTGACGCTCATTTTAAACCTACCTTCATGGCTTTGGACTAGCCACTTACATGGAATATCCGGAATTGATTATATTAATAAAAGGAGCAACAAATTGATTAACAAGGTTCAATACTTTTGCTCTATTCATAGTAATCCTCTCATCAATGCTATTTACGTACAATTGAAACCTTTCCCTTGAGCTAAGCTAAATTAAGAACCATAAGTTCTTTGTGAAGATAGTTAAAAATCGGTTCAAGTTTTATCATAAAGAATAAAAAGAGGTTTTTATTTCATTTTTCCTCTCCAACAGAATCATTACTATGAGGGCTATCCAGAAAGTAACAGACGTTTTGAAATAAAAAATTAAGAAAGGGAAAAAACAATTTTTTAACGTATTATATGCATTTTAGAGGTAAACCCTTAGGCTACAGGCATATTCGCCATTTAAATTAAGGCATTTAATATTACGAGAGCGTGATATTGACCAAGTCATTTTGAAACCCGTTACAATCGTGAAATACGATTCCTTAACAAATCACAACGCCAAAGTTGGAGTTCGACGAGCGCGATGATTATTATTATTATTTATCACAAGGTGGTACAAGCTTTTCAATACCCTCTTTGTAGAAATTTGCCGCCTACGAGTTCAACCACTGGTTTACATGCAGTTCAGCGTCAGTGTCAATGCATTGCGTATCGAACCACGTCTTCACCGCTGTGAACGGGTGGTAGTCGGTAAGTGCTAAATCCAAGCTGTACGGTGGATGATTGAAGACTCTGCATTCAAAACCACCCAAGAGCTCTTGGTTATGATTGGCCGTGTTGTTGACGGGCATTGTCATGGAGAACCAAAACATTCTTGCTTAGTTTCACCCAATGCTTGTTTTAACACTCCACTGTATACAAATTGCAATAGGCATGATGCGCAAGCAACCGTAGCTGGTTACGTATTGAGTGTGGGAACACTATAACAACAAGATGGCGGCTGTGCTAACCCCACCCACTGCCGTGCCAGGCAAAAAGTCTGTTAATTTCTGGAACGTCCTCGCACAAGCAATTCTTCAAGTAATCGAATATCTTTTTTTTTTTGAAAAACCGTCACGCTTCTTTGAGTGCGCAGATACGTTTGGACTCCTTTGAGTCATCTTCAGTGTCTGACGCCCGGTGGCTTTTCAAGAAAAAAGAAAATTGGCTTGCGGATATCAAACAAACAAAATAATTGACTGTAATCTAAAATTACTTTTCCAAGGTGAAAAGACTAACTTAGGTCTAAACTCTCAATAAGTTTATTATGTATCGCACCTAAATGTTGTATTAAATATATATGAGAAATAATTGAATTGAATACGTTCATGATTTTGAGTGGTTTTAAACAGTTGCCGTCATTTAGCTTTGTTTTTGAAATAAAAAATATGATAGAGAGAGATTGAGAAAATATTATTTGTGATTAAATCTAGATAATATGAAACAAAATACATAGGAACTAAAAATAAACGGGCATTCGTAGATTTCTTCTGAATAATTTTGTTTGTATTACAGCCATCTAGTTTCGACCTTGAAGTAGAGTTAAGATTTGACTCAACGTTGAGCACTGGGTTTTTTCCTCCTATAGCTAGTCTCGGTGTTTCCATGAATACGAAAGTGTCCTGCAGCTACGTTTCAATTACAGTTCATGTTTGCTTTGCATTCTAAAATTTAGTAATTACATCAACCACCCCAATAATAAATTACAATAATTTTAAAATCCCTTGAAATTATTTTAATTTCAATCTCTTCTCATTGTCCTCCTCTTAGAACCTTGCTTTTATTGACTCGCTTATTAGCAATCCTTCTGCGTGTCCTTGAAGCCTCGGTAATTTCCCCCCAAAGCCATAACATTTTCCATTTATTCTCTTTTTCATGTCTTCTACGCACTTAATACGCCATCTTAAATATCCGTTTCTCATAAAATTTCCCGAATAGACACAACCATTTTATTTTTGTGAATTGATCGTTCCCTATAAAACATTCACATTACAGCGAAATTTTCCTTGAATTCGAATTTAATTTTAAGCGCAAAAAGAGGAAAATAACGGAAAACTTAAATCTATGAAATCGTACATTGGAACGTGCAGAGAAGAAAAATGAAAAAGGAAAAGGAGTTTCGTTTCCTTACTTTCTATGTGGATTGTGAAAATCGGAAATACGACAACATAGAATGACGGATCGAAAGTACGGTCACAAAATTTCAAACGGAGTAAGTGTATCAAGGATAAATAAATAGAATGAAGTAAATCCAGATGTTGAAAAATCTCTTCTGTTGAAACAAATTACATATGTTGATAAGAATATGTAATATGGACCAATTTATATGCTTGTTCCTACACGTCCTATTTTCAATACTGGCAAGTATGTTTGTATATCAATTTGGTGTGTACGAAGAAATGCTATGTTTACAAGGAGTTTTAAAGTTTGCGAAAGTATTAATGACATGGGCATCGGAAGGAATGCCTTAACTTTAGGGTAAATAGTTGAAATTTCTATTCTGCCAACAATGATATGCTGGTGATTTGTAGCTACGTTGATATTGAGTGACAACCTAAATTGAGAATTGTATCCAAAATAAGATAAAATCATATTAAAGAGGTTGATTTGAATTGGTTGTTGCTCGTTTAGTCAGTTTGACTCTTGTTTTAGATCAAAACCGAAAAGAGTGTCTGTAGCAAAATTTCCGATGATAACGCCACAATCCTCTGCTTATGAAATTTTCAGGTTACTGCTGCACCACTTAGGAGGAAAACATATCCAGTATATGAGCTTCGATCAACATTGCAGCCACCCCATTTGACATCCGTGTAGCTCACCATAAGTTCACTTGTTTTTGAGTATACGAGTCCCATCTTTACAGTACCAGCACGATATCTCAGGGCTCTTTTTGCTGCTAGCCAGTGACTTTTGTTAGGTTTTTTCATAAAATGCACTAGCCTCCACACTGTATTAGCAAAGCTTGGTCGCGCCGACACAGACACATACATAAGAGCTCCGATGAGTTCTCTATAGGGACAATTTTCAGTTAACTGACTGTCTTCGTTTATATCAACACACGCACTCACTTCTGCAGGTGTTACTACGAGATTACACTCGTCCATGTAGTATTGCTTGAGTATTCCCCATATATGACAAGTCTGCATTGGTTCGATAAATCCACGGCGTTGATTTATTTCCAGGCCTAAACAGTTCTTTGCCTTACCGAGATCTTTCACCTCGAACTCATTTAACAGTTTAGTCTTAAAGTTCATAATATTTTGCACATTTCTTTACCACAAGTAAATTGTCAACATACTCTAGCACTAACACGAAGTCATCTGCATCACTGAAAAATAAACACAACTCGTTCTTCGTTGATTTGAAACCCATGTTCACCAATTTTTCTTGAAGGCTCACGTACAACTGACGTCCAGCCTGGCGTAGACCATATAACGCCTTTTTTAAATGGCACACGTCCCTACCATTACGCAAGCTATTGAGCATCTTTCAAGCTTTAGCATTGACTTCAGTCAATTTATTTTGTTTTGACATAATTCTCTCTAACATTTCCACTAGCTTCTCAGGGACTTTCATGAGCAGTCACAATATCAAACTGCCATATCTGCATATCGAATTGTACAGCCAAAGCCAATAATAATCTCATGACTCTAATCTTACGATGGAAGCAAAAATCTGGTGATAGTCAATACAATATTTTTGACTGTAACCCTTTGCTACCAAACGAGCCTTGCGTCGCTCAACGTTTCTTTCTGGACCATATTTGTTAGCCAGCACATAACAACATCCAACAACATATTTGTTTTCACTGTTCTTCATGATTTCAAATGTTTCATTTTTGACTAAACTTGTGACCTCTGGTTTAGTGGAATCCATCAAATTGCTACGATCGTCCAAATTTAAAGCGTCCTATGCGCTAACTTCAGCCCCACCAGCGAAAACGTCATCCTCAAAACCATCTTCGCATTGAATTCCCTTTCCAGAATCATTTTCTGTATTAGTCGTTTGCCAAAAATTGAATAGCTTTCTGGGTCATCCTGTGCTCCCAGTGTGTAACATCCGCGTTCTTCCAGGGGCTCTTTTATATTCTACTTCAGACGATTTAGTTTGCTTCAGAGTAATAGGTCATTCTTCTTTTTCTAACTCGTTCACACTATCATTTTATCTCGGTGAGAATTCAACAACCTTGGCCTGACTTATTTGACTGTCATCTCTGTCTAGCGATGTAAACAACTTCTTGAGTTCGATAAATTTCACATCGCACACATTTAAAATTTGATGGGTGTTAGGCAGCCACACTCGGTTTTCCTTTCTATATCTATGATACCCCACAAACACACCTTCACTAGCTCTTTGTGTGAGCTTATCCTTGTTAGGATCTTTGTCTAAAGCCATCACTTTAGAATCAAACATTCGCAGATGACCAACCTTAGGTGTCTTCTTCATCCATTCCTCGTATGGAATTCTTCTTTTTAAGATAGATGTTGGACAGCAATTTCTGATATGACATGCTGTTGCCACGGCTTCAGACCAAAAAGATATCATCAAACCAGATTGCAACAATAGACACCTTGCCATGTCTAACAACGTGCGGCTCCACCTCTCCGCCACGCCATTCTGCTGCGGCGTTCCTTGAGCTCGCAAATACTTGTCAAAGTCAACATTGCAGTACTCATGACCATTGCCTGATAGCAAACACTTTATTTTATATCCGATTTGTTTTTCAACCAACTGTCGGTATAGCTTAAACGCTTCAAAGACTCCTGATTTTTGTCCTAAGAAGTAGACTTGACACCACCTGGTTCTGTCATCAATAAACGTCACGACGTATTTCACTCGACTCATGGATTCAGGGTCCCACAACGTCAGAATACACTATTTGCAGCACTTCGTTACAAGGCATCTGACCTTTTTCGAACGGTAATGCAGTCACTTTGCCTTTGATGCATACCTCACATGGGGGGTAATTGATCTGTAGCTCTTACAGAGTCTGTAGAAATCACTCTTTCTCGAATCAGCTTCACGAGGTATTTTGAGCAGTTGCTTCCGATAAATGCACAGCATCTGTACCCTTGATATCAGCACATGCTTGACTTGCCAAATTGAACGTTATTTGTGATATTTTTGCATCGTTTCCAACAGGCTTTTATCCCGCACAGATTTGCAGTACATCCACTGTCTAACAACCACACCTTAGCAACTGTTTTTGCACTACCGGGACTGTTTACACTTGCCGTAGCCATATGACTCACCGCACAGTAACTCTAATCAACACTGTTCGCTGATTGTTTGGACCTCTTATCACCTGTCTTCGTCAGACACACATTTGCTTTATGTTCTGCGGCACCACACTTAAAAAATTTTATTTCCTTTCGTGAGAAAGATCCTCCCTTACCTTTCTTAGGAAAATTTTGGCGCGTATTTGCTCAATTTCCAGCCGTCATTGCTGCGACGATGCTGCCTGACGCTTGCTTTCACGCCTCGCATTCTTCCAGAATCTTGACCTTCAAAGCTTATCTCTAGACTCGATCGCACACCGGTAATTTGTATATGGAGCAGGTAAACTGTGCAGGGGCGTAATGGCCAGCTAAAAATTAAGAAAGGCAAAAAACAATCGCTATTCATCTGGACATTTATGTTTGCCAGCTAGTCCACGGCACCGAAGAATTTCTTCAAACTTTTGTAGCATAAGCTGCTTCAATAAGATAGCTTTTATTGCGGGTCCTTTTAAGGCATAAATTGATCGCAGTTTCAGCTATACTTCGCGTGAAGATCCACATCCACGTACCTGATTGAATTCAGATGGTTGAATTGATATCACTAAGTCAGCTATTGCGTTCTTGTCCTGTTTCAAACATGCTGCTTGTTCTTCAGCCACCTTTGGCATGACATTTGAACAATCAACGTATTCTATCCTTGGTCTGGACCTGTGGAACGTGTCTTACGAGGGGCTTCTGAGACTTGAGATGCCAGATGAGTCGCGCTTGGTCAGCTATGCGGATGATGTTGCGGCTCTGGTCGCCGGACGCACTGTTGAACAAGCGCAACTAAGGCTAGGTATGCTTATGCGCCGAGTGAGGGACTGGATGACTGCTCGCGGGCTCAGTTTAGCACTGGAGAAAACCGAAGTGGTCATCTTGACAAAAAAGAGAATCCCTAGAGTAAGGATGATCAGTATTGGAGATATACAAATCGAATCGAAGCCAGCGGTGAAGTACCTGGGGCTACTGATCGACTCAAAGATGAGTTTCTCTGAGCAAATCAGGGCAACGGCTGAGAAGGCTGCTTCGGGAATATCGGCCCTGAGTCGACTTATGGCCAACGTAGGGGGACCCAGCCCATCAAGAAGACGCCTCTTGATGAGTGCTGTAGGGTCAGTGCTACTGTACGGAGCAGAGGTATGGGGCGACGCTCTCCGCAAGGAGGTATACCAAAAACGATTGGCACAGGTACAGAGAAGAGGAGCACTGAGAATTGCATCTTCGTATCCAACAGTCTCCGACTCGGTGGTGAGGGTGATTGCAGGGGTGATACCTGTCGCCCTCCTTGCTAGAGAGCGCCGCGCTATTTACCTGCGCCGAAACGAGGATGCGAGGGAGATGGTTGTCCGCGAGGAGAGACAACGCTCGCTCAACGATTGGCAATAGTCTTGAGTGAATCGCACGAAGTGGACTGCGCACCTTATCCCGGATGTGAGACCGTGGCTAAATCGAAGGCATGGTGATACAGACTTTTATCTGACCCAGCTTTTGAGCGGGCACGGGTGTTTTCAGTCTTACCTGCACAAGATCGGTAAGTCACGGTCTCCCGATTGTCGGTTTTGCCCAGGAGAGGAGGACAATGCCTGTCACACATTTTTTGCGTGTACAAAATGGGTCAGGCTGCGAAGGCAACTCTACGGGGAGACGGGAGAGCTCATCCCAGATAATATAGTTGCGGTGATGCTCAAATCGGTTGACAAATGGAACCAGGTGGTACTTTTTTTTCCTTTTTTTAGGGTTTTGTAAAATAATTTTACAAAACCGTACTAAAATCGCGTCCTGTCTCTCCGTCTATCCCTCCGTGTGTCACACCAGTTTTTCTCGCAAACTACATAAGATTTCGAAGGTAGGTGCAAAGTAACGCTCTCTTCAAAGTTTCACCACGAAAAGAAATTCAAAAGGTATAAGAAATTTAAAAGGTGTAAGAAATTTAAAAGGAGAGTGACCTCTGAAAAAAAAATTTCATCGCTTGTAGGCAATATGGATATCAAATGATAATTATTGCTATAAGGGGTGCAGGGCAAGGGGAAATGTACGAAAAATTTGTGTCCACCCCCTCGCGATTGGACACTTTTGACCCACAAACAGAGGTGCGACTTTAAGAGTATAATGGCAACAAAAACCTAAGAAGTTAAAATTCGATCGACGTTATACAAGTTATTAATTTTACATTTTTGCCTATAAAATCAAAATGGTACGCTTAAATGTCCTAAAAGCTACAACTTAAGTTTTTTTGACAGCAATTAAATGTGTCTTGAAGATTTCACAATAATCGAACGATAAACACCTAAGTTACAGCCGATTTAATATTTAACAATTACAACAACATTAGCACGCGATACCAGAGAGATTCACGTTTGCAACGTACCTAGACACTACAAATATGCAAAAATTACTTATATCGTTTGCGTTTTAGGTGTTTTGATTATTTTGAGATGCACAGCATTCAATTTGAGGACGTGAATACGATTGAGAGGGACCTGATAATTTTGAGCACAAGTTCGAAATGTCGCTAATATCTGTAATATCCTAAGGCGCCAGCTGTTAATTTCTACGCAATAACATTTTTGCCTGGACACTTCTTAATGCCACGATTTTTGCATTACGTTCCGCGAAAAAATCCCAGTTTTGGAAAAACACAATGTAAAACATTTTTTTGTCGCAAAACAAAACACACACGACACTTTTCAAACACAGACTTTATGCCCCTTTCGGTCCGATGCCGCGATCATTTAAAGGTGTTAGCCTATCTTGCGGAAAGCGTATTCATTGCATTTGGATGAGGAATATTCACTTCATACGGTCAAATCTCACAGATTAAATTTAGGGGAATTTCACTTAATTATTATTGAGGGCGCATTTTTCGTTGATGCGAGCAAATGGGCCGCTGAAGACAGAACTTTTTCCTCGGCACGAACTGACCCTCCCGCGAATGATGGATGAACAGTTCACTAGTTGAAAACGATCATCGCACGGGGCTATCATATCACTTCGGCTTGGAGGTTGAATTTGATTGTCTCGACAAACAGTACAAACACTATTTTGAGAAATTTCTAATGGCACGCGCTACGATGCCGCGGTTCATGGAAAAGGTGACGACATGCCAAGTACTCTCTTTGCTCGTAAAGCTTCAGATCCGAAACCTCTAACGTGACGGCTATTCCGTTATTTTGCGAAAGCTTGTGACGGGCTTACCAGAGATATGTATCTTAGCGGTATTCTAGTGGGCTGAAAACGAAATCTTCAAACGAGATTATGTAGAAATTCGAATTCAGATTGGATGCAAATCAAGCCGCTTTCATATGCTAACTGCATACTTACGCCCCAGATCAGCTCGTCCCTCAAACACAATCGCGTTTGTTTTTCCGTCAATGCAAAATGATATCAGATTTCAGATTTTTCGGGTCAATCGCGAGGGGGGCACCCCTCGAAGGAAAATTTGTCATTTTAAGACCTGTTTTGAAAAGTGCTCCTTAAGACCTTTCATTTGATATCCATATTGCCTACATGCAATGAAAACTTTTTTTTTCGGGGGCAACTCCCCTATATGGGGAGATCCCCCTTAAAGACCTTATAAATTTCTTTTCGTGTTGAAACTTTGAAGAGGGCGTCACTTTGCACCTACCTACAAAGTTATATGTTTCTAGCTTATGTAGTTTGCGAGAAAAAGTGGTGTGACACACGGACGGACAGATAGGATGCGAAACTAGTAGGGTATTGTAAATTGATTTTACAATACCCTAAAAACGTGTCCACCATATATTGGATACTCTAACAAGTGTTGAGCCTTTTTGGTCATTTTTCAATGGCATATTTCTTTTATTTAAAATGAATTTTATTTAAGTACATATTGTCCATTATTATCTATGACTTTTTGCCATTTTTTGGGTTGAGCCATTATTCCATCTGTGTAGAACTTCTGTGGTTTATCGGCGAAAAACTTGGTCAAGTGATTTTCACAGTCCCTTTTTGAAGTGGATTTCTTTTCATTAAAGAAGTTTTGCAGAGACCGAAACAAATGGTAGGCAAGGTGTAAGGTCTGGACTATACGCTGGATGCATCTAAACTTCCCAGACAAGCTCTGTCAAAGATGTGTGTGGTCTGGCACTGTCATGATGCAAGACAACGCCCTTTTTATTGATCAATTCTGGCCGGGTTTTTGAATTGCTGATTGCAATCTGGTTAATTGCTGACAGTACAGAGCTGAATTGAGTGTTTGGCCAGATTCTTGCACCTCATAATAAACAATTCCCTTCCAGTCCCACCATACACACAGCATAACCTTATTTGGTGTCAATCGTGGCTTTGAAGTCGTTTGTGATGATTCACCGTTTTTTGACCATGAATTTTTTCGAACGAAATTCTCGTATCTTACCCATTTTTCACCGCCCGTAATGATTTGCTTCGAAAATGGCTCAATTTCGTTGCGTTGTTTTAGCATTTTGCAAATGGAAATTTAACCGATCAAATTGTTTTGTGTTAATTCATGCGGCACCCAAACGTCGAGTATTCAGCCTTACGCAATTGTTTCAAAACTGTTTGGTGAGGGATATTCAGTTCTTTAGCAATGTCATGGCTGCTTATGTGTCGGTCTTCTTAAATTTTTTGTAAGATTTCAGCGACTTTTTCAGTGATTGATCAACCTTAGCGAGGTGCGTCTTTGACATCAAAATTTCCAGAACGAAAGCGAGCGAACCATCTCTTGGCTATGGGTTTGGATAAAGTATCTTGACCGTAGACACCACAAATTTTTTCACGAGCTTGCGATTCATTTTGACCTTGATCGTAGTGATATTGTTAAAATATAACGATTGTTTTCAGAAATTTACTCATTTTCAAATGAATACAACTTTTGACACGAATGACGTGAAAATTGTAGACTGGAATGTCACCTTTCAAACGCATGTCAGTTTGACTCAATCTGATGAGTATTGCCCGATATATGACAACGAACACCATCTAGTGACAAAAAAGGCTCAATGCTTTTTAAACTATCCAATATATGTATAGTGCAGTGTCAATTCTGTACATAAATATATACACCCACTACATATTTGAAACTAGTTTAATAGTGGTGATGAATCTATGTTTAGTTTAGCAGTCTATTAATATCTATTGCTTTGGTTCTATTAATTTCTAATGTTTCTAGCAAATCCAATTTCAAACCTGTATTACAATTGTGTAAAATTTAAAAGTCGTCAAATTATAAATATGATCACAGCTGGCAATATGGTTCGAGTAATTTGATTTGTCTCTTTTATTAATATAGCATGCCCTATACTCTTTCATTTTTGCCTTGAAAGGTCTCCCAGTTTGGCCTTTAGATACTTTATTGCAATCTGGCGTACCCCCTGTAATTTCATGCAGGCCACTTTCATTATCTTAATGTGTTTTTGATTTATTATTCTTACTAAATTTTTTTTGTAAGCTGTTATTAAATTTAAGTACAATTCTGAAGCCAAACTTTTTCAAACATTTTTCTATTCTGTTGTTAATGTTGCTACATATGTAAAAGAATGAAAGGTTTCTGATTTCTCAATTTGTAATGGATACACCATCTTCAAAGCATTCTTTGCCTTTACTTTATTAACTAAGGAATCAACTAATTCTGGATTCAAGCCATTCTTATAAGCAATCCGCCTTATTATATTAAGTTCCATCTTGTAATCGTTTAACGAAAGAGGGATCGAAAGTAACATCCATACACAGAGGCCAATTCTATGAAAATAACTACATATTTTATTTTCTTTCTAGAAATGTTTACTTTGTAGATAGAAAGTTCTTTTCAAATTGCAGTAAGTATTTAAAATAAGCGGAACAATATTGGAACATTTTTCCAGGAGCATGATTCATTTAAAATTGAAAATGGGTACCTTTTTCAAAAGAATAAATACAAAGTTTTTATTAGAAAAATATTACTCCTTTATTTTATGTTTCTGTCATATAAATACAAAAGAGAAAACATATTATAATTATAATAATTAATATTAGAGAAATTTGATTAGTTCTTACATATTTAAAAGCAATTAATAATTGATCGGTCCGTCTTTTGCTTGGATGACTGGCGTCACTCGCCTTACCACGCTGTAATAAAAATTACATTGATTTGTTCTCCTTCTTTTTTATTACACTCTTCAGATTTAGGAGAGTTCGTGGCACGCTTTCCCTGTTTTTTGAACCCATTACATGCCAAATGTATTCAATGGGATTCAAGCCGGGACTGTTTTCTAGCCACTGCAATGACTCTATCCCTACTGCTCCTTCAATTACATATGTTACCTGGAAAAAACAAACGATTAGAAAGCGTTTGGAAAAAACAAATGATTAGAAAGCTTCTTCTTTTTTTTTCAATGTGGAAATAACTTGCAGAGCGAGCTCGATCTGCTGGAGCCGAACCGTCTTGGAAGAGAGGATTTGACACATCTTTCGTTAGATCCTCAATCGCTGGAACTACGCCTTCTTCAACGATTTCTCTGTATTTAACAGTATTTACAGATCCTGCAAAAAAAATAAAAGACCCTATTCGATTATATAAGATACATCCCCAAACCATCACATAAAGGGACCGCTGCTTGACTACATTCATCCGAATGTTGTTCATAGATTCTGCGTCTCCCTCGTAATATTCCATCTGGTCCAATAAGATTAAATTTTGATTCTTCCGAGAAATTGATTCATCTCCATTCCTCTGACGCCCATTTTTAGGGTTTTGTAAAATAATTTTACAAAACCCTACTAGTTTCGCGACCAGTCTGTCCGTCTGTCTGTCCGTCTGTCCGTCTGTCCGTCCGTGTGTCACAGCAGTTTTTCTCGGAAACTACTTAAGCTAGAAACATAACATTTTGTATGCAGGTGTAAAGTGGTGATCTCTTTAAAGTTCAGCTACGAAAAAATTTTATAAGGTATTTAAGGGGGGTCTCCCCATATAGGGGAGTCACCCCCCGGAAAAAAATTTAATTTAAGGTAGCCGATATGGGTATCAAATGAAAGGTCTTGATGAGAACTTTTCAAAACAGCTCTTAGTTTGGCAAAATTTGCTTCGAGGGGCGCACAGGGAGGGGAAATACACGAAAAATTTGTGTCCCCCCCTCGCGATTGGACACCTGTGATCCGAAAAATCTGAAAAAAACCGGAATGTAGCCCTTGGTGAGTGCAACAACAACAAATACGTGAGAAGTCGCAATTCACTCAATTTTGTTAGTAATACTATGATTTATCGATTTTATGCTTTCTTATATAAAATCTTAACGGTACCCTTAAATTCAATGAAATTCAGTACGTAGATGTCTATTTATAAGATAAATCTATCCTGAAAGTTTTATAAAGATTGAATCTTATTTAACGAAGTTATAGCCGTTTGAATTTTCCTGTATTACTATGGAACAATATGCGCTGCATTTATTACTATGGCACCATATGGCTATGGAACAACATGCGCTTTTTACCGACTCAGACACTACAGTTTTGCTAGGATTTGCATAAAAATTTCAGGAATGATAGGTGTCATGTATATCTTTGAGAATTGGTTCAGCTAGTGGTATCAGTAACCGTAAAACAAAATAATGGCTGTTTGAAATGCGAAGATTGAATAATTTTTAGTTATTTTTTCCCAACTTCAACGTTTAAGGTGCATGCTTTGAACATTTGATTCAATTTAATGAATGACTGAAGATGAGTACCTACAATTAATGCTCATAAGTGAAACAAGTCAAGGAGGTGGGAGAGAGCTCCTAGCAAAAGGGTTTTGTAACCATTCTAGGATTCGAAAAAATTGGCCATTAATCGATGATAGCAGTACAAGAGAGTGGCCCCTGAAAAAAAAAAATTCATCAAACGTAGCCGATATGAGTATGAAATAAAAGCTTTCATTGGAGCTTTTCAAAACAGTTGTTAAACTGTCAGTTTTTGCTTCAGTGAGGGCACAGGGGGGAAATACATGAAAAGTGTGTTTCCTCCGTCGCGGTTGGACATCTGAAATAATTATCAAGGGATATACTTATGACTTTAACAATACCAAAAACCCCAGAAGTCGAAATTCGTTCAACTTTGTTAAAAATAGTATGATCCTCGTATTTCATATTTTCTCCAATAAAATCGTCTTTGACATGTTTCTTGATTTGATTCGATCTGGTGACTGCATTTCGTAAATTGAATACAAAACCCTTCTGACATGAGCGTAGGTCTGTTTACCCAACTTGTTTCTTTCTTTGCACCGTGCAAGACGAGCTTGCCTCATTCGTTGGTTCAAAAGTGGCTTTTTCGCAGAGCCACAAGAACGCAAAGCCATGTTCAACCTTCTTTCTTTCTCTACCCGTAATTTTGATGCTGATTCTTTGTGTTACCTCGTTTTCGTTTGTTGCGCTTTTTTCACTCTAGACTGCCTGTAACTTCGTTTTTCATTAAATTCCGAACTGTCCCCTCGCTGCACCCTACGTGCCGAGCGATTTCCGACTTCGATTTACCCGATTTGTAAGAAGCCCAAATCTCGGCCTTTTGTTTCATACTCAAAGTGATGTATTTTGGCATCTCAGAGGTAATTGTTTTTCTACTGGCTTGCAAAATCAGACTGATGCGGAAATTTGCATTCTGTAGTTTATATAGGATCTTTAATTACCGCCTGAAAAATTTCGTTTGCCTCAGTACAAGCTAATTATGTCATTTTTATGGTAACTTAGAAAATGCCCTAATTCACTGGGTGGATATACTCGTACATAGGAATGAAAGGCGGCTATTTTGTGGGATAAAGGGTGATTTGATTAAATATGGATAACTGTATCTGTGTGAGTAGGTTTATGATAAATGCTGATTTAAATTTATTGCTAGTTTTATATAAACTAAGATCCAAAAAAACCAATTTATTATCTTGTTCAAATTTCATTGTCAATTCTATATTAAGATGCAAAGAGTTAGTAAAATTCATATATAAATCCAATTGCTTTTTCGTATCAGTCCAGTATGCAATAACATCATCGACATATCTACACCAGAATTAATTATATTTGCTCAAATTATGTTGGAAAATTTTATATTCAAGGTGGCTCATAAAAATGTCTGCCAATAATGGGCTTAATGGATTACGCATACTCAAACCCCTTCTAATTGCATAATGGTTTTCGTTAAACTCAAAATAATTTTGGCTAAGACACCAATCTGAATTCGATGCAAACATGAGCTGTATGAAATTTTTGACGAACCGGCGGTCTCAACGATTGTAAGACTGCGGAAGTTGGAATGGACTGGCCACATGAATCGTATGAGCGAACAACGGATACCCAGAAAGGTATTCGGCGAACTGATGGGCGGAGACCAGTGGATAAACCGAGGAAACGCTGGTCTGACTCGATCGACGAAGACAGTTGATCGCTGCTCGGATTTCAGAATAGGAGGACGCGGTCAATGGACATAGACAGTTGGAGGCGCTATTTGCAGGAAGCGAAGGCTCGAGAGGGGCTATAGTGCTAAGAAGAAGAAGAAGGCACAAATCTTAAAATACTTAAAATTTCCGTCGATAATTTTCGGTTAGTTTCGTTATCCAATGGCAACGGTGAGAACTGTGATGATAGAAATAATAATATTAACAATATCAATAGAATAAGTAATAAGAATACTAACAATAGCTCATATACTTTCACAGACCATATATTCTATCCAAATCATTACCAAAGATTTTATCAGATCCAAAAATGCCCAAGAACTTGAAAGGCATACAAACGATTTTCATTAATTTTACACAAGTTTTTTTGGTATCATTATGAGGCTATGTTTGCCAAATTCATGATAAAACATTACGTAATTTACGTTCTAATCCCATTTTGAACCCTACTCGTATGTATATTGGAATCTTTTTGTTGAAAAATGCGCGACACAAGCAGATGTAATTAAACGATGACGAGAGAAGCTCACATCTGGTTTTAGTCACCTCAAAGGGTGGAATTTTCAGAGATCAAATTTATTTCACCCTCCATTACGATATGATTTGCACAGTACAAAGTCCTTCACATTCCTTCAAAAAACGCAAATTCCAATTAGATAGTGAACGGTGTACCAAGCCTTTAAATTAAATCGTAAAAACGCCGAATTCTCACGTTTAAGGGGAGAAAAAGCCATTTAAAAGTTTTAGTGTTTTTTTTCCTATTTCAACCTTCATACAAAATAGTGTATTTGTAAATAATATTACAAATTTATACTTGTCGTTAAAAATAGACTGGCAGCTACAAAATGAGACCAAAATTTTGACAATCGGATAGAAATTGCGGGCACAGTGAACAGTGTCTTTACGCATGCCAATGTACACATTTAAGGATTCTTGTATGTTTGTATGTTGAGTTGGCATAACGAAATTGAAAAAGACGTCGATGTCGACAGAAATTATTTATTTATACAGCAAATTACGTTTGGCATTCGATTACGCATAAAAACTGGATTGTATGGTACCTGTAGCACCTATATCATAATAAATCAAAGAATCCTTTTGTGTGAACTTTCATACAAAACGTTGTATGTATTGTATAAGTAATATTCTACCACCTGCGATATTTCACCTTTTTGCCTCACAGTTGACACGCAATTTACCTCTTCGATTTCTTTTACTCTGAAATATTGCTATACAAGCAACCATGCTAACTATCGTGACTAGTTGACTTTTCCCTTGGGGTGGTTGCAAAGCAGGGAGAAAATGTTTGACAACGGGAAGTGAAGTACCAATGTACAATACATTTATCACCATTTACGTTTATTGAAAATAGAGGCTTAGGCTAAGAATTGACGTAAAATAAATGTTGCTTTTTGAATCGTTCTCATTTTTATGTGCCAAAATCTGCTTAAGGATTACATATACTCGTACTGTTGAATTGTATGGATGTCCAAATTGGGACTCATTAGTTGAAATGGTTCCGGAGGATTGAAATTATTTTGTTGAATTGATCTGTGACTAGCAAATGTGATGAAAAAGAAATCTGATTCGACCATAAACCGTTATTGTGATTTTTTTCATATATGAATAAACCGCTCGATATTTCCATTTGATAAAAATATATATGACTTGTGCTTTACCTGGGGAATAATCATTTTCAGCATACTATCATGCTTATAACTATTGGGCTTTTTCAGACGCAGCGTTAAAAGTGAGCGTTAAACAGGTTATATGAGCAAGAAGAGTGAGAGGCATTGAGGGGACCTGATGGTAAAAACAAGCCAAAATTTTTTAGGGTTAACGAGCGTAACGCACATACACAAACGCATTTTGTTGATCATTTGGTGGGAGAAATTTTATACAAACGCCGGTAATCATTCCGAATTGAACATTCGGTGAAGAAGGTAGTCGTCATGAAACGATTGCCTTTCCTTAAATTGCATGCAAAAATGGATGCGTGGACGCGAGAAGCTACGCGTTATTTAATAAATTTATAAAAGCGAGGCAATGTTCAAAAAACACGACGAATATCGCGATTTCTATAAAGTTAAATTGCCTATTGTAAATCCTTAGAAAATTAACAGTACGCATAATATTCATAGGATCACATTACAATAAGCAAGTTTACAACACATCAAGAAAAATATGCGACTAAAAACGATATTCACATTTGGAATATATTTTTCAGAAAGCGGTAAACACGGAGGATTCAAATAAATCCAATAGAAGTTTGAATCGACAAACTTTAACTATCATAAAATACATTTTTCATTCCAGTTTTTATTACCTCGTGCACAATTCCAGGCTAAAACATAAATTCTCAATCGCTTATCTCTCTGTCTTCGCTCTCATATTGTCCGCACGATGTTTAACGATCAAATGACCCTTTTGACACATACACTCGCAAGACGTGTATCGTATACAAAAATAGGTTGGCTGAACTATGCAACGTGTAAACATAAGGGCGTAAGCCCGAAACCTGTTTGGATATGGGTTTTTACCATTCCCGTGTGAAAGAGCCCATTCAAAGTCTTCTATAAAAATTAACATGAGAACTAATCAAGCTCATTACTATGCCATCAAATATCCATGTGTTGGTGGAAACCAGGATCACTCTTTACATATTTTAAATTATACTCGTAAGTAAAATGGGGACTTCACTATCTGATTAGTATTTAACAATCTTTCCTGTTGTTTTACTCGTATTTAAGAAAGGTCTACTTTTTCCCTTATATGGCTTGTCACGTAGATATTTGCAGTGTCTACACCCTTTATATCCTCACTTAGATACTTTCTTCTTCTTCTTCGTAGAACTACGGGCCCTCTCGTGATTTCGCTTCCTGCAAATATTGCCTCCAACTGTCTGGGTCCATAGACCGCGTCCTCCAATTTCGAAATCCGAGTTCGAGCAGCGATGAACTGTCTTTGCCAACCGAGTCAGACCAGCGTTTCCTTGATTTCCCCACTAGTCTCCACCCTTCAGTTCAACAAATAACAAATATATTTTTACGTATCCATTCTTCCACAATATTAAAATCGATAAGGCCTCCGGTTTGTCATGGTTGTATCGACTTCGCCATTGGTCTCGGTCTTACATCGCTGCAATTGTTTGTTTCAGGACCCTTCGCTCAAAGGCGTTCAATATGTTTGCGGATGCTTGAGTTAGGGTCCATATTTCAAACCCATAGGATAACGCAGGTCTTATCACAGATTTGTACACTTAAAGCCTTGTTTTCCTGTGTATGCAGCAGGCCTTTAAGATTGTCAAAACTGGTTAAAAATATTTTGCTTGCGAGCTGTATTCTTTGGTGTATTTTATCTCTTTCATAACCGGTACTCGTTATTTTGGCACGTAAATACACATTTTGCTCACATTATTGATATTGCATTCGCAAGGTCTAATATTTTAAGTATTTGAGGTATTTTTCTTCGACTGTGTCATTAGCTTTATTTTATTTTCATTAATTATCAGCCCTACTACTTTTGCTTCGCTGTCGAGTTTCAGGAAGAGTTCTTTTGCAGTTGTTAATGAACATGACAAAATGTTGATATCGTCCGCACAGGCTATTACTTGGCTCAGCTTGTGTAGTAATGTACCTCGTGTATCCACAGGTAGCTTCCTTATGACGTACTCTAGAGCAAATTTCATAGCGATGGGGCCAGCCCGTCTCCCTGCTTTAGTCCGATATTTGTGTCAAAGGCATCGGTGAGTTGTTTATTGATGCGGACTTGAGAGGTCGTCGACGTCATTGTCATTTTGGTAGGACGGACTTATTTGGCTGGAATGCAAAAGTAAAGCATTATTTGGTACAGTACGCTACGGTCAACACTGTCGTATGCTTGTTTAAAGTTAACGTATATTTGGTGTACGTCTAAGTTGACCCCCTAGCATTCTTCAAGTACCTGCTTGACTGTAAACGATTGGTCGATTGTGCATCTACCTGCTCTAAAACCACCGTGATACTTCCCAATAATACTGTTGGCATATGATCCGATTTTATTTTCTAAGATCTTTGTACATAATTTCGACGCCGTACAAAGAAGTGATATGCCTCTATAATTTTCGCACTGTAACTTGTCATCCTTTTTGTGAATAAAGAATATAATTGATTAGCACCACTCTTTCGGTATATGTTCTTTTAGGCAAATGTGCCGGATGACTTTGTGAATAGCTTGATGAACACTGCTGCCACCATATTTGATTAGCTCCACTGGAATCCCATCGATGCTCGGCGCCATAAAGTATTTTCTTCTCTTAATTTGAATTATCTTATTTGCTACTCTTCCGAGATCTCATAGTTTTTTCTCTTCATCCTGGTGTTTCTACCTTAGTATTTTTTCTCTTCTCTGTACCCCTGATTTTTTTTGTCGAATTCATTCTGGCACTCATCATTGGACTCATCATTTCTCTTGCGTCGGGCTTCATATACGATTGTGTGTTCTGACACAGTCTTCATTGCCATCGCTTCCATGCAGAATTTGTTGCTTGTCTTAAACGATGCATCTGATAAGATGAGAGCGAGCTGTTTGTCGAAGATTTCCGTGAAATTTTTTAACACAGACGCCGTTTGGAGCTTTTCCATCTCGAATTTCTGTAAAGGGCTGGTCTTCACCGAATATGCCTTTGACATGCTGCACCGATAGATTATTTTGACACAATTGATGCAATTGGCTCCTGGGTATGTATGGACGTCAATTATGCACGACAGGCAACGTTGTTGCATCAAAACATGGTCGATCTGGTTTTGTGTGTTGCCATCCGGTGATATCCAGGACATTTTATGAATTCGTCGATGTGGGAAGCAAGTCGAACGTATAACTAGACTTCTGCTACAGGCAAAGTCGATCAGGTGCTAGCCGTTGTGCTACATTTTATTGTGGAGGCTATATCCGCTAGTCGTCCCCAGATGAGATATGTCATTGCCAACGTTAGCGTTGAAATCACTCAGAATTATTTTTATGTCGCTTGTAGGCAATGAGTTGACTAGTCTTTCCAGGTGATGGTAGAACGTTTCCTTCGTTTTTCCGTCCTTTTCTTTGCTCAGGGCGTGTGCATCGATCAGCCATATTTTAAAGAATTTCGCTTTTATACGGATCGGATTAAAATTCAATAACGTGTGATTTGAACTCCCTATCCACAATGAAGGCCACTTTGAATTCTCGTTGTTCAGTAGGCTTTTGACTTTTGAATATAGTGTGCAATCTCATGACTTGGAAATCACATTCAGTACAGTTTGTTTCCTGGATAGCGAAGATTTTTAATTTATATTGAGCGGCCTGTTTTAACAGGTCCTTAGCAGCGCCAAGGTAATTGAGTGATCTGAGTTCCAGGGTCCAATGCCATAGTCTTTTTTCCGTTTGCAAGACTGCTACCGTGAGTTCGATCCATTCCGAGGCCCTTCTACAGAAACATTGTAGGGTGTTCCAGGGACGAGGAGTAAGCCCATCGCCTGACCTCTATAGGGTGGTCCAACTTAAAACGCACGATGTTAATTGTAAATAAAATGAAAAGTTTCCACAGAATTATGTTAATATTTTTTTATTATAATGGAAGAATCGATGACAAGTATGTGTAAAATAAAATATTGCCCAAATCCTCGCCATGGCTACGGTAGCTTACTTCTATCCAATGGCCCATATTTTCAATGACTCTGAGACATAATTGAGGTTCAATGTCGTTACTGTGAATGTGAATTGGTCTTGGCTTATTGACGTACACTTCTTTCTGTTAAATATCCTCAGAGAAAGAAGTCCAACGGTGTCTAATCACATGACAGTGGCGGCCAATTAACATCATAACAACGTGAGATAACATGGCAATTGAATTTCTCGCGCAAAAGAGCCATTGTTTCCTTGCCTGCGTGGCAAGTGGACTATCTTGCTAAACTCCACATCGCCCAGGTCCATAAACTCAATTTTTGGCCATAAGATGTCCGTTATCATCTCGCAATAGCAAACATCATTCACGGTAACTGCTTGGCCGTCCTCATTTGCGAAGAAGTACGGCCCAATGACGCCGCCAGCCCATAAACCGCACCAAACAGTCACTCTTCGTAGATGCATCAGCTTTTCAACAATCACTCACGGATTCTCATTTGCCCAAATGCGGCAATTCTGCTTATTAACGAATCCACTGAGGTGAAAGTGTGCCTCGTCACTGAAGATGATTTTCTTTGTAAAGTCACCATTCCCTTCTGTCTGTTCAACGAACCATTCGGCGTATTGCCGACGCGTGAAACGGTCAGTAGGCTCCAGCTCTTAAGTGAACCTTGTGAGCGTGTAAATTCAAATCTTTATTCCAAATTCGCATCAGTGATGTTCGTGAGATGTTCAATTGTTAGGCACGATGATGAGTCGAGATTGACGGCTTTTCTGCCACACATCGCGAACAAAGGCAATGTTTTCCGCAGAACGAACTGGCGAGCATGCACAGGTGGTTTCACGTTTTCTACAGATTTGCGCACAATTTTCCCGATTGTGGACATATTTGGTCGTGTGCACGAAATGCATTTTTATTTAAACGCCCATTTTCGTAAAAGGCTTCAACAACCTTAACGCGCTGCTCAACTGTGTACCTCTCCATGGTTGAATTCTCAAACACTGATACAGAAAAATGTTAAATTGAGCTGGGTAAAAAACTTGATGGTAAGGTGAGATCTTTTTCGTAGTTAGTTGAGTTTCTATCATTAAAATTCATTGAGCAAAAGTTGCCATTAACAGAATGTGGATATTACTTCTGGTAATCCTGATTAAACTTCCTTTGAAACTTTCCCCAATCCATTTATTTTTAAACTCAACCAATGGTTTTCATGTTGAACTAGAATGGAGAAGATTCATCCTGTTGATGATTGATTTCCATTACAATTCTGTAATGATTGCTATCGTAAAGAAGCACTTACAGTTTCCGTTGAGGAATATTAAAGCTGAATTCATGTCTTGCGTCAGCAATGCAGAGGTCCAAGTCGTAGGATATGTCGGGAGCTGCGAGCCATATAGATTATATCTGTATTCAATTTAGTTTTCCATTATCCACGATTTCAGGAATACACTTCTTGAATTATTGCTGGCGTTCAACCGTGATATTTGCCGACCATCAGGTGACCGGTAAGAATATTAGAGCTATGCAGCCTGTTCAATTTAAGTATTCTAAACAAGGAGCCAAGCTCCTCCTTAAACTTGAGAACGTTTCGACCAGTGGCATAGGCAGAGACTGCGAAGAATTTATCCCCACCTGGCAGTGAAATTTTGACAACGGACACTTCAAGAAGTTCAAAGTTTTTGAATTCGACTTTATCGATATTTTAGAAACAATGGGGTCTTCTTATCAATATTCTGATGCCACTTTTTACCCTACCGTTTTTTTTTTCAATTCAAAACATTTAAATGTTACAGAGTGCCATGAATTGAGGTGGGTTTCTGTAAGAAGCATAATGTCAGACGTTTCCTTGACGATGAGTTATAAGAGATAATCTGGTCGATGTAGAGTAACAACATAGTCGACTTTGATCGAGATGAGATGAAGCCTTTCCAAGGGAATTAGAAGGAGGGCAAGCTATTTTGGGATATTTGAAAGATCTAAACACTGAACACCATAGTTAATTTTAAATCTTATTTGTCGATACTTTCCGAGAAAGAATTAACTGGTTGGTAGATTTTAGTAGCTTATTGCTGCTAGTTATATTATTTGAATTATTGACATATTATCTGCTGATCTCCTAGTGGCGAGTGCAAATGATACGCCGAGCACGGTGAAGTTCAAAGGTATCATATTGCCGTTTACTTGCGTTTGCTTGGGAGTAAATGTGACTTTTTCATCTCGATATCGGCAGTATCCTCGATATGATGCTGGATAATTAAGTACACCGAAGCTGATGCAGTACCATTTTACTTTAGGCTCCGTCTGAGCCAATTTCCACCTATTGGGGGCATGAATTTCTTTGCATTTAACGCAGCGATAGTGCATGGTGCAATTGGCAGCCAAATAGCCAAATCTTCGACACCGATTACACTGGTTGGCTTCTCTTCTTTGAATGTGTTCCTAGTACCTTATTTGTTGAAGGGCACTTGAACTACTTTTATTAGAAACTTTTACAAGAGAGAGGGTGTTCGAAGGCCTATCTTCTTGTTGTAAAGGTTTTGACAGAAATGAATTTAATTTGTGGTGCAGCTTCTTTGAGCACCTAAAGAAGATTGACCGTATCCTCTCCGCAGTCTAGACCCTTCAACAAAAAGGTTTGGTAAAGGTGGTGTGGAACCTCTCTAGAATTCAGCGTATCTTTGACTTGCTTGTAACCAACCGTTGATTTCGTTTTAATAGTTTATTTTCTTGCATTTTTAAGGGTTTTGTAAAATAATTTTACAAAACCCTACTAAAATCGCGTCTTGTCGGTCCGTCTGTCTGTCCTCCGTCCGTCCGTGTGTCACAGCAGTTTTTCTCGGAAACTACTTAAGCTAGAAACATCAAATTTTGTATGTAGGTGTAAAGTGATGCTCTACTCAAAGTTCAAGTACAAAAAAGCAAAAATGTGTGTTGGTTTCTTCTCCTTGCTTTTATTTTTTTAACATTGAATAAAATCTATAATATCTTTGTCGAAATTGCCTTCGACATTTTTCATTTTCATTTTTTCTACCAATTATTCCAGCGCTGCAAAATGGTTTTGACTGTTGTTGGTATCACTACCACTTAGAATTTCTGCCGAAATTGCTTGTTTTACGCATTTATTTTCTAACCTTAGTTCATAATTTTCTTTTTACACTTTGACTATTTATCCATTGTTTGCTATTATTTTATAGCTTGCATCCGCCATCTGTAGAACTTTCTTGATTATGATTTATTCTGCTGATTATCGCCAGTTTCGTGTTTGGCGCTACCTAAGGTCTCCCCAACTGTAGAAAGCTGTCAGGTTTCTCCATACCAGCGCCTCCGAGGTTGGTTTTGGATTCTTCACTTTTCTCTACTTGTCGAAGTTAAAATAATATTCGATACAAAGTCCTTCTATCAATTGGTTTGATGATATAAACTTTTTCAAAATAAACATTACTTCAGACTGACGTTTTAAAAAACTAATTTAATTTTTGAAAAATTTTAACACGAGCGATTTCAAGACACGTATGCGCGTAACAGATACTAGAAATAGACTCTTTAAAAACAAATCTGTGCGCAACGAGTATTAGACGTAAGATGCTTTGCTTTAGTATCTCAGCCAAATTAATCCGTCTTACCAAAATGACAACGACGCCAACAACTTCCCAAGTACGCATCAACAATCAACTCACCGATACCTTTGACACAAATATCGGACTAAATCAGGGAGATGGGCTGGCTACATCAATTCGGCTCTGGAATAATGTATAAAGAAGCTGCCTATCGAGACAAGAAGTATGTTATTCTGCAAGTCAAGTCAAGTGTTAGCCTAAGTGGATGTCATCAATATTTTCTCATGGTTGTTCAGTCTCGGCCCATCGAACGCTGCATCTCCGTACAATCAAAAACTATTTTCCAATATTACCCCATCGAGCCCTGCATTGCTGTACAACCAATAGTGATAGCAACAATATTACATTCTAGCGAATACAATTCGTATTAAACGTTTTTGGATATTTGGCCATTCGTTAGGCATTTACGATCATACGGTTGCAATTCAGAATGTCGGATTGTATTTGTTGTTGTGCCGAGGAAGTTTATGATGTTTGCTGCTTTGCTTGTGCTATTTTTAGATTACATTCTAATGACGTATTGTACTTTTCATTTTATTTTGCTTGGACTTGAAATCGAACCGTCGGTGAATAAAGATGCTATACAAAATCTAAATTTCATTCTTTTATTCGAACAATTCCTTTTTTTTGTGTTTGAACCCTAAACATGGTCACCGGCGAACGCCAAAGAACTTTCCCCGAAATAGTAAAGTAGAGCTAGCAGGGCTACAAATCAATGAGAATAAAATAAAGCTCAAGGTGCAGTCGAAGGAAAATACCTCAAATATCAAAAATATCAAATTTGGCGAATACAGGATCAAAGTTGTGGGTGAATTTGTGTATTCAGACACCAGAATAACAAGAACTGGTAATATTAGAGACGAGATACGCCAAAATATGCCAAGGAATACTGCTTTACTTGCGAAAATATTTTATTCAATCTTGAAGGTCTTGAAGAATAGCTGGATACACAGAAAAACACAGCTCCAAGTGTACAAATCCGTGATAAGACCTCTGCTATGCTAAAGCTGTGATAAATGGACCCTAAACCAATCATCCGCAAATATATTGAACACCTTTGAGAAACTCGTCGTGAGGCAAATGGTTGGAGACCAACGGTGAATTCAATTAAACTATGAGCTGTATGAAATTTTTGACGAGCCGGAGGTCTCAACGATTGTAAAACTAAGGAAGCTGCAATGGGATGGCCTCGTGAATCGTATGAGCAAGCAGCGGATACCCTAAAAGTTATTTGTTGAGAGAACAGAAGGGCGGAGAGCAGTAAGAAACTCTGGTTTGACATTGTTTACAGGAAGCTAAAGCCCGAGAGGGACTGCGTTGCTACGAAGGAGAAAACAATATATTTTCGCCATGACAAACTATGCTTATAAAACCATGTGAAGCTAGACACTTGATACCCAAAAAGTGTCCTACCAAGAAGAAAAAAAAAGAATAATAAATACATTATTTGACCTTTGTATTGATAAAGTTGAGCAAATTTCAACTTCTATGTCATCTGCTATTTTTTGCTCATAGAGAACTGCTTCCATAAATTTTTTTCAGGACATTCCGCAGGCATCCAATTGCGAGGGGGAACTATTTTAAGGGTTTTGTACTAAAATACAAAACCCTATTGCAATCACGACCTGTGTCCGTCTGTCCGTTTGTATGTCACAGCACTTTTTCTCCGAAACTATTGAGGCTACAGCCATGAAACTTTGTGAAAAGGTCAGAAGTGGAGACTTCTTGAAAGTTCAAGGGTGGAAAAATTTTTCAAAGGGGTTTAAGGGGGGCCTCCCCATATAGGCGGGTGACCTATAAAAAAAAATTTCACCGTTGGTAGTCATGTAGGGTATCGTTGGAAAGGTCTTAATGAGATCTTTTCAAAACAAGCCTCAAAATTGCCGTATTAGTGCCGTGAAGGGCAGGCGAAGGGGAAATGTACGAATTTTTCGCGTACCCCCCTCGCGATTGGGCACCTTCCATCCGAAAAATCTGAAAATAATCATGAGAGTAGGCCTTTATGAGTACAACAACCACAAATACGTGAGAAGTCAAAATATACTCAACTTTGTTAGTAATAGTATGATTTATCGATTTTACATTATCTTGGATAAAATCTAAACGGTACCCTTAAATCAATCAAATTTGATATACAAATGACTATTTGCAAGATTGAACTGTCCTGAAAGTTTTATAAAGATCGACTGGTATTTGACAAAGTTATAGCAGTTTGAATTTTCCTGTATTATTATGGAGCAATATGCACAGTATTACTATGAGAACATATGGCTATGGAACAATATGCACTTTTTATCGACTCTGACACTACACCTTTGCTAGGATTCGCATGAAAGTTTCAGGGGTGATAGGCATCATGAATATCTTTGAGAATTGGTTCAGCTAGTGGTATCAGTATCGTAAAACAAAATAATGCGAAGATTGAATAATTTTAAGATATTTTTCCCCAACGTCAACGTTTAAAGTTCATGCTTTTAACACTTGATTCAGTTTAATGAATGATTGAAGATGAGTGCCTACACTTAATACTCATAGGTGAAATAAGTCGAGGAGGCAGGAAAGAGCTCCTAAAAGAAGGGCTTTGTAACCACTCTAGGGTTCGAAAGAAAAATTCTGATGCCATGAGTCGATGATTACAGCACAGGGGGTGGCCAACCTTACACAATGTCCTAATAATCTGTAAATTTGATAAAATCCATATCATATCCAATGAATTTATATCCATTTCTCCAATTACAACAACAATAACACACTATTTTGGTATTGTATGCACTTTCCATCGAACCAGACACTGCAGTGTTGATTTGATCTTCTTAAAATTTTCAGATCAGAACAATGACATAAATGCTTTCGGGATTTCATGATTTGAGTGAATTTTATCAGCTGAAAATGGAGAAACAATGGATTTTCTTTTAAACGAGCAAATCTCTTTGACATGTTTCTTGATATTATTCGTTGCTGGTGATTGCATTTTGTAAGTTGAATACAAAACCCTTCTGACATGAGCGAAGGTCTGCCTACCCAATTTGTTTTCTACTTCCCCTGCTTACTCCATTACCGACATTGCAATTTTATACACCAATATTTAAAGGCCTCATTAACATATTTCGTATCCGTCTTTCTTCGGTTAAAAAGTTTTTAAGGGGTCACATCCTTACATGGAGGACCTAATGTTAAAACCTTTAAATTGTTTTTTTCAATTATGAAATTTTTATTAACCAGCTGCTTCAGAGCTCTTCGCAAGATTTGATGACTTTAGCTTGTCTCCTTTCTAACGAGACCTGCTGTGACGCTCTCACAGACAGGTGGACGGGCGGACCGACAGGTACTAAATTTAATAGTGTAGTGTTATTTTCTGTTTAAAACCTCAAAACATACAGGTTTGCACTATTCTGATGCATCGAAAAATTTGTACAAATCATTCTGACATGGATTTCTGCTTGTTCTCTCGGATTTTCGATGTCCTATCAGCTTACACATTAAATATGAAAATGTGTTCTTGTACACATTATCAAGGTTCATGATGATTATTTTACATCACAAAAATACTTAAATTAAGAGGAAATTGCGTTCGTATTTCAGTTTTTCTTAAAACCACTTACGGATACAACGCCTACTTTTCACTTTGAAATCATAGTACATCCCAAGAACCGCTCATTTTATTTTTTTTTTACAATTACAGAAACACATTCCTACGAATTCTTAATTTTCCTTCATCACCTTTGGGATTTACGCTCAGCATACCACTCATGATTTTACTTTATTTCCTGCTTGCGTCAATCATTCTTGTTACGTAGCACAAGGAGCTGCAAATTATACCGGCGTTAAATTCCCTTGACTACGTGTCACGATGTCATGTGAACTTTATGAAAGCATTCACTCAACATGTAATACTGTCACTCCCTAAGCATTTCTTTTTTTTCAATGTGAAAACATGAGATGAGGCTCCCTGGAGTGGATGACTCCATTTTGTATTAAATTATCCAGAATTTGTGTACAGGAATCTAAAATAAAGTGTCAATGCCAGACTTTGATAAGTACTTTTTGGATACGTTCAGAGGAAAACTCTTCTTGTAATTTTGAGTTGATCTGGTAAGAAGTTCCGGTTTCTTCCTTTAAGTATGTGCTTCAAACAAGAAGTTAAGAAATATCAAATTTGTGATTAACCCTCATGTGAATTTATTTCAAAGAAAATTTCAGGTTCCTAGTATACATTTGAAAGTCAATTCCACCGGCCCTTCTCCGTGAAAAGTCGTTTTCTTCATGCATTGCAAGGTCAATTTGCGAAACAACCTTCCAATTAGCCAAGTGCTTTCCAAGTCACTTATTAAAATTACCCAAACAATTCAACTGCCATATTTCTTGTCCTGGTTCAAAGAGAAATTATCTTTTCAAAGAAGAATTTTCCCGACTGTTGTCAGCGTTATCTGAAAGGCAATGGACAGGTCACAAAGGAGTCCACATTATACTCTCGTACAGTCTCACACCTTCTCATACACGAAAAAAGTCCATTCATTCCCCCATAATGTATTATATCCCTGGAGATCGATTCCTTTTAAGAGCACAAGCAAGAAGGGCCTGGCGCTCCTTTATGTCCGAAAAAGGATATATTGCCGACAGTAAAGTAAAATCGAATTGGGAAAATTTCTTCTCTGAGTAGCGAATCCCAATTGTCCGAGGATCTGAGCCTCGGCATTTAGTATTATGGAAAAGAAAATGAAAAGAAAATTCTTAAGGCATATTGGAATGTTCGACAATTGCAGCAATCTTATCGAATGAAATCAATATTGGCATTTTTTTACCGTCTCAGATTTTTTCTGTTTCTTATTTCTGTCTGTTTTTTATTGCAGATTTCTGATGATGATCGAATGAGCTTAACTACGGCCGTATCTGATGAAGATGATGGCGAAAGTGTCATGGCTTCACCATATAAAGCAAAGGCGACCGGTACAGCGGCTTCATCGTTCAATTGTACAGGAGCTGTTCGAAAAGCTGGGTAAGCTTGTTTTATTATAATTTCATGTGCATGCTACAACCTACTCAAAAAGTTCATCGTTTTACTTATTTATTACAATTACTTTTTTTGCTTCGGTTGTTTTGAGTTTTTTCAAAGTTTGGATTTAAAATTTAAAGAAAATATTACAGGTTAATAAATACTACTTTTATTTACCAATATAATGTGTTGACTTAGTCTTCTACAGCTGTTAAGACCTCCGAATTGCGTAGAAAAGCTCACGCTTTGGCAAAATTATCGAACTATGTGAAAAGGTCAGAAATGATGACGCGTTGAAAATTTTGGAGTGAACAAAATTTCATTGACTTACCTCTATCCTAATGTCAAGCTGTATAGTCCAGTCAAAGATTGAGAAGGTCTTTAAACATTGCAACTTTGACTAGTTACCACTTACAATTTGAGAGCTGACCTTGAAATTTCGTTTACAGTTTATTTATTGACTTACTTCTTTATTCAACAGAATAATTCCAATTACAAAATAGAGTAAACAACAGCACAACTAGGGGAAATAAGAGAAAAAGAGCGAATAGCAAGGCAAATGTAATAAAAATTGTAAAAGCGAGAAAAATAAATTACTAACAATTAAGAAAAAGAGAGTTGACATATTTTTTATAAACTAAATATGAGAGGAGAATAGGCCCAAGCTGAGCTTTATCATGATTTTGTGGTATTCTAAGCATGGATAAGTGAGAATACACCAAACTACGCGTGAGCGGAATATCAAAGATATTAGATGATCTTATAGAACGTGCAACGTGCCTCACTAGTACGTTACGCGAAATCTTCTTGAAGCAGGGCCTAGTCATCTTTAGCGATACTACTTTGAAAACTTTGACGTCGTCTGCATATAGAAGACATGAAGAGTTGCTGACTCATTTATAAACAGAGTGAAAAATAGGGGACCAAGAATGAACCTTTGAGGAGCATCTTAAGACAGATCCGCTAGGAAAGGGACTCCCCAGCTTGAAGGCGCCCCACGGCGTAACAAAACGAGACCTGGCCCGGAGTAATGTGTCAAACGGTTCCAGGCTGGGTTCTCAGGTTGACAGGGTTGGTGTTTAGTGGGTAGTCCAGTCGCGCATGGGAGTCCCACACTCTGTGCATAAATGGCATTCACCTCCCTACCACAAAAAAAGACAGAAGGAAGGTGATGGAAAGACAGCCTGACTAACACGATTGAAGAAGTAAGAAGATAACTAGTAGAGTAAATACTTAGAAACGCTAAGAAATTTAAGCTTGCTCCGCAAAATCTTGTGATTTACTCAGTCAAAGGATTTAAAGAAATCCAAATATAAAGTTTCGATTTATAAACAGTCCACTAAAATTTTTGAAGTAACACTTATGAATTTTAATAAACTGTCCAAAGTTGATCGTCTTTCTACGAAACCATGTTGTTAAGGAACTAACACATCCACTTACTCACGATCGAGCTGATCCTGATTAAGTGAAAAAGGTACAAGCAGACGATTTTATCAAGTAGTGTCGAAAAACAGGGCAAAGAAAGATTGGTCGATAATTAGCAATGTCTAAAGAGCTACCTTTTTCAAAAATTGGAGCAATACCTGTATATCATATTTTTCCACATCAAGGAAAGAGCCTGAAGATATACTAGAATTGAAGAGGAAGGAAGGAAAGGGGAACATTGATAGAAGTAGCTTAAGATTTCACAAAGTGATTAGGAATATGTTCAGGACTCAACTGACAGAGTCGTCAAGTTCTAAAATAAGCTTCACAATTTCGCCCGGCTAATAAATAAAAGTAAATGAGGACGCCATGCGTATGATTGGGGCCATAGGCATTAGAAATAGATGAAAACTGGGTTCTAAATAGTATACAAACCTCGAAAGGTTAAGTTGCTACGCAGCCATTCAAATGCAGAGAGGATGGGATACTGGAAGAATATTTGAGAGAGAGTATATACACTCTCTCAAATTTTTCATATATATATATATATATATATATATATATATATATATATATATATATATATATATATATATATATATATATATATATATATATCTTGGCAATCTGCTCCATTTCTCAGCTATTAACCGCAGATGACAAAAAGCATTGCGTGACTCAGGGAATCTTTAACGTGGGAAATGTTGACGTGCTCAATTTTGGGCTTTCAAGGCTCACCTCACATCGAGAGTAAACCAGGGGCAGTGAGAAGAGTTCCTTATACTCACAAGTAGAGTCAACTCAGAAATAGCAGCGTTTAAGAAGTTATAGAATTTCTTGCAACAAGCATCTCAGTGAAGACCACAAAGAAAGGAGGACCAATCAACGGAGAAAATTGACGTCCTTTTTGTAAATTGTAAAAATGATTAACGCTATTAATTTGGTAAGTGTTACTTTTTGCTATAGTCAAGCGGAGTACACCAAAACATTGAATGGTCTATTTTTATTCGAGACCGATAGACCAAGTAATTTTGTGAAGAGATCCATTGTTCCCGCTTAAACTGACGTCAACGCAGTTCAAACTAATTATCAAGGATTTGGCGGTAAACAATTGTTGCGCTTCGAAATCGTTCACTGCCGAATAAATTAACAAACAGGAACACGAAGTCATTGTACATCGCACACTGGAAGAAACGATATCAATTCTGCTGATTTTAGGCCAATCATTTTTCTATCAATTTTAAATTCAACTATGTCAAACCAATTCTAAAACAAAATGTATCCTAAGAGCAGGAACTAAAGTGGACCTCGTAATTTGGAAGCAGTCATATTTTTGTGGGTTCGAGCTCACTGACGCAAATAAATTAGTTGTAGTAGATCCTCCGGTTGATAGAATCGATATAATAAAATAAAATAAGGTGGATCTTGATCCCTAGCTGGACAAATCTTGCACCGCTGCCTTGTAGAAAGTAATTGCTAGAACTACTGAAAGCAAAAGACATTGAAACGATATCCGGTTAACTATTGACACGCCTTTTCACTCATTGCATCGATGGTTGTCGTACCATGGGAAAGCCAAACTACAGAAAATTACCGATGACGTGTTAGCAAAGAGTATCATCCGACGAAGTGATTCTCACTATGCATTCACCATTGTGCTGGTAAGAAAGAAAAATCGTGAATTTCCTAAGTGAGTAGATGACTGTTAGAGATAATTACCCACGGCTGCTCATTGAGGATTCTATTGAATATTTCAGTGGAAATACAGGGACTGAATAAAAAGTAACCGGACCGACCTCAGGAAATTTTTTATTGGCAAAATATGTACAATTTTTCTTTAGAAATCTTCAAAGTAGTCCCCATTGGACTCGATAATACGCTGATACCGGATTTTTCAATCCCCGAACGCTCCCTGGAAGTCGGCAACCCCGATGCTGTCTAGAGCCCTTGTCGTAGCACGTTGAACGTTTTCCAGAGTCCCAAACTGCGTCCCCTTAAGGTGTCTCTTGATCTTGGGGAACAGAAAGAAGTCCGCTGGTGCAATATCCGGGCTGTAAGGAGGCTGTGGCAACGTTGCCCTCGACTGTTTGGCCAACTGCTCGGTGACGAGCAGGCAGGTGTGCGACGGAGCATTGTCGTGATAGAGGATCCATGAATCGGCAATCTCCAGACGGACTCGGCGAACCCGGGTGGTTAGTCGACGGAGCACCTCTCTGTAGTACTGGCCGTTTACAGTTTGGCCGGGTGGCACAAACTCTTTGTGAACAATGCCTTTCACGTCAAAGAAAGCAATGAGCATCGACTTCACCTTCGATTTGCTCATGCGCGCTTTTTTCGGTCGTGGTGACGCCGGTGTGTGCCACTCCGAACAGTCGAGGGCAACGTTCCCGCAGCCTCCTTACAGCCCGAATATGGTACCAGCGGACTTCTTTCTGTTCCCCAAGATCAAGAGACACCTTAAGGGGACGAGGTTCGGGACTCTGGAAAACGTTCAACGTGCTACGACGAGGACTCTAGACAGCATCGGGGTTGCCGACTTCCAGGGAGCGTTCGGGGATTGGAAAATCCGGTATCAGCGTGTTATCGACTCCAATGGGGACTACTTTGAAGATTTCTAAAAAAAAATTGTACATATTTTGCCAATAAAAAAATTTACTGAGGTCAGTCAGTATTTATTATACAGACCCTGTAAGTACTTCGCTACGCTTTATCTGCAAAACGGTTTTCCGAATGTACAAGTGGCACCTGATACCATCAAATATACTTCCTTCGTCACGCGATATGACCAATTCAAGTGTATAAAGTCAAAAGCGCTTTATGTCTACTGTTTGCCCTGAAGAGCTCATCCGCTATCAGTTCATGCTGGCTTGAGCATCATTAACATGGGTTACATTATGGTGGCCACCCCCAATTTCCAAACATATTTAAAGCTAGTAGCTGATTTGCTGCATCGAATGACGGAAAAGTGGCTGAAAATTAAACTGTAAAAGTGCAAATTTGGATACACTAGGATATACTCCCTGGGGTACTTAGCAAATGTAGAGGGTGTCAGGCTGAGTGACATGCACATCAAGGCAATCAAGACATATCAACCACCAAACGATCAGAAGAATGTGAAAAAGTTTATTGGGAATTTCGCACTGACTGTTCAACTGCTACATTAGACAATCTGTGTGGGTTTCGGCTTCGAGCTGACCGACGAGTGTATCCCAGCTTTTAATGATCTGAGAGTAATGTTGTTGTGCCATACAGTTTTAGCAATCTACAATCCAAAGTGACTAACGAAATTGCATTGTGATGCAAGTAAAGGGTGATTCATTATGAGGTTTGATTTTTAATGAGCTTTTCTGATAGATCACGCATGATTCTTGTCAAATTGTAATGTAATTTTCATTCAGTATTATTTGACAAATCATCCTAGCAAGACTTACACTGCAACAACGTATCCAAATTGTTCAGCTGTATTACGAAATCAACGTTTTGTGAGAAATTTGTGCTCTTAGAGCATCTTATGGTGTGCATCGTCGACCTACCGAAATCACTATAGCCAATACCATCCGGAAATTTGAAACTCAGCATACATGTTTGGATGATACAAGACCGAATAGACTACATCCAGTACACAGTTAAAAGAATATAGCGGCTGTAGCTGAGAATGTGGCTGAAGACCGTGACGAATCGATAGCATCATCCGATATGGGACCCTCAGGCTAGACCATTTACAGCGTGGTCCTAGTCGACATTTAAATAATAAACGGTCTAAATCACTCACAATAAAATTTTCAACAAGCTAGAACAGGTTTCAGCTGGAAACGCTTCGGTAATGTACGTGCTATGCTGATTTAGAGCCTATTTGGAAGGAACACCATTCAAAATAGTGAGTGACTGCAACTCGCTGACACTCACACTGAACAGAAAACAGTTCAACGCTAGAATTCCCAGATAGGCATTAGAACTGGAGAATTTTGACTATTCGATCTAACACCACAGTGGAGTTAATATGGGTCATGTGGATGCGCTTAGCCACTGAAGTACTGCCGGCATTGTCAACTCCGGTAGTTCAATTGCCGCCACCATCGTGAGGCAACTAAAGTCTTGTACGAAAAATTGATACAAAATCAAATCTGCCGTTGATGTTGGTGAGCTGAATTTCCATATCCATGTGATTGAGAGCCACGACATGGATATCAAACTGATACGTGATAGGCTGGAAAAAGAATGAACACTGAGTTTTGACTTGATTGGTGGTCTTGTTTTCAGACTCAATAAAGAAAGCCAACTGGAACTGGTGGTTCCAAGTGAAATCAAGCTAAATGTGATCAAACTAGGCCGTGAGAAGATCGCCCACTTGGGTGTTGAAGAGACCCGTGAGTAGCTGGAGGAGAATTAATGGTTTCCAAAAATACAGAAGATAGAAAACTTTATTAGACACTGCATCAAATGTATTATGTGCTCGTCACCAGCCTGAGTCAGTGGGCACAACATCTACAGCATACCAAAGAAACCGATTCCTTTTGACACAGTATACGCTGACCACTTTGGCCCACTTCCTTCCATGAGAGAAAGAAAAAGCATATGCTAGTCATAATCGATGCATTTACGAAGTATGTACGTCTGTACTCCATCAATTCAACAAACAAGAGAACAGTCATTGTATGCCTTGCAAAATATTCCGATTGTTATGGGAGGCCTAGGCAAACAGTGTCTGATCATGTTTCATGTCTACCGAATCGGGGAATTCCTGGTAAAAAAAATGTCATGCACATGAAAATTGCAACAGCACCTTGCAGGCAAACGGCTAGGTTGAACAAGTGAACAGGATGCTGAAGGCTTTGTAAAGCAAGTTGAATCACCAAATAGACCATGCAAATTGGTCTAGCATATTGAGCCAAGTTTGGTATGGGGAGAAAAGTACTGTCCACTCTACCGCTAAGCAGATACCCAGGAATCTACGTCTTGGCGTTAAGCAAAGAGGCAAGGTTGCAGATGAATTGACTGAATATATGGAGGACAAATGGGATACAATGTCTGCTTCAGAAGCTATAAATGAATTACAGTAGTATAACTTCGAATACGTGATGCATAGAAGTAGACTGGTGAAAACGTATGCTGATGGTAACTTCATCGTAGTCCCCAGTGTCAAAACTACGGTTGGTGCCAATAAAAAGTTGATACCACCGTACCGCTGGCCATACGTGGTCCACAAAGCTCTGCATAATCACTGTTACATAATTCGCAAAGGAGAGAATGGTCAACTTTCCCTGAAGCAATTCAATGGCGGAATCGAAGCCGCCTCGTTACAGAAACGGTTAACTTTGCAGGCTGACACAGATAGCAAGACAGCAACACTTCTTAAGTATATGAACAATATTCATATGAAGTAACTATGCATTTTTCACAAACCATTCGCGCATTTATTTGCAAAGTGCACAGCGATTTGGTTTTGGTGATCCCATCATGTAGTTGCCCTCACAATAGTACCTAATAGAAGGTGAAGCCATCTTCAAAAGTTCTTTAAATGTTTCAGGGTGGTCTTCAGATGAAAAATGTGTTCGATATTTTTGCAAGTAACATTGTACTATCCTCCTTCTGAAATTTAAATTATCCAATTGTCTTTTTGTATTATATTTTTCACGCATCTCGCATCGCTGTATCTAAACAAAAAGCAAAAACTGGCCACCACCACATCTTTTATCTGAATTGTATCTTATAATATTCTATATATTCTCATCCATATTGCTAGCCCCGCCCATACTTTTGCTATACCAAGCAATAGAATTTGGCTGGGGTATGATGATTTCGTTTTAATCTTTTTGAGACCAATGTTTTGCCTGGGCAGCGGGATATAGAGTATCACATATGGATATGGCATAGAAAGCTTAGTTATTACTCCACACAACAATGAGGCAACCATAATTTATTTCAGTACAATAATCGTTCAGACCTGTTTTTTGTTTTTCTTTATGCAATTTTACTGGCAAAGGGTGTTTTTGGGCTCTGCTTAATTGGATAGTGTAATCTGTTATTGTTTTATAGACAATAATATGATTTTAATTAGCCAACGTTTTAACACAATGTTTATTGACAGATTGATTGACAGAAGTGAACAGAGTGACAAATGACAGTTGTAGCATTAGGTTAATGGAACATAATTTTGAATTCAAAATACAACGTTTTACATTGTTCCTCTACAACACGATATTTTAATTTTTCATTAACAAACTAAATTCTAATTCACAATCAGATCAGATCATTCCAAGGGCAGAATGTAGATCAGCAAATCTCAGACGTGGCAGCGTCTTCGTCAGGATATCAGCGAGTTGTTGATCACTTGAAACATGTTGAATATTCAACTTTCCATCCTGCTATTCCTTTCGAATGAAATGGTACCTCACTTCAATGTGTTTGGTCCTCTTGTGGAACTCGTGATTCTTCGCTAACTTGATTGCGCTTTGATTGTCCACAAAAAAGAATTGGAATGTTGTCTAAAGGAGAGACTTCTGCGGACAGTCAAGACAACCACACAGATTCCCTGGAAGCTTCACTAGCAGCGACATACTCAGTTTCGGATTGAGACACACACTCTTGACGTCTGCTAGCCCAGGATATTGGTCCTCCACTGTGTATGAAAACAATTCCAGTAACAGACCGACAAGTATCCAATTGACCAGCATAGTCTGCATCACTGAAGGCATTCAAGACACTTCCTTTGGAACCAGCCTCGTACCTGATACCAACTGACGTAGACCCTTTGATGTATCTCAGGATTCTCTTTACCAGCAACCAGTGGACATCTTCCGGATCTTCCAAGCACTGCAACGCATAATTGACTACAAACGCGATGTCAGGACGAGTAGCAACAGCTAAGTACATCAAACATCCTACAACTTCACGGTAAGGAGCAGATGTTCTCAAACCAGTTTTCTCTTCCAACTGTGTGTACTTATCAATGGGCGTTGAAACAGCATTGGCTTCTGCCATGTTGAAATTCTGAAGAAGATTTTCCGCGTACACCTTCTGACTCAAATGGATTGAACCATCTTCTTCACGTTCAGGAACTCTTGAATCACACTCTTCTGGGTTGCAGCAACCAGGCCATCATCAACAGAAAGGACAATGATCAGTTTATCTTCACCGGACATACAAAAGGAAAGACATGGATCAGCTTCACTCTGGGCGAGACCAAACTTGATAAGAATCTCTTTGAACTGGTTGTTCCAGCACCTCAGAGATTGCTTCAGTCCGTAGAGACTTCTAATCAGCTTGCACACGCAACCAAAACCATCTTCAGAACCTTCAGGTTGATCCATGTATATTTCTTTATTCAAAACACCGTTTAGAAGTGCCGTCTTCACATTAAATTGGGCCAACTCCAGAATTTGCTTGGTAGCAACACTAAGAATCGCCGTAATAGTATCAAATCAAGCTACGGGACTGAAAGTTTCATGATAATCAATACCATTTTGTTGACTATAACCCTCCGCAACAAGCCTAGCTTTGTAGCGACAAGCCTTCCCTTCTGCATCTCGTTTGATACGATAGACCCAGCGATTAGCAATTGCCTTCCTTCCTGGAGGTAACACCGTTAAAACCCAGGTTGAATTTTCCTTCAGTGAAAACATTTCTTCTTTCATCGCAGCCTTCCAGTGTTCACGGTTACCCGACTTCGTGGTTTTTTTGTAGTCTCGAGGTTCTTCTAACTCTGCAAGAAACATCTCACTCAATTTTACAGGTTTCTGAAGTTTACTTCTATCTCAAAGACGTCGTTGAGTGGTATCTGCAGCCTTAGGAGTTTCTTCAATTGGCGGTTCAGCAGGAACGACTGGCAACACAGGATCCGCGACCTCAGGCACGTGCGGAGCTTCAGGTGAGCTCAGGACTCTGGGAAAATTGCGGGGCTTGACAGGTTCTTCATTTTCTTCAACAGGAAACAAAGCTAGAACTTTAGACGAATGCTCTGGACCAAAAACTACCTCACGACTTCCGATCACCTGCTTTGTATCCTTCTTCCACCCACGAAAACCATCGATGTCTTCCGAGAACCCAACAAAAACTGCTTCGACGCCTTTAGCATCCCTCTTCTTCCGACGTTCTTTAGGCACCATCACCCAGCCTGTGGTTCCAAAAATACGAAACCTGTTTTAATGAACACTCTTCTCAACGAACAACTCGTACGGAGTTTTGCCCTCTACAGAGCTTGGACCAGTTCGGTTGAGAATGTAAACTGCAGCGTTGACAGCTTCAGCCCACAGAAACTTCGGCAGATCCTTTCTAACAAGCATGGTTAGTGCTAGCTCACCAATTGTCCGATTTGATCGTTCACCACAACCGTTCTGCTGAGGCGTATAAGGATTTTTAATCAACATCTTGGTACCTTCGGAATCCATGCGCTCTCGCATCATCCTGTTGTCAAATTCCTTTCTTCGGTCGCACTGGAACACCTTCACCGTTTGATCTCGTTGAGTCTTCATCAGCTGCAACATTTCTTTGGTCTTGTCAAACACCTCAGATTTTTCCTTCAAGAAGTAAACCATACGAAATATTGAATAGTGACACGTGAAGCAGACAAAGTACCTGGCACCAGCAATAGACTCCTGTTCAAGTGAAACACCGACATCAGCAAGAATCACTTCTCCTGGCACAGATGAACGTTGTTGACGTGACTTGAACGGTTCTCGATGTTGTTTATCTTCTACACACGATCCACAGAATTCGTCGTCCTATTGTACTTCAATTCCGTGATTCTTGAGTACCTTCACAACATGTCTTTTATTCTGATGACCTAAACGATCATGCCAGACTTGAAGAGAGTCCTTGACCGCCAGATTAGCCTCGTTCACACAGCAACTGTTCCTTGACCTTGAGCATCATCTTGAACAGCTGACCAGATCGCATGCCTTGAGCCTTGACAACACCATCAAGCAAGAATTCACAGTTATTCTTGGATGAGCTGAAAGTCATACCTTTGCCCAGTGCACGCGTTACCGAGAATAAATTTCTCCTAGCTTCCGGAATATACAGCACGTTTTTCATGTGACAAGAAGTCCAACGGCCATTTACAAGTCAATATTTCTTCTTCCAAAAGCAACATCACAGAATTGTTTCTGATACGAATCTCTGCTGGAATAGAAAAATCCCCAAAAAATGAATACCACTCTTTCTTGAAGGTCATGTGGTCCGTCACACCAGAATTGATGATCCCAGCTTCGTTCTTGCCTTCCGCACTGAACACTTTGCTAATGAACCCTTACTTTCAGACGTCCCATCACTCTTCTTCCTACTGTTTGGACAATCTCTTTTAAAATGATCAGTTCCGTGACAACATTAGCACTTGAAAGCCGACTCCTTCCCCTTCTGGTTGGACTTTACATCATCTTTGGCCTGCTTACCAGCTGCACCTTGTTGACTTCCACTTGCACTTTTGGACTGGATTTTCAATTTGGTTGCCATCAGTGCCTTCAGATTGTTCTTCTTTACTTGTCGAAGTTTCCGCCTGTGCTCATCAGATGTCAACACGTTGATCAGTTTATCGAGGGTCTGCTGATCATCCAACCTGGCCCACCAAGCTTGCCTGAAACTTTCAAAATTGTCAGGCAACGTTTCCAGCAACTTGACCATCAAAGCTGACTCGTCTGCTGCATGCGTAGAATCAAATCTTCAAATTTAGTAATATGTCTTATCATATCATCCGCTAAATTCATGTCAAAACTGAAAAACTCAGTCTGAACTGAATGAGCGGCTTGCCTTGTTTGTTGTTCATAAATACCATGCAATTTGTTCCACATCTGATGAGCAGTCTCGCAAGCAACGATCAAAGTCATGACACTCGAATCAATTGTCTTGATCATGATTTGACCAGTGGCGCAATCTGCCTTATCCCACATTTTCATTGCCACATTGTGATTATCAATCGCAGCCGCATTAGCATTAGCCGCCAGCATCGGTTGATCCAACTCTTTCAATACTCATTTCGTATGCTCCTTCAGTTGCTCGCAATAAATTGCGCACCATGAACTCCCAAATATTCCAGTTTTCCGAACCTTTTCACTTCTCAATACCTTGTAATTCCATGATTGTCAGTCACCAAATTTTCAGCAACTATCACCTTCAAGCTTCGAGAAAATCTCTTCGAAAAACACTTCTTATTTTGCTCAATCTTCTTGAAAAAAACGTAGGTCCACTCAAATCGAACTACGCTGTGCTACCATGTTATTGTTTTATAGACAATGTTTATTGACAGATTGATTGACAGAAGTGGACACAGTGACAAATGACAGTTGTAGCATTAGGTTAAAGGAACATAATTTTGAATTCAAAATATCAACGTTTTACATCGATGTAATCAATTCCTTTCTCTCTGAGTATCGTCATCAGTATGATGGTTGCAGAAATTGTGTCTGCGTAAATTTTATACGGCGCTGGGTGTTTCTTTGCGACCAGAGTCATAGCAACATATTCTTCAAGCCCAATGTTCTTACGTTTCTGCAAACTCTTTCCTGTCTAGGAATAAAATTGTATCAAATATAATGGTTCACAAACCCACCATATATTATAGCCAAAATGAATAGGTTTTTCCTTGATAATTGTTTGCAAGGTACGATGATCTCATGAACCGACAGTTTTTCAACCAAATTAGCATGTTGTAAGAATTTTTTATTTAATCAATTGCTAAGCGGAGTCACCCTAGCAAATCTATTTTTTTTTTTTTCCAACAAAGAATTATTAGCACAATATGTTTAATTTTATGAAATTCTAAATATATTTCACCGTATAGCATTACTTACAAATTCGTTATAGGATTCTGACCCTATCTCCCATAAAACTCTCTATCATGCTACGGGAATCTAATCAAATAAAATAAGAATAGCGTTGAAGCACTTGATTTCATCTGATCTTGTTTCAAATGAGTGATCTCCTGTTTGTGCTGCATAAATCATAAACATTTTTAATCAATTGATATAATACAGGGTGGGCCAGAAAGAATTGCGAATTTGAACAAATCATTAAAAAAAAACTGAGTACAATTCACATACAAATTTTTATTTCTATAAAAATTGACATCTGGGAAATTCATTTCTTAAAAATAACGACATCCAGGTGTGCACCATCCCGCTGCAAACATTCTTCGAATCTGACCCTCAAATTGGTAAAAACTCGCTGGCACATTGCACGGGGAATAGCTGCCATTTCTTCCCGGATATTGGTCTTCAACTGGTTAATCGTGGCTGGGTTATTGGTGTAGACTCTACTTTTTAGGTATCCCCACAAAAAAAAGTCCGGTGGCGTCAGATCCGGACTTCTAGGACGCCATGCAATGTCACCTCGGCGCGATATCAGTTTCCCAGCAAACATCTCGTTTACGACCGCCAAAGAGGCATTAGCTGTATGGCATGTCGCGCCATCTTGTTGAGACCATGTCACACGATTATAGGCTTCAAATTGTTGCAGTTGTGGAAAGAAAAAATCCCTCAACATGGCTATGTATCGGTCAGAATTTACAGTGACAGATTGGCCTTGTTTTTTCGAAGAAATAGGTTCCGATAATTCCGTTCTTGTTGACCTTGGGCGTCCTGCAGGCTTCTGTTTGAGAGTCGAACCAGTCTCTTCGAACTTTCTGACCCACGATCGAATCACACTTCCTTTCGGACACTGATTTAGGTCATGTAATCCAAACTCACGCCGAAATAAACGCCAAACAATAGCGCACGAATTGTGATTTTTAATAATGTTTAACGCAGAATGCACATTGCACTCCGGTGAAGTGATCCATCGCGACTAAATTTCCGAGAACCGAGCTACTTAACCCCACCACCCGCGCAGTCCCCTCTCTAAAGCTTCAAACGCAAGAGTGTTTTTAAAATCGTACGCCTTTCTGGCCCACCTTGTATATCACTATCAAAGAATAATTTAAAACACTCAACAGGATCTGATGGTATACCACTTTGATCAAGTTCTGTGAAAAACTGAGTTTTTTCCATTGAGATGCTTTTAACTTTTTGGATTTCTGAGTGTTTGTTGATTTACAATCAGCGCTGCTTTTTGAGAGCTCTGATTCAGTTATAATTGTGCCACTAGTCACGACCAGTTCAGCCATGGACGAAAATTGCTTACCAGAAAGATTGTTAGGTAACGTTCCCTTTTCATGACCACTATTCTCCTCAGTCTCAGCCCCATCTTCAGGGAGCAACTTAAAAACGTCAGCTGCTGTAAAACCATCTCTTGTTTCAAGAATAGGAAGAATTTCTAATGTTGTCAAACTACTGAAAAAAAAAATTAATTAAAAACTAGTTTTCAAAAACGACAAAGTCGATTTCTGATGACCCCAATTGGGAACACCGTACTTTATGACGTAAAAACTAACCATTATTGTAATATAAGATTAAATCTATTATTAATGACAAATTGGTAACAAAAACTACTCAATATTAGTAAAAATAAGCATGAGAAATAACTTTGCTCACACCTTTTCGAGTTTATGTCTGCCATAAAGGCAGAAACATCCACCCGGAATGAACACCAATGGAACATTGATAGCTTTTAATCTTTGACACGTCTAGCTCTCAAAAAAGATATACAAATACAATACCTACGAGATTGGCCTCATTCTATACAACCAAAACTGATAAGAAGGGTGTCCCCATTTTGTAAACCCCGGGAAAAATGAATTAATGTAGGAATTTTTAATTAAGTAACACCACTTTTCATTAAAACACCAGGTCAAACAGCCAATTTATGAAGTACAAAATTAGTAAGGCCTGACTTAACAATGAAATTATAGACTACTAATTATGGGCAATATTAAAATCATAAGATCTGGTTTTTGGTACGCATTAATTTAGAAGACACAACGTATGTGAGTAATAAAATAAGGTAGAATCCTTCTTATCATGGAAAACGTATAAATAAATCAAGAGTAATTGGGGTTCAAATATAAAAAGAAAAACAGATACTTTGAATTCTTAAGTTAATTTTACAAAAGCTTTGTCCGTAAGAATTCCTCTTTATCCTAATTCTTACCAAATGCCAAAAGTAGCTACAAAAAATTAATTCCTAGCATCATTATTTTTTGTCCAGGGGCTAAAGTCCCAGACACTCTAATATGATCCCTCTCCTCATTTAATCTTTGAAATTAAACTTAACCTTTTCTCTTCTTCTTCCTGTCGTTTGTACATTTTGAATTTTTCTTTTTTTTTGCAGATTTCTATCAGTCAAAAAATGGTTGCTACGAAAGAAACATCAAATTGAGTTGGCTCGCAAACGAGGTTGGAAAGGCTATTGGGTGTGTTTGAAAGGAACCACTTTGCTGTTTTATCCTTGCGATTCGCGCGAAGGACGGTCAGTGGAGGCCGCACCTAAGCATCTAATTATTGTCGATGGTGCCATTATGCAACCCATTCCGGAACATCCAAAACGCGATTATATATTCTGTTTGAGTACGGCATTCGGGGACGCGTATTTATTCCAGGCGCCGTGCCAGGTGAGTATCTTCTACAAATTATTGTGTCCTTGTATAATCTTCGTTTTTTATCGTACTTGAGGGATTAATTTTTCTGTTGTTTGTTGTGGGAGAGAGTGTTGTTGTTCTTTTTTATCGGCTCTAATTGTTATTAAAGTTGTTAGCGTCATTGGTATCAAAGATTATGTACAACGCTTCAATGAAGTGTAACCTGATATAGAGGTTTTTATTCTTGAAGTTTAATCGTCCGAGATTAAAGAACTTGAGGACAAGTAAATTTTAAGTGAAATAGTGAGTAAATTAGCTTCGAAGAACATACTGCTGATGAGATGCTGCTCTTTAATCCAATTTTAGTAAATCAAAATGATCCTGGAAGCTTAACATAACTCAACCGCTATATGATCTGAGGAATTTTCAAGATTTATCCTCCTATAAGCATAGGCTGCAAATTCTCAATATGCCATCACTTGCTTTCCGTTGAACAGCGATAACTTGTCGTTTTGCTTTTATTTATTAATTTATTTACGTTATTTTACAGACCCATTACAAAATAAGCAATTAAATATAATCTAATGCATGCGACAAAAACAAATTGAGCAACTTGAAATAAGAACAAAAAAAAAACAAGAATATAAAATAGTAATAAACTATTGGAAGCTGATGAGAATATTATGTAATATGCTTTTAAAAGCGTTTAAGGAATGTGGCAGGGGACCCAGCTGGAGCTCATCGTAACGACGCGATATGCGTACTAAAAACGAATAAAAATAAATATCGGTACGAGCAAAGCGCACCATGAATATGTCAGTTGAACGTGACCTTGAGACTTACATAAAGCCTTTCCCGAAGGTTGGATGAAAGAATACCATGATATAATTTAAATAAGCAACACAGGTCTAAAAATTCTCTCCTTTTTTTGAGTGATGGAATGTTGAGGATCTATAAGCGCTCATTGTAGGAGCTGTAAGAGAGGTTTTATTTGTAGAATAGAGAACGTGTCAATTTACGCTGTACAGTTTCAACAGCATCCGATATATTGGTATAGTGAGGAGACCATACTTGGGCATACTCAAGGATTGATAGGGCTAGGACTACAAACAGATGGACGTTGGTTGAAATGTTAAAGGACCCGCAAGAGGATCGTTAAAAAAAACCAGCGACACGTGAAGCTCTAGTGATTATGCATGAAATATGGATGTTAAATTTCAAACCTGGGTCAAATACTACTCCCAAATCATTGAATTTGTCCACAAGAACAACAAGCGATCCATCAATCCGGTATTCATAAAAAACAAGATGAATTTTGTTGGTAAATCTCATGTGACAACATTTTGAAATATTAAGAGGAAGTAAATTACCTTTACACCAATTTTGGTGATTGTTAAGATCATTTTGAAGATATTAGCAGTCTTTGCTGGAGTTAATGGAAGGTTAAATCTTTAAATCATCAGCGCAAAGAAGACAATTAGAGGGCAGATGTTGGGGACGGTCATTAATGAAAATGTTGAATAGAAAAGGACCTAAAATTGATCCTTGAGGATTACCAGATTTTGGACTAAATGAGGCCGACGAAAAAGAATTATTCCATGTAACGGTGCAGGAGCGATGGGATAAGAAGGCTAAGATCCAAGTGAGGATTTAGTTGGGAACGCGGAACGATCGAAGTTTGTTAGCCAAAAGGCCATGATCAAACTGTCAAAGGCTTTAGCAAAATCGGTGCAAATGTCATCAACATCAGCTGTGGCTACTCTGATTTCGGATGACGAAGTCCCAACACTTGACATCGTATCCCCTCCAAAGGAGGTCTTTATTTCGCGCCTAAGCTACCATACAACTGCGGACTATCTAAAAAACTACGTTTGTAAAAAATTTGGGCCAGCTGTTAAAGTTATTAGTTGCTACAAATTAACTAAGGATAATCTGGAGGACAGAGTGGTAGCTTCTTTAAAGCTTAGAGTGCCTTCAAATTGTGATACTATTTTGAATCCTGTAGCTTGGCTACCTGGAGTACTTATTAAACCATTCAGCTCAAGAAGAAGGAAGTCCTTTCGTGCACCGGGAAGACCACAACCTACAAACTAGTATAAGATTTCATGACTGTAGCTTAACTTAAAATACTTCAGTATATTACCAAAATGTAAGAGGGTTAAGGACCAAGCTTGATAAGCTCTTTTTATCGTTGCAACTTAGCGAAGATGTTTTGATATGTCTTACAGAAACCTACCTAAACAGTAACATCTTAAACTTGGAAATTTCCTTTGATTTGGATATGTACCGTTGTGATCGGAACTCGGTCTCTGCAAGTAAAGTAGATGGAGGTGTTGTTCTTGTAGCTGTTAGAAATACAGTGCGTAGCTCTCTTTGTGCTGAGTTTTACTTTTCCCGTGTTGTAGATTGTGTGATTGTCAAGATCTACCTTCCTTACAATACATCTTTATTAGTTTCCTCTGTAACTCTCTTTTGTATGTGTACGAGACATTCTTTGACGAGTTTTTCTCTTATATTTTATTGCATCATCCGCAATCTTTAATTCTAATATGCGGTGATTTTAATTTGGGAATAGTGCAATGGACAAAGAACCTTCCTTTCTCTGTTTCATCAACCGATGTATCTTCTTTATCCCTCTCCTCGTTTCTATCACTCTGCGTTCTGTTCACTATCGCAATTCAATTATATCCCTAATGCTAATAGTCGGGTGCTTGACCTTGTTCTTTTTAACTTTCCCCTCAACTGTCTATCTGTTTCTACTGCATTAAATCCTCTAGTGAGTATTGATAGTCATCATCCGCCATTATCGCTCGATCTCTCCATTGCTCCTTTGTAAAGTTGTATTTTTGCTTCTTCTCCAAAATTCAACTTCTTCAAAGCAAAGTACGAAGCTTTAGCTTTCGAGCTGAGCTTGGTTGACTGGCAGGAGTTTTTTGATGAATTGGAGTATGAAGAAGCTCTGAGTAAGTTTTATAATTACCTCTATGAGTTAATTAAACACATCACACCTTTACAAGCTCTTCGCAAAGTAAAGCAGAAACCATGGCTAACTAAACAAGTAATTCGTGACTTGAATGCTACAAGTAAGGCACACCGCCGTTTCAAGCGTTGTGGTACTGAAGAATCTAGAGCCCACTTTTGTGATCTGCATTTTGTAGCAAAAAAAGGACTGAAGACTGCAATACAAAACTACTTCAGTGGCTTGGAGAGTTTCTTCATGGCGAATAATGTAAAACCATTTTGGTCATACATTAGATCCTTCAAGTCCTCCTCTTCTGTCTCTCCTTCAGTCCACTGGAATACTATAGCTAGCTCTTCTCCACAGGATATTTCCAACTTGTTCTCTCAGTTCTTCTCATCAACTTTTATTCCTTTACTCCATTGACATTTCTTCACCTTTCACTGACCATATCGAAGTTGGATCCCTCATTAATTCACTTAATCCTAATATATCACCTGGTCCTGATGGCTTACCGAATATTTTTGTCGAGTCATTAGCGTCTTCACTTTGTATCCCTCTGGCTTTCCACTTCAACCTCAGTCTAAAGACTGGTATTTTCCCTACTTATTGGGAAAGAGCAAACGTTGTTCCTATTCTTAAAAGTGGTGATCCTTCTTCTGTGTCCAATTACTGTACTTTTTCCTTAATTTTCTGTTTCCTGAAATTACTCGAGCGTCTGGTACATAACCGGCTTTCAGTTTCATTGACCCCTATCTTGACGAACATGGGTTTCTCAAAGGTCGCTCTACGACCTCAAATTAAATTGAATTCACCGATTTCGTTGCTAAGGCCCTAGACAATCGATTGCAGGTTGATGTCATCTTCACTGACTTCTCGAAGGCGTTTGACACAGTCAACCATCAACTTCTCTGTTACAAACTGAAAACTTTTAGTATTGCTGGCCCTCTCTTATCATGGATGGACTCCTACCTGTCTTCTCGTATATGTTGTGTTAGTTACTGTGGAACTACCTCTATTCCATTCTATCCGTCCTCTGGTCTTCCTCGAGGTTCCATTTTAGGTCCCCTCCTATTCCTATTGTTTATAAATGATCTTCCTTCGGTTATCGCCTCCGATTGCCTACTGTATGCCGATGATTTTAATGTCTTTCGAACTATCCGCTCTGTACAAGATTGTCAATATCTTCAGATGGACCTGATTGCACTAAGTATCTGGTGTTCGTCTAACTACCTCTGTCTTAATGTTGCCAAATGCTATAAAATGACTTTGGATCTAAATCATTCTCCGCTGACTTTCACCTATATGTTGAATGAAGTCCCACCCGCTGTTGTGAGCTCTGCTAAGGACCTTGGCGTTACTTTTGATCCTAAGCTCAATTTTGATACACACATTCTAATAATGACTACTAGAGCCTCGAAAATATTGGGACTTATTTTCAGGCATGCTTATAAATTTAACAAAGCTTATAAATTTGACAATATATCTACCCCCGTCCAATTGTTTACCTGTCTTGTCCGCCCTATCCTCGAATATTGCTCTGTAGTTTGGTCTCCCCGACACTCCTACCTCATTGACTCGTTAGAGAATGTCCAGCGTAAATTTACTCGTGTCTTATTTTATAAATTCAAAATCCCATATCAACTCTATGACTGTCGTTTATCCTTCTTACGTTTGCCTACTCTCTCGTCCCGTCGCATGTACCTAGATCAGTGTTTTCTTTATCAACTCTGCCAGAATCAAATTTCATTAACATTGTTTGCAGACTTACGTCTTCGTGAATAATCGCGTTCTTTTCGGGCAAACAATTTTTTCGTGCCACCGTATGCCCGTACAAATTTATATTTTCATTCTCGCATCATACAAATGGTAAGGAATCATGATAAGCTTGATCTTAGCCCTTTTTCTGACTCGTATCTAGTTTTTAAATTGAGATTAAGAAGCCTGATTCTTAAAACTCAACTGGAGTAAATATTAGACTTTATTATTTTTTTTGTGTGCTTTAATTTAATTTCACATGCATATTTATTATTGTTAGTACCATTGAATTTCTTTTTTAATATTGACTTTAACACTTAATCCTAATTTTCATTGATTTTCTTTTCTGTTTGTTTTGTTCCACTTTGTAATTGGACTATGTATTATCTGTTAAATGGAATTTAAATAAATAAATAAATAAACATGTTGGCCCTTGCCAAAAGCAAAGTTCTAACAATTTAGTTACTGTCGAAGGAGCTTTAATGAAGCCATGTTGCTCATTTGCAAACAGAATACTGATGGCATCGTATATTCTGTTATGCACGATTCGCTCAAAGAGCTTGCCAAAACAAGACCGCAAAGAAATTGGACGATAGTTCGAGATTTGAATACAATCCCCGCACTTATGGATCGGAAAGATTATAGCATGCTTCCGGACGCCGAGACAGCAGGGGGAAAAATGCTAATATTATAATTGATAGTGGCGTAGACAATGAAGAAGATAATGACTTTACGAACAGATTTGGTATTCCATCAGAGCCCGGACCACCATTAATGTTGAAAGTGAGCAGTACATTTTCAATTTCCGATGGAGAGGTCACGGTAGAATACACAATAGGGGAAAAAGATGGAGACGATGAGTATAAAGTGGGATTTGAAACCTTAAATGTGGAGGAAAAATTTGAGCAAAAAGCTTACAGATAGCTTGCCCATCGTAACTTGGCTGTTATGCCATGAAAAGATATTAGGGTTATGGGATGTTGTTTTCAGGGAACGTATGTATGTCCAAAAGGGCTTCGGGCTATTAGATTACAGTGATGTTTCAATCATAAAATAATAAGATCGCATTGCGTTCTTAATCAGTTTTTTGGCTTCTCTATGTAGTAGCCGGTAGTTGGCGAGGTCAGTGTCAGAGTTGGAATAATGAAATTTTTTGTACGCCTGGTCCTTCAAATAAAGAGCGTCTGAGACTTCAGCGGAAACCCAGCTGGGGCTCTTTTTCCGAGGGGAACGACAGGTAGATACATGATTTGTAATTATGCTACTGAGATTCTCATAGAAAGTTGATAGCGCTAAATTGACATCCAGTCAATATTATCCAGCTCAAGTTTAATGGCTGCACAGTTGACTTTGCGGAAATTACCATAAATCTTGGCGAAAAAGGAGTGTGTTTGGACTCAGGTGCAAGGAAAGATAAACGAACATCAAGCGGAGGATGATGGAGATCAGGTCTTACATATTCGGAAGAGGATTTTGAGATCGAGGAGACAGAGGCAGGAATGGAAGTAAGGATGAAATCGAGAAGTTGATTGTTTGCGTTCGGGATCGTATTTGATTGCGATAAGGAGCAAAGCGATAAAAAAATAGAAAATAAGATAGAGAGATCATTGAAGGATGAGATGGTATGAGAGCTTGTGTCTCAACTTAGGTATGGCATGGTGAAGTCACCACAGATTAAAATAGTGTATAGAGGGTTGATGCTGCAGGTATACGAAGATAATTCAGAAAAACGGTTGTAAATGCGGAAAGCAGCATTGCAAGGGATGTACATGCATATTAATGAAGACAGTGATTCGTTCTACTGGAAGTGAAGCGGAAAAGTCAGAGCAGAGTTTCCTACCTAAAGCTTTATGAATAGCAACAAGTACACCACCACTGTCAGATTTAACCTGAAACCAAACGATCTCTATCAGTGCAGTAGACATCATATAGTGGAAAGATTTCACTGCTGACGATATCAGGAGTCAGCCAGGTTTCTGTTAAACAAATGAAATCATCGTCAGAAATGGAAGAGGTAATTTTAATAGCCTCCAGCTTGGTTCGCATGCCACGTACGAGTACATTTTGATAGGAAAGATTGTAGCTATGAGAAGTGTTTCGAATATCAAAATTTAAACTACTATTTGAAACTATTTTGACCAGTTGTTTAAGTCTCGGAAGACAGTTCACCACACGACGAAAATTTCTTCTTTTGGTCGCTTCGAAAGGTTTAATTACTCGTAATGTTCCAGGAGGCCAGTATTCTGGTTGAAAAACTATGTTGCAGTTTGATGGTACAGTAAGCTTAGAGGATGCTATAACTCCTCCCTCAATGTTATCCTTTGTCAGTTTGTGATAGCTGATGGTCTTTACCGAAGGTCCAAATTTCTTTGAGACGTAAACACAGATGTCATCCATCGATGACTCATAAGCCCAACGAGATATAAATATTTGCTTCGGCGCTTTTGATGCCCTTTGATTAGAACAGCGTTTTCAATTGATAGGATTGAAGTGCATGAGCCATTGCGAGACACTAGAAATTCACGTCTATAAGTTGAAGAGCAGAATCATATAATCTATTCTGGTTATGAGCCAATAAACACGTGTTGCAAAACTTAATGGCTCATCATCCTCCGAACACTTCCAGAAGTTGTTTTAAAGCTCTAATATTAAATTTCCTATCATCTTAATCCCATAATTTTATTGATATCACATGTTCTTGCATTTGTACCAATTTTAAATCGGACTGTTAAGTAATTATTATGAGTTTGTAATTACATTTTATTCTATTTCTAGCAACAGTGCCTTGCATAACTAAATAAATAAAAATTTCGATGCAAGGCAGTTTTTCCAGGACAAAAATAATTCTGAGACAATTATAATTTTACAATGCGCAGGAGTTGTTGTTACGAGTAGCAAAATTTTCACTTCAATGCGATTATTTCCATCCTACCTGCTTTTTACCATCATCCTCACTAATTTTGTTTAGTCCCCTCCTCAAAGATAGTCCTTTATTTAAAGAAGCAAAGTATTTATCGTAGGCAACTTTTTACTTTTCTCTTTTAAAAACTTTCTTCAGGTTTATCGCACAAAAAAGTTTTAAAAAAACATCAACAATATGGGTTTTATATAAAACAAGCAAAAAATGAGAGTAAACAGAATTACTAGTGGAAAAAGTTATGGATGAAGGACTTTGCCAAACATGTCTGTAGCATGAATGAAAAAATAAACAAAAAAACCTTTACAAACTCAATTGGCTACATAGAAAAAACATGTTAAGGATCAGAAAACTTTTTTAGCCTTAAATTAATTAAAAAGGAGTCACACAACTTAGTTCAAAAATTTAAGTGTATATTTGAGGCTTGTGCTTAAAAACTATGTAGAACATGATCTTTTAGCTAACAATAATACATGTATATTTTTTCTTATTCCCAAACCACTACTGCTAAAGTTCATTGGGCAAAAGCTTGTCACTACAGTCCTCACTTTAGTTAATTTATTGTATTTTCTTTTTCGCATAGTTTGTACATTTTTTAATATCAATAAATATTTGATAATTACATCTCTTGTTCCAGTTTTGTAAAATATTTTTTTTTTAATTGAAACTTATCTGTTTGTCTGCAAATAAAAACCCCTGTATGTATAGCCACTTCTGGTGGTCTCTTCATTTTCGATATGGTGAATTTTGTTTGGAATGAATAACTCGTAGCTGCAAACAAGCAGCGTTGCTTCGCAAAGACCCAACTTTCCGATTGTTTTAGGATTTTTAAGCTCAAAGGTGTGCAAATGTGAGAGAAAGCACAAATTTTTTTGAAAATATAAGTTCAGATTTTACAATTTCTAATCAAGTCCTTTCATTTGACACACTTTAACTCTAACTTCAAAAAATTGTTTTTTAAGTGTCATGTTAGTATATAGGGTTACCTCCGCTAAAAACCTTTGAAATTTTCGATCAGACCTTTTGAGGCACCTACCATCACTTTTTGGTTTTCTTAAATGTTCAACTATTGTAGCTTTTGTTTTACAAAGCCCCAAAAATGATCAGTATGAGTCGAAAGAAGATACAGGTGCAATTTTTGCTATCTTTGTTGAATGGTAGGATTTCCTATTGCCTCTGATCAAGTCTAGTTTGGCTGGTGCGTTCTTGGTTTTCCTTTAATTTTCTCTAGCATCACTCCTTAAAAGCAGAGCATTCTTCTTTTGCTCTTTATAGATTTGCCTGGTGGAATTAATCATCAGGTGATGTTATTTATATTTTTTGGCATTAAGTTAGCGAGCAGAATGAGATTCTCATTAAGAATCAGGAGATCCCGGTGCTACAATACCGAGGTATCTTATGTAAACTGGTACGAAGTGGGAGGTTTAGGTACCTGCTGCCACACTTGCCATTTGGAATTGACTAAGTTAGTAAAATGTCGTCTGTGTGGTCTAGCGGTTAGAGCATGAGGCGCATAAGCCGAAAGTCCCAGGTTCAAATCTCGTTGGTGAACAAAGTGATTTAGTTCAGGGAATTTTTCGGACAGACTACGAGTGTTCACTCAGTGTTGATATCTACTGATTTAATCAGATCATATCATAGCTGAGCAGATACACGGGAACATGGTACTGACCAAACCAACTTGCGAAAAAATCAATACGGTGATGAAAATGAGATACTCTATATCTAAGCGAAGGCCCGAGAAGGGCTGTAGTGCAAAAAAGAAGAAAGAAGGAATTAGTAAAAGCAAGTTTATAAGGATCAAAGTTAATTTATTACTGCATCTTTTGCACTAGTACTAGTTTACATGCGCTCTTCGTTCTTTATGTGTAATTCCTTGATTAAGTACTAATTCGTAGCCTAAATAAGCGTCTTCAGCAAACTCACTACTCTGGATGTACTTCGCTTGACATCCATGTGACGGCAGGTTGCGTATGTGTTAAACATCTTCATTGAGCTCGTCGCTTCATTGAAGTGACTTTACTTTTAAACTGCGTCGCCGTTTTAGTGGGATGAGGCTCCCTTTTGTCATCTTTCGTCATGTAAGAGCCCTCAGTTGTGTTATGGTGGTCTGGCAACTGCAACGGATAGGATGAGATCTACTTCATACCGAAGGACTGTGGTTATGGCCAGTCGTATACCACAGTGAATTTTTTGGCCGGCAGAAGCAATCCCGCGAAATGCAAGTGCCCCAAGTTGTTTATCCCCATCTTATCAAATACTCTCTTAATGCGGTTTCGTTGTGGATGACGGACACTCGTCAGGAGCTGCCACACGCCATCATCCGCAGGGCAGCTCGACCGCTTGGTCCCAAGGGAATATTGGCCCGGGTAAAAAATATGTGGTTCTTTCACTTATGAGATTGGCACCATTATACTTAAACACTCTTTTAATATTTGCTTAAATATATTTGAATAGTCAATTATTTTGTTTGTTACATCCGCAGGCCAATACTCTTTTTTCTTGAAAAGCCGTTGAGGTTTGCTTTGTTTTGAGCAGACGCGTCGAGACGACTCCTTTGAATCATCTTCAGTGTCTAAAGGATATATTGAAGGGAATGACTTTATATGGTCGTAATTTCGGATATTGTATTCGCCAAGTGTGATATTTTGGGCATTTGAGGTATTTTTTCTCGTTTTGAAATCAGCACGTATTATAATTTAACGAGCTTATAGTCCATCCGAAAAATCACTCGAACTAAATCTAGAGAGTCTAACAAGGGACTTTAAGCTTACGGGATGATAGCGCTAACCATTGCATCACGTGGACTACTCATTGATTTACAGCCCTTCTACTTTTGCTTCACTGTCAGGAAGAGTTCTTTGGTAGTACTTAAAAACCGCGATTTAATTTTGGTATCATCCGCATAGGCTATCACTTGGCTTGGCTTGTATAGTAACGTACCTCTTGTATCGACAGGAAGATTTCCTATGACGTACTTTAGAGCCGAATTGAATACCAATGGGGCCAGCCTATCTCCCTCCTTTTATCCGATATTTATTTCAATGGCACCGGTGAGCTTGTTATTGATGCGGACTTGGGAGGTTTTCCACGTTATGGTAATTTTTGTAAGACGAAATAATTTGGCTGGGAAACCAAATAAGCATTATTTGGTGTAGTTAACTACAATCAATGATTTGGTATGATTACTTTAAGTGACCGAAAATTTGGTGAGCTTCTATATTGAACTCCCACCATTTCTCAAATACATACATGACAGGGAACAATGTTCTATCGTCGATCTACCTACTCTAAGGCCACTGTGATACTCTCCAATAATACTGCTGACGTATCATCTGATTTTATTTTCTAAAATTTTGAAAATATTTTGTATGCCGTACAAAATAGTAAAATGCCTCTATAGTTTTCGCACAATAGCTGGTCACCTTATTTGTGAATAGGGCATACAATTCACAGGCTCCATTTGTTTGGCAAATTTTATTGCTGCCAAATGTACTGGATGACTTTGCGAAAGCTTTCTGAACACCGTTGCCACCGTATTGAATGAGCTTTACTGGAATCTCATCGATGCTCGGTGCTTTATGATGCTTTTGGGCCTTGATCGGGCTGGCTGTTGTTATTTGTTATCCTCCATTGGTTCTCCGATGTTAAAAACTGGAGGTGGCTTCTTCGAGGATGGTTAACTAGGCATTTCATGGGCTTTAATTTTATACGCATGTGATCCTGTTCTTAAGACGTATCAGTCAAGATGTGTTATGTTTAGCATTACTAAAAACGCAGCTATTGACGTACTACTCTGGGTACCAAAAACTCCTAAGCAGGCCAATCTTTGTATCTTTTTATAGCTTTTTTGTAGGTTTGTTATGCTGGTCACCATATTACTGATCTCTTGTTTGTTGATGGGCTCTCTACTGTAGTTTAGTTAAGCGTCCAGTTTCAGGTTTAATCCTCGTATCCTCTTTACCAATCTTTTACTGTAAAGAATGCCACCTTGCTCTAACTTCTCCTTCATAAGATGTCCGCACCAGTTTGTTGTCCATACTTGCTCCAAAATATTTAACTTTGCTCACCAAACTTACATGTTTACCTTCTATTGTGACGGATGGAAAGTTTGCCGGTGTCCAAAGCTTAGTACATAGCGTTAGTTCCTTTTAATTGGCATTAGTATAAAGTTGGTTTATTTTCGCCCATGTGTATGGTAAGGTGAATGCGGTCCAGTATTGTAGACCAGACTCTTATCTTTTACCTAAACAGGGCAGACACTATTTTTGGTAATTTCCCAGGAATCAGTATAACGATGGCATCTACGATGCATGAAATGATTTTCAAATCTCATCTTTTGAGATTCTCAATTATCTGGTTATCTGTTAGTCTATATAGTAGTGGTGATAGCATGCTATTTTGTATAATAGTATGGAAATTTTAGCCCATTTCTTTGAGATAATATCACATTGCATGACCTTTATTTTTGATGGTAGTTCTACCATCCATTAGGTCAAAAATGGATCAGTTTCATGTCTCCAGATGGATGCAACTATATTTAGGGAAATGAAACGGTACTTCATTAAAACTAATAAATTTATTCGCAAACAGAAACCTCAATTTCCATTTCACAAGATACAAGCTAGGCTAGGATGAATGTAGAATGAAAGACGCGTCTTGCGGCTCGTGCAATAAACTACTACATGCTGCGACGCATGTATCGCAACTCTCTTTTCAGTCGATGCTCGCTGCAAAGAATCCAAGCGTCGCCAAGGACCAAATGACGATCAAAAAGAAAACGCGTCTATGATGCCTGAAACGACGTGTCCACACTCTGCATATGCGTGTAATTGCATCTCAACCAAGACACGTGAAAATCTCCCTTGGTATGATTCTTTGTTAACGTCGAGACTGTGGAAGCGGAGGCGCTATAGCTACTCCCTCCCCAATGAGCTTCACGGGGTGCGAAGGGAATAAAAATATAATGCACTTTTTGGCCTTCGGTATATTTGCCGGTGATGGAAGCTGAGCAGGTAACGAAGGAGCGATGGATATTGGCAAATGAGGCGGTGAGCTGCTTAGCTGTGGCGTAGGCTGTGAAGTCTCAGGCTCTGAAATGGAGGCTGGCGATTCGACCGGAGTGAACCTTTGTGAATCTGTGATTACTGGAGGCCTTTAATCTGCTGTAGCGATGTAAGCGGGTTTCAGCTAATCGGTCGATAGTGTTTTTACCATGCCATTGGCATCTACGACAAAAGTGCGCTGGTCGATACGCTTTATCACTCGATGAGAGCTGGAGTACGGATCCAGTGGCTTTTTGCTTGAGTCTATTCAGCGGAAAACGTATTTGCAAGTGGCCAAGTCCCAGAAAACGAAAGGGCGATAGTCGACATGTCTTGAAGCCTGGATTGGGCGAATGGCGTTGAACAGGCGACGGAGGTCGGTAACGAAATCTGCCCGAGTAAAAATGGGAACAGGTCGAGGATCAATGAATTCGCCTGGGATACAAAGTGATGTCCCAAAAACTAGTTCTGTTCGTGAGACCTGAAGTTCCTCCTTGAAGGTCGTTCGCAAACCAAGGAGTGCGGTCGGAAATACTTTCGACCAGGAGATTTCCGGAGCATTGTCGAAGGCTGCAAACAAGCTCCTAGGAGGCGAGATAGTTCAAGATGAAGCTCGCGAATTGTTAGCCCTGATCGGTCGTAATTTCGAGCGGCGTTCCAAAACAGGATATACAATTGTCAACGAGAGCACGGGAGACGGTTGCGGCTGTCATATCACCTACTGGTATTGCCTGCGGTCAACTGGTGTAGTGGTCTATAATAGTTAGACAGTGTTCAAAATTTTCAGTGAGTAGCACTCTGATCAGGTCCAAATGGATGTGGTCGAATCTTTGATCTGGTGCTGTGAAATTTTCTAGCTCCGCTCTGTTGTGGCGATGAACTTTTGACTTTTGGCATGGAATGCACTACTTGGCCCACCAAAATATGTCTCTACGAAGACTTGGCCAGCCAAAAATATTTGAGGGCGATGCGCTTAGCAGTAGCACGACCACTCGGATGCGACAAATTGTGAGCTGCGTCGAATGCTGGTTTGTGTAATGAGACTGGCAAGTAGGACTTGATAGTGTTATCGTTTTCGGTGTAAACCAATGAATATCCGTTGAGCTCGAGGCATCGAAACTTGAAACGAGGGATGGCTAATAGGTGCGGTAGCTGTTCATCTTTCTCTTGCTCAGCGCTAATGGTGCTGAGGTTGCAGGCGGCAGAAATGAGACAGTTTTCACGCACGAGAGTGCGTTGGCTACAGCGTTTTCATCCCCAGGTGTGTATTCCAGCTGGGTATTAAACTGCGTTATAAAATCTCATTGCCAAATCTGCCGAGGCGATGCTTTTTCTGATCGTTGCTTGAGTGCATGAGTGAGCGGCCGATGATTTGTATACGTGGTGAACTGCCTGCCTTCGAGAATGCGCTGGAAATGCTTGATTGCAGCGACTATGGCTAGAAGCTCCCAATCTTAGGTCGAATATTTCTGCTCCGCATCTGAGAGCCTTCTGGAGAAGAATCCTAGTGGGACGTATGTACCATCAGTTAGCTGCTGATCCAAAAATGCGCCTATGGCGGTGTTGGATGCATCTGTGAGTAAATCAAACCGTCGAGTGGGTGAGAGAAAAGCCGAGGTAGTTGCAGAAGCTATAGCCTGTTTGCAGCGCATGAAAGAATTGTTGGCCTACTCCGACCAGGCAAGCTTAGCTTTCTTTTTCGTGATTCCTTTTAGTAAATCGGTGAGAGGAGCCTGCAATATAGCAGCTTGCGGAATGCAGCGCCGGTAAAAGTTCAGCTTTCCCACGAAACGTCTGACCTGCGTATCGTCCTTGGGTCTCGGGAAGTCGATGACGGCCTGGGTCTTTGGCAGAAGTGGGTGAAAACCGGAAAATGTTACCTGTAGCTGGGCGATCTGACATTAAGTCCAGTCAATTTGGAAGCGTGCTTCGTTTAAAGTCGAGAGAAGTTTAGCGAGGTGCGCCTGATGCTCTTCGTGGCTGTCTGAGCTGACGAGAAGATCATCCTGATATTTACGCACGAATGGTAGATTTCTGAAGAAATGATTAATTGTACGGTGCTTGGTTTGAGTCGCATTCTTCAAACCGAGTGGCATGCGTAAAAACTTGAACAATCTAAAAGGCGTCGTGACTGCTGTCTTTTCAATGTCTTCTGGTGCCATCCGGATCTGATAAAAAGCTTTGTGAAGGTCAATGACCGTAAACACTTTACCTTGAACATCCTGCAGCAAGCTCTCTATTACTGGAAGTGGCTAACGGCCGTGGCGGGTGATTGCGGTTAGCTGGTGATAGTCACCAGTAGCTCGCCAACCTCCATTGTCCTTTGGCACCATGTGAAGAAAACTGGCCCACTGATTCGCTGAGGGGCGGATGATTTTTCGTTTCGTTCAAGCGATTCGATGAATTGCCTTTTAGGTGCGCTAAGTCGTTCGCCTGAGGGTCGACGTAATCGGGCAAATACTGGCAGGGCACTAGTAACGATGTGGTGCTGAACGGGTAGATCAGGAACGTTAAGCTTTGCGTAGACCTCTTTTAGAGATCCGTCAGGCATGATTTTGGGTGCAGCAATTATAATAGAGTGCACTTCCGGAACTGGATCAAATGAACAAGGTGCCTAAAGGCTGGTGCGACCACCTAGTAAGCGTTGATTGCGGAGATCTATGAGAAGTCCGCAGTGTTTCAAAGCGTCTGCTTCAAGAATTGCCGTCTGCACCTTTGCGATTATAGAGCTCCACTGAAAAGCGTGGCGTAAACCAAGATCCAAGCTGAGCTGTCTTACGCCAAAGGTTGCAATAGGCATTCCGTTGTCTACAGTAAGATTCAAACTCTGTTTTTGAAGCGGTTTATTGATCATGTTTTTGGTAATGATAGTTAGTTCAAATCCTGAGTCAACGAGAAATTGGATCGAAAAATTGCGATCCAAGACGTAAAGGCGGCTTTCTGAAGAGTTGCCGGTGACGGCCGCCAAAAGTATCGCTGGCTTCGTCAGTTTTCCTGAGACAGCTGTGGCTGAGCGGAGAAGGAACAAGGCTGCCTGCAATATTGCGTGCGTCTGCCATGTCTCGTGTGGTACCAACAGTACCCCGTTCTTTCGCTGGGGCCTGGTATAGAGGAGCGGGCCTGAAGTTTACGGCCGCTGCGTGATACTGAATGGCTTCTCTTGTCTGGATCTCTCGTATTTAATTGGAGCTCGCGAGTGATGTTCGTGAGTTGGGCGATGGCCTGTCGCATTGCGGATAGCTCGTGCATTGCAGATCGGGTGGAGACTGCGGAGATGCATAGCCGGACCAAGGCGTTGAAATTCAAAATTGAGAAGTCTCCATGACAGGTGGTCCTATGTCATGAGCCTCATCAGCTACAGCAGCGAGCTCTTCGAGTGTCTGGCCTTTTATAAGGAGAAACATGCGGCGCGTCTGCTGTTGTAAGAGATCTAACCACTTGACTCGTAAGACGTCATCTCCAACACGTGTGCCGGCAAGTGTCCGCATGTGGCGCAGTAGTTGTGACGGCCTTTTATCCCCGAGCTCTACTCCAGTCAAGAGCTTGTGGAGCTGCGCCTCTAGTGAATCGGTGAGGCGTGAAACTATGGCTTTCTTCAGCATGTTATGATTGTCTGCCACCAGCGGCGTACGGAAAATGTCAGAAATTTTCGCGACTGTTTCAAAGTCCAGTGCTCCGACAACGAAGTGATACTTTGTTGAGTTCAAAGCTATTCTATGCACGTGCAACTGTGACTCAATCTGAAAAAACCATAGTTCGGGACTCGACCGCCAAAATGACGGCCATTTGCAGCTACTCACGACATTTACCTGTTGGTGCCCGGCGGGCTCCGGAGCAAAATGATCTCGTTCCTTGGCTACGATCTACTCGGCGTGGTTCTCCACACTCATTTTGGAACTTGTTGATGATTTACGTAACTGCAATTGCGAAGTTTTTCGAATTACCGTCTGACATAAGCACTGAGTACAATTCACACTGCCGAATGAATTCACAGTATTTTGCTTTTCTGTAGCTCTTTTGTTTTAAATACGGAGCCACCGCTTTAGGGAAATGAAATGATACTTCATTAACACTAATAAATTTATTCCCGAACAGAAACCACAATTTACATTTCACAAGATACAAGTTAGGCTAAGATAAATGTAGAATGGAAGGTACGTTTTGCCGCTCGTGCGATAAACTACTACATGCTGCGACATATGTATCGCAACTCTCTTTTCACTCGATGCTCACTGTTAAGAATCCAAGCGTCACCAAGGAACGAATGACGATCAAAAGAAAAATGCGTCTATGATGACTGAAACGACGCATCCACACTCTGCATGTACGTGTGTTTGAATCTCAACCAAGGCACGCGAAAATCTCCCTTGGTATAATTCTATGTTTACGCCGAGACTGTGGAAGTGGAAGTGCTACATTTATTTCCCGCTCTTACCTTATATACATTATACTTCAATGGCGAAGAAAGCCGCCAGAGCGTATCCTTTTATTTTAAAGTCTCTATACTCATTCATACTTCCGGTTTCGCTATTTCAGTTGACTATCCTGGTTGGTACGGCTGCTGGTTGAAACATAGTTCCTTACATTTAACAGGACTTTTTATGCACCCAGAGTTTCAGAGTTTCAACCAGGAAAAACGTGAAACTAATTGATCTAAAGTATTAGTTAAGTAGTGATTGGTTTTTGCCACTTTTGGTACAAGAACTTCCTTCCATCCAGCTCTGCTGTCTGCTCGGGATATTTTTCTCAAGATCCACGTTATTTGCGTATTGAATGAAATGACTCCCCCGTAGACGGTTCCAAGCCCATTTGAGATAGAAGGAGGTAACCCTTTGTTTCCTCAACCCACAACTTCCATGATTCCTCATCTTAAACCCCACGATTAAATGGTAGTAAATGTTCTCAGTGTTGCACATTGGGTTTACTGGTTCTCCAGTCATTTCACACTAAATGCCGAGAAATGCTCTGCCTCTAAATCTTACCTAAACTTCTTCTGTGAGAATGCAAGGAGTGTGAAGACTAGTCTTCCGCGCCTGATAACGGAATCAAAATAATAACCACGCTGCCGGTGGGGCAACGCATATCACTACTTTGTACGAGTACAAAATATTTTCAAAGATCTTAGAAAATAAAATCGGATCATATGCCAGCAGTATTATTCGGGAGTATCAAGGTGTTTTTAGAGCAGGTAGATCGACAATAGACCAACTTTTCACAGTCAAGCAGGTCCTTGAGAAATGCTGGGATTTCAACATAGGCGTTCACCAAATTTTCGTTGACTTTAAGCAAGCATACGACAGTATTGATCGTAGTTAACTGCACCAAATAATTCTTTGCTGTCGCACCTCAGCCAAATAAGACCGTTTTACGAAAATGACAATGACATCCACGACCTCCCAAGTCTGCATCAATAACCAACGCACCGACGCCTTTGACACAAATATCGGACTAAAGCAATAAAATGGGCTGATCCCATTGCTATTCAATTTGGCTCTAGAGTACGTCCTAAGGAAGCTACCAGTTGATACACGAGGTACATTACTATGGAAATCGAGTCAAGTAGTAAGTAGCCTATACGGGTAACACCAACATTTTGTCAGCCACTAACAACCGCCAAAGAACTCTTCCTGAAACTCGACAGAGCAGCAAAATTAGTAGAGTTACAAATCGATGAGAGGAAAACAAAGTTCATGATTCAGTCGAAGCAAAATACCTCACATACACAAAATATCACACTTGGCGAATACAGTATTAAATATGTGAGCGAATTTGTGTATTTAGGCGCCAAAATAACGAGTACCGGTAATGAAAGAGACGAAATAAACCGAAGAATAGAGCTCGCAAATAAAATATTTTATTCAGTTTTTACGATCTTGAGGACCAGCTGCATACACAGGAAAATAAAGCTCCAAGGATGCAAATCTGTGGTAAAACCTTTGTTTTCCTATGGGTGGGAAACATGGACTCTAACCCAAGCATCCGCAAATATATTGAACGCTTTTGAGCGACGGGTCCTGAGGCGAATAATCGGAGCGAAGATAGATGAGAACCAATGGCGAATTCGATACAACCATGAGCTGAATGAAATTTTTGACGAGCTGGAGGACTCAACAATTGTCAGGCTGTGGAAGCTGCAATGGACTGGCTACATGAATCGTATGAACGAACAACAGATACCCAAAAAGGTATTTTTTGCGATAACTGAAGAGCGGAGACTAAAAGACAAACCGAGGACAAGCTGGTCTGACTCGATTGACGAAGACAGTTCATCACTGCTCGGATTTCAAAATTTGAGGAATCGATTGATGAACGGCGACAGAGATGTTTGTTGTCAGCAGCGAAGACCCGGTGGGGGCCGTGGTGCTGCGAAGAAGAAGAATGAGTAACGCATCGAGTTTGGTATACCTGAGTGCTGAATTGGAGTTTATTTTCTGAGAACATTATCATGAATACTTCCAACTGCAACCCAAAAGATTCTGTGCACATTTCTAGTCATTTTTATAAAATTGGAGTCATTAAAATGAAAATGGGCCAGTCCACACATTATAGTTGTTTTCTTTCTTCAAACAGGTAAATTCAGTTTTCTTAGACGGAAAGGCTACAATACCGCAGTACAGAAAAAAGACTCCAACGCTCTGAAATTTAAAAACGGCCCAGCTAAACGTATTGCAAAACATGTGTACCCATCAGCTGCATCTGAGAAATTTTCAAAGGTCTCAAGGCAATTAAGCATCTATCGTTAACTCAAAGGGAAAGATATCGTATTGGGGTTTATAGATGTGTTTGTTATCTTGGGAAGAAGCCATTTACAATGCACATCCTCTGTACGCTGCTTGTGTGTACTTTTTGACGACTGGTACAAAATGAGCTCATTGATACGCCCATTGAAAAATTGAGTACCGTATAGAAAATGAATATGCGTGTAACGTCGGGGCGTGTAAACCTAAGAAAGCGGTCAACTAACAAGTTAGTTGAAAGAGGTATCAAACATGCTAGCCACGACATGTAAACTGGGATAGGAACACTTAATGCATTCACAACCTATACGTTTTCCATTTTCTTTCAATTTAGATGGATACCTCAAAATCTTTTATTTTTTGGAAACTATATTGAAGTCAACTGATTAGCACGTTCACCACCTCCATATGTGCTTCTGGGCTTTCTTCCATTTCAGCATTAAATATATTATCACGAATATATGCAAGATCTTCGCTTTCGACATAATTCAAAATGGATATTGTTCTACTGAAGGTTGTATGCCTTATGCGTATAAAAGATTTATGCTGTTTCGCTTGAAAGTTGCACTGAAAGCCCAACTACCATCAAAGCCAGCGTGCAAGAAAACAAGAACACGAAAATTTATTGAGGCTATTAAAGCTTCTTTCTCGTATCTATTCTCATTCTTCTCGGTTGTTGGTTCGTTTCACCTTCACTCCGACTTTCTAAAGAACGAAACCAGAACATGGCCAGCAGCCATTGAATTCCGTACAAGGCTGCACGATAGCCTTAGACATCCTGTGTGCAATCGACATTCTTGTCACAAACGTTGTCTCTAGTCCACAGGACGCTCCTTCTAGGCACTGCTTGTGACAAGCAAAGCGGCCAAGTACAGCCTTTTGTGCGAGAAGCGTATGTGATGATGTTTTGATACGGTCCCATTGTCTGAGGTTTATAAAAAAATTTTACAGGACTCGTTGGGTTACGTGTGGTGAGTTGATATTAACGAGAATACGTGCGCTCTCCTTTTGCCATTAGGATTCACCAGGGCGGGCACCTACGTGATAGCATCTTGTAGGTACCTATGTTTTGTTTCCGGATACAGATTGTCGGAGCATGTATCAGTCCAGGACCGACTTCTCAACACTTTTTCGACTGAGATTGCCATCGAAGATGTTAAAATGCACAGCAGCAAATCGTATTAGGCATTCCACGCAGTTTACAAAGCAGACGTACTCCTCGCTTCCTTTAATGACTAACTTAACTTATTTACTTGGCGCTGAATGGGATCCTTTGCTGAACCTTTTATAAATATTTGCTGTTCTGACAGTAGATTGGATCTAGCCAACTTTGTGTCTTGCTTTTGAGTTCGTCTCCATTACCTGCGTGTTGCATTTTAAAGGACATGAAACCCATGTGAATGAATCTGAAGTCACTCCTTCTTTGATTCGTATATGAATGTGTACTTTTTCGTTCTACTTCCACTCCAAGTTGATACATTAAAACATGAGCCTCCTGGCAAGCCCTTGTTCGAAACCAGGCACTCGCTCCAAGGTTTTGCATACTTGAATGAATTTCCCACGGCAAGGAACACGATGGTTTCGACAAAGTCATCCTTGCTATGATGCTGACGTCGATGAAAATGAAAATATCATGACTCCGTGATGTTAAACAAGAGTGCTAGGAGCTGTCTGACAATGAAGGAAAAGTTGCAAAGGATGTGGAAGTTTCGCCCGGCAAAAAACTAATGGTTACACAAAATACGACAAACTCGTGTGGCGTGATAAAAAGACGCCAAAGACCTTGTTACAGCACTTCCATCAAACTTTCTTTGTAGCCCGGAATCTGGAAGGGATGCGAAAATTGACATAAGGATACACCGCTTCTAGCAATTCATTTTCTATTTTTGTGTGCATGTGTGGCTGCGAGTGGATGTTGATAAAATACCACCTCTTATGCTTTATGTTGCGATTTGGATTTTAATGATTTTCTTCTTTCTCTTTCGTCCCCAACAGGTGGAATTGGAAAATTGGGTGAATAGCATTCATAGTGCTTGCGCTGCAGCATTTGCTCGACATCGTGGAAAAACCGGAACACTGCATCTACTGCAAGAGGAAATTTTCCGACTTGAGAAGGCCATCGAATCGGTTAGTACGCCAAGTGCCAATATTGACTTTCCATTAGTACTTTCATTTCTCCAAACGTACACCATCAGCAAACAAATACATACTCATATATTCGTAGCAGAGCATTGAAATGAAGGTATATTCTTCTTGCGGGGATGAATTTGATTTAGAGGCTGCTATCGTGTGCGTTCTCTTTGGTTGGACTACGTTAACAGTTACTAGCAACTTGGTCCTTCGGGATCGGGGGGATTTGAAGATGTGCTATTTATGCAACCACATTGGTAACATGATGAAAAGTTAAACAACCAAATGACTATGCAACATGAGAATTATTGGAAAGGATCGAATATCTTCCCAACTGTTGAAATACATTCTCGTATGGGTTCGAGAATGTATTGTGAATTTCTGTATGAATTGGGTCGAATAGGAAACGTTATCAATATCGATTAGAACTCAATGGACTAATATTATGGCTGAATGCTGGATTTGTTTGCACTGCACTGTTCTTTACACATGCATTTTTAAGTACATAATACAATATCTCTATGAAAATTTAAGTCAATAAAGGAGAAAGTTTGGCCGTCAATGTCAGTTGAGTAGAGGCGGCCTCTTACCAGAAATTAGTGAAATTTATTTTAGATTAGTTATTCATATTGATTTTTAAACTTTTGTACAAATCTACAAAACATTGTGCAAATGGGGAACTACTTTGCCATCGTCTATGTATTACAGTAATTTTTCTCTGATATTTCTCAAACCACCTATTCTAAATTTGCAAGTATATCGGGAGTTATCGTATTGAAGAAATAAATCTACACGACTCTTCTTTTTCCATAAAATATAATTAATTTTTTTTTTTCTTTAGCACTATAGCCTCTTTCATGCTTTCGCTTAAAGAAAGCTAGAGTATCTCTTAAAACTTAGAGTTTAATACAAAACATGTGTTCACTTACATTAATTTAATTAACTCGTCTTAAGATGTTAAAAATAGGTTTTATCCTAAACCACACGTATGAATTTCGGTGGATATTGCTGACCATTTTTACCGCTAGACGCGGGGCTGCTATGAAAAAATTATACATAAGCAGAAACATTAACAAATAAAAGTTCGTTTTAAGATATACAAATACAATAATTCAGTCGGATTAAATGAAATATAAATTGTCGAACTGTCATCAATATTTCATGAAAGTTCTGTTATGTTATTTCAACATATGAGTTGTGATAATTAATGTAAAATACTGCGGGTTAAGGCAGATGCCAAGTGGCAAGTAAAATCGACAAGTGCGGGTGAATCTGTATAACTTTTTGTTCGGGAATAAGTCTGAACGGGCGTACTGCAGCGCGTCGAGTTTAATCGAGAACTGTCAAAATCTCTCTCTTTTATTGGGGGAATGATTACTCGTTGCGTGTAGACGTGGTTTTAATTCGCTCCTGTTAAGAATATTTATAAATTAAAATAATTTATAAAAATGTCAATTAGAAAGTAATTTTAGAAAAAAACTTATTACATCGTCGAACCATTCGAACAATTTATCGAGTATCTGGATTTCACCTGCAAGAATGTTTCAAAAAAGAAGAAAATTTTTTTTCACCGGGGGATGGAGGAGCCCGACGGCTTCCCACCGCTGGGGGACCCAGAGCCAGGCATTTCTAAAATGACAAATGATAAAATCATAAAGCGGAAAAACGAACAAGACAGCTGTGAGCATGGCAAGCGTATTACGCTTTCAAGTGAAGAGTGCGAAAGAGTAACCAGGGAAAACGCAAACGTTAACAAACAAAACAATGAGTTGAAACTCCGTATACAAAGTTTGGAGGATATGGTCCGGGCATTATCAAATGGGAACAAAACAAAAGTGATGAAGCCACAGAAAACGTCCGGCAAAGAAGAACCCATAACAACTTAAAAAAATGAGAAAAAGGAAACAACAACAACCAAGACCAACGAAAAAACAGTACCAACGAAGAAGACTCAAATATATATAGCAAAATTGCAAGATACGAGCAAGACATCAATCCATGATGCTGAAAATATCCTAAGCGCAGGAGGAGAGAACGACAGCGCCAATTATTATGCCGCGCTGTCTGCGATGAATGACGAAATGGACATAGAGATCAAGTGCAACGATAGCATAGGTAATATTGATGGTAGTAATAATTTCGTCGAATATATAAAATCAAAAAATTAGGAGAAGGAGAAGAAGCCAACCGTTGTGTCTGCTGGTTCTCCTATTAAAAATAATAAGGTAACTGAGAAAGTTCCTCCAATTAACGTTTTTGGCCAGCGTGAAGGAGATATGGTTCGGTTATTGGCAGCCGAACATGAAATCGATAACTTTGAAGTTAAGAGAGTGACCACTGATAAATTCACAATCAAAACAAAGACGCTGGCATATTTAAAACTGGCGAAAGATGCTCTTAATAGTGTCCAAGCTCCCCACTTCACATAAACGTCAAAGGCGGAAAAAAATCAGACCTTCCTGTTGAAGGGCTTGGAATGTGGGTAGAATATAGTTGATCTCCTTGAAATGTTGCAGGAGGCAGCACCAGCTGTTAAATTCATCAGTGTGAAAAATGTTGCTACAAGGAGATCAATTGTTGAAGGTAAAATATTACCATTTTATTTGGTCAAAATTTCGAACGATAGCAGTCCGAGTGCCCTCCAACAGGTAAGGTACTTAAACTTTAGAGTCATGAAGTGGGTATGCCTCCAAAAAACTGAGGTCAACCAGTGTTACAGGTGCTAAAGGTTCGGTCATTCGGCTGCCAATTGTGCCATGGACTATTGCTGTGTTAAGCGCAAAGATGAATGCAAATTCGCTCAGATGGAGCGAAAAGAAAAATTATACTGTGTTAATTGCGGTATATTTGGTCATCCAGCATTATATCGAGGATGCCCTCAGTATCAAGATGCAAGAATCAAATTTTCCCCAAAATAAGTCAAAGTAAATCACAATTTGTTACCTTCCAACTACTTCAAACCCGGGGTATCATTTGCACTTGCTGCCAGAGGGCCAGCAGACAACAATGTAAATAAAAAAAAGGGCAATAATAAGCTGCTTCTCAAAATCTACCAACAGCTTGAATCTCTTTCAGATAGAATAAATAAACAAGACCAAAAACTCAATTTCGCTTTTCAACGTTTAGGCCAACATACTTCAACATAACTTGTCATCCAGTCACATTCCCATGGATAGGACTCATCTCATCTCGATCAATGTCAACTCCATTGTTACTTTACATCGGCGTGATTATCTCCTTGAACTCATTTTTAAGCAAAAGCCTGACATCATGCTTCTCACTGAAACCCACCTCAATTCCATGACATTCTAGGATTTTGAATTCGTAAGAAACGATAGGGTAATAGGTGATGGTGGAGGTGGCACCCGGATATTGGTTCGAAGACCTCATTGTTTCCAAAATATCGAAAAAGTCGAATCCAAAAGCTTCGAATCTCTTGAAGTGTCCGTTATCAAAATCTCACTGCCAGGTGGGGATAACCTCTTCGTTACCTCTGCCTATGCAACTGGTGGAACTGTTCTCAAGCTCAAAGAGGAGCTCAATTCCTTGTTTGAAATACTCAAATTGAACAGGCTGCATAGTTATTACATTCTTGCTGGTGACCTGAACGCTAAGCATACATCATGGCTGAACACCACTAATAATCCAAAATCACACGATTGGTGATAGTATGGTGCCAGGGTGAAAGTTCGCCTGGTAAACGTATCGGCTGGCATAAGAGTAGTTCAGCTGGCGAGTATCCCAAGTCCTCTTGGTGGCTTGCGCGTCTACCCATGATGATGTATGGTATGATTTTTGTCCATTGGTCGTTCTGACGGGATCAAATTACGCCTTGAGGTCGCGATGGAAGCGTTCTGCCATGCAGTTTCCTTGTGGGTGGTAAGCAGTCGTGTGTAGGTGTATGGTACCTGCTGGGCGGTTTAGTGACCTGAAGAGGTGCAATTCAAACTGTCATCTTTGGTCGATTATGATTCGTTGCGGCGAGCCATAACTTGTTATCCAATTTTTCCAGAATGGTGGTGCGACAGTCTATGCCTTTTGATCTTCTAAAGGAATCTCATCGAGTCATCGTGATTATCGGTCGACGCATGTGAGGCAATAGCGTTTTCTTTCTAAGCGCGGTATGGTGATAATGTCTATGTACACATGCTCGAGTCTTGTAGATGGCGGCATAAAATTTCCGACAGTTGCATGCACGTGTCGAGAAATTTTCGATTGCTGGTATTGGAGACATGCTCGTGTCCAAACTGGAACTCGAAGACCAGATTTATCGTTGCGCTGCCAGTTTTGATGTTCCTCTTGCGCCTGGATCAGCGAGGCGGTGAGCTGAACTAAAAGTGTCTTTTCTGAAGGCTGGTGTGTTTCCCGATCGAGGTGTTGCAAAAGACTTGTGCGCCTGAACCTGTAGTATGCACTCGTTTGAGCTGCAAACCTGTCCCGCAATTCAACGTGCTTTCAATTATTTGTCGCTTCCTTGCGCTGCAGTGCATTTGTTGTAGTTAATTGTCAGCTCGATTAATTCTATGCGTGAGAGTGCGTCGGTGACAACTTGTCCTTACCCGAATTGTGCTGAATATCCGTCATAAATTGGCTGATGAACTCGGTGTCAAGCTTAACGTGACGAAGCTTTTTCGGGCTTTTGACGGAAAGTGAATGTTAACGGCTTGTGATTGGTGTATGCTGTGAACACTCGTGCTTCCAAAAAATGTTGAAAGCGCTTGAATGTAGGGTAGGTCACCAGTAGCTTTCAATCGAAGGTACTGTAACGCGTCTCAGCCAGGGTGAGCTTCTTAGAGAAAAAAAGCTAGCGGCTCCCAGGAGCTATTCATTGGTTGCTGTTTGGCTGCTCCGACCAAAAAATCAGATGCGTCGCACACAATAACGGGCTGTGCACTGATTAGAGGTACGCTGGCATTGTAGCTTGCGCTAAGCAATTTCTCAATTTGTTAAACGCTTTCTTTGCTGCAGGCGTTCATTTTAGTGGCGCGTTACCCTTGATGCTGCTCACAGTTCCTGAGAACAAGCACGGTACTTTGCCTATTTGGTGTTAGCATCATAACATTGAGGGTACCAACATTGCTCGCTCTTTTGCGACTCGGAGCTTGGTTACTCGGTTACTGCATGAAAGATGTGAGACTTGCAACGCGTTAATCTTGTGCTTAATTACCTTTGTCATCTCCTTACGAAAACTGAGCATCATTTTCGTCATGTTAAAACCAAGTGTGGTTACAAACGAGGTTGCGTCGTGCAAAATTTCGTGGACTTGCGCGTTGCTCCTTAGCATTGACGCGACTGTATCCGCAAGATTGGCTGCTTGATCGAGCTTTCGAGACTAATGCGTCATCAGTATCGCCTAGATATTCGCCGGCAACTGGCTGGCCCAAATGATGCGGATACCTTCATCGCTGAACGCTGTATCGCCGTGGCCAAGTAATTCACGTGAAAAGCTGGGTCGGATAAAAGTCAGTCTCTACATGCCTTCGATTTAGCCACGGTCTCACGTCCAGGATGAGGCGCGCAGTCCACGTCCCCTTCGTGCGATTCATCCAAGGCTGCTGCCAATCCTTGAGCGAGCGCTGTCTCTCCTCGCGGACAACTATCTCCCTCGCATCCTCGTTTTGGCGCAGGTAAATAGCGCGGCACTCTCTAGCAAGGAGGGCGACAGGTATCACGCCTGCAATCACTCTCACCGCCGAGTCGGAGACTGTTGGATACGAAGATGCAATTCTCAGTGCTCCTCTTCCTTGTACCTGCGCCAAACGTTTTCGGTATACCTCCTTGCTGAGAGCGTCGCCCCATACCTCTACCCCGTACAGTAGCACTGACCCTACAGCGCTCATTAAGAGGCGTCTTCTTGAGTCGACTCAGGGCCGATATTCCCAAAGCAGCCTTCTCAGCCGTTGCCCTGATTAGCTCAGAGAAACTCATCTTCGAGTCGATCAGCAGCCCCAGGTACTTCACCGCTGGCTTCGATTCGATTTGTATGTCTCCAATACTGATCATCCTTACTCTAGGGATTCTCTTTTTTGTCAAGATGACCACTTTGGTTTTCTCCACTGCTAAACTGAGCCCGCGAGCAGTCATTCAGTCCCTCACTCGGCGCATTAACATACCTAGCCTAAATTGCGCTTGTTCAATGGTGCGTCCAGCGACCAGAGCCGCAACATCATCCGCATAGCCGGCCAAGCACGACTCATCTGGCATCTCAAGTCTCAGTAGCCAGTCGTAAGACACGTTCCACAGGTCCGGAGCAAGGACTGACCCCTGAGCAACACCCGATGCCCAGGACCCAATTGGGTCCATTGCTGCCTCCTGATAAAGCACTAGTCTGTCCGTCTTCCCATTTGTATAGACCTGTGCAAGCCTGATGGATTTTTCGCTCCAGGAATCCTATCTTGCCTTATCTTGTTTTCAGAACTCCTTTCCATATCATCACCGCATATGTGATGAACGAATAAATCAGGGTCTTATAAGCCCAAACTTTGACTCGCTTGCTCGCTGTTAACTGCTGTCTTGAAAAAGTATAAGAAGATGGTATGCATAAATCAAATTTTGCAAAAAATTGTCATCGAGAACACTGAACATAGCTTTCCTATCGAACATAACCCCCCAGTGTTTCGTTTGCCTGGAGCATAGCACCATCTGCCCATTCAACGTAATTTTGTAGTCATAAATGCCACTCGTGGACCAAAACCAAATGATTCAAAACGCGGCCAACACCCTGCTTAGTATTTGCTTATCATGGAACCAGGAAAACAGCGTCGGATTGGATTGGATAAACGGCAATAACTATCATAACGTATGAAGGACTATTCTTTTGGAAGTTGGAATATTCGATCATTGAACAGACCAGATGTACTGCGATAACTTCTGGATGAAATAAAGAAATATATAATCATGGTGAAAACATATTTGACATGCGAACGTAGATCGTGTTTAAAAACGAAAAACTGCAAGGAAGCAGTAAGTTCACAGTGGCTTTTTGTGACGGCATATTTAAACAAATTATCGCCGAATTCAAGCCCATTAACGAAAGGCTCTGTGCAATTCGTATCAAGACCAAATTTTTTAATGTCTAGGTGGTCAATTGTCTCGCTTCCACAGAAGACAAGGAAGAGGCAATCAAGGATGAATTTTACAGAACCCTGGAATGCACTGTCAATGCATTGCCATCAAACGATATTAAATTATTCTGGGTGACTACAAAGCACAAATCAGCCGAGGAACTGTGCTTGAAGGAACAACCGGAGGACACAGCGTCCATGCAGAAACCAGCGACAACGTACAATGACTGATAGACTTTGCTACTAGTAAAGGCTGCACAGCCAGCGCCACATGCTTTCCATATCGAGGCATCCATAAGAGAACGTGGGCATCCCCAGACGGTTGCACATTCAACCAGATCGATCATGCTCTCATACAAAAACGAGCCACCACCATCCTTCTCGACAAGCGCTCATTCCGAGGCGCGGTCTGTGATTTTGACCTATACCTTATAAGGATAAAATTCTGATGCCGCATCTCCAAGAGCTGTAAACAAGCAGTGTCAGTTACTTCAAGGTACTAGATACACAAGCTAAATGATAGCTCAGTAACGTCGACGTACTCGTATATGTAGCGCTAGAAAATCGCATCAACATATGCCCAAGTGTGAATAATGTTGGTTCAATACATTTCAGACTTAGAATATAATGTCTTTGAGCTCTCAGGTGATCTTTGTGAGCCATAGTGACACGAGGATTGTTTCTTGATCAACACTCCTGTTTATGTCTTTCTCTGAGTTCAAGTGTTCTTGAATAGAATTCCTTTTATAGCGTCGAACTAGTAAACATATGTTGTGGATGGAGAGTTTAATGAAACCCATCGAAATGACATGCTTTGAAGGCAAGTTCTAGGTACGCAGCTGTTTTCTCACTAGAATTAGTGATTTTTTGATAGTGAGGGATGAATGAGTCCACTTTTCGGATGAGTGAGAACAAGTCACATCCGAAAAATTGTTTTCACTCTGTGCTCAAATCCGTATTCCGGTCATTCTGCAACTGCTGTGGTTGCTTAACACACAAGCTGTTGTGTAGGCTGCATCTTTGTAGCTTGCAAAATACTAGAGTATCAGACCACTTTTCCTACAGTAGTTTTTATGGAGACGGTGATGAAACCCCTCCTTTTGTCCTTGTTTCTTTTTCCTCCTCCTCCTTTCTTCAACTTCTTTTGCTTTTGGATAAGATCTGAAACTGGCAAAGTATCCCTTCGCAGTGCAGATGACTCAAAAATCTCTTTTTTTCTCGTGCTTCGAGATCGGACATTCGTTGGACGTTTGTGGCTTATCGCATTTGACGTCACAAATTTCAAGTCTGCAGTTAGAAGTGACGTTGCCAAATTAATTGAAGTATTAGGAAGAGCTTTATTTTTGTAGGTATTCCCCTTGGATCTTCCGATAGAGTAGGAACTATATACACCTCCTTCTTCACTTCGAAGTCTGGTTTGAACTGGACCAAAAAATACAAAAGCATCCTTTTTCTCTCATAGACGAACTTTTTAGCTGATAAGATATCTTCTCCAATTCACTCCTTTAGCTCAGCCACGAGATTGTTCTTGTCGTACAAATCGAGCACACCTTTGAATAGTGGAGTCAATTTTCTCTCCCCTAGAAGAGTATTAGTCCAGCAAGCCGCTTCCCCACACTTCAGAAAATTAAATAGGCTGGTATAATCCTCAGCCGTTTTAGGGTCGAGCGAAGTTCATAAAGAACTGTTCACCATTGCGTTGAGCTCTAATTTTTTTACTATATTCAAGGTGCATGTCTTTTTTTAACGCTATCTCTGCAAATCTTCAATTCAAGCAATAGCAGACTATTGGAGGCACCCTCTATTTTTCGTAGCAGCCACCTTTGGCTGCTTGGGCTTAGATTTCCCTTTATTACACTCACAGTATGGCTTGACTTGGCTATTGCTCCTGAAAAACTGGCGAAAGCTACTGTTGTTACCTTCTAAAGTTGAGAAAAATCCCGCTCGCTTACTTCAAGGGCCTAAGACACCTTTGAAGAATGCGCCTGTGTTAGAGACTCTGTTGGCCTCCCTCTTCCTTCCTTATCTTCATCATCACCATTTTTCATGGAACTCCCTCCCTCATCTATTTGCATATCACTCAAATCCTCGGGAACTTGCAGTTGCATCTTGCGACTAGCAAGCAACTCCAACATGAACTTTTCTTTGACATTCCCGCCAAACATTTCGCAGACACTGCAAATGTTTTTTGGCACTAAAAACCCAAAAACAAGTAACTGTAATGAAAAAAACAGTAAAATAATATCAATTAACGAAGATAAAAATAATAATAATATCCAGTTTTCTTTAAAAGTCCCAATTGGAATCTAATGGCTTCTGCATTCCACTCGTCACGCTCAAACAATCCTCACGCTCGACCACTCGTTGCACTCAACCAACCCTTGTGCCAATATAACTTGGTGCTTGCTCTGCATTTCTTATCCAAGTGCTTGATTTCCTTTCGTTCCCTATAAATTCCACAAAAAATCCGTAAAACTTCCAAATGCGCTGCGTGCTGCTAAAACGACTGCTCGACTCGAACCTCTACCATAAGAGCGTATGTTTATTTTTTTCCCTCAATTTAAGCATTTAATGTACAGGGTTATTCATTTCGTAGTTTATTTATTATTAATTTATTTCAGAAATCAACTTACAGACTAGTAGTCCAATTACAAGTCAATTAATACAAAATTTGAATACCAACATATGAATTCAAAATATGGCAGAAATTAAAGAAAAAAGATCATAATACGATATTGAAAATTAAGATTTAAAGGAATATTTATAAATTTGATTTTTCAAAGAAGTTTTGAATACGCAAAGAGATTGTGGTAGAGGACCAAGACTTTGCTGGTTGTGCATACGAGGTACGCGTCGCAAAGGAGAGTGGAAGAAGGTGTTAGTACGTGCATACGGAACCTGAAATTGAAGCAAGGATTTATTAGGGCGAGCAACGTCGAATGTATTTACTTACCTGCATAAATTTTGAGGTAAAAGGCAATAATGAAGCCTGAACAAAAGATGTTCATCAAGAAAAGATCGTCTGGTCTCAAGGGTAGGAAGGTTCAAAGTATGAAGTGGGTCATCATAAGAGGAGTAAGGAATGTTGAATTTGAAGAATAGAGACCGTGTGAATCTGCGTTGAACTGACTCAACAGCATCGATGAGCTTCCTGTGGTACGGACTCCAAATTTCGGAGCAGTACTCCAAATGACTACGTACTTATGAGAAGTAAAGACACATACAGGATGTGATGTGATGCGGATCGTAAAATAAATCCAGTTAAGCGGGAGGCTTTCTTAATAATTAGAGCAATGTGGAGATCAAACTCCAGCTTACAATCGAAAAGCACACCAAGATCCTTGAAGGAGGTTGCATTGCTCAAAGGGATACCAACAAGCCTATACGTTGAGAGAAGAGGACATTTTTTACAGTAGAATGTCATCCGATGGCATTTGGAAACATTCAAGGAGAGATGGTTCGATTCACACCAGTCACTAAGACGCTGAAGATCGGTTTGAAGGATATCCACATTTAAAAGGGAATCAATAACTCGAAAAATCTTGAAGTCATCAGCATAAAGATGACAGGGGGATGTGATAACAGAAGGTAGATCATTGATAAAAAGTAAAAATAGTATGGGGCCGAGTATTGAACCTTGCGGAACTCCCGAGCTTGGGTGAAATGAAGAAGAGAAGTAAAAGTTTAAAGTGACTACACATTGACGATTCAGAACATAAGAGAGAAGCCAGGAATAGAGGCAACTAGGGACATTGAACCCTAAAAGTTTCTCAAATAGGAGAGAGTGATCCACTGAATCAAAGGCTTTAGAAAAATCCGTAAGAATAACGTCCACTTGTTGTTGTTCATCGAGGGCAGCTCCAATATTATGGGTAAAAGAAAGTAAATTTGTAGTTGGGAAAGTATAACCCTGCCATTTGACATTTGTCAGAACTAAATGTCATCCATAGCGGGTTTTTTAGGTGCAGGTTTGCCATTTAGAAATATGGATCGTGTAGCAGTCGAAAAACGCGTTAAAATTATTAAATTTTAAAATAAAAATGGTGATTCGGCTGTATCTACATTCAGGGCTTTACGAGCCGATTTCGGCCGATATAATCGACCTACACAGCAAACAATTTCGAATACAGTGAGAAAATTTGAAGAGACTGGATCGGATATTGATATTGCAAGGCCTGTGCATCATCGCAACATTCGTTCTGCTGAAAATGTCGCTGCCGTTGCTCAAAGTGTGGAGGAAGACCCGAATTTGTCGACTCCTCGACGTGCTCAACATTTGGGCTTGTCTTACGGCTCATTGTGGCGGATTTTGCATTCGGATTTGCATCTTCATCCATACAAAATCCAATTCACTCAAGAACTTAAGCCTTAAGACCATACACAACGCAGAACGTATGCGAATTGGGTGATTGAACAACAAGCCATTGATAACGATTTTTCGTACAAAATTTTCTTTAGTGATGAGGCTCATTTTTCGCTCAGTGGTTTCGTAAATAAACAGAATTATGGGGCTCTCAAAATCTTCAGGTGATCGCAGAAAGGCCTTTGCATCCGGAAAAAGTGACCGTTTGGTGTGCATTATGGTCTGGTGCTGTTCTTGGCCCGTATTTTTTTGAAAACGATCAAGGAAGAGCCATTACAGTCAATTCTGACCGCTATGGACGGATGTTAACCGATTATTTTTGGCGAGAAATTGAAGATTATGGTCTGAAGAACATGTGGTTCCAACAGGATGGAGCCACAAGCCACACAACACAGGCTAATCGAGCACTTTTCCAGGACGCGTAATTTCAAGATTGAGTGATGTCAATTGGCCCGCAAGATCCTGCGACCTAACACGTTTGGATTTCTTTTCATGGGGCTATGCGAAAGATCGTGTTTACGCGAACAATCCTCAAAATCTTGAGCAATCGAAAACCAATATTCGTGAAGTTATGGCCGAGATATTGCCGGAAAAGTGCCGAAAAGTCATTGAAAATTACCTCAAAAAGATTGAGGGCTGTAAGAGGTCCCGTGGAAGACATTTGAATGGTGTTGTATTTCATATATAATGGCAGGGCTCAATCTTTATATTGAATGAAAAATTTTGTTACCATCTGAATATTTTATGTATTTTCTTTAGCTTTACTTTCCCAAGCATAAAATGGATAACCCTATACAATGTATGTATGCATACGTAAATCAACTGTATAATCATGAGCCATTTAAGATAAATGTCAATATCGCATTTGTTGGATACACAGCACTGCTGATAGGAGAATCAGTCTGACTACTTCACTTGTTTTATTTTTATGTCAAAGTAGGATTTTTCAGAAAGGTTGTCGAAAATCTCGTTCTAACTTTTTAATTTATTTTCTCATTTTTAATAGAAAACAAATCTGCTCGTCGTTTTAATACACTATCGAGCAGGAATTCGACATTGAAGCAAATGCCAAAAATGGTTCTTTTCTGATTTGACAGTTATGTACAAATTTTTTCTAAATTTCATTTGATTATCATCTGAAATGATTGGCTTTAGGCAAAGCTAAATATAAATGAATTATTCTATTTTCATAGCTTTATCATTGAAACTCAACCTTCCATTGACCTACAGACAGCCTGGTGAACTGATGAACAAAAAGGTATAGATTATAAATAAGGAATGAAAACTCTGTTAGGCCCCAACTATTTTCCATCTCTGCCAACTACTGATTAAGGCTTCGGTAGCCTGTTCGTATACTAGACCAAGTAGCCTAATATAATATTGTGCCTCACCCGCAAGGCAAAATCTTAGATTGAGTATCACTGACAAAAGTTTCTGTCTGAGCGTAATTGCACAGCTCACTCACATAACCATCGTCTTTGCTCAACCCCAATACAGGAGCCAGCTAATCCTGTAGCCACTAGAAACACCTACCATCCCTAGCAACTCCTCTCTGGATGTTTATAATAAAATTGTTCATGGCTACTCGTCTGCTTGCTCCCACGCTTGCCTATGTTCGTAATTTACCGAAACTTTCCTCTCCACAAGAAGTAACTTTCCAGAGTACTTAATTAGTGCTAGCATTTAATAGAAGTATGCAATAAAAACGAAATAGATGATGATGTTGAACGAATAAGGATAGGCAAGAAATTAGATCGTATGTATGTAGTACTTTGCTGAAATAGTTGCTCATGTTGCTTCCACCTGCGAGGATACCATGCCTTGTTGCAAAATGAGGCAAACTTATTTGTTCGGGACACGATTCGAATGGGAATATGATGAGAAATGGGAGTTTGGTGAAAGACCACAGTAAGAAAAAAGAGGGAGCGAGATTTAAGTAGAAACACCTTTTGCCAACTTAAGATATTATATTGTTAGCAAGATTGCTCAGCCGTTGGTGAAAGGAATGTTCTCTCATTCAGGCAACACTTCACCTACAAATTTGAAGAGTAGCTTTAACAAAATAGCAATGCCTGTTACTGGTACATAAGTGTTAATACTGAAAACAACCATCGTTTATATGCAGCAATTGACCTAATCTCTAATTATGCATGGAGCTCAATTGTTGGTGAAGCGTGTAATTTTTCTCAACTGCTTGTCTGACCTACACATTTGCTAATTTTACCATTGACGATGGCTTGGAAAATCAAGCTACTAACTATACTTCATAATGAGCTCAAAAGGGGCTATCATTTTTTAGGCTATAAAAACCATCAAACACAGTTAATACAAACATTTAAAGACTTGGAATTTTGTGGTGACCCTTACAACTAAATTCGCAAAAATAGTGCCACTGCTTTGATTAAAGAAAAGTAGCACGAATTGCGTCTAAAAAAGAACTATAAAAATAATATCCTTATTAACGTAGAGATCAAATTGTATCCCGGCACATTAATAATAAACAGGGAAACAAACCGAAATAGAAAACGTGAACAGTCATAAAAGTAGGGTCAGCCAATTTAGCTGAAGACTTTATGTGCTTCCGCATTTCTAACAGCTTTACTCCGACCAACATCCTGCCAGGACTGCTCCTCTTTATCCTTTTACCGTCTTTCATAGTACGAGATGTTTGTACTCCAAAACATTCGTGAAATGTATTTTAGTCACGTTATAAACGAGGCCCATATTCAATAGATAACGAACTTATTCGCCAGATTTCTCTTCGCCACGCTTCTCCCACTTCGGGCGCAATGATATTTGAAATGTGGCCATATTAAATTCGTAGCCGCAGGCTATCCATAAAATATACAATATGTACAATATTTGCACAGTTCTTGTGTACATTGTGCTGGAAGTTATAACGTTTGCTCGGAATTGATGTAAATGAGATTTTTGGGATTGCGATTGCCTCCAGTGAAATTTTGTAATACTCACAGTGATTTTCGTTGTTATAATTAACTCTGTCACCGATCAAACTGCCACTGACGTTTACATGACATTTAAACCACATTAATATTTTGCATTAAATTTCATCTTCATTTCGCCGGAACACAAGCTTTTTGAAAAATATTATATTGTAAATTGAATATTTGGCTTTGCAGAAATTAAATCTCCGTACCCAATTCAGTTTGCTTCACGCTGTTTTTGGATTCTCAGAAAGCTTCGAATCATGCACGGTCTTATCAGCCATGGTCTTAAGTAGCATAATTATTGTGGTAGGTTTAAAACATCGTTTTTAATTTGTTCTTATATTTAAGTCTACGTCTGGAAGAACAACATGCTTAAATTTTAAGACCAGACCCTAAATAATTTCTAACCAAAGCCTTCTATGGTGCAAAGTTCTTCACCAAAAAACTTGAATGTTCGCTCAACAGTTGTACCTAAGTTAGTTTCTGAGTTTCTGTGTCTATCAGCATTGTCAATACGACGAGTATATATTATCCGGGACCCTAAAGCTAATATACTTGCATAGAACAATTTTACGTCTAGCAACCATAGCACTTAGATATGTTTATAATAGTTTTGACTCTCGCTTCTCATTAACAGTTGAAATAGAAGTTGAAGAAAGTATCGAAAGTAATTTTAATAAAGATATTGATATAAATATTATTCAGTATATAAAAAATAAATAAAAAGAAAAGAACCCAACTCGCAATTCTGCTGGTTGCTCTGGAAAAGCCACCAAAAATGCAAAAGAAGTTCCTTTAATGTTGGCAAACGAAGCGATTTCGAAGTCAAAAGAGTTAATCCTGAAAAATTTACTATTGAAATGAAATCACTAGTTGATTACAAGCAAGTCAAAAATGCGCTGAATTCTGAGGAGATTTCACACTTCACTTATACCCAAAAAGTACAAAAATGAAATGTCTGGACTACGGAGAGAATACGGCCGATCTTCTTTAGGTGGTCAAGGACGCTGCACCTAAAAATTTGACTTATTTCAGTCAGAACCTTTGCAAAAAGAAGATGGACTGCAGAAAAGAAGAATTTATTACCTTACCTGGTACAAACCTTAAACAAAAGCAGTCCAAGTCTACTTCAACAAATAAGGTACTTATATTTCAGAGTGGTGAGGTTGGAACACCTCCAAAAAAGAGAAGTCAATCAGTGATACTGGTGTCAAAGATTTTGTGATTTGACGACCAACTGTGCCATGCACTATCAGTGCATAAAATACAAAGATGTTCATGCCTCCGATGAGTGCAAATTGACTCAGACAGTGCCTAAATTAAAACCCTGGAATTACTGCGGTGTATTGATTATCCAACATCATCCCGGTACCAAGATGCAAAAGTAAAATTTATTCCAAAACAAACGCAAGCACATCGTAGTATGATAGCTTCCAACATCGTCAAGCCTGGGGTATCATTTGCACTCACTACTACAGGACAAGCAGAAAGTGCTCCAAATGATGTAAATAATGTAGGTGACAAAAATGAGCTGCTTCTAAAAATTGACCAGCTACTAAACTCTTTATCGGAGCGACTCGATAAACAAGATTCAAAAATTAGCTTTGTTTGTCAGCGTTTAAATCTTTCAAATGCCACAAAATACCTTGTCATCTCCGCCTCATCTCAATCAACGTCAACTCCATTGTTACTCTACATCGACGTAACCATCTCCTAGGAGTCATCGTCAAGCAAAAGCCTGACGTCATGCTTCTTACTGAAACCCACATCAATCTATAGCATCCCATGACATTCAAGGATTTTGAATTCATAAGAAATGATGGGGTGAACGGCGATGGAGGAGTTAGCGGTGGATATTGGTGAGAAGATCCTATTTTTTCCAAAATATTGATAAAATTGACTTCAAAAATTTTGAATTTTTTGAAGTGTCCGTTATTAAAATTTCACTGCTAGGTGGGGATAATCTCTTCGTTACCTCTGCCTACGCAACTAGTCGACACGTTCTCAAGTGCAAGGAGGAGCTCAATTCTTTGATTGAAATACCCAAATTGAACAGGCTGCGTAGTCATTAAATTCTTGCTGGTGACCTGAATGCCCGGCACACATCATGGCTGCACACCAACAATAATCCAAGAGGTGTATTCCTGAAATCGTGGATAACAAAGAACCAAATTGAATACAGGTGCAATTTATATTGTTCAAAGCTCCCAACATACCTTACAACAAATTAATATTTGAACCTCCGCACTGGTGACAAAAGAATTGAATTCAGCTTTGAAAGTTCTCAACGGAAACTGCAAGTGCTTTCGTACGATAGCGACCATAATGCAATCGTAATGGAAATCAATCATCAAAGGCATGATATCTTCCTCATTCCAATTCAAGATGAAAATCATCGGTCGAATTTCAAAAAACGAATTGGGGAAAGTTTCAAAAGAAGTTTAATCAGAATTACTAGAAACTATGCCCTCCTTCTGATGATGGCAATGCTTGTTCAATGGTTTCCAATGACTAAAATCTAACTAATGATCAAATAGATCTCTATTTGTCGTAGTCAGAGAAGCTGACGTTGGAAACGATTGAGAAAGTAGTTCTAAAGATTAAACATCGAAACAATATGCAAGAATATGAAACAGCAGCCATGACAAGCTTAAAAAGATTGAAAAGCCCACTTATCTCACGTGTCAACAATATTTATCAGCAATTTTTAGACTACCACCATCCCTAGTTTTTTGTTTTGTTGTTCGGAAGTGCAAACCAATTACGCATAGAGTGTGGAAATCCCATGCTTGCAAGAAGGTGACTGGACTGCACAATAATCCCCCCTGTCAACGTGAGAACCAAGCCTGGGACCTTTTGACACATAATTGTGGGTCAGCCCTCACTTTGTTACGCCGTTCAACGCCTTCAACCTGGGAGATCCCTCTTCTAGTGGAAGGGGAGCGGGGAAGAGGAAGTGCCAGACAAGTGATCCCCCAGCCCCAACGCCCCCCAGCTGCTGTGAGTCCCTTTTATCTTTTAGGACTTCTCGAGCATAATGTGCCACCTGATTCTATTTGTCAACCGATTCGAGCATCACCGTGACTATATTATCCGGGGTGAGCTCTTTCGTCTCCTTGTACAGGTCCCTTCGCAGCCCGTCCCATTTCACGCACGCAAAAAATGTGTGGTGGGCATTGTCTTCCTCACCTGGGCAAACCGATAATCGGGGAACCGTGACTTACGGATCTTGTGCAGGTAAGACTGAAAACACCCATCACTAGTTGGCTGAAAACTCCCATCTGTAGTTGGCTTTGTTGAAATTACCCCTGAAGAATGTCCGAAACTTAATCCATTCATGCTTCAGAGTTGAAATCAACAATCAATGGGCGGAAACACTGAGTGGTATTAGCCCACAGAACCCAAATGGTGTTTTCTCGAAAGTGAATTGCTTATTTCGTAAGAAATCTTGAGTGCAGGTATCGGCTCCTGGAGTCGGTAGCGATCAGATAAATCTTCTCGCTAGAGCTAGTATCGAAAGTGATACCACGACTCCGGACATAAATGGAAACAGGATTATATGTGATAGATTGCAGAAACTTGCTCTGGTTCTAACTCATTTTGAATTGGTTCATCTACCAAACCCTGAGAGAGGGAATCAAAGGTCGTTGAAGCAAAATTTTCCAAACTCAAATCAAGCCTAAATAGCGTCACTACTGCACTTCAAAGAAGCATTAGCATCTGACCGTATATTGAGCTTGAATCTTATTAATAATTGTTAGCTTTGAAGAGTTGCGTTTTATTTTTATCAGAATAAACAACAAGAAATCATGTGGTATTGAAAATATTCCAAATATAGTTCTCCCACATTTGCCTGGGGCTGCTATTAGGAAGTTTTGCATATTGTTCAACAACATGTTAACAATTCAGAGCTCCCATATGAGTGGAAAAACCAAGGGATTCCAACCGTGAAGAAAGAAAAAGAATTATCAAGCCCTAAAAGCGATCGCCCAAAGCAGCTTGCTGCCTAACATCAGCAAGGTGTTTGAAGTGATACTAAGTGCCAATTTGGTTCTCGTGCCAGGCATTCGACCATACATTTGATAACAAAAATAACCTCAGAAATCTGCTGGAAATTCAACAATAGAGAATGTGTTGAGGCGTGTCTCATTGATATGGAGAAAGCCTTTGGTACGGTCTGATAAGATGGACTAATTTTTAAACTCCTTCCAGATACGTTCCCAAGACTGCTTGTCGCCATGATGTGCAATATGTTATACGGGAAATAATTTGTTGTAACTGATGGAAACCTGATGAAAATGCGTGACTTCGAGGCTTAGAATGGTCTACAGCAGGGAACAGTTACTTTATTCGCAAGCTATTGAACGCTTGGATTTTATCGTCTCGCCAACGTGATCATTGGTATCGTTTGCTGATAATCTGATCATCTATACGGCTACAATTGCTCAGAGTAATCTTAAAAAAATTTTTGATGCTGTCCAACTCCATCCTGACAATTCGCGAATGAAAACCAATGCGCAGAAGTGCGAAACAATCTTGGTTTGGACTACGCTGCAGGGAGCCAGTCAAAACCTGAAACGTATTGGAAAGGATTTCAGCATCATGGCTAGTGAGGGTAGTTCAGAACGGGTCCCACATAAACCCTGTGTTTCATGCCTGGGTATTTATCTCGCAAAGTATCTGTACTATACTGAACATATCAAAGTCATGCTCAGTAAGGCGCCAAAAGTAAGCGTGGCTCGTCGATGACTCTTTAATTCCAGAAACATTGATCCAAAGTTCAAAATTATCTGTTACAAGACCCTGGTTAGACCAGATTTGATATATAGATATTATGTACAACCAGAGTGCTAGTTCTATGTAAATTTTGAGTTTTCGAAGGGAAATGCCTTCGTGGATGTACTGGTTTGTAAAGAAAATCTGAGATCGAATAGAAGGGTTTATCAAATTGCCAAAGTGACGATATTCGATTTCTACATATTGAGCCTTCTTTGGACCTATATCGCAAGATCTGTAACTGAGCGAAACCCCCTGAATTACACAGCCTTTCCATCCTACTTCGTTCCTCCAGAAGCATTCGTGTACATGTACATTGAGACGTCTCAATTATATATCACATATATAAACGAGCCACCGATAAGAAGATAAAATATCCTCCGAATTTGAGTTCACGAGACAAAAAATTCCAGTTGAGAGACATATTTGCTAGATTCGTTGCGGCTGATCGAGCTGGGACTGAGCAATCTAGGTATTTGTGGCTGAATGGAAATCCAGAAATTATGGTGGTTATTTTTTTTTTGATTTGTGTTTTTCGTTACTTCGTTTTTGAGTTTCAGCTCATTATTGCTACATTTAGTGTTGTTGTTTGTTTGTGTTAAAAATCAGCAATAAGTTTCAATATTTAGGATATTTATGTATTATTAGGCTTAGAGATAAGGTTTAACGTTTAGATTAGGAACATTGTGACATCATTTTATTAGTATAAGATAAAATTCTTGTCTGAATTTGATTAGAATCGGGTTATAGCATAAGTGTAGAATAAAAGCTCACGTTAGTGTTAAGATTATAATTAATTTCAAATAGTATTTATTGATTTTTTCTCCATTTTCAATTGAGTTATAAAAAATATAATAATTTTAATTAAATTGAATTAGATACTGCTTTTTTATAAATGTTTTTGATTGATAATGTTTAAATTTAGAGACCCATTTGGGCCATTAAGTTTAAAGTATATTTATTGTTTGGAATTTGCTTTATATTCTTTGAAAATTTATAACGGTAAGTATTGAATAAAGTTCTTTTGACTTCGACTTTGACAACCGCACGTCAAGATTAGTCCTGCAATGTCTTGTGAAATCTAACCTTGTTCTTTTGGTCAATGCACCCGAAATAGAAGGGTCATCCAAAGGACCTGAAAACTGAACGCTTCAATAAGCATGGTTTTAAAATGCTCGTTGTAGTATAGGCAATGAACTAAATAAACACCTAGGTATTAAACACAGGACTTATTAGGCACCCGCTTTGAACTATCTTCCCTATAGAAGACCATTCAAGACCTTAAAACTACGCGCTGTATTGAGATTTGTATTGTTTAGAAGTTCCATGTGACAATCTTCTTATCATAAATCGTTTTACTTTTGGAAATTAAAATGTTTAAAAGATAATCAATTTGCTCTTCTGCTTCGAAGCCCTTCAGCAAAAAGTAAGATTGTTTTTTGCTGTAGGTGTGTAGATAAAATTGTACACCTCTATGAATGCTAGTGTCTATTTTGTTTTCTTCAATCCAACATCAGCATATATGGTGCACCAGTCGAAGCCAGGCCTTAGTCTCAAAGATTCATCTCCTCTAATCATGACGGGTCTGTGATCTATTTTGCCAGTTGATCACTACCAGCAAGGACCTGCTGTCAGCTTCTACCTTTTTTTCTCATCGAGTCCTTGGTCTTCTCGCTGAAAGTCTACTTAGTGTTCTACCGTTTATGTTCTTTTGTATAGCCGACTTTCTCGCATTCTCTCTTCCATTCATTTCATTAACTCGTAGACCGATTTGGTTTGTTTCAAATTTTAGGCTCAAAAATTCTCCTTTGGCATCTAACGTTGACTATGCAATAATATTGACGTCATCAGCAGACACCATCAATTGTGTTTACTTCAACATAACTATGCCAGAGGTCTCAGTTGTTGACTGACTGATGGTGTGCACCAGCGCAATATTAAGGAGCTTTGAGACAAGTCCATTCCCACGTTTTAAGTCTGACATAATTTTGAAACCGTCTGTTATTTCGCGGTTTACCTTGATCTGAAACTCGGTGGTTAGCATCGTGATTTTTGTCATTCAGACTAGTTTTGTTGGTACGCCAAACTCCAGCATTGTTTTGTACAGGGCAGTTTTATGAACAATATTATATGAAGTCTACAAAGGTTTGGTGCACGTCAATGTTACGTTCCCTGCACTTTTTGAGCACCTACTTAACTGAGAAAGTTTAGTCAATTGTAGACCGCCCACTTCAATAGCCTCCCTGATATTCACCGATAATTCGTTCATGGTACGGCTTTAATTTTCTTACTATACTTTTGGAGAGCATTTTGAAGGACCTACACAGCAGAGCGATGTGCATATTATGCCTTTTCACCAATCCTTTGTTAACTGCTCCTCGGACTATATTATAAATTTACCTCCCTTATTCAGTATATTTTCGATCTGCATACGTTCATCATCACTGTTATTTTCCTTTATTGGGTCTGATAGAGCTGCAAAATAGTTTCCAATAGCGTTTGCCCCATTATCGTTCAGTATTGCTTTTTTCAAAGCTTTTTCATGTAGTTTTTAGCCATCTACTCGAAAGCTGCAATCCTTATCTTCTAGCTTTTTAGGGTTTTGTAAAATAATTTTAAAAACCCTTCTAAAATCGCGTCCTGTCTGTCCGTCTGTCTGTCTGTCCGTCCGTCCGTCCGTCCGTCCGTGTGTCACAGCAGTTTTTCTCGGAAACTACTTTAGCTAGAAGCATCAAATTTTGTATATAGGTGTAAAGTGGTGATCTCTTCAAAGTTCAACTACTAAAAAATTTTATAAGGTGTTTAAGGGGGGTCTCTCCATGTAGGGGAGTGACCCCCCGAAAAAAAAATTTCATTGAAGGTAGCCGATATGGGTATCAAATGAAAGGTCTTGATGTGAACTTTTCAAAACAGGTCTTAATTTGGCAAAGTTTGCTTCGAGGGGCGCACAGGGAGGGGAAATACACGAAAAATTTGTGTCCCCCCCTCGCGATTGGACACCTTCCATCCGAAAAATCTGAAAAAATCACGAATGTAGGCCTTGATGAGTACAACAACAACAAATACGTGAGAAGTCGCAATTCACTCAACTTTGTTAGTAATAGTATGATTTATCGATTTTATGTTTTCTTGAATAAAATCTCAACGGTACCCTTAAATTCAATGAAATTCGGTACGCAGATGTCTATTTATAAGATTGATCAACCCTGCAAGTTTCATAAAGATTGCATCATATTTAGCGAAGTTATAGCGGTTTGAATTTCCCTGTATTACTATGGAACAATATGCGCTGCATTTATTACTATGGCAACATATGGCTATGGAACAACATGCACTTTTTACCGACTCAGACACTACAGTTTTGCTAGGATTTGCATGAAAATTTCAGGAATGATAGGTGTCATGAATAACTTTGAGAATCAGTTCAGCTAGTGGTATCAGTAATCGTAAAACAAAATAGTGGCTGTTTTAAATGCGAAGATTGAATAACTTTGAGTTATTTTTTCCTAACTTCAACGTTTAAGGTGCATGCTTTGAACACTTGATTTTTTTTAATGAATGACTGAAGCTGAGTACCTACAATTAATACTCATAAGTGAAACAAGTCAAGGAGGCGGGAGGGAGCTTCTAACAAAAGGGCTTTGTAACAACTCTAGGATTCGAAAAAATTGGCCATTAATCGATGATTACAGTACAGGAGAGTGGCCCCTGAAAAAAAATTCATCAAACGTAGCCGATATGAGTATGAAATGATAGCTTTCATGGGAGCTTTTCAAAACAGTTGTTAAACTGTCAGTTTTTGCTTCAGTGGGGGCACAGGGGGGAAATACATGAAAAATGTGTTTCCTCCCTCGTGAATGGACATCTGAAATAATTATCAAGGGAGATATTTATGAGTAGAACAATAACAAAAACCTCAGAAATCGAAATTCTTTCAACTTTGTTAACAATAGTATGGTCTTCGAATTTTATAGTTTCTCCAATAAAATCGTCATTGACATGCTTCTTGACTTTATTCAATCTGGTGACTGCATTTTGAAAATTGAATACAAAACCCTTCTGACATGAGCGTAGGTTTGTTTACCCAACTTGTTTTCCCTTCTGTTAGATTCTTCACCATAAAGTCAGGTATATTCACCACTATATTCTTCTTCTACTATATATCGGCTGAATTTTCACTTCTTCTCTTTAATAATTTTTTCTTGATTTGTGCCTCAACGTTACTCATATTATTCTTATGTTCATCAGGAATATTTGCTTCTCCGGTTTGGTTGTCTCCTTTTCGATGGGTGAAGCCACCAAATTCCCCATCCTGTTAATTGTACCAGCAAGGTTTACTTCTCGAAGCTTTTTCCACATGTGAAGTAATAAAGTTTCACGAAATCCAACAAAATTTAATATTTATGAAGAAAAACTAATCAATTAATTAAAATTAATTGAGAAAATTTTGAATGAACTAAAAACATGTCTAGACTTTACGAATGTTCGACTTTTTTGCCATAGCACCACGTGTGAGACGAAAAGAGGCGCCGCTGTGGGGAATCATGTTATATCCGCTCATCAATCCCTTTCTTCAATAGCCTCTGAAAAGACATCTTCAAAATTAAGCACGATTTCCAAAATTCGTTTTTCTCGCAAAGTGAAATTTTTATCTATTCCCAGCATTCCTCAAGGGAATCGTTGCTTTGAAAGGTGTAGAAACAGTTGCTGCGATAAATTCTTCAGAGTCGGCCGTAGGAGCGAATTCATTAGTAAGGCTGGCAATCGGAAAGATTTATTAGCCCTCAATGCTATTTGTTTGTATTCAACGCTCGAAGGAACAAAGGATGAACATGATGAGACACAAAAATAATTAATGGTGTATTTTACTTTCTGGCTTCGAACGGATGTCTGTGGAAGATTTTGGCAGAGCGTCTATAAGTCAAGTGTATTTGAGAATTAATTTCAGTTTCGCACAAACAATACCATAAATTGAGATCACATGTGAAATTAATGGTCTTCTATCTAAGCTTTATTTTCCGTTAGATATTTATCGGGCTCTTTGCAAGCATAACCGATGATGCGACCTGATAGTTCAATTTATGGCGATAGGAGAGCAATTGATTTGTAACTGTTTTTTATTTGGTAATTGATAGAGTTTGGACATGAAAAGCTGCTAATTTGTTGCAGCCATTATCAATAAATATTGGTGATTTAATACCTTTCATTAAAGCCCTCCAAATATTCTTTTTGGGGAAAGTTTTGTTAAACGATGACAATAAAGTTTAATTACTACAAAAAGCTATATTTTTTTTCACTCAACGGCAAATGGTCCGACGCTTTTTAAGATATTGTATTATCATTCTTCACAATAAAATACTGACGGCCCGTCCGTCGTCTATCCGTGCGTCACAGTAAGTTTTCTCGCAAACCACTCTAGCTAGAGTGATGAAATTTTCGACATACGTAGCGGTTGGTTAGAGAAAAGTTCCAATATAATAAGACATGATTCAGCTCATAGATACCACTAACATCATCATAGAGAAAGAAAAATCACTTTTACTGCTCATCTGCTTCTGGACGCGTTTAGCTCTCTCTAATCGTTCGACATCACGTGCACACGCATTCACCCCAATTGTTTCTTAAATTTGGAATTAAATGTTATACGTTCTTGTTAATAAAATGCGAATAGAGTTTAACTAGCGTATTACATCCACAATGCCGAGTTGGAGATATTACCGCATGTTATTTCCATTATGAGAAATTCACAGCTGGAAAACAAGTATATATATAGTAGTATACTAGCATCGTTCACAATATCCACCGAATCAAAACTTTGACGTTTATTCCAAGGGCAAAATCTTGATGGAAGGAAGCCATCACTATATCTTCAGCATCTTCAAAGTACAACAAAATGTCAACCATGCCAGTGGACAGTAAATAGAAAAGGCAATGCCGGAAACTAATTTTGTCGTCCCGAGTTGAGGCGAGCGAGGTCGACCAACTACATAACAATCGCCGACTTATAATTTATGACAAACAGAATAAAAACTGATTCCTTATTAATGTGGGTGCTGACATTTCAGTTCTTCCACGGGACAAGAGCCGAAACTTCTCCATGGAACTCCAACTATATGCTGCAAACAATACTCCAGTCAAAACTTACGGTCACAAAATCATTTCATTAGATTTTGGATTGCGACGACCTTTAAAGTGGAAATTTGTGGTTGCAGACGTACGACAATCAATCATCGGAATCGATTTCATCCAGCATTTTGGTCTAATTGTCGACCTACGTGGGAGGAAATCAAAACTGGTAGATCGTGAAACGAATCTGATCGCTACAACTCTTTGTACAAATGAATCCAGTTCGCCTATCACAACCATCGAAACCAATCTGAACTAGAAGGATTTATTAAAAGAATTCGTCGATGTGACTGTTCCCTTCAATATCCAAAAGGTTACTGCTCGTTGTTTTTATCACTATATTCTAACGCAAGGGCCACCGGTTGACGAAAAAGCGAAACGCCTACCTCCACAAAAATTGCGTGAGGCCAAGGCCGAATTTGAGTACATGCTTCAACAAGGCATTTGTCAGCCTTCGAGTAGCCTGTGGGCAAGTCCATTACATATGGTTTCCAAGAAATGTGGGCAATGGAGACCTTGCGATCGATACCCCGTCGCTCACCTTAGTGATTTAGTCCACAAACTAAACGGTTACATTGTATTTTTGACTCTGGATTTAATGAGAGCCAATAATCAAATCCCAGTGGCACCGGAAGACATCCCTAAAACAGCGATACCTTCGTTGGGCTATATGAGTTTAAAGTGATGACGTTTGGACTTGCAATGCCGCACAAACGTTCCAAAAATACATCGATTACGCTCTACGCAGTCTAAACTTCTGGTGCGCATGCATTGATGACATCCTCATCGCGTCCAAGTCGCAAAGTGGACATCGTGAGCGTTTAAAACTTGTGTTAAGCTGGCTAAGAGAATATGGATTGTCGATCAATATAGGAAAATGTACGTTTGGAGTACCAACTGTGAAGTATCTAGGCTATCTTATCGATAATCGAGGCATAACATCTCTTCCTGACCGAGTAGAAGCAACTATAAATTTTAAAAAGCGGTCAACCGTTTCTGAACCGCAAAGATTTCTAGGGGCAACTTTTATAGAAAATCGCTAAAAAATGCAGCATCTGTCCAACCACCTCTGCACGAATTTTTCGTTTGGGCCACAAAGAAAGACAAGCAACCAATAGCATGGACCTCACAAGCAGAATCAGCATTCAAAAAATGTAAGTGTCAAATTGCCAATTCAAGATTATCATGCCATCCCATAGAAAACGCTATGCTTGCAATAAAGTGTGATACACCCCATACTAGGTGCAGTACTCGAGCAAGTAATCGATACTCTCTGGAAACCACTCGGATTTTTTTTTCGAAAAAATTCAGCAAAGCGCAGTGTAAATATAGTCCATACGACCACGAGCTGCTAGCAATTTATAGCGCCATAAAGTATTTTCGACACATGATCGAGGGACGCGTCGTTATTATCAAGACAGGCCATAAGCCGATCACGTATGAATTCAAGCAGAAGTCGGATAAAGCGGCTCCACGGCAATTAAGGCAGTTAGACCTCATTGGGCAGTTCACGACTAACATCGTCTACATTGCCGGAGAAGAAAACACGGCAGCGGATGCATTATCCTGAATTATTAATATTGAGTTGAGAATTTGGCGAAAGCTCAGGAGCAGGATGAAGAACTAAAAAATCGACTTCGGGCTGGATGGAACAATTGAGTGGTGATCTCGATCTGTAAAAGCTGCCATCATATGCCGCAATAACCAAGAATGGGCGAAAATTCTTCCAACCGTGTTACTTGGCCTTCGCACAAACGTGATGGAGGATATCGACGCAACTTCTGCAGAGTTGGGATACGGCACCTTGCTGCAAATGCTCGGAGAATTCTTCTTTAATGAAGATAGACTGCCGAAACCGAAACTATTTATTCAAAAATTTCACGAGTATATGAGGCTAGTCCGCGCAACGCCAATTACACGCCGCAATAAGCGAAAGTATTTGTCCACAAAGACCTCTCAAGTTGCTCTCGTGTGAAGAGACTATTAGAACACCCATACGAAGGACTATTCAAAATTTTGCAATGAATTTCGGACAACGTTTTTAACGTCGCTATTCATGGGAAAGCAATGAAGGTCAATATCAACCGACTGAAACCAGCACACTTCAAATTTTCGTCTGAATCATCTGACAATTCCGAGTCAATTCCACAATAACAACCAAGCGTTGTTTCGAAGAGGTACAAGTATCTAGGACCAAAATCAAAGGCAGCTGTTGCGAAAAAAGTTCAATTTGCTATTTGAAAAATGTTGACATAGTTTTAAAATAACCTTCCGACAAATCTAATAAGGAAGGAGCAGTGTAGCAAGATGACAGCTGACCAACAGATATTCGAATGTAGCCGCTATATGGATCGGCAACCAAGAAGAGTTTTTGATTTATCTTTGCGTCACTCTCTCTCTCTCTCCAACTCTAACCACCATCGTGTACGCACGCATTTTTGTTACTTCAGAATACGTCTTTTTGTTAATAAACCTTATAACTGATATCGTATATTTCAATCTATACGGACACACAGTGAACCCCTACAATAGTGAATCCCTACATACCAAGACGGTTCATTCTAGTTGGCGGCAAATGTAGGAGAATAGAATTATCAAACGTGATGCAAACGAAATTATTTTTAGTTGATAACAAGTTTCGATGAAGATGGAAGCAGTTGGGAGTTGTGTTGGGAATTTCAAGGACTATTTAGTTGTGGAGCAGATCAAATTAATTCTGATTGGTGGCAAGTTCCGACGACAATGAAGGTGGAAGCATTTAGGAATTGAGACGAGAATTTCAAAGATTATTTTGGTGCATCTGTAGGTCGACGGCAACGATGGGGCCCCCAATGATAAGTAAAGTAAGCTAAGTTTCCCTTTTACTATTGCATTATTTTATTGTAAAAGATCTAGGACTGCGCTATGATTGTGAGGCCGCATGTTTTGCTACAGAACAAGTATAAGAGGTAATTTGAGCTTTATATTTTTTTTAGGGTTTTGTACTAAAATACAAAACCCTATTGCAATCACGACCTGTGTCCGTCTGTCCGTCCGTCCGTCCGTCTGTATGTCACAGCACTTTTTCTCCAAAACTATAAAGGCTACAGCCATGAAACTTTGTGGAAAGGTCAGAAGTGGTGACCTCTTGAAAGTTCAATGGTGGGACAAATTTTCAAAGGGGTTTAAGGGAAGTCTCCCCATACAGGGAAGTGACCCCCCAAAAAAAATTTTCACCATTGGTAGTCGAGTAGGGTGTCATTGGAAAGGCCTTAACGAGATCTTTTCAAAACAAGTCTTAAAATTGCCTTACAAGTACCGAGGGGGCAGGGGAAGGGGAAATGTACGAACTTTTCGCGTACCCCCCCTCGCGATTGGACACCTTTCATCCGAAAAATCTGAAAAAATCACGGATGTAGGCCTTAATGAGTACAACAACAACAAATACATGAGAAGTTGAAATTCACTCAACTTTGTTAGTAATAGTATGATTTATTGATTTTATGTTTTCTTGAAAAAAAACCTAGACGGTACCCTTAAATTCAATAAAATTTAGCACACAGATGACCATTTATAGGATTGATCTTTTCTGAAGGTTTCATAAAGATCGAATAATATTTAACGAAGTTATAGCGATTTGAATTTTCCTGCATTACTATGGAACAATATGCCCTGTACGAGTATACTATGGAAACATATGGCTATGGAGCCATATGCGCTTTTTACCGACTTAGAAACTACGGCTTTGCTAGGATTCGCATGAAAATTTCAGGAATGATAGGTATCATGAAGATGAGTATATACAATTGAAACAAGTCAGAAAGGCAGGAGAGAGCTCCTAGCAAAAGGGCTTTGTAACCATTCTAAGATTCTAAAAAACAGGCCATGAATTGATGATAACAGTACAGAGGAGTGGCCCCTGAAAAAAAATTTAATGAAAGGTAGCCGATATGAGTATCAACTGAAAGTTCTCTATGAGAGCTTTTCAAAACAGTTCTTAAACTGACAGTTTTTGCTTCTGTGGGGCAGAGGGGTGGGGGGGTTGGGTGGAATACATGAAAAATGTGTTTCGTCCCTCGCGAATGGACACCCGTGATCTTAAAAAATCTGAAATAATTATCAAGGGAGATATTTGTGGGTATAACTATAACAAATACCTCAGAAGTCAAAATTCTTTCAACTTTGCTAATAATAGTATGATCCTCGAACATGACATGTTTCTTGATTTTATTCGTTACTGGTTACTGCATTTTGTAAGTTGTGTACAAAACCCTTCTGACATGAGCATAGGTCTGTCTACCCAACTTGTTTTATTTTGGTGGGAGTGGTTATTTAAAAAGCAAATGTGGCTTACAAATGTAAACATTTTGGCTGTGAGAAAATGTTTAAAGTGAGATATTTCAGGTAGGGTTTCTTGTGCCTTTTGTCAGACCCCTTGGTGGCTAGCAAAATGTCAATTCTGCTCAGTAGTTTGCGCTTCAATCAACTAAGTAACAAGACAGATAAGTCAAAAATATGGTGACCCACGACCCATTTGCGCGGGCTGGCCTGTAAGTTTCCTTGGTTTGGCGCGGCGCTTATTCGTAACTACCTGTTTCCTTTACTTTTTCAGTGGTTTTGATAACATAATTGAGCAATTTCTCGGTAATTTTTTGGGTCGTTCTTCCTTTTTTGATTTTTTTGATGCGTTCAACATAGCAACTGAGATCTCCACTTTTTGGCAATTTTTCTTAGACCGACGTTGAAATAATTAACTAATGCTGACATTATTATATTTTTTATTGGGCTGATATATTTTTTGACATAGGAAAACAAAGCTCCAGGTATTCAAATTCGTGATAAGACCTGTGTTATGCTATGGGTGTGAAACATGGAACCTAACCAAAGCATCCACAAATATACTGAATGCCTTTGAGCAACGGGTCCTAAGTCGAATAATCGGAGCCAAGCTAGACGGGGACCAATGGCGAATTCGATACAACCATGAGCTGTATGAAATTTTTGACGAACCGGTGGTCTCAACGATTGTAAGACTGCAGAAGCTGGAATGGGCTGGCCACATGAATCGTATGGACATACAACGGATACCAAAAATCTATTCATTGGGAGAACGGAAGGCCGGAGATCAGTGGGGAAACCGAGAAAACGCTGGTCTGGCTCCATTGACGAAGACAGTTCATCGCTGCTCGGATTTCAAAATCAGAGGACGCAGTCAATAGACTGAGACAGTTGGAGGTGCAGGAATCAAAGGCCCGAGAGGTAATCAAAGGCCCGAGAGGGACTGTACTGCTACGAAAAAGAGGAAGATATATTTTTTGCGACACATTTTTCCAAACTCCTAATTTCGTTATAATATAATTTTATTTTAAATGTTCTTTTTGCTTTGCTTTTTTTGTTAGTAAAACTAATCTCGTGCAAGTAATTGTGAAATAAATGCGTGTTTCGATTCAGCTTCGTAATTTCTGTCTTGCTGGCGGACCAATAGCTACTGGAAGATTGCTTACGTTTCCTTTTTTCAATACTACATAATTTAATGTAAATAATGATAAAGTTTACATTTTTTTCAACTAGCTAAATAATTATTATATTGTAATTAACTTTAACACAAGAACTCTATGTCGTTGTTCAGCATTCAATTCGCTCAGTTTTCCGATCTTAAACCGGCATGCATTGGGTTATGGTTGCATAAGTGCCCCATCTGACCAAAACAATAACATAACAGCAGGTTCAAGCTTTAATTATATTTAGCCGTAGTTCGTTACATCCAGACAATTCACAACACAAACCTAGATTTCATTCCTTATGCAACCCAAACACCAAGAGTTTGGAGAACTAAGAAAAGACTGTGTAAAAAATGTGTGCGGAACTAGCCTATAGACTTGAGCGTACGTTCACATTTTGTGAACATCATACGGCTGACAATCATCCAGTAAAATAACGATTCAATTATCTTTGTTAAATTCATTAGTTTTATTAATCTTTTAACTTGTGATGGCATGCAGTTATAGTTATGTAACACTGTCGTTAACAATAAAATGTCTGCTGACATTCCCTGATGATATGACTTGAAATAAATTTTTCAGGCATGTTGCTTCCTACCAGCTGAACCGTTCATTTATCCTACCACTTCAGATTTCAAAGCTGATTACGTCTTTGATGTACAAATCTATTTTGAACTAAACAATCATCTATGAAAAGATACATTCAACTCATAGTTCCAAAGGACATAACAGATGATGCGGGATAAAATGAATTTTAGCGGGCTGACATCTAGATTGCTGGGAAAAGTTTCCAGAGGAATCCATCACCATTGTTCTCACCATCATGGCGTTGTCTATGTCATCACTGTTATCATAGTTGTTGGTGTCCTTCACTTGCAAGGACAATAATTTAATATAAATTCATTGCCGCTGGCGAGATTCTAAAATTTAGGATGGAGTGAACTTTATCCTTATCTGTATGTTCATATAGTAAAATAGGAGTTGTCCAGATGTTTTTGCATACAAATCATTAGCATCTGTTACCCTATGCAGAATACGCTAGTACAAAGTAGTGCAAAGTACTATTTTAAAATTTTTGTTGAAAATTAAATCCTTTCAAATATTTGTAAACTAAACAGAAGAATTTTGAAAATGGTAAAAAAGAATGGTCGCTTGCAGCACTATGTTTAGTAAATGATTTCTAAAATGAGAGCGTGGATTTACTGCATTCCTTTGGGCTTCATATTTTTACTATCCGTTCCTGTAGCACTACAGCTCCCTTCGGGCCTTCGCTTATACAAGTAACGTTCCAAAATAAACAAGTTGGGTAAACAGACCTACGCTCATGTCAGAAGGGTTTTGTATTCAATTTACAAAATGCAGTCACCAGATCGAATCAAATCAAGAAACATGTCAAAGACGATTTTATTGGAGAAAATATGAAATACGAGGATCATACTATTATTAACAAAGTTTAACGAATTTCAACTTCTGAGGTTTTTAGTATTGTTATACTCATAAACCTCTCCCTTGATAATTATTTCTGATGCCCATTCGCGACGGAGGAAACACATTATTCATGTATTTCCCCCCTGCGCCCCCACTGAAGCATAAACTGACAGTTTAACAACTGTTTTGAAAAGCTCCCATGAAAACTTTCATTTCATACTCATACCGACTACGTTTGATCAATTTAGATTTTCAGGGGCCACTCTCCTGTACTGTTATCATCGATTAATGGCCAATTTTTTCGAATCCTAGAATGGTTACAAAACCCTTTTGCTAGGAGCTCTCTCCCACCTCCTTGACTTGTTTCACTTATGAGCATTAATTGTAGCTATTCATCTTCAGTCGTTCATTAAATTGAATCATGTGTTCAAAGCATGCACTTTAAACGTTGAAGTTAGGAAAAAAATTACTCAAAATTATTCAATCTTCGCATTTAAAATAGCCACCATTTTGTTTTACGATTACTGATACCACTAGCTGAACCGATTCTGAACGATATACATGACACCTATCATTCCTGAAATTTTCATGCAAATCCTAGCAAAACTGTAGTGTCTGAGTCGGTAAAAAGCGCATGTTGTTCCATAGCCATATGTTGCCATAGTAATAAATGCAGCGCATATTGTTCCATAGTAATACAGGAAAATTCAAACCGCTATAACATCCCTAAATATGATTCAATCTTTATGAAATTTTCAGGATAGATCAATCTTATAAATAGACATCTATGCACTGAATTTCATTGAATCTAAGGGTACCGTTAAGATTTTATTCAAGAAAACATAAAATCGATAAATCATACTATCACTAACAAAGTAGAGTGAATTGCGACTTCTCACGTATTTGTTGTTGTTGTACTCACCAGGGCCTACATTCCTGATTTTTCTCAGATTTTTCGGATCACAGGTGTCCAATCGCGAGGGGGGGACACAAATTTTTCGTCTATTTCCCCTCCCTGTGCGCCCCTCGAAGCAAATTTTGCCAAACTAAGACCTGTTTTGAAAAGTTCTCATCAAGACCTTTCATTTGATACCCATATCGGCTACCTTCAATGAAAGTTTTTTTTCGGGGGGGTCACTCCCCTATATGGGGAGACCCCCTTAAATACCTTATAAAATTTTTTTGTAGTTGAACTTGGAAGAGATCACCACTTTACACCTACACACGAAATTTGATGTTTCTAGCTTAAGTAGTTTTCGAGAAAAACTGCTGTGACACACGGACGGACGGACGGACGGACAGACGGACAGACTGGTCGCGAAACTAGCAGGGTTTTGTAAAATTATTTTACAAAACCCTAAAAAAGACTTTTGTCATCTGTAAATGAGATAGTGCGTTGGAAAGTTATATCTTTCCCTGACTTCCACTAAAAATTTGGTGACATTCGATTTTGTGGAAGTGAAGTTATTGCGTCTAAAGTGCCAGGTTATTCGTGTCATCGGTACAAAAATGATTTTCGAACAAAGAGCTAATATCAAATTTTGTTTTAAAATCGGTAAAACGCTCACCGATACACTTGAATTGACGAAAAAAGTTTAAGGCGATGATTGTCTTCCTCGTGCCAGAGTTCGTGAGTGGTTTACACGTTTCAGAGATGGTCGTGAGGACATAAATGACGATGAACATACGGGCCGCCCAAAATCAGTGTTCACCGACAACTGCATCGAAATTATGCGTGAATTTATCTCAAAATGAGCCAAAATCATCGTAGAAATTCATAGAATCGGAGTAGAATATCTCCAAAACATCGATTAATGGCATTTTAACCGATCATTTGGGCTTACGAAAGGTATGTGCACGTTTTTTCCGCACAAGTTAACTGATGACCAAAAATGCTCAGAATTCAACATTCGAAAGACATCATTAAAGAGGCGAGAAAAGACGAGAACTTCCTTTACAACACTGTAACTGGTGATGAAGTGTGGTGTTTCCAATACTATCCCGAAACCAAGCGTCAAAGTGCCGAATGGAAGGCCCCAGATAAGCCACCACTGAAAAAACCGCGCTTGGAGAAGTCAAGAATCCAGTCGATGCTCATTTGTTTTTACGATTTCAAGAAAATTGTCCACAAGGAGTTCATGTCAGTGGGCCAAACCGTCAATGCGATTTTCTACCTTGGCATTTTGAAGCGTTTGTTACATCGCGTTCATCGAATTCGGTTTGAATACCGCGAAGGAACCTGACTCTTACTACATGATAATACACCATCTCATCGACCCACTCTTGTGACTGATTTTTTGACTAGAAATTGCATTTTGACCATCAATCACTCACCGTATTCACCCGATATGGCTCTCTGTGACTCTTACCTATTCAGAAAATTGCATTTGGCCATGAAAGGAAGACGCTTTGCGTCTATAGAGGGCATCCAAAAGGCTTGTACCGACATCCTCAAGGACATTCCACTTAATGACCTGAACCACTTTTTCGAAAAGCTTTTGGATCGCGCAAAACAGTGTATCAAGGCCGGAGGAGACTATTTTGAATAAATAAACTCGAATTTATCAGAAGAAAGCTCCTGTCGTTTCTATTTTAACTCAATCAAATTTTCAAATATTAAACCTCTTTACTCAGCATCTTAGAGGACACTGATATAAATACCAAGTTCTAATTGCTCATGTTAATTTTATATTTTGTTTGTGATAAATTTCAAATATGCTTGAAAACCATTCTCAAACTATCACTTATTAAGTAAAGGGTTTTCAAATAAGAGGTGTTATTTTAAATAGCCCGTTATTTCGGTAGATGTCACTTTTGAAGCTGTCATTTTTTGACATTTGACGAGTAAAACTACGCCATTAACAAAAATGGAACGACATACGCTTCAACAATGCATTGAAATTATTAAAATTCACTATAAAAATGGTGAAAATTTGGTAGAGACGGTTCGTAAAACTCAAGCATTTTTGAGTCGTCGTGAAGCACCTTGTCGGACCGCAATACAAAAATTGGTGGAAAGATTCGAGCTGTTGAGGCAATTTAGTGAAGTGAAGAATAATATCTGTGCACGTCACTCAAGAAAAGCCGAGGATGTTGCTTCTGTAGCCGAAAGTGTTGAAGAAAAGCTAGGTTTGTCCATTCTTCGTCGTTCTTTGGAATTAGGCATTCCACAAACGTCATTACACCGTATTTTGCATAAAGATTTGGGTCTTAAGGCCAATAAAGTTCAGTTAACACAAGAACTCAAGCCAGTCGATCATCAACAACGTCGTGTCTTTGCTGATGGGTCCTTGAAATGCATGAAAATGATCCGGAATTTCATCGGAAAATCATCTTCAGTGATGAGGTCCATTTCCACCTCGGTGGCTTCGTCAACAAGCAAAACCCAAGAATTATTGTTGAAAAGCCTCTCTATCTTCAACGTGTGACTGTTTGGTGCGGTTTATGGTCTTGGAGCAACAGTTACGGTGAATGGATTGCACTATCGAGAGATGATTAATGATTTTTATGGCCAGAATTGGGTGGTGTTGATCTGGACAACGTTCACTTTCAACAAGACGGCGATACGTGCCACACAAGTAACGGAACCATTGATCTTTTACGGGAAAAGATTCCGGACCGTGTTATCTCTCCAAGAGGTGATCACAATTGGCCACCGAGATCTTGTGATTTAACACCTTGCAACTTCTTCCTTTGGGGCCACGTGAAAGAGTCTACGCCAATAGCCCAGCGTTGATTCAAAACCTTAAAGATGGAATTCGTGAGGCTATCGAGCACATAGGGCAGCCACTTTGCGATTTGGCAATGAAAAATTTCATGAAAAGGATATGGTCCTGTAAGTGTGGTCATGGTGCTTATTTGCCAGATCTTATTTTTCACTATTAACGGCATACCATTTTCTTTATAATGAAATAAACATCCGATCATTCATATTAAAAAATGGTATTTTTATTCTAATATCAAAATAACACCTCTCATTGGAAAATCCTGTATCTATTATAATAAGTCAAATAGGGTGTGTTAAAGCTTATTTGAGTCCCTATCAACAAGTCTTGGAGCAATTTCCAAAAACAAACCCATGCTTATCATCCTTCACTATCTTGTTTCAATATATAAGCACTCACTCTTCCCATACTACTAGAAACTCCAATCCTTTCATGTGAGCTTAGGATGGACGGACGAACGGATCTAAGTTACAGTTACAGTATTATGAACAATATTAAAAAGTTGAAATCAAAACTTCTCAGACAGCAGTCCACCATATCTAATCTTACCTTCTCTGAGTTGAAATTGGGGATAAATTTTATGGCTCAATAAGTCAATGATCAATTATAAATGTATGGAGGGCTTAATCTAGTTTGAAAAATGGTGAAAATATTACGAGACTTTCGCTACCGCTAGCTCAGATCGTGTCCCTAACTATATATTTTGAATAAGTGGCGTTGAAGTCTGCTTTATACTCCTCTAGAAATATCATTGCTAATACTTGTTCAAAACTTTATGTTATGAAGAAAATGAAGCGGAAAAAATTTGACTCTCAGATACAGAAACCACAACAAATAACAATTTTACTGACATAGATTTTCTGTCCAAGTTACAGCTTTAGGCTGCCAGTCTCATTATGCTAGCCCTGCTCAAACTTACAAAATATGATTTTTGCGTTCATTTTAGCATGAAGGAAAATACTTCTGGATTCTGAAGAGTACGAGAAAAGAACTGAGATACCTCCAATGAACCAAACATGTAAAGGAACTCGGGTACCAGCAGCTCAAAAATGACAACAGCCGGTTGAGTGATCAAGTCAACTTTGCATGCAGAAACTGGAGGGACGTAAGGTTGCTGTATCCAAAACAGCTCAGCCAGTGAATGAAATTAATAGAGGGTGTCTGGTAACAGCAGATATAGCAAAAATTAGAGCATTTTCTGATCCCTCAAGTGAAAGTTGGCCACTTTCACAAAACAAATCCTGAGATATCCTTAAGTTGTTTTAAAGCTGAAACCATAAAGATTTATTCAGGCTGAAAACTTATCAAGATCAAGCCTAAGCAGGAAAAGTATGACCAAGTGTGAAATTGAAAGTAGTTGGAAAGCATAAAGTTTCAATAAAATCTAGATCCAGAGCATAAATGCGCCATAAGTAGTCTTGGAGGTGGTCACTTAAAGCAACCATAGCTAGTGATTAGCTGTGCAGATGATGTTGCAGTAGTAGTCCCTGGATGCACAATCCAAAACATGCACTAGAGAAAACTGGAGTAGTAATCCTGACAAAGAAGAGAATCCCGAGAGCCAGGACTACCAGTATTGGAGAAATGCTGGTCTATTCACTACCAGTGGTGAAACAATTCGGCGTATTGATAAACTCTAAGATGAGCTTTTCCGAGTAAATCAGGGCAACATAAAGTAACTGGTGACCAACACAGGGGGACCCGTCCAATCAAAGTGGTGGTTTTATTGCTTCGTTGAATTAATAGAGGTTCCTCTGATGCTAATCGTTCTTACTCTGGGAACCCTTTCCTTTGTGAGCATGATTAGCGTAGCTTTCTTTAGTGCCAAACTGAACTTGTAAGCTATTGACCAGTTACTTGGTGCACTAGCGTACTTAGCCTAAATTGCCCACGTTGGAGTGTGCGTTTAATGACTAGTGCCACACCATTATCTCTATAGCAAATCAAGCGTGACTTATTCGGGAGCTTAAGCCACAGTAGCCTGTGACAAGAGATACTCCACAAGTTAGGGCCAAGTATAGGACCTTGAATAATGTCGAAAGTAGTTTTCATCCTCTGGTGACTCTCTTTTGTGTCAGAGAGTAGGCTGAGGTCCTTTAAATAGTCCCTCAAAATCCTCATTAGATATTCTGGTACTTGGTAATGGTTTCTCTGCTTTTCCAGGATATTCGCCCATCTAGTAGAGTTGAAAGCATTTTTGACATCAAGAGTAATCAACAGGACAACCCCTGAAACTACTATGTACCTCTGCATGCTGTAGCATGCTCCCCACTTCCCGTATTGCATTGATTGTAGAGCGGCCTGCTCTGAAGCCATATAGCCATGTAAATAGATCCGCACCAACATGAATCGCGTCACTAAGTCTTCTTTTAATAAGTTTTTTGAGCACTTTCCTGGCCATGCCTATTGTATGTAACGTGCGATATTCAGATGGTGACTTGGAATTCCACTTTCTTGCTGATCAGCATAATCCTCGCTACTTTTCAGCACTTCGATACTATCGCTTCATGCAGGCATGCGTTAAAGGCACTGAGCAGCGAATAAGGGTAAAAGTGATAGTTCTGAAGCTCTTCAGGTGAAATTCAATCTAAACTTGGTGACTTGCTTGCATTAATGGACGAAACTGCTTTTTTCAGTTCCATCTTCTTAAAAAGTGGACAATCCGCTTTAGTTTCATCGTGGACTACATCAACAAGAACGGGGTGTGCAGGGAAAGAGCTCGCATAATCTCGTCCATCTTTTCTGCCTAGTATGCGCATGGTAAACTTTAGGGCCTTGCTCTTATTGATAACTAAAATTTTACGGAGTTTTTCATACACACAATTATGAGTCGTAAATAATTGAGTTTAAAATAAAACAATTGTTAAATTACATAAATTTAATTAACACATAAGATGGTAACATATGTCTTATCTTCAACGACTCGTATGCATTTCGGTTGGTTTTGCCGACCATCTTTAGCGCTAGACGCATAACTACTCTCTCTCCCTCGGTTAAATTTTAATCAAAACCGACCATAATATTGCGCACTTAACAGATTAAATTGTTAGAGAAAATTTTCTGAACTTTCTAAAAATATTGTTGATAAGATTGCGAAGGCACTTGTGGCAATGAGCAAGTGTCGCGTGTCAGAAATTTATTTTCATCTAGCTGAGTTTATCATCATTAGCAATCAAGGGTTAAAAATTCAAACATCTAACATTTCTTCTTCTTCCTTGTAGCACTACAGCCTCCCTCGGGCCTTCGCTTAGAGATAGTTAGAGTATAACATTTTTATGACCGTATTGATTTTTTTGGAAGTTGGTTTGGTCAGTACCATGCTCCCGTGTGCCTGCTCAGCTATGATATCATCTGATTAAATCAGTACATATCACCACTGAATGAACACTCATAGTCTGTCCGAAAAATCCCCTGAACTAAATCACGTTGCTCCCAACGAGATTTGAACCTGGGACGGCCATTCTTCCAGGAATCCGATCGTTTTGCGAGGAACTCCAGAATATCGTTGTAGTGAAGTACCTCAAATTTTTTATGTTCCTGAGTACAATAACTGCACGATTTTGATATTCATGTACTTCCGACTCCCGTTTCCCATGATTTTATAGCGTATGGTTTCGGAATCAAAAGTATCCCAACCACGCAAATCACATATAACATTTGCTAATGAATAAATATCTTGCCTAGAGTAATTTCTTTCCAATATGTGACAATAACAACAACGAACATTTGTTCGCGGCATTCAATAGTAGTTTTTGCATTACTATTTTATGGTGCAAGAATCTGAGCGTTATTGGCAACAACAGTTTCGCATCAGCTGGCGTGGCGACGGCACAGAATATCGCTGAGCATAAAGCTGAGAAGAACCAACCAACCAAGTGCTATGAAGCATTAGCTGTGCGCTCTTCGAACGGGATGCGTCGAAAACAACAGTTGTCGGCTGATGAACTCTTTATTGGGACAACGCTAGAGTTTTGGCAGGTTGATTTTGGTCAATCAGTTTTTGGTGGTGATGGAGTCAGAGAAGAAGTGGCGGAAACTTGGTGAGAGTGACGTATTGTAAAGAAGAAAAAGAACGGCTGACGAGAGAGAATTCCGTTAAAGATTTCCGAAAGGCAATTATCATATTTTAATAATTTTCTGCTATTTTCTTGGCTTAAGAATTTTGATTTTTTTGCCCTCATTTTTGGGGTTTTGTAAAATAATTTTACAAAACCCTTCTAAAATCGCGTCCTGTCTGTCCGTCTGTCTGTCCGTCCGTCCGTGTGTCACAGCAGTTTTTCTCGGGAACTACTTAAGCTAGAAGTATCAAATTTTGTATGTAGGTGTAAAGTGGTGATCTCTTCAAAGTTCAATTACTTAAAAAATTTTATAAGGTATTTAAGGGGGGTCTCCCCATGTAGGGGAGTGACCCCCCGAAAAAAAAATTTCATTGAAGGTAGCCGATATGGGTATCAAATGAAAGGTCTTGATGAGAACTTTTCAAAACAGGTCTTAGTTTGGCAAAGTTTGCTTCAAGGGGCGCACAGGGAGGGGAAATACACGAAAAATTTGTGTCCCCCCTCCTCCATCCGAAAAATCTGAAAAAAATCAAGAATGTAGGCCTTGATGAGTACAACAACAACAAATACGTGATAAGTCGCAATTCACTCTACTTTGTTAGTAATAGTATGATTTATCGATTTTATGTTTTCTTGAATTAAATCTTAACGGTACCCTTAGATTCAATGAAGTGCATAGATGTCTATTTATAAGATTGATCTATCCTGAAAATTTCATAAAGATTGAATCATATTTAGCGAAGTTATAGCGGTTTGAATTTTCCTGTATTACTATGGAACAATATGCGCTGCATTTATTACTATGGCAACATATGGCTATGGAACAACATGCGCTTTTTACCGACTCAGGCACTATAGTTTTGCTAGGATTTGCATGAAAATTACAGGAATGATAGGTGTCATGAATAGCTTTGAGAATCAGTTCAGCTAGTGGTGTCAGTAATCGTAAAACAAAATAGTGGCTGTTTTAAATGCGAAGATTGAATAATTTTGAGTTATTTTTTCCCAACTTCAACATTTAAGGTGCATGCTTTGAACACTTGATTCAATTTAATGAATGACTGACGCTGAGTACTTACAATTAATATTCATAAGTGAAACAAGTCAAGGAGGCGGGAGAGAGCTTCTAACAAAAGGGTTTTGTAACAAGTCTAGGATTCGAAAAAATTGGCTATTAATCGATGATAACAGTACAGGAGAGTGGCCCCTGAAAAAAAATTCATCAAACGTAGCCGATATGAGTATGAAATGAAAGTTTTCATGGGAGCTTTTCAAAACAGTTGTTAAACTATCAGTTTTTGCTTCAGTGGGGGCACAGGGGGGAAATACATGAAAAATTGGTTTCTTCCCTCGCGAATGGACATCTGAAATAATTATCAAGGGAGATATTTATAAGTGTAACAATAACAAAAACCTCAGAAGTCTAAATTCGTTCAACTTTGTTAATAATAGTATGATCTTCGAATTCCATACTTTCTCCAATAAAATCGTCATTGACATGCTTCTTGACTTTATTCAATCTGGTGACTGCATTTTGAAAATTGAATACAAAACCCTTCTGACATGAGCGTAGGCCTGTTTACCCAACTTGTTCAGATTGTATTCAGCGACGAATGCAGCTTAGAAGTGGTAACAGAAAGTCACCAGTTCATTCAGAGAAGGCCACACAAGCAATATATTAAACCTTGTGTTGTGGGGACCATCAAACATCCACCAGCCATTATGATATGGTCTTGCATTTCAGCAGATTGATGTCGACCGCTGTATTTTGTCAACGGGGCAATGAATGCTCTCCGGTACTTTGAGGTCATGGAAGACATATTTATTCCATATTTCAATTTTTTGAGATGGAGTGGAGCCTGCACCACCTTTGTGCATGATGGTGCTTCATGTCACCGTGCCCAGTACTTGCGAAATATATTTGAGGGCGGCAGTATCCCTTTTCTTCCATGGCCTGGCAATTCCCTCGACCTTTTTCCTATTGAAAATATATGGAGCCTCTTGAAATTGGAAGTTTATGTCTCTATTAATACAATTGTAAATGAATTAAAGGAAAATATTTGTAATATATGGGAAAACAGTGACAAAATAAAGGACATGATCGATAAGTGTATCGAAAATATGCCTGCAAGCGGTTCTTAAAGCTAAGGGTAGTCTTACGAAACATTAGTTTTAAGACAGAGGTTGTATTTAATTTGTTATTAATGAAAAGTCAAGGAATAACAAAACATTCTCAATGATTGTGAGACCGCGGAAGCTGCAATGTGCCAGCGAGATGAATCATATGGACGGCCAACAAATACCCAAAAAGTTATTCGATGGGAGAACTGAAATGCGGATACTAGTTGTAGAGAAGTAGTTATATATGAAGTGTCCGTGAAAGACTGCAGCGATGGTCTGCTGCCTCGGCAAAAGAGGATTATAGGATCCGGCGAGATTTGGTCTTGTCTAGAGACGCGTGAATGCCCTGGTAGGCTAGCATTGCGGTGTCGTGGGGCGGGTTCTTTTCCCCAGCACAAGACCCACTTAAAAAAAACATTTTTCGCGCCCACGAATCTCGGAAGAGTTCATTAATTATCGACCTAGTCGAGAAAAGAGGTAAACTCTTAAGGGCTTATAAATTGCTGGTTCAGAGGACAAATTGGGTCAAGAGAAAACGGACGGACTTAAAGGGACTTCGCCATTACCGACGATAATTACGGCCCCAAGATAAGAGTGGGGCAACCACGTGGAAGCAGCGCCCCCTCGCACCCTCCTAACTGGATCAAGATCCAAATGTAGACGTGGCCATATATTTCCCATTTAAGTGAAAAACTCATACAAACATAATTTGCATGAACTTTTCCCTTAAATGAGAAATATAAACGTGGCCAATTTATGTTATAGTATTATGTGATGGAATCACATAACACATGACCATAAAAGAGCGTGCGAGCGGAAGGCAACTCTACCCCAGCAATAGCACCTGATACGTATTACAAGGGGAGCCCTCGCCCGATGGCTAGCTCATTTTACCGGAGCAACCGGCCATCGCTGCGGATCCCATACCCGGTCAGGTTGCCATCGAAAGGAAAGATCGAGAGTAACTTTTAATTGCTAAACATTTATTTTTTGTTTTTATTTTTATTCCTTTCTAATAATAATTAATCATATCACACAATCAGAAAAATATAGAGGATAAAACAAAACAAAAAAATAAATCCATTCGTTTCTCAGTTACTTACAGTCGCGCTTACGTTATTAATAATTTTGCAATTTAATATTAATAGCTTCGAAAATCCGTGCGTTGATTTTTTTCTCTCTCTCTCTCTTTTTCTCTCTTTTTACTCTTACTGACTTCTACTTTACGTTTTCTATGCTTCCACCTATAATAATTTCTCTTCATTATTAAATTAATTAGTTAAATTAATTTTATGTTACTGATGTAATTGCTTTCGTTTTGTAACAGTTGAGAGATTTTTGGTGTTTATAGAATATTTGATTCCATGAAACTTGACATTTTTAATCATTTCAATGTTTTCTATTCATCTATAATTCAACCAGAGAATCATGCCAAGATTCTGTATAGCAATTTGTCAACTATAAACTCTTCCCAAACGATGTTTTCATGCCACGAACAAATAAATTTACTTTTGAATCATCCAAAATTTAATATCAACTGCATCCACATTATAAAAACTTCCTTCAATTCTCCATCTCTACAAGGACAAACGTCTTTTTTTCGCTTTTGGTAAGCAATACTTGCGATTGCCTTTCCTTAAATATATCACTAATGAGAAATATTCTTCACCACAGCGTTTGCGATTTTGATTTTTAAATTTAAATTTAATTTGTTCTCTTTACATTAATTGTTAATAATACTATAAATAATTTAATGAAAAATGGGGTACTCACCCTCGCCGGGCGCCCGCTGATGATGTGGATGGTTTACAATGTTGCTGAAATACTTTAGTTCGTTAGAAGTGTAATAAGACTTCTGATTTTAATCGTTACAATCGCATTAATTAGATTGAATCAAGTTGCACACCATCAACCTGCCGCTGTTACATCGAACCTGCTGCTAGCCAGCTGTTACCAGTACTGCGCGCCAAACAATTTGTATATGGTGACGTTGCGATTCACGTTGTGGTACTTTTTACCCGCAATCTTCTAAATAACTTTTTGCTTGTGCTGAACAAGAGTTTAAATATTTGTACAACGGAGTCTTTTAGGTAAATTTCTCGAGAGAAATTTACCTTTTACGGCGAGCATCATATATTTATATATATATATATATATATATATATATATATATATATATATATATATATATATATATATATATACATATATATATATATATATATATATATATATATATATATATATATATATATATATGTATATATATATATATATATATATATATATATATATATATATATATATATATATATATATATATATATATATATATATGGGATACAACGAAATTTGTGACCACGCTAGAGGCTGCAATTTTGCTCCGATTTTCACCAAATTTTCAGAAAAGGTGTATTGGGTTAATATCTCGGTTAAGCTCGTGAACCAGCTATATCGGCTGGGCAAAAACAACATTGCGGCCATTTTAGAAGAAAAATCGTAATTTCTGTTCTGACCAAAGTATAGCTCCGTTTTGGATGAAATTTGCTACAAAGGTTCACTGATGTATGTGATGAATCTCACAATAAAAAATCCAAAGTCGGTACGGCAGCAACAAAATGGCGGCCGCTCAAATGTCGGAAAACGTGCAAAATTTTGTTGCTGTAATAGTGGTCAAAGCTTTCAACAGATTTTCATGAAATTCCGCATTTAGATAGAAATTATAAGTACCTAAAGTTTTGCGTGAAAAATCTGGAGGTCAGGTCACAAAAAACAAAATGGCGGCCAGTTGAAACTCAAAACTTCAAAGGCTTCTAAAAGTCGCAATTTTAATTTGATATATATGAAACTTGGTTTCAAGATAGGCATTACTTAGATCTACAGTTTTTAATATTTTGGTGATCATCTATGTGCAAATTTCAAAATGGCGGCGTTTTAAATATGCGTTTTTTTCAGGATTTTATGGCCCTCTAGCGGTCACATTTTCCAGCGGATTTTGATGAAACTTGAGATTATGGATTTCTGTACTATATCCTTGTATTATGCAGAAAATTATTAAAATTGAATGAAAAATAAAAAAGTCGAAAATCTAAAACCCAATATTTTTAAGCTGCCATTTTCACTAAAAATTGAATTATTTTGCCCTGTCTAGAGTGAAACCTCGATTTGAACGAGATTTGGCACATTGATTAATGAGGTCCTAGCCCACAGAGATTTAAAATTGTCCAAAATCAAATGCATGCATTCAAAATAGCGGCCTCCAAAGGTCAGGAACAAGCGCAATTCGCTATTTTAGTAGCAACTGAAATAATGAATTTTTTTCATGGAAACGTTTTAAATGACTTATCTTGAACGTATTTATAAATCAGAATATTTTTTAAGTATTGAAAAATATTTTTAAAAATACCCGAAAAAATTATAAAAGCGCGACTTGTCTGTCTGTCCGTCCATCCGTTTGTTCGTGTGTCACAAGTTTTGTCGCAAACCACATGAACTAGAATGAGGAAATTTTCTACGTAGGTCAAAAGTGGTGTCTCTTGAAATTTGCAGTGTAAGAACATATTTTAAAGTGTTTAAGGGGGTCTCCCCATACAGGGGGGGTGACATAAACATTTTTTTTATTTCTGTAGCCCTCTAGCAGCCAAGTTTCTCAACAGATTCCGATAAAACTTGAAATTATAAGTTATTAAGGCAAGTTAATTTAATTTAAGCATGCGAGTCGGATGACAAATAATAAATTCGAAAATTTACAGCTTTATAATTTTAGCAGCCGTTTTCAATAAAAATTCAAAATAACCGCCCCTGATGGTTCAGAAAAGAATCGAAAATGTATATATTAGTGGCAATGCACGTGCTGATTAAACTTTTATGGAAATCGTTTGAAATTAACTATTTGAGCTATTTAAGCCAAAAAGTTATCACCTTTGTTTGACAACCACTGTCAAATGTATAAACAGCAAATGTGAGAAGGGTGAAACGAGTATAAATATGTTAATAACAATTTTTTACCCGCCGATTTTCAATATGTTATCCATACGTGTGCAACTCAATTTGATTAGCAAAATATTTGCGCCTCTATGAAGGGTCTCCAAACACGAACGGCGGCAGATCCTTTCTGTTAATAAATACCCATGTAGTGCTACAAAAATTGCAATAAGAAGTCCAGTAGTAGATAAGCCGATTTTTTTTTCGAAACCTTACGCTACATACGAGAAATTTACCTTTCCGGCTGGTGCTGCCAACGGGGATTTTTTTCCTTGGAATGGGCTGGCACTGCTACAGTCTCTAACACAACATCATCCAATTGGAGCCAAAGATACCAACTTCACCAGTGTGCAATGGGGGACATGTATCCAACGAACAAATTCATCAGCAGATAGTATTGTGATTTGTGTTATCGTTGTTTTAATCTCCAGCTATCAGTCTTACTTCATTCTCAGTGCAAAACAGCAAGAATTATGACAATTTACGATGAATCTAACTATTTTCTTGCTCAAAAATACAAAACAGAAGCAGCCATGATGAGGGTAGCTTCTACTTGTGTTCACTATAATAATTAATGAGCGTTCAGTTTTCTCTGGCATAACCATAGGTAACTTCGTTATAGGTATTAGCTAAACTTTTTTAATTGGATCATTTCACCCTTTTCACATCAATTGAATGTAAATCTATACGACAAATTTGCTCTACATTTGAAGCTTTATCTAACGTCGCGCGGATGTCGATCACTCTTTCGGATGGCTCCGATAGCTTTTTAAATTACTTTTTTTTTTTTTATGGAATTGTTTGCAGCTACATATAAATGAGTTGCATATTTTGAATAATAATTTTTCTGAAAAATTATTAGAGAAGAAAAATGTTAGAAGAAGGTGGTTTCGACGTGTGCACTAATTCTCCTCAGGCCATCACACTTAGATACACACCGGTGATGGCGACCACCATGCTCAGAGGTGAGGGAGTTAATTTTTAATTTTTCTACTTATGCAAACTCAATATGTTTTTGTATCGCGCGACGTTAGATAAAGCTTCAAATGTAGAGCAAATTTGTCGTATAGATTTACATTCAATTGATGTGAAAAGGGTGAAATGATCCAATTAAAAAAGTTTAGCTAATACAAATACTTACAAGAGAAATTTACCTTGAATATAACTTGCAGATACAAAAACATATTGAGTTTGCATAAGTAGAAAAATTAAAAATTAACTCCTTCACCTCTGAGCATGGTGGTCGCCATCACCGGTGTGTATCTAAGTGTGATGGCCTGAGGAGAATTAGTGCACACGTCGAAACCACCTTCTTCTAACATTTTTCTTCTCTAATAATTTTTCAGAAAAATTATTATTCAAAATATGCAACTCATTTATATGTAGCTGCAAACAATTCCATAAAAAAAAAAGTAATTCGTTATAGGGTTTTCCCAATGCACTCTTCCTACACGCTATCATCTATTTGAAACCCATAATTCACAGTCGTTTGCTTTCTCTTATTCAAAATCACGTTTCTTGTTACTTTGACTTTGTGGGCTACAAATGTTGGCGAAGGGCGCAATCCAGACCAAATATTTGGTTTTCAATTCATTTCACTTATGGCTCACTGTTGAATACGCCCGGAGGCGCCGTTCCTACATCAAGATGAGGGTCGTGAATTTACGCCCGACGGAATACAATTTTAACTCGTTAAACGATTTCTGATTGGAATGCTAACAATTTGCCAATGGAATAGCATCCAAACAATTAGAGTAGAAGAAAATGACGCTTCACGCGTTCCGAATGGAATTGCTGAGCGGTCCAACACCTTTCGCGATGCACCTCCGCCCAGTGTTCCCGCGACGATAGTTCTTAATTGCTGTTTGTCCGTATTTCCCGTTTAAGGTGACGACATTTATTGCGCTGTATTGTCACATCTAACGTTAAAGTTTCCTGATATTGCTTCCAGACTACCAACAAAAGTGCGAATCGGACCATAAAACGGCAAATTAAGCACGGGCAACGAACTTTCCTTCCGCTACTTCAACACCGAAATCGAACAAGAAATCACAACGTAGAGGAACGCACATACATTTCATGTCCGACATGGGAACGGTTCCCAGTTGACTCCACTTGTTGCTAGTTGTCACCTTGCGGGCCCAATTCCAACGGCAGTTGACGAGGCTTCCATTCATTCCACTGCGCACTTGCCTTAGCCAATCCGATACGTGCATGTGCAGCGGGAAAGATGTTGCCATGTCCGTATTTTGATTGCAGATTTGAATTTTTTTTAAAGTATGGAAAATAATATCATAGAAAAATTTAAGTAATAATAGGAACAGGTAAAACTCATAAAGAATATAATTACAACGCAGAGTTTAAATTTATTATAAAAAAATGATCTAAAAGTTATATGTAATAAAAATAAAAAGTAATCAAGAAATGTCTTTTAATTTATAATTTAAAATTGAAATAATTAGAAAAAATGTCCTTTTCGAATCGGCAATTAAAATTTCGGATATGTATTATGAAGGTTTACGAGCAGTTTGCTTAGGCAACTGCTCGAATACTACACAATGAGGAAACCGATATTGCAGGACATGGTCAATGGAGTGAGACGCTTTTTGCAAGGAGCGCAGACTTGAGAGGGCCTATAGTGCTATGAACAAAATGAAATATTAGCTAGACACTTTCTAAATTTACTTCAACTTCGCAATGCATTTCTTAAAATTGAGGTTATTTCATCAAAATAAAATTTCGTTGTGTGTGCATGGACTTATTCTTAAATATGAAATTTATTACGAAAAATTTGACCACACTCCAATTAAGGCAGTTGCAATACAGTAAAATTGAGATGAATTAAATCCGCACAACTGCATGAGTTTTGAACATTTTTTTAACTTTCAACGAACGCAAAAAATACCAAAATCAAAACAATGATCGGTTGAAAATCGTATTTTTATTAATTGCGATACTAAACGCTTTGGTGTGGTATTGTGTTGCTATTTCAGAACATTCGCTCGACAATGTTTACATGCTTAAAACAACATAATCCTTTTGGAGTAATGAAAATTGAGTATAAATGAATTTGTAATTATCCTCCTACGCCAGGAATAAATCAAAACGTCCATAAAAGTGTCAAAATAAATAAATCCTAAATGAAACACTCTAAAAGCTCTCGTTTAATAATTCTGTTTTCTTTCGAATTATCACTTCCTCTTCCGAAAATAACTCAAAACATATTTGCTCATCATTTATCCAACATAAATATTCAACTTAAATTTCAAGTTTCTAGTCCTTACAGACAAGAATTCTAAACATTAAGGCTTGAACGATACAGAGGATAGTATGATGAAGGATACTAAATCCCAACATAAATAAAACAATGTATGTAACAGATGAAAATTCTTGGGTGGAAACTCTTGAAATATCTCATATATGGTATGAATAATATTTTATCATGTATTTAAGTGTGTGTGTCTGTGATACTAGTTCTTCTAGTTCTTTTTCATAGAAGCAACAAAATCAATTAATTCTTTCCTACATTATCTGTTTTGTCTGTTCTGTCCTGGCTTTCTGGGAGTTTCTTTGCTCGTTCTCTTTTCCTTTGTGTGACCCAAGGCTACCGTCACCGTCTATTGGCTTCTCCCTCAACTAGACATGTCTTTATGATGGGGCGGTGCAGTACGAGTAAATAGTAGAGCATGTGACCGAGATTTTTTGACTTTTTGATGCTGGCTATAGGCAATAGGAAAAAACGGATTTCGCTTAATATGTTGAAAGCTTGAGTAGCCTGGGGATAATATTTCCTGCAACAATTGAGATATTAAATATTCAATTTTAGCGAGAATGCGAGCGTCCTTCAATATTATGTCGTAAAAATACCTGAAGCTTTTGTTGAAAATTTTTCGGAAAATTACAAAACGGTTGGTGACATCCTTCTCAGACTTAGTGAATTATAACTCCAATCCTCAGTATTCTACACTAGTCTTTTTGTTGCTTTCTTTCATGTTGCGGATCATTTGTCTTACGGCCAACAACATTATACAACACATCCCAGAGAAAGAGAGTTGCTTCCTCCAAGGACGTTTCCGCATCGACAAAAACTCCGGACGGAATCGCAAATCACCCACGACGTCAATACAGCTTTCATCGCAACGCCTGCCTGTCATCCCCTATTCACTTTGCCATGTATCCTATTTTGTTGGTATCCTACCAAACTGGCGATTGGTAAGCTTCAACAGTCTGGCTACCATCTGACATATATCTCTTCGTGATGAAGAATGATGGTCATCTTGGGTGGTCTCTAAGGGAACGGGAGAAACTGCGTGAAAGTAAGAGAAGCAAAGATGGAAACATTCAAAATGCTTAGACAAATATCGTGAAGTATGCCTAATGCCGGATTTAAAGGCAAATTTGATGGAAAAATGATATTTTTCTCAGTTTTTTGCTCTATGTACGTGTTGATGCTCACTTTCTTCATGTCCCTTTTTGCCTTCTCTTTCCTGGGCGGAAAGTCACCATCAATTTTCGCTTAATCATCAAATAGGAAAAAATACAATTGGCTTGGCTAGAAAGACGAAAAGCTAAATAGCATGATAAGGTGAAAGTGTTTATTTCATCCGCTGCCCTGATACATTGAAATGGGTTGAATTTCGATACGAGGTATTATTGCGGTAAGGGCCTGACATGGAGCCAAAGAAAAAATTACTTGTGAAATTCTATAAATCAGTAGCCAGGGTGAAATGCAAACTTTCATTTTGGTTTTATATTGCAAAAGGTCGATTGCTTTGCAATTTGACGCCATGAAAGGTATTCACTGAGGATTTCTTAGTAGTCATGGACGCTTATAAACGTTTCTGCAAAGGAACGATTTTTCAAGGCAAACTTTCAAGAGCATTTAACAAAAATATGTTCAGTATCCAACCTATACACTTAAAAAATAATTATTGTTGTAGTGTCTTTAAGACAAACAATTACTTGGTAGTAACTATGATCTTTTAGATTGAGTTCTACTTCAATTCTTCATCAAACCATGTCGCAGGGTGGATAATATCGTTTCCGTCTTATTTGAAACTCATACCAGAACTAGTAAAAATTTCACTAAAAAGACAAATCAAACCTGGACGGGAAAACTTCACTTTCCTTTTGTCTTCTTTTGCTCCATTTTAGATCTTACATTGAGACCATGAGCCCTTTCATCTTATTGTCACTAAAGATGTTATATTGCCTTACCATATATCTTCTGTTTTCATGCACGAAGAGGACACGTACATGCACAGAGTTTGGTACAGGACTAGATGATCTTCTCCTGCCAGATCTGTTCCATGTCAAGTACATTACACATGATGTAGTGCACTTCAAATTTAAAGGATTTCCCCGAGAGCGCGAGAAGACCATGCCGTCCACGACAATATTTTCTCATGCAAGTACACAAGTTTTAACCGTTTCGTAAGATGGTGAGCAGATATCTTTGTTAAAGCACTTTAGTATGCTAACACGTGAGAATGAAGTGGTTTACAGTAAGACTGACATGCTCTTCCTTGGCAAGCTGCTGAATATAACCTGAGAAAGTGCGCTAAAAAGGATTTGACAGTGAATGATGGAATAATCTTGCAAACATGTATAAATTGTAGAAGAACGTTTTTGAGAGTAATGCAAAGAAATTGCAGTTGTGATAGAAGAGAATAAAGAATAATTTTTTTCTAGTGCAAATAGGAACGTATTCTTTGCAAAATAGCTATGTAACTATCTTAAAGTCATTGATTGAAGTTTTTTTACAAGAATTAGACAATGATTGTTTTAAATATGAAATCAGCTAGAGTTTTTTAGGGCTCTGTTAAAAATTTTACAATACTTGATTTAAATTGGTACCTGTTTATCCGTCGGTACGTCACATCCACTTTTGTACAACCGACCGACACGCTTGCTTCCAAAGGCTATCAAAACAAAATTAATGAAGGGAATTGACTGAAACTTTGACAGTATGCTACTAAAAGAATGTACTATACGATGGTAAAACTCTTTTGTAAAAGCAGCGCCATCGGGCGATGAGGCTAAGTACTTGTTGAATGACCCTCGTAGTTACCAAATCTTGCGAACAGCTTAGAAGTTTTTGGTCAATGAAAGTTTCATACTCGAAAAAAATTTAAAAGATTTTAAGGAGGGTCCCTCCATGCAAGAATGTGACCCCTTCTAATTTTTTCTCATCAAAGATTACCAAATAGAATATCAAATGAAAGTCTTTGATGCGACGTTTTAACATCAGTTATTAAAATTATAATTTCGATGCGAGGATAAGAAGAGGAAGTAGAGGCACAGCCAAAAATTATGTCTTCCGTTGCAATTGGAAACAAAAGACTGAAAAAATCAAAGAGGTTGTCCCCTACACTCAAAGAAAAATTATACCTGAGACAGCTATAAAATCACGGGGATATAACACAGCTGTGATATAACAGTCCAATTGAAAAGTCCCCAGTCTACCATAGTAAAACATATTTTTTTGGCAAAATTCATTTTATTATTCGACAGTTGCCTTCGAGGGCGATACAGCGATTATCGCGGCCTTCCAACTTTTCAATACCATTTTTGTAGTACGATTTGTCTTTCGCTCCAAATAGGCCTCAGTTTCGGCGTTTACTTCTTCATTGGCGATAAATTTCTTTTCAGTGAGCATTCTTTTGAGGATTGAGAACAGGAAAAAGTCGCTGGAGGCCATATCTGGCGAATATGGTGGATGCAGAAGCAATTGAAAGCCCAATTTCACCATTGTTTTCATTAATTTGTGACACGGTGCATTGTCTTGCTGAAACAGCTTTTTTTTCTTCAAATGGGGCCGTTTTTTAACGATTTCGTCCTTTAAACGATCCAATAACGCTATATAATAATTGCTGTTGATAGTCTGGCCCTTTTGGAGATAATCAATGAATATTATACCTTGCGCATCTCAGAATACTGATGTCATAACTTTGCCAGCTGACTGTTGTGTTTTCCTCGCTTTGGATTCGGTTCATCGTGTGCAGTCCACTCAGCTGACTGTCGATTGGACTCCGGAGTGAAATGATGGAGCCATGTTTCATCCATTGTCACATATCGATGCAAAAATGCAGGTTTATTGCGCTTAAACAGCTTCAAACACTGCTTAGAATCATTAACACATTGTTGCGTCTGATCGATTGTGAGCTTGCGCGGCACCCATTTTGCACACAGCTTTCTCATGTACAAATATTCGTGAATGATATGATGTACACGTCCAGATGATATCTCGACAATGTCTGCTACCTCGATCAACTTCACCTTACGGTCATTCAAAATTATTTTGTGAAATTTTTTGATGCTTTCTTCGATGACAGCCTCTTTTGGGCGTCCACTGCGTTCGCCGTCTTCGGTGCTCATTTCACCACGCTTAAACTTAGCATACCAATCAATTATGGTTGATTTTCCTGGTGCAGACCCCGGAAACTCTTCATCAAGTCAAGATTCTGCTTCAACTATATTTGTTCCCTTCAAAAAGCAATATTTTATAAGTACACGAAATTCTTTTTTTTTTACCTTTTTTAAATAACTAAAGTAGCTACACTCACAACGCAATATCTCACAAACTAATTGTCGGACTGCTGTCAAATTTTGACACGCATTGTTTGAAGGTTGGTACTAACTTAAAAATCTTATGGATTTAATACTAGCACCACCATCTGTGTATCAGACCGGGGACTTTCCAATTGGCCTGTTATTAAATTTTTTGGTCAGCTCTAATATATTTCTGTCATTTATAGTGAATAGTATGATTAACTATAATACATCTGTCGTAGATCTGATGAATTACATGAATAACTAAAGTATATCTGTATCAGATACAGGGTTATCCACTTTACGCTTGGGAAAGTAGAGATAAAGAAAACACATAAAATATTCTGATGAAAACCATATTTTTTATTCAATATAAAGATTGAACCTCTCCAATATACGTGAAACACAACATCACTCAAATGTCTTCCACGGGACCTCTTGCAAACCTCAATTTTCAATGACTTTTTGGCATATTTCCGGCAATATCTCGGCCATAACTTCACGAATATTGGTTTTCAATTACTCAAGATTTTGAGGATTGTTCACGTCAACACGATCTTTCGCATCGCCCCATAAAAAGAAATCCAAAGGTGTTAGGTCGCAGGATTTTGCGGGCCAATTGACACCACTCAATCTCGAAATTACGCGTCCTGGAAATTTCTCTTGCAAAAGTGCTCGATCAGCCTTTGTTGTGTGGCTCCGTCCTGTTGGAACCACATGTTCTCCAGATCATAATCTTCAATTTCTCTCCAAAAATAATCGGTCAACATCCGTCCATAGCGGTCAGAATTGACTGTAATGGCTCTTCCTTGATCGTTTTCAAAAAAATACGGGCCAATAACACCACCAGACCATAATGCACACCAAACGGTCACTTTTTCTGAATGCAAAGGCGTTCCTGCGATCGCCTGAGGATTTTGAGAGCCCCATATGCGGCAATCCTGTTTATTTACGTAACAACTGAGCGAAAAATGAGCCTCATTACTAAAGAAAATGTTGTTCGAAAAATCGTTATCAATGGCTTGTTGTTCAATCACCCAATTCGTATACATTCTGCGTTGTGTATGGTCTTGAGGCTTAAATTCTTGAGTGAGTTGGATTTTGTACGGATGGAGATGCAAATACAAATGCAAAATCCGCCACAATGAGCATTAAGACAAGCTCAAATGTTGAGCACGTCGAGGAATCGGGTCTTTCTCCACACTTTGAGCAACGACAGCGATATTTTCAGCAGAACAAATATTGCGATGATGCACCGTCACGGTGATGTGCGACGTAGACTACGTGATGTCGACTACACGGTTATCGACATGTCGTCAATGTCATGTCGTTAACTGGTAATTAACGACACTTATCGACACAAGGACACAACCTGGAAACAATATGCAGTGTAGACAATACGATACCCAAAACATAAATATTGACCTCATAGACTGAGATGGAATCTCGAAAAATTCACCTTTGAGTTAAAAGGAAGTTGATTGTCCAATTGTTGGTAATCATTTTTCTATAGCCGACGTGTCACTACTGAAATGTTATTCAGTGTGAAATGAAGAGATTGAAGTAGGTGCTGAAAGTACAAAAACCTTTACAAAAGAAATCAAACAATGTTATTAAAACATTTTATTAAAAACTTTTCTCATACACAAAAAAATGTTAGATGTACTTAATATTCAATGTCATCTTCATTTTCTAAACGAGTTAGATCTTTTATTCTTAGTGTATAATAAATATATAAAAGTTTTATTGATCGCTGGAATGTTAAACGATTTCTTGCTGAAGAGTGGACATGAGCCCAGCTCGAGAAAACTCTTTCAATTTGGGCAGAAGAAGCTGGTATCTGCAACAATCTTATAGCAATTTTAGCTAAATTTGAATATTTGATTTCTGCCATGCTCCAGAAAACAAGTGGATTTTTTATGTCTTTTTCATAAAGTCGTTGAAAAAATCCCGATTTATGGCGAAAACTATCCCACTCTTCAATGCCAGAGCCATGAAGATTTTTAAAAAGGAACTCAAAAATGGTTTGATCGTGTTCTTTGCTGAGCTTTGCATTGTCCAAAAATGGATGCAAGTAATACGCCGTCAAGGCATAAGTGTTCAAAGCTAGTTCCTGTCGTGATTTCAACTGCCTTTTAAATTCTTCAGGCAACTTCAGGTCGAGCCACATTTCAACTGCCTCTGCTGCAGAACAATTAGCAGACTGACATTTGTTGATCAAATCACAAATAGGATCCAATAAACTTATTTGGTTTTTGATATCATCCATGAATTGTGAGTCAAAAAGTAAAGCAACTATGTTGGGTGTTACTTTTGATTCCGCTGCTACCAGTTTCATGTATTGTTCATTTTTTCTAAAGCAATAATACGCATCGCGGTGCGAGCACCACCGTGTTTCACATGGCAATTTCATTCTACTTCCACCTTTCTCAATAATTTTCTTTACAAATCTGGCTGTTTGAACTCTTGCAAGACGGATGAGACTTTTTGATTTAGTTCTTTATTCAGAACGTCTTTCGCTAGAAGGTTTCCTGTATGGCTGCTGCAGTTACTTTTCCATACAAAATGCTTGGTAATCTTACCCATTTTGGTCGTCGCACTAGCGTTATCAGACATAACTGCATATGCATGAGAATCATATATTTTTTTGGCCAAATCAACTGATTCTGATACAATCTCAGCAAGTCTTTCGGCGGTTTCGTTTTCTCTCGTAACATCCCATGCTTCTAAAAAGGCCTGTTCGCCGTTAGCGTTATGAAGCATTGAAACTACAGTTTTTGTATTATTTGAAAAAATTTTTCGGCCATCAATTAACAAAACAGAGTCAGAGTTCATTTTTTCTTTTGCTGAAGATAAACATTTTTCATATGCGTTATCCAGTAACTTTGTTGATAACGTTTTCCGTCCTGGAATTTTGTCCACATATGCCGGTCTCATTTTTTTGACAAAATTTTTAAAATAAATTGAGTCCACAACACTCAGAGGAATGTTGCATCCAAAAAAAAATTCTGCCAATGATTCATTAATCTCCTCTTCTTCCTTTGGAGTCAATCTGTCAGCAAAGGCGGTAATAGACGAGGAACTTTGCTTTGAGTTTTGCCGCTTTCTGTTTTTGCTAGAAGATATGGATGAATTTAATGGCAGTTGATCGCTGTTTGAATATGAGCCATATTCAAATGACGATACTGATGAGCCTGGTCTTGTTGAAGGCAAATCTGAGCTGCATGCATCAACGTTTCTGTTACCTGTATCCAATTGATTCCCATTGATTCCATCTATAAGCGATTAAATACTTGGCCTTTTTTCAAGTAGTAAGCTAAATTTAATACTTACATAAACCTACGTTTATCTCGCCTGCTTCTATAAGTGAAATGTTTTCATTTTCGTTAACGTAAAAAACGATATTTTCTTCATTTAGATTGGATGGACTCGTTTCATTTGAGATTTTGCACACATTTCTTACAAAGAGAATCAAAACCTAAGGACAATTTGCGAGAAGGAATAAAAATAGTTTCACCTGTGTACTCTTAATCTAGCTTCCGCAGTATTCAACAAATTTTTGCAGCATATGAGGCAGTATGCTGCATGTTTATTATTAACTTTCACTATTTTATAGTTCAGCTCATCATAAGCGTTACTTTTAGGGCGGCCGGCCATTTTAAATCCTTTTTAATCCACGAATAATAAAAATTGACTTCACTTCACAATGGAAGTCAGAAGTCACACACCCACTGACATTTTGATTTGATAGATTAAAATGACATTGACGACCAATTCTTGACATTGATGACATTAACGACGTAATTGAAGACATTAACGACACCATCATGTCGAAAATTAAAAACGACATGTAAAGGAACATCATTGTGCACAGCCGATCCAGTCTCTTCAAATTTTCTCACTGTCTTCGAAATTGTTTGCTGTGTAGGTCAATTATGTCGACCGTCATCGGCTCGTAAAGCCCTAAATGTTGATATAGCAGAATCACCATTTTTATAATAAAATTTAATAATTTTAACGCGTTCTCCGATTGCTAAACGATCCATATTTTTAAATGGCAAACCTTCAAATAAAAAAAACACGCTTTGGATGACATTTAATTCTGACAGATGTCAAATGGCAGGGTTATACTTTCCTACCACGAAATGGATAACCCTGTATAATTTAGACATGACCTTTATGTACATCACAGGTAACTCAAACTTCTCGCAGATAAAATGTTGCACTAGAGGAGATATATCTACGAGATGTGACAATTAAGTAATGAGACTGAATTTATTGCCACGCTTGAGGTAAACCTGCGACTTTGAAACTCCTTTCTCCTTCCCTTCTTCATTGGTATATTTATCATCGCTCTAGCTTGTTTAGTTCTCCTGCTGTGTCGTGTTGAGTAGACTTGTGTTGGCGGTGCTCATCACGAAAATGGAGACACGCCAGATTGGACAAAACAGCTTCGGAGAAAAATTGTAAAAGTACATGGTGATAGTGTTTTTAGTCGTGCCCAGGTGTTTCGATGGCATAAAGAGTTTAAGGAGGGGCGTGGAAGACGAGATGCGGAGCGGAAGACCAGTCAAGGTGCGGACTGACGCGAATGCGCAGCGTGTGTGCGCCCTAATCCGTGAAGATTGACGTTTAACAGTTCGAGTGTTGGCTTCAGAACTGGATATGAACCGTGGAACCGTCAGACAAATTTTAACCGAAGATTTTGAGATGAAAAAGTTGTACGCGAAGATGGTTTCAAAGAACCTTTCAGAGGAGTAAAAGCAGCATCGAATGACCGTCGCAGAAGACTGTTTGGAACGAGTGGAAAACGATCCCGCGCTGCTTGATCGAGTTATTACACTCGGTGAGAGCTGGTTTTTGTTCCTTAGAACAAAATCGGTGGTCAAAGGAACCCATTTTGAGTCGATTATTGACATCCAGGCAGCCGTGACGAGGGTACTCGCAGACATCCCAGTCGAAGCATTCCAGAAATGTTAGGAAGCATAGAAGACGCACTGGAATCGTTGTATAGCTGCCCAAGGGGACAAATTTGAAGGGGATGGCAGAGTTATGGAATAAGTTTTAAATATACGGTTTTCATGGAATCAGTCTCATTACTTAATTGTCACACCTCGTAATATCTGTGAAAAAATAAAATTTGTTTATCAATGCGTGCCTGCTAGGATCACGGTAGAGAATTGATACACGTGTTGAAGTACATTTTATCCTTGCTAAATTTGTTTTCAAACTCTATGAAAAACTCGCCAATAATTGAATTTTAATATAAGATCTTTCGAAGAAATAGTTTATCTCTTGCAGGTACAACATTATAGCACAGAGGTTCTACGAGTATATGTCTGCTACGTGCAAAAAGGTAATATCTTATTTAGGTTTGCTAGAAATAATTTAATTGTTCATATTAACATATTAGTGTACATGAACAAATAAATTATTTTGACCGCTTTTACTCTCTCCTTCGTTTCAATTTTAACGAAATTTCCCCTAAAGCCTTATCGTATTATGATAGTTGGCAAGCGAAATTGGCCACTTCTTTTATATCAAAATGGTAGTCCTTGAAAGCACCAAATTTTATTTGAATATCGAGGCTGAATCTTTAAAATGGGATATTATTGGAAAGAGAACTACCAACTTTGAACAATTGTGCTAGCCTCAGTATACACAACTACTGGCTTTGGACTATAGCACACACGCTTTTTCATATATTTTCTATGTAAAACTTACAAATCTAAACTGTTGATTTTGCTTATGTCACGAAAATAAAATTTCACCTCTCCGCTCTTACCAGATTTTCATATCAACTGAACTTGCGCTGCATCAGCACTTTTGAAAATAAAGTCCAATACGTCCATTTTTAATGAGATTCGAAAACCGATGAACTGAATCTAAACTACGTAACCTATACTCGTACATACTCTTAAATATTTGGTGAAAAGAACTCCGCCATAGAGGGTCCCTGCCCAAAAGAAATGATTGGTTTGATGATGAGTGCCAGAATGAGTTAGACAAAAAGAATCAGGCGTACAAATAATACGTAGGTAGAAAAGCTAGGGCGAAGAGAAAACACTTTGAAAATCTCAGAAGAGTAGCGAATAAGGTAATTAGAATTAAGAAAAGAAAATACTATGAAGACCAATTGAGAAGTATCAATGTAAGTTTAGCAAGCAATAATACAAGACCAGCATACAAAGTTTTGAAAAGCCTGAAACGTGGTTATCAGTCCAAGACCATGCTCTGCCGTGAAGACATCGGCAACACTATCGCTGATGAAGCCAGCATTAAGGAAAGATGGGCATCATATTTCAAGAATGTCTTTAATCTTCTGCACAGCTCCAGAGCATCGGAGCTTATAGATATTCCCGGAGAGCTTCCATTGGCCGCACCAGCTCTGGATAAAATTTGTTTCACCATCAAAGCCCAATAATAAAGCGTTGCGCATCGACGTGACTCCGGTGTAGCTCATTAAAAATGGTGGCAGCAGTGTTCAGTAAGCCATCCATAAAATCATTCAGAACAATTAGCAACAAGAAAATATGCCATAAAAAAGGTGAAAAGCTACAGTGCGAAAATTATAGAGGCATATCACTACTTTGTACGGCGAACAAAATATTTTCAAAGATCTCAGAAAATAAAATCAGATCATACGCCAACAGTTTTATTGGAGAGTATCAAGGTGGTTTTAGGGGAGGTAGATCGACGATTAACCTATTGTTTACAGTCAAGCAGGCACCGGAAAAATGCACCAAGTTTCGTTAACATGACAATCATTTTCATCCACGAAAACATACGGCCCAATCACTCCTCTGGCATGAAAACCGTGGCAAACAGTAATCTTTTGCAGATACAACGGTGTCTCAAGAAGTACATGTGGATTTGTTGCCGACCAGTAACCCATATTTTGCTTATTAACAAACCCATTGAGCCAGAAATGAGCCTCATCGATGTTGACTTTAACTAAGGTTTTGACATTAACAGTTCATTAAAAATGTTCATATAATAATGCTGTGGAATATTCTTTTCTTACTGGGCTAGTTCATTTTGTGAACAGCTTCCAGAGATAAAAAAAAAGTATTAAAATACGACGCAGTAAAAAACACTCAGAGTATATAAAAACTAACCAACTTTAAGTATCTCGTCGATAGGGTCTAAATGCCCTGAGAAACTATATTTTCAAACTTCAAAAATAATCATTAATTTGATTTCTTTAGATATTCGTCAAGTTTTTTTCTTAAAAACTAATAGTGAAGTTAGCTTCTTTTACCGTCTCTGGAAGATTGTTATATATACGCAGAACATCATTCGAGATATTACGAAATCGCTCGCATTCCTTGAATTATCTGGATTTATTTGCCATGCTTTTATAAATGGTCTTAGTTCCGATTCACTGAATTTCAGATATTTAAAGATAAACTTCGCTTTCGCCGTAGTAATTATTTGCCTTAAGGTTAATGAATTGGCCCGTCGTTACATAAGTTTTGTTGGAGTGAGAGTTGGAGCTTTTAGAATATTTTGATATTCTTTAGTTAGCATCCTGTATATAATATTGAAGTTTTGCTTTGACGATTGACTCTGAATGACTACCATGTAAAGAACTTTGTCAGTACAAATGCATTTAGTACAAATTTATTTGTATGCATTCTAAAATCTTCATACCTTCTCAACTTTCCTACCAGGAATATGTTTGGCATCATTCCCTGTGATACATAATGTTTGGTGCCTGGCCCAAACACTCCAATTCCTGTTCCCTGTGCGCTTTTTAATCCATCTGTGTATCACTTGACAGCATGTGGCTCTACAAGTATGAGGTGTATATGGGACTCATAACTCCATCCCCTTTTGTTGTTAAACTTTGTACAAAATTTTTTGTCAAAGATGAACTAAGTCGTTATGCCGTCAAAAAAGGTACTGACCCATAGAAGTACCTTAGATAATTTAACTTGATCATTATGCTCAATCCCAGAGCCACTCTCTCTTTTGTGATAGAATATCCCGATCATTGTGGACCTTGATATCTGCTCCATCATTAGGTAGAGGGGTGAAAGATTTAATTTTTTTCAAGTGCCGCTGTTGGGCATAACCTCATTGCTCCCATGAAGCAGACACGTTGTACGCTCCTGAATCTTCTCTGCCCAGACAATAGCCCCGTAGGTGATGATTGGTTTCATCATCATAGTGTACATCTTTCGCAATATAGTTGGGCTGTATCCCCTAGATTTAATTGCTATGTTCCTGTGCAACATCAGAGCTGTTGTAGCCTTTATTGTGTCCGTTTCACGTGAGGTTACTATCTAGATGGATTCCAAAATGCTTAATTTCGTTCTTGAATTGTATCTCCATTCCATTTAAGCTTATGATGTAGAGTTGACTCAATTTTTGCTTCTTTGGAAATAGTACTAACGTAGTTTTGGCAGGGTTAAGGCTTAAACCAATTTGTTACCACCAGTTACTGATATTATGGAGCGTTCCCTGCATGACGTCATACAGCGTTCCTTTGGGTTTTTTCCTTGGACTAAAATGGCGATATCATCCGCATAAGCGTGGCATATTATGTCACTTTGAGATAGCCATTTCAGAATATTATCGGCCACGAGTGTTCCACCGCGAAGGATTGAGTCATCCAATAAGATATAATAGGATTTACCTGCCTATTTACTTACTAGTGCTTGCCTCACCGCTACATGTCTTGCACTGTCGAAAGCCCCTTTAATGTCAAGAAATGCACATAGTGCAGTTTCATCGTGCTTCAAGGATTCTTTGATCTTCTTTGTTAGTGCATATGAGTACAGTGCGGTCTCCGTAGATTTGACCATCCTGTATGCATGTTGATTGTGATGTATTGGATACTTCATAAGTGCCGTTGTACTTGTATAATTATTCACTATTTTCTCCATCATATAAACGCTAATTGACCTTTGGGTTAGTGGTGTCACTTCTTCCCAAATTGTTCTTCAAGGGTTCTTGAGTAAAATTTCCTCTTCTGTCAGCCCTTCCACATCGTACCTTAGAGTTCCTTGGTCAGACATTGAAGGCTCTGGCAACACCCTCCCTCTCCTTACCTTGGAGGCAATACTTATACTATGAAAAGTAATATCCAGTACTTCCTCTCTCGCTCTTGTGATGAAAGTGGGTGGGATCATATTCGATTTCAATATGATTTCAAACAGATTCCTATCTCCATTTCTGGTATCAGAACTACCCCACAATAGATTGTGTGCATTGGCATCATATCCAATTAGAAAAGATAGATTCCTCCTCTCACAATTCTCCACAAGCCTTTGTACCTCCACTGGAGGAGTTTGATTTATATTTCTAGGGAAGTAGGCTGATGCTATAACTATGTCGCGAGTATTACCCTCTACAGAAATAGAGGTTCTTAGAAGAACTAGATCTCACGTTATATGTATTATAAAATCTGAAAAACACATTTATTTTATGTTTTTTAGGGTTTTGTTAAAATAATTTTACAAAACCCTACTAGTTTCGTGACCAGTCTGTCCATCTGTCCGTCTGTCCGCCCGTCCGTCCGTCCGTCCGTGTGTCACAGAACTTTTTCTCGCAAACTACATAAGCTAGAAACATCAAATTTTGTATGCAGGTGTAAAGTGGTGCTCTCTTCAAAGTTCAACTACAAAAAATTTTGAAAGGTATTTAAGAGGGGGTCTCCTCATATAGGGGAGAGGCCTCCGAAAAAAAATTTCATTAAAGGTAGCCGATATGATGAGAACTTTTCAAAACAGGTCTTAGTTGGGCAAAATTTGCTTCGAGGGGCGCACAGGGAGGGGAAATAGACGAAAAATTTGTGTCCCCCCCCTCGCGATTGGACACCTGTGATCCGAAAAACCCGAAAAAAATTATGGTGGTAGTTGTTTATGAGTACAACAACAACAAATGCCTAAGAAGTCGAAATTCACTCAACTTTGTTAATAATAGTATGATATTCAAATTTCACATTCGAAATTTATGTAGTCCTACTAAGGGCTCTCAAACTTTATAAGTTTGATGAAAATCGAATGATATACACGGAAGTTATAGCCGTTTGAAATTTCTACAATTACAACAACAATAACACATGATTTTGGTATTTTATGGACTTTCCATCGAATCAGTCACTGCAGTTTTGAAATTTTCCAATACGGTCAATAACATAAAATTTTTGAGAATTCATGATTTGAGTGATTTTTGTCTGTTTGCAACAAAATGGCGACCGTTGAAAGTAGAAAAACGATGGATTTTTATTTGAACGTGCACATCTCTTTGACTTATTTTTTGACGTTATTCATTGCTGGTGACCGCATTTCTGAGAAGTTGGGTACGAAACTCTTCTGACATGAGCGTAGGTCTGTTTACTCACCTTGTTTTATCATGATGCTTGGCCTAGGAAGATTTTGTCCCATATTTGAAATCAGTATGGAGTTCCAAATGTTCAAACCATGGATTTGACCTTTGTAGGTCCAGGTTTCTTAGATCAGTGCTAGCTCTAATTATTCTTTTGTGAATATTCTAGCCAAGATCGTGGAAGTGCAAAGAAGATTCACCTGGGCCATTTGGGTAACTTCCCTGCTCATTGTTGGACATTTGAGCATATAGATTCCAACCCCGATACTTCTCTTGTCACCTGCTTAGTGCTACAATATTCCCCTTCAGTTTATGAAAGGTATATACTTATTGTCTGTGGTCTAGGAATATCGTCTCCTTTTTTTTGACACACCTCTCCCAATTTTGGAACAACATCCTCCAGCCAGATCACTAAGCTGTCGTTTCCACTGTCCACAAGCAGCATCGCTGGCTCAAAGTGTATGCCCTTGAAGTGGAGATTGTCTCCAAATTGCGTCTCCCGCCTTAAAGCTCTCGACAGTTGAGTGAGCTCCTCAGCTGTAAAAGTACGGTGTGGATGTTTTTCTGCGGCCACTACTACGCTTTGCTTTTTTCATGCAGTTGTATAGCTGGTGCTGGGTAAGCTATGTCAGTTGTATTACCAACTTGAATGGTTTTCCGCATGCTTAGTCGCTTTTTTTTGCTGAACTTGAGGAATAATCGAGTCCCTGCCTCGTTTCTTCGTGTGATAAGTCAGGTTGAGTATTTCCTCCCCTGTCCCGTTCCTCTACTCAGCCGAGTGTGGCTTAGATTTCAACATACCCCCCTATAGTGCAGAGGCACTGGGGGTTTCTTGCTCCTCGCCCTTGCGTCTTTCTACAGCCATTCCAAAGCCTCTTCAGGTTAAATTCCTTGAGCTATATCCCTCAGGTACCACCTTTGTTTGGACTCCGCAGGCTCCTTTTCTAAGTGGATCATCCTCCCGGTTGCTCTGGAGGTGAAAGCGGTAAGTTCTCGTATCTTTTGCCTTTCTTTGGCAATCCATTTTTGTTTTTGATGTTTTTTCCCCCTTATTCTTCGAACCCGGCCACGCTGGTTTCTCCACAGACCGGAGGTATTCTTCGTAGTGAAAGAGCAGATGGTATCTACTTGTTGCTTGGTCCAAAGCTGCTGACTTTTGCCACAGTGACCGCTTTTGCAAGGGTGTTCTTGCTCATGTTGGCCGTTGTCCTCTTTGCAGAGGCGTTCTTCTCCTTGGGAGGTGTACTTCTGATTAAAGGCTGCAGATTATCATCAAAAAAGATTGTCTTGGCGCTATCTGTACATTAAGCTGCGGCTACATCCCCTTGGGCTTGAATTTATTTTTGTTCTTTTCACCTATAAGATATGTTTAATTTCAGTAAGTCAACCAACGTTTGAGCCTGTTTGACAGCGGTAAGGCGGAGTTACATCCGCAAGTATATTGGACACCTTTGATTGACGGGTCCCGAGACGAATAATCGAAGCTAGATGGGGGCCAATGGTGAATTAGATACAACGATGAGCTGTATGAAATGGGGGAGGTCTCAACGATTGTAAGACTGCTGAAGCTACGAAGGGCCGGCCACATGACAAACAATGGATGCCCAAAAAGGTATTCGTTGAGAGAACTGAAGACCGGAGACCAGAGGGCAAACCGAGGAAACGCTGGTCTGTTGCGGTCGACGAAGGCAGTTTATCGCTGCTCGGATTTTTGGTTGAGGGAGTCACGGGAAACCCTCCTCCTTTCTCAAAGCGAGCTTCAAATTGTCTCTAAAGGACCGTAAGCCTTAAATGAAGCAAAAAAATCCCAAAGTGTTAAAACTATATGTTTCATAAATTCTATCAATTTAAAAAAAATTCTACTATTTTTTAAACTAAACTAGACTTTAAATTAGTCTGCACCTTTAATCAGAAACTATTCACGTAAATAAATTATTGCAAAATCTTTTCTCATAAAACTACTGTCTTTCCGATCTGCATCATGACATTATCATGCAGTAGAATCCTTGTGAGCAATAAATTTACTGCCCAAGGAGGAACTCGTACTAAAGAACCATTGAAAAAATGTGCATTAATATGTACAACCACAGCCCCAGGTTAAATCTCTGAAAATAAATGTTCCTGCTGTTGCACCAGAGAAAAACGGGACAAATAAATTCTGCAGCAACAGCTCATGCATTCACGTAAAGCCAGCTATAAATTTTCCAACCATTTTTCTGCTATCGTACGGTTGAGAACCACTCCTAAATATAAGAAGTGTGAAAAATAAGTCCTTGTTGCAATACAAGCGGAGAATTTTCGAAGACGTACATGCATTTATAGTCATCAACACGATATTATAAAGTAAATGGAATACATTATGCTTGAAGGTTTGAAAAAATTGCATACATACTGAAAAATCGGTAGTATTCTTTCAAAATGAAAAGTATTCAATAATGTGTGGTCGTGATTTGCTATGAAAAATCTCAGTTCAAGATTCCATATCAGGATTTTGTTGAAACCATTTTGGAGCATAAATTGAGCAATCCATGCTGCAAGTTTAAAAATTTTAAAATACAATTAAAAACTAAATAATCAACATCTGACTTGCAAACACCTGAACAACCAAGTTTATGTCCGTATTATGATAACATTTTATACCTTTCGGCAAAATTTCTAAGCACCATCGCAGGACTTGAATATTTACTTGCTCCTTCATTTTCCATGTACTGAAGAAAGCAGACTTTAATGAGGCAAAGGAACAAAAACTCTCCTAAAGTTTCAGCCGGCAGCTATCTTGTAAATTCCAAGTTTCGTCCTGGCCCCGTCCCTTCCAATCATCGACAATAAACTTTTCCACTTTTCCAAAATGTACTTAGTTCCCGATAAACTCAATTTAAATTGTATGACCGAAACTTGAAAACTTTGAGCAGAAAAATAAAGTACAGACTTGAGGTGGGTTTTCCTCCACCTGAATAAGGAACTCCCGACTGGACACTGCTTTGCTGACAGGAAGTGGATCTCATGTAAACATAGTGATAATGAAGACAGCTTTCGCCATAATGACGTCCTTGCGAGTTTTCTAGTTTTATGTAACTTTTTTGCTTGTTCACAACCACCGCTATGCTACTTTGGACATGATGCGAATTTCTAATTACAAGCCAGCAAGGTCTTAGTCGGATTTTTTCAGAAAAAAATACAAAAGACAACTCATGCATATGGTCACCAAAAACCATTTCCACCACACACATTTTTTAGAAATTACCAATCTAATGAGTTTTTTCCCAATGGAATCGCCTTCGGTGGCTTTTTCTGCTTTTGATTCCATGAAAATGCTATTTTCTCTAATCCGACTTTCACGCCATTCGCCTGGCTATTTGCTCATCCGGCGAGGTGGCTTGAATTTTAAAATGGCGGAAATGCATGTTACCTATCACATGTGGACAAGGCAGGTGCAGCAAAGCATTCAGACTGCTTGCACTCACATTTAATTAAATTTCATTGCCGGACTCAGTCAGCCCGAAAGCGTTTTCAGTATTTTTCTCACAGTCCATGATATCGTGCCAATGAAAAGGATCAGGCGACTAAGTGCAGGCTGAGACTCAGTTGAAATGTTAAAACAGCCATTTACAGATGCTCGAATCCTTTTTCCGATGTAAGACACAAAAAGGTAGCTAATGGCCATGAGCCAATGGGGAAAAAGCATGCTATGTTATTGGCCGGATTAATGGAAATTCAGAGAATTTGCCATTCTGGCTTTGGTGTGCAGCGACTAATGGAAGTGCCGAATCATCGGAAAAAAGAAAGTCCTGCATCATTTCAGCGAACTAATTCAATTTATTTGGTTTAGCTCGAATCCATCTCAATTACAAGATACACATTCATCCGCAACGACTAAGCTCTACAGGACAATAAGGATTTCATTAGTCAGCAAATCCGTTATCCATACCTTCTATGTATTATTCTTATGAAATGGAAGCCTTATCATTCAACACATTCAACGTTTGTTTTTCCTTTGCAGGATCATAAGCTCAAGCACATGGCCGAACTACAACAGAGTGTTGTTACTGACCAGGATACACGACATCAAATCCAAACTCAGATTCTTCAATGGGAAGAGAATTTAGAACGATTGCATTGTGAACAATTTCGTCTCAGGTGCTATATGGCCTCGTTACAGAGTGGTGAACTTCCTAATCCCAAGGTAAGTACAAATCATAATGTTTTCATTAGCTCAGGAATTGAATTGGATTTGGTGCTGCATTGAATTGAATTTGATAATTATAATTTTGAATTAAAGTTGACAGTTTAGTTTATATGCTTCTGAAAGGATAAAAGTAAAAAAGCTTAATTTGAAGTTGCTTTTACGAGGGGAGCTCAGGTTTTTTGATAATAGGAAATAACTAATATTTGGTTTCTTGAATTCAAATGAAAAAGTTACCAAAGGAAAGAACTAGGATAAAACAACCTAAATACACCTGGGTAAATTTTTTAAAGGAAGATGAACATTTTAAGGGAAGTCGTACATGACCTTAAGAAAATTACACTAGACTCCATCAGGCGAGTTGCACTTGAAACTGAATTAAATTAATTAAGCTAGTAAAGCAGTCATCATTGCGGATAGCATGCGCCAATTTGGTTTCAGGACGATAACATAGCTCAATATGAACGCTTTTGCCTTGTGATTGTGAGATGCAAGTTCAACTCCAGCTCATGCTCATGAGTAGGTCAGAATTTATAATGTGAATGTAAAATTATAATTTCAGACTGAGCGGGTGGCGTGAAAAGTGAGAGAATTAAATTTAGGAAAATGGCTGCACAAATAAATTTAAAGTTAATTTCTTCAATGGTAGGCTCAACCGTTCATTTGGGTGATTTGCTTCAATGTTTACTCAAATTCACTTCAACTTTAGCAGAACCGAAAATGCCTAAAAACCGTTTTGACATATATTGCAAAGTCTAAAAAGTATTGAGCCTTTTTGACATTAGATGGTGTTCGTTGTCATATATCGGGCAATACTTATCAAATTGAGTCAAACTGGCATGCGTTTGAAAGATGACATTCCAGTTTACAATTTTCTTATGTACAATTTTGTATTTCGTCATTCGTGTCAAAAGTTGTATTCATTTAAAAATGAGTGAAATTCCTGAAAAAATTCGCTATATTTTACAACATCACCACGATCAAGGTGAGAGTGCATCGCAGGCTCATAGAAAATTTCTGGTGTCTACGGTCAAGATATTTTATCAAAAGCCACAGTCAAGAGATGGTTCGCTCGCTTTCGTTCTGGAAATTATGATTTCAAAGATGCACCTCGCTCAGGTCGACCAATCACTGAAAAAGTCAATGAAATCTTACAAAAAATTGAAGAAGACCGACACATAAGCAGCCATGACATTGCTAAAGAACTAAATATCCATCACCAAATAGTTTTGAACCATTTTCGTAGGGCTGGATACACAAAGAAGCTCGACGTTTGGTTGCCGCATGAACTTACACAAAAAAATTTGATCGACCGAATTTCCGTTTGCATTTGCTAATAAAACGCAACAAAATTGAGCCATTTATGAAGCAAATCATTACGGGCGATAAAAACTGGGTAAGATACGAGAATGTCGTTCGAAAAAGATCAGGGCCAAAACGACTTCAAAGCCAGGATTGACGACAAATAAGGTTATATTGTGTGTATGGTGGGATTGGAAGGGAATTGTTTATCATGAGATGCTATTCGGTAATTTGGCTCTGTATTGTCAGCAATTAACCAGATTGCAACAAGCAATTCAAACAAACCGGCCAGAATTAATCAATAGAAAGGGCATTGTCTTCCACCATGACCATGCCAGACCACACATATCTTTGATAGCTCGGCAAAAATTGACAGAGCTTGGCTGGGAAGTTTTGATGCATTCGCCGTATAGTGCGGCCCTTGCACTACTAGACTACCATTTGATGTGGTCTCTACAAAACGTCCTTAATGAAAAAAAATCCACTTCAAAAAGGGCCAAGTTTTTCGCCGATAAAACACAGAAATTCTACACGAGTGGAATAATGGCTCTACCCAGAAAATGGCAGAAGGTCATAGATGCTCGTTATAATGGACAATATGCACTTAAATAAAATCCATTTTGAATAAAAGAAAAATTCAATCATAAAATGACAAAAAAGGACTCAATACTTTTTAGACTTACCTATATACAACATATATATACAGGGTTATCCATTTCGCAGTAGGGAAAGTATAACTCTGCCATTTGACGTTTGTCAAAATTAAATGTTATCCAAGGCGTGTTATTTTAGTTGAAGGTTTAACATTCAGAAATATGGATCGTTTAACAGTCGAAGAACGCGTCAAAATTATTAAATTTTATTATAAAAATGGTGATTCTGCTGTATCAACATTTAAGGCTTTACGAGCCGATTACGGTCGACGTAATCGACCATCACAGCAAACAATTTCGAACACAGTGAGAAAATTTGAAGAGACTGGATCGGTTATTGATATTGCAAGGCCTTTTCTGCTGAAAATATCGCTGTCGTTGCTCAAAGTGTGGAGGAAGACCCGAATTTGTCGATTTCTCGACGTGTTCAACATTTGGGCTTGTCTTACGGCTCATTGCCGCGGATTTTGCATTTGGACTTGCATCTCCATCCGTACAAAATTCAACTCGGTCAAGAACTTAAGCCTCAAGACCATACACAACGCAGAACGTATGCGAATTGAGTGATTGAACAACAAGCCACTGATAACGATTTTTCGAACAAAATTTTCTTTAGTGATGAGGCTCATTTTTCGCTCAGTGGTTACGTAAATAAACAGAATTGCTGCATATAGGGCTCTCAAAATCCTCAGGTGATTGCAGAAAGGCCTTTGCATCCGGAAAAAGTGACCGTTTGGTGTGCATTATGGTCTGGTGGTGTTATTGGCCCGTATTTTTTTGAAAACGATCAAGGAAGAGCCATTACTGTCAATTCTGACCGCTATGGACGAATGTTAACCGATTATTTTTGGAGAGAAATTGAAGATTATGATCTGGAGAATACGTGGTTCCAACGGGCCGGAGCCACAAGCCACACAACACAGGCTAATCGAGCACTTTTGCAAGAGAAATTTCCAGGACGTGTAATTTCGAGGTTGAGTGATACTGCGACCTAACACCTTTGGATTTCTTTTCATGGGACCATGTCAAAGATCGTGTTTACGCAAACAATCCTTAAAATCTTCTGCAATTGAAAACCAATATTCGTGAAGTCATGGCCGAGATATTGCTGGAAATGTGCCGAAAAGTCATTGAAAATTACCTCAAAAGGATTGAGGCCTGTAAGAGGTCCCGTGGAAGAGATTTGAATTATGTTATACTTCACGTATAATGGCAAGGTTTAATTTTTATATTAAATAAAAAATGTTGTTACCATCTGAATATTTAATGTGTTTTCTTTAGCTTTACTTTCCCAAGCGTAAAATGGATAACCCTATATATATATATATATATATATATATATATATATATATATATATATATATATATATATATATATATATATATAGATATATATATATATAGATATATATATATAGATATATATATAGATATATATATATATATATATAAATATATATATATATATATATATATATATATATATATATATATATATATATATATATATATTTATGTAATATACATAAATATGCATATATATATATACATATATATATATATATATATATATATATATATATATATATATATATATATATATATATATATATATATATATATGTGTATACATAATGGTGAACTCCACCCTAGGCGGTCCCAATCCCGGATGCAACAGGAAGAGGGTTTCCCATTGTTTCTCTAACCCACAGTTTCCATGACTCCTAATCCTAAACGTAAGGAACAAATGGTAGTAAATGTACTCGGCGTCGCAAATTTGGTTTACATGTTCCCCCAATGATGGCAAACTAAGTGCCGAGAAACGCCAATGACTGCAAAGACACATGCAGCTCTGCTACCAAATCTTACTTACGCCTTCTTTGTAGTGACCTTAAAGGGTAAAGGCGAGTCTTCCGCGCTTAATAACGAAATCGACAGTAATAAAAATGCCGCCGGAATGGAGGTTGGGGGACAAGTTAACTTTCCATCCCTGTAAATCCCTACTTTGTTTCAAAACCTGCAACAGAGAATTGGAATGGATCGAACCTACGGTAATGGTATCACAAGCGAAAAAGGACTGCGGCATTGGATCCTGGAAGGTTAGATCACTCAAATACCCTGGCGCTATAAAAAAGCTTTAACAATAGGCCAGTCAGTATAAACTAAACATAGTAGCAATCCAGGAAATAAACTAGACTGGAAATGCTACTCAAGATATAAGAAACGCAAAAAACATTCAAACGTGGGAGCTTGCTAGAAAGCAAGAATTCAAAGTGGCCTTTTCTATGGATAGGATGTTCAAATCGCACATTATTGATTTCAAAGCAATAAACGAATGGTTATGTAAGATCCGTTTAAAAGCGAAATTTTTCAAAACCTATTTGATCAACGTACACGCTCCGATGGAAAAAGAGGACGAAGAAACTATTGCAACGATTGCATTGCGCAGTTTGATTGTAGGACGAAGCCGGGTAAGATCTATAAGCAACAAATACGTGGCGGTTAGATTCCTTAACACAGCAGACTCAACCATGAGCATCAAAGCGGGAGAAGTCATTGGCAGCTGCCACCCTGTTTCCACCATCACCTCCTTAGAACCCAGTCACGACCATCATTGACAAAGGAGGCAAGACGCAGACAAAGCCCGGGAATCCACGTCTGCAATATTGAAGCAGGTCAAATTGCCAGTGCAGCTATTCAAGCGAGCCTCTGATCTGGTCAACAAGTACAGTGACATCTTCTCAGCAAGCCCGGATGACCAAGCCCGAACGAGTCTAGTAGCTCACGTCATAGATACACAGGGAGCCAAGCCAATTCGATAAGCACCGAGACGTCTTCCTATAGCCAAAAAAGAAGAAGTGAGCGCACTGATTTTGGACATGGAAAAACAAGGTGTTATTGAACCTTCGTCAGTCCATGGACCGCGCCAGTAGTTCTAGTAAAGAAAAAGGATGGTAGCACTCATTTTTGTGTCGACTATAGGCAGCTTAACGACGTCACTAAGAAATTCACGCATCGACAACATCATGGACACTTTAGCCGACTCAAAATGATTTTCTACACTCGATCTCAAGAGTGGCTACTGGCAGGTAGAAATCGTCAAAAAGGATCGAGAGAAGACCACATTTTCTGTTGGGACTGGATTGTGGCGATTCGTGGTGATGCCATTTGGGCTTTACAATGCTCCAGCTACTTTCGAACGCCTGATGGAATATGTGCTATGAAACCTAACCTGGAAAACCTGCTTGGTGTACCTAGATGACATCATTGTTATCGGGAGAACGTTCGGAGAACATGTGCAGAACTTAGAAGAGCTTTTCTCCCGATTGCGACTGGCGAATTTGAAACTTAGTCCCGAAAAGTGTACCCTTTCCGCAGCTGAAGTAAAATACCTGGGACACATCGTATCAGTAGAAGGGGTCAAAACAGGCCCTGGGAAAATTGAAGCCGTAAAAAACTGGCCAACACCAAACAACAAACGCCAACTACGAAGTTTTCTGGGTCTGGTGACCTACCATCGAAGATTCGTCAAAGACTTTGCCAAAAAAAAGTTTCCCCATCAGCTAACTGGAAAAAATCGTCCGTATGTCTGGAATGAACAATGCCAGGCAGCCTTTGAGACCTTGAAGGAGAAGCTGTGTGAATCCAAAACCCGTAAAAAGGTTTGTAGTTGACACCGATGCGAGCAACGGTGGGATTGGAGCTGTACTCTCCCAGTAGATCGATGATGAAGAAAGAGTCCTCTCGTACTACAGTTGAGTTCTCTCAAAAAGTGAGATGAACTACTGCGTGACCAAGAAGGAGCTATTGGCTATAATAGAGGCCACCAAACAGTTCCACAAGTACCTATATGGCCAAATTTATTCTTCGAATGGACCTGGCATCGCTGAGATGGCTACTTAACTTCAAAAACCTCGAGGGACAAGTTGCGAGATGGATCGAAAGATTGCAGTCATACGACTACGAAATCGTTCATCGGAAGGGCGGAGTTCATGAAAATGCTGACGCATTATCTCGTCGTCCATGTCCAGCTAACTGCAAGCATTGCTGATGGATTGAGGAAAAGGAGACGACCGTTGATCTGCAAGTGATAACGGCTGAATTCGATGAAGGTTGGTCATCGGAGGAGATTCGAAATGCTCAGTTAGCCGATGATGACATCGGACTATTGCTCATATGGAAGGAGACAACTGGGCGACCTGGGTGGAAGGACGCTTCGATGCATGGCGCCACCCTGAAAAGTTATTGGGCACAATGGAACTCCCTTCAGGTGGGTGGCGTACTCAAGCGGAGATGGGAAACGGTGGATGGCAAACTATACTTCCCAGAAGCCGAATCCACAAAGTGGTTAAGGAGATGCACGAAGGATCGTCGGAAGGCAACCTTGACGTTAAAAAGACCTTCGCGAAATTACGCGAAAGGTTCTACTGGCTCCACGCTCGAGAAGACGTAGAGGATTGGTGTCGCAGATGCACGATTTGCGCTTCCGTCAGAAGTCTAAAGCGACGACTGAGAGGACAAGTCCAAACCTTTAACGTGGAGGTACCATTCAAAAGGATTGCTGTTGACATAGCAGAACCCTTCCTGAATCCGAATGGGGAAATCGATACACCCTGGTTGTGGCCGGTTATATCAATAAGTGGCCCAAGGTCTACCCCATTCCCAACCAGGAAGCAACTACTGTAGTCGAACAGCTGGTGTTAAATTGGTTCAGTAGGTACGGCGTACCTTCTGAACTACATTCGGATCAAGGCCGACACATCGAGTCACTGGTTTTTTGCGAAATGTGCGAGCTGCTGGGAATACGGAAAACGAGGACAAAACTGCTGCATCCCCAATCCTATGGAATGGTCGAACGTTTCAACGGCACACTCAATAAATACCTGGCCAAGATGGCTCACGAGAACCAAAGGGACTGGGACCGACACATCGCACTATTTTTGATGGCGTACAGAGCTGCCAAACAGACATCGACAGGCCCAGCCCCAGCCAAAGTCATTTTTGAAAAGACATTTCGTCTGCCGGCTAATATACAGTTTGGAAAACCCCCTGAGAAACCCAAAACGATCTCGGAGTACGCAAGTGAGCTAAGGCAACAGTCGAACCAGATGCATCGGACAGTGCAAAAACACCTCGAACCGGCTACTGATCGCATGAAAACCAGGTATGATCTAAAGGCAAATTCTACTGGCTTCCAGCAAGATGACTTGGTGTGGCTATATAACCCTCAACGGCGGAAGAGTACGTCTCCAAAGCTGCAGCACAATTGGGAGGGATCATACGTCGTATATCGCATACAGAAACACCGTAAGCCAAGAGCCAAAATCAAAGTTGTGCACCTGGACCGTCTTGCCCCATATTACATCCAGGGAGAATTGACTACAACTGGCGACACATCTTTTCGGGGCAAAAAGAACTGAGGTGGGGGCAGTGTTACATGTACGAATAATTCTGCAAGCTAATGCCGCAATTGTTTTCACAACCATTTAAAACATCATGATCAACAAACGAATGTACTCGAAAGCATAAGGACCCACCAAGCATGATCAATATCTGAAAGTAACGTCACTGCGCCATTCAGAATTGCTCGAATATTCCAGGTAGTTCGCCAAATTAACGAGAAATGGATTGAATGGCTTGAGACCCTATATAAAGGCGAGCTGAATGAATGAATGATTATTACAACCGCGAAATAGTGAAAACTGTGGTAGAGTGGAGCACGAGGTAAAGGCGATATTGATTGATTGATTGTGAAGTGATTTTAGTTAAGACATGTGAATTAAAAATTTATAGACAGAGTGAAATTGGTGAAATTGGGAAAGTAACGATTGTACATTCTTAGTATATGAAGTGTTTTATCTTAATTTAAAAGACAGTGCATTTTCACTTTCCTGGAACTTTAAAATTATTGGCCATGAACCATACACGCGACACGCGATATATATATATATATATATATATATATATATATATATATATATATATATATATATATATATATATATATATATATATATATATATATATACATATATATATATATATATATATATATATATATATATATATATATGTGGGAAACGAGCTGTGCTGGCAACCCGGAACGAGTGGCCTGCTAGACGACACAGACGAGATAACGGGTGATTGAACAACTGGTTAGCGAGCACAAACACATAGCAGACGGATGTTGAAGAAGATTCGTATCGAAGACGTCGTGAGAGGCAGTTTAGCAGAGAGCCGTTCCCATCATTCTTCAATTCATATTGTTTTCATTTACAAGTCCGCATCACTATATAAAATAAATATCTTTTATCGAATCAACATCATCGTTATTATTACAATCCCACAGTTTTGGGGGCTCAACCGGGATTGGATAATTGAGCGATCGGATACTTGATTAATCGGATTCATCAAACTGGGATTTTTATATAGTGCTTTGATATTCAGTGTAAATTCAGTGACAATAGAAATTGAAAAGTGCAGTGAACATGTCGAGTAGGAAGTTAACACTTGGTGACTTAGTGTGGGATAGTTTGACCCATCAGCGAACGAAAGCGTCTAGTATAGCTGTGCTGCATAAAGTCGTTTTCGAGAGAGATGACGGTAGAAAAAATCGTAGACAATTACGCGAGTTCGGTGGGTTTGAATATAAAGGCGAAGACAGTGAAGAATTTGAAAACAAAAGAAAGTACATTTGTGATAATTTCGACAAAGTACAGTTAGAAACAGTAAGTGAAATTTTATCGATAAATGTGAAACAGAAAACAAAAGAACAGTTAGCCGTCCAGTTGTGTCGATGTTTGAACGATCTCGAGGTCTTGGAAATGGAAATCGATGAAGGGCGCGAGATCGAGGACCGAAATGTGCAAGCAAGTAGTGAAAGCGACGACAACACCAGCAAACGATCGCAAGGAGTAAGGGAGGAGCAGAGGAGTCGAGCTGATGCCGAACATGAGGAACTGTTGTTGCTGCGAAAACTAATGAGCATTAAACAACTGCGCATAAACGACGAATCGGAGTCCGATGACGAATTGAGCGATCCTCGTCATTCGAGAACAAGCGCGAACAAAAAACGTTGCTTGAAAAAGTACCATAAAATGGCGAATGTAAGCGAGAACGACGAAAATGAAAAATCAAATGGCGCGTGGGCTGATGGTGACCGTAGGACGGGCACTATGACAAAGTGCAGTTTTTCGTTTCGAGACGTTGAAGATACAATTCGTACATTTGATGGTAGTGGACACTACCTTATTGAGAATTGGATTGCAGATTTCGAAGAAATCGCTGACATGTTTGTTTGGAACGAGCTTGAAAAATTTGTGTTTGCTAAAAAATCGCTTCGTGGCGATGCCAAAACATTAGTACAAGCTGAAAGAGGAGTGCGGTCCTGGATTGAATTACGAAGATTGCTGCAAAAGGAGTTTTCGATGAAAATTAGTGGTGCCAAACTACATCGGGTGTTGAGAGAACGAAAGAAGGAGAATTCCGAGTCGATGATGGAATATGTGTTAGCAATGCAGGAGATGGCCGCTCGTGGTAATATAGATGAAGCGTCGCTGATCGAGTACATAGTCGAAGGAATACGAGACACCGAAATTAACAAAATGATGCTGTATGGAGCTGAAGACATAAAGCAGTTGAAGAAAAAGCTGAAGATTTACGAGGACATAAAAGAGAAGGCAATAGCCGTAGCCGATAGCCGATCCAGAGTTGTAGCTGAGAGCCGATCAAGAGTTGTAGCTGAGAGCCGATCAAGAGCCGATACCATTGAGCTGAATAGCACAAAGCTGAACAGTGGAGCTGGTTTTGCAGTAAATAAAAAATATTGTTTTAATTGTGGGTCTGCTGATCACATAAGAGCTGCGTGCACTTTCCCTACAAAGTGCTTCAAGTGTCGTGAGTCTGGACACATGTCCAAGGAGTGTCCGTTAAGCCAAACCCCTAAAGTGTTGAACGTTGCTGAAGTTAAGTCCATTGATAATTCGCCGATGTTGAAAAATGTGTCAATTGGAGGAGTTTCAGTAAGAGGACTTATTGACACGGGCAGTGATGTGAATCTAATCAAGGAAACTGTGCTGCATACATTACCGAATATTCAAATTCAATCAGCTGTTCGTTCATTTCTTGGATTCGGAGGAGTTTCCGTTGCTGCGGAAGGAAAGTTTCTGGCCGATGCCGTGGTAGATGAAATTAAAATGTCATTATGGTTTTACGTCGTGCCAGATGGGGCCATGAGTGTTGATTGCGTGCTGGGCCGTGGAATTGCTGCCGTTGCTGATATAATCATTAAGAGGGACAGTGTTGAATTGAAAAACTGTTGTGCTGAAGACGAAGCTGTTATTATGTCCATTGCAACATTAGAAGACGATGGTTTGCCGCTAGAAGTAGTACCGTCTAAATATCAAAACGAGGTGCAAGAATTAATCGAATCATACAAGCCGCAGGTCGTAGTGGAACCACCGTTTAAGATGCATATCGAGTTGAAAGAAAAAATGCCAGTCGTGCATCGGGCTAGTCGACTAGATTTTGTTGAGCAAGAGGCACTCAGGTCGCAGATTTCTCAATGGCTGATGGATGGAGTTATTCGACGATCAACGTCGCCATATGCTAGTAGAGTAGTCATCGTAAGAAAGAAAGATGGTACGCCGCGAGTTTGCGTCGACTACAGAGATCTGAATAAGAAGGTCATTAGAGAAATTTTCCCGACTCCATTGATAGAGGACGTCATCGACAAGCTGCAAGGCGCACGCGTGTTTACAACAATAGACCTAGAAAACGGATTCTTTCATGTAGCAGTCGATGAATCGAGTATTGGATATACGGGATTTATCACCAACGAGGGGCATTTTGAGTTCATGTACGCGCCGTTCGGATTTTGTAACTCGCCAGCTGTGTTTTTGCGTTTCATTAACTTTATTTTCAACCCGCTGATTCACGAGGGGATCGTGTTAACATATATGGATGACGTGATAGTGCTGGCCAAGGATGAAAGAGAGGGCGTACAGCGCTTGAAGTACGTATTGGAAGTGTGCATGAAGCACGGGCTTCGGATTAAATGGAAAAAGTGTCGATTCTTGCAGCGGCAGATTGACTTTTTGGGACACCGTATAGCAGACGGAACCGTCAAGCCAAGCGAGCAGGTTGTCCGCGCTGTAACAAAATTTCCATTGCCACAAAATATTAAAGCTGTACAGTCCTTCCTGGGATTAACCGGGTACCTGAGAAAATTCATATTAAATTATGCAATGATTGCTCGTCCATTGTCAAACCTTTTAAGGAAAGAAGTGCAATTTCGCATGGAGTCATCGCAAATAGATGCAGTAACAAAGTTGAAAGCTGCTATTACTAGTTGCCCAGTGTTACAAATTTATCGACGAGGAGCAGAAACAGAGCTGCATACGGACGCTTCAGCTAGAGGATTTGGAGCTGTGTTGTTCCAGCGAAGCGAAGATCAACAGTTGCACCCTGTTTACTATTATAGCAGCAAAACCACTAGTGCTGACGAGAGTGCTCATAGTTACTATTTGGAAGTTAAGGCCGTCTATTTGGCTTTCAGGAAACTTAGACACTATCTGTTGGGAATCCATTTTAAGCTGGTCACTGATTGCAGTGCTTTTAGACAGACAATAGAAAAGAAGGAGTTGCCACTAGCAGCCTCGAGATGGGTAATGTTTATTCAAGATTTTGACTTTGAAGTGGAGCATCGAGCTGGAAGTCGCCTCCCGCATGCTGATGCATTAAGCCGATTTCCCACGATGATATATTTGATGCGAGACGAATTTATAGTCAGGTTAGAGCGAGCGCAAGCGAAGGATCCGCATATCGAAGCTATTAGAAAAGTGCTGGAATCCAATCCTAATTACGATGGCTATGTGTTAAAAGGATCGTTGCTGTTCAAAGGAGTTGCCGGAAGAGAGCTGTTATGTATACCAAGAGCGATGGAATCAGAAGTCATTCGAACCGTGCACGAACGGAGTCATTTTGGCGTACGAAAGACGATATTCCAAATTGAGAACGAATACTACATCTTGAGTTTGAAGAAGAAGGTGGAGAGTTGCATTCAAAACTGTGTGCGGTGCATCCTAGCAAGTCGCAAAGCCGGAAAGCAAGAGGGGTTGCTGCATTGTCTAGAAAAGGGTGATCAACCATTGGACACTCTTCACGTGGATCACTTGGGGCCGATGGATGCCACCAGTAAGTCATACCGCTATATTTTTGTTGTTGTGGATGCTTTCTCGAAATACACTTGGCTGTTTCCGACGAAAACGTTGTCTACCGATGAAGTCTTGAGGAAGTTCGCCGAGATCCAGAGAAGCTTTGGAAACCCGAGACGGTTAATCAGTGATCATGGAGCTGCCTTTACGTCCGCAGCTTTTAAGGAGTTCTGTGACCGGGAAAACATACATCATGTGATAACAACTACAGGAGTGCCGCGTGGAAATGGGCAGGTTGAACGAGTCAACGCCAATATAGTGCAAGCTTTGAAGAAGCTGGCTATCGAGCATCCTGAGAAATGGTTCAAGTATGTGGACCGTTTGCAATTCGCGCTGAATACGAGTTTCCATAGAGCTACAAAAACTACGCCGTTCGAGCTACTCTTTGGGGTACGAGGCAGGGGTGCAGAGCATACTGAAATTCGACAGATGATAGAGGAACTACACGTGCAACATTTTAATGCCGAGAGAGACCAGAGACGAATCGAAGCCAGAGAACACATCCAGAAAAGTCAAGAGGAGAACCGCCAGCAATACAATAAGAGACGTAAGCCGGAAAACATCTATAAGGTGGGAGACCTTGTCGCTATCAAAAGAACGCAGTTTGTTGTTGGAAGAAAGCTAGCCAGTGAGTTTTTGGGTCCGTACGAGGTTACGAAGGTGAAAAGAAATGGGCGATACGATGTTGTCAAAGCCAGTGCCAGTGCCGAGGGTCCGAAGATAACTAGTACAAGTGCTGACCACATGAAACCGTGGCGCCGTTATGCCGACTATGAAGACGAAGGTTCTTCATCCGAGACGGATGAAGTTCAGGATGGCCGAATGTGGGAAACGAGCTGTGCTGGCAACCCGGAACGAGTGGCCTGCTAGACGACACAGACGAGATAACGGGTGATTGAACAACTGGTTAGCGAGCACAAACACATAGCAGACGGATGTTGAAGAAGATTCGTATCGAAGACGTCGTGAGAGGCAGTTTAGCAGAGAGCCGTTCCCATCATTCTTCAATTCATATTGTTTTCATTTACAAGTCCGCATCACTATATAAAATAAATATCTTTTATCGAATCAACATCATCGTTATTATTACAATCCCACATATATATATATATATATATATATATATATATATATATATATTTATATAGATATATATACTCGTATATATAGTATCATACCTTCCAACTTCATCAAGCCTGTGGTGTCCTTTGCACTGGCCGCTGGAGGACCAGCAGATAATGCTGCAAATATTGCAAATAATGTGAGTGGCGACAATGAGCTGCTTCCTAAAATTTACCAGCAACTTAATTTTTTTATCGGAGAGAATCAACAAACAAGATGAAAAAATTAACTTTGTTTTCAAGCATTTAGGTCTTTCAAATATCTTAAAATAACTTGTCATCCAGTCACATTCCGATGAATAGGCTTCCTCTCATCTCGATCAACGCCAACTCCATCGTGACTCTACATCGACGTGACTTTTTCCTTGAATTCATTGCTAAGCAAAAACCTGACATCATGCTTCTTACTGAAATCCACCTCAATTCATGGCACTCCATGAAATTCAAAGGTTTTGAATTTATAAGAAATGATAGGGTAAAGGGTGGGAGGAGAGATAGCACCGCAATATTGGTTAGAAGAACCTGTTGTTTCCAACTAATTGAAAATGTCGAATCCAAAAACTTTGATGGCTTGAATTTAGCTTTAATAGTCCTCAACGGAAGCTGCAGGTGCTTCCTTACGATCGCGACCATAACGCAACTGGAATGGGAATCTAGTTCAACATGAAAATGATGTGTTGAATTTCACAACAACAGATTCGGGAAAGTTTCAAAGGAAGTCGAATCGGGATTACCAGAAGTAATATCCTCCTTCTGATGATGGCGACGTTTGCTCAATGTTTCCTTATGACAGGAATCCAACTATCCATGAAAAATATCTCTATTTGTCGAAGTTAGAGGGAAAGTAGATCCCAAGGTTAAACATCGAAACAATATGGAAGGATATGAAACAGATACCATCGTTAGTTAAAAAGATTCAAAAAACTTCTTCCCATACGCGTCATCAATATTTATCGGTGATTTTTAACACTACAACCACTGTCAATACCTGAAACGTAGTTGGAAGGATTTTCACATGATGGCTGGTGAGGATAGTTCAGAACGGTTTGCACATAAATCCTGTGTCCGATATCTCGGTGTTTATCTCGATCAGTATCTGTACTATACTAAACATATCAAAATCATGCTCAGTAAAGCATGAAAAGCAGTCAGGGCCCTCCGATGACTTTTTCGTTCCAGATACATCAATCGAAAGGTCAAAGTTATACGTTACAAAGCCCTGGTTAGACTAGTATTGACATATGGATGTCAAATCTGGTACAACCAGAGTGATAGCACTGTGGAAGATTCAAAGTTTTTGAAAGGAAATGTCTTCGTGCATGCACTGGTTTGTACAGAACGCTTGAGACGAATTGGAAGCACTATATATCAATTAGGAAAATTTATCAGACTGCTAAAGTGGTGAGAGTCGATATCTTCATATTGAAACTTCCTTGAAATCCTATCGCAAGATCTGTAACCGTGAGTGAAAACTACTGGATTTCACAGCCGTTCTACCCTTAGGACGGGTATATTGCGGCTTGTCTCGCTATTGGCTTCTTTTCTCCAGAAGCATTCGTGTATTTGGACATGAATTGATATGTTTTTGATTTTGACAGTGTCCCGATCATATATTCCATACATAGACGGGCCACCGATAACAAGATAAAATATCCTCCGAATTTGAGCTCACGAGACCATAAATTCAAATAGAGATATTCATTTGCTAGATTCGTTGAGGCTGGTTGAGCTGGGAAGGAGCAATCTAGGTATTGGTGGCTGAATGACAATGCCTAAATTATTCGTGTTTGTTTTCTGTTTTTGTGTTTTCGTTACTCAGCTTTGGAATTTTCGCTCATTATTGCTACATATAGTGTCGTTGTTTGTCTTAAAAATTAAGGATAGGTTTCAATATTTAGGATGGATATGTAAGGATAAGGTTTAACGCTTAGGTTAAAAATATTGTATTAGGATTGTTTTAGTAGAAGATAAGGTTTTTGATTGAATTTGATTAGAAGCAGGCTATAACGCATTAGTTGTAGGATAAAAGTTCACTATTACGTTGAAACTAGAAATCATTTTTGACTATTTTTGGTTGGCTTTTCTCCTTTTTCCAATTGAATCAGAGACTATGTAATAAAATTAATTAATTTGAATTTGATATCGTTTTTTTGATTAAATATTCTAATTGATAACGTATAAATTTAGGGAGCCATTTGGACCGTTGTTTTAGGATTTTTATTGTTTGGAATTTTCTTTATATTCTTTGGAAATTTATAACGATTAGTATTGAATAAAGCGCTCTTGACTTTGACCATACTACGATCGCTCAAGTGAAGTGTAGGTATAGTGGGAAGCCATTAGACAGCTAGTCAACCAGCCCGGATCCAAGCAGCGTTACTCCCCCTGCCCAAGGCTCTTGCCCGAGTAGTAGTTTTTCTAAGGCATTTTGCCCAGAAACGAGCAAGTTAACGCGATTTCAATTCAACGATCGTGCGGAGATTACAGTTTGAGCCAAATCACCACCGGCAACCAAACGACCTGCTTGTATCGCCAGCAACCACCACGACCGTCATACGTGAGCGGCGACTGGATTGCCACCATCTAACCATCGGTTGCTGTACGACCAACACGCATCGCCAGCAACCTTACAGGCACCACCCAACATCAGCAATCGTGCGGATATTACAATTTGGGCCAAATCGCCACCGGCAACTAAACGACCTGCTTGCATCGCCAGTAACCACCACGACCGACATACTTGAGCGGCGACTGGACTATTACCATCGAAGCATTGGCGGCTGTACGACCAACATGCATCGTCAGCGACCTTACAGGCACCAAACAACATCAACGATCGTGCGGACATCACAATTTGGGCCAAATCCAGCTCGCACTACCAGCAACCACCACGACTGACATTCGTGACCGGCGACTGGTCAGTCACTAACTAACCACCGGTGGCCTGTGATGACATCTCAACCCCGTCCGTCGTTAAGCCATTCAAAAGGCAAATTAAAACGCTAGAATTAGAGTTTAAGGCAGAGCAGCGCCGTAAACGGAAGGCACCCGTAACCATTAACAACCAAGATAACAAATGTAGCCTGAAGAACTAATATATGTATTTAATTAGGAATACGTGCGTTTCATTCGGAAAACTCTAGAGTGGAGTTGGGTGGAGTTTTCAAGTATTTTAGGTTCATCGAGTGGATTCGCGTACGCACCAAAGATATAAAAGTGTGTATATTGGTGCTACGTCCAACGAAACTCACCCCAGGTGGTTAGGCATTTGAGAAAGGCTTAACAATCCTTTCACTTCCCTCGTCAATTCCCTGTTTTAAACTAAATGTGGCCTTTAGTTTTTATTGCCATGCAATTAGTGTCATTCAAAAGTTTGTCCTTTTTTCCAACTTTTTGATAATATTGAGTAATTTTTATGGTTGAATATTGTTTAAATTTAAAATCTAATGTGAACCATAAAGTTTTTGAATTCTTTAATGTTGCAAAGCTGGCTATATGCTTATACAAGATTTATAAGGATCGAATCAATAAAGCTCATTTAAATTAAATTTGAGATAATGAATGTTTTTCTGCTTCTCACAAATTGTGTGGTTTTTTTCGTGAGAGCTGTCCTCGCTCCGTTTCCTGAGGAAACATCTGAAGAATGATCATAAACGCCTTGTGTATGGCAATTCGCAATACCTTTATATGCAGAGATTTGATTATAAGCCAATGTCAATTTTTACATATTTTTACCCCAAAGTCCTTATTTAGAAAACTTTCATCTAGTTTATTGTATGGACGCAAAAATAACTCTGAAGAACTTCAAGTGTAATTATTATTACCTGAATTTCAAATTTCACCGAAAGCTAAAGAACAAAATTAAATGAAAGATATTTTCAGTTCATTTTTCTGCCACATATTCACTCATTTGTTTTCTGTATACCTTAAATTCATAGCCCAGGCGATGGTTCCATTTCGTTTTAAAAAAACAAAGTGAAATTGGAATAAAAAAATATTATTCATACTTTTCTGCAACATTTCCATACAGTAAAATAGCTTCTTGGTAAAAGAACAAACCTTATTATCTTTAATCAAAATATAGAGGCTGAGCAACAGAACCTCCATATATCCATTCATATAATAAATATGTTTGCATAAATCATATCAACATGTGTGGCGTATAATGTGCAGATGAGGTAACCAGAAAGTAAACGCGCGGTCGTAATTTGATTCAAAGTTTATGTACTTTTAAGAATGTTTTCGGGGCTGACAATGTTTGGGAATTGGAGAAAATGTTTGTAAATAAACTGGTTGTATATCCCAGAAAAAAAATAAACCTTATTGATCAGCGGTTATTTATCTTCCTCGAACGAAAGGACGAATGAGTTCGTCCTATTATATTTGAGGCACAAAATGTACCCTAAGCGTATTGTAACAAATCAGCTTCTTGCAGCTCCCATGTAACTCATCAACCCTGTTTTGAAATTCAGTCAACTTAACTTCCTAAAACCACCCTCTCTCCAGGTATGATACAAAAGATCCTATTACAGTTAAAGACAACGATATCATAAACCAATAAAATTTTCCGTCATTTTTTCCTGGTGAAAGTCATATTTACCTTACATTTCTTAGATCTCATTTGACATAGTCCTGAGTGACGGTAGGTCTTACCTTCAAAAAAAGCCCTCCAGGGCGAGTTAATAATCAGAAGGCAAACACCCTGTCTGATTCCCTTTCAAACAAGTAAAATAAGTGTTTTAACATGCTCCCACATATAACAACGCTGGCATGAAAAAGAAAAAGGAACGAAAACGGTTACCTTAGCATCTTTTAAAGGATAGAAGCCACCGAGAAGAAAGAAATCCTTAAGACAAAATTTCCAACAAATGGACGACAGGAAGTTTAGAGAAACGTAATGGGAAGTAGAAAACAGGAGACGCATACACTAACAAATACCGTCAATATTTGAAAAGAGCTTTGGAGTTGATTCCTACGAACTTGTGACTCGTGAACGGCGGATATTTAACTTCCTACAACTGAGGTGCGTAGCGAAAGGAAAACCAATTACCTTGGAAAGAAAATTTTCTTAACATTTCCCCATGTCTTGTTCTTCCTTCCTGCTTAGATAATACCAGCAAAAAATGTGGGCCAAGTACGGGGAATTTGAGTGTTAATACATTTTTTTATTTTATTGTTCATCTCTTTATGGGCTGTTTTTTTCGGGAATTGGGACTGATGTTTTTGTCAAAAGGGATGTAAGGACGTTAAGTTTACCATTTAGTTTTTGAAGAACACATTTCAGTTGGGAATTTGTACGAGTGGATGAGAAGAGTTCTAGTTTCCTTTCTTTGAAAGAAACGTTCGATAGATACTTAAGTTTTGGGTGAAGTGTAGGGTTCCATAAGGAAACTTTAATACCTTAGTTATAAAGTTTAGTAACTCCCAGATTCACTAGAAAAACTTGAATTTGACTTTGTTTTATTAGCAGTAGACGCAAAAATTCTTAGATGAATGACAAGAAAATTCTTAATAAAAATTTATTTTATTCTCCCTTACAGTCTCTCCTAACGCATGTGTCACGTCCCACTAAAAATACATTGAATAAATTGGGCATTTTTACGGTTTCATCGTTCCATGCATTCATTTGTGCAAGGTCACCATCTTTACTTAATAATTTACTCGCTGGTCGTGGTGCTACAAAAAGACGACCTCCATTACTCTCAAGATCGAATAGTGGATCCAGTCGGCGTTCTATGCAGGTAAGTGATATGCTTTGAAAATTACTGAAACTGAACTAGAGTGATCGATGTACAAGGTATTAAAATAAAACGACGTTTCATAAAGAAAATACCGACAATTAACTGTTTTTTCTTTATGAACTGTCGTTTTATTTTAAATACTTCGCACACTGATCGTTCTAATTTATCTCTGGACATATGAAGATTGCACACATATGTATTTGATTAATGTGCCGAACTTCAATTTGAAATGAAATACGAATAAGTCAAACACTGCAAATTGTATAGCAATAATAATAATTCCTTATTTGTTATTCAGTGAGTTGTAATAAGTTACAAAAAATTAAGCAGGATATCCTAATGCACTTTCATTACAACCTTGTTGCTTCTATTTATTTTAGCTGAGCAAGAAGTTTTTCCCATATTTTCTTTCAGTGTTCTATAATCGCAAGGAAAATTTTTTAGCAAAAAACTTCGTTTTATCTTAAAGCGAACTCATATTAACCTAATTTAGTTTAGCTCTAAACTTAAGTAAATTAACCTTAACATGTCAGCGTTAACGAGGCTAAGAAGGAACAACAGCTATTGTATTTTATAATTGTTGAGCGTCGCAACGAGAGGGTTATTAAATAAAAGATTTTTTGATAAAAGTTTTTGCTTAATTTTCTCCAGGGTAAAATTAGCCAAAGAATGCAATTTTTGTGCATGACCTGAAATACAATACCTTGCACACGAGCTCCAGGCGGGAGCTATATATGTATTACATGATAGGCTTCGAATGGATTGTGAATATTTTGCGCATATGGATTTTTGGTGATCTCTATATGCTGAGATTTTATTAAAAACGAGCCCTAGATACGTTATTCTCCCACACCATGGAACTTCCTCCTCTAATGTACTTTTCCGGAAGGTTTCTTAAGCTTTCTTCTTAGTGAAGTAAATTGCTTTAGTTTTTCTAAGTTCAGTTTAACTCTCCATTTATGAAAGCATTGATATATTTTATGGAGCATATTCTCTAAATTTCTAAGTACTTCTACCAAATCTGACATACTGTGTAAAACCATGTGCCCTTTATGAAGGTAGCAATTGCTCAGCTGTTTTGAAGAGCCAAGTCTAATGTGAATACATTGAAAAGTGTAGGGCTGAGACATGAACTCCAGCTGGTCCGTTGTAAGAACTAGAACGTGACTCCTGGACTTTGGCATGAAATGTTCTGTCGTTGAGGAATGACCAAATTAGATTCACTAAGTAGGGTGCAAATATGAATTTTATTTACTCAAAGATTAATCATGTTTTCATGTTTTGCACGCAAAAAATGTGCTTCAGGCATCATCTTCTCCTGAGCAAAACCAAAAATTGGAGGACCGTTACTTACCAATCTTATGCAGGTTAGACTGGAAATACCCAGCCTGCTCAAAAGCTGGGTCAGATAGAAGTCAGTTTCACCATTCCTTCGATTGAGCCACGGTCTTAGATCCAGGAAAAGGTACACAGTCTACCTTTCCTTCGTGCAATTCATCCAAGACTGCTGCCAATCGTTGAGTAAGCGCTGTCTTTCGTCATCAAGAGCCCTCGTCTTGACGAATTGGGTCCACCTTTGAGTCGATCAGTAGCCCCAAGCATTTCACCACTGGCTTCGATTCGTTTGTCTCCAATACTGATCATCCTTACTCTAGGGATTCTCATTTTTGTCAAGATCACCACCTGAATATTTCCAGTGTTAGACTAAACCCGCGAGCAGTCATCCAGCCTCTTACTCGGTGCATTAGCATACCTAGCGTAAATTGAGCTTGTTCAACAAAATACCCAGTGACAAGAGTCGCAAGATCATCCGCACAGCCGATCAAGTGTAACTCATCTGACTTTTTCAGTCTCATTAGCCTACCGTTAGACATATTCTATAGGTCTGGATCAAGGATAGATCCCTCGGCAACATCCTATGTAACTTCCATCTATCGTTGGCCCTTTCTTGTGTCGTAAAACAGGCTTCCTTCAGGTAGTTCCTCAGAACCCGCATCAGATATTCTATAACTTGAAAGGGGTTTTCCAGCTTATCCAGATATCGAGGTTCACCAACAAAATGATTCGTCGCTTGGTGCGGCTATATGCCTCCATTTTTATGACTGCGCCCATCACCTCTGCAATTACATCAATGGTACAACGTCCAGCTCTCAAGCAATACCGCCGAGAAAATAGGTCCTAAGCAACACGAATCGCGTAAGTGAGTCCCCCTTGATGAGTTTCTCTAGCACTTTCCTAGTTCCATCTAGCAGGCACAACAGGCAGTATGCAGACGGTGGTCTTGGATTTCTATTTCGGTTCTTGTCTGTCTGTCCGTCCATCCGTGCGTCACAGCAATGTTCTCGCAAGCTGCTTAAGCTAGAAACATCAACTTTTGTATTTAGGTGTGAAGTGGTGCTCTCTTCAAAGTTCAACAACAAAATAATTTTATAAGGAGTTTAACGGGGGTCTCCCCATAGAAGGGAAAAAAAACGCCAAAGATAGCCGATATGAGTATCAAATGAAACGTCTTGATAAAAGCTTTTCAAAATAGGTGTTAAACTGAAATTTTTTGCCTCAAGGGGCGCACACGGAAGGGAAATACACGAAAACTTTGTATTTCCCATCCCCCCCCCCTCACGATTGGACATCTGTGATTCGACACCTGTGATTGGACACCTGTGATCTATGAATCATGGAGGTACGTGTTTATGAGCACAACAAAAACAAATACCTTAGAAGTCAAAATTCACTCAACTTCGTGAATAATAGTATGATTTTGGAATTTCACATTTTCTCCCATTAATATCGTATAGTTACCCTTAACCTCAACGATATTTAAGTAGTCTCATAAAAGACCCTTATGTTCTGTAAGTTTGTTTAAAATTGAATGATATACAAGGGAGTTAAAGCCATTTGAAATTTCTCCAATCACAACAACAACACATGATTCTGGTATTTTATGAACTTTCCATCGAATCAGGCACTGCAATTTTGATTAGATCTTCTTAAAATTTTCAAATATAATCAATAACATAAATATCATTGGAGATTCATGATTTGATTGATTTTTATTATTTTGCAACGAAATGGCGACCGTTGTAAATAGAGCAACAACGAATTTTCTTTTAAACGTGCACATCTCTTTGACATGTTTCTTGACTTTATTCGGTGCTCGTGACTGGGTTTCAGAGAATTTGGGTACAAAACCCTTCTGACATGAGCGTAGGTTTGTCTACCTAACTTGTTTCCTTTGTGCTGAACAGCAAATCAGGACAATGGTGATAGACAAATTTTGACTGCCTCGTCCAGTTCCATCTGTATGAAAAGTGAGTATTCAATTGCTGTTTCACCGAGGGCAGTGTCAGAAAAGTTGGGATAGGTGGGGAAGAGTGCCCACAATACATTGTCAGTCCTTTCCGCTTTATGTATGAAAGATGCCCGTAGGTCACCAAGCTTCCGCATAACTAGCTTGTAGCCAAGACTCCACAGATCCTTGTTCAAATTGTCCGCTAGACCTTGCCAGTAGTGAGCCTTGCTATTGTGCATCAAACAGTGAAGGCATCTGTTGGCTGACTTGCATGCTGCTACCTGGTTGCATGCCTCGTCACGGTTCCGTGCTCGTTGGGCCTCCCGCCGAAGCTTGTGACACTTCCTTAACTTTTCAGCAATTTCAGTTGACACCAGTACTCTGGAGGCTTGCCAAGCCAGGATTTACAATGGGGCATAGAAGCATTGCAAGCAGTCATGATGATGTTTGTAACATAGTTGAGTTCACCACTTCTTGAGCTGCCAGTTCTTCTTTCCCCTGTGAATCACCTTGCAGCGAAGCACCTCGACGAACCTCTCAACGTCCATCCTGCCAATACTCCACCCATCTCCATAAGGTCGAAAGCATGAACTTCGGGAGACAACATCACAGAGTTCCAGCAGAATGTACTTATGATCACTGGCTGAGTAGTTCTCTCGTACTCTCTAATAGTAAATCCTCCGTACGAAAGCCTCCGAGTCAAATTTCAAGTCCGGTGTGGTTCCTTTGCAACCAATATGGCGGAAAGCCAGCATATCTCCGGTGTTAACTACGATGAGCACTATCCTAGCCACCATATCTACGATTCTTTTTTCCCGTGGATCTGTTTGAGGCATGCCCCATTCGATTGCTTTAGCATTGAGGTCTTCCTGAATGAGCACATTGCCATCTGTGTTTGAGACAGTGCCCTCCAAAGCAGTAACCTTAGGTTGGAAAGACGATATTGTTTCGTTCAGCATTAGACACACACTTAAGAATGTGATCCCTGAGCACCAAATATACACGAAAATCAAGGCCAGAGAAGGCTGCTTTGGGCCTGTTGGCTCTGAGTTGATTTATGGCCAAAGGGTGCCATGAGGTCAGTGCTACTGTTCAAAGCAAAAATATAGCCACTTTCGGGCCTTCGCTTAAAAATAGAGTATTTCATTATCATGATCGAATGTGTTGGCAATTCACAAAGTGATATGGTCAGTATAACGCTTCAGCCATATGTCCGTCCACCCAGCTGTGATACGTTCTAATTTTAAACCAGCACGTACCGTAACTGAACGGACTTATAATCCGTCCAAAGAGTCACTCGATCTTAATCTCGTTGCCACCAACGAGAGTCGAACCAGGACCTTCGACTTACGCAATGAGTGATCTAACCACTACACTACGGGGACTACGCTCTCAGTAAGAAGGCGTAATGAAAACGCTTGGCACAGGTAAAGAGAAGAGGAGAACTGAAGATTGTATCTTCATATCTGCAAGTCTCCGATTCGGTGGTGAGAATCATTGCAGGCATGATATATGTTACCCTCCTTGCTCAAAAACCTCACACTTTTTATTTGCGTCGAAGCGATAACGCAAGAGAGACGGTTGGACGTGAGGAGAGACAGCGCTCACTCAACGATTGGCAGCAGGCTTGGGTGGCGTGGCTTGTCCCGGATCTAAAACCGTGGCGCAATTGAAGGCATGGTGAGGCTGACTTCTATCTGACTCAGCTTTTGAGCGGGTATAAATGTTCTCAGTCTTACCTGCACAGGATTTATAAGTCACGGTCCTTCGATTCTCGGTTTTGCACAGGAGAGGAAGACGATGCCTGCCACATGAAAGCCTGTGGCGTGAACTCTACAGCGAGACCAGAGAGCTCACCCTGGATAGTATAGTCACGCTGATGCTTGGATCAGTTGACAAGTGGGACAATATGGCACATTATGTTCTGGCATTCCTAAAAGATAAAGGGGACACACAGCAACTGAGAACGTAGGGGCTGGGGGATCACTCGTCTAGCAATTCCTCTTCCCCTCTCCCCTCCCGCTAGAAGAGGGATCACACAGCTTGAACGTGCCTCACGGTATATCGAAACAAGACCTGGCCCGGAGTAATGTATCATACAGTTCCTGGCTAGGTTCTCGAGTTTACAGGGGAAGTGTTTAGTGTGAATTCCAGTAACTTGCGAGCATGGGGCACCAATCTCAGTGCGTAAATGACATTCACCTCCAAACCACCACAAAAATCGATCACCCCTGCAGAAAACTTCTGTGTCAGATCTAACTTAATATACATATGTTGACACGCGGGTAAGCTGAAGGTCAGTGGAGTATACATTTTAAAAGCCAAATAGAAAATTTTGGTATATATTTAAGTTTTCAATGAAACTGGTTCGAATAAACTGAAGTTTACCTAGAGCTGACAACAGACTTATCGGACTATAACTGCCTGAATAATGTAGGTCTAAGCTTAACTTTGACAGTAAGTTGCACAGTTGTTGACATGGAAAATAATTCAAAAGATCCATCCACCGTCATGTCTGAGATCACACTATGTCGACCAGATGTGATGTTATGACTCGCGAATGTACGAGTCTATTCCATGAATTGAGCTCGAAAAAATAAGTTATGGTTATTACGTATTTTAATTTGCCGCTATTTTATTTTTAAGTTGTGGCCCCAATGCTTGAGTAGTCATGATAACATATCAATATTTTAGTATACGTATCAAATGTTCATCAAAACTCTTACACATCTGTAGTGTTTGGGTTCTTTGCGAACGTGTATTTACACAGTATCACGTATAATTGTTGTTGTAAGTGATAAATTTCAATCGCCTATACCTTAGCCGTTTACGGCTCGATTCCTATGAAACTTTCAGAAAACATGCGCTTTATGTAAAAAAATTTAGATAGAAATATTTGTGGGAAATTGATGGGTCATCTTTCGACTTTATAGATGAAAAAGTCAATTTCATAAAGTACTATGATTAACAAAGTTGACCAAATTTTAACTTTTGAGGTATTTGTTGGCCTTGTACTCAAAAAGACCTATAATACTTCTGCGATTTTTTCCGATTTTTCTGTTCAAAGATGTCCAATCGCGAGGGGGTGGCACACATATTTCGTACATTTCCCCTCACCCTGCACCCCTCCTTGCAAATGTTTCTTGCTTAGGACCTGCTTTGAAAAGTTCTTACCAAAACCTTTTTTTAACACCCGTATCGACTGCCTTTATAAAAAAAAAATTTAAGAATCACCCGCCTTTATATAGAGAGACTCCCCTTAAACACCTTAAAATATATTTTTACTGCAACTTTTGAGAGGGCACCATTTTTTACCTACATAGAAAATTCATGACTCTAGCTTACGTGATTTGCGAGAAAACATGCTGTGAAGCAAGAACGGACGGACGGATAGTCGTAGATGGATAGCGGTCTCAATAGGGCATTGTAAAAACATTTTAGTATACCCCATAAATGGTCTGGTTGTGACACTTGGGGGCCGCCATTTTGAATGCATGCATTTGATTTCGGATTTTTTAAATGTTATTTTCTTAAGATCTCTAGAGACAATGTGTCATGTCTCATTCAACTCGAAGTTTCACTCTAGACAGGACAAAAATGTTAAAGTTTTGGTAATAATGGTAACTAAAAAAATAAAGGTTTTAGATTTTTGCCTCTGTTTTCATCTGACTTTGATAATTTTTATACAATACAAGAACTTATATAGTATGGTATAGGTATCAATAATCCCAAGTTCCATAAAAATCTGTTAAAAATGTGGCCGCTGTAGGCCCAAAAATCAGGAAAAATTCCATATTTAAACCACTGCCATTATGAAATCTGTCCATAAATGGTCACCGAAATGATAACGTCTGTAGATCTGATTATTTTCTATCTAAAGATTAAGTTGTATATAGATTAAATCAAAATTGCGGCTTTTAAAGCCTTTGAAGTTTCGAGCTTCAACTAACCACCATTTTGTTTTTTGACACCTAACCTCTAATTTTCACAAAAATCATTAGATGCTTCAAATTGTTACCAAAGCATCGACTTTCATTAATATCGGTTGAAAGGTCTGGTCAGAACTACAACAAAAAATTTCTGCAGGTTTTTTTACCTTTTAGCGGCCACCATTTTGTTTTAGACTGTTCGATTTTAGATGTTTTCTTGTGAGATCCATCGCATAGCTTAACCAACCTTTGTAATAAATTTCATCCAAATTGAAACTAAAGTTTGGTCAGAATAGAAACCACGAATTTACGTCTAAAATGGCCGCCATTTTGTTTTGGCCTGGCGGCTATAGATGGCTAAAGAGTTTGGTGAAAATCGGAGCGAAATGGCAACTTATAACTTGGTCACGAATTTCGTTCTATCCCATATATATATATACATACACATAAAGTACTCTCCGCAATAGGTTAAATTTCTCTCGAGAAATTTACCTTAAGAACGATTCTGACCTTTCTCGAGTTTGTTCACGATTTCGAAAATCTTCGGGTCTTTTTTTGACAAACCATGAGATTTCAATCGAAGCGACTTTTATCAATGATAAGAATACCAAACGTCCGGCTCAGAGCATCGACGTGACTAATACTAAACCCCGGTCTTTGGAACATTTTAATATCGTAACTAACTATCCAATTAATGCCACTCTTCACTAACGTTTATGTGACCACTTTGCAATCAGAAACAATAGTAAACTTAATGTCCTGCAGATATATCTTGAACTGACGCAAAGCGTAAAAGAGCACGAAGGTCTCTAGCTCAAAGCTATGGTATTGGGACTCAACTTCAGTCGTACGTTTGCTAAAATATAAAACACGATGTTTAATACGGTTCGGCTGAAGTTGCAATAGTAACGCTTCGAAAACATGGTTGCCAATATTGGAGCCTTCACAAGTTTTTGCTTCAAACTTTCAAACGTAATTTTCTCGTTTTTCTCCAATGTAATTGTTGCATTTTTTAGCAGGCTGCACAGTAGCTTTAAAATAATTGGTAATCCCGGAATAAACTTACAGAAGTAAGATTTTTCATACAAAAGTACGATTTTTCATGGTTCTTAGCAAATATTTTCTTGAATTTAATGCGATTAGATTCAGAAATATTCAAATTGGCTCAAAAAAGAATTCTGACCCGACCTGAATATCCAATATCTCCGACACCACTCTGTCATACATCAGGCTTTTTGTCCACTCGTCCCTAAACAACTTTAACGTATCTCGGCCCAGTAAAACAAGAGGAGACATTGTTTTACTAGCCACGAATCCGTAAATAATTTATCTAGAATCATCTTCCAAAGTAACTTAAATAACAACCACTCCAATTACAAACAATTTCGGTTTACTTTCTCCGAGATATCACTGCCAGTTAGCATTCGCAGGTTTGATACTTTGAATACTCACATATTGTTCTTGGGTCTTGGAGAATTTACCTGTGATCAGAATATCGAACTGTACAATCTTCTCAAATCGTTGCTGGTATTAGTGTTTAGATCGACAGATAGTATTTTGTCATCGCCGCCATGATCTTCTTTGTCTTCAAGGTGGTTTTCTTCCATAGATGAGAACTTTTGCTCGGAATCATTGCTCACGCAGACAAGCTGTTGTTGTTTGGTTTGCCTGGAGTTTCTCTTATGAAATCGACCGTAATCGTTTAACCCCGCTGGGTTTTTGCAATCTTTTGCACAGTGGCCTATTCTGTAGCATCAGTAACATTTGACTCGACCTCAAGATATTGCTTTGCTTTTTCCTTCTAACTCTTTGTTTAGTTTGAGATTCTTCTAGTTGCTTGCTTCGTAACCTGAGTTTTGAAGCCTTGTGGATTGGGAAATTATATGTATATTGAATCATGCTGTATTGAAACTTCAAGTTTGGTTTTCTGGGAAGTTTTTAATAGATCTTTGATCAAAATAAATAACTGCACTTGAATTTGATCTCCAAACTGTTCAGACGGAATCGCATCTACAGTACAATCCACCATTTCTTCGTTGACCACGAGGACTTGATTACCAAGAATAATCTTGTCGTGGTAATTATCACTGAACATCTTATTACGACACCATTCTGTAGCGTCGGATTTTCTTCTCAGCTAGAGTTTCGAAAGCCGTTGATCAAATCTCACTCCTTTCTTTTTAAGCAACTCGTCAAGCGACATCGAATAATGCTCAAATCGTAAATAGTACCAATTGGAGTCTTTTCCCTGAAGTTCAGAACCCACTTTGATCTTAACTGAATTACCACCAAGCTTTTACGTTGCCTGAGGCAGGGTTAGTTGCATTTTGCACCGCACAAAACCAGCGATTGATCCATTAAACCCACTCAATAAGTCACGTTTTCGATGCTTACTTGCAGGCGGGATGTCACTGTTGACGATGTGCTTAGCTGAAGACAGCGTCTTAACAAGACGTTCTCTCTTTTCAAAAAGTCTTCTACTCGTTGCATTAGCTCTCTCTCCTTTTGCAAACAATACGTTTCTCTCTGCTCACCAACATCTGCTTGGTGTTGTGCTTCATCTATGACTATCCTTCAACATTTTTTTTGATGGAATTTGCGTCCCTAAAGTTACCAACATTGCACAAACGCGTGCGTTCACCAGAATCACTTTAGGTGGCGTCGACTCGACCACCATTTCCTACAATGCTGTTGCTATCGTTATTATGGTTCTGCTCAGTCTCATTTGCTTCATCTTCGACGGTTCTTTCATTCACTTGAGGGTCGCTATTATTCACTGACATTCACAAGAGTGAAACTTGTCGAGTTTCATCAGTCCATGCCTCTACAAACAATGAATAAAATCAGCTTTTGGCCCATCACTAGAAAACAGACGCCGTCCAGGTACTTCTTTTAACTACATGATTTCTAGCCTAGCTGGATTTTATTTTTCTCAGAATGTTAATTTTTTCGATTTAAGCACACAATTTTATGTGCATTTATGGATTGAATACAATCTTGTCTCATCACCAAATGTGCCTGAATGTTCTTCAATTAACATCACTCAATCTCGAAATTACGCGTCCTGGAGATTTCTCTTGCAAAAGTGCTCGATTAGCCTGTGTTGTGTGGCTTGTGACTCCGTCCTGTTAGAACCACATGTTCTCCAGATCATAATCTACAATTTCTCTCCAAAAATAATCGGTTAACATCCATCCATAGCGGTCAGAATTGACTGTAATGGCTCTTCCTTGATCGTTTCCAAAAAAATAGGGGCCAATAACACCACCAGACCATAATGCACACCAAACGGTCTCTTTTTTCGGATGCGATCAGCTGAGGGTTTTGAGAGCCCCATATGCGGCAATTCTGTTTATTTACGTAGCCACTGAACGAAAAATAAGCCTCATCACTCAAAAGAAAATGTTTGAAAAATCGTTCTCAATGGCTTGTTGTTCAATCACCCAATTCACATACATTCTGCGTTGTGTATGGTCTTGAGACTTAAGTTGTTGAGTGAGTTGGATTTTGTACGGATGGAGATGCAAATCCAAATGCGAAATCCGCCACAATGAGCCGTAAGACAAGCCCAAATGTTGAGCACGTCGAGGAATCGGTAAATTCGGGTCTTCCTCCACAGTTTGAGCAACGACAGCGATATTTTCAGCAGCACGAATGTCGCAATATCAACAACCGATCCAGTTTCTTCAAATTTTTTCACTATGTTCGAAATTGTTTGGTGTGTAGGTCGATTATGTCGGCCGTAATCGGCTCGCAAAGCCCTAAATGTTGATATACATATCTCATAGACAAGCTGAAATAATGTGAATTTAAAACCCGTAAGACGTTTTGGGACCTCATTCAGGTTCGTGCGTACCAGCACTCCGAGAGTTTCCAACACCCATTTAGTATTCCAGGCATTAGGGCCTAATGCGGAAGTAGTAATGCATACCGAAATAAGATACACTCCGTGCAAGTTTAATGGGGACACGCCTATGTTAGACACTCCCTAATGGGGACCTTATTAGCCATGCTTAGCTAAAGCAAAATCTGAAATTTCCCATTTAGCCTAATGTCTAATTAGCCAATTATTTGTTGTCATTAAAGCGTTTGACCATTCCAATTGATTGAGCATCAAGGCACGTTGTCCTTGTTTTCCGCATTTCTAATCATTTTAGCATTCGGCTCAAATCTTGTGATTCCGAATTACGGTCTTGATCTGAATACAACTCTCGAGATACGCCATACAAGTAAGCTTAGATGGTTCATATCTTGTTTGACAATTTTTCCCTTAGGGTCTTTTTGGAACAACAGTGGAAAGATCTGTGACATTGTGATTTCGCTGCTAATAAATTCTCAATTTTTTACTGTTATACTTTCGTTCACCAGTTGAATGGTAAAGCTTCCTGCTAAGGTTTTTATAGCATTATTTTCAAAAATATGTCCATGACAATTGTTTAAAAATACTGTGGTTTGGATCGATAAGCTCAATTATTTCCTTATTATTGTATTGACATTTTCACTTAGCATCCACCCTTTCCATTGTGGGATCGATACAATGGCTGCTTTCAATTTTTTGAACTTGGTAATCTTTGCAAATTGTTTTGTTGCTTATTGTGAAGACTTTCCAATAAGAGGTGTTATTTTGAAAAGCACGCTATTTCGGTAGATGTCACTTTTGAAGCTGTCATTTTTTACCATTTGACAAGTAGAAACTACGCCATTATTAAAGATGGAACGAAACATGCTTCAGCAACGCATTGAAATTATTAAAATTCACTATAAAAATGATGAAAATTTGGCACAGACGGTTCGTAAAACTAGAACATTTATGGGTCGTCGTAACGCAACTTGTCAGACCGCAATCCAGAAATTTGTGGGAAAATTCGAGCTGTTGGGACAACTTAGTGATGTGAACAATAAAACCCGTGCACGTCACTCAAGAAGAGCCGAGAATATTGCTGCTGTAGCCGAAAGTATTCAAGAAAACCCAGGTTTGTCCATTCCTCGTCGTTCTTTGGAATTAGGCATTCCACAAACGTCATTACACGGTATTTTGCATAAAAATTTGGGTCTTAAGGCTTCTTAAGTTCAGTTAACATAAGAACTCAAGCCGGTCGATCATCAACAACGTCGTGTCTTTGCTAATTGGGTCCTTGAAATGCATGAAAATGATCCGGAATTCCATTGAAAAATCATCTTGAGTGATGAGGCCTATTTCCATCTTGGTGGCTTCGTCAACGAGCAAAATTGTCACATCTAGGGCTCGGAAAACCCAAGAGTTATTGTTGAAAAGCCTCTCTATCCTCAACGTGTGACTGTTTGGTGCGGTTTATGGTCCGGCAGAGACATTGGACCTTACTTTTTCGAAAATGAGGCTGGAGCAACAGTTACGACGAATGGATTGCGCTATCTAGAGATGATCAATGATTTTTATGGCCCGAATTGGATGGTATTGATCTGGACAACGTTTACTTTCAACAAAACGGCGCTACGTGTCACACAAGCAACGAAACCATTGATCTTTCACGGGAAAAGTTTCCGGACCGTGTTATCTCTCGAAGAGGTGATCGCAGTTGACCACCGAGATCTTGTGATTTAACACCTTGCAACGCCATCCTTTGAGGCCACGTGAATGAAAAGGCCTACGCCAACAGCCCAGTGTCGATTCAAGACCTCAAAGATGGAGTTCGTGAGGCTATCGAAGACACAGGGCAGCCACTTTGCGATTTGGTTATGGAAATTTTCATGAAAAGGATACGGTTCTGTAAGCGCGGTCGTGTTGGTCTTTTGCCTGATGCTATTTCTCACTATCAACGACATACCTTTTTCTTTTCAATGAAATAACCATTCGGTCATTTATATTAAAAAATGGCATTTTCTTTTAATATCAATATAACACCTTTTATTGGAAAACCCTGTACTTTGGGCCACTTACTGAAATAACCGGCCGTTACAGGCAAATACCAACAAGACTAATGTAGTGAACGCGGCAATTTCTTAAACTGGTAACCCAATGTTACGGGTTTATATTTATCCTCCAAGTCTTTGCCTTGAGTGACCATTGGAAGCACAAACCATGCATCTACAACAGCAGTCCTCCAAATTTTCCCTACAGTGGAGCCAATTAAGTGATCTCGCTTCATGGTCGGAAACATCCGCTACCTCGGATACATGAGGGCGGCACTCTCCAAAGAGTGGTAACGCCCCAAGAGTACTCCTGACAACCAGCACTCCCTCCGCGAGGGACACATAGGTTTAAGTCAATATTTCAGGCTTGGACGCACATACCGAAAACCATCATGATGCACGTAAATATAAACACTTTTTGATATTATTTCTATAGAATCAATTTTCGCCGAGCATTAAATCACAATTATCGACAAAACTGAGCAATTTAAAACCGTTGCAAGTGCAATGAATGTACTAGCTGTAATTAATTTCCTGAAATATTGCAATTCAAAATCTCGTTGCTGGCTTTATCCTTTACCCCGACACCCTATTCTCTGAAAATGATTGTGTATAATCATGGATAACGGAAGTCCATTAAAATTGTCCGCAGTTTCGCAGTGTAATAACATGTTGAAACAATATCTCGAAACGTTTTTTTTCTCTCTCCCAACTCTAGCACTTGTAACAATCGACCACTACAGCTGTAATCAGGACACAAGTCGTTGTTATTTCTCTCCTACTTTTGTTTTTCACATTCTCCCCGGCCCGCTCTGGCGGGTGTTTGTTGCACATTGTGAAAATATCCATTCAGGCTCCACTCCACGCGCTCATTGTAATCAATTTTGCAGGTTGTGCATGAACGAAGGGAAAAATTGAGTCCTGAAAGGATATAAAACGTTAATTTTACGACTGCGTTTGATGACGTCTTCAGAAAATTGAATTTGTTTTGCACCATTATTACTGCTGATGTTGGGGGTTGTTGGAGATTCTTTTATTGTCCTCCAGCCTTTTTGGTGCTAAAGCTGTAAGGACAATTGCATGGAGAATTCAGGCTTTATGTTGCTGATTAGGGTTGTTGACTTCGTTGAACATACATATGGTGACGTGAAAAAAATACTTCACTCATAGAAGGGTCAAAAAGGAGATCAACAGGACACAAATCAATTTCTAAAGCGTATAATCATATTCTGCTTGAACAAGTTCTCGGCAATCCTGCAGAAATCAAAGTTAACTTTGATCACTTTCACCATGCAACTCGATAATTATGCGCTCACCCATGCTTTGCCGAGGGCTGTCCACCATTTATCAATAGCTGTTCGGATTATTACAAAGTTTTGCCTCTGCCCCGAGCACCATCATCATATTTTATCAGATTGTCCTTTCCATCGACACTACACGGTTTTTTGGTTCTATGAATTCATTTATTTGCTGTTTCAGACGACCCCTTCACCTGGAAATCGCTACAAGAGACCGCAAAGCAAATGTAATCACTGCCTCAACTGCTGGATTTCATGGTATCATGCAGTCTGTATCGCGGTAGCTGCAATTAAATAGCAATAAAATAATGCGTGCGAGGTAGATTGCGACATTTACGCTCGACAGATACATAAACTGTTTAAACGAGAGCAATTCTGACCAGGGGAGACAAACTGGGACTCAGCAATATCGGCCTGGAAGTTAAACCCTTTTACCTTCGGCTACGCTACACGTACCAGGATGCAAGTACCCGCAAACGGTAGCAGCATTGCAAAATCAAACAGAAAGTGACATGATTGCAGCAAAGGACTGCAGAAGCGGACAGTGAGTGTCGAATGAGGGTAGACAAGGCAGAGGAACTCAATTCAATGGCCGCGATGCAGGCGATGGAGCTGCCTTTCGGTACTTGATCGATAATGAGTCTCGTTGGCGCGTGAAGTTGCATCCTGAAGACAATGTTAGCCTGCACAAATGTGCATGTGGACAAGCCTAAATTGTATAATCTCAGCGGATACGTGTGGGCTCGTCTCGCATTCAAAGCTCATCGATTTTGTTGCCTAAGTGCCTAATATTTTCGGCCAACGTTATCCTCGAAACTTTTCCTTCCAAAATTCCTGCTATTCAGATATTTTGGCTACGGGAGTTCAGTGTAGTGGAAATGACTGGATATGCAAAGCACTTCAGTTACTAATGAGAAATACGGTAGACAAGGTTGGGAAATATTTCGGTAGTGGGGAGTTAGAAGAAAGAAATTTAGTAGGTATTTTAGAAGGATGGAGCCGGCTAATGCAAATGGGAGAATTAAAAGCTCATTACGAATATTACAAATTCCATTCACGAACTTACCTCCGGCAGTGCCTTAATGCAGTTCGTAATTACATTGGCCTGTTCAAATACACGAAAAGATATTTTTGAAATTTATTTGAACTTTATATTACTGGGAACGGTGGTAGGGCTGAGATGAATGAAGTTATGCGAGATGTGAAAATTTCAACAATTTCATTTAATTTCTGAAATTTAAAGGCTTCTTAAACAACTTTATCTTATTTTTAATATTATCAAAACAACTGTCGCGAATTCGAAGTCTTCTTTATCTAACAGCTTCTAATTGGAAAATTAAGTGGCTCTAGACTTTGTAGATTGAAATTTTTAATGAATTAACCAATAAAGAGTGGAGCTTGTTATAACCACAGTATACACAGTTTATTGAATATTCAAAACTCCAAGTGGTATTCTGTAGCTGGCTGGTGCACATCCGAAGGAACTTCTTACGGAGGGCATGGTTCTCCTGTTGGGCCACCTACATATAAATACGGATATCATGTGAGGAAGAGGATCAGATAAACATTCAAACAAGTTGGGTACACAGAGCTACGCTCATGTTAGAAGGTTCTGTGCTCAACCTTCGATATGAAGAAATCAATAATGAATAAACTTAAGAAAAAATTCCATGGCATCTACAGCAAATATACACGCGCTTCAAAAGAAAAACCACTTTACTCAATTTTAACCTGCCGCTATTTTTCTGTTATACCACTGAAGAATATTGACTAGATAAAATCATAAAGATGTTTTTATTATTCATTTTACCCAGAAATTAGAAGAAGATCTAACTAAAAATGTAGTGTCTGGTTCTATGCATAGCCCAAATGGTAGAAAAACCGTGCATTGTTTTTGTTGTATTTGGAGTAATTTCCGTAAATGCGATTTAACTTTATTGAGACTTCGAGACTATGTGGATCTTTCCTTGGACTATTTAACTTTAAGAATGCCAATGTGAACTCACTACAAATATTTTATGTTTACAAAGTCTTCTGTTATTAACCAAGTTGAATAAATTTTAAATTCTAAGGAATTTGTAGTGCTGTACTTATAAGACCCTACCATCATAATTTTGTCACCTTCAAAATGTACATTCTTATCAACACGTAATAGCCGTAACTCCATCGTAGACGGTCCCAAGTCCATTTGAGAAAGGAGGAGAGAACCCCTTGTTCCCCCTCCCACAGCTTCTACGACTCCTCATCCTAAACCCACGAATTAAATAGCCGTAAATGTCTTCGGAGTCTCAAATTGGGTTTATTGGTTCCCCCAAAAAACGACATCAAATGGTGAAAAATGCTAACAACTGTAGATATTTCTACAGCTCTGCTACTAAATCCTACTTATGCCTCCTTTGTGGGAACTTAAAAGGGCGAAAGTGAGTTTCCCACCCCTGATAACGCAATCGAAGTAATAACCATGCCGCCGGAATGGAGGTTGGACGACGAGCAAACTTCCCACCACTGGAAAACCCTACAATGTTTCGAAATTTGGCCTACGGCAATGACCTCGTAAACGAATAAAAGACAGTGGCATGGGACCCTGGCATATCAGATCACTCAATAACCCTGGCGCTGCTAAAGACCTTTTAAAACAGGCCAGTCAATGTAATTGAAAATACTGGCAAACCAGGAAACGAACTGGATTGGAAATGATATTCCATACATGAGATCGCATACTATATTCAAAAGAAGCCTACTGAAAAACGAGAATTCAGTGCGGTCTTCATTGTGGATAAGGAGTTCAAATTATTATGGGCGATTCGTGTAAAAGTGAAATTTTTCAAAATCTGGCTGATTAACGTACACGCTCCGACTGAAGAAAAGGACGAAGAAACGAAAGGAACATTATACAATCACTTGGAAAGACCAGTTGACTCATCACCTACAGACGATAAAAAATTATTTCAGGTGATTTCACCGCTAAGGTTGGCAATAAGCAATCTCATAGGGGTATAACCGGAGGATATAGCCTCCATAATGAAACAAATGATAACGGCCAGCGCCTGACTGACTTTGCATGTCACAGAAATCTAGTCATATGCTCGACTTGCTTCCTTCATTGACGGAAAACCAGATTGATCATGTTCTGATCCAACAACGTTAGGCCTTGAGCATACTTGACGTTCGTACATACCGAGGAGCAACTGAGATCATTACTTAATAAAATTAAACTCTCAATGTCGTATGTCAGAGGCGTATTCGGGAAAGTCCAGCACGCTACAAAAATTCGACATCGAAGGGCTCCAAATGGCATATGTGTCATCACGGAGACCCTCGACATTCAGCTTACTCCCATCTTATCAGAAACATCGCTGAAAACAAGCGACGAGCTCTGAATGGAAGCGAAAGTGCAGTTTAACTGCTGGCAGTACAGACAATCGGACATCAAGCCCAGCGCAAAACAAATGATTGGTTCGATGACGAGGGCCAAAATGCGTTAGGCAAAAAGAATCAGTCGTTCAAAGAATACGTAGGTAGGAAAACCACGACAAAGAGAGAACACTATGAAAATCTAAGAAGACTAGCAAATAAGATATTTAGAATTAAGAAAAGAAAATACTCTGACGACGAATTGCGAAGTATCGATGTAAGTCTAGCAAGCAACAATACGAGACAAGCATACAAAGTAGTGAAAATCCTGAAACGTGGTTATCAGCCCAAGATCACGCTCTGTTGAGAGGATATCGGCAATATTATCGCTGATGAAACCAAGATTAAGGAAAAATGGGCCTCATATTTCCAGAACATCCTTAATCCTCCGCACAGCTCCAGAGCATCGGAGCCTATAGACATTTCCGGAGCGTGCTTATACGTCCCAATCAAGCCACCAAGCAAAAACTCGATTCGTCTAAATATTCCCTATAAATACCAAACTTTTGCACGGTGACACTTCCAACAATGCTGCCACATTTGCAGGAGACACGATTTTTGAAAGAAAAACAAATGAAAAGGAAGTCCCTCACGATGTCCATGGAGACTTCTTGTAAGAGATACAATTCAACGCAAGTGTGAAAAATCCTTCCTCTCAGTTTAACGCTAGCGAAAATGACACCTCCACAATTTCCACCTTCTGCTGACCATGTAAAAGATACAATCGAAGTTTTTTAATGAAGTTTTCAATTCAGTGCTACACAAAGCGATCCTTTCACAATTAAACACTTCCAACCACCACGGAGACTCTCTGTACAAGAAACTATTTAACAATAGTGAAAAAGACACTTTTTTATTTATTTATTTCATCTTACAGATAGAATAATCCAATAACAAAATGGAACGCAAAGAATAAATACAGCAATATTCAAATGAAAAAGAATAATAAAATGTCGATCATTGAAAATAAAACTTGTAGCGAGTCTCTTAGTTTTTTCTTAAATGCTATGTAAGAAGAGGGGAAACGACCAAGCTCGAGATTATTATGATTTCGTACGGTTCTTAACATTGGTGAATGGAAATATAAATGAGTTCTAGCATATGGGATAACGAAATAAGGATTCATCCGAGATGAACGAGATATTTGTCAGAAACGCAGCTCTGCTATTTAGTCAGGAACCCAATGGCCCTATTTTCTATAGTTCCAGCAGTGCGCACGGGCCTCTGTAATCGTTTTAATACAGGCCATAACGATTACAGAGGGCCATGCGGGCTGCTGGAACTGTAGAAAATAAGGCCATCAGGTTTCTGACTATGCAACAGAGTGCAGGGTCTTGAATAAATAACCTGTTCATGGCGACCAATGTTTAATGTGAGTGGGAGGGTAACTGGTGCTCGAGAAGGCCAACTGTTGTCTGGATTAGGTAATTCTTCTGCAGCTAGGTAGTCAAAGCGGTCACGCCTGTTACCATATGATGCACCATGATCTCCTCGAAACTTTCCGTAAACAACTTCCAATAGTCGAGCAGAAGCTCGTAATTCATAAATAGTGCTGTCAGATGTATATACCATCGCTTGTCTAGCCTTCAGCCATACCCATAAAATTTCCAGCATCTTTGACTGTGAGAGGGGTTAAGACAGTCAGTCTGTGATGCTGCTTCATGCAACTCGTCTACGATCTCACTTAACTTTTGCTTCCGGCTGCGCAACTGTTTCTTCAAGAACTCGTCGCCATGAACCGAAGCGATTTCGCCATGTTAAGCGCCATTAAGAGTAGTCCAATTGAATAAATGCAAGTATTGAAGCAATTCCCAATATCAACATGAGACATTGCTGCTGAATAGTAAATGAGCTTGCGTATCCAACAGATCGTAATTACCACGCAAAGTGACCATTCTCATTCGTTCTACTCTGGATTAAACCCTCAACTGACACTGGCTGATCTTGTTCGTGGTATTTCAATTTTCAACCGCTGATGAAGCTTGCCGCTTTTCTTACCTCCTGCTCGTTTCCTGGATGGGGATTGTCATATTGCCTATACGGAGGTCAAGCACCACTGGTGGGTGAAAGTGGCCCCACTCTGGCGTTGAGCGAGCCGTTTAGTGCAGTATGCTGCACAGGGTGAGGTAGGAAGCTTGAAAAGGGCCTTGGCGGATATTCGGGGGCCAGAGGGTTCACGCGGAGCTATCTCAGTATTAAGACGGTTCATCCAGTCATCTAGTTGATACGGACCACGTTCTAGGGTTTAAATTCACGATTGTTGGGGTACGGGGATGATCTTGGTGGCGAGTCGCTCGGCAATCAGCAGTTGCCTCCTCCATTCGGCTCATCCGACTAGTAAGCCTCTTTAATAGTGTGAGTACATCATCACTGCTAGATGTGTTGGTGGCAGGAGGAGCTCTTTCAATTGCTGGGGGAGCCTCCGCTCCTCCAGTGACTCCTTGCTCGCTACTTATGGCTTACTCACGTTCAGTTCCACTTTGGATTTTTCCGCGGCTCCCTAACTTGTTGTTTTTTGGCCAATTGGTGTCGAATTGGCTGAATCGATTGGACTTGGACGTAACAGTGTGAGTGTTTCTCTAAGCAATTTTGTTACAACTATTACAGTATCTTTTGAGTTTGTGTCTAGTCTTAACTCAAATTTAGAAGTTTACAAAAAAAAAAATTAGAATTTTTAATCGTCCTGGAAGGGTTTTTTGGATCCAACTGTTAAAAAATAAAACTAATAAATATTTAGGGTTACTTTAACATCAACCACTTACTGCAATTTAATTTATTAAGGAGTTAGTGCGTTAATGTCTAGGGTTTCAACGAAAAGAACATCAAAAGAAATTTTATATTTAATTGCTAAGTTAAACCAGATCTTTTCTACCAGTAGGGTAGCTACTTTCAGGAAAAATCCAAGCGAAAGGTATGCACTGCTCAAAAATCTCAAGGTTCTCTTCAAGGGATTTGCTCATGGAGTTTCCGTCGATCAGGTTGGGTTCAAAGTGCTTCTTATCTGTTTTTTGGCATCATTTTATTAGGATTTTCTGATTGAAGTAGAGTAGATTTAGTATTGGCACTGCCATGGTACAGAAATCGAAAATGTGATGAAATCGTTTTTGATGTTGAATACATACATAAAATTGATGAAATAACGTGGAGCGTTGTGAAAAACAAAACAGCTACACGATTGAAACTATTCAAAAAATGGGTATACTAAACAATAAATAGAAATGAGAACAAGAAACAGAGGGGCATGCAAGGGAAGTAGTGTTTTCTGAACGTTTTTAAGAAAAGGAAGACAACATACTCAGATTTTGGCAAGTATCGGCGAGCATTGGACAATGTTATACTCCACACAAAAGCTGGGTTACGGATATAGCAGTTTTTTTATAGAGATATGTACAGTAGCTAGAACTGCTATCATGATATCAGGGAACTACCATCTTATAGAAATTATTTCCATATATTATCAATGACTTGAAGCAAAGAACCTCCCGTTCGTTGTTCTATTTTCTAGTTTGATATTGAAATGCTAATTACCCACGTCTAGAAAAAAAAATACCACCCACCAATTATTGGTGCAACATGGATAGAATGTTCTGCATCGGTGATGATATTTTATACTGGAAATTTGCACCCATACTTCACGAGATATTATTGAAGTCTGCTGTCGTTCGTCATCAATCAGCAGGTAAAGTATGAATAGACATGCTGGTGGTAAAACGATTTACCTTTTTCTTTAAGAGTACACGCCTTTTCTCAGTTATGACGTTCCTTTAACTCGATCACTCTGGTATCAAGCTAGTCAAACATGTTTCAATTATATGTTTTTTGATAAATGATGCCAATTTTATGTGTTTTATTATCAAGGGCTCTTTCGATAGCGATGAAGACCACCAAAAAGTATTTTTTCTGTACCCTGCTCACTGCTGCTTGTTGTTCCATCTCAATCAGACATTTCGATAGGTACACCTACCATTCAGGACACTGGTTTCTGGCATTTAAAATGCTTGTTACATACCCAGAATTTCCAGGATAAAAGTCAGTAAGCCGATAGGTCCATCATCTTTGGCTTCAGTAGGTGAGACTTTTGCCTAGAATGGTAAGAAGATGATCTTTTTGTTTTCTTTGTCTCAAGATCAGGAGAGCAGTATTCTAGTATAGAGCGGACTAAGCTTGATAATAGCTTAAAATAAAGAGATGGATCAGAACAAATAAAGAAATGACGGAAGCCAAAGCCAGCAATCCGTGGAGCCATCGAAACAATGTTTAATATATGAGTGTTAAATTTAGAATCAAAAGTAACACCTTAATCTTTAAAATATGTCAAAGTGTTTAGACACGTATTATTGATTAAATATTTAAAAGAAAAAGATTGGATTACGAATTGAAAGGGACATGAGTTCCGTAGTGAATTAAGAGATGTTCAGTGCCCATAAAGGCCAGCAGCGATAGTCTGCTGCCTCAGCGAGCGAAGATCTTGGTGCTCCCTGGAATTGGCCTAGCCTGAGGACGCGTAAATGCGCTGGCAGGCTAGCATTGTGGTTCCGTGTGGCGGGCTCTTTTCCCGAGCACAAGGGCTCCTACAATTATTTTCGCATTCACGAATCAAATGATCAAATGACTCGGTTCGACGATGTCAAGGGCAAGGTAACCTACCGAAGAAATGGAATAACAAGTACAACAGACTAAGCCTGATGAAAGCGTGCGGCACTCAAGAGGATCTCATGTTTACTAATTACGACCCCCAAATAAGAGTTGGGCATTCCTCATACGGATCATGTTCCATTGTAGACGTGGCCATATATTTTCCATGCAAATGAAAAATTCATACAAACGTAATTAACATGAACCTTTCTCTTGCATGCAAAATAAAAATATTTCAGGTTTATGATAAACTCTTATATGACTGAATCATGTAAACTTTATCATAAAAAAGAAATCTGTGCGGGGGGCCACTTTACCCTGCAAGAGCACCTGTAACGTCAAAAAAAAGGATGAGCTCAGTCGATGGCTAGCTCGTGAGTGGAGGGCCTAGTCAACATGGCCGGTTAAATACCTGGTCAGGGCTCCATAAAAATATAAAGATCGAGCTTTTTCCTTTTTATCTCTTCATTTTTAGGGTTTTGTAAAATAATTTTACAAAACCCTTCTAAAATCGCGTCCTGTCTGTCCGTCTGTCCGTCTGTCTGTCCGTCCGTCCGTCTGTCCGTCCGTCCGTCCGTGTGTCACACCACTTTTTCTCGGGCACCACATAAGCTAGAAACATCAAATTTTGTATGTAGGTGTAAAGTGGTGTTCTTTTCAAAGTTCAACTAAAAAAAAAAATTTTATGGTATTTAAGGGGGATCTCCCCATATAGGGGAGTGACCCCCCGAAAAAAAAAATTTAATTTAAGGTAGCCGATATGGGTATCAAATGAAAGGTCTTGATGAGAACTTTTCAAAACAAGTCTTAGTTTGGCAAAGTTTGCTTCGAGGGCGCACAGGGAGGGGAAATACACGAAAAATTTGTGTCCCCCCCTCGCGATTGGACACCAGTGATCTGAAAAATCTGGAAAAATCACGATAGTAGGCCTTGATGAGTACAACAACAACAAATACGTGAGAAGTCCCAATTCACTCAACTTTGTTAGTAATAGTATGATTTACGGATTTTATGTTTTCTTGAATAAAATCTTAACGATAACCTTAAATTCAATGAAATTCAGTACACAGATGACAATTTATAAGATGGATCTATCCTGAAAGTTTCATAAAGATTGAATCATAATTGACGAAGTTATAGCGGTTTGAATTTTCCTGTATTACTATGGAACAATATGCGCTGCATTTATTACTATGGCAACATATGGCTATGGAACAACATGCGCTTTTTACCGACTCAGACACTACAGTTTTGCTAGGATTTGCATGAAAATTTCAGGAATATATATATATCTTTGAGAATCGGTTCAGCTGGTGGTATCAGTAATCGTAAAACAAAATGGTGGCTGTTTTAAATACGAAGGTTGAATAATTTTGAGTTATTTTTCCCAACCTCAACGTTTAAGGTGCATGCTTTGAACACTTGATTCAATTTAATGAATGACTGAGGATGAGTACCCACAATTAATAACCATAAGTGAAACAAGTCAAAAAGGCGGGAGAGAGCTCCTGGCAAAAGGGCTTTGTAACCATACTAGGATTCGAAAAAATTGGCCGTAAATCGATGATAACAGTACAGGAGAGTGGCCCCTGAAAAAAAATTCATCAAAGGTAGCCAATATGAGTATGAAATGAAATTTTTCATGGGAGCTTTTCAAAACAGTTCTTAAACTGTCAGTTTTTGCTTCAGTGGGGGCACAGGGGGGAAATACATGAAAAATGTGTTTCCTCCCTCGCGAATGGACATCTGAAATAATTATCAAGGGAGATATTTATGAGTATAACCATAACGAAAACCCCAGAAGTCGAGATTCGTTCAACTTTGTTAATAATAGTATGATCTTCGAATTTCATATTTTCTCCAATAAAATTGTCTTTGACATGTTTCTTGATTTTATTCGATCTGGTAACTGTATTTTGTAAATTGAATACAAAACCCTTCTGACATGAGCGTAGGTCTGTTTACCCAACTTGTTTCATCAAAATTTTAAAAAATCCGTTTTTCTTTCAGTTGCGGGAAGAAAAGAAATTGATGAAAGATTTGTCTCTGTGAACACAATTTAGACATAAATCTTCTTCCTCTTAGCATTACAGCACCTCCCGAGCCTTCGCTTCCTGCAAACAGCGCCTCCACCTGTCTCAGTCCATTGACCGCGTCCTCCAATTCCAAAATCCGAGCAGCGATGAACTGTCTTCGTTAACCGAGTCAGACCAGCGTTTCTTTGGTTTTCCCTCTGGCCACCAGCCTTCAGTTCAGATTACCTTCTTGTGTATCCGTTGTTCGTCTATACGATTCATGTGTCCAGCCCATTGCAGCTTCCGCAGTCTTACAATCAATGAGACTTCCAGTTCGTCAAAAATTTTATACAGCTCATGGTTGCATCGAATTCTCCATTGTTCCCCGTCTAGCTTCGCTCCGATTATTCGCCTCAGGACTTGTCGCTCAAAGGCGTTCAATATATTTGCGGATGCTTGGGTTAGGGTCCATGTTTCACACCCATAGCATAACACAGGTCTTATCATAGATTTGTATCCTTGGAGCATTGTTTTCCTGTGTATGCAGCTGGTCTTCAAGATTGTGAATCCGAATAAAATATTTTATTTGTGAGCTGTACTCTTCGGCGTATTTCGTCTCTTTCCTTGTCCGTTTTCGTTATTTTGGCGCTTAAATACACGAATTCGCTAAAATTCTCGATACTATATTCGCCAGGTGTGACATTTTGTGTATTTGAGGTATTTTTCCTCGACTGCGTCATGAGCTTTGTTTTACTTTCATTGATTTGTAGCCCTACTAGTTTTGCTTTGCTATCGAGTTTCAGGAAAAGTTCTTTGCCAGTTGTTAATGACCTTTGCAGAATGTTGATGTTATCCGCATAGGCTACTACTTAGCTCGACTTGTATAGTAATGTACCTTACATGTCAACAGGTAGCTTCCTTATGACCTACTCCAGAGCCAAATTGAAAAGCAATGGGGCCAGCTCATTTCCCTGCATTAGTCCGATATTTGTGTCAAAGTGGAGTTGGTTATTGATGCGGACTTGGGAGGTCGTCGAAGTCATTGTCATTTTGGTAATACGGACTTATTTGGCTGGGATGCCAAAGCAAAGCATTATTTGTTACATTACATTACGATAATACTGTCGTGTGCTTGCTTAAAATCAACGAAAATTTGGTGAGCGTCTATGTTGAACTCCCAGCATTTTTCAAGTACTTACTTGACTCTGAAGAATTGGTCTGTTGTTGATCTACCCGCCCTAGATGCCCCTTGATACTTCCCAATAATACTATTGGCGTATGATCCGATTTTATTTTCTAAAATCTTAGAAAATATTTTGTACGCCGTACACAATAGTGATATGCCTCTATAATTTTCACACTGTAGCTTGTCTCTTTTTTTGTAGATAAGGAATATAATTGATTGGCTTCGGCATATGTTCTTGTTGCCAAATGTACTGGATGACTTTGTGAATAGCTTGATGAACTCTACTGCCACCATTTTTGATGAGCTCAACTAGAATCTCATCGATGCCCGGCGCTTTATTATTCTTTTGGGCTTTGATGATGGAATAAACTTCATCCAGAGTTGGTGGGGCTAATGGACGCTCTCCATAGACATCTATAGGCTCAGATGCTCTGGAGCTGTGCGGTGGATTAAGGAGGTTCTTGAAATATGATGCTCATCTTTCCTTAATCTTGGTTTCATCAGCGATTATATTGCCGCTGTCATCACGACAGAGCGTGAGTTTGGGCTAATGACCACGTTTCAGGCTTTTCACTACTTTTCATGCCTGTCTTGTGTTGTTGCTCGCTAGACTTACATCTATACTTCTCATTTGGTCGTCATAGTATTTTCTTTTCTTAATCCTAATTATCTTATTCGCTACTCTTCTGAGATTTTCATAGTCTTCTCTCTTCGTCCTGGTTTTCCTACCTACACATTCTTTGTACGCCTAATTCTTTTTATCTAACGCATTCTGGCACTCATCATCGAACCAATCATTCCTCTTGCACCGGGATTGATGTCCGATTGTGTGTTTTGCCACGGTCCTGATAGCCGCCTTCATTTCCATCCAGAGCTTGTGGCTCGTCTTTAACAATGCGTCTGATAATATGAGAGCCAGCTAGCTGTCGAGGGTCTCCGTGAAATTTTTGGCTACAGACGACATTTGGAGCCTTTTAATGTCAAATTTTTGTAGCGGGCTTGTCTTCGCCAAATATGCTTTTGACATACAACATCGATACATACATGCAAAATCAATCATGCGCTGGCCATTGTGATTTGTTTCATCGTGGAGGCTATATCCTCCAGTCGTTCCCCGGTGAGATAGCTCATTGCCAACCTTAGCGTTGAAATCACTCAGAATTATTTTTGAGTCGTTTGGGGGCAATGAGTCGACCAGTCTTTCCAGGTGATTGTAAAACGTTTCCGTGCGTACGTGTAATTTTTTTGTTGTTCTTCTTTACGCGTTAGAAAAAGATATTTTATTTCTTCTTTTAAGGTTTAAATATTTCGAGTTATCACAATATTCCGCGAATTAAAAATGATCGAAATTAAGATAAATCATGATATAGTATCATAGTCTCACTTTGAACGTTACAACACTTGAAAAAATTAGTCAAATGGTATTATTGTTTGGTACACAAAAGAAGATGTGCTTTCAACTAAGCCCTACTGAAGAGTTTCAGGTTTTGACTTTCATGAATATCCTTTCTAAGTCCCTTGTACAAAATTACTTTACTGGAACCAATAACCAAACTTTGACTGAGTGAATTCTCTACTTTATTCCAATTGGTTTTTTTTCAAACGCAATAAAAAAAAATTGTTCCAACTGTAAAGTAAATACAAATCGTCAATAAGGTTTCTGTCAATCGACCACGAAACGTCGATCCGCCGAATGACAACAGGCTTTTGACCCGCGGTGGCACCCGTCGTTGGCGAATCTGAACACATCGCAGATTACACAATTTACGAAAGTCAAAAACTCTTCCGTCCCCTGTGAGATTTTATTTTAAACGTCAAAATGCAACTTCCACCCCAAAAATTACACTGCACTTCTCAGCAACCAGGCCTATGCAAAAACCGACTGTAACGATTTGATCACCACACAAGACACCTCGCATGAATCCAAAGTTCAATAACGCCAGAGGAAATCCGCCACAGCCAAAACATAAGCAGGAAAAGCAATAAAGATTTTCACCGGTACCCAACCTACTCTACGATTTTTTTCTCCAAACGAAAACACACAGAAAAAATTTGATAGTGAAAAAACCAATTCCAAATTGAGTTGCTAAAAATTGTGCAAGATGCGTCGACAAAACGAAAAACGAAGTTCAAATTTTCCAAAATCCACTGCACGCCTTGTCGCAATAGCACACATCTGATCGCGTTGGTCAACTGCTTACGATTCACCCCCGCTCGACACACATCTCCAAACGTCGCGCCACCAACTCGTTGCAGTCGTGAACCGGTCATCTTGTTCGTCATTTACCTTCATGTCGGTAACGGAAGATTCTCATCGACACAATCTAGCAATTGCTTTGTTAGATTTTGTCGGAAATTGGGCTGCCATAATCAACTTTTTTTTATTTCTAGGGTTATTTAATTTTTTTGTTTTATCTTTGGAAAATCCTTTTATTGTGGTGGTGGTAGTGGTTGGATCTACTGCGGGTTAGAATGTTAATAAATTGCGTATCAAATTGTTCCGCACTTATTGCTTGGTTATTTTTATGAGATGGTAATTTCGATTACTACAGTACACTTAGAAATATTTAGGGATAGCTGGTTAATGTAACACTAGTGAGACAAAGATTGCAAAGCAGCCTACAAAATATCATGATCCATGGATGATTTAATAACCTTAAAGATTTTGACGTCATCCGCTTAGATAAGGCAGGGAGAATTAATGAAAGACCGAAGATCATTGACATAGAGAATAGATAAGAGGGGATCGAGAATGGAGCCTTGGGGAACACCACTAGAGGAAACAAAGGGAGAGAATATATATCCGTTGAGTGTCACCTGACAAGAACGATCGGCAAGATAGGGGGAGAGCAATCGAGGTTAGTGCTAAAAAGTTCGGCTTTTTTCTTTAAGAGTGGCGTGATTCACTAAATCAAATGCCTTGATGAACACAAAATGCAAAGTTTCTACTTGTAACTTGTCCGCAAAAGCTTTGTCTACAATACTACTGAATTCCGAGAGATTAGTTAAAATATAACGGCCATTTATGAGACCATGTTGCTCTGCAACGAATAGATGCTGCAGTAAATTAATGAGTTTATGGTATACGATTTGTTCTGATAACTTTGAAAAACGGGACAACAATAAAATGGGGCAGTAATTAGCAAAATAACTGATGTCAGCTTTTTTAAAAATTGGAGTGATGAATGCAGCCTTCCAACAGGATGACAAGGAGCCAGTTGTCAAGCTAATATTGAGTAGAATAGATTATGGAGTACAAAAACATTCAGATAAGGATTTAACGAAGTGGCTCAAAATACCATCAGGACAAGCTCCAACAGAACCGTCTAAAACATCAATTAGACTTTTAACATCCCCGCCAGATCACAAACTAGAGGCAAGCAAGAAAAATGGAGAGTCCGAAGGAGAAGAAATATAGGAAAGAGAAGGTAGAGAGTTGAAAAAAGAGGAGAAATAGACACTAAAGAATTCACAAATTTTCTGAGGAAGAGAAGCGCGCCCGCCATTTAAAGATAGAGTAGATGGTATTTGGGGGAAGATATGTATTTCCAGAATAGATTGAGCTGGTTACTGTTTAAAGAAAATTCAATAATCTTAAATTAAAAGACTGTGCTGGTTTTTTTCTTTCTTCACCATTGATGTAAATAATGAAAAAGTTTTACGGTCATCCAGAAGCTGAGTGTGCAAAAATAGATGCCGAGCCCGATAATTTTTCTTTAAGGCCCTTAACACCCTTTGAGTAATCCAGAGCGCATTCTTAAAATATCTTGAATTATACTAAATTTATCGAAAGCTGAACTAGCATCCAGGTTTTAAAAAGAAGACCAATCGACAGACGAAGAAATATCAAAAAGAGGTTGTAGTCACCCTTTTAAAAGTTGTAGCGTTGACGTTTCTGACAACGAATGCATGATGAAATTACTAAATCGGAGGAATGGATATATCAGTCTGGAAAAACACACGAAAAGGAGAGGAGGTGTTTTTACTCAAGAATTATTAAAATTACTGAAAAATCTGATTGAAAAATGCTGGGAACATAATGAGGTAACAGAAGAAATTAAGAACAAAATATGGGAAGGGAAGAGAGGATCTGATTTCAAATTCTACCACAAACAATGATATGACAATCAGAGAGATGTGTCTGATAAAAAGTAGAAAATTCATAGTTGAAAATATCATAAGCCAAAAAGGGGGAAATACAGGGGATATCAGAAGGGTTTGTCCAAGAGAAATATGAACTTCAACAGTGACATATTCAGCAGGGGAGGAATATGGAAGATTACAAAAAGGAGTACCAGGAAAGGAATTACAATATTCAATATGAACACCGTTGGCGCATATCATAAATTGATCATATCTGACTTGAATCGTTGGGTACAAGCTTGTAATTGCGTTCGGTTGTTTAGTGACCAACCCTTGTATGCTCAATCTAAGTAAACTTAAAATCGATTGCTAAATGAGTTTAGAAGCTAAGCTAGATTTTTGCCGCCATTCCATATGAGAAGCTTCCTATTTAACATTATTTGACTCCATTGCCTAGTAAATCAAAAACATCAAAATTATTGAAAAATTACAGAAGTTAGGGAAAATCGTTAATATTAATCATTCCCATCATAATGTTACCTTGAAATGCAAATTGAGAAACCAAAAACCTTTTCATTTCGTTCAATTCCCTAATCCGCGAAATAAAGATGCAAATGAAAGATTCAACAGTTCTTTTCTTTCATTCTAATCTTCTTTGATTCCTCGAAAAGTCTCAGAAAAACTGATTAATTCAAAAGTTGAGTATTTAGAGCTCTAATCTTTCCACTCTTTTTCTGCCTTTTCCCTGCCTCTCCCATCCTAATTTAAAAGTCCTTTTAAGTCATCGTTTTCCAATGCAACTTTGGCTCTAACCAAATCATCTTTGCAGTGGAGCGAACTTCAGTCGATTGAGTATTAATGGAATTTTTACTGGTTGCTTTAATCGTTCTTGTGTACATCAATAGACAACGACACTGCCAAAACTTGGGTTTGGCGATTTTCTCTTTTCACAGGACCTACACGCAAAGTGAGCTTTCATGATGAGAAAATAACGTCACATTAAGTAGAAATTTGGTAGTACAAAGAAATTCAGTAAAGTAAAATATCGTCGCTTCCCCCAGACTCCCCGCTCCTGTCTGCACGATTCCATTATCGGTAGCTTGAATTTAAACGATGAGAAAACGGACCGAGAGCAGGGCGGGACGCGAGACTCCTCTAACACTTAAAATGGATTTACTTTTAATGAAGTTGTCGGTTAATGGATCGCTCCGTTCCTTTTTGTAAAGTGGCACGCGGAGTTCTTTAGCAAATGGAAAGGTTCCAAAGCGTAATATGAGAAATGGTATAAAATCAGTTAGATCTAAATTGAAAACATTTTTGATTCATTTAGGGATGAGATGGAAGAATGAAGCGATATTTTTGGAAGAAAACCCCATAAAAGAATATTTATAGATAGACGCTTCGCAAAATCTTTTTCAGAATGAGAGAGATAAATAAATGATAATAAAGCTCGATTAAAAGCAAATATAAATTTCGATTGAACATTTTTTTTATGATTTTGAGAGAATATTTGGATCTGGAAAGCTAACAAGTTGGGTTGGTATGGGTTTAATCGTGAAATAATTATAAAAGTTTTTTTGTATTCTAAATAAAAGATAAATCACTTCATTAAGATTGGTTTATGATATTTTTGTTATTTATACCTACAGCAAGGCTTGTCGCCAACATGTCTCCTGTAACTTTACTATTCCGCGATAGAATGTATAAAAGATATTTTACAAAGTCCGCACAGCAACTTTGTTCAAAAACGAGCTAAGCTACAGCCATCAATATCCTTATAAAGTTTAGGAGCGATAACTGCTCGGGACTATCGATAACATTTTTTTTTTAAATCCTTGGTTGGTTGTATCATTGATACAGCCGTAAGTTTTATGTAGATACGTCTATGCACGAGTATTAGAGGATATTCGAGCGATAGGAAAAACAATTCGAATTAATGTCTCAAACTGAGTTTATTAAGCATAGGTCAATGCTACAAAAAGTATGAAGAATAAAGAAAAAGGCTGGCATTTAAATAACGTGTGAATTTTGAAACAAGATACGTTTTGCCTAGAGTTGTGGGGGTGAGCCCGGTAATATTCTAAATTGAACCTTTGTGTCATGCGACTGACAGTTGATTTATTTTTATATATTTTATATATATCGCGGCCAATAATTTTAATGTTCTGGGAAAGTAAAAACGCACTGTTTTTTAAATTAAGTTCATAGAGTTTATTTACTCAAAATGCGCAATAATCAATTTAACGCTTTCACTAATTTTATTTTTCGCTTAGTCTATAAATTTGTGATTCAACTGTCTACTAAAATCACTTCACAATCAACGAAAATCACTTTACTATTACTCGATCAATTCTCACTCCACACTTCTCGCATTTGTTTGGTATCGCGGTTCAAATGAATGATCCCCCCATTCATTTGGCTCGCCTTTATATAGGGTCTCTAATCATTCAACTCAGTTCTCGTACATTGGTGAATTAGCGGGAACATTCCAGCAGCGTAATGAATGGAGCAGTGACTCACTTTCAGATGTTGATCATGCTTGGTGGGTTCTCGTGGTTTCGAGTAAATTCATTTTGTTGATGTTCTTAATGGTTGTGAAAACAATTGTGACAGTAGCTCGCAGAATTATTTGTACATGTAACACTGCCCCCACCTCAGCTCTTTTCGCCCCGAAAAGATGTGTCGCCATTTTTAGTCAATTCTCCCTGGGTGTAATATGGGGCAAGACGGTCCAGATGCACGATTTTCATTTTAGCTCTCGGCTTACGATGTTTCTGTATTCGGCATACGACGTCGTTGATTCGCTTTGTAACTCAATATGGTCCCTCCCAATTATGTTGCAACTTTGGAGACCTACCCTTTCGCCGTTGCGGGTTAAATAGCCACACCAAGTCATCTTGCTCGAAGCCAGCAGAATTTGCCTTGAGATCATACCTGGTCTTCATGCGGTCAGTAGCCGATTCGAGGTGTTTTCGCACTGTCCGATGTATCTGATGCAACCGTTGCCTTAGGTCACTTGCGTACGCTGAGATCGTTTGGGGTTCCTCAGGGGGTGTTCCGAACTTTATATCAGCTGGTAGACGAATAGTCTTTCCAAAAATGACTTTGGCTCGGGCTTGACCCGTCGATGCATGTTCGGCAGCTCTGTACGCCATCAAAAATAGTGGGATATGTCGGTCTCAGTCTCTTTGGTTCTCGTCAAATATTTTGGCAAGATGTTTATTGAGCGTTCCGTTGAAACGTTCGACGATTCCATCGGATTGGGGCTGCAGTGGTGTTGTACTTGTTTTCCGTATTCCCAGCAGCTCGCGCATTTCGCCAAAAACTAGTGACTCAAAGTTTCGGCCTTGATCCGAATATGTTCGCAAGGTACGGCATACCTACTGACCCAATTTAACACTAGCTGTTTGGCTACAGTAGCTGCTTCCTGGTTGGGAATGGAATAGACCTCGGGCCACTTGTTGAAATAATCGGCTACAACCAGCGTGTATCGATTTCCCCATTCAGATTCAGGAAAGGGTCCTGCGATGTCAACAGCGATCCTTTCAAACGGTACCTCCACGTTATAGGTTTGCATTTGTCCTCTCAGCCGTCGCTTTGGGCCTTTGACGGAAGCGCAAATTGTGCATCTGCGACACCAGTCCTCTACGTCTTCTCGAGCGTGGAGCCAGTAGAACATTTCCCGCAATTTCGCTAAGGTCTTGTTAACATCAAGGTGGCCTCCCGAGGATCCTTCATGCATTTCCTTAACCACATCGTGGATTCGGCTTTTGGGTAGTAAAGTTTGCATCTTATAGGAGCTGCCATCCAGCGTTTTCGATTTCCGCTTGAGTACGCCACCCACCTGAAGGGAGTTCCATTGCGCCCAATAGCTTTTCAGGGTGGTGCCATGCATCGAAACGTCCTTCCACTCAGGTCGCCCAGTTGTCTCCTTCCATACGAGCAATGGTCTGATGTCTTTATCGGCTAACTGGGCATTTCGAATCTCCTCCGGTGACCAACCTTCATCGAATTCGGCCGTTATCAATCGCAGATCAACGGGCGGTTCCTTTTCTTCAATCCTTCGGCAATGCTTGCAGTCAGCTGGACATGGACGGCGGGATAGGGCGTCAGCATTTCCATGAACTCCGCCCTTCCGATGAACGATTTCGTAGTCGTATGACTGCAATCTTTCGATCCATCTCGCCACTTGTCCCTCGGGGTTTTTGAAGTTGAGCAGCCATCTCAATGATGCATGGTCCGTTCGAAGAACGAATTTCTGGCTATATACGTCCTTGTGGAACGGCTTGGTCACGCAGTAGTTCCTCTCACTTTTTGAGAGAACTCGACTGTAATCCGAGAGGACTCTTTCTTCGCCATCGATCTGCTGGGAGAGTACAGCTCCAATACCGCCGTTGCTCGCATCGGTGTCAACTACAAACACTTTTCCGGGTTTCGGATATGCCAGCACGGGTGATTCACACAGCTTCTCCTTCAAAGTCTCAAAGGCTACCTGGCATTGTTCATTCCAGACATACGGACGATTTTTCTCAGTTAACTGATGGAGACACTTAGCCATTTTGGCAAAGTCTTTGACGAATCTTCGATAGTAGGTTGCCAGACCCAGGAAACTTCGTAGTTGGCGCTTGTTGTTTGGTGTTGACCAGCTTTTTACGGCTTCAATTTTCTCAGGGCCTGTTTTGACCCCTTCTGCTGATACGACGTGTCCCAGGTATTTTACTTCAGCAGCGAAAAGGGTACACTTGTCGGGGCTAAGTTCAAACTCACCAGTCGCAATCGGGAGAAAACTTCTTCTAAGTTCCGCACATTCTCTTCGAACGTTCTCCCGATGACAATGATGTCATCTAGGTACACCAAGCAGGTTTTTCAGGTTAAGCCACGTAGCACGTATTTCATTAGGCGTTCGAAAGTGGCTGGAGCATTGCAAAGCCAAAATGGTATCACCACGAATTGCCACAATCCGGTCCCAACTGAAAATACGGTTTTCTCTCGGTCCTTCTTGTCGATTTCTACCTGCCAGTAGCGACTCCTGAGATCGAGTGTAGAAAACCATCTTGCGTCGGCTAAGGTATCCATGATGTTATCGATACGTGGGAGCAGGTAACTATCTTTCTTAGTGACGTCGTTAAGCTGTCTATAGTCGACACAAAAACGAGTGCTACCATCCCTATTCTTTACTAGAACTACAGGCGCGGCCCATGGACTGACAGAAGGTTCGATAACACCTTGTTTTTCCATGTCCAAGATCAGTGCGCTCACTTCTCCTTGTTTGGCTATAGGAAGATGTCTTGGCGCTTGTCGAATTGGCTTGGCTCCCTGTGTATCTATGACGTGAGCTACCAGACTCGTTCGGGCTTGGTCATCCGGGCTTGCTGAGAAGATGTCACTGTACTTGGTGACCAGATCAGAGGCTCGTTTGAATGGCTGCACTGGCAATTTGACCTGCTTCAATATTGCAGACGTGGATTCCCGGGCTTTGTCTGCGTCTTGCCTCCTTTTCCAATGATGGTCGTGAGTGGCTTCCAAGGAGGTGTTGGTGGAAACAAGCTGGCAGCTGCCGATGACTTCTCCCGCTTTGATGCTCTAACCGGCACGTATCCGTTCCTTATAGATCTTACAAGGCTTCGTCCTACAATCAAACTGCGCGATGCGGACGTTTTCATTGGCTTTATCAGATAAGAACGCTGGTCTCCAGAATCACCATCAAGCTTGGCCCATACAATGCTTTCAGAAGAATTCGGTACATCAGTGTCGGCACATACTACCACATTCATCTTGGGAATTTGGACGCTGGAATCCTCCATCAATACTTCGACATTCTGCCATTTCAAGGCCCGTTTGCTCAAATCCAATATGATTCCATGTGGTCGCAAAAAATCCATTCCGAGAATGCAGTCATCCATAATGTTCGCGACCAGAAAATTATGTCGGAACGCAAGGTCTCCCAAATATATCTGGAGGTTGACCTCTCCATGGACAGGTGCAGTTTCTCCCGTTCTCCGTCAACTTGACCCGGAAGGCATAAGTCCGCTTCTCCACGATGTAGTCTTGACACATTGATGGTGGTGCTGGGGACGTCGATCCTCTTAGCTAACCTCTGCCCCACGAAATTGGCTCTTACATGTTTCCCGACCCCTCTGTTTGAAGGGTTTTCATTCTGGGCTCCTGACTGGGCCTGGATCTCCAACTAGCTGCACACCCTGGACAATAGCTCGGTTTTCTTTGCTTCTTGCAGTCTCTTTGCAGGTGCCGCTTCTCTCCGAAGTTCCAGCATCTAGGCGCACCATTTACATGCGGGTCTCGCTCAATTTCCACGCGCTCACACCGGCACTCGTCTGTCACTACCTCACGAACCCGAGCAGTGGTACGGCTCACATTTTTCGCTGCCTCAAAGCTCAGACTATAAGCCAATGCGTCCTTGACTGTTTGCTTTTGAGCTAAACGCACGGCTTGTTGCAATTCCTGGTCTTTTAATGCGCTGATGAATGCTTCTGTCGCTGCGTCACCTCGACGTTCTTGGTCATATGCTTGGTAAGCCAAAAATGCCAGTCGCTCAATGTCTTGGGCTAGCTGCTATAAAGTTTCGCCAGACGTCTGCATCCGATGCCATAGCTGTGACCGATAAATCTGCTTTAGATGATCGTCTCCATAACGCATGTCGAGCGCATTCATTATAGTTACCGAGTTTGAGTGCAACTCAACAGGGATCGTCTTTAAAAGCTCAGCAGCTGGGCCTCTAAGAGCAAGAATTAGTGCAGTTGCTTGCCCATCGAATATTGGTGCTTGCACATTTCTGGATATGCTATGCGCTGCGGTTACATGTGGAGCTGGTGAGGTGGTTACTATTGCCTTCGCTGCTTCCAATTCTTTTTTCATGTTTTCCATCTCATGGTTGATTCTCTCCTCGACCATGCTGATCTCATGGTTGACTCTCTCCTCGACCTGGTATACCTTTTCCTCGACGCATTTAATTTGGTTGGTGAGACTACTGAGCTCTGCTTTTATTTCGTTTGACTGTTTTTCCAAATCTGCCTTTAAATCAGTTAACTGTTTCTCTAGCTTCTGTGCGATGTCTGCCTTGATGTCTGCCTTGATTTTGAACGCTTGTTAATCGAGCTTCTGGTCTAGCTTCGCAGTTACATTGGATGACAGTTGTCGCTGCTCTTGCTGCATCAGCATTAACATTTGCACCAGCGCATTTTCTGGCTCCTTTGATTTTGGTGTTTCTACTTCTCCACCTTCTGCACCTTTTTCCGCATCTGAGAGCTCACCCGAATCCAGATTCACGCCTTCCGACTCGATCGCGTCACGCAAGCGTGCAATCAGTATGGCCTTTGTACCTTGTGTGGCCAGATTTCGCTGTTCCAACTCCTCCTTGAGCTCAGCTATGGTCAATTCATTAATTTTTAGATGCAAGTTTCCTGGCATTTTCATTGTTTTGGCTATTTTTCCACCAGTTTCCACGTTAAATTTCACTATTGTGAACTCTAAAAGTGTTTAAAAATCTTTCACTTTCAAAATTTTCTTTCTCACTTCTCAACACCACTGTCGCGTGTTATGGTTCGCGGCCAATAATTTTAATGGGAAAGTGAAAACGCACTGTTTTTCAAATTAAGTTCATAGAGTTTATTTACTCAAAATGCACAATAATCAATTTAACACTTCCACTAATTTTATTTTTCGCTTAGTCTATAAATTTGTGATTCAACTGTCTACTAAAATCACTTCACAATCAACGAAAATCACTTTACTATTACTCGATCAATTCTCACTCCACACTTTTCGCATTTGTTTATTATCGCGTTTCTAATGAATGATCCCCCCATTCATTCAGCTCGCCTTTATATAGGGTCTCTAATCATTCAACTCAGTTCTCGTACATTGGTGAATTAGCGGGAACATTCCAGCAGCATAATGAGCGGGGCAGTGACTCACTTTCAGATGTTGATCATGCTTGGTGGGTTCTCGTGGTTTCGAGTAAATTAATTTTGTTGATGTTCTTAATGGTTGTGAAAGCAATTGTGACAGTAGCTCGCAGAATTATTTGTACATGTAACAATATGTATGTCGGAGATGGAATCTCCACGTAAACTGTAGACGTAGTAGATATCATACTTATTGACTTTATTTCCTTCTGCGCCAACAAATGGCGTTGGAGCATAAGCTCTGTAGCAAGTTTCACAATCTCCCCGCCAGGTTTCTACTGATGTTAAAAAGACATATTTGTGATTTGTCACTGTTTCTTCGTTTCTCAAGAAGTCGCTACCGTGACTAATATGTAATTTGAATTTATTGTGATTATCGTGCTTATAGTAATTAGTAAAGTTTGTCTAGTAATTGTTAGTGGTTACATTCTGAATTCTGGCTAGGGTCTGGTTTGCCCAACTTGAAGCTCAATTTCGAATTTATCGAATCACAAAACACGATCAAAAATTTGACAAAGTCGTCAAAGAATAATTAAACTCGAAAATTCTAGAGCAAGTCGCTGACATTGTCGAAAAACCCCCGACGAAGAACAAAAATGAAACATTTAAGCAAAGACTACTCCGCACGTTCGCAATGCCCAAAGAAGCACAAAATAGGGAACTACTGACTGGCCTTGAACGGCATCCCAACTTTAATGAGCAATGTGGATCAATGCTGCTGACGGGTTTTTTGAAAACAATGTGACTGCAATGACTCGCCGTAAATGTACAATAAATTGTGAACATAACCGAGACGTCTGAGCCATCCATGAAACAACACAGCCGCTTCTTAAAAATTAACTTAAAGGTTAACATAACATAACCTTCGTAATGAAAGCTCTGACATGTTCTATGCATAATGATCCAATAAATGAATTGCTCTGAGTGTGTAAATATAAAGTCCTGGGAATTTTAATTGGCCATATAAAATCAGGCGGAAACGATATTATTCACAATACTATCACGGAAAAAGATGTAATCTTTTAAAACCTGTCAACAGATTAAGATAAACTAGAACATTATTTGTGTTTCTTTGTGATTTATATTTTGCGGAAGTAAGCTGCTCCCTTCATCAATGACAGTTAAAACAAGCGACCCTGAAGTAAAAAGGAAAACAAATAGCGTTTTGATAGAAATAATGCAAATAAAGAATAGTTTGGAAGAGATAAACATGGGAAAATACACACAGTATAATATATTAGTTTTTCTTTTTCAACAACCAGCAAATTGCTGAGGTGACAACCAATAGAACCATACATATAAAAGAAAAACAAGATTTGTGCGAGGAAAATGAATAAGCGATTCAAAATGGAAATGAAGAGTTTCACATAAACTACAATATTTTTTCGACAAATCTTTGATTAATATCTTTCCTTGTTACAATATCGGATACAAATTAGAGCTACTTGCTCCTCGAATATTTTAGTCTAAGATACGTATATAAAACGACCTTCACCGATCGAGTAGCCGGACGAAATGTGTGATGGGTTACCTTATAAAATCCTGTCAAGGATATTTTTAATTAATTGTATAAAAGGTTATTTTTTTTCAACACCTTCACCGATTGAGTAATCAGAAAAATTTAACACCAATTGAAAGTACGAAGCTTATAGAATATGCAAACGTAGGGTTGCCTACCTTTTTCTTGTCAAGGCTATAGGTTTGCTTAATTTAAACAGGTGATTAAAAAATGGTACCTTCACCGATCGATTAACCAGATAAATTATATATCAAAATAAAGATAATTTTTTTACGAATACGATGGTATACGGTTGCCTATGAAAAACTTGTCGGAAATTAGGGTTGTCAAGCGTTGAAGTTTGAAAATTTAAAACGGTTGGAAGTGAGCGAGAAAGAGAGCCTTTATTTCATCCAGCGCAATAGACGAAGATGCAGCATAGCAACCGTTAGCCCCACATCAGCCGCTTGAAATAGCGTAGGAGCGGGAAAGGGATAGCATATACGTTGCTGAAAGAGAAGTTTTCTGCAGCCCAATAGTGCGTGTAGTCTTGCCACCACAAGTTACACCAGAAATGCCGACAATTAACCACCGCCTCAGTTTTTCGGATAGAGCAAACAACGTTAACGAAAGCTAATATTGATTTTGAACTGCAAGTACGTCTTGTGTCGAACTCGTTACCTAACCAGAGCAGATTCTTTGACCACATCCACTCTGGAAATTTATATCATTCGTTGATCCGGTTATGTTACGGATTTCAAATCCGCCTTTTGTCTTGTCCTGACCACCAAATCGACTGAAATTCACTCTACCGTGTGAACTTGGTTACGCTTTGGTGTGCGCATGATAATGCCATGATCCTTTGTTTTTATGCAAATCTGCGTACTTATTCTATTACAAATGTCATCCATTTTCCGTTGGTTTATTTCCCCTTTGTAATGAATGATTTCCTCTATTAGTTAGATTATAATTATAACTATCGGGAAGTTCATATCATATGTTTGAATTTTTAGGATTTTCCCTCGTCTGTTAAGTAAGAGCGTGTCCAGCATAGCTTGCGATCAGTAGGTGATATCGACTTCAGTCTTTGGCACTTTGAAAAAAAAATTCAGTCTAAATCAATTTTCCGTCGGGAAAACACTCAAATCGCGATGAGTGCCATTTACGCAAACCGCTTCGAGGCCGTGTTCCTTTGGACACACCCCAAAGCACCAAAAATGAACTATGTAATGGCGGCTAAAAATACATTAAAAAGTCTGTATCGTTTGTCAAAAAGTGGGTTAAATGATTTAAAGGGTCAAAAACCGTCGATGACCTTCCAAACCGTGGTTCGGTAGGGAAAGTGACCAAAAAGGACGAAAAGCGAATCGTGCCTTTGTTTCCGCGCAACCCTGGCTTGTACTTACGCCAAAGACAAGCAAAATTGAAGCAAAATGGTCTCGAGTTATCACACGTCACCATTCGGGAACACCTATGCGCAAACACTGTCAAATGGAGGAGTACCGTTAAAAAACCGCTCTTGTCTGAACGTCACGTGGCCAAACGATGAATTATTGGTCTTCGCAATCGCCTGATGCAAATCCTATTGAAAACGTCTGCGCCTATATCAAGCAGAAGCTTAGTGGAAAACGTGTTTACACTTTGAAGCAGCTCACCCGACAAATTTGACTCATTTGGAAGGCACTTCCCCTCGAATACGCCGTAAATTTAGGGGAAAGTATGCCTCGGAGATGCCAAGCAGTAATTGATGCCAGTAGTGATTGGACTCACTATTAAACTGAAAGTGCGTTACCTGAAAATGTATTTAATGTATGTATAAGTCAAAAACTGTTGTTAAATGAGCTATTTCAAAATTATGCTGGACACGTTTTTACTTAATAGACTGTATTCTGAGTGTGTCAATTATTTTTCGTTTCATTTTTCTCTCAATTCGTATTCAACGTTACGTTATTTTTGAAAATTTTGCTCTGCGAGACTTCCCTTAATTTTCATCTTTTTTAAATCATACATTGCTCACGTTATCAAGCAAATCAACATTTATTTGTACTATTAATACTATTACCTGAAAATTTGAAGCCTTCGACACCCTTTTCTAAGCAACTGGGCGTTGCTGGCTTTTGTGATGCACTAGTATATTACCTTGATTATTTTATTACGGGAGCGGTTATTAACGCCTTCTTGTACAAATTAAATGGTAGTTCTCCGAAATATCTGCTGTGTATCCTTCACAGTTTCCAATTGCAATAGTTACTCTCAGTTGTAACTGCCTGAGTGCCACAGATGAATTGAGCTCTGAGAACAGTATTAGTGATTGATTTTTGACTGGGGTATTTGATCTCATTATCTTCGATATTTGCCACTAAAATTCTTTTTTGTGTTGAAATATTTGTTAAAAAATTGCGTTGTTTTGTTGTATTTCAATTTGCCCACTGGCTGACTTACTAAACTGATAAGAAATAAATTTATATTTGAATTAATTTTCTTAGCAAGTTAGCATAAAGAGCTCTATATATTTTAAATCGATCAGTTATTGAATTGTTGATTATACTCGTATTTCTGTAATGACATTTCCCTTGTCTTGCACTCAGACCATTAATTTTTTGTATCAGGTAATTTTCATTATGATATTCCCCGCATTATTATGGTATACCTACCACTTCAAAAAATTTGTTTTTTCAATGGAGAAATAATAAAAATCACCTAGCACTTAATAAAACTACATGTTCAATCATGCCCTAGAAAATTACAATTAAATTGAATGTACTTCTATTTTGATAATCGTCCAAAGACAAGGTAAGTTTTGTTATTTTGTTTTCACGCTGAAAATGCAAGTATTGTCACGACCACAGAATAAGGAAAACCAGTAATCAAACTTTCTTATATGCCGATGCATGTACAGAAACTCATTTTGTTAATTTTCTTCAAAATGCACATACTACTCGTATAATTTAATGTATAAAAAGTCAGCATCCCTGCTGCCTCAGCGAGCGGAATCAGTGCTGCGTTGGAAATGGCCTTGTCAAGAGACGCGTATAGGCGCTGGCAAGCTAGCTTTGCGGTATCGTGGGGGCGAGTTATTTTCCCACAGCACAAAGGCCCACTACAAAATATTTTCACACTTACGAATAAGAAGGTGACCGGAGTCAAAAAGCAGAACTGATTGGCTGGTGAGAAGGTGCCAATTACCGAAGTAACACATCGGAAAGGATTACAACGACGAATAACTTATTTAACCGCCCGCGATACTCAAGTCGATTTCGTGCTTGTGGCGGACGATCATGGCCAACAAATGAGAGTGGGGTATCCAGATGGTGGCGGTGCCGCCACGCAACCTGCCCAGTTTGGCGGGTTGCGTGGTAGTTACCTTAGCCCATATCGGGTGTGGAAGGCCAAGCAGCCCTGCGAAAGCAATGGTAAGCATCAAAAAAAGAAGAGCTCACCCGATGGCTAGCTCATGAGTGGAGTAGCCAGCCAACGTGGCGGGTCCCATACCCCTTCATGGTTCAAAAATGAAAAGACGGCATTGTTTTCTTTTCTTTATTCTTTCTGAAAAAAATCAGTATACATTCCATTTCATTCCTTCTCAATTCCACTAAACAAACTCGCATGGCATGGAGAAGGAATATTCATAAGAGTCGCTGGGGAAAATTCACCGTAGTAGATCGTGCAGCCAGAGCTCTTATCCATTCTTCAAGCAGGGTACACCTGCGGAATGGATAAGAGCTCCGAGTGTGCAGCAAATGAAGAACCCGTCATAGTGTTATTATGACAATTCATTTGGCAAAAGAGCACTAAAATGTAGCGCTCCGAGCACATGGCGTGCAAATTGACAATCAAAAAACTTAATTTGCTGCTGTCAAATATGGTTTTTGGCAATAAAAGCCCATCGTAAAGCCACCTAAATGTTTGTGACAATACTACTGGTTCAAGTTTCCTCGTCAACATAGACACAGGTATTTCTGTCGTTTCTCGTCAAACCATCTGTGCAAATGTCAACCAATGTCGTTTAAGTTGTATGCCACTAATGGCACGACATACTGCTTTAGAAAGTTGATACTTATTTTGAACCTCCGACGAGCTTTCACCAAGCAGTTCTGGGCCACTGATATCACACGCTCTATCAACGGTGCTAATTTTTTAAGCACCATGCAATGCTGGTGGATGCCAAAACTAAAAAAACATCAAAAGGAGTTATAAGCGACATTTATTACTTGTCGTGGTATTATGAAGGCCTTTCAAAAGAATTCCCTAATATTTTTAACCCAGCACAACAAGTAGTATTAACAAGTTTGGTAAATAGACATACGTTCACGTAAAAAGGATTTTGTATCCAACCTACCAAATACAGGCACCAGCAACGAATAAAGCCAAGAACCATGTCAAAGAGATGCACACGTTTAACAATCGGCATGCCACATGGGGTTATTTTAACCCCAAGACTTTCAAAATGCGTCAAATTTTATATAAAACGCATCCAAATGTATTGAATTTTACATTAGATGGAGGTTGAATGTTGGTGCATTAATTGACAGTGCCAAATAAGTGCTGCTAGCAATTTTGCGATGCAGGCACTCGCAATAATTAAGTTATGGGTATTTGTGGCAAAAAAGTGTAATTAGAGTCGGATACTGAGGCAATTAAATTGCTTAGATTCTTCTGCCTCAGTACATATATTATCCATTTTATATTGCTTTGTATTTTTCAAGGTTTTCCTGTATAGTGCAATGTGGTATCCTATTTTGCGTTATGAGGTTTTTTGTAGGTTCTGTAGAGATCTGGGCTAAAGGCTACACTAGTGACTTTATAGTACCCAGGATTATAACGGATACAGTATTTTGTAGTGTTTAATGTTTCTAAAGTAAAGTTGAAGGAATAAGAAAATGCCTACGATATAAAAAATTATGGATCTTGTGCAATTAATCACTAAGTCTTTGAGCTTGAGCAAAAGATTACAAAGTATTATTTGAAAAACGTAGTTTTATATAAATTTAAAATAACTTTAGCGAAAAGAATGTGTTGATTCATGTGTTAACTCGTTACTTGCACTATTATCAGCATTATTTTAAATTATTTTATTTTAATCAAAGGTACATTGTATTGAAAATAACCAGAAATTTATCGGGTGAGCAAATTTTAGCGGCTTTATTGGAAAAAACTGATTCTTTGTCAGATGAGAAACTGTTTCAAAAAGGAAGTGATAGCAAATCAGATCACATTAGTGAAGTTTCTACCGTTTGCAGTAATACGGACGTGGGAAATAACGAAACATTTGCAGGATCATCTCTGAATAAGAGGCCATCAACGTCTCAACCATTTTTTCTTGGCAAAGATGGGAAAACGAAATGATTTAAGTCGCAACCAAGGACCAATACGGACAAGAAGGGAAAACATAATTATACATTTGCCCGGATGTAAAAGCACTGCTCGAGATAAGAAAATCCAAGTGGAATGTTTCAAGATCTTTTTACAGAAGCAATTGTGAACATGTTTTCAAATATACATTTATCCTTCCACTTGGTCATACAAGGAAACTGACAAAGAAGAATTGAGAGCCGTTTTTGGACTTTTGTTTTTGGCAGGCTTATTTAGGTCCGGCAGACAAAGTGTAATTCATTTGTAGAGTAACGAAGGTACTGGAGTCGAAATATTTCGACAAACGAAATTTGATGATGCATCAACTCGATTGAGCTGGTATAGATCGATTGGCACCAATTTAAGATATTTTTGACATGTTCAGTAAAACTGTCCAGGGTGCCTACACACCGTCTGAATATTTGACGATTGATGAAGAACTAGTGAGTTTTCGAGGAAAATGCTCTTTTCGTCAATATATTGATTCTAGGCCGCCAAAATAGGGGTTAAAAATGTATGCTTTCGCAGATGTTTTACACGTTAGATTTCGAAATTTACAGCCTGATAATAGTTCATATGCAGTTAGTAATAAGCCGTTTGATGTAGTAGATCGTTTGGTGAGATGTGTTTTAGGATCTGGAAGGAACATCACTACGGATAACTTCTTCATGAGCTACGGAGTTACTAAAAATTTGTTCTAGAGCCACAAATTGACTGCTGTTGACAAAAAATCTTTTCTTTCTGGATTTTAAAAAAGGATTACCATTATTTCTTACGTCAAAAGTGCGTAAATATGATGTCATCCTTACATCATGATAACGAGGTGAATCCAGAAAGCGGTGACCAAAGAAAACTGGCTATTATAATATTTTATAATTCAACAAAAAGCGGCGTTGATATCGTCAATAAATTGGCTCGAACGTATGATGCTTCCGTAACAGTAAACGCTGGCCTCTGTGTTTTTCTCAATGTTAAACGATGCTGGTATAAACTACTTCATCGTGTATCAAACAAACAACCACAGAAGTTGGCTATTGCAAAAGCTGAGTTCAAACTCATGATGAAGAGAGGCTTCTCCCGTCCATTAAAAAGCCATTGGGCAAGTCTTATACCTCATCCCAAAACAACATGGTTCATAGAGGCTATGTGTTGATTAAAGTCATTTTAATGCAGTCACAAAGCCTGAACTTTATCTAATGCCACACATACTAGATATTACTGCCGCTTTGGATGGAAAAAGACCTTTTGAAGATCGAGCTTCTAGGAGCATACCACCTAGTTAGAGCAGCCGAACACGATATGACATTCGAACTACGGCATGCTGCCCCATGCTTTCAAAGATTCATGAATGGAATAGTGGACTTCTGCATTTGCGACATTAATTATATTTCAGTAGCATCAGAGGCTACCGAATAACACTTGCGACTTCTTCGATTGTTGTCCGAACATCTGTAGAAATTGGACGTGGTAATCAACGTAGCTAAATACTTTTATGAATATAGAACGTCTGGCCTACAATTTTAATCAATTTGAAATAACACCATCAGTTACACGAGTAGAAGCCATCAAAAATTACAAGCGATCCGTGACACTAAAGGAGTTGCGTAGATTTTTCGGGACTTTAAACTGCTACCGTCGATTTATCGCAAAAGCAGCTGCCTTTGAAGCACCTTCAAACGATCTCTTAGGCATTTCTAAAACCAAAGAGATTGTCTGGTCAAACAAAACTGATGAAGCATTGAACAAATGCAGGGATTCCACTATAGAAGCAACATTGCTAGTTCATATTCGACCTTATGCACCCATAACGCTTGTTACTGATGCTTAAATTATAGAAGTTGGCAAATTTTTGTCTTGCGCGCCTGATAACGGAATTGAAAGTAATAGCCATGCCAACGGAATGGAGCTTTGGCAATGGACTACCTCTCCATCCCTGTAAAACCCTACATTGTTTCGAAACCTGCAACTGAGCCTCGAAAGGGTTTGGATCTATGGCAGTGACCTCGCAGCCAAAAAAGAACAATATCATTGAGTGCTGGAAGGTCAGATCACGAAACACAATACAAATTAAACGTACTGGCAATCCTGGAAACGAATTGGACCGGAAGTGATATTCAAGAAATGAGATGGAACACAATATTCAAAGTGGGAAGCCTGCTGGAAACCAAAATTTAAGAGTAGCCTTCATTGTTGGTAGGGACTTCGAATTGCACTTTATTGATTTTAAGGCAATCAATGAACGGTTGCATGCGATCTATATGAATGCGGAATTCTTCAAAATTAGGCTGATAAATGAACATGCCCCGACCGAAGAAAAGGACGAAAAATGAAGGAAATGTTCTACAATCATCTGAAAACACTGGTCAACTCATTGCCTACAAACGAAACAAAAATATTTACAGGTGATTTGAACACTAGGGTTGGCAATGAGTTATGTCATCGGGGAACGACTCGGGGATATAGCCTACAAAACGAAACAAATGACAATGGTCAGTGCCTAATTGACTTTGCATGTAGCAAAAATCTAGTCATAAGTTCGACTATAGGTGGCAGTGGAACCGAGAATTATGACCGTGGTAGAACAGACGATTGGAAATCGAGCCGAGATCAAAACCCAAAAGAATAATAAAGCACCGGACGTAAATTAAATTCCAGAGGAGCAGCAATATTCAGAAAGATATTTACGAAGTCACCCAGTTCATTTGGCAAAAAGAACATATGCCGAGAGAGTGGAGCCAATCAATTATATTCTCTACAAAAAAAGGGGACGAGCTGCAGTGCAAAAACTATAGAGGCATATCACTATGTTGTACGGCATACAAAATATTTTCAGAGATCTAAATACAATCAGGTCATACCGCAACGATATTATCGGAGAGTATCAGCAAGGCCTTACAGCAGGTAGATCTACAATAGACGAATTTTTTTTAGTCATGCAAATACTTGTTCAACATAGACGTACATCAAATTTCCATTGTTTGTAAGCAAATTTACGACAGTATTGATCGTAGCGTCCTGAATCAAATAATGCTTTGACTTGATATCCCAGCCAAATTAGCCCGTCTTACCAAAATGACATTCACGTTGATGAGCTCCTTAGTCCACATCGATAATCAACAAATATTGGACTGAAGGAGGAAGATGGACTGTTCGCGTTGCTATTCAATTTGGCCCTTAAATATGACATCCGAAAGCTACCTGTCGATACAAGAGGTAAGTTATTATGCAAGTGGAGCCAAATGCTAGCCTACCAATTTTTCGATTAGTCGAACGATTTTTTTACTACAGGCGTCCATTCTAGGGGCGCGTTACCCTTGATGTTTACCTGTAACATGTTGTGCAGTGGAGTTTGTGTGCGGGTGCATCAGGCATGCCAATTCTGGAAAAAAAGTGCGTACCAATGAAACTGCGTAGCTGTTTGGCTGTCTCCGGCTTTGGAAAACCGACAATGTCTTTAATCTTTTCCACTGGTAGTAGGATGCTTTCGTTGGTGACGGTCTAACCGAAAAATGTCACCTCCTTGACTCCGAACTCGCATTTTTGTCCGTTGATGACGACGCCTTATTGTTGAATTGCTCGAAAATCTGCCAAAGATATTCTCGATGTCATTCTTCGTTTTTGGATACTACGGGGATAGCGTCAATATACGCATAAGTGAAATCCAACCCTTGCAATGCCTCATCGACGGAACTTTGGAAGGTTTGCGCTGCGTTTCGGAGCCCGAAGCTGATAAACAAAAACTTGAAGAGGTCGAACGGCGTTATTATTGCTATTTTCTCAACATCCTCCTTGGTAACCGGAATTTGGTTATACGGGCGCACCAAATCGATTTTTGAAAATATCCTCTTACCATGCAGCAATCGAACGAAGGCGTGAATGTGACGTACAGGATAGTGATGGGAGGTGGTGCGTATGTTGAATACTCTATAGCCACCACAAGAGTGCCAATTTACGTCCTTCTTCGAGGCCATGTGTCATGATGATGACCAGCTGCCGAATGAAGCTCTTGCTGTGTCGAGCTGGACCATTGTGGCGAACTCCTAACAGGTAACGTTGAACTTGTCGGTCGGGAGGGAGGTACCGTTGTTGGAATGTGGTATTCGATCACTGGCGCTCTTCCGTTGGGTTGCGGGATGTCCAAAAACTGTGCGAGAAGCTGATGGTACGCTGAGTTCCCGGAGATCATCTTGATGGTGTGTGCGTGCCTTCGAAAAGTCGTCCGCGGGACGTGAGTTTTGCCAGCTTGTCGATGAGTCGGCTGTCTTCGAGTTAGACTTTAAAATCCAAAATATGTTAAAAATCGGCTCCAGTGATCGGTTTGGGCACATCAACAATCATGAATTTCCATGTGACACTGCGCCGCAGCCCGAGGTAGAACCTGAGTGCTGAGAATATATATGTGGTGATAGATGTTCCATTTGAGGCTGCCAGTTCGTATGAAGTCGTCTTGAGTGGAATCATACACAAACCAGCTCCAGTATGGACGAGTAAAATTTGTTCGAGCATCGGTTGAGGACAAATAAGTGGCAAGACTTTTGCCTGTTGACGCCGGCTAACATCGGCGACAGCCGTTCGTCTTCCCGAGAACGAGCACGATTTTTTTGCACTTCGGAGCACGAGCGGCTGTGAGAGTTCAAGCGTGAGTGGCTGCATGAACAATTTGAAAATTGCAAGGCGTTGATCTCGTGCTTAATGGTCTCCGTGATCTCCTTATGAAAACTGAGCATCATTTGCGCCATTTTTAAACCGAGTGTGGTTTCAATCGAAATTGCGCGGTGCAAGATTTTGCATTTATCAACGTGGATACAACTTCATCCGCGAGATCGGCTCCTTGATCGAGCGTTTGAGACTGTTGCGTCGCCAGTATGGCTTGGATGTTCGCCGGCAACCGGCTGGTCTGAATTGTGTGAGGCATTTTGCCGCTAAACGCTGTGCCATCGAGGCCACGTATCTCGCGTAAAAATTGTGATAGTTTTTGGTCGCCCATTACAGCTTTCTCGAGTAGTTTGTGCATTTTATCTACTTGCAAGGCACTGAGTCAGTTCATTTATGTGATCTTTAAGAGTTAGAAATCAATACGTCGGGCGCAGGTTTTGTTTTATGTCTTCCATTTCGATTGTATAACGCGCATCGATAGCTAACACTGCGTGGCTGAGTTTCACGTCTTTGGTCATAATTGTAACGTTTGATGAGCGCAAATCACAGCGTGGGATTTCCAGGCGTAAACTCCGGCAATTTCACTGTTACTGCACACTGTTGGGCACTGACTGCGACTGCGTTTCCATGCACATTAGCACCCTGAGCTTCGTTTTCGTTCGCCGTTGTCAGTGGCAGTTAATTGCTTTTTTACCCTCTATGTTATTTAATATTCTTAATTCTTGCGCACTGCATCTGCAGATCACGTCATTGTCACCAATTTGTGGGATTAGGTGAATGCTAAGTGACAAGTAAAATCAACAAGTACGTGTGAATTCGTATAAGCTTTTATTCGACAACAAATTCAACCGGTCGTACTGCAACGTGTTCAACCGAGAACTGTCAGAATCTCTCTCTCGTATCGTTGGAATGATTCTATGTAACCAGTAGTAGGTTTGTGAATGTAGGTTGTGGATTTTGAATTTTTTTACTTATTCAAATGAGGTTGTACTTAAAAGTTTCTGTTTTTGTGCAGTAAACGCTACAGATCTTTGAATTAGCTCCTAGGACAGCACAACTTTACTTGACGTACTCTTTGGTTTTCCTGTTGAATTGTTGTTTCCAATTCCAATTTGGCTTTCGCTAATGCTTCCATCTTCTTAATACACTAAAGATCATGTCGGGGTCACCGAAATACTATGTTATCCTTCTAAAGCAGAGTTTTTTTTTTGTGAATTCAAATGAATTTAATAAATTATCAAGATGAATTTTAATTTTCCTTCTTGAAAAGCCGTCTGGCCTTGCGTTGTTGTATAAGCAGACGCGTTTTGATTCCTTTGAGTCATATTTTGTATCAAAACGCATTTACTCACACAACAAAGCAAGGCCCGACGGCTTTTCAAGAAAAAAAGCTAGCCTGCAGATATCAAATAAACAAAATAATTGACTATGAAATTTAATATTCACAAAGAATATTGAAATTAGCTTAGGATCATTAATTTATCATTATCGTTGATTAAATTTCGCTCAAATATCATGTCATCTCTTTTGTTGTAATGAAAACATGAATTGCCCAAAAGTCAAGTGGTTTTAAGACAATATTTTCGCTAAGCAAGAACTCAGTATTGCATCAGCTTCCATTGAAAATAACAACGTTTTTGGGAGCCGCTGCTATCCCCTTCTAATTCGATCCCTCCCTATGAATACTTTCGCCACCGCTGAAATAAAATTCAAACTTTTCTGCCAGAAATTTAACAAACCTAATTATATTTTATTCGTTTCAACATCCCTATCCTTGCTCCAGCAATATGCGGTAGCTATGCAATAGGCAATAGGAAATTGCTATCTGCCCTCCGGTCACTCGATTGGGTCAACTTTAATTTAGATGCTGTACGCGAGACCCTTTTAAAAGTTTTATTCTAAATTTTCATTACACACCCTTTCCGGTTTACACTCCTTTTCTATTCTTAACACGCGTACCATCTCATCCGTTTAGGTTTAAATCAAATTATTGTTTTATACTAATGAACAGCTTTATAGCTTTTGATAGTAGTCATCCCTCTTAATGCTTTAGAGGGAGGAAAAAACAGTAAGGATCTGATTATTTCCATGCCAGCTACAAAAATCAGACCCTTGTATTTTGCTGGAGATTGTTATTAGCTCAGTTTCTTTTGGTTGCGAATGAATTGTCGTTATGTCAAGGAAGGATTTTAAATTATATTTGGTGCACAGTAAAAACATAAAAATTGAGGAGGGTTCGAAGGAAGACATTCATATCTTACTCTTAATCTTGGGAAGAAGTTGGAAATTTACAACAAACTCTATTAGCTTAATTCGATACACAACTTTCTTCAAAGATAGCAAAAGCATACAACTCAGATTAAATTCATATTAAATGTGGAATTTTCGAACTTCCTTCGTAATCCCCAAAATAATGTTTCTTGTTCTCTTATCACCATCAACACTTACAACACACGATAAGGTAAAAAATAGCGAATGAAGGCAATTCCACAACAAAGTCGAATTTCCACCGACAACATTTTGGAAGCCTAAATCTGCACACTCACCACTTACACGACCAAAAACCAACCATAATTCATTTCCACCCCAGCCTCACGCCATGTTCTGTTTAACTCTTACATAAATAACATTTTCTCTGAGATTATTCGCAAGCAAAGAGCCCACTAAAAGGATACCCCCGAAAATACTCCCAGAAAGGAGCAAGGCGGCACATCGGGGAAGTTTATGTTGGTCGTAACAATCGCTGCCTTGTTAAGCGTCACCTTACAAAGACTTTTATAAAGAGAAGCAATCAAGGAGGATAACACCGTTTTTGGCGACAGCACTAATGTGTTTCGGGAGCGCAACGTGGGGAACGCAAAAATTCTTATTTCACTTTTTTGCGGGATGAAGGCGAACGAAGACATAAGTTAATGTCTGGACTGACGACAACAAAGGCGCAACACACGAGCACCTTCAATGCAGAAAAAATGCGGAAGGTTCGGATAAGGATCTGAAGAATATTCTCCAAAAAAGCAGCAATGGCTAAGCAATGATATCAACATTTTGCTTAGGGTGAGATCATCGACTTTCTGTTGAACATATTTTCCTTTGTCGGTAACGAGACGACACATTTTGTCCTTTTTTAAGGACCATTGCCCCCAAAGCTTGTCGTGCTCATCTTTCTTGGAATTACAGAGGGAAAACATGAGTTCTTTGAAGCGTGGGTGACAAATGACACATTCAACCTTGAAAGAGTGCTCCGTGGGCTGGGGGGCAACATGACGTTACACATTCATACGGGACCAACGCGACACGCATAGTTTCAATTTTTACTTGTCAATGACGAAAAATCGTTGTAATGCATGCTTTTCGCTGATTGTCATGTCGTTAACCTTCGCCGTGCAAAAGGGTCTGAGAGTCAAGAAGGAGTTGTTCACCTGCGATTGGAGCTTGTTTGCAAACTCACGATGTATGATAAGTGGAAAGAAAATATGTTTTATTGAGGATACATAAAAGTTTGTGGCTGACTTGATGTGTGAGTTATTGTGGAATATTTATTAGGGCTCGCTGTTGAGGATCGAAATAATGTTGGTGATTTGGATGTATGATGACATGATAACATGTAAATGTCATTTGTTTTGATTTTCGTTTTAGAGAAATTTTGTGTTGACACATCTGAAAATATCGAATATTTTCAAATTATAATAGATGAGGATATTACTAAATAAATATAAGGCTTAATATTTTCGATATTATTGTTGCTGGCATTTCTTTTCGATCTTAATTTTATATGAAACCTAAAAAGTTTGGCTGCAGCTTCATCCATCTTTCAAAACGATAAGAAATGATAAACCTATGGAAAACAACTGACTTGAATGCGCCTTAAACAAGATGAGATCGTTTTTCGGATTTTTTTTTTTGTTTTTTTTTTTTACCTCTATTCCCTTCCACTCTCTCCATCACACTTTCTTCGTCGCACTACGCTCGTGCGATCTGCACTTCACATTTCGTCGTTTCCTCAGGTGTGCCACCCAGGCAATGTATAACACATCGGTATAAGGGGGCACACAAAAATATGTGAAGTCCTCCGGTTAATCTTGTCTTGTCCATATCGTGATCAGCTCTCAGAGATAAAAAAAAATTATAAATTCGACGCAGTAAAAAAAAACTCTGAATTAAAAGAATAGCTGTCTCTTCAAGCATCTCGACGATAGGGTCAACAATGCCCTAAGATGCTATGTTGAAATTACTGGACTGATATTATAATAATAGTAGGTGTTTCTCGAGGCATCTCGAAGATAGGATCAATAATTGACCTAAGATGCTATGTTGAAAGTTTCTGCACTGAGATTCAATTGTTATTCATTAAATAGTTCCTAAGTCTTTTCTTGAAAACCATAAGAGAATTCGCTTCTTTAACTGATTTTGGAAGATTGTTGTATATACGAAGGGCGTCATTTGTAGCATCGTTCTTCAGGCGATCTGTCCTTGCAAAAGGAATTACAAATTGGTTTGCGTTCCTAGTACTGTATTGATTCTTTTGTGAGACTTTAATAAATGGTGTTTGTGACGACAAGCTGAGATTTAAACTTTTGAAGATAAACTTGGCTTTCTCCATTTTAATGATTTGGTTAAAAGTTAATGCGTTACATGATTGATACACTATGTTTGTTTGTGTGAGCCTTGGGAGATTATGTATATTTTTATACGCCTTGGTTAATATACTGGAAATTATATTTAGGTGTTGCTTTGAGGACTGACTCCAAATTACCACTCTGTAATGTACTTTTGACAGTACGAAGGCATTCAGAACAAGATGCTTGATGTTTTTTGGAAATTCCTCATATCTTCGTAACAATCCAATTATTGGTGCTAATTGCCTCCTTAAGTTATTTATATGCGGGAGCCAGGTCAGACGGTGATCGATAGTAAGGCCAAGATATTTAAGTTCGAGCACTCTTTGCAGCTTTTCACCATTAATTTTTATATCAACATCTATGTCTTCCCTGTTCTTTTGCTTAAAGATAATATATTTTGTCTTTGAAATATTCAACGCTAGTTTATTCTCTTTCAACCATAAATTAGATGAATTTAGATCCTCGCTGATAGCGTCTCCGATGTCATTTTTATCGCGTCCCGAGTAAAGAAGCACTGTATCATCAGCATATAAAAAGTAATTACCACTTAGCCTGCATGTATTTAAATTATTAGTGTATAGCAGGAACAAGGTTGGGCCAAGTATTGAGCCTTGTGGAACACCTGATTTCATTGGTGCCGGGTCACTCAGAACACTATTAAATGCTGTTTTCTGCAGTCTGCCTTTTAGGTAATTTTGAAATAATTTATTTGCTGTGCCTTGAACACCATATGCTTCTAGTTTTCGAAGTAAGAGGTCATGATCGACCGTATCAAACGCTTTCCTTAGATCCACAAAAATGGCAACAACATAATCCCCTACATCAAGTCTCTCGTTGATGAGTCGCGTTACCGAGAGTAGAGCGTCAAACGTTCCCTTGTTTTTCTGAAAGCCATATTGGCGGGAGTTTAGGATAGAGTTATCTAATATGAAGGATGTTAAGCGAGAGTTAATTACTTTTTCGAATATTTTACTAAATCCGGTCAAGAGTGCAATTGGGCGATAATTATTGGGGTCCGATCGATCTCCTCCTTTGAATATAGCAAGCTTCCCCTCTTCAGGAAACGTTCCGTTTCTGATATGCTCATTTAAATAATTAGCCACGAGTTCTGCTATTTCATTTTTTACAAGCGCAATTTCCTCCATCGTGATCTGATCAATACCTGGAGCCGTATTTTTCTTCATTGCCTCAATAGTCTTAAGAACTTCGTTTTTATTGGTTGGATGAATATGAAACATGGAATCGGGTGAGATGTTAGCGTGATCTAGCCTACTTGTTGGGACATCACCAAGCTCTTTTGTAATTTTTTCGCCCACAGTTGAGAAAAAGTTGTTCAAGAAAGTTGCTGCTCCATCTGGTTGTGATAAAATATTAGGGGTCACTGGAGAAAACTGCGAATCCGGTATTAAAATTCGGGGGGGAGAGTTGTCTTCTACTTCATTTATTATCTTCCATATTTCATGATTGTTATCTGCCGCTGTCTACAACCTTTTAGCGAAGTAAGAGAATTTAGCTTCCTTCACAAGACGTTTTGATTCCTTTTTCGCTTGTATGTACATGTTTTTTAGCACACGATCTTCCATGTTCCTTCTAAAGCTTATGTACGCCTTTCTCTTTTTAATACTGGCTTCGATTACTCGCTTTGTTATCCATGTCTGCTGGCGGCATCTAAGCTTTTTCTCGACGATGGAGTAACGTTTGGACTCTGTGATCATATTCGTAAGTTCCATTAGGTTTAGGGGACTCCGGACTTCTAATGACCTTTGCAGATGTGATTTGAAGAGTTCTTTGTTCAAGTGTTGGAATGTTTTGTATACAGGTTTTTGTTTTTGTGCGCTTATGCCTTGGATGCTTATTTTGAAGACACGATGATCCAGCTCTGGCCAATCCTCAAATATGAAATTGATTTTTCCCGCAGTTGACTTATCGTTTGTAACGATATGATCGAGGCACGTATGCGAAACAGGACGAGTAATTGTTTCGTTGTTGATATTAACAGCACCATTAGTATCCAGTACATCCTTGTAAAGCCTTGCTTCTGAGGAATCGGTAATTACATCAATGTTTGTGTCAGCTACTGTAAATAAATTATTTTCTGAGGAATATAGGTTGTCGAGTACCGAGCAGAGATCTTGCGCATTCAGACGGTTCGGGTTATAGAAGGTACCGATTTTAATTTTTTTGCCTACGAGGTTTAATTCGATTATTATAATATTATATTTATCAGGTGTATCGCGTTTAATGATGAAGTTTATTTTATCTTTTACAAAAATAGCTGTCCCACCACCTCTTCCAGGTCTGCAGGAGAATACCGAGTTATAACCCTCAATATTAAAATATTTCGATTCCTCAGGATAAATCCATACTTCGTTCAGTATCACCACATCTATCTCAGGATTTTGCTTCAAATAAATCTGCATGTCATTTAGTTTGTGCCGTAAACTTCTTATATTGGCATATAAGAGCGTTAATTTCGTCCCAATTAATCGATTTGCGTTGTTAAAAATCATTTGAATTCGTAGTCAATGCTCCTCCTAGCAATTGTGATCCTTCGCTGGTATTCTGCGCACTCCGTAGAGTCTGCTCTGTGGGAATAATCTACGTTCTTACTATTTCCTGCACAGTTACAGCATTTCTCGCACGAACTCTTGCAATCCTTCGTTTCGTGCTTTCCTCCACACTTAGCACATGTTTGCTCTCCTTCACATTTTGATGTCTTGTGGTTGTATTTCTGGCACTTACAACACCTCGTTATATTGTAGTCTTCCTTCACAAGGTAAGACCCATAATCAATATTGATGTACCTATTCACCAGTCTTTGGTACACACTCCCATTTACCTGCAGAATATGCAACCATTTACCATTTTTTGTTCGTCTGGCATGAACCAATTCCAGTTTATCATTTTCTCCAATATTAGGGTTCAGTGAGTGAATTTCGTTAATTAACTCCTCATACGAAAATTGTTTTTCTAGTCCATTAATTACTAGCCTGGGTTGACGAGATTTTGTCTCCATGACATCATATTCATCCTTCAGGGTATCCTTTGCAATGTTGTAGAGCGAGGTTGTATTGTCATTTGTGGAAGTTTTTATGATGGCACCACCATTACGAAGAGGACGCATCAGTTGGAGAGGAATTTTGCATTTTGAAGGCTTTATTTTCGACTTGAAGTCGATGAGTGTTTTTTCAGAGGATGAATGCTTCTTGGGCTTAATTATGATTCCTTTTTGCGAGGTAGTATTTGTACGGCGTTTGGGTAGAAAAGTGGAAATACTTTTCGTCATATCCGCATACGAAGGTTTTCGCGTGGATGAACTTTTATCAATTGAGGTGGCCACGGTGGTTTTCAGTTCTATTAGATTCCCTTTTAAATTGCAGTCTATTAAGTAAGGGTCTGTCCAGCATAATTTTGAAATAGTTTATTTAACAACAGTTTCTGACTTATACATACATTAAATACATTCTGAGGTAATGCGCTTTCAGTTTAATAGTGAGTCCAATTACCACCAGCAACAGTAATTGATTGGCATCTCTGAGGTATACTTTCGACCAAAGTTTTGAGGTATCCGACGGGAAGCGCCTTCTAAGTGAGTCAAATTTGTCGGGAGAGCTGCTTCAAAGTGTAAACACTTTTTCCATGGAGCTTCTGCTTGATATAGGCCAAGACGTTTTCGATGGGACTTGCATCAGGCAATTGCAAAGGCCAATCAAGTATCAAAATGCATTTTTTTGCATTTCCATTCAGTACACAGCCGGCTCCGGTGTTTGGGATCGTTATCGGTACTCCGCCATTTTACATTGTTTGCACACAGATGTTTCCGAATGGCTACGTGTGATAACTCGAGACTTTTTTGCTTCAATTTTGCTCTTCCTTGACGTAAAGACAAGCCAGGATTGGGCGAAAACAAAGCCACGATTCGCTGTACGTCCTTTTTGGTCACTTTTCCTGCCGAACCATGATTTGGAAGGTCATCGACGGTTTTGACTCCTTAAGCCATTGAACCCACTTCTTGACAAACGGTACAGACTTTTTGATGTATTGAGCCACCACTACATAGTTCATTTTTGGTCCTTTAGGGTGTGTGCAAAGGAACGCGGCCTCGAAGCGCTTCGCTTTTTCCGACGGAAGATTGACTTGGGCTGAAATTTTTTTTTCAAAACGCCAAAGACAGATGTTCTCTCTACCGATCAAAAAAATTTGATGTTAGCATCACTTGCCGATCGCAAGCTATGCTGGACATGCTCTTACTTAATAGACTGTATAATTGGTTGGTGCGGAGATACCAGTTGCTTTTCAAGAATAGATTCTTATGAACGGCACTATGAAAGTTATTTCATCGTCCATGGCATTTTGTGATAGAATGTGTTTATTAATTAGAAATATCGACTTTGATTTATGCAGAGTATATTATTTCTTTATTGAGTTGTAATTTCAATATCATTTTATAATGTTTTGTTTTGCCATGGTTGGCGACATTGTAAGAGATAGAAATCACTAGTTGTTCCTTTGTCAACTACCAAAAAAGGGTGTGTCTTAGTTTTTGTAAAACCAGCATTGTGGGTAGTTCAATTTAAAGTTGCTAACTCTGTTTAAATAAAAGTTATTTGTATTTTCTTTACCATAACTTTTTCAATTCAATATCACTCCACGGAAAAATCACAATCTCTCAACAGGTTATGGGCCCAGTGTCGCATGTGGGAACTGAGTGAGAAATTGTGAGTAGACTGAAAATAAACTTGATGCCACGGGAGTGGTATCGGGTGTGTCTAGTGGTAGTTCAATTAGAAGTGTGTGGGAAAATCATGATTCGAAAACGGTTCGTGCAACTCAGGAACCATGGACATTCTTAAACAATTTCAGTTGTAGAAGTTTAACGGGAAAAACTTCCAGCTATGGAAGTATCAACTGAAATTAACCTTTTGGGCAGAATCAGGTATGGAAAATTTGGTAAATGGAGCAACTATCCAATGGCAACAGATGTGGCAGGGACAACAGCCTGGGATACTTTGAATGCAAAGGCCATGTTACTAATCTCGTCAGAAATGGAGTTCGAGCAACTACAGACAGTTATAACATGTGAGGCGGTAGCGGCAATGTGGGCTCGTCTGGAAACGATCCATGAACAGAGATCATCAGTGAATAAAGCCTCCTTGAACCAACGATTTTTCAGTTACAGTATGTTAGAAACAGGCTCGATTATGCAACGCATAAGCAAAGTAGAAGAAATAGCACAGTTGCTAGCAAATGTTGGTGAATCGGTGAAAGATGTTGACAAGATGGCAAAATTGCTAGGAGGGTTGTTATGTTACATAGCCAGTATACCCTATGTATACTGGTATAACCTGGGAGCTCGATCTGATGTGTTACCTATATACATCATCAAGGCTCCCGGGGAGATATCTCGCTGTACGACACTCACCAGCTACTGTACTCATCCAAACTAAATCAACCAAAGACGATAGTTTATTTTGCAGAAATCGTTCACGATGTGATAATCGTGTGAAGGGCACTGCGGGTCAATATTTTTTATTTACTTTTCCGCTCGGTTATTTATTTTTACGCTTGATCATTGGACGACATGTTTCGATAGCAATGGGCGTATGTGCTTGCTTGACTAATTTTATTGGTGAAGCGCGAGTACATAGGTAGTGCTTGCTCGCTCGCAACTACTTCAGTGATGAAGCGTAAGTATATACAAGTATCTTGTATTTTCGCTCGCAAAAGTTTATATAATACAATGCATTTGTGACAGCTTGGGATTTATACAATGAATCAAAACACACAGTTGATAATTTAGCAGCATGTTTGTTGATAGCAGAACAAAGGCTAGCACAATCTGAAGAATTAGCAACAGCGTTTGCAGCTATGAACATCAAAGGTAAACAAAAAGCGTCAGCGTCGGCAACATTAAAGGAGAAAGATAAGAAAAGTGAATCACGTAACAAACGTCATATTGGGTATTTTTACCGCAAGAAGAAAGGGCACTATAAATCAGAATGTAGTGCATAGTCAGCAAAACAAAAACATGTCAGTGATGAGAGATATACAATAGCAATGTGCATTAATATGAAAAATCTCTCTGCGTTTTATTAGCATTTCGCAAATGGAAATTCGGTCGATCAAATTTTTTTGGTTGGTAATTCATGCGGCGCCCAAAAGTCAAGCTTCTTTGTGTATCCAGCCTTACGCAAATAGTTCGAAACTATTTGTTGATGGATATTCAGTTCCTTAGCAATATCATGGCTGCTTATGTGTCAGTCTTCTTAAATTTTTTGTAAGATTTCATCGACTTTTTCAGTGATTGGTCGACCTGAGCGAGGTGCATCTTTGACATTAAAATTTCCAGAACGAAAGCGAGCAAATCATTTCTGGGCTGTGGCTTTTGATAAAGTATCTTGACCGTAGACACCACAAATGTTTTCACTAGCCTGCGATGCATTCTCACCTTGATCGTGGTGATATTGTAAAATATAACGAATTTTTTTAGAAATTTCACTCATTTTTAAATGAATACAACTTTTCACACAAATGACGAAATACTAAACTGTCTATATGAAAATTGTAGACTGGAATTTCACCTTTCAAACGCATATCAGTTTGACTCAATCAGATTAGTATTGCCCGATGTATGATAGCGAACACCATATAGTGACAAAAAAGCCCCAATACTTTTTAGAATATCCAATATATGCATATGCATAGTATGCACATGTTAGAATTAAAGATGTGGGGATAGCTTAAATAAATATAATCATATTAAGTTGAATACTTTCTCGTATTTTTTTATTAATTATGATATCTGCCTATATCTATCATAGTGATAATTGCCATGTAGTAACTGAAATAAGAAAGAAAGTTTGGAGGCTCAATACGTTCTAAATTTCCAAATGATATAAAGTTTAGTAAATTTCTTTAACATTTACTTCATCCTGTACTTATAATATATGAGGCGCTCAGTTCCAAAATCCATTACTCGCATCCGAAGTCATTTTCTGTCATTCATAAAAAATTGTTTACTAACCATAATAATTTTGCCATTTGAGCCATTTTATTATAGTTGCTCCATTGAAACCGATCTAAAGCTATAAAACACCCGATAACGACTAACCTGACAACCGCAGAGAACTAATAGGTCATTCAATAAGTCCGTAGGATAAGTAAGACAAAAAAAACAAAATTTTGACAAAACTTGAATTTATTGTTCAACAGAGTTGCCTTCGAGGGTGATACAATGTGTATAGCTATTTCCCAACTTTTCGATACCACTTTTATAGTACGATTTCTCTTGCTCATCAAAATAGGCCTCAGTTTCAGCGCTTACTTCATCATTGGACTCAAATTGCTTCTTTCTCTTAAGATCTGAAAACAGGAAAAAGTTGCTGGGGGCTAGATCTGGAGAATATGGTGAGTGGGTAAGCAATTTGAAGCCCAATTCATTCGATTTGTGACACGGTGCATTGTCTCGGTGAAACAACATTTTTTTCTCTTGCAAATGCGGCCGTTTCTTTGCGATTTCAGACTACAATCGGTCCAAAAGTGCACAATAAAAGTTGCTGTTGACGGTGATTCCTTTTTGGAAATAGTCGATGAATGTTATTCCGTTCGCATGCCAAAATACAGACGCCATCACCTTATTGGACGACTGTTGCATCTTCGCTCGCTTTGAATTCGGTTCTTCGAATGCTGTCCACTTAGCTGACTGTCTTTTGAATACTGGTGTATGATAGCGAAGCTATGTTTCATCTTTTGTCCCATATCGACAGTAAAATTCGCTTTTATTGCGATTTAACAGCGCCAAACACTTCTCTGAAGCATCAATGCGTTGTTGTTTTTGGTCGCCTGTGAGCTCACGTGGCACCCACTTTGCACAGAGCTTTCGCATACCCAAATGTTCATATAAAATGGTAAAATCTCTACCATTTGATATCTTTACAATGTCAGCTAGCTCGTACACCTTCAATTTGCGATCGTTCATAACCGATTTGCGGATTTTTTTGAAGTTTTCTGGAATGACAGCCTCATTTCGGCGTCCACTGAACTCTGCACCATTTGTATTGGTACGATCACGTTTAATTCAGCAATCCACGTCCCTACCATTTGTCTCGATGGAGCAGAGTCTGTAGAATGTATATCAAGCTATTGTCTGGTTTCAACTGTACTTTTTTTCATCAAAAAGCAATGCTTTATCAAAACTCGAAATTCACTTTTTTCCTTTTTATATCAATAACAAAAGTCGCACAAAAGGCTATGACTCACAAATCAATAGTCCGATTGCTGTTAAATTTATACACGTATCGTTTGAAGGTTAGTACTAATAAAAAATCGTATGGAAAAAATTCTAGTAACTTCATCTATTTGTCATCCTACGGACTTATGGAGTTCATGAATGCAAGGAGCGAGTTTTCTTCTCTACATGCAAAAAAATTGTTTTGCTTCTCAAATGATAATGCAAGGGATAAGTTTTAGAACTCTTATTAATATTGATTGACTTAAAACAATAGAAAGGAGTGAGCTTTATTGAATTTTGACTAAGAAAACCGCTAGAGTATGACAAGAACATTCAGAAACCACGGTTATCTAGATTTTGGAAAAAATACAAGTAGCGAGTTTCGGATCTCAGTACCTCATATATTTATCACTTAGAGTTTTTAACATCACCAAAGTACCTTTAAAGATGTATTTCAGCTGAATAAAACAAAGAAATAACGGCTTACTAATCAACTGAACTGCAAAATTCACTCATCTTCAATTAAATTTGTTGCGCACTTCAAAACCAATTAAATCTACTTCAAAATATATGAGCTCAATAGCAAATCGAATTCACTACAACATATATTCACCTTATGAACTGAAACTATGCGCTTTGTGTCAAAAACTCTAAACTGTAAATAAATAGCAACTTAGATGTAATCCTGTATATGACATTTCCCCTCAATCTATTTTAAATTAGTTCGGCCACTTTCAGTTTTGCTACTAATATGAAAATCCACGCCCTTTTTTGTGACTTTGGCTGACCCAAATGAAATGAAATGAATTTTAGGATAAACTTACAGTACCTTCGACTTGGCCATATTACCTAAGGTAGGATCCTGTAAATCTGATAGATTCATCAATCGACCAAAAATAATTTTAAAATTGAATACATTTTATAAGCAGTATTCACTTATCGATACACCGTTAACGATTCGACTTGTGTATCTTTTTTTTTTGTCGATTTTCGATTTTACATCTATAGAAAGCATTCTAGGCAACAAACTTCGGACCTCTGCTGGTTTCCCTAATAACTTACTTAATTATTCTATGTGAGCATACAGTCTGTTAAGTAAGAGCGTGTCCAGCATAATTTTGAAATTGTTTATTTAACAACAGTTTTTGACTTATACATACGTTAAATACATTCCGAAGTAACGCGCTTTCAGTTTAATAGTGAGTCCAATCACTACCAGCATCAATCTCCGAGACATACTTACCACTAAAATTTCGGCGTATTCGAGGAGAAGCGCCTTCCAAATGAGTCGAATTTGTCGGGAGAGCTGCTTCAAAGTGGAAACACGTTTTCCACGGAGCTTCTGCTTGATGTTAGCCAAGACTTTTTCGATAGGACTCGCATCAGGTGATTGCGAAGGCCAATCAAGTGTCACAATGCAATTTTTCCCGTTCGCATTCAGTACGTAGCCGTCTCCGGTGTTTAAGATCATTATCGGTACTCCGCCATGTTACATTGTTTGCGCACATATGTTCCCGGATGGCAACGTGTGATAACTTGAGACCTTTTTGCGGCGATTTTGCTTGTCCTGGATGTAAGGACAAGCCAGGATTGGGCGAAAACAAAGCCACGATTCGCTGTACGTCCTTTTTGGTCACTTTTCCTGCCGAACCACGATTCGGAAGGTCATCGACGGTTTTGACTCTTTAAATCATTGAACCCACTTTTTGACAAAAGATACAGACTTTTTAAGGTATTTAGCCGCCACTAAATAGCCCATTTTTGGTCCTTTAGAGTGTGTGCAAAGGAGCACGGCCTCGAAGCGCTTTGCGTAAACGGCACTCATCGCGATTTTAGGTTTTCCCGACGGAAGATTGACTTCGACTAAAATTTTTTTTTTCAAAACACCAAAGACAGAGGTTCTCTCTACCAACCAAAAAAAATTTGAAGTCGATATCACTTACCGATCGCAAGCTATGCTGGACACGCTCTTACTTAACAGACTATATCTGTTTGATCGTTATACTTCAAACCATCTTCGCGACTCTAGGACTAGGATCAAGCATGGCTATCGCCAAACAACTGTGCATACGCTCATAGTCCCCAAACACACATTGCACACCGTGCCTTCGTTGTTAGGACCAAGCACGACTACCTCTGAACCAGGGTTGCTGCTGATACGGTTTATTTTAATATCAGCGGATGCTGATGGTGATGCTGATTTGTTGATACAATATCAGCTGATGCTGATACTGAGCTTGAATTATATAACAAGAAGCTATACTGACAGAAAATGTTGCTTTATATTAGTGAAGTATTTTTGCAAATCAAACAGTATTTATAGCAATCAACACACTTACTTTCAGAAAAACTTTGAGGACATTGTATGTTAAGGTAGTAGAGAATTTTAGATTGATTGCCTGAAATATAACAATTAAATAGCTCATATTTTTAGGCATCCTAACTAAAAGATAAGGTATGTGTTTGTAATGATCGGTTTTTATTTTCAAACAAGTCTTTTTTTCTCTAACACAGTTTTAGCTAAGCATTATTTGAACATATTTTAATGTAATTAATAATTTGTTGTTTATTTTTATTAATATTGAATATCAATCAATGGTAAATTATATTTTAAGAACAATAGCTGAGCTGCTTTTTCAGCATGCAGCCTATTACTTGTAGGAGTATAAATAAGACCGGCGCTGCTAAACAATTGCTCACTGGGAACGCTTGCTAGCGGGGGTGAGAGGAATTCCCGTGCCGGCGTAGAAAGTTCTTTATAATTAGTTGTTCCATGAGTTGTCCACCAGTCAAGTGGATCTTGCGAGATCATAATTTTCTTCTCCTTACAATATTGCGTCAAAAGAATGTTCAATTTTCATTGTCATTGTCATTGTCTTCATCACTTGAATCTTGTAACTGTTCAAGTTTGTTTTTTAACACTGCTAGTTGTGAGCTGTTCTTCATCGTCTGTTTCCATCAAAGGACCAGCCCGTGACCTGTTTAAAAATGGTGCACTAGTTTCATCTGAATTATTTACTACTTACGACTCAGTTTTTTCCTTGGAAAATTCACTAATGAATTTTGCTATGTATCGAGTATCCACAAAAGTGGATATTGCGAATGTGACATTGTTTTCAATGCCAGATAATTTGATAGAGATATTCTTTTTAGGGTTTTGTGCTAAAATACAAAACCCTATTGCAATCACGACCTGTGTCCGTCCGTCTGTATGTCACAGCACTTTTTCTCCGAAACTATAGAAGCTACAGGTGGACAGGTCAGAAGTGGTGACTTCTTGAAAGTTCAAGGGTGAAAATTTTTTCAAAGGGGTTTAAGGGGGGTCTCCCCATATAGGGAGGGGACTCCTCAACAAAAAATGTTCACCGTTGGTGATTGAGTAGAGTGTCATTGGAAAGGTCTTAATAAGATCTTTTCAAAACAAGCCTTAAAATTGCCTTATCTGTACCGAGAGGGGCAGGGGAAGGGGAAACGTATGAACTTCTCGTGTACCTCCCCCTCGCGATTGGACACTTGTGATCCAAAAAATCTGAAAAAAATCATGAATGTAGGCCTTTATGAGTACAACAACAACAAATACGTAAGAAGTCGAAATTCACTCAACTTTGTTAGTAATAGTATGATTTATCGATCTTATGTTTTCTTGAATAAAATCTTAACGGCACCCCTAAATTCAATAAAATGCAGCACGCTGATGACTTTTCATAAGATTTATCTGTTCTGTAATTTTCATAAAGATCAAATGGTATTTAACCTGTTATAGCGATTTGAATTTTCTGTATTACTATGGAATAATATGCGCTGTATTACTATGAAAAGATATGGCTATGGAACAATATGCGGTTTTTACCGACTTAGACACTACAGCTTTGCAAGTATTTGCATGAAAATTTCAGGAATGGTAGGTACCATGAATATCTTTGAGAATCGGTTTAGTTAGTGGTATCAGTAATCGTAAAACAAAAAAGTGGCTGTTTTAAATGCGAAGATTGAATAATTTTGAGTTATTTTTCCCCAACTTCAGCGTTTAAGGTGCATGCTTTCAACACTTGATTCAATTTAATGAATGACTGAAGATGAGTACCTACAATTAATACTCATAGGTGAGACAAGTCAAAGAGACAGGAAAGAGCTCCAAGCAAAAGGGCTTTGTAACCATTCTAGGATTCGAAATAAATAGGCCATAAATCGATGATTACAGTACAGAGGAGCGGCCCCTGAAAAAAAAATATCATCAAACGTAGCCGATATGAGCATCAAATGAAAGTTCTTTATGGGAGCATTTCAAAAGCGTTCTTAAACTGACAGTTTTTGCTTGAATGCGGGCACAGGGTGTGGGGGAAATACATGAAAAATGTGTTTCCTCCCTTGTAGTGAATAAGGAGTTTTCAATAAAGTCCGTGAAGGACTGCAGCGATGTTCTGCTGCCTCGGCAGAGGAAGGTGTCGGTTTCTGCCGAGAATGCTATCATCCGGAGACGCGTGAATGCGCTGGCAGGCTAGCATTGCGGTGTCGTGGGGCGGGTTCGTTTCCCCGGCACGAGGACTCACTACAAAACAATTTCGCATTCACGAATTGTCTTCAGAGATCAAAAGAAAACGACCGAAGTCGCAAAGTTGTAGATAACCTCACCGAAGGAATTATGACTTGTTACGAGAACAAGTGAAACCTGAAAAGAAAGGCGAACTTGGGGTGGCCTCGTCTTTACCCAAATAAATTCAGGGCCCAAAAATGAAAGAGGGGGCAGCCGGGTGGTGGTTGAGCCCCTTCATACCCACACAACCGGAATAAATCCATTGATAATTTGTTGAAGTGGCCAGGTATTCCTCTTCTGAGTGGAAAACTCATACAACTTGAATTGTATGAATCTTCCCATCAGAAAGGGAGTACCCCGGTGACCAATTTATGTCATAGAATTATTCAATTGAATCGCATAACTCTATGCCATAAAAAGGCACTTTGCTTGGGCCACTCAACCCATGAAGTCACCTGAAACAGAAAGGATTATCAGTTACCCGGTGGCTGGCTCATGTTTTGTGGTTGAAGCCTGCCACCGTACCGGGTCCTATACCCGGTCAGAAAAACCGGAAGGGAAAGGCCGATTTTAAGTTTAATTCATCATTTTTTATATTTTTTCTTTAATTAATATGATATATTTTCGTGTAGATTTTACTCCTATTTTACTTTTTATACCATTTATGATATTACTTTCCCCTTAAATGATTTACGTTATCAGTTTTTTTGTTTTTATTGTAAATTGAACAAACAAAAAAAAATAATTTTACAGGGGGTTATAGACTAGATTATCAGTTAAATATTTTATATCAAGGCTAGAATTCATGTCAATCATTTAGAAAAGGACAAGACAAACTTTCAAATACGAACAAATGAGAATTAACACATCTAAAAACGATGCCTTGTCGATAGTTTTATCATAACTATTTGTTTTCGAAACTTTTTTTTTTTTTTAAAAGCAACAACAATAACAAAAAATGTCGAATTATAATTATGAATTCGACAATATTTTAAAGCATTGAAACGAGAGCGGCCAAATGAAAAGCAAGAAGCACAACAGCAACATGAATAAGAACTATCTCTTACGCACAACACTGTTACTCAACATACGAGCAAGTTGCTTAGCAAACACTGAATGGGCACCTGTAGAAGGCTCTGAAACCCTCGGGTGCGAGTCTTCTTGGTCATCCAGTACGAACTTCAATGCACTCAGTGTCCAATCCCGGCTAGAATCCAATGTAACGAATTGCTGCTTCCACGCGCACTGAAACACATTACAGGACCCTTGCGGAGGAGCTGCAAGGATCGCGTGGCACTCGACCAAATTGCTCAAATCGACCACTGACTGCGAACATTAAGGAACCGGGCACAGCGGAATCTCGCTCGCAACGGTTAACACTTCACTGCCAATCACTTGCAATTTCAACGGATGGCTAGGCGCGAATTCCCCCTATCCCGACGTATCTGTTCAATTCGCTTTCACTCTTTTTCTCCTCCTGACATTATTATTTGCTGACTGACCAGCGCTCGCGCTGCTTCTTCAATATTTGTGTTTTCCTTAGCTGATGTTTCGAACTATCCAGAAAACTCGTTTTCCTGGACATATTCATCCATTTTCTCCGGATTCGTTACGCTTCCTTGCTTATGTTGGTCGCGCTGAAGCATAAATTATTCCAAATTTTACTAACTTCGAGAACGTCAGTCATCTTACCTTGTTTGCTAAGAAGATGCATGGAATCGGACCACCACCAGGCAATTGCACTTTTGAATCTAAATCCTCCTTCCACGTACTAACAGCATCGAATGTACCGCTTCTTGTCACATCGAAGACGATAAAGGATGTTTTTCCCGTTCCTAGCTCTCCTATCACGAGGATTTTGTGCAACTGCTCACGTTTTTCTCGTCTTTTCCCAACTTGCGAGAAAAAATGGCGGGGCCGAGCCATCGAGCAACGAAACAGCAATGGAAAATCGCGCAAAGTTTCGTTTAATAGTGCCATCTATGGATGAACCCGCGATGGTGATAATGCACACTCGTTTCGGTTGTTTTTAAATTCTAAGTCGTCTTTTGTAGATTCGCTTAAGTTATCAATTGAAAGCAATTTTTGTTTATAATGATTAGGCGTAATTAAGTGGGAAAAATCGGAAGAATTAGACAAATTTTAAGGGGTTTAAATGATACAATGATTTTAGCGTTCATATAATTTAAAAAGGTTAACCGTTTCGTTCTAAGCATTTGTATCCCGCGTTACACCGCAATTTGTTAAATTATATTCAAAAGATATTGTAATAAAATCACTACACATTAAAATATTAAACAGTTTTAGAATTTTGTTTCCCGGGAGTTAAGTACAAAAGACATTTTCTGGACCTATTTTCCATGCAAAGAAAAAAAACGAGTGTTGCGATGGGGAAGGTGACTGAATCGACTGAATCCTTGTTAAATTGCGTTCGTGCTGTGTGCCTGTGTCAGCGCTGGCTTTTAGAGCCATAGCTCCTAGATTACTACACCCTCGCGAATGGGCTCCTGTGACCTAAAAAATCTGAAAAAATTATCAAGGGATATATTTATGGGTATAACAATAACAAATACCTCAGAAGTCGAAATTCGTTCAACTTTGTTAATAATAGTATGATCTTCGAATTTCACATTTTCTCCAATAAAATCGTCTTTGAAATGTTTCTTGATTTTATTCGTTGCTGGTTACTGCATTTTGTAAGTTGAGTACAAAACCCTTCTGACATGAGCGTAGGTCTGTCTACCCAACTTGTTTAAGATTGTAATAAGAGATAATAATCAAGTTTTTTTCGTTAGCAAATGAATAAATAGGATCACTGATGAAATCAAAGCTTTCGAATGGCTTTGCTTAATTGCCATGAATTGTCTTCAAAAGATCGCAACAAACTAACGCAGTCTTCAATTATTTTCCACTCCTCAGCTGAAATAGTTGGTATGTCGTGGTTGTTACTGTAAATACTTAATGAATCTTTTATCTTCAAAAATCTTTCCATCATGTAAAAGGAACTATTCCACCTCGTCATGCAATCTTAGAAAACTGCTAATTTGGGTTGATTGAGGCGCTCCTGAATAACACTCAATTCTTTTTGGGCTATTGTCGAATGATTGAAGTGGTTCACAATTTTTTTTTTTTTTGAGGTTCTGTTTCTTATCTATTAAAGTTTGATCAGATTTCATCATATTTCTGACACAAATTTGAAGTTTATGTACTGTGCAATCTGTATCGCTCAAATCTGATATCATCATGGCCCTTTTCATATTCGATCCTTCGTCTCTTATTATGCAATGAACTTGATCTTTAGATATTCCCTATTCAGTGAGCATCGATTGGTAATTTTCGGCAATAATATCTCCTTTATGCCAATCATCGAATGTTTCACATCTGAGAATTATTGATTTGCTCTCCAAGTTTTCGTTAACTCCATGGCTGGTTAAACTTAGTAAGGATACCATGGGGTTTGGATCCATTCAAATGTCCGATGTAAAGCTCATGTATGCAAATTCTTTTAAAATGTTTCTTACCTTTACGGCAACTTTTTGGTAAATTTCTTTACATACGAGTACATACTCAGTGGAAAACTGTCGCTCTCGCAACTTATATTTTGGCATAACCGTTTTCATTAGTCTTTGAAAGCCAATTCCATCTAGAAAATGAAATGGTAGATCTTGGACAGTGATCATTTCGGCTATTAATATATCAACCATTACACTCTTTTGGTTGTTTTTGTCGTACTGCTTTTCTTTTTGTAGTGCTTCTTCAATTGTTAGTTGTTTTGTTGGTTGCTGTGTTGGTGTAAGTACTTTATCTAAAACAGAAATAAAAAAATACTGCTATAAACCATCTTTTCACGAAAAAGCATAAAGTAAGATATTTTCACGGACCGCTCTTAACCGGCCACCTCGGGGCCAGAACCCCAGCCGGTTACCTATTTGGCCAAATCCGATGTGATGGTATTTCAAAGGAAAATATTAACATAAACGTAGTATAATAATTAAACAGTGTAAAATAATTCTCGCGTAGCGTAAAATATTACACTGCGCATGTTAATAATTACATAGCACAAAATAATCAAAGAAAAATATGTTATTTACTTACTATATTTTATTAGATACAGAATATGGACGAATAAAATAGTTGAATTTAAAACCCAATCTACATTGGGTTAGGGAGAGCATACGCTTTATTATAATGCTTCAGTTAATTTTTTTAAGTTGTTTGATTTAGTAGGGTGGTTAACCAAAGGGCCGGTTGATCCGAGGCTGGTAAAGGGGGGTCTTCTGTACAATGGATCAAACTTAGTTCATCGAAAGACGGACCTGCCAAATATATCAAAGATGGAACGAAACGATAGTTGAACTCCTTTTTTTCCTCCGCCTTTAGCGGTTTTAATTCAATGTGACAAAATAATAACTAATATATAACACTATGAAATATTTTATTCTGACAAGCATATATTTCGGGAGTAAATCTGCTCTTTTTCAGTGCTTCATATTTTTTTCTTATTGTTTTTCAGTTGTTGCGCACTAAAGAAGGGAAGAAATTCAATTTACTTACAAATTTCTGAATATATTTATTTACCGAGAATAAAATTTTCAGAACTTTTTAATCATTGCTGTTCTTTGTAATATTGTTTTTTTATTTTTTTGTACTCTTTTGTTCAGCTAACTGTAAGATAAAGAATTAAAACAAATTTCCTTTTGTTAATTCAACATTATTTTATTTTCTATTTGTAATTGATTTTATTTTCCCAAAATATTCTACCTGAAAAGAAAAAGCAGAAAGATTTTCTTTTAATTTAAAAGAAACAATTAAGAAAATGGCGTTTCCTTTTAATTTTGCGTAATTTATTCTCCAAACGGATTTTAGACTGCAATCGTGCTTTCTTCTTCGCAGATAATCCCTGAAGAAGACAGCACGATTAGTTGATTTGTGAACACTGAAGAATTCACCGAATAAAAGGAAATTGGCACTAATTATTTTCCTAATAGAAAGAAAATGTTGCAAATCAAATTAGATTTTAAACGGCGCCTACTGCGTTTCCGGACCACGAGTCCAACCACTTCAAAATCACAGAAACAAGCCACATATTCACTCCATTGAATTTGTATAAATAAACCTTCTGCCTCGGCAAGCCGTGTCGTGACTTTGTATTTTAAGGCTTAAAAATTATAATAATATAAACTTACATTTTGTAGCAGCTGCTTCTATTTGCTGCTTTTCAATTTCCAGCTTCATGAAAGAACTATATTCTTCTGTATGAATGAACCTCAGATGGTTTTTTGACGACGTATTTGTACGTCCCCACCGCGAATTATTTTTCGCACAAATATGACATTCTGCAGTAACTCTGTTCACCAAAGCAAAATACTGCCATATTTCACCCCTCATTTGCGGAGAAATTAATTAGCACAAATTTCAAAATTTCACACAATAACAAATCACTCTGTTCAATTCTATCACATGAATGTTTGCAAAAAACTTGAGCGAACAATATACCTATATTCAAACTAAATACGTGCAAAGAAATCACAAATCACTCTGTTTACTTCTGTCACCTGAATGTTTGCCAAAACTCGAGAGAACAAGTATACATATACTCAATGCTTGGCCCTTTGGAATCATGACGAATGGTCCGGGGAACCCCCGAGTTATTTAAAATGCATTGAGTTTTGTGTATTGTGACTTTCCTCGCAAAATCTTTCACCTAACAAATCCAGTATTCCGTTTTCTACAAACATTTTAAACTTGCGTAAGCTCTGCTCTATGGGATCATGTCACGACCTGAATGTTAGCATTAATTGACACGGATGCTGATGCGAATGCTGATATTCAAAGTAATGCTGATAATCCGCTGATGCTGATGTTGGTATTTGCAACAAACCTGCTCTGAACAATCATCCATTTGCCTATGATCTCCAAATACCCATTAAGGGTCAGCCGTCGCTCCCACTTCAATACGTTTTACATCGGCGGCATCAGCGTTGAACCAAGCACGGCTACTGCTGAACAACCATGCATTCGCCCATGGTCACCAAAAACCCACCAACGACTCTCCGACATCACCATTTCAATAAATTGCACATCGTGGGCATCGGTGCTACGACCAAACACGGCTGCTGACGGACTACCATACATTCGCCCATGATCCCCAAATACTCACAAGCGATCATACTTTGTCGCTCCTTCAATTTATTGCGCATCGGTGCCATTGGTGCTGGGACCAAGGGCCAATGTTCATTCACCGACAACGACCAACTACTACCAATCGCATTTATTGAAAATCGGTGGAATCAGTTTTAGCACCTACCAACGAAGTGAACTCCTACTCAACCCTCATGCATTCTCACCATCCACCGCCACCAAATTTACATACTAGAGAACCATCAATGCGAGTTTCTCGACAACCTGCCTTACTATTATAATAATATGCAGGATCGCTATGTAATGAATACCTGTTGAAATGCTTTTACTTAAAAAAACAAGCACAAGCGTTGGACACCATCCAGCTTGTTTCCTGCAACGAGTATTCTTGTAAATTATATAATATAAAATTTGTAGAATGCAGACACAAGCGTGGAACGCCTTCCAGTCTGCATCTACTCTAATAAGATAGTTCCATGCAAGCATTTGGGATATTCCCTACGCAGTAAAACGACTAGCGTATCGAGAATGAAAGAGAATTTTATTGAAATTGCTTCGAATTAAATACTATTTAAACCTAACTGTACATATAGCTTACAAACTATACGTAATATTATGTTGCTTATAAAAATGTATTGCCAGATGTTAAATGTACAAGGACGAAAAACGTACTAGAGTCGGCCATATTCAAATATTTGCTAAATTTACATAATTGCTTGAATACATCTATTATAGAGATCACTACACTATTTCCAATAAGGGTTCGGGCGGAATTCTGCATGGCGGCACAAGAACACTCGTATTTAAAACAAATTGTCGTGGGGATTTCGTTGTGCTGTCTACCCCGGAGTGTAAACGGTTCTGCTTTTTCGTTACATCTGAAAATTTTTAACCGCCAGTAAAGAAGTTCCATTGCGAAAATCGTTATTTTAGTTGCAACGTAGGTATTGAATATATGGAAATGTTTGAAATGGCTTCCACCTGAAGTATTCTTTCAATGGAGTCTTAACAACGTCCGCCTTTTAAAGTGGCAGTGAATCAAATTATGATTTTGTTACGAAATATAAATTAAACCCCGGAACCGCTCCTAGAAGGGAAGGATTCCTTGCACATTTTGGTCGGAATATTACCAAGCCACTCTACGCGCTGAAGTACAAGTGGGAAAGACTGAGGTTATGTTCGGATAACCAATGTAATGTATTGGGATGAAGTCCGTGAGCCAATGTTACTTCATCAACAGACTGCCAGCGATATCCCAGCAAATTGAAATCACCACAAATAATGCTGCTATAATTTGTCCTCTCATGCATGATTTTTTTCCAATTCGAAGGTATATTTTCCAAATTATCCAAGTAGTTTAATTTCATATTATTTTCAAAGGAGGCACATATGTTTAAGTAAATAATATTATGCAACCAGAAATGTCAAGTGACACTGTCAGAAACTCTACACCATATCGTTGAATTTTAAACAGGGTACATTTAAAACAACTTTTAATATAGAGCACAACTTCTCCACTACGACATTTATTAGTGTGTAAGAGATCTCTTTCTGCTCTAAAAATTTGATAACCAGTTATTTCCAATTCAGAATCAAAAACTTGCTCATCTAACCAAGCCTCTGTTAAGGCGATTATATCAAATTTGATTGTATTGGTGTGGACATTTAGTTTAAGTTCTTTTAACTTTTGCACATTTTTAATGCTTCGTATGTTTTGATAATAAATATTTAATGTTCATGAGGGCTGATCTGTTGGGAAGTAACACTGCCGGTTTTTATGTGAGAATTTTTCTTCGCGTTTATTTGTGGGATGCCATTAATATATTTGATTGTCAAATCACTTTCACCTTTGGCTTTCCGCTCATTGAATTCTTTTAGTATTTTGGCAAATTGCTGACGTTGTAAAACTGTTCTATCCGGAACACGCTTCAACTTTGTGTCAACACCTTTTTTGGAATTAACGATTAGCCAGTGAGCAAATTCTTTATTTACAAAAATCACTTTCAGTGGTCGATTAACCTCTTTCTTTGGAACACATACATTTCACCTTCGATGAAATTAAATGTGTATCCTTGGCTGAATGGCCGCATTGCAAAGAAACAATCTTCCGCTACTGAGCCAGCCAATACGTTATGGAACAAAACTTCCTTCTCAGCGCCGCACGGTGTCACAAAATAACTGAAACTTTGATGAATCAACATATGTACATCGATTTCATTGTCATTTCCATCGCAGGCAAATTTGTGCGATAAGCAGGTTATATTGTTGGCACAAAGAAACCATTTTGGCAATAAACATGTTCATTCCTTGCAATTCTCTTCAACGGAATGATCGAGACAATCGTTATGGCCGTTGCATTGATATTTAGCATCGATGCAGTTTCCATCTTTACATCGAAACTCAACTTCACGACAAACATTCGTACTAAAAGCTTGCGACATTGAAGAATAGCTCAAAAACAAGAGTATTTGGCGAATTAAGATGAACTTACTAGATTCTCGGGCTAATCGCTCGACACAATTACGGCAAACACAATTACTTTAAAACATCTCGCGACAAACATAAACATGCGCGCACGTAGTCACAAGCATCAACACATTAATTGACACTTCAACCAAAACAAATCGAAAAGGCTGTTCTCGATAATGCAGGACTGTGCGCGAGAGAAAGATGGCCACCAAGAAAAATTGGGTTTGCGTCCGACGTAAACGCTGCAAAGTTGAGCAGCCGTGGTGAATGCTGTGGCCTTGAACTTGGGTTCTTCAACTCAAGTCAAAGAGCCGTTGGGCCAAGTTGATAAAAGAGCCAGCGACGGTGGAAACGGTCTCTCTTTTACGGATACTTAGCCAGCGAAGAACATCAGAAGGACGGAACATCTTGCGAGCGAACAAGTGCAAATTATCAAAAGAAAGAACAGAACATTTTGCGAGTCAACAAGTGAAGAACTTCAGGAGGAAGGAGCGTGGTGAGGTAAAATTGCTCGAGACAACCAGCGAAGGAAACCGATTCAGGCTGCGGCGAGTTGAAGTGCGAGGATTTCAATCATCGACGGGGCCCCCAACGTAAGAAGTAAGGAAGTTGTCTAAGTGTTGAGGCCTTGAATTTTATTAATAATAATTTTGCATGAAACCCAAAATCATATTGATCAATAGTTTAATTTTTCTATACAAAATTTTCGTGGTTTGTGATGTGTTTCAGCCAGTGTTTTTGCATGTGTAGCGCGCAGTGCTGTCGGAAGGCGTAGATTTGGCCTGGAGTGCGTAAGGATCCTTCCCGTCGGGGATTTCAATTTGCGCAGACGTTCTTTTTAGTGGAGGTTGTTATTTTTCCTTGGTGGCATTTAGTTTTCTTTTGTGAAAATTAGTGTTCTTAGTGGAACTTGGTAAAAGTGTTGATAGGCGGCTTGACGAGCCAAGTAAAGGTCACCAGTGGTTATTCTGGTGAAAAAGACCTTTCCGGAGAGCCTCAAACTCGCCAATTGGCTCCTGGGGGCAATTCTAGGGTTGGCGAGTGGCGCGTACCTACCCCGTCTCCACGGGCTAGTTGGGACCCCAAGGCCCCCAACCGGAATCGCTTGTTGTGACGTATCGGTAATATTTTTAACGTAACAATTTGTACATTGAAATTAAAGGCGGCTACGAAAAATTTGTCCCTTCGGCTGATGGGACCAAATGGAATGTTTTTAATAAATGATATTTTACGATCGGTCATGCATTTATTTGGATTCGGCGAATTTTCAAAACCCTTTTAGCCGGCAAAAGCTAATACAAACTTCAATAGATAATCAATTTTCACTTGTTCAAAAACACGCACTAGCCTTAGCTAGAAAAACATTTTCCCCGACGCAATTCAATTATTTCTCTGTAAAATTGCGATTTCCTCATGCCCGAATTAATTCTCCGTAACAACAAACAACTCGTATCTACGTCATCATAATCGCACTCGATTAAATTCATGTCCTAAATGTGTTAATGAATCGGAATAAAACCTACATGTGAAACGCAAAACCTGGTAAACCGAAAAAGCAACAGTTCACATTTATTTATATAAATTTTATATTTATCTGTAAATTGAGTATCTGGAGGATTCTGAAAGCATCGCTGGTGGTACATGGTTCGTCCAAATATTTTAAAGCATACTAGTACGTATGTAAAGTAATTAATTGAGTCCTGGAGCAATTTTTAATTTGATTCCATGCATTGAACTTTTTAAGGAAATCGTAAACTACAATCAGGAAAAAGTTTTATCTTGTCCTTAATAAATTACTCGTATTCTTGGAAATCCATCAAATTGATGATTGCATTTCAAATGAATATTAAATAATGATTCGAATTTTAATCTGTAATCCTATAATCAAAAATCAAGGGATCGAGTCCTGCTTGGACATTTCATGCGGGTATTATGTTGATGAACATAGTGCACTCTGCAATTTCGAGATTATTTCGAATAACCATTGTACCCTTTGAGCAAAAATCAAATTTAATAATGACTTTCAAGCATAATTAATGTTGATAATAAACAACTTAACTCTACATCATATATTCTTTGAAGTAACTCTGCCTATAATTTTCCCGTTTACCACTTATTTATTTAAAGTCATTATCGCTTTGCAGCTTGTTTGTACATGTCGGGATTTCATAATAATATTGCAATGAGTTCAGAGTATTGAGTCATTATCCACCCCACTAGGATTCACATATTTTTTATTGAACTTACGGAACCCGATATATTATTTTGAAAACCCAGTATTTTTGTTGATGTGAATCATTTAATAAACTGTTCTCATAATGTTCAGCTTCATTTTCAGTTAATTATTCTCTGAGCCCCGCAATTGAAGTTAAGCGTTTTGTAACTTTATTTTTTATAATTATATTATTGAAACCATTTGAATAAGTGGAGCTGTATTTGGAGTGGTTCAATAGCTATAATTACTGTTATGTTATAAGAGTACTTATATATAACAAGCTTCTGTTCTGTATAATAATGTCACGGGTTATGGTTCGCGGCCAATATTTTAATGTTCCGGGAAAGTGAACACGCACTGTCTTTTAAATGAAGTTAAAAGAGTTTATTAAACTAAAAATGCCCAATCATTAATTTAACTATTTCACCAATTTCACTTTTCACTTGTCTATAAATTTTTAATTCAACTGTCTTAACTATCGCCTTTAATTCGCACTCCGCACTCAACGCAGTTCGCGGTTTTACTATCGCGGTTGTAATAATCCCCCCATTCATTCGTCTCGCTTTTATATAGGGTGTGTTGTCATTCAATCCATTTCTCGTGCAGTGGCGAATGTTCTGACGAGAGCTACATGAAATATTCGAGCAATCCTGAATGGCCGCAGTGACGTCACTTTCAGATATTGATCATGCTTGGTGGATTCCTGCTTTCGAGTACATTTGTTTGTTGATTATGATGTTCTTAATGGTTGTGAAAACAATTGCGTAGCTCGCAGAATTATTTGTACATGTAACAATAATTTACTATCTACGACATTCTTTTGAGAAAATACTTTGGCCTCAGTATTCTTCGCATTCACAGAAAATTTATTTAGTAAAAAATTTTCTACCAGGGGTGAATGGTGAGACCGACCAAGTTTAATAATTCCAGGATTCAAGATCCAAAATCTTTATTGGGTGATTTTTTTCTAATTTTTACATATATACAATTCATAAATAACATCCTAACAATATTCGTACGGGTTGTGCCTTAGGGCTTTTCCCGGAGTTCAATAACTAGGTTTACAATACTAATTTTTCTTATTTAGTCGTTAATATTAATTTTTCGATAAAGCAAAACAACATGATCAATAGCTCCACGACATTTATTCTGTTCTATTTAAGGCATTTTAAAGTTGATCTTCTTTTTGAATTACATTTTCATAATTCTCTTTTCATTTACAGATGAACTCACGTGACGATCCTGAGAAGACATTTAAAGTGGCCATGCCAGATAATAGTTATGCGACAGTATATTTACGTGATGCTATGTCGGTGGAAGAATTCCTGGCGAGCGCTTGTGCCCGCAAAAATCTTAATCCAATGGAACATTTTGTACGTGTTAAGAAACGACGTGATATGGAAGATCACAACTATTTCGTGCCACATCGAAATGATTTGATTGAAAGTTACGTAAGTACCATTATTGAATACGTGCATGAAAATGAGCATATTGTTAGTGATTTAATGTTCACATATAAATGGTTAAATGACGCTACTGTATTGGGATGAAGTGACTAAGACCTAAAACGCTTCATACTTGTGAATATTTTTTAACGGGAAGAGCTGTAGCGATTTGCTTATTTTGGTAACCAGACGCATTTTGACTCGCTTGAAATATCTTCAGTGTCTCGATTTAAGCGATTCAAAACGCGTTTGCTTACCAAAATAAGCAAGGCCTGATGCCTTTTCTAGATAGAAGAAAACTGGCCGATGGATTTAAAATAAACAAAATAATTAATTACATGTGAATATGTAGCGACTACATGTGAATATGTAGCGAAAAGAGTATTTAAATAAATCCAAATTTTTTCAGAATTCTATAAAGCAACTGTAAAATATATCAGTGCAGGTGTTTTAAATCGGAAAGTAGACAATTTGCATGATCTAAAAACATTATTGAAAAATTTAAACATACACTTATGGGAGTGGATACATATGTAAGTAGAAATGAGAAGAATTTATTTAGACACAAAAAAAGCTAATTTATTATCTGTCACTAGAGCACACGGTATTTTATTCACCAACGATTATAACGTAAGTTCAACTTCGCGCGTTGAGACGTAGGACCGATCTGTGTGACGTGAATTCACCAGTTGACTCGAGCGCTCTGTTTTTTACTTGTACGAACTGGGCTCTACTTATACTTAGAGCGTCTTTCTAGAACGTACCAAGTCTACTCGAGAAGAGATGCATTCGTGAATATGTAATGATTTTCGTTTAATATCACTCGAACGAAATCTGAACCGACCTCTCATCGGTTCTAGACTTGAAGTCTTTGGACATGACAACGGACTGAACCCTTCAGGTCAATAAGTAGGGACACGCTTAGTCTACTCCGAGGTGCCTGCTGGCTAGCTAGCTAGTTCGGAGAGGAGTTCGGTCGCAGGTCTTCCATGAGCAGACTTAATCCGAAATACAAAAATTCAGCCACAGGTTCATATGCCCGATCTAATAACGCGTCAAAAGCATTAACATACGGAAGAGAGACATACCATTACTTTATTCCGTATTTCTTATATTACTCCAGACAACAACCAGAAATGTACATAATTCCGCGTCCCCAAATATCATCGACGAAGTACCGATAAATATCCTACTCTAACTCGAACCTGAAAAACCCTACCCTAGTAAAAACGCAAAGCAAATTATGGTACCGCGTACCAAGCGCGACGCGAAACCGGCTATCCGCGGATTTCTAAAGCCCTACCCTTGTAACGGCATGCTTACCGTTTGCTGCCATTCCTGCTGGAAAAAAAGAAGGGTTTGCTGGAAAGGAAAGTCGAATTTAGTTTAGCAATTCATAATCAATTTTATTTGCAATCGCATGAATTTATGGCAAAAAAAAATTTCATTCCTTCATTTGTCTTATTCACTTTAATCCTAATTCTTTGGTTATAATAACTAATCCTTTACAAAAATTGCTCGTTTTGTTCATATTCATATCGTGAGTAATATTAAATTAATATGAAGAAGATAATAAAGTACTTGAAAATCCTATCCAATACTTGTAGTACGTAGCAGGTATACGGAAATGTGTCGTTTCATTAAATTGGTGGGATATTTGATCAAATATTTTCGGTCTTTTCTTGACATTTCTTGTCTTACGCTTTTATTTTTTCTTCTTCAGTTGATTTACCTGAGACATAATTATTGTAAAAAAAATTTTTTTTCCATCAAATGTAGATGTAGTAATTTAACTTGTGATCATATTTTTGTCATATTATACCCTTATTTTGTTATTATTGGCAAAAAAAATTCAGTCCTACAAACTTGTTATATCGATAAGTTCTTGTTCTTAATTTAAACTTTTCGCAATCTTTTGATTAATGCTCAAATCGAACGATCAAAGCGAGACTGACACCAGAAAACTAAAAGGAACAACGCATGGCCATAGTTGACTTGACCGAAAAGGACGCCAAAAAATTCCTGAACAAACGGCGAAGAGCAACGCCTCTTCAATGTTTCAAATGCCTTGGTTATGGTCACACCACACAAGTATACAAAGCAACCGATAGGAGTTCCCTATGTTACAAATGTGGTAAAATGGGACATAAAATAAAAGAGTGTACGAAGGAGGCACACTGTATTCTTTGCAAGGATGCTGATCCAAAACCTGATTTTGGACACGTCTTGGGATCAGGAAAATTCCGGGTGTTCCAGGAAGCCCTAGTGAAGGCAAAATCAGAAATCCGATGACCCGCATCCTGCAGCTAAACCTACAACGCAGTTCACCGCTTAAAATATGCTTGAGCAGTTTGCGAGGGACATGAAAGCCGACTTCTTGCTGCAACACCATAATGAAGTCCTCCGTTATGATATTCTGATGAAACTGGTACTGCTGCCATCTGGGTTCGGAACAGTGACTTTCAAGTGGAGAGTTGTGGACGGGGGGATGGTTTCGTGTGGGTTCAGTGCTCAGGGACCACCTTCTTTAGTGTGTACCTAACGCCTAACGAATCTATATCATCTTTCCAAGCCAAGCTTAATGCTTTAGAGGGCGCTGCCTCGAACGCAGAGGGCACAGTGTTCGTTGGGGGCGACTTCAATGCTAAAGCAATCGAATGGGGCATGCCTCAGACCAATCCGCGGGGTAAGCGAATCCTGGAAATGACGACCAGGACGGCCCTCGTCGTACTAAACTCCGGAAATACGCCGACTTTCCGCCGTATTGGCTGTGAGGGAACCATACAGGACGTGACATTTGCCTCGGAGCCCTTAGCACGGAGGATACACAACTGGAAAGTATTAGCGGACTACTCAGCCAGTGATCATCAGTGCATTCTGCTTGAGATAAGTGATGCTGTCTCCCGATGTCCATGCTCTCGGCCTTCTACAACTGGATGGAACATCGGAAGGATGAACGTCGAGAGGTTCGTCGAGGTGCTCACAGCAGGTGAGCCGCTGCATGGAGCTTCGGAGGAGACGGAAGAACCGGCAGCTCAAGACGTGGTGAACCCTACTATGAGCATCATTACGACTGCTTCCTGCGCTTCTATGCCCCGTCAAAGACCCCGGCACGGCAAACCCCCAGTGTACTGGTGGTCAATTGAAATCGTTGAAAAGCAAAGGGAGTGTCACAAGCTTCGACGTGAGGCTCAACGGGCGCGCAACGGTGACGAGGCAAGCAACTAGGTGGCAGCATATAAGTCGGCCAGGAAAGGCCTTCACAAACTGATCAACAGCAGCAAGGCTCGCTGCTGGCAGGACCTAGTGGACAATGTGAACAAGGATCCGTGGGGCCTTGGCTACAAGCTGGTCATGCGGAAGCTTGGTGCCCTACGAAAGCCTTGTATACATGACGCGGAAAAGATGGACGCGATAGTGTGGGGACTCTTCCCCGCCCATCCCGTCCATGTTGACGCTGTCCATGGTGAAACAGCAGTCGAGTGCCCACTCTTCACACAGCTAGAACTGGAGGAAGCAGTCCTCTCATTGAAAGCGAGGAAGGCTCCCGGTTCAGATGGTGTTCCAACTTAGATGTTGCGGCTTGTCTATCACCATTGTCCTGACTTGCGCTCACCACATTCAGCGCTTGGCTTCGGGACCGAGTTTTCCCGGTACGATGGAAGGTGGCGAGGCTCGTGCTGATCAGCAAAGGGAAGGGGAACCCCGGATCAACGTCTGCATACTGCCCGTAATGCATGCTAGACACGGCTGGGAAAGTGCTAGAGAAACTCATCAAGGGAAGACTCACTGACGCGAATCGTGCTGCTGAGGATCTATCTCCTCGGCAGTACGGCTTTAGAGCAGGGCGTTCTACTATTGATGCGATTGCAGAGGTGGTGAATGCGGTCCAAAGGGCAGAAGCATATAGTCGCACCAAGCGACGGATCGTCTTGTTGGTGACACTCGATGTCAGGAATGCCTTCAACTCCGCTAGATATTCTGGATGCGCTGGAAAACTCTTTTCACGTTCCAGAATATCTAATGCGGCGTTTGAGGAACAACCTAAAGGACCGAAGCCTGCTCTACGACACGACACAGATCCAGCGAAGGATGGGAATTACATCGGGTGTTGCCCAGGGATCTATCCTTGGTCCGGACCTGTGGAAAATGTCTTACGACGGGCTAATGAGACTTGAGATGCCAGATGAGTTGCGCTTGGTCCGCAATGCGGATGATGTTGCGGCTCTGGTCGCTGGACGCACCGTTCAACAAGCGCAACTTAGGCTAGGTATGCTAATTTGCCGAGTGAGGAACTGGATGACTGCTCGCGGGCTCAGTTTAGCACTGGAGAAAACCGAAGTGGTCATCTTGACAAAAAAGAGAATCCCTAGAGTAAGGATGATCAGTATTGGAGACTTACGAATCGAATCGAAGCCAGCGGTGAAGTACCTGGGGCTACGGATCGACTCGAAGATGAGTTTCTCTGAGCAAATCAGAGCAACGGCTGAGAAGGCTTCTCCAGTAATATCGGCTCTGAGTCGACTTATGGCCAACGTAGCCTCTTGATGAGTGCTGTAGGGTCAGTGCTACTGTACGGAGCAGAAGTATGGGGTGACGTTTTCAGCAAGGATGTATACCGAAAACGTTTGGCACGGGTACAGAGAAGAGGAACACTCAGAATTGCATCTTCGTATCCAACAGTCTCTGACTCGGCGGTGAGAGTTATTGCAGGTCGCCCTCCTTGCTAGAGAGTGCCGCGCTATTTACCTGCGCCGAAACGAGGATGCGGGAGAGATGGTTGTCGGCGAGGAGAGACAGCGCTCGCTCAACGATTGGCAGTAGTCTTGGGTCAATTGCACGAAGGGAAGGTGGACTGCGGATGTGAGACCGTGGCTAAATCGAAGGTATGGTGAGACTGACTTCTATCTGACCCAGCTTTTGAGCGGGCATGGGTGTTTTCAGTCATACCTGCACAAGGTTGGTAAGTCACGGTCCCCTGATGGTCGGTTTTGTCCAGGAGAGGAGGACAATGCCTGTCACACATTTTTTGCATGTACAAAATGTGTCAAGCTGCGAAGGGAACTCTACAGGGAGACGGAAGAGCTTACCCCGGATAATATAATTGCAGTGATGTTCGAATCGGTAGACAAATAGAACCATGTGGCACATTATGCTCGGGCAGTCCTAAAATATAAAATGGACTCACAGCAGCCGGGGGTGCTAGGGCTGGGGGATCGCTCTTCTGGCGTTTCCTCTTCCCCTCTCCCCTCCCGCTAGGAAAGGGACTCCTCAGCTTGAAGGCCCCCACGGCGTAACAAAACGAGACCTGGCCCGAAGTAATGTGTCAAACGGTTCCAGGCTGGGCTCTCAGGTTGACAGGGGAGGTGTTTACTGTTTAGCATGGGAGTCCCACACTCTGTGCATAAATGGCATTGACCTCCCTACCACAAAAAAATACTCAAATCGACATACTTAATAATAAAAAAATCGTACAAGTTAATTTCGTCTATGTTTATTATTAGATAAATTGGTAATATCAACATAGAAAAAAAATACATGTTTGTCTTTCCACCGTAAAGCTAATTCTTTCTAACTAAATATTGACTTGAATATACATTTAGTGTTTTTTTAAATTCATTAAGAAATTTGTGTGGAGTTTAAAATTGCTTTATAGCGTAGTGGATATCATAGTTTTTGAAGAAATCTTTATACTTTTGCGTCAAAAAAAATTAACAAAAGAAATTTCGCTATAGGACGCATGCAACATGATTCAATATTGTATGCGTCCTAAGTAGAAATTTCTTTTGTTTTGACCTTTTTGTTCATCAACCATAAAGTATACTTTTCGTTGTGACTTAAATGCTAAAATCATCATTTTTAATCCTAATTACTACGAATTACTTCTTATCCTAAGTAAATGCATTTTGCAATATTCATTTCTTCTTATCTTGTTTTAAATTAACTTTCCCCCGAAATAATTTTCAATAATATGATCGAATATGATCTCTTCCTTGCTTCTCAAAATTAATGTCTTCAACAATTTTATAAATTTCTTATTCTAACCTGATTTATCCTCAATAAATTTCTACAGTTTCTTGTTCTAACCTCTCCTCAAAATTGTCGTTAGCTTACATCTCGAATTTTCGATTATAATGAGCAGTCACGCAGCATCTGCAGACTATGGTAAATTTGAGCCTCTTTGTTTTTTCTATACACATTGTGATGACTATTTTCGTTCGGATTAGTGATCTTATCAATAACAGCGGGATCTGAACAAATCATTGTGTCATTTTTGGTGCTTTGATTTAATTTTGCGTTTGAGATGATGCATACCGTGCTCTGTTTTGATCGACTTTCGACTGATCCGTCTTGTCAGTTAATATTGTTATAAGTTTTATGAGCTCACTGATTAGGCTCATTTTTTATTGTTTCTAAGTGAAAATTCACCCGAATCATATGCAAAATAATATAAACATGTATACAACACGCGACATCGCGTTTTCTCGTTTGCTTAGTATGACAAAGATTTTCATATTGTTGCAGACAATCAGTCGACTGCTTTTTCGCGTCACAGAAAATAGTTCCACTAACTTCCAACTATCAATCTGCGCCAAAGACAAAAAAGACCTATCACTTGAAGAGGAACCCTGTGCTATCACTGAACTACAGGAATAATAAACCGATCACTTAATGGACTCCGAACGACAATCAGATTCAGCTAAAGAATTCCTTTGCTTTTTTCTTTCTACGATTGTGATATTCAAAACTCCGACTACGGGATATAAGTTGACATACCTTTCCTTGATCCGATGAACCATGAGTCCTTAGAATCTTGTCCGATTCATTATGACCGACATAAGTTGATCCGTACTGACAGAACTATTTGTTGTTCGAATTGTACACGCACTGAACAAACCTCGATAATGATATTCAGGTGCCACGCACTTTCCGCTCGTCTTCCGTTTTGCTAGCGTCATCGCTCCTCCGGTTCAGGATATACACGTGACAATTTCCCAGTGCCTTTCATCCAGCATACAACTCTCAACAGCCACCTGAATGTCGCGAAAATTCTACTTATAACATGCTATTTCCTCCAACAGCAAGCCACGCATCCGTTTCCGCACTAAAATCTACCGTGAAAAAGGAAATATATAAGAAAGGAAATTTTTTCTTCGTGAGCACCCCTACTTTTTTTTGGTCTGGTGACCACCAGATATATAAAAATTATTCTTTCGGCGAATGCGGCAGATGTGCTTGAAATCCGAGAAAATGCCCAATCGGCCTTCACGCAATTTCACGCAACCGCTGCCGTCTGAATCACCCACTGTTTTACAATCTGGTTATGCCTTTATCTGATGCATCCTTCCACATTTCCACGAACACCACTCACACTAAATTGTGGAATAGTTCGAATGCAAAATGTTGCACTTGATGATAAACAATACACTCGTTGAAACTAAGCCTAAATTGTTATTTAGTGAGCGAGTGATTCGCATGATCAACTTAGAAATTAACACCAGGTCCACCGCTTTTTCTATTTCTTGGTTTCCTGACAACTGTCAAAACGTGGTTCAGTGTCAGCGAGTGGTTAGAGGTTCGTTTCGAACCGTCAAGGTCAATCACGACTTACGAATTATTGTCAATGGCGTAGGGCTGATTCATTACAAATAATACAAGCATACATCTTTTGAAATGCTGCGCCGCGCGGTACACAGCTATACATTCATATATACTTTTTGATGCATGCTTTCGAATGAGACCCGGTGGCCCCCACGGAGGAAACTCATTTGACCAATGTGTGCTCGGTGGGTCTTGAAATGTCGTTGGAAAGTTCCAACGTATTTCTAACATTAGTTTGACTCTAGAAGACTAGACTAGACTTCTAGAACTGGCGCGTGCTAGTGTAGTGTTGATGCTTTACAATTATATAAGTAGTTAAATATTATTTTGTTTCAATTTTAATTCGTTTGAAAAATAAACTCTGTATATTTTAATTGCTATTGTTGCCACATTACCCTCTTACTAGTTACGGGGTCACAATTTATTTAAAGCCTACCTGGTATCTATCTGGGAATCTCACGTGACGTCCTGAACGTCTTACTTAGTGTTGTTGTCCAACTGCTACTTGCGGTTGTTGCTGATGGTTCAGTGGTTTTTATGGCTGTGGTGGAGGTATTTGTGGCTATCAGCGTCGTTGTAATTAATGCTGTTCAACTTGTGTAGGTATATCCAGGCTTTGAGGTTCGTCCAATTTGTTCTCCAAGTTATAATTGATCACGTACGCTAATTTCAACCTGTCGATTGATATCTTCTGATGTTTGTCCTTAATCTTTACCGTGAATGTCTTTTCGGCTCTGTTGATCACTTTATATGGACCATCATAAGCCATTTGCAGAGAAGTTACCACAGCACTATGTCTTATGAATACGTAGTCAGTTGTACATAGATCCTTGAAAATGAATGTTTTCCCTTGCCATAACATCTTATTTTCACTGGTTGAAGCTCTTGGAAATGTCGTTTTAGTTTTTTTACGAAATCCTCAAATGCATTGTTGGGAAAAAATTCCGGAACCGATAGTTTGTCTGGCAAAAATAAAGGCTCACAGAAAAGGAGTCTTGCTGCTGTTTTTTTTTATATCAGTACTGTTGGAAGTATCTCAGTCCAACCGTTGTTCTAATGACAATAAACTGCAGACCTTATCTGCTAGTGGAATCGTTCGACGGTGCCATTAAATTGTGGGTGGTATGCTATCGTACTCTTATGATCCATTCTTGTCAACCTTGCGAGAGCGTAGAACAGTTGCCAATCAAATTGTCGACCTTAATCTGTGATCAGTCTAAGTGGTCTACCATATATAAATCCAACCATTATAGAAGGCTCGAGAAACTGTATCAGTTTCCGTGTTCGTGATTGAGAGTGCCTCTGGCCATTGGGGGGAGCGATCGATGCATGACAAACAATACCTTTAACCAGCGAAATAAGGCATAATGATTATGTCTATATGCACGTGTTCAAAACGCCTAGATGGTGGAAAATTCTGCAAAGGTGCTGTAACATGGTGTTACAGGGAGTTTGAGAAGTTAGCCAACTTAAACACCACCACCGGAAAACGTGGTAAAAATAATGCATTCTCGAGCCAAACTGAGATAGAAAACTTTACCATGCATTGTACATAGTCCTAGTAAAGTTAGAAATAAGAATAAATTCTAATTTTAATGGCTACAGCAAAGTAGACATTCATTTCCTCAAGTTAAATTAATGCAGCTCAACTTAGATTAGTTAGGCTCGCCGAAGTTCACGATGCCACTGCCGTATGTGCACGGTTGCTCCACAACGACATCATTTGTAATCAACAACCACGGGAAGAACGAGTCAAAAGGATGCGTGAGGAAGAAATCTTCGTATGAACGGACAAGGTAAAGAAATTCGTCGCAGGCAACAGGAAAACACTTTGATCATGCAAATTAAGGCAGCGGTGAAGGCGGACCAAACCAAAGTGTTAGTGGTAGAAGAACTGGTGGTGAACATGGTTTCCAAAAAAATAAACACATTTGCAAACATCTTAAATCTATCACATAATGCTTCACATTTGTAATCATATCAATTTGAGCTTAGTAACTTACTCAAGGTTGTGCTCCACATCTAATTAATTGCTCGTGTGTCCTTTGACAATTCTTATGGCAGAGAATAGGCAGCCGAATATCAATTTTTGTCTCAAATAGCACAACTTATCTGATAATCCCGTCGCTCAGTGAAATCCAGCCACTGAAAATCCTCTTAAACGCCAGCACTCCAAATTGTATTGAACATAAACAATAACATCACGACTATACTTGTAACACGTCAAATCTCCGTCGCAGTGACAATTCCGAAAAATATCTAAGACTCCGAATTTCGGAAACACCAGTTGAAGTGTGGTGAAAATTGGGATATATTTACATTCGGTTCACCCCAAGTAGTGAGTGTTTTGTGCATTTTTTTTTAGTTCAAGATGTGTTCATGGAACGAGCTTCGGCAAGCCGCCTTACTCGCTGGGCGGTCAAGTGTGGGACCTAGGCCAAAGCTGTGAGCTGGCGCCCATGCCTATCCACGGCGAACAAAGTCAGAACTACAGGGCTCCCGTTGCCAAAGCACCGTAGGTGTTAGGGGTAACAATGGCAAGTTATATTTGCCTGTTAGCATTCTATAGAAAATTTGGTTGAATCTCTGCAATCCACTTTTATTAACGGCCATACATAACGTTGAGTTTGAGCTTGACCGTAGCCTTGCTGCCCGAGGGTGACAGATTATGTATGGAAGAAAAAACTGCTTCTCTGAATGATGGAGTAGTGTAAGGCCTTGGTGATCCAACTGAGATGTCGGGAAACATCCCTGGGTCCATTCCAGGGATCTTAATCTTCCTAATGTCGAGTGATGTGTCATTGAAACTTTAAAAATTTCACAGTCCAGTGTCTCGATTTTGTGATCGAGCAATGGCGCCGTAGTCGAGAGTCGGTGTGTTTATGGTCTCAATTTGAAAGTGCATCGGTTATGACTTTATTGATGCCTGATAACTATTGGATACCCATGGTGAGTTCGCTGGTAAGGTTGAGTTGTCTACGCTGCATCGGTGAAATTTTACGGGGTTTTTACTTAAATGCAAAAGCAAGTGGTTTGTGATCTGTAAAAATTGTAAAACTTCTGCCTTCGAATGAATGTTTAAAATGTTAAGCTGCTAAATAAATAGCTAATAATTCACGATTGAATTCGCTGTAAAATTTCTAGGTTTCACTAGGTTCCTTTGAAAAGAAACCGAGCCGCTCCCAGTTACCTCCCACCTTGTATTGTAAAGTAGCTCCGACGCAAACATCTGATACATTACAGACAAAAACTAGGAATGCGTCCGTCTTCGGATAGTTGGTTAAAATTGACTTGGCTAAGTCATCCTTGAGCTGATGGAATACCTCTTCAGCTTCTAGTGTCCATGTTACTCCATGTTACAGCGATGTTGCTTTTCAATTTGCCGTGCAATATATCGTTGAGGGGTGCTTGTCTATCTGCAGTTTTTAGTAGGCAGATTTTGTAGAAATTTACTATACCAATGAACTTTCTTAGTTGTTTGTCTGTCTTAGGCAGAGTGAAATCCTGAATTGCTTTGACTTGGTCTGGAAGAAGTTGAATGCCTTCTCTGTAGACTAAATATCCCAAAAATGGTACTTGTGGTGTTTCAAAAATACATTTAGATGGGTTGATCCCGATGCTATATTGTTTAAATCGCTCGTAAATCATTTGCAGATGTTATTTATGTTCTTTTTCATCTTTGGAGGTAACATAAATATCGTCCATGTCCTTGAAATAGAAGTCAAAACCTCGTAAGACTTCATCCATAAAGCACTGAAAAGTCTGTGCCGCATTCCTTGATCCAAAACTGATAAATGGATATTCAAAAAGTGCAAAGGGTGCAGTTATCGCTTTTTTTAGGATGTCTTTTTCTGCAACTAGGATCTAGTTGTAAGCCTTGAAAAGGTCTATATCATCCAATATCTTAGTTCCTCGAAGTAGAAGGGTGAAGTCGTGGATGTAAGGTATGCAATATTGATCCGGAATCGTTCGAGTGTTTAAAGTGCGGTAGTCACCACAAGGTTTCCATTCGTCATCCTTCTTGGCCATCAAGTGCAACGGGGCTGCTCAACTGCTTGACGATGGCTGAGTTGTGCCCAATTCGAGTATAACCTTTTTTTTTTCATGCAGCTTGATATTTATCTAATGCAAAGCATGGACGTTTCCTGCTCGTTAGTGGTCCTGGCGTCGCATTGATATAGTGCCGTGTGTTGTGTTTAATCTGGGGAGCGCGACCCCGGGGGCCCGTTATCTCTGGATATTGCGACAAGAGCTCATGCTATGGTGACATACCTGTAGCAACTTTGATTGACAGTATATTAGTATTTATCACTTGTCCAGTTGTAAATAATTTAGTTCCTTGATCGATGAAACCTATAACGGATTCGTAAAAGTAAATGAAATCCGCGCCTATGATTGGTTTGTCAACGTCGGCTATGATGAAAATTCATGAATAGTTCCGTCACAGTCCCGAAAATTTTGGCGAAATAAGTATTGTGCCTTATGTTGCTATGTTTGAGTTGTTGGCCTCTGTGAGGTGCTTTGTTTGAGTTGTTGACCGCTGTGAGGTCATGGCATATTAATTTACGAGGATGTACACATAAGTCAGCAACGGAATCCATTAAAAATGTAGCCTTCGTGTCACTGTCTGTGATGCAAAGGCGGCGTGTACTTGGGCGAAGGTCGGTTGCCGCCATTATTGCCGGTTGCCGCCATTATTGCCGGTAGCCCAGCTCGTTTCCCTGGTTGCAAGGTGGCGTATATTTCCTAGTATCGGAAACAAACTTCTAATGGGAGTAACATATCCGGCTTCCTGGAGACTTTTGAGATGATTTAGATGATGATCGCGAACGTGAGTGGTGTCCTCTCTCTCTGCTTCTCCACAGAGATTGGGCTTCGATCTCGAATCCGTAGAGATGATATTTCATCTCGAAGCGTTATCGCTAATTGCGTGAATTTTAAAGATATTGTGTCGACACGATGTATCTATTTACATTGGCGTATATGCTTTCACACACTTCTGACACTAGTCAAAAACCAAACTTGGCTGATTTACGATCTGCTAAATCGGCGATTTTATCGAGTGATAAGTCCTTATGCGCCGCGAGTATGGCGTGCACTCCCGATGGTAACTTACTTAACCACATAGGTTTAATAAGATTATCATTTACGGCACTGCCACCAAGAAATTTCAAATCACGCAAAAAGTACCACGTTTTCCGGTTACCGATTTCTTTGTTTTGTAATAATTGCAATGTCTTTTCGTCTTGTGGATGACTTAGTCTCTTTACCAGTTCCTTACGCAACAGCGTATACGGCATTGCCGGTGGATTATGCACTAAGTCTTTGACTTTGTGCCGGTGTTCCTTATCCAATAATGACACGAAATCCGCGAATTTATCGTCCTCACTGCTAACACGTGGGGCCGCAAAACACTGATTACGAAAATAAACCACATTTCTGAGGTTTCGGCATCGAAAGGTGAGATGCGATATGTAAAATTGCTAGCCGTAGCTATCGGTAGTAAAATTTGATGTCTTTGCTGTGACTGATTTTGCTGGCGTAACAATTCTTGTTGTTCTCGTTGGCGCAATACGTCCTCTTGTTGTTCGTCCTACTTCCGCTACACTACTATTTTACACTAAATGACATGAAAGGACCACGTCGGAGGTCATCAGTGTGGGAGTGGATATGTATATGTACAATTAGAAGAAATGAGAAGAATTTATTTAGGCACAAAAAAAGCTAATTTATTATCTGTCACTAGTGTACACAGTATTTTATTCACCAACACGTGTACGATTATAGCGTAAAGCCAACGTCGCGCGTTGACTCGGAAGACCGATCCGTGTGAGATGAACTCGCCAGTTGACTCATGTGTTCTGTTTTTTGCTTGTACGAACTGAGCTCTACTTATCCTAGAGCGTCTTTCTGGAAAGTACCAAGACTATTCGAGACGAGATGCATTCAAGAAAAATACATGTATACTTCTTAAAAAATGCTGCTCCGCACGGTACGCAGCCATACATACGAGTATGTATGTATATACTTATTAATGCGTGCTTTCGAATGAGGCCCGGTGGCCCCCACAGATTAAGCACGTGTGACCGATATATGCTCGGTAGGTCTGGAAATTTCTTACGAAAGTTCCAACGTATTTCTAACGTTAGTTTGACTCGAAATTTTTGGAACTGGCTTGTGTTAGCGTAGTGTTGATGCTTAACAATTATATAGTTCAATATTATTTTGTTTCAATTTTAATTCTGAAAAATAAATTTTAAATATTTTAATTGCTATTGTTGCCACGCACTTTTAATATAATAAATTAACTTTCGCCATTCACTCCATTTTATGATCACATATAAATTTGGTCATGATAGAAAATTTAATTTTCATGAATTTTAATCTTATTCTATGAAGAATAAACTTCATAATTTTCTCAGCAAAAAAGATTTCCGTAATTGAATGATAATGCCCTGAACTGAATCATCCTAAGTACTCGTAGATTCTATAACAAGTCACATTTATTCATGCTGTGAGAATATTCTTTATGTCATTACAACCGAGATGAGAGGATATTCTTTGGATTTATTCATAATGAAAAGTGTATTTAGAAAAGAATTTCATGATAAAGCATAACCAAGTTAATGAAAGCTATTTGTCATAGGTACCTCCTATTTTACATTTTTATAATATAATTCAAACTTTAAATGGAGAGTAAGTTGATGTCAAGCATAGAATAATGAATTATGAAGGTGTAATGATGATCGTAGCAAAGTTCATTACAGAATAATATTGAATAGGTTTCAGTGATAACTTAAGAGTTGCTTATTGGTGGAATTCATACTACTAAAATGTTAAAGATGGCACTTTTGTTATTTTCCATATGGAAAATCCTTCTTGATTTTATCCTACAAAAAATTCGATGTTACTGATTTCATAACCTTTGTGCGCCTATCTTCGTTTGTTTGTAACTAAAAGCTTAAGTTACCAGGCTTTGCACAAATATTAACAGAACATAGTGTCATCTTGGAGATTTTGAGATTAGTACAATTTCAACTGCCATCATAGGGAATCTTCCCGTTCCAATTGAATCATAAAATACATAATAATTTTAATTGAATTGAATATGATATTGTTTTCTTGATTAAATGTTTGTCATTAATAATGTATAAATTTAAAGAGTTTTTCGGGCCATTTTTTTGGAATTCGCTTTATACCCATACAATTGGAATGGCGATAACTCACTTGATTATGATTTGATTTCCATGCAATTTCGTACGCATAAGGGTCTTATATCAACGTACATTAATGTAAAGCTTTAAGAAGTTTAAGGGCAACGTTTCAATTTTAAGGGGAAAATGTAAAATTTACATAACCGAGTTGAGTGAATTTTATTTTTTGAGATTTTTTCAGATTTTCAGCTCTAAGGTGTCCAATCGTGAGGGGAGGGGACAGAAATATTGTTCGTGCATTTTGCCTCCCTCTGGACTTTTAATGCAAAAACTGACTTACTTTTCAGACTCTGAAAATGGTAAGACGTTTTCATTTGACACCCTATTCGACTACATTTAATGAAAAAATTTGTTAAGGGCCACTTCGATATAAGGGGGACCCCCTTAAAAAATTTGATATATTTGATAAGACCTAAACTTTTGAGGGACCACCACTTATGACCTTTTCGCATAGTTTGAGCTTTGTAGCTTCTATAGTTTCGAAAGAAGTTTCTTGTGACGCACGGATAGACGGACAGATGGACAGGCAAACACACGGGCAGATACGATTCTAACTAGTAGGTTTTTGCAAAATATCTTTTAAGAAGCCCCAAAAATAATGGAGCTAGATCCAATAACAAATAACTTAACTAGAGGTTGTTTGTTGAACTTTGCTAGTAGTAGTAGGATTTAACGTTTTCGTCACTAAAATTGTATTAGTATCATTATATCGGATGAATCAGCCATTTAAGTAGTTCTTAAAAATATCATTTTATTCTATAAGTGTCAATAAAATTTGCCGATGTTATAGCCATTTGAATTTCCTCCGATTACAATAATTATATACGATTTTGCTACTACGTGGGCTTTCCGTCGAACCAGACACTACACTTTTGATTGTATCCTCTCCAAATTGTCAGATAAGATGAATACACAAAATTACATTTAAGATTCAGGCCAGTCGATGATTTTAGTAATATAGGAACAAAATACTCACTGGTTAAGATAAATTTCTTTTAAAGCAAGAATATTTTTGCTGTGTATGTCATAAAAGTTTCTCTTGAATTAAATCATTCTATTTATCCGCATATTGTAGTTTAAGTACAAGACTTTTTTCTTTAAAAACCGACGAGGCTTTCTTTTCAAGAAAAAAGCGACATGTGTCTGATTTACATTTTAGTCTGAAGAAGTTCTTGGTAAAATTCACATTACTTACTCAAAATACAAGCACGACCACGATCTTACATGACTCAAACGATATCAAAGCTTGCTATTTAAGCTAAATGCCTTAAATAGCAAGCTTTGCTGCTTCCGTTTTCGACGTGGAAAATCCGGCAGACAGGATGTTGTGGAGAGGATACTTTATTGTAACTGAAGAATACAGTTAAATAAGATCCCTCATATGCTTCCGTCATTAGTAGAACCTCTGCTTCAGCGTTGTTATTCAAAGCTGTGTTGGACGGCTCACGGCGACGATAAAGTTATTTGAAGTATCCATCACATGCCACGATTTTGACAGATTGTGCAGCGAAGACTTCATTTTCTCGCTTCATAAGGCCTTTCTCAATATTAAATTTAGAACCCTTACGGCCTGTGAGCTGGTGTATAGTTTTAAATACATCTGAAGATGGTTGCAGTGACCTCAGTCTGCTTTTATAGAAATTGTTGACTTCGGATTTGATGCGTTTTTGATTTCACGGGAAATGCGCTTAAGCCGTTGGGGCATATGCTTCCAATTTTTTATTAATTGAAGATTCTCCTCAGCTAGACATCTATAACGCGGGCTGTGTGGTTTCTGAAAGGGTGCATGCTGGTCTAGACACTCTATAATGGCATATATTAGTGCCGATATATGAGAGTCTATTTCTGCGTTCGAAAGAATGAAATTTTCCGGTGGGAGATTTGGAAGGTCTTTGAGGTCTTTTCTGAAGTTTGGCCAGTCTATGAAATTAAACCGTCTGTAGTGAGATGGGCAAGTAGGAACTGGTGTGTGTGATTTAAAGGTTATGTTGAGATAGAGGCAATAATGGCTCGATAGTGAGCTAAATGTGGAGTAAGTTAAAGAAATTGTGGGATCGTTGAGGTCAAATGATACAGGTATTATGAAGTTACCTAAAAATGAATTCCCTCTGGGAAATGTTGGGATCCCAGTATTTGCTATGGATGCATGGAGCCATGCAAATAGATAGTTCCCGTTGGTATTCTTTGTGGAGTCCCCCCAGTGCTCGTGTTTGGCATAAAGGTCTCCTCCGACTATAAATGAGTCTGGGATAAGGCGGTTGCGATGATTTTTTTAAGCGTAAATGGGATCAGGGCCCCTAGATTGCACAGGAGGTATAGGGAGCAAATATGAATTTTAGCTGGGTTTACATGGATCGTTTGGTAAGTTGCTAGCGTACATGAGGAATTATTTTGTTCAAAGGAGATTTGATGGAGGATGTCGGGTTGGAGGGTTTGAACAAATCAGCAATGTAGAGCCTCTTATCATACGAAATTAAGGTGTTGATATTTAGGGAAAGAATGGTAAATCGATTTGCAACCATAAAGATCGAAATAGAAATTGAGGAGAGCCATTGGCTTTTCTTGGTTAGCAGTGCTGTCAAAGGATGGGAGGAAAGCTCAGACCTTGGATAGAAGTTCACTGGAAGATACTCCCAGCCACTCAACGGTTATCTGTTGCAGGTGCTTAATGGGGTTAAGAGTCGGTGAAATCAAAGTGTGTTGAGAAGTTCCGTTTCTTAGGACTTCTGAATATGAGATCCAGTTGGTGAGAAAAGCAAAGGGGTGCGGGGTTGGTGAACTGTTTTGATAGCAGGGGAGATGTGAGTATAAGGTTGGGTCGTGTCGTTCGTTTGGCTTTAGCTTCAATTGCCCTGTCTAACAATCTTTTTCACTCCAGGGAGCCAGAAAAATTTTCTGGATGTCCATGTGTCTTAGACACAGTGCAGAATGGAGCGGCTTTCGGCCATATTTTTCCACGGGTGATTTCCTGGGGTATGCCCCTTCTCATATGCTACATTCACAATTCGTGGATACGTGCCTGAATCTTTGACAATGGTAACATTGAATAAGATAGCTCCATTTGGGGCATTCCCATACGGCTCGTTGGTTTAGAGAATTGCGCAGTTTTATTACCGCGTTCTTATCTGCTATCTGGTCCAAATCAATGTTATATACCCTCGACCATGCAGTGGTAAGTGGGCCGTCAGACTTGAGGCCTAAAGTTGGTATTTGGCTGATTATGTCCTCTCAGCCGCCTTATCTCCAAAGTATGAGCTAACACCTCTTAGGATCACGACACACTTTTTCGTTTGTTTGGGAGTGTCTACTGTAATTTTCAGTCGGAAGTTTGACAGCTTTGTTATCCTGTACTCTAGACGAGTACCATTGATAGGAGTACTCGTATATCTATCCAGAATGGCTTTTAGCGCTATTGCCTTTACATTCTCTACGAAAACTAGCGGGAATCACACCTTTTTCGTTCATTTACCTTACAGTTAATTAGGTTAACGTTTTGGTGAAAGCTTGAATTCTTTTCTGTCGTATCTTCCGCATCCATCCTGTGCAAGGGGATTTCCTTACAGGCGGCTTTGGTCTTTGGTTGCTCTGCCATCGTGTTTGTTTGCGGACAATAATTAGTCCATTTTGCTGCCTCTGAAATTCTGGCCACGGTGAATGCGATGGGCGCTCACCCAAGATCAAATTTCTGCTTTCTTCAGGTCTCAAATTTCAAACCTTTTGTTTATAATCTTGTGTGATGAGATAAACCTATAAATTTTCGTTTGCTAACAAATTTTTCATAATTTCGATATTGACAAATTCGCACACGTATTGACAGTTTCAATATGCAAACGTCAATCCTCCCATTGAAACTTACATTGATAACAGAAAGCCTAAAACATTGGCCAGGCTCAGCTCTAATACATGCCTATAACACAAATTTGTGCACGTAACAGGATATTTCGACTTCAAATTCAATATATTTCAATTTCTAATTTAACATAATGATAATTCAATTCCAAATTCAACGTAACATTTCTTTGCAAACCCTCTAGTTTTGTGGCTTGTCTATCTGTCTGTCTATCCGCCTGTCCCTCTTGTGTCACTGGAAGATTTCTCAGAAACCACGATAACTTGAACCATAAAATTGTCTGACAAGTTTAACGTGTTGACGTGAACATTTTAAAAAAAATCTTTAACTGGTACTTTTGCTTCAAAATGTGCAGGGGAGTGAAAATGTACGAAAACTGCCCTCTTCTCCTCGCGATTTTACATTTTTCATCCAAAAATTCTAAAAAAAATTATGGAAGCAGAAAATAGGTTGGAAGTCTGTTGATTTTCTTTGTTATTTTACCATAAAACATTTGATGAATCTTAACTTTCTTTTCCGTCTATACATACAGTGAGCGTCAAAAGAAAGTAAACACCAATTTTTCATCTTCAAATTGTTACATTACAAAGCTATTATTGACTTGGGATAAAAAGTAATATTAATGAGTTTACTACTAAACCATTTAGAGTGATTACTATTAAACATGAAATCAAAACAAGTGGAAACATTGCACAAATCTCACCAAAGTGGAAATGCACCAGATTTTACGCATCAAAAAAAAAGTAAACAGTGGTAACATTTACTTCGTTTCTTTCATATTTCGGGGAAGACCCTTAACTTTTGGTGACAAATTTGTGCTGTTCGCGTACTTTACTTCACCAAAAATCGTTTTAAGTGCATTTGTTCTAATTAATATTAAAAATAAAGACATAAAAGGAAATGGCTTCACTATGGGAAAGCAAACATCGCCTGATACTCGGGAAATTATGATAGACTTAAAAGAAAAAGGTAAAGGTTTGCGTGAAATTGGCGAAATCGTGGGCAGAAACCACGGCACAGTAAAAAAATTATTGATAAGTATGCCAAACATCATCTCGTTGAAGATTTACCGAGATCTGGACGCCCAAAGCGGCTTAGTGGTACTGAAGTTAGAGCTGTAGTAAGAGAAATAAGGGCATATCCAGCCTCAAAGGCAGTTAAATTGTCAGAAGACATAACGCAGGCATCAGGCAAACTAGTAAGTGCGAGTACAGTCAGGAGAGCGCTTCATAAAAATGGTCTACATGGAAGAATACCACGGAAAAAGCCATAAATATCCAAGCGAATCAGATCAAGCGTATGGACTTCGCCAAAAAATACAAAAGCGAGGCTCCATCTTTTTGGGATAACGGATTATATACAGATGAAAGCGAATTCGGAAATTTCGGCGCGTAAAGGCCCCCAAAAATATGGCGTGCTATGAATGAAGCCTTCAAAGAAAAGTGTGTTACCAACACTGTTAAGCACGGTGGCGGTTCAGTTATGGTATGGGGGTGTATGGCGGCAACTGATGTTGGTAATCTTGTTTTTATTGACTCCATTATAGACAAAATGGATTATTTAGCCATTTTGAGGGACAATGTTGCCCCTAGCGTCGAAAAATTAGGCTTGTCTGGAAATTGGATCCATCAACAAGACAACGATCCAAAGCATACGTCCAAAATTGTGAAAGAGTGGCTACTGTACCGGACTCTAAAGACACTTGATCATCTGCCGCAGTCCCCAGATCTTAACCCGATCGAGCATCTGTGGGAACACCTTGACCGAAAAGTGAGACAATGGGTAATTTCAAGCAAAAGCCGACTTAAAGAAAGTTATAAAAGAAGAATGGAGCCAAATCTCTCCCGATGTTGCAAAAAAACTTGTCGCGTCGATGCCTAGAAGACAAAATGAGGTGCTTAGGTCCAAAGGAAAACAAACGAAATATTGAAAAATTAAAAAAATCTACTTTTTCTATTGAAGTTCTGTTATGTTTTGTTTGCTGTTTACTTTTTTTTGACGGGTGAAATTTTGTCTTTTTTTGATTAAAGTGAATTAATTTTTGTTTTGTGTTACTTTTGTTTAATGTTTATGTTGTGTTCAGTTTTTATTAAATAATTGTTGAATCCCTTAAACTTATTTTTGATTTTGTGTTAATTACTTTGTTTTAATAAAACCCTTAATACAAGTATCTAAGGTGTTTACTTTCTTTTGACGCTCACAGTACATTAGTTACGTAGGTACTATTGGGTGGTAATCTTTTAATTTTTTTTCGTATATAGCATATCATCTACTGCTATACACTCCGTGTTTTTCCTTCGATAGACATATGTAATAAAATGCCCTTCTGGGGTGGACCGATCAGATTGAATTCAAAGTAGAAGTTCACCAATCAGTTCTTCAGGATTTATTTAGTGTGCAAAAATATTTTTATAACTTTTGACAACTTCTTGGGGAGGGTTGAATACGTGGTAGGGGTTAATGGGGTAGTTTTCCGGGGAAGCGGAAGAGCAATAAAATTTTTGAATGCGTAATAAATTAGCAATAAAATATGCAAGTATAATCAATGTTCCCTAATAAGGTGGATGATGTAGCTTAATATGGAGGAGGCGTGAGATACACGGTAGGTTATAGAGGGGAGCTTGCTTTTGCTTAGATAACCAGCAATAAATTAGCAATGAAATATGCCAACTCGAATATGTCTCCATCTGTATCGGTTCTTGAAATATGGGAGTGGCTGATGTAGCTTAAGTTATACGCCACATTATCCACATTTCCGGGGGAAGTGGTGGAGCAGCTAGATCGAGTTCTGCATATAAGTTCAACAAAAACTTCCCCTAGCTTTATTCAGCGTGCGAAAAAATTTTTACAACTTTTGAAAGATTTCCGGGGATGAAATACGCGGTAGGGTTTGATGGGCTGGTTTCCCGGAGAAGGAGTGGAGCAATAAAATTTTACGATGCCTAATAAATCAGAAATAACATATGCACCTATAACGAATCCTCCCTAATAAAGGGATGAGATGGCTTTGGGAACTTGTTTGTTACTTGTTTCGCCAGCAATAAATCAACAAAAAAATATAGAGTGCTCCCTAATAAAATGAATGATGTAGCTTAGGATGCCATATTTTTTAAACAATTTTTCGTGCATTTCTTCTCTCCATGCGCTCGTCGAAGCAAAAATGGCCGGTCTAAGACCTGTTTTGCAAAGTTCTTACCAAGACCTTTTATTTGATACACATGTTGACATTCTTCAATAGTGTTCGCTCTGCTATGAAGGGAGACCCCCTTATAAACTCTTATAAACTTTTTTTGTTTTATTTTTAATAAAAAGCCGTGGGGCCTTATTTTGTTGTGTGAGCAGACGTTTTTTGACTCCTTTGCGTCATCTTCAGTGTCTCAGTGACTCAAAAGAATCGAAACGCGTCTACTCACACAACGAAGGAAGGCCCGACGGGTTTTCAAGAAAAAAAAGATTTGGACTGCGGATATCGCATTAAACAAAATAATTGACTAGCTTATCAATTGTTTCAATATTGTAACTTTCAAGCTTAAAAGTAACTTTCGAGCCATCCTGGACATCAAAATTTTCCTTGAATTTTCTTTGAAATGTTAGGGTAGCCACAATTTAATCAAACCTTCAAAAATGAAGAAGGTTAATTTTTTCGAGAAAACAATTCGACTACTTAAAGTTAAGATTGAGCATATATACACATGATTACCCGGAATTTGAGATTATGCTTTTGTTTACACTACTTGATAATATGATTTTCTAAATCAAAAACTATTTTTTTTAGTTTTTCGATGCAAACGTTTCGGGGGAAAATTGGCTCCCTTCTTAAGTGTCTACTTTAGAAGGGAGACAACAACAATTTGCTCCCGATGTATCTGCATGCATTGTAAACCAAAACGAAATAGCATTATGCCCAGAAAAAAACACATAAAAAATTGTATAGACGAAAATGTAATTTCGAATCCTGGACTTAAACGTGTATATCGTGTTAAAATAAATCACGTGTCCCATGTTAAAATAACACGCGTATCCCGTGTGAAATGAACACGCATTTGTAGTGTAAAATCAACTCGTTTTCGCGTGTGAAATTAGCACGCGTTTCCCGTGTCATTAAGTAAAACGAATAATCCGTGTCAAAAGTTGCTACATGGTTAAAAATGGCACTCGCGTTTGAAAAAAAACACGTTTGGAATTGCAGTGATGAAATTTAAAAGAAATTCATAGGTTTGTAGGGAAATTCTAGTCTGCTGGCTTTTCTCTTGTTTATTATTTCTAATTAGTTATTACAGTCTCATTTCATCAAACAGAATGGACATTGCTTCTATAGAATGAAAATATGTCAAGCTGGTTAGAAAATGGTTGTTATTACATTTAAAAAACTTTACGCCATAATTTTAGGTACTTGAATATAAGATCTCGATATTCTTTACTCAATCATTCTTATGAGTTTCATCTAAAAAACAGAGTTCAAGCCACTGGTTTCTAATGAGTAAAAGTTTTCATATTAAAATGACATTGGAACGAGTTTTTGACTTCATTTGTCTCTTCGTTGTAGACTCGTAATATCCTTTAATTATCTTCCCTGACAAAAAACCCTTTTTCTTATTAGCTAACAGTTGAGTACAAAGGACATCATTTGCATGCATACTTCCTGTATTTAAACATAGTCAACATCATTTTGTCGTTTCTGTAAATGGAATGTTCTATACATGCTGTAGGTAGGACACCCTTCAGGTGAAAATTACATCTATACAACGACATAAGATTTATTGACGCGAAATTCATTTGACTTGCACTTACAGAAGTTAATTGTTGGCATCCTTTCCCCACGCCCGGCAGAGTAAGATGTCCAAGTGGCTAAGCGACTTTCGAACAAATGAATTATAGTGAAACGATCTGCATCCCTGCACATCCTGGTCGCTTGTCTCCACTCAAATCCCAGCTTCGTTCTCAACATCATCGTCAACCTCGTCGTCATTGTAATATAGCAGTAATTTGTCTAAGTGCTGAGCAATTTTCGTGAAGTTTTGGAGAGATCGAGAAACGCCACTCTGATTAATGTTTAGGGGGTGGAAGCGCTTGTAAAAGTTCTTAGCTTGTTTCATTTTCCTGTTTTCAACAATTAAAATACACAAAATAATTACTTTCTCGCTTGTCAAGTTTCTCAGTATTGTGCCTCTTTCGCTTAGTGTCAAGGATTTGTAGGGTTGCTACTACTCGTTCACTTTCCTTCAGCATTTTACTTGTGGCAAAGCACTACCGAAATTTCCCTCAGCTTGAAAATCTTGTAACCATTTTCCAGGCTCACCATTTTCCCCATAAACTACTTTTTCTCATCCGTTAGAGGATGCAGAATCAAGTCATTGGTGAACCAATATTGAAATCATAATGAGAGAGGTAACAGTTGTGTGAACTTACAAAGTAACACAAGAGAAAGCTTAGAATTCTACATTTGAAATAAATAACTTATTTGAACGGAAAAGTTTTCGAACATTTTGGAGATATTTTTGGGAGCCAAGTTGTTATCTGAAACTGTTTTTTAAAGCTTTATATGAATATATGAAAGGTTAGTTGGATGATATTATATGATAACTTGTACACGCACAACAAACAGGAAATACTTAGTCCTTTCAAATGTTGTTTCTCAGAATACCGGGTGGGCAATATAGTAGTTTCTTTTTAAATCACATGTCATTTTGACCCTGACAGATGTTTCCCTCTCAAAATTATGTTAGTGAGTTAGTATTAACCTTTCGCGGAACGAAATGAATCGATTTACGCTTGAACAACGTTGGGAAATATTGAAATCAATTTTTCTCAAAAAATCATCTTTTCTAATGAGGCACATTTTCATCTTGGCGGCATAACCAACAACAATTTAGCAAAGAAATAATGATATTTAAGAAAGTTAAAGGCTCATCAAAGTTCGAAAATAACTTATTCAAAGCAAATTGAGTTGATAATCATAAGCAAATATGAAAATTACTTTCAAGCTAAGTTTAAGGTTTTGTAAAATAATTTTACAAAACCCTACTAGTTTCGCGACCAGTCTGTCCGTCTGTCCGTCCGTCCGTCCGTCCGTGTGTCACAGCAGTTTTTCTCGGAAACTACTTAAGCTAGAAACATCAAATTTTGTGCGTAGGTGTAAAGTGGTGATCTCTTCAAAGTTCAACTACAAAAATTTTTTATAAGGTATTTAAGGGGGGTCTCCCCATGTAGGAGAGTGACCCCCCGAAAAAAAAATTTCATTGAAGGTAGCCGATATGGGTATCAAATGAAAGGTCTTGATGAGAACTTTTCAAAACAGGTCTTAGTTTGGCAACATTTGCTTCGAGGGGCGCACAGGGAGGGGAAATACACGACAAATTTGTGCCCCCCCCCTCCCCCCCCCCCCCCTCGCGATTGGACACCTGTGATCCGAAAAATCTGAAAAAAATCAGGAATGTAGGCCTTGGTGTGTACAACAACAACAAATACAAGAGAAGTCGCAAGTCACTCAACTTTGTTAGTAATAGTATGATTTATCGATTTTATGTTTTTTTGAATAAAATCTTAACGGTACCCTTAAATTCAATGAAATTCAGTACGTAGATGTCTATTTATAAGATTGATCTATCTTAAAAGTTTCATAAAGATTGAATCATATTTAGCGAAGTTATAGCGGTTTGAATTTTCCTGTATTACTATGGAACAATATGCGCTGCATTTATTACTATGGCAACATACTCGTATGGCTATGGAACAACATGCGCTTTTTACCGACTCAGACACTACAGTTTTGCTAGGATTTGCATGAAAATTTCAGGAATGAAAGGTGTCATGTATATCTTTGAGAATCGGCTCAGCTAGTGGTATCAGTAATCGTAAAACAAAATGGTGGCTGTTTTAAATGCAAAGATTGAATAATTTTGAGTTATTTTTCCCAACTTCAAAGTTTAAGGTGCATGCTTTGAACACTTGATTCAATTTAATGGAAGACTGAAGATGAGTACCTACAATTAATGCTCATAAGTGAAACAAGTCAAGGAAGTGGGAGAGAGCTCCTAGCAAAAGGGTTTTGTAACCATTCTAGGATTCGAAAAAATTGGCCATTAATCGATGATAACAGTACTAGAGAGCCGATATGGGTATGAAATAAAGGTTTTCACGAAAGCTCTTCAAAACAGTTGTTAAACTGTCAGTTTTTGCTTCAGTGGGGGCACAGGGGGGAAATACATGAAAAATGTGTTTCCTCCGTCGCAGATGGACATCTGAGATAATTATCAAGGGAGATATTTATGACCAAAAACCTCAGAAGTCTAAATTCGTTCAACTTTGTTGATAATAGTATGATCTTCGTATTTCATATTTTCTCCAATAAAATCGTCTTTGAGATGTTTCTTGATTTGATTCGATCTGGTGACTGCATTTTGTAAATTGAATACAAAACCCTTCTGACATGAGCGTAGGTCTGTTTACCCAACTTGTTTTTAAATGATTTACACTTGACTTACCCCTTGTTTTTTTCTGTAGTTGTGAAGCGAATGCTATTTACGCACCGAGTGTGGGACTCCCATGCCTATTAGCAACTGGACAACTCCCTAAACACTTTCCCTGTACCAACCTGAGTACCCAGCCAGGAACCATTTGACACATTATTTCGGGTCGAATGTCATTTTTCTATGCTATGATTAAAATTCATGCTGCGGGATTCATTCTGTAGTGGGAGGTGAGGGAGAAAGAGAAACGACCGGACAAGCGATCCCTCAGCTCCAACATCCCCAGCTGCCGTGAGCTCCATTTATCTTTTAGGACCGCTTGAACATAATGTAACACAAGGTTCCATTTGTCAACCGATCCAAGTATCGCCACAACTATATTATCCGGAGTGAGCTCTACCATCTCCCTATAGAGGTCCCGTCATAGCCTGTTCCCCGCAAAAAATCCTGGGCGAAAATGGTATTCGGGGGACCGTGACTTACCAATCTTATGCAGGTAAGACTAGAAATGTTCACGCCCGCTCAAATGCTCGGTTAAATAGAAGACCGTCTCACCATGTCTTCGATTTAGCCATGGTCTGAGCTCCGGAATGTGCCGTGCAGACCATTTTTCCTTCGTGCAATTCACCGAAGACTACTGCCGATCGTTGAGTGAGCGCTGTCTCTCCTTGCGAACAATGTTCTCCCTCGTGTCCTCGCTTCGATGCAGGCAAATAGCACGGCACTCTTTAGAAAGGAAGGCAATAACTCTTACCACCAAATCAGAGAGATGCAATCGTTAGTGTTCCTCTTTTCTGTACATGTACCAGGCGTTTTCGGTACACCTCCTTACTGAGAACGTAACCCCATATTTCTGCTCCGTACAGCACTTACCCCCTTCTTAGGTCATAGAGTTCTCCATAACAGCAAGAGTGTAGGCCACTGTAAAATTCCTCGGTAATGAATTCTTCTTCTTCTTCTTCTTCTTTTTAGCACTACAGCCCTTCTCAGACCTTCGTTTCCAGCAAAAAGCGCCTCCAACTATCTCGGTCCATTGAATGCGTCCTCCAATTTCGAAATTCGAGCAGCGATGAACTGTCTTCGTCGACCGAGTCAGACCAGCGTTTCCTCGGTTTCTCCACTGGTCTCCGGCCTTCAGTTCTCCCAACGCATACCTTTTTGGGTATTCGTTATTTGTCCATATGATTCATGTGGCCAGCCCATTGCAGCTTCCGCGATCTTATAATCGTTGAGAACTCCGGGTCGTCAAAAATTCTATTAAGTAAAACCCGCCACATAAAAACAAAAAGAAATAGTTAAGGCGAATCACGCGTAATTGGGAATGAAAGTGTTGCTCAATCTATCGACAGATAAGATTAATATTTCTCTTGTTTGTCTATAAATTTGAGTTTCTTTTCATTTCTATGCAAACAATTTCTCACGAATTCATGTTAATAACTGTTTCTTCTCTTTTGTTTTATATCTTAATAGGGATTGTGGATTTAAATTAATATAAATTTGCATATAAAGAAAAATCACTCGCAGTTATCTTCACAGTTTCAAAGCTCGAATTCCGCCACGAAATTGTTTAAATATTGTTGATTTTTTCTCATCACTCAATTTATGTCTTTTCTTGTAATTCTTCACTGTACGTAGAACTCTCACGCACATCTTTTATATTATTAGCTATATTTTTTTCTCAAAAGATATAAAGTTCGGTTTTTAAGAAACATGTATTTAAGTTGTTCTAACTTTCCTTATTTCACCATATTCAGCTCCAAAAATTACTTTGAAATTCCAAAAATATTCCAAAGTTAACTTTTCCCATCTTTGACAGATTCTACCTTTTCTACTTGCCATTCCCAGCAGACCAATTTCAAATCTGCAACCTTTGTCTTCCAGGTATATACTGCCGTTAATATTGAATCTATTCAGAGTTCAATATACTCCAATCCCGTTTCCTCAGTTAAGCTTCTCAATTTTTTTCCAAATGCGATATTTTCACTTACACGAAGCGTGGTTTGTATATAACAAAGACAGCACTAAGCATTGGCATAGCAATATGCAAACCACCATACACTCAGATATATTTGAAATTGATGAAACTAAAAAGATTTAGCCCCTGAGAGAGCTTAAACCTAAGTCCCTGCAGAACCCTAGGTTTGAAACCAAACGCGGTAGCACCTAAACTAGCTTCCAAAATTCTCTAGTTCATCCATCACTCAATTTTAATTGACCAAAACAGTAGAATGCTTACATCAATATTCTCGTAATGGGTAAAATTGAATGAAGATTAGGAAGTAGAATTTTTTATGGTTGTTGTCTCATTGTAATGAATGAATAGAAACAGCAAGATCAAATAAAAAATAAAATTCATTTATTGGGGAAGGAAAAACAAATTTTTTTAATGGAGATAATGACAACATAAGATCAATCAAAAAACAACAAGTATTTATTGGTGAAGGGAAGATAGGATATTTTTGTAAATAGATATACTCGTTTGCAGTATTTCAGTGGCTGTTATACGAGTAAGTCCGTTTAGGACATTTAGGACTGCTGCATCAGTGAGCGAAAAATTCGTGCTCAGCTGGAGTGGCTTTGCCTGGCGACGTGTAATCGTATTGGCAGTTAGCATTGTGCTGTCATGGGGTGGGTTTTTCCAGCAGCGTAGGAATCCACCACAAAAAATTTCACACTTATGTTTTTTTTGAAGCAACATGGGACACAGTCGACAGGTGTCGAAGGCTGAGGTAACCGACCGAAGTGTATACCTTCATTCCCTACCACTCTCTCCATCACTCTTTCATCGTTGCACAACGCTCGTGCGATCTGCACTTCACACGTCGTCAATTCGTACGTGTGCCTCCAGGCAAATGCTAAAACATTGGTATAAGGGGCACACCAAATGCTGTGAATCACTCCTTTCCTGCGAGTCTAGTCCGATTCGTGAACAGTTCTCAGGAATAAAAAAAAAAATTCTAATACGACGCAGTAAAATAAACTCTAAGTTTCTAAATGCTAGCTGTCTTTAAGTATCTCGACGGTAGGGTCTAAAATGCCCTAGGATACTGCATTTTCAATCCTCTGAACTTATTATTAATTTGAATTGATTAGATGTTCCTTAAGCCTTTTCTTAAAAATCAATAATGACTTTGTGATTTTCACTGTTTCTGGATGATTGTTGTATATACGCAGAGCATCATTTGTTGCACCGTTCTTTAGTTGATCAGCTCTAGCGTAAGGTATTACAAAATTGTTGGCATTTCTTGAATTATATGGATTTATTAGTGATACTTTTATAAAGGGGCCCCGTCCCGATTCACTGAAAATTAAACATTTGAAGATAAACTTAGCTTTCTCCATAATAATGATTTGACTGAAGGTGAGTGTATTGGTTCGTTGAAACACTAGTTTTGTTGGAGTGAGAACCGGAAGGCTTAGAATATTTTTATAAGCTTTCGTAAGTACCCTGGATATAATATTAAGGTTTTGCTTTGTCGATTGACTCCAAATGACTACCGCATAATGTAGCTTTGTCAGTACAAATGCATTTAATACAAGTTTCTTTATATGCATTGGAAAACCTCCACATCTTCTCAACACTCCTATCATTGGTGCTAGTTGTCTCCTAAAATTATTTATGTGTGAAAACCATGTCAAACGATGATCTATGGTAAGACGGAGATATTTAATTTCAAACACTCTTTGCAAATTTTCGCCGTTAATTTTTAGGCCAACTTCTATGTCTTCTTTATTCTTCTGTTTATAGATAATGTATTTTATTTTTGTAGTTTTCAATGCTAGCTTGTTTTTGATAAACCATGATCGATATTTATCTAGGTCCGTGTTGACGATATTCTCCATGGCAACTTTTTCATGTCCTGAATAAAGAAGTACAGTATCATCAGCATATAATGTGTGGTGAGCTTTCAGTTAACATATATTCAAATGATCAGTGTATAGCATAACAAGGTTGGTCCAAGCGTGGATCTTTGAGGAACCTCCTATTCCATTGGTGCTAGATTGCTCAAGACATTATTAACTGATGTTCTTTGGAATCTTCCTTCCAAATAACTTTTAAAAAGCTGTTTCGATTTTCCTTTTTAACCACACGATTTAAGTTTTTGAAGTTACAGGTCATGATCAACCATATAAAAAGCTTTCTTCAGGTCCACAAAAATTGCAATAACATAATCATCTTTATCAAGGCTTTCATTGATGTAACGTGAGACGGAAAGTAACGCATCGAAAGTACTCTTGTTCTTTTGAAAGCCAAACTGCTTCAAATTTATGATGGAATTGTCCATTTAGAGAGATTTTAAACGATTATTTACAATTTTTACGAATATTTTACTAAAGGCTGTCAAAAATGCAGCAGGGTGGTAATTATTCGGGTCCAGATGATCTCCTCCTTTGAATATTGGAATTTTTTTGCCAGTTTCTCTTCGTCCGGAAATGTTTCATTTCTAATATGCTCGTTTATAAAATTTGCCAGTGGTTCAGCTATCTCCTCTTTGACTAGAATAATTTCATGTGTGGTGATGTTGTCAATACCTGGTGTTGCATTTTTTTTCTTATTTTCGATTGTATTTAATACTTCTCTTTTAGTTGTTTGATGAATGTGAAAGATGGACTTAAGTGGGCTATTCATGATATTGAAAAAGCTAGTTGGTTTTTCACCAAACTCCCTGGTAATTTTTTCACCAATTGTTGATAAAAAAAAGATTTAGCGAGTTTGCTGTTCCACATGGGCGTGCTGCATTGTTAGAGTCCATGCCAAAAAATTCAGCATTTGATGACATGATCCAGGGTCATGAACTATCTTTCACTTCATTTATTATTTTCCATATTTCGTGTGAATTGTCCACCGCTGTTTCCAACCTTCTGGAGTAATATGAAAATTTAGCTTGTTTTATGAGACGTTTTGATTCTTTTAGGGCTTGTTTATACAAATGTTTTAGTGCTTGATCTTCAGCGTTCTTTTTGTATTTTTTATAAGTGTTCCTTTTGTTAATACTAGCCTCAATAACTTTCTTTGTTATCCATGTATATTGTCGACATCTGATCTTTTTCTCAATGATGGAATCATGCTTGGACTCCGTAATCATATTTTTGAGCTCCATAAGGTTTTCAGGTTTTTGGTTTGTTAGCAACTGTTGAAATTTTGATTTGAAAAGATCCTTGTCTAAATATCTGAATATTTTGTGAGTAGGTTTTTGCTTACTGAGACTTTGACCATGGACGACAATTTTTAGGACACGATGATCTAACTCCGGCCAGTCTGCATGTGTGAATTTAATGTTTTCAGCAACTTTTTTAGCATTTGTTGCTGTGTGATCTAGACAAGTACTTGAAGTCGGGCGAGTAATTTTGCCAGCTTAACCGCGCGCAAGATAAGACGTGACTCCGTCGTTCACGTGGATATTATAGCCCACAAAAAGAGTGGGGTATGCGGCTGGTAGTGGTGCAGCCTTCCCAAACAGATCAAAGATAAAAAATGATGACTTCGCCGTCTTAGGAGTGGGAGCTCAATCATCCCAGGTGAGAGTCCCTGAAACAACAAAACGAGGGGGAGGTTTGTCCGATGGCTAGCTCATTTTTTGGAAGGCCTCGCAAACTTTGCGGGTCCTATACCCATTAGAGGGAAAAGAGAAGGCCGATTGTTTTTATTTTAGAACCTCTTTTTTTTCTAATGGACTCCGCACCAATAAAAGTATTTATTTTTACAGTTTGAGAGGTATTTATTTCTTGAAACAGTTATTTTTACACTCTATCTAATTGTGAGAAGTCATTCAAAAACATTCATTTCAACCCGCGTACGTAGTTTAACCAGATTAAACGATCACGATTGACTAAATGGAAACTTTACAGCATTTATCCATTTCAAGTTCTATACAGAATTTAATAATTGAACAGCCAAATAGGTTAAAATGTCCTAGCACTAAATTTTAAAATCTACTGGTACGATTCTGGTCTGAAAAAAACTGTTTTTCTCTTTTTTCCCCACATGAAAAAAATAAGGCTTACACCTCCTATGGCATATGTTATATCAATGGCGGTCGTTAACCTTTAGCTAGTCGCGCTAAAATGCTTACACTATTAGTCGCCTGGGGTCCAATGAACCCCAGAGTTGAATTTTGAAAACTAATTAAATTAAATAAGCAAACATACTTATTTTCTATACGAACTTCAAGAACTATATCAAAAATAAAAGAATATTCAACATACAACAAAATATATACCTCATTAGCAATACTTATAAATTATCTTTACTTTTTTGCACATAAATCACAAAGTTGTTTTAGATGTTCATTACAGATAAATAAATTGCATATATCCTATTTAGTGTTAATTTTTCTATAATTGGACCTCGGATATATATAACAACGGTCTTTGGAATTACTTAAATACCCTTCGGAAGGATAAGATTCCGAGTCGATTTGTAGTCTTCTTTTCAAAGTCCGTGGCGGAGTGAGAATTTGTACTCTTTTGGTTTTCAAATTTAGTACAAGTTCTGTGGATGTTTTTTGAGAAATTCTCTCCTAGTAATTCTACTATTATTATTCGTGTTATAAATAACATACGCGTGTTTTGCTACTATTCTGAAGAGGTGAAACAAAAATTATCATGGGCCATCTTTTTGTTTGCCCGGCAACGTTATATGTTTCACACAATTTATAGTTAGTGTCTACACTGTCTTTGGTTTTGTTATAAGATTATATTATTTCGGGCTTTTTCTGATCTTCTTCACATATTGCTTGATCATGGTGCATATTTGATAACAGAATCACCGCCTTAAACTTTTTTGGTCTTTTCACGATGCTAACTGCATCATTTGGTAACTTATAGGGGCCGCCTGGGTGAATACCATCATAAACTTCAAAGGTTTGAAGATAAGCTGTTTTGGCGTCCACCATTACATGATGTTTGATCCCATATTTATTGGGTTTGCTAGGCATGTAAGCTAAGCTGGCGAATCTGCCTGTAAAAGCTGGTAAATGTTCGTCTATTGTAACATATTCGGAAACCGTGCAGTATTTTTTGAAGTTATTACTCAATAGGTCACAAAATTCTCGTATTAATGCCAATTTATCAAGCTGTAATCTCTTTGAAATCTTTGGTGTACTTTCTCAATGTATACATTTGTATTTCTAAGAAAAAGATCTATTATATACGCATCAAAAAATAAATTGAAACAATCAATCATGTTTTTGGCATTTTTAGCATCTCGTTTTGTTCCAGATGAATTCAATACGATGTTGTGGGCTCTTGTCGTATTCTTTGGTTTGAACAAGTTTTGGACCATTTTGTTTCCTTGTCTTTTCCTAAGTTATTCTCTAAAAATGCAACCAGGGGCGTAGCGATGGGGGGGTGTTACACCCCCCCCCAAATATTTTGGAAGTCGGCATTTTCACAATTTCTAATAATATATTACCGAAAATTCAGCCATGAAATATTTCTTTTCAGGAAATTTTTCAACTTTGAACTTCATCTAACTTAATTTTCATTTGTATAGCCTACCAAAACTCAAAATAAGCAATTTTTGTAAGTAATTTCAATTATATACATGAACATAGCTCCTCTACAGTCTTATACCTCTATGGTAACAACTCATCTGATGGGCCATGTCATATACATTGAACGAATAATATATCATTTACTCTTCGCTATCTAGAGACTACCGCTAGTCCGTAGGGATGTTTGTGGCGCGCCGTCCATACAAAGACATATAATTTTTGAGTGCTTCGAAGGTTTGCAACTGAAAACAACTGAAAGTGAAATGCCTTGAGTATAATCATTTTGCAAATCACACATTTTTAGTATTTTTCTTTTGTAAACTCGATAAACATGTGCAAATTAGTTCTAGGTATAAAAAATAGTGCCTTATTAGACAATAGATTCGATTAAGTGGCTTGGTAGAAGAATAGAGAGGGAAAAGAATAGATCAACAAGGTTAATCATTTTTTGAGACTATTTTCAAGGTAAGTCGTAACTTTAATTTAAAATGAAATCACAACTACACAACTCACTATTATATCGAATCATTTTAGTAGAAGTAAAACACCAAATCAGTAAATTATTGTTTCAATATAAATGCTGCTTTTTTATTTTGCTGAGATTAAAATTTGATTTTAGTGAAAAAATACTAAATTTTTCTTCGTTTTGAATAAACTTGATAGATATTTACTTTTACGATATTCAAACGCAGCTACTTTGAAAGTAACTTTAATGTTACAATTCTGTAAATTTCATTTTCGTGATAAATGTAATACCTACGCATCTAGTAGAAATCTTTTCACTTAATGCAATGGAAACATTTCTTCATAGATTTTATAATAATGTCAAAACCACTAAGGAAAAGGATGAAAGTAGAATGTGAAGATTGTGGGAGTCAGTTTGACGATGACTACAAGTCTCGACATGAAATTTCTAAACATAATGGAAAATATGTTAGGGTCAAACATGTCGGAGCTCCATCAAATCCATTCGAAGCCTCTAAAAGAAAAATTGTACCTTCAACAATTCCATCATCAAATAGTCATACTGTAGTTGCTGTTATAGAAGAGAATGTTGCTAAACTACCTGCAGATGATTTAGAGCAGCAATTGGCTGGAGCCAGCAAACCCATTATTTCAACGACAATTTTTCCTGTGCAACAAAAGATAGGACAACGACCATTTTCACTATCAGCATCCACACGATTACCACCCTCACCTCCAGTGACACTACCGCCATCGTCGCCAGCTTCACCCAAATCTCCTTCACAACTTTCACCGCAACAATCAAATGAAGTACCATTACCTAAAGAAGCTGAGGCTGATCCGACTTGGATCAATTTTTCCGGTAAGGTAGCAGAATTTCTAAGTAACTTTGAAAGAGTAGGTGAACTTTCGAAGAATGTGACAAGTGATGCAGCTCCGAATGTAAAAGCGTTTTTTATCGATATGATCGATAGTTTGACCCACATCCACGAAGAAAGTGAGGAGTTGCTGCAATTAGCAAAAAAAGAAGAAGAAAAACTGTCATCAAAGACTTTTGATCTGCATATTGTGCGTGAAAGTTTCATAAACCATGATCCTGGAAAAAGGGGAAAAATATCAACCACCAATCAGCGAAGATTTTTAAGTTCGCTAGGACCATACCAGCCGAAACTTGCCATTTATCCAGCGAATCCAGATATTCCTACCAATAAACAATGCCGTTTTAATCCAGCATGGTATAATGAGTTCCCATTTTTGGAATATAGTCCTTACAAAGATGCAGCGTATTGCTTCGCTTGTTTTTTGTTTGCCGAGGGAGCTAGAAGGGCTCACGGTAGTAAAGAGTGGACGTCAGTAGGTGTTCGCCAGTGGCATAAAATGAAAAGTAGAGGTCAGAATAAAGAAGGAAAACTAGTTCAGCACTTCACTTCAGAATCTCATCGTGCATTTTTAAGTGACTACTGTAATTTCATCAACGAAGGAACCCATATCAATGTATTCTTAGATAAATCTTTGCGGCAGAATAAAATTAAAGAAGAGCAGGAGAAAGAATATCACTTTAAGGTTCTACAAGTTTTGCTTGATGTAACAAGAACTTTGGGGAGACAAGGGTTGGCTTTTCGTGGTCACGAAGAATCGCCAGAAAATAACAATGGAAATTTTTCACAAATTGTTTCTTTGATTTCGCGACATTGCCCATTGATGAACAAATGGTTAAATGAAATCTCTAAAAGACCACATCATGTAACGTACTTGAGCCCCACTACCCAAAACGAATTCATCGATGGGAGCTAAAACTCAAGAAGCCATCGTTGCCGAAATTAATGAAGCTGGTATCTTTTCTGTCATGGCTGATACAACTCCTGATTTGTCACACCAAGATCGATTAGCCATCAACATTCGGTATGCGCTCCCAACAAACGATGGACCTGTACCTGTTGAACGCCTTCTCAAGATGGATGTTATTCTAACGAAAAAAACTGGTGAAGAACTGGCAGAAAAAATTGTAGTGGCTCTTCAGTCATTGGGGATTTCAGTGAAAAATATCGTTTTTCAGTCCTACGATTTTGCGGCCAACATGAGTGGAAAATATAATGGCACGCAGAAGAAATTATCTGAAAAATGTTGTAAAAATATTCCCTATGTTCCGTGTGAAGCTCATCGAATCAACGTTTTTGTAGAAACATCTTGCAAACAAAGTGCTCTAATTAATGATTTCTTTAACGTTTTAGAAGCTTTGTATGTTTTTTCCTCAGGAAGTACGAAACGTTTTCAAAATCTTCGGGAAGAGTTGAAAAGTATTGAAAATTCATTGCAACTGAAATGTTTTTTCGAAAACACGCTGGACTGCTAGAGCTGAAACGGTAAAAGCTGTATGGATTTCATTCGAAGGCATTGTACATGCTTTGGAAAAAATAACACAAGGTTCGGAAAATTTTGATACTAAATCACGTTCTATGGCTGCCGGTTTACTCAAAAAAATTCTAGATTTTGATTTCATTTGCTCATTATATTTTTGCAAGAATGTAATGTTTAAAGTTAAAAATTTGACAGACAATTTGGAAGCTAATGAATTAAATGTCATTGATGCTTTATTGTTAATTCAAAGTACTTCAGCGTCACTACAGCAAATGAGCGCTGACGACGACCAAATCAATGCATTGACAGAGAGCTCAGTTTTATTTGCTAGAAAATTGCAGATTTGTCCAGAAAATGATTTTTCAAGGCATCATAGAACTCGCTATGTCTCAAAAAAAATTGATGAGAGTTCAGAAAATGCTTGTCATTTCGAGTTCAAAACATTTTACAGGAAGGAATTTAAAATTGTGCTTCATGTTTTCACATCTGCCATTCATGATCATTTGCATGAATCTTTATCAACGGTAAAACCGATTCAGGAAATTTTTAAAATTCCCGTTCATAGAAATAATGTCACTCTTGAATTGATAAAATCAATTCGACTATTAGAACCAGAATTTTTTTAAACTGAGCCAGAATGTTTGCTTGCTGAGTCACAAATTCTATTTGATTCGTGTGAGAAATGCACAAATTTTGCCGATGTTTCTAAAATTGCATTCAAATTGAGGAGTGCAATACCACTTGCTTATAAAATGATTTGTTTTGTTTTAACTGCTCCTGTAACATCAACTTCTTGTGAACGTTCATTTAGCAAACTGAAGATAGTTGTCAATCATCTACGGACGACAATGGGAGATGATCGTTTGAATTCTTTGATGTTGCTTTTTTCTTCGAAAGATAAAGTAGATAAACTGAACCTTCGCGAAATTATTGAAAAATGGTCTCTATTGAAACACCGCAGAGTTAAAATATGAATCTTTTATTTAGTATTCGATATAAAGCTACAATACTTTTAATTGTTCAGTGTATTGTTTTTCGTTTTTGTATATTTTCAAATAAATTGATTTTACTATCAACTATTTAGATGTCTTCATCATTATTTTTTGTTTTCAAAGCGTTCTTCTAGGCAATGAAAGTTAATTTCCTTTCTCGTTATTTCATTTTACATGCAAAACCTATGCAATGTTTTTCAGCAAGTCGGCAAATAAATGAGTGTCACCCCCCCAATTTCATGACCTTCGCGACGCCCCTGAATGCAACTTCATTTTCTTTTTCACACTCACTCTGCTCAGCGTCAGAACAATGACTATATTGCTCAACAGAGTATTCTTCAATGGCTAGCTCGTTGTCACTTTCGTCAAAGGGCTCCTCTTCGTTCTCATTCAGAAGGGCCGTTATCTATTCTATATTGAGAAAGTGGCTCGTCATCATGCTGTTTTACTTATACAGTTGAAATTAACTACAAATTCAAACCTAACTTTGAGAAAGGGAAAATAAAATATAACCACATACTTCGAAATATTGCACTACAGTTTTATTTGCGCTCTCCTCTGAACCGTGTGGTTACGAGTAATGCAGCTGTTAGCGAAATACTGAGGAGAAAGATACATGTAGGCTAATAGGCTTTCAGGATGCACAGGCCAGTATGCGTAATATTTGCTGAAACCCAAAGTTAAAAGTCTTTGCTATTGTTTTCATTTATCCAATGCGAGATTGTAACACTTTACTAATTGATCTAAATAGAATTCCGTATTATGTATTGCCATTCTATTATAAATGATAAGCATAAAAATAAAAAAAAATAAACTAATATAAGAACAATTTTGATGAATAATAACCAATGATTTGGTTATATATAATGAATACCATATAGCTTTTAATATTTATACGGTAAGTGGGTTTTTGAGTTCTGATTCAATTTTAGCTTTAGTTTTACTGTCGTCAAATATTCAAACGGATTTTCATTACATTCATTTTCTCTGCTTTTGTTCAGTTATCTTCAATGATTTATTTATATCGTTCATCCCCAATTCTTTTTTAATGTTTTTTATACATTTAGTCCGCGTTTCCGTAAGAAAGGCATAGGCCGTCTCCTAATTTCGTTTACACAAATAAATACAGTTTAACAAAATACTATACAACAAATATCGTTCTAGCGTTTTTTTTTTTTTTTTGTGGTTCAGCACTATATCCCCTTCCGAACCTTCGCTTAGAGATAGTTGGAGTATCGCATTATCTTGATCGAATGTATTGGCACTCGGGAAGGTTATATGGACAGTACCACACGTTGGCCGTGTGTTTGTCAACCCAGCTGCGATACATTCTGGTTTTAAGCTAGTACGTTTCACAACTGAAGGGGGTATAATCCTTTCGAAAAATCACTCGAAATGAATCTCATTGTCGCAAATGGCATTCGAACTAGGGACTTTCAAGTTACGGGTGAATGCTCTAACGACTTCACCACGCAGACTAGCGTTGTTCACTGTTCTTTAAATTATTGTTGCATTGTCAGCATTCATAATATAGTTTTCTTTTTTGTTCAACTGAAAGTTGTTTCTTTTACTATCAAACATAATTTTTTCAACTGAATCGTTATCAAGGTACATACGAGGTGTGTTCAAAAAGTAAGGTGACTTTTTATTTTTAGGAAAAAATATTTATTTATTCGTCAATATTTTGTTGTACCCTTCAACCTAATCCCCCTCAGATACAATACATTTTTGCCTACGGTTTTTCTGTTCCTCAAATCACTTCTTATAAGCACTTTTCGGTATACGCTTGAGCTTTTCCAGCGATGCAGTTTTTATCTCCTCAATCGTTGCAAATCTCCGTCCTTTCATATGTCTTATTCGGTTTCGGCAACAAGAAAAAGTCACAAATGGGGCCAAATCCGGTGAATATGGTGGCTGTAGTATGATTGTGGTGTTGTTTTGGCCAAAAAATGTCTCACAAGCAAAGATGAGTGAGCAGGGGCATTATCGTGATGCAAGAGCCATGAATTGTTTTTCTACGATTCCGGACGTTTTTTTCGTATTGCTTACAGCAAGCGGTGCATAACTTCAAGATAATACTCTTTATTAACCGTACAATCATATCGTAATAACTCCTGATGCACTACGCGACGGCAATCGAAAAAACAGTGAGCAAAACTTTGGCATTTGATCGAACTTGGCGTGTTTTTTTTTTGGTCTTGGCTCGCCTGGGCTCTTTCACTGGGACGATTGGGCTTTAGTTTTGATATCATAACCATATACCCATGATTTGTCACTATGTTATGACCCTTTTGAGCAAATCAGGATCAGCATTGACGTCTGCCAATAGCTCATGAGCGATGCTCATATGACGATTCTTTTGGTCAAAATCAAGCAGTTTCGGAACAAACTTCGCTGAGACACGTCTCATGCCCAAAACGTTCGAAAAAATTTCAACCAATATGCCAACATCCTCAGCGACTTCTCTGATAGTGATTCGAAAGTTTTCCAAAACAATTTTCTTCACTGCTAGAACATTTTCATCTATTGTTGACGTGCTTGGACGTCCAGAGCGAGGCTCGTCATGGCATCTTCCAGGCGATCTTGGAAGAGTTTGTACCAATCGTAAACAATTTTTTACTCAGAACAGGTTCACCGTATGCCACTCTCAACATTTCAAGTATTTTAGAGTACTTAATTTCATTGTTTACACAAAATTTGTTGCAAATTCTTTGATCCATTTTTTTCGGTAGCGAAAAATCTTCGAGCACGCAAAACACTTCGAACCGTTATGCCTCTCACAAACAAACTAAACATATTATATAGCTGAAATTGTAAATTTATATTTGTGATGAGTGTTCTAACATAAAAATAAAAAAATCTATAATCGAATGTAGGTTGCCCACGAAACTTGAAAAGGCACCTTACTTTTTGAAGACACCTTGTATATTACATTATACTCCTTACATTAAAGTAGCACATGCTTTAGTTCCGAGAATTTGCTAATTATATTAATGTTCGTAACTGCTCCATTCTTCAGATATTAGTGTTTCATTTATAATTTTAAATCAATTTTACATAAAATTTATAACATATATAATTTTAAAAGGCATGGTAAAAGATTGAAAAAAAAAAACACCGTCATATCTCTTGAGAATGCGGTGGCTGAATAGCAATTCCATAATGATTGCAACAACAAAAAACCGATGCTAGGTTTTTCTTCGTTTTCTTCGTTGACTGAATAGCAACCTGGTAATAGCACTCGCGACATTTCGGGAATGTTTTATTGTCAGATTTTCTTCTTTTTTGTTGGTCGATTCTAAAATGCGCAAGTGGTAACGAATAGAAACAAATAAAAACGGCTTTCTTTTGAAATTCCTCTTCTGCTTCGATTTCAATCAAGTAGCAAAGACGCTATAAAATACGCAAACACAGCGAAAGGATATTAACTTGTCGTCTACGAAGGCATTCAATTTTTCTAGGTTGTTTGGAATTTCACAGCGATACACAGAACTAACGTGAGCGTCGTTTGTAATTCAAATGTTACTTTTGGTGAAAACTCTGAAAAAATCGCTGCTGGTGGATTGGTCAATTCATGAAAAAAATCGGCCCAAATAAAATAAACCTTCCCGGCGCGTATGGGTCAGTAAGAAGAATTCAAAATATTTAAATCTGGGCTTTGAGTTTCTTTGCTAGTATGTTTCGCCCTTCTCTTGCAGCACAGTCCAGACAATTTCTTTCCACGATCAGGCAAAACTGACACTGTGTTCGTGTTGGCTTTCCCGTTTGTTTCTAATTTCGGCTCCCTTCGTTGTTATACGATCAAAAATTTATAACAGTTGAAATCAATAAAGCCTAAGTCCGACTAGGAATCACCAATTTTACTTTCGCAGAAAATTTGCAAACAACGACCGTCAAGTTCTTCCGCTGCTGCACAACCATGTTTGTTTTTGCTATAGGAAAGATGCAAAACGATTTTTTTTTGGTGTATACGCTTCGGCAGCAACACACCATCAAACTATCCGCAATCGCAGAAACAACACAACGTACGCACAAAAAACGAACTCTGAATTTTCACAGTAAATGATCCATTTCGAATTTTTCTTTCCCACTTGTCTACAACTCAAACTACAACTAGAAAAAAAATTGAAACGGCTCACAAGCTAGGGGAATTTTCTGAAGCTTGGAGTGTGCAATTCAGCCTTCTTCTTCAATCCTAATACCAATTTGAGCAACATTTACTACTTTTATTTCATCTATACATTTAGCTAGTGCTGCAGTTGAAACCAATTTTCTTATTTCTAGAATTAGAGGCGTACGAACTGTTATAAAGGGTTTTCCAATAAGAGGTGTTATTATGAATAGCCTGCTATTTCGGCAGATGTCACTTCTGAAGCTGTCAATTTTTGATATTTGACAAGTAAAAACTACGCCATTAATAAAAATGGAATGATGCACGCTTCAACAACGCATTGAAATTATTAAAATTCACTATAAAAATGGTGAAAATTTGGCAGAGACGGTTCGTAAAACTTGAACATATTTGGGACGTCGTGAAGCACCTTGTCGGACCGCAATACAGAAACTGGTGGAAATATTCGAGCTTTTGGGACAACATAGTGATGTGAAGAATAAAACCCGTGCACGTTACTCAAGAACAGCCGAGAATATTGCTGCTGTAGCCGAAAGTGTTCAAGAAAACCCAGGTTTGTCCATTCTTCGTCGTTCTTTGGAACTATGCATTCCACAACCGTCTTCAGGCTTATAAAGTTCAGTTAATACAAGAACTCAAGCCGGTCGATCATCAACAACGTCGTGTCTTTGCTGCTTGGTTCCTTGAAATGCATGAAAATGATCCCGAATTCCATTGAAAAATCATCTTGAGTGATGAGGCTCATTTCCACCTCGGTGGCTTCGTCAACAAGCAAAATTGTCGCATCTGGGGCTCGGAAAACCCAAGAGTTATTGTTGAAAAGCCTCTCTATCCTCAATGTGTGACTGTTTGTTGCGGTTTATGGTCGGGCGGAGTCATTGGTCCTTACTTTGCGAAAATGAGGCTGAAGCAACAGTTACCGTGAATGGATTGCGCTATCGAGAGATGATCAATGATTTTTTATGGCCGGAATCGGATGGTATTGATCTGGACAACGTTTACTTTCAACAAGATGGCGCTACGTACCACAGAAGCAACGAAACCATTGATCTTTTACGGGAAAGTTTCCGGACCGTGTTATCTCTCGAAATGGTGATCACAATTGGCCACCGAGATCTTGTGATTTAACACCTTGAGACTTTTTCCTTTGGGGCCACATGAATGAGAAGGTCTGCACCCGCAGTCCAGCGTCGATTCAAGACCTCAAAGATGGAATTCGTGAGGCTATCGAGGACCTAGGGCAGCCACTTTGCGATTTGGTTATGGAAAATTTCATGAAAAGGATAAAATCCTGTAAGCGTGTCGTGGTGGTCATTTGCCTGATGCTATATTTCACTTTTAACGGCATACCTTTCTATTTATAATGAAATAAACATCCGATCATTTATATTAACAAGTTGGGTAAACAGACCTACGCTCATGTCAGAAGGGTTTTGTATTCAACTCACAAAATGCAGTCACCAGATTGAATAAAATCAAGAAGCATGTCAATGACGATTTTGTTGGAGAAAATATGAAATTCGAAGATCATACTATTATTAACGAAGTTGAACGAATTTCGACTTCTGAGGATTTCGTTATTGTTATACTCAAAAATATTTCCCTTGATAATTATTTCAGATGTCCATTCGCGAGGGAGGAAACACATTTTTCATGTATTTCCCTCCTGTGCCCCACTGAAGCAAAAACTGACAGTTTAAGATCTGTTTTGAAAAGCTCCCATGAAAACTTTCATTTCATACTCATATCGGCTACGTTTGATGAATTTTTTTCAGGGGCCACTCTCCTGTACTGTTATCATCGATTAATGGCCAATTTTTTCGAATCCTAGAGTTGTTACAAAGCCCTTTTGCTAGGAGCTCTCTCCCGCCTCCTTGACTTGTTTCACTTACGAGTATTAATTGTAGGTACTCATCTTCAGTCATCCATTGAATTGAATCAAGTGTTCAAAGCATGCACCTTAAACGTTGAAGTTGGGAAAAAATAACTCAAAATTATTCAATCTTCGCATTTAAAACAGCCACTACTTTGTTTTACGATTGCTGATACCACTAGCTGAACCGGTTCTCAAAGATATTCATGACACCTATCATTTCTGAAATTTTCATGCAAATCCTAGCAAAACTGTAGTGTCTAAGTCGGTAAAAAGCGCATGTTGTTCCATAGCCATATGTTGCCATAGTAATACATGCAGCGCATATTGTTCCATAGTAATACAGGAAAATTCAAACCGCTATAACTTCGCTAAATATGATTCAATCTTTATGAAACTTTGAGGATAGATCAAGCTTTTAAATAGACATCTACGTAATGAATTTCATTGAATTTGAGGGTACCGTTAAGATTTTATTCACGAAAACATAAAATCGATAAATCATACTATTACTAACAAAGTTGAGGGAATTGCGACTTCTCACGTATTTGTTGTTGTTGTACTCACCAAGGCCTACATTCCTGATTTTTCGGATCACAGGTGTCCAATCGCGAGGGGGGGGGGGGGGGGACACAAATTTTTCGTGTATTTCCCCTCCCTGTGCGCCCCTCGAAGCGAACTTTGCCAAACTCAGACCTCATCTTCTCATGAAGACCTTTCATTTGATACCCATATCGGCTACCTTCAATGAAATTTTTTTTTCGGGGGTCACTCCCCTATACGGGGAGACCCCCCTTAAATACCTTTTAAAATTTTTTTGTGGTTGAACTTTGAAGAGAACACCACTTTACACCTACATACAAAATTTGATGCTTCTAGATTTAGTTTCCGAGAAAAACTGTGACACACGGACGGATGGATGGACGGATAGACGGACGGACGAACGGACAGACAGACGGACAGACGGACCGACAGGACGCGATTTTAGTAGGGTTTTGCAAAATTATTTTACAAAACTCTAAAAAATGGCATTTTTCTTTTATTTTCAAAATAACACCTCTTATTGGAAAACTTATGACCAGATTTTGTCGAAACCCTTTTATTTAATATTTGCTGCTTTTGCTTCTTCAGCAGTGGTGATTAGATCATACCCAATTACCTTAATCCGAATACGTTCATATGGATACCAACTTCACGCCCTATTCTTCCAAGACCTATAACTCTCAATGTCCTTCCATATAACTTCCGATTCCATTTTCTCCCTTTCATACTTTGTCCCATTGGAATGATAGGTCAAGTAAGGTCACCGATTAAGAAAATTTGTGAGCTCACATGCAGCAATCGAGTTCCCCTAAAAATTAAAAACAAAAATTGTAGACAAGAAAATTGCCACGAGAATATCTAACTCTAGCCAAAATTTCCACAGCAACTGTCAACTGGCTTTTCGTCTTCGAGTTATAGCCACAACCTACGTTCGATGAAAGCATACGGCTATGCTTTCCGCAACCTCTCCTTAGTAAAAGCCTGTTACTTATAGCGAAGAAAATTTAAAATTAGTGATAATAGAGGAAAAGGGGAAAGGAAAATGTTGAAATATTTTACGAGGCATTTGCGCAACAGAACATGATATCATTAAGCATTAAATTAATGAACAAGAGAACACGGGCACGTCCAGGATTTGCAACCGTTTTTATAAAGTTGATTTTTTTTTGTCGGGTTCTGATAGAATATTTTGAAAATTTGGCGACATTTTTTTGTAGTAAGTGTAGTAAGTAATGCATCTACTCCATATGTGACATAATTTGTTTAACTTTTCTATTACACCACTTTTCTTTCCTGATATCGATTTTGCAACATAACTACAGACCGCAATGCATTTAGTAAACTCTTATGTTTTTTGTTTTGCGGCATCAATAAAAACTTTAAATTGTTCTTGATCATCCAATGATCTCGAACATCCAGTGATCATGAACATTCAGTATATCTCGAAATTGTGTCATTTGACCGAGGCGTCAACTTCAATCTTTTACCTCCATCTGTGCTAATCAGATTGACCATATCAATCATAGTGGGCACAATAAATTTTTCTGCAATTGTGTGGGGCCTTGCTTCCCTAGTCACTCTTAATGCCACAAAATAGGATGCATGAAGCTGTGCAGACTTACTGCAACTTGATTTATATAGGGTGGTCCAACCAAAACGCACGGTGTTAATTGTAAATAAAACAAAACGTTTTCAGAGAATTATATTAATATTTTTTAATTATAATAGAAGGATCTATGAAAATTATGCGCAAAACAAAATATCGTCCAAATGCTACCCACGGCTTCGGTGGCATACTTCTATCCGATGGTCCTTATTTCATGACTCTGAGACATAATTGAGGTTCAATGTCGTTAATGTGCTGAATTATCTCATCCTTTAGCTCTTGAATAGTTCTTGGTTTATTGGTGCAATTTTTTTTTTTTATATCTCCAGAGAAAGAAGTCCAACGTTATCAAATCACATAATTGTGGCACCAAATTAACATCACCACAACGTGTAATAGTACGGCCATTGAATTTCTCGCATAAAACAGCCATTGCTTTGTTGGCTGTGTGGCAAGTGGCTTCATCCTGTTGGAACCACAATTTCTGGCCATGAGAAGTCCGCTATCATCTCGCAATAGCGAACACAATTCACGGTAACTGCTTGGCCGTCCTCATTTTCGAAGGAGTACGGCCCGATGTTGCCACCAGCCACTCTTTGTGGATGCATCGGCATTTGAACAATCGCTCGTGGATTCTCATTTGCCCAAATGCGGCAATCCTGCTTGTTAATGAATCCATTGAGGTGAAAGTGCGCCTCGTCGCTGAAGATGATTTTTTTTTGTAAAGTCACCATTCCCTTCTGTCTGTTCAACCAACCATTCGGCGTATTGCCGACGCTTGAAATGGTGAATGGGCTTCAGCTCTTGAGTCAATTGAACCTTATAAGCGTGTAAATTCAAATCTTTATGCAAAATTCGCATCAGTGATGTTCGTGAGATATTCAATTGTTGGGCACGACAATGAGTCGAGGTTGACGGCTCTTCTGGCCCACTATCGCGAACAACAGCAATGTTTTCCACAGAATGAACTGGGCGAGCATGAACAGGTGATTTTGCATTTCCTACAGTCCCAATTTGCTCAAAAATTTGCCCACATTTCTCCCGATTGTGGACACATTTGGTCGATTATGCTGACCAAACAAATCATGAAGTGTACGAAATGCATTTTGATTTGAACCCCCATTTTCATATAAGGCTTGAACAACCTTAACGTGCTGCTCAATTGTTTACCTCTCCATAGTTGAACTTGTCAAACACTGAAACAAAGAAATGTCAAATTAAGTTGGGCGAAAAACTTAACGTTAAGGTGTAACTCACAATTAATATCGTGCATTATGGTTGGACTACCCTTTACATAAAAGTTTGTTGACTTCTAAAAGGCAAGTGACTTTTTCTTCGTAGCACTACAGCTCCTCTCACGCCTTCGCTTTCTGCAACAAGTGCCCCCAACTGTCTCGGTCCATTGACAGAATTTTTCAATTTCGGCAAGTGGCGAGGCAAGTGACTTAGGTTCGAAAAATTTGACTGGTTTTTTTCATCAAAGACGAGTAATCTCATAATTCAATGTTTTTGTTTATGTTTCTGGATTGCCATCACTCTAGGTTTTATATTCTGTTCCGCGAAAAAATCTTTCCTCGCCTGGAATAACCTTTTTGTTGAATCCCAGAGAATCAGAAATGATATCGATTGAAATGCTACGTTGACAAGCAAGCATGGTAGCTGAAACTCATTTTCTTTAAAATGATCCCGTTTTTAATGTTAGCTGATTTTGTTTTCTTCAGAAGTGAAAGTAAAATAGTTAAAGGTAACGTTGCTTTGGAGTATTGAATACCTTCAATTAATTGTATTCTAGTCTATCTTCAATTGAACGTAACTAAACTAATTTGGAAACTGTGTTTACAGATTAGTTTAGCTAACTTTTTTTGAAATTTAAGAACACTACTTGAAATATAAAAATTATTCATGTTTGAAACTAAAACGCAATTTCGATACAAAACCTCAACTTTTTTTTTATTGATAACGTATTCTGAAATAAAGACAACTTTAATAAAATATTTTCAATGCATTGACTTTAGTTTCTTAGAAATAAAGTTGCAGCTATATGTATATCTGTACATTTGTTCTAGCAAATGCTTCTCACATATCAAAGCGACTGAGACATATATCCTAATGCCCAACATGATTTCTAAGAAAAATAATTCACAGAGTCTTATCCTCACATGAGGCCATTATTAAGGCTAATTAGTTCAATTTACTCGAAAATTGTTCCAGCTTATTTCTAGGGGCAGATGAATAATGACATAATAAGCAGGATGGTCTTGATATTAATCCACAACTGGATATTAATCTGACAAACAGCTCATGAATATTAAAGTCGTCTCCTATTATTTTAGGTAAATTTCTTGAGGGACATTGATCTATTAAGGGGAGTATGTATTAACACACACACACACATACACACACATGTATATATATATATATATATATATATATATATATATATATATATATATATATATATATATATATATATATACTACTGTGTCCAAAAGTTAAGGTGACATTCGAATTTAAACTGCGCGCGTCAAAGGATTTGGAGAATTATTTTTTTTAGGTTGGTACTGTCAGTGACATCTATGTCAGTGACATCTATGTCAGTGACATCTATGTCAGGGACATCTATGTCAAATTTACATGTCAAAATATTCAGTAGTGTTTGAGATACGCGTCGTTTTGTGAGCTGCTAAAAGTAATTTTTCGTTTTTTGCGATGTCGAAATTTGTTGATTTTGCATTAAATTTTGTTTTTGGAATCAAATTCTGCTACGTCTAAAAAAAATGTTTACAAGTGGCATAGTGAGTTCCAAGCCGGCCGTGAACGTGTCGAAGACGAAGAGCGTCCCAGGCGACCATCAACCTCTTCTCTTCTTCGATTATCATGGTGTTGTGCATTATGAATTCCTTCCACCGGACCAAACAGTCAACAAGGAATATTATTTGAACGTTATGCGTCGTTTGCGTAACGCTATCTGCCTTAAAAGGCCGGAATTGCGGAAAGACAATTCTTGGTTTTTTGACCACGATAATGCACCATCCCATTCTGCACTCGTAATTCATGATCGTTTCGCCAAAAACTCAACCCATATCGTTCCGCAACCACAGTTTTACACCTGACCTGGTATCGTGCAACTTTTGGCTGTTCAGCAAGCTCAAAAAACCGCTCCGCGGACACCGTTTTGATACGATAGAGTTGATTCAAGCCGCAGCGAAGACGGAACCGAAAGCCATCCCGGAAACGACGCGTATCTCAAACACTAATGAATATTTTGACATGTAAATTTGACACATATGTCACTGACAGTACTACCAACCTAAAACAAAAATAATTCTCCAAATCCTTCGACGCGCGCAGTTTAAATTCAAATTTCATCTCTAAGTACACTAAGATTATTGACAAAATTTTTGTAGCGCATTCAGCTGTTCCATGGATAACTTATTTTCAATGAAAAGATCTGAAAAAAGACAGAAGTAGTCCGCGGTCTCTAAAGTTTTTGCAGATTTACCATTGTTTTGTCAAAATTGTGCACTTTTTTGCTGATACTTCTTCATTTTAAGTCAAATGTTTAAGCACTGAGAAGGTTCATGGCAGAATTTCTCTTTAGATAGACAGTTCGTGTGCCTGACTTCTTTTGCTAATCGCATCTTGACATTCTTCGTTGAACTAGTCATTCCGATTGTGTTTCGGTCGATGTCCTAAGACCTTTTTTCGTATGTCCGTGTGCGTTTGCTATTTTCTCTTGCCTGTAGAATTGTTTTCAATGTGTTTTCTCGCGGCGACAGATATTTGGACTTCACACTTCTCTTTGGTTCATTTATGGTCCGATCCGCAGCGTTCTTGACATATGCTCACAGAATGAGCATATGTCAAGAATGCTGGTGGTGACATTTTTACCCATAAGAAATTCGTCTATTTAATTATGTGTGCAGCCATCGGGGGATGTGCACATGACTTTTTGAATGTCACGGTGGAGCTTATGATGAGGTTTCTTTCTCAAACACAATTTTGACGTCGTGTCAGGGCAGTCTAGCCATTGTACATTTTAAGATAATTTAAAAATTATTCTTGGCCACTTTTTCGTTATTTTGAGTGGAAGCATAGCAGTGCAACTACCAAATGTTGAAGAATTTTGTTTTGATGCGCATAACGTAGATCCACTTATAACTATTTGGAAGTTGGTGACAATTTCTTTGAAGTTATTGTCCATTATAAATGCCACTTCATATTCATAGGTGCTTCATAACTTGCCACTTATGACAAAATGTTTGCATGTCATTGACGTCATTCCCAAGTAAATTAGTTTCTTGCACTACATATTTATTCATTTCAGTTAACAGTGATTGCAATGCATCTGGCATATATGATGATCATATGTTCCATATATCGGAAGAATGGTCTGTTTTTCGATGCATGTGCCGTTGCCATTTATTGGATCCAATCCAACGCTGATTTACTGATCTCATAACTAGAGAATACTACATGAAGCGTTGTCAGCGCTTCAACCCAATCAGTTTTGGCTCGAGAATGTTATTTTATTTCCCGTCTACCCACCGGCTAACGACCTAGGGCAGTCTGATGGGGGGCTAAAAATCCTGGACACAAATATTTTAAGCTGCCTTTTTCAATGCAAATTGAATATTTCTGTGCTGTCCAGAGTAAAACTCGAATTTAAACGAGATTTGGCACAGCAGTTTTTAATAATTATTCTTCGTCCATACGCTTCGTAGTTTCCCGAAGGAAATTTAAACCTTTGTTCCATTGGTTATATATGTGGAGTTTCAGAATGTGCCAACGGACTGTGTCCAAAAGGTCAACAAGTCCGGACACCCTTAGTCTACTCTGAAGTGTAAGCCAGTAGCCTAGCTAGTTCGGAGAGGAATTTTCATCGCAGGTCTTCCTCGAGCAGACAAAGTCCGACTGTAATTTTCTCAGTCACCAAATTAAATGCTTTAAAATTCGTCAAAACAACCCCCATCAAAACGGTAGAACTTTATATTCTAATTCAATTTCTTCTTTTTTGAACCGTATATCCAGTCCAATTGATATTCCGGGTTTAAAAAAGCCAACGATGTTGCACTGTGGTGTACTTGGGTTTGTTTTGAGAAAAATTTAACTTATGCATCTTTATATCAAGGGCATCCTCGATATGATGCTGGATGACCAAATATACTGCAGTTAACACAGTATAACTTTTCTTTTGGCTCCGTTTGAGCCAATTTGCATTCACCGAGGGCATAACTATCTTTACATTAAACGCACCAATAGTTCATGGCACACTTGGCAGTCAAATGACTGAGTCTTTGGCACCTGTAACACTTGTTGACCTCAGTTTTTTGGAGACGCTCCCACCGCACAATCCTAAAGTCCAAATACCTTACAAGTTGATGGGCAATTGAACTGCTATCGTTTGAAATTTATACCGAATAACATGGTAAAATTTTGCCTTCAATAATCGATATCTTTTTAGCAAAATGTTTAACACTAATGAATTTGACAGCTGGTACTGTCTCCTGTAACATTTCAAGCAGATCAACAGTATTTTGCTCATAGTCCAGTCTCTTCTGCAGGAATGCCAGATTTATCTCCGCCTTTGGCGTATATGTGAAGTAAAGAGCTTTCACACTATTTAGAGCATCTTTTGCCAGCTTGAAATCAGCTAGTGTTTTTGCTTTAATTGTGAGTTTACCAGCGGTCACTCTTTTAACTTCGAAATTATCTATCTTATGTTCGACTGCCAATAGCCGAACCACATCCCCTCCGCACAGCTCAAAGACATTAATCGGAAGAATTTTTGCAATTGTCTTATTATTTTCAATACAAAAACCAGCAGGCACATCGGTTGGCTTCTTTTCCTAATGCTTATTTTTAGATGTTAATTATTCGATAAAGTTATATTATATTGTAATATTACCTATATTTTCTCGGCACTACATCTCGGTTATCCATCGCAGCATAGTAATTTGCGTTGTCGTTTGCTCCTTCCGCGCTAAGTATGATATCAGCATCATGGATTGTTGCCTTTTTCGTATCTTTTATTGTTGCTTTATTTATTTGTTGAGCCTTTTGCGTGGCTGCTTTATTTTCGGTCACCTTATTTGTTGTAGCTTCTTATTTTCCGGATGTATTTAGTGGCTTAATCACTTTACTTTTTTGACGTTTGATAATCTACGAATCATTTCCTCCAAATTTTGAACTCGGAGTTTCTTCTCTTCATTTTCTCAGGTAAGTCTTGCGTTTTCTCTGGTAACTTGTTCCAGTTTTTCGCTTGCTAGCGTAATATACTCGTACTGCATATGTTCAAAGCTTCTTGTTAATGTTTTCTTTTTATTGTTTTTTCGTAAGTAGCGTTTAAAATGCCTGGTCTCAGGTCCCCCAGCGGTGGGAAGCCGTCAGGATCCTCCATGCCCCCGTCGAAAAAAACCGTTTCTTCTTTTTTTAAGCTTTTTGAGACATCTTTGCAAGTAAATTCCAGGTATTCGATAAATTGTTTGAAAAATTCGACGATGTAATAAGTTTTTTAAAATATTGTTTTCAAAATGACGTTTTTCAAACTTATTTTAATTTTTAAAAACTGTTGACAGAAGCTTTTAAAAACACGTCTATACGCAACGAATGCTAGACGTAGAATTTGTGTTTACTAGGTGAAACCCTAAAGTTTGAAGCTGTCTTGAAACTTTATAATGACATCTTTCGTATCCTAACTATTCAATAAATTTTTCACGGACAAACTACTACCAAACCTCAGCACTTGCCTCTGCAATAAGTTCACAAGTTGTACGGAAAAAAATGATAGAACCACCCGAGCCAAGTTACTATTGGAAACTTTGTAAATAAAAATACCTGTGTTCAAAAATTAAGATGACATTTGAATTTAAACTGGATTTGTAGAATTTTTTTTTAGGTTGGTAGTACTGTCCGTGACATCTATGTCAAATTTACTTGTCAAAATATTCATTAGTGTTTGAGATACGCGTCGTTTTGTGAGCTGCTAAAAGTGAGTTTTCGTTTTTTGCGATGTCGAAATTCGTTGAATTTGCATTAAATTTTGTTTGCGGAATCAATTTTCTGCTGCAGATACGTTGAAGATGGTGAAGAAAGCCTTTGGTGATGAGGCTTTGTCTAAATAAAATGTTTACAAGTGGTATAGTGAGTTCCAAGCCGGCCGCGATCGTGTCGAATACGAAGAGCGTCCTGGGCGACCATCAACCTCTTCTCTTCTTCGATTATCGTGGTGTTGTACATTATGAATTCCTTCCGCTGGGCCAAACAGTCAACAAGACATATTATTTGAACGTTATGCGTCGTTTGCGTAACGCTATTCTTGGTTTTTAGACCACGATAATGCACCATCCCATACTGCACTCGTGATTCGTGATCATTTCGCCAAAAACTCAACCCATATCGTTCCGCAACCACCATATTCACCTGACCTGGCACCGTGCGACTTTTGGCTGTTCAACAAGCTCAAAAGACCGCTCCGCGGACACCGCTTTGGTACGATAGAGGAGATCCAAGCCGCAGCGTAGACGGAACTGAAGGTCATCCCAGAAACGACGCGTATCTCAAACACTAATGAATATTTTGACATGTAAATTTGACATAGATGTCACTGACTGTATACTACCAACCTAAAAATAATTATTTTTCTCCAAATCCTTCGACGCGCGCAGTTTAAATTCAAATGTCACCTTATTTATTAATAACATTAATGGTGAACATATTATGCGATAGTTGAACAAGAAATGCCCGTAATAATGGCTCTGCGAAAGCGCGCCTCCGAAGAAAAACCATTGAAAAATGCACAAATCGTTGGCGGTACACATGTCAATCCACATACTGCAGTTTTAATCGAGACTTTGGTTGAATTAGGTTCAACGATTCGATGGGCGATGGGTGACTCGACATAGAATGAAGTTGCTGCTATCGTGGTGAGACCGAAGGAGATTTTTGGTGATAAATGTGTAAATGCTGAAAATTGGCAACCAATAATGATTTTGGATGACGGAGGCGATGCAACACAGTTAATGTTGAAGAAAAAGCCAGCCATGTTTAAAATGGTTAAAGAGGAAAGTGTCACTGGAGTACATAGACTGTACTGGCTATCAGAATCTGAGAAGTTAACAGTCCCAGTAATGAATGTATGGGATTCCGTCACTAAAACAAAATTTAATAGTTTGTATAGCTGAAAAGAGCGTTCAACAGGCGTTATGTTTGCCGGGAAGCAAGTAGTCATTTGTGGATATGGTGAAGTTGAAAAAGGATACGCACAAGTATCGGAAGGAATGGGATGCATCGTATATATTACTGAAATTGACCCTACCTGCGCTCTTCAGGCCAGCATGGACGGTTTTCGCGCGGGGAAACTCAATGAAGTTATTCGAAATGTAGACATTGTTGTATCGGTAATAAAAATGTTGTAATTCGTGATCATATGGACAAACCAAGAATGGGTGTATAATCGGCAACATGGGGTACTCGAATACCGAAATCGATGTAACTAGTTTCCAGACTTCAGCTCGATTGCAAGTAGACCAAATTAGTTGGCCGGATAGTAAACGAGTCACCTTGTTGGCTGAAGGACGATTGATGAATTTATCGTGCTCAAGTATCCCATCGTTCATTGCTTCGGGAACATCTACTACACAGGCTCTGGCATTGATAAAATCATTCAATGGATAGAATTATTCAGTGGATGGACGTTTACATAGCAAGCTTACATTTTCCCACATTTGATATCAACTGCTGGAGAAAATAAATATAAAAAAATGGAAGACACTTGACGACTCAATCAGGCACGGCCACCAACATCAAAAATAAGAGCAACTAAATAAAAAAACACAGGGAAAAAGCTTGCAGCAAAGAAGTATCGAGCCACGGATATCTGGATATCCGAAGGGTCAATGGTGGCATTAGAATCCACGATTCCAAGAAGTCGCGGCCAACTTCACCGACGGGTTTTTTCAACGGGGTGAAAAATCCCATCCAAGGCGAGGACGAACCGAATACTGAGCGAGATGCTCTTTCTTGTTTTGGAACCTGTGTGGGAAGGTCGCACTATCGAACGAAGGAAGTAATCGCTGATAGCAATTCTCGAGTTGGCTGCTGTTTTTTTTTGAGATCCGAGTGCAAAGGAAGAACGTGGCTGTTACTGAAACGATTCCTTCAGAAATTCTTCCAGGAAGAAAAAAAACATCGTTCCGACAAGGCCACGCTTCGAGGAATTGGTGGTGAAGTTTTATCGGAATACATGCAGCTAGCGGAAGTCGTGCAACAGGACACAATCGAAGCGGAAAATTTACCGGGGGCCCGCGACGTCGAGTTAATTGAGTTAAGGTAAATATAATGACAGAGTTAAGGAAGAATGGCATTGAGGTTGCTTGAAATGAGTATCATAACTTATAATCATAGAGTTAAAGAAGAATTTCATTGAAATGAGTATCATAACTTATGAATAATAATTATACTTGGACTTTCAGTGAATCGGATTTACTTTTATTTCTTTTCTTCCAATCAATAAAAACCGCTAGAAGTGAAGTTTGAGACTTGATTCGGGAGTGAATGCGTAAATATTCAAGGCGCCCATTTTCTGCGCCAATATTCCGCAAGTGCTGGGGTATATTTGGACTTTTTTTTGGTTTCGGAAGGAAATTTCTCGTAAATTAGGATTTAGGATAGTTCGATCGCGAGATTGTCGTGGGAGTTAGTTAAGTGGGTTGTCCTCCTCTTCTAGGTTGGTACGCAGATAAAGGCAGTGATCGTTTCCCCTAAAAAATAGAAGACTCCGGCGCGAGCCAAGCTCGTCTTGAGACTTGGGGGACAAATTTACTGGTAGACAGGTGGCGCCCACCCCCGTCTCCGACGTAGCGACCCGGGACCCAAAACGCCCCCGGGTGGAGTCGGCAGATATGGTTGGATCATCTTCTCGGGATAGTTTTATCGCTTAACAACTTATTAGACATTTTTCAATAGATTTGTCGAATTTCTTCGAAATTGTTAAAGCTGAAATAATGACTCATAAGGCTCAAATGACAGACCCGAACTGGGAATTTGCCAAAAAAATTGGCAAGTCTAAAAAGTATTGCGCCTTCTTTTGTCATGTTTTGATTGAATATTTTTTATTTAAAATCGATTTAATTTAAGTACATATTGTTCATTATTATCTATGACCTTTTGCCATTTTTTGGGTAGAGCCACTATTCCCTTTTTGAAGTGAATTTCTTTTCATTAAGGAAGCATCAAACATCCCAGCCAAGCTCAGTCAATTTTTGCCGGGTCATCAAAGATGTGTGTGATCTGGCATTGACATGATGGAAGACAACACCCTTTCTACTGATCAATTCTGGCCAGTTTTTTGAATTGCTTGTTGCAATCTTGTTAATTGCTGACAGTACAGAGCCAAATTGAGTGTTTGGCCAGGTTGTAGCACCTCATGATAAACAATTCCCTCCCAATCACACCATACACATAGCATAACCTTATTTAGTGTCAATTCTGACTTTGAAGTCGTTTGTGATGATTCACCATTTTTTGACCCTGATCTTTTTCGAACGACATTTTTGTATGTTAACCATTTTTCATCGCCTGTAATGAATTGCTTCGAAAATGGCTCAATTTCGTTGCGTTTTTTTAGCATTTTGCAAGTGCAAATTCGGTCGATCAAATTTTTTTGTGTTAATTCATGCGGCACCCAAACGTCAAGCTTCTTTGTGTATCCAGCCTTACGCAAATGGTTCAAAACTGTTTGGTGATGGATATTCAGTTTCTTAGCCCTATCATGGCTGCTTATGGGTCGGTCTTCTTCATTTTTTTGTAAGATTTTATTGACTTCTTCAGTGATTGGTCGACTTGAGCGAGGTGCATCTTTGACATCAAAATTTTGAGAACGAAAGAGAGCGAACCATCATTTGGTTGCGGCTTTTGATAAAGCATCTTGACCGTAGACATCACGAATTTTTTCACGAGTCGATGCGATGCATTCTCACCTTGATCGTAGTGATATTGTTAAATATAACGATTTTTTTTTGTTGAAAAATTTCACTCAGTTTTAAATGAATACAACTTTTGACACGAATGATGAAATATACAAAACTGTCCGTATGAAAATTGTAGACTAGAATGTCACCTTTCAAACACATGTCAGTTTGACTCAATCTGATTAGTATTGCCCGATATATGACAACGAACACTATCTAGTGACATAAAAGGCTCAATACTTTTTAGACTATCCAATATAAACTCTTGAACACTTGGTGGCATTGTTGCACAACAAATAGCTCATCGTAAAAATGAGTTCGAACTGGTGGCTCTCTTCTTGAACAACTTGATCTGAAAGGATTAAACAGTGTTTGACTAACAAACTAGTGTATATGCAAGAAATTTACCTTTCCGGCTGGTGGTGCCAATGGGGATTTGTATATCTTTGGTGTATTCAAGTACATGCAAACAATGCTTTGATTTATCATCATTTTTTCAATAGTGCGAAATGTATACCACACAAAAGTGCTTACAATTAATAGTATTAATTCTATGAACTTTTGCCAGGTACTTTAAAAATGAATAAGACAAGTCCAACTAGCTTCTAGATAAATTTTAGGGACTGAGTCCACGTTTAAGGAACTTGAAAATGACATGCTGTTTTTCCGTACTCTTTAGAAATAAAAATGAAAGAGGAACATTACACGATCAAGAAGTTTACTATAAGCTTTCCACTTAAATCGACAAGTGGAATTTCTAAATTTGCATTAAAATACCGAGTAAATCTTCCCCTAAATTATATGCTATCACGACTATTAATCTAGTGAAAACACCTCAAATGAAAACGCCTCATTTGTTTTTATTATGATTTTCATCTCCCTTAAAGCATTTATTTTCCTGCTCGGTAAATAATTGACGCTGCCTACACAACCTAATAAAGTTAACACGCAGCAAATCATTCAAGCTATTAACTTTCATTATGTAATCATATACTTTATTTTGCTGTACGTGCTCGCAGTCTGTCAACCTTTCGACCTCTACTCACAGTCTCCATCCCTTCTGAATTATGTTTGAGCTTTCTCTATTTTATTAGGAAATCAAAGTAATTACCTGTAACAAAAAGATACATAAACACTAATATAAATTGTGTCGTTCATAGTATACTCAAATAGTAGCCACACCTTTCATTTACCCTGTGTTGCACACTTTTTGAATTTTCCCAGGGGCACGTCAGCTGATCCGGGGCATTACAGCTGATCCATTTTTGGCGCGCTCAAGAAACAAAGCAAAATGCAGATAAAATTTCCGACGCACGTGTTCTTTTACGCATTTCAGAACATAGGAGTGCTGCCAGATCCTAATAAAAAACTAGAAGATTGCATGGAACGAATTTGTTTTTCTGCAATGTTATTGACTTTTTAGCTCTGGTAGCCCTGAAATCTCTCATCGAAGCATATGTTTATATTCGCGCCATTCCTCGCATCAGCGTTTACCATCTACCTGCTACCGAAGATTTATGGCTTGCTGTTCGGCTTGTGTTCGGATTTTTCCGGAGGGTTGATGGAGTGTGGTTACTATTTGAGTAAACTATGGTGTCGTTTCCCCCTGAGGGCATAGCAGGCTCTATTTTACGCCAACCTGTAATAAAACAATATCATCATCGCTTGGTCAATGTAATGGAAAACGTTGACTGTTATTTTTCAGGTATTTAGTTCTTTGCAAAGTGCAGTATTATTGCTCATCCCGCATACTACGACCTAAGTCTGCCAATAGTGAATTTTACAGTAGGAAATATTACCAACAATGTAAATTGCGGATTTCACTACTATGCTCATAGTTGCCGAACACGTACCAATGAATACAAATGTGAACAATAGATAAACCGTTCCACATTTGAACCCGCTACATCATATTCAGATTTCTGCCTGCGCGACACTCGAAACCCATATGCCACCACCAACTAAGTCGTTTCCTGGCACTACATCACATATATCAGCGGAAATGTCCTATTCAGTATATGAACCGCATGATTCACAATTTAGTAGGGATTTGACATATGCGTTCATATGTTCAATTTGCATCTGGGTCAACCGTGCAGTAATGGTAGGAGAAATAAGGCGAACGGATCTTAAGCAGGCAACACAGCGGGAAAATGCGAGAGGGCCATCGCGTTGTGAATTAAGGACGCAGCCATACGCTGAATAGGTGAAGTGGAAGCAAGGAATCATTCACCAACTGAGCAATATGCGAAATTCTCCCCATGAATAATAGCACACTTATGAATCTAAACTCGTTCCGTGATTTTTCTTATTTAGTCCTTGAACAAGTCACATGGGTGGTGATTTCGAACTGGGGCTCACTTAAGTCAATGGTTGAGTTTTTTTTCATGTTTCGAGTTATTGAAACTATTATTGCGTAAACTAGCATTTCAATTCAAACTCAACGTGGCCTAATCCATATGATCCTTGAAGTAATTTCAACATCCTTCAAGAGTAGCGGCGAGGAAAATTGATGGCCCCACCTCTAAAATATGTTTACCACCAACGTGAATTCCCTCATATTTTTATTTTTCCATAAAACCAATCATCTGAAAATAATCCTTTCCACGTATCCAAAAACCGGCAAGTACTAAGTGTCCTTTTCGCTTACAAACTATAACACTCATTCGTCCTTTTATAGACAATCTAAACACTTCCCGCTTTAAGTTTATGTGCAGACATTTGAAAAGCATTTGCAGTACTTGGAAATGGATGTACACATTACGCAGCAGGATCTATCGTAAATAAACCCAGCACGTGCTTGGGATTAGTATCCAATGGATTCCTCTCCTCTGGTCGCAGTCGAGTAATTTTCAGAAGATAATGATGCTATCTGAATTTATCCGACGCCATTCTCCACTTATTGCACAACCTTGATACGAATCTGGAGCAGACTTGTGGAGAGCAATTTATGATATTGAAGTTGCGATGCATGCTCAAGATAAATGTCCTTCAATATTTCAGGACTATTGCCAATGATGAATTTGAGACTTATAGTTATGAGAATAGTCATGAGGCCAACCTGGGGGGTGGGTTTTTATAAAATATAGAGAATGTTTGCGTAATAGAAGTGGTGATTCTTATTTTATGACTCAAAATAAACAGAAAGATAAGGTTTTGCTTATTTATATAACTTAATTAAGGACAAACTTAAAGGCCATGAAAATTTTTTGCTGATGTTTTTGTAAAAATAAATAAGATACGAAGCTGCACATGTTTTCAGATTAGCCAGATGGATGGTCAAAAATTCCGCAATGTCGAGAGTATCTTTTCTCAATTATATTTAATAATCAGCTTGTAAAGGGCATTTTGTTAGAGGCGGAGAATTTAATGCCAATGTTGTCAGTTATTTTGAGGCTAGTCCTTTAGCAATTCATCATGAATGGACAGAAATATTGCCATTGATCCATAATTTGTTTATTTGTTTGGTTCAAACAATGCAAATAGAAAAGCACAACAAAATGTATCTGCTAGGCTAGGTATTTAAAATTAAATTCTTAAGGCGATGCTCCTAAATTATTAAAGATCTAGGATATGAGCCAAAGTCCATAGCATTGCGGTTTCTTGGCAGCTGCAGCAGTCGTGAATGGTAAAATGTTTCCGTTCTTAGAAATGGAATTTGGTATGATCCCTCATTTCTAGTGGGATAATTAGATGTCTGCATCGTCAGTAACTCTCTTACATTTATATGCAACTGATGGTGGTGAAGCTTATATAGGAGACACTTATCAAGAAAGAGTCTACGGGATGATAACGATGGAAGGTGCAGAAAAGAAAGACTTTCTTCATAAGATTGGTACGGGACTTTAAATTTAAAGAATAATATTCGTATGAACTTCCGTTGCACAGATTCTAGTAGTGAGTCCAAGTACTTATAATGCGGTGTCCAAATTCGGGAACAATACAGCTCTTATATAAAGATGTACTGGAGACAGAATATATCCAAAGATGCAAGAGTGACCGGAGAACAAATCCAGAAACCCAGAAAGCACGGGACGTGATGTCGAGGATGTGCTCTTCGAACTTGAGTCGCAGGTCTAAGATCACCCTTAAGTCTTTGAACTTAGTTACAACAGATATCGGCTTATTGTGTAGGCTATATGGAAATGAGATTGGGTTCGGGCTTAAAGAGAATGTCATTTTATGACATTTTTGTACGTTAAGGGAAAGAAAATTTGATTCACTCCAGTTGCAGAGGACGCTCAGGACATTTTGGAGGAAGGTGCAATCATCAATACAGCTAATCACTTTCAAAACTTTAGGATCATCAGCATAGAGAATACATGGAGCGTCTATTAAAGAAGGCATGTCGTTAATGTAGAGGAGAAATAATAGCGGCGCCAAGATGGATCCTTGAGGGACTCCAGTCTATGGATAGAAGGAGTGCGATAACACTCTACAGAGACTTACTCTTCATGAACGATTGTTCACGTATAAGACAAGCCAAGAAAGCAAACAACCAGGATTGCTATGTTGTGTTAGCTTTTTACACAGCACGTTATGATTTACTGTATCAAATTCTAGGTGAAACCAATATAAACGACGTCAACCTGAAAGTGCTTATCCAGGGCTTCACCAACAATGTGAGTGAACTCAAGTAGGTTTGTAGTCGTCGATCAACCTGAAAGAAAGCTATGTTGAACAGGAGATATTGAGAAATATATAAGGTCATAAATGTGACTATAAACTAAATGTTCTAGGATCTTCGGGAAACATGATAGAAGTGAGATTGGATGGTAGTTGGAGACACATGAAAGAGGAGCAGATTTATGAATTGGGAAGATGTTGGCTGTCTTCCAGAAGTAAGGAGAAACTCCATAGGACAAGCTGGCATTAATTATAAAACTGAAAGGAAAACATAATGAAGAAGACAAAGATTTGACGAACAGATTTGGAATTCCGTCTGGCCCCGAACCAATGCTTGTATCAAGATCATTAATTATAGACTCGATATCTGCAGGGCTAGCTAAAAGAAAAATTATTAGCCAGAGAAAAATGAAGATAAAAAGAATCGGATGCCGAAGAAGAAGTTATAGTGGGAAAAAATTCCGCGAACAAGTTGGAAATAGATTTCAGTGTTGAAATCTGTTTATCATTCCAATAAATGGTACTAAGAAAGTGCGGGGAGGTCCTTAGATGGTTAATATATGACCAGAATGGCTTTGACTGATTGGAATGAAGTGACTGCTCTATGTGCGTAAAGTATTTTTTTTTTTTTTTGAAGTTTCAATGAATAATTTCATGGAGGCAGTGGATCTAGAGTACTCATTATAAGAGTCGGAATCTCCAGTCAATATTAATTTTCAGAGTTTCTAAGATGTCAAGATTGAGCCAAGGTGGCTCTGAGCTCGTTTTGGACCTACATAGTGATCTAAAATGACAGATAAGCGAGTCGAGGTGGAAATAAAATTTTAAAAGAGCTTCTTCGCAATCAGGGCAGTCAAAAAATGAGAACCAATCAAGTGAATTCAAGGATTCTGTAATTGCACTGTAATTGGCTTTCCAGAAGTTGGCTGATGGCATTTAAGTGTTTTTGAAAAGCTCATGCTGATGCCTAACAAAAGAGGCGGAAAATGGGGGTCAGGAGATACGCAGGAGTGAGGTGCAGCAGCTACGTGAATATGCCCAGAATCAATGTTCGACAATACAATATCTAGCAACCGATTATTTATATTTAGAGCCTAATTTAATTGGTTAAGGGAAGATTGGGAAAGAAAATTTGATAGCAATACAGACGGTTGATTGGAAGACAAGATATCAATAGATGATGGGAAGCCCCATTCTACGGAAGAAAGATTGAAGTCACCACAAATAATAATATATGAAGTGGGACGAACTGAAACACAATACGATGGTAGTGATTCAAAAAGTGAATTATGAAAATCAAAAGAAGAGTTACACGGAAGACAGATGCAGAATATGAGCAAGGGAGCAGAAAGAATATTAATTTTGACAAGTATGTGCTCGGTTAAGTCGGAGGGATGAAAATTGTCATAAAGCTCAGTAGAAAGATTTTTAACAACAGTAATCAGTACTCCACCACCATCAGATTTTTTTGTCCGATTCAAATCACGGTCCCTCCGATAGATAATGTGATTTGGGAAAAATTCCGAGCTATGTATATTACTTCTCAACGTAGTCTCAGCTAAGCATTCATTTGAAATTTTTGTTCGATAATGAAGCAAACTTTTGATTGCATGGTTACGTTAACACACATAATTGCTGCATTTAAAGCAGTGATAATTCACAAGCAGTTGTCCATCTAGAAAAGTCATCATTTGGTGCGCTTTATGAGGTGGTGGGATAATTTGTCCATATTTTTTTCAAAAATAATGTTGATCACAATGTTAAATTCAACGGTGAGCGGTGCAGAGACATAGTTACTTAATATGTGGTTCCTTAATTAAGAGGCATTTATTTTGATTATACATGATTTCAGCAGTATTGCGCCGCATGCCACAGAGCATGCGCTACAATTAATTTACGGAAATACACATTTGACGAACAATTAATTTCACAAAACGGCCCGGTTAACTAGCCACCACGTTTGTGCGATTTGACACTGTTAGACTACTTTCTTTGGAGGTATGTAAGGTCAAATATTAATGGTTTCAGATGAACAACTGAATCAGGACGGCCATACCCGACAGGTATAATCAAAAAAAGAGCAAGCTAGGAAGATAAAACGACGGATAGAATTATGAATATTGAATATTCCACGAAAGCATCGTAATACAAACGCTGCAAATTGTGATGCTCTAGAAGTTATGTAAGCTATATGTATGTCAAGTTTTGAGTGTATGTTTAAAATTACACCTAAATCTGTTGCGAGTTCTGGTCGTGATAGCATTCTCCTATTCATAAATTCAAACTCATTGATATAAAAGGCACATTTCTGTATAAGTCAATTCAAATTGTAGCCTGAAAGCCGACTGCAAGTATATGAATCTGTGATAAGAACTGTACAATGCGATGGATGGGAAACGTTGACCCTCACTTAAGCTTAAACCAACATATTCAACTATCCTTGGTCCAGACCTGTGGAACGTGCCTTACGACGGGCTACTGAGATTGGAGATGCCAGATGAGTCGCGCTTGATCGGCTATGCGGATATTGTTGCGGCTCTGGTCGCTAAACGCACCGTTGAACAAGCGCAACTAAGGCTAGGTATGCTAATATGCCGAATGAGAGACTGAGTGACTGCTCGCTGATTCAGCTTAGCGCTGAAGAAAATCGAAGAGGTCATCTTGACAAAAAAGATTATCCCTAGAGCAAGGGTGGTCAGCATTGGAGAAATACTAATTGAATCAGAGTGAGCGGTGAATCCCTGGGTCTACTGATTGACTCAAAGAAGAGTTTCTCTGAGCAAATCAGAGCAACGCTTGACAACGCTGCTTCGCGTGTATCGGCTCTGAGTTGACTTATAGCCAACTAAGGGGGTCCCAACACATCAAGAAGGCGCCTCTTAATGGGTGCTGTAGGGTTGGTGCTACTGTACGGAGCAGAAATATGGTGCGACGCTCTCAGTAAGGAGTTGTACTGATACCGCTTCACACAGGTACAGAGAAGAGGAACACTGAGGATTGCATCTTCATACTCACTCAATGCTTAGCAGCAGTCTTGGGTGAATTGTGCGAAGGGAAGATGGATGGCACACTTCATCCCGGATGTGAGACCGTGGCTAAATTGAAAGAATTTATTTATTTATTTATTTAGAAAATCCTATTTACAGATTTACTTAATCCAATTACAAAATAGGCGAAAATAAAGAAAATACAAAAACAAAATTAAAAAGAAGGCTACGTTAACCATTAATATCGAGAGCATTCCGTACTGTTGATTTAAAAATTCGCAAAGAATGCGATGGAGGACCAAGCTGAAGATTATTGTAGGCTCTTATAGATCGCACCTAAGGCGAGTACAGATACGTGTCGGTTTTTGCAAATGGAACGATAAAGTGATCGGATGATCGTGTTCTCAATGGCGCACGTGCATGTAATGCATTGCATAGGTCCAATGCTAAGAGGCCTCTGGAGAGCTTAAAAAGGAAGCATAAATCTAAAAATTGTCTTCTAATGTCGAGAGGTGGGATATGAAGGAAATTTAGACGTTCACTGTAGGAGCGATACGAAAGGTTATATTTATATAAGAAGTTGCGTGTGAACTTGCGCTGGATTGATTCGACAGCTTCCGATAGATAAATGAAACGGGGTGACCATACTTGACAGGCATACTCGAGAATGGAGCGGGCCAACAGGATGAAAAGATGAACACAGGTATGAGTACTGAATGTTCTATGAGAGCATCGTAGTACAAAACCAGCGATTCGCGACACTCTAGAGGTTATGTCAGCTATATGTACATCAAATTTTAAATTTGTATCCAGTATAACACCTAGGTCTTTATAATGATCCACCGTAGATAGCAGTGATCCGTTAATTGAATACGCATTGGCAAGAGGCGTACGCTTATTGATGAAACACATATGCAGACATTTGAACACGTTGGCGATTCATAGAGCACCATCGAAAGAGGGAGTCTAAGTCAGATTGAAGGCCACTACAGTCCATTTGTGAATAGACGACTTTAAAGATTTTTAAATCATCTGCGTAGAGCAGACAATCTGATGTTAACATAGTTGGTAGATCATTTATGAAAACATTAAATAGAAGAGGGCTGAGGATTGAACCTTGAGGTACTCCAGAAGAAGGAGAGAAAACGTACGAAGAGCAACCACACCAAGTAACCGGTGAAGAATGATTTGTCAGAAAGGAGGATAGCCATGTAAGAAGAGGGCCAGAGAGGCCAAAAACCTCAAGTTTCTTCAGTAATAGACTATGGTCTACCATATCAAAGGCTTTGGCGAAGTCAAAAAAATCACGTCTATTTGCTGACCTTCATCAAGTGATAAGGCAATCGCATTGGTAAATTCAGCCAAATTGGTTACCGTTGACCATCCCTTAACGAAACCATGCTGCTGTTTAGCGAAGTCATTGGAGATTGCATCATATACTCGGTTATGAACAATTCTCTCAAAAAGTTTTTCAAAACACGAGAGTATGGATATAGGCCTGTAATTAAGTGCTAAGCTACGGTCCCCTGATTTGTGAATTGGAAAGATGTTGGCTCTCTTCCAAATTGCTGGGAATGTCCCTATAGTCAGGCTGATATCAAATAATATTGACAAGGGTAAGCTTAGGGATGAGGACAGCGTTTTCACAAAAAAGTTCGGGGCTCCATCTGGGCCCGAACTCACGTTTACATCAATGGAGTCGATTATAATTTCGACATCGGAAGGTGTTGTCAAAATGGTGCTCAAATGAGAGGAATGGTTAGTTGGGAGAATGGGTAATGGTGACGAAGATGATTGGAAAACAGAAGCAAACAGGTCTGCAAATATATCGCATATGGCTTGACCATCAGACGCTTGTTTCTCATGCAGGCTAACAGAGCTAGGTATATTTGAAGTGGATTTGAGAGAGTTGATATATGTCCAGAAAGATTTAGGATTGTTTGATTGTAAAGAGGCCTCGATGGTGTTAAAATATGAATGCATTGCACGCTTGATGACCATTTTGGCATTCTAACGTAGTTGTTTATAAGACGAGAGATACGTCTCTGAACCGAAACACTGTAACTTTTTACGCGCAATGTCTTTTAGCTTTAATGCTTCTGAAACTTCTGCTGTGAACCAAGGAGCATTCTTTTTGCAAAGAGGACGACTACGGGGAACGAAATTCATTATAATATTATTAAGTTTATTATAGAAGGCCGTGACAGCATCATTGACATCAGTAAAATAAGAGAGAAACTGCCAATCGATCTCAGAAAGCTCTAATTGAATAGCTTCATAGTTTGCCTTGTAGAAGTTGTATCTAGAAAAAGCTTTGTTATTCCTATGGCGTGAGATGCAAAGTGATAGTTGCATTTCAAGTGGAGGATGGTGAGAATCAGGTTTGACATAAGGGGTTGGTGATTGAGAAAATGAGATAATGCTCATGGGATTGTTAGTAAAAATGAGGTCCAGCAATCTATTGTTTAAGTTTGGGAAATATATATAACTGCGTTAGCAAACATAGAGACGAAAAGGATGACAATGAAATTGATATCTCATTATGTGACACAATCCTTCTACAGCTTAAGTCCCATTCAACCGTTGGCATGTTAAAGTCACCGCAGATCACAAAGGATGCAGAGGGGTATGAAACATTAATGTAATTAGAAAGTTCAGAAAAGAAGAGAGTATAGACTTGTAGCGGGGAGCTGCATGGCACATAGACGCACACAATAAATATTAGCAAGCTAGATGATAATCTCAAACCAACTACAACGCATTCAATAGGAGGGGAGAAGGTGATATCTCGACACAAGAAACTTTCAAAAGGTTTACGGACCGCAATCAAGACACCTCCGCCATGGCATTTACCGGATATAGCTCGGTCCCTATCTTCACGATATACATAATGTAGAGGAAAGAGTTCTCCATTCGCAATTTCCTTTGAAAGCCACGTCTCAGTTAAACATATAACGTCATCAATGTTATGTAAAGACTGACTTCTATCTGACCCAGCTTTTGAGCGGGCATGGGTGTTACCAGTCTCACCTGCACAATATTGGTAAGTCACAGTCCCACGAGAGGAAGGCGATGCCTGCCATACATTTTTTGCGTGCATAACATGGGACAGATTGCAACGGTACCCATACAAGGAGACGAGAGATCTCACCCCGGTCAGCATAGTCATGGTGATGCTTGATTCGGCTGACAAATGGAACTATGGTGCATATTATGCCCGGACAGCCCTAAAAGATTAAAAAGTACTCAAAACGACTGTCTGGCAATTTCTCTTCCTCTCCCACTAGAAAAGGGATCCCCGGTGCCTTACAGCGTAGCAAAATGAGACCTGGCCCGAATTAATGTACCACCCGATATCAAGTTGAGTTCTCAGGTTGATCAAAGAGCTGTTTAGTGGGTAGTCCAGTCGCTTGCAAACATATGAGTCCCACACTCAGTGCGTAAATGGCATTCACTTCTCAACCACAAAAAAACTATAAACTACTAGCATTAACGCCGTGTGATTGATTAAGTCATGGAACCTTGAAACGCAATCCCGTAAGTTTGTCCTAGATCCTGGGGAAGCACACAATACGTTCAACTTGTTGATGCATATACAGAGTGATTTTACATACAAGACAGATTTAATAGTTGTTTGACCACAGCAACAACATAAGAGAATGTGTTCAAATCTTAAAGAATGGTCAGTTTTCATTTAGCGTTATTTGATGTGCTAGTATCACTCATCTAGTTGTGGTTTCCAACCTCAAATATCGGTGAAACCATTATCTGCATGAAGATGAATAAATCCATCCACAACAATAATACACACATCGCAATAATTCAAAAGAATTCATCTGAAATAACAACAACAAACACTATATCATAACAACATTATCCACAAGAATCATTATAAATTATCATGACCAATACATCTCGAGCATAAGTAACAAACAGCATCATGATAATGAGATACTCCAACTTTCTCTAAGCGGAGGCCCGAGAGGAGCTGTAGTGCTACAAAAATCGTTTTTGACGAATGTTCGTAAAACGAATGTTAGTAAAATACGAAGTTCTTACTGATAAATTTTAGTGTTAGTTACACTTTTCACAACAACGACTTTTCTGTTTAGGAATTGTTTAGACAAACTCAATTAGGCCCTGACGCCCTATGTCTAAAGACTTTGTGTTTAGGAATTGATGGGGTAGTGTGTTACGTTCGGCATTAGGGCCTAATGGGGTTTCCCTGAACAAATCCTAATCGAAGCAAATATAGGCTTGCCTAATTAAGCTCCCATTAGGCTCGTAATAGGCATGCCTATCTTAGGAATTCATCGTCAGGGCCCCATTAGGCCCGTATTAGGCATGCCTAACAGGCAAACCCCACTGTTTCCGCATTAGGCCCTAATGTCCGTTTAGGAATGCCTAAACTGATTTCTACCACCAAATGAAGGTATTTTTAACTATGGCAGCAAAAAAAACTGCCAACTAACTCCTCCCCATAACATAAAAAAAAAAGTTTTCTAAAGAAGGAAAAAGTAAAAAAATATCCGTAGCAAACCAAACTAAGAACGAGTCATGACAGTTCTAACGTAAGCTCTGCTGGTCTAACGTACCAAACTGTAGGTCCTATGCAGATGTTCTGCAAAAAATAAAGGAGACAGTCAACCCAGATGACATGCGCACTTAGTTAGGTGGCTTACTGATGGAATTTGAGCCAAAAGCAGCGAAGGAAGATTCATTCCCTGATACAGTCAAACTGGTCTCCGGCAGAAAAGCTACTGCAGTCTTACTGTAGTCAATAGCAATGCTCAAGTGCATTACAGACTTGACCGACTATTAAACTAAAGTTTTTCGAACAAAATAACACAATCGTGATAAGGACACCTTCTTGGGTATCCGTTATTCATCCATACGATTCATGTAGCCAACCCATTGCAGCTCCCGTAGTCTAACAATCGTTAAGACCTCCGGCTCGTCAAAAATTTCATACAGCTCATGGTTGTATACTTGTAGAATTCGGCATTGCTCTCCGTCTAGCTTCACTCCAATTATTCGCCTCAGGACCCGTCGCGCAAAGGTGTTCAATATATTTGCAGATACTTGGGTAAGGGTCCATGTTTCAGACCCATGGCATAACACAGGTCTTATCACAGATTTGTATACTTGGAGCTTTGTTTTCTTGTGTATACAGCTGGCTTTCAAGATCATCATAGCTTAATAAATTATTTTATTTGCGAGCTGTATTCTTCAGCGTATTTCGTCTCTTTCATTACTGGTTCTCGTTATTTCGGCGCCTAAATACACAAATTTGCTCGCAGTTTTGCTACTGTTTTCGCCAAGTGTGATATTTTCTGTGCTTGAGGTACTTTTCCTCGACTACGTTATGAGCTTTGTTTTATTCTCATTGATTTGTAACCCTACTAGTTTTGCTTCGCTATCCAGTTTCAGGAAGAGTCCTTTGGCAGTTGTTGATGGCCGTGACAAAATGTAAATGTCATCCGCATAGGCTACCACTTGACTCGACTTGTACAGTAATGGGCCTCTTGTAATGACAGTAGCAGAGCCAAATTAAATAGCGATGGGGCCATCCCATTTCCCTGCTTTAGTCCAATATTTGTGTCAAAGGCATCGGTGAGTTGGTTATTGATGCGGACGGAAGATCGTCGACGTCATTGTCTTTTGGTAAGACTGCAATTTGGCTGGGATACCAAGGCAAAGCATTATTTGGTACAGTGCGTTACGATCAATACTGTCGTATGCTTACTTAAAGTCAACGAAAATTTGGTATATGTCTATTTTGAACTCCCAGCATTTTTCAAGTACCTGCTGGACTGTGAACAATTGGTCTATCGTCGATCCATCTGCTCTAAACCCACCTTCATTCTCCCCATTAATACTGTTGACGTATGATCCAATTCTATTTGCTCAGACCGTTGAAAATATTTTGTACGCCATACAAAGCAGTGATATGTCTCTATAATTTTCGCACTGTAGATTGTCACCTTTTTTGAGGATAGAGAATATAATTGACTGGCTCCACTCTTTCGGCATATGTTCTTGTTGCCAAATGTGCTGGAGGACATTGTGAATAGCTTTATGAACGCTGCTGATACCATATTTGATGAGCTTTATTGGAATCTCATCGATGCCCGGTGCTTTATTATTTTTTTGGGCTTTGATGGTAGAGCAAACTTCATCCAAAATTGGTCGGCCCAATCGAAGCTCTCCGGAAACGTCTATATGCTCCAATGTTCTGGAGCTATATGGAAGATTAAGGATGAGTTCCCATCTTTCATTAGTCCTGTTTTTGTCAGCGATGATATTGCTGATGTCATCACGACAGAGCGTGGTGTTGAGTTGATAACCACGCCTCAGGCTTTTCACTACTTCGTATGCTTGTCTTGTGTTGTTACACACTAGACTTACATCGACATCTCTCAATCGGTCGTCAAAGCATTTTCTTTTCTTAATTCCAATTATCTTATTCGCTACTCTTCTAAGATTTTCATAGTGTTCTTTCTTCGTCCTGATTTTCCTACCTACGTATTCTTTGTACGCTTGATTCTCTTTGTCTAACGTATTCTAGTACTCATCATCGAACCAATCATTTCTTTTGTGCCGAGCTTCATGTCTGATTGTGTGTTCTACCAAGGTCTTAATAGCCGTTTTCAATTGCATCCAGCGCTCGTTGCTTGTTTTAAGCGATGAGTGTGATAAACCGGGAGCCAGCTGGTTGTTGAGGGTCTCCCTGAAAGTTTTTGCTACAGACACCGTTTGAAGCCTTTCAATATCAAATTTTTGTAGCGTGCTGGCCTTCGATGAATACGCCTTTGACATATGACATCGATAGGTTAGTTTGATCAAGTAAAGATCTGAGTTACAATTGGCTCCTTGGTATGTGCAGATGTCAAGTATGCTTAAGGTCCAACCTTGTTGGATCAGAACATGGTCGATCTGGTTTTGTATGCTGCCATCCGGTGATACCTAGGTTATTTTATGTTTGCGTCGATGAGGCAAGCAAAATCAACGTATGACTAGATTTCTGCTACATGCAAAGTCAATCAGGCCCTGGTCGTTTTCATTTATTTCATCGTGGAGGCTATATCCTCCAATTGTTCCCCGATGAGATAGCTCATTGCCAACCTTAGCGTTGAAAGTACCCAGAATTGTTTCTGCGTCATTTGTAGGCAATAATTTGACTAGTCTTACTAGGTAATTTTCGAACGTTTCTTCGTTTCTTCGTCATTTTCTTCGATTGAGGCGTGTACGTTGATCAGCCAGATTTTGAAAAATTTTGTTTTTACACGGATCACATGCAACCGTTCATTAACTGCTTAAAAATCAACTTGCGATTTGAACTCCCTATCTACAATACAGGACACTCTGAATTCTCATTTTCCAGTAGGCTTCCCACTTTTAAATGCTATGTACGGTCTCATGTCTTGAATACCATTTCCAGCCCAAATCATTTCCTGGATTGTCAGTCTTTTTAATTTATATTGACTTGCCTGCTGTAAGGATCTCCAGGGACGAGGAGTAAGCCCATCGCTCAACCTCCAATCCGGTGCCGATTCCGTTATAAGGCGCTTAAGACTCGCTATCACCCTCTTTCGTCCCCACAAAGGAGGTGTAAGTAGAATTTAGTAGCAGAGCTGTTCAATGTATTTACAGTTATAAGCATTTCTCGGCATTTATGTCTCATTAATGGGGAACCGGTAAATACAATGTGCGGCCCCGAGAACATTTACAACCATTGAATCGAAGGTTGAAGATGAGGAATCATGGAAGCTGTGGGTTGAGAAAAAAAGGATTTCCCTCCTCCTTTCTTAAATGAGCTTGGGACCATGTGCGGCGGAGCTAGAACAAAAATTCGACCAAGCAAAATGAAAATTCACTAGCCCATCTGCAGGATACACTGAAGAGCCTAAGTCATAGCCATACTGCATAATGATGTAAGAGAACTGATAGGAGCTCCTTCTACTACAAGTGCGGTAAAATGGGGTACACAATGAAATAATATGCGAGGGGTCACTATTGACCCTTTGCTTGGATGCTGGCCTTATTATTAACGAGCTCAAGTAGGGACAGTAAAGTATCAAGATTTAAAAGAGATCCTAGCTAAGGTCAAAGCAGCATTATTTGTGTCTTGTAAATAAACCTCTATCGCAGTATAATCACCCAAAATCCGCTTAAACAGTTTGCAAGAGATATGAAAGCCAATTTTCTACTGCTCAGCAGGCACCATTATGAAAGGAGTTTATTAGCATGGTGACCTAACAAATCTGACGCTGCCGCTGTTTGGGTTCGGAACAGCGCTCACTATTGAGTGCAGAATCATGGGCACGTTAACAATTTTGCATGGGTTTCATGTTCAGAAATAGCATCCTTAAGTTTATACCTAACGCTATATAAATTATTACAATACTTTCAGGCCTAGCTCAGTACTCTGGGACACAATATCCCGGGCACAGGAAATTATGTTGTCATTGGGGTAAGACTTCAATTTGAAAATCATTGAAAAGGATATGCCTCATTCATATACTAGGGAAAATCGAGTCCTGGAGATGGTATAAGAAACTAGAGTGGTTGTGTTGAACATTAGTAACACACCTGTTTATTGCCACTGGTACTGTAGCGGAACCATTCCAGATGCAAAGTTTGCTTCAGAGTCGTTATCTCAATGGGTACACAACTGAAGTACTCTGATGGATGCACTTGAGGTCAACGAAAAAGTTGCTCAGCACATACCCGTATATACCAAGTGTTGCGGTCTAAAGTGGGACACTGGAAAGATGGAAGATCAGAAGTTTGTTTATGTACTCACGATGTAGGCACACTATCTGGAGTTTCACGAAAGACTAGCAGCTTTGAATGAGTTGAACTCAACAATAAGTATCATCCAGTCTGCTTGCAGGTCTTCTATATCCCGTTGAAGACCTCGACGTAGCAAGCCTCCTGTGTGCTGGGGGGGGGGGGGACTGTTTTGACTACACATTTTATTCATTGATACCAGTTACCATGAAAAATCATTCAAATGTCCTATTTTCGTGAAGAAGTAGCAATCTCCAGGCTCCAGGACGATGGGATTCCAGCTGAGATGCTGCACATGGTCTTTTGCTTTTGTCCTGACTTGCTGCTCAGGGCGTTCAATGCTTGCTTGCCTGAAGGGAAATGAAGCGAGATACGTGCTGGTCAACAAGGGGAATGAAGATCCTAAATCACCGTGTGAATATTACCGGTTATGTAAACAGGACATATCTGGGAAAAATGCTAGCAAAGCTCATAAGACATGATTCATGCTACTGGGAATATATCTCCATGATAGTTTGGCTACAGAGAAGATTGCTCCACCACCGATGAAAATGCGATTGTATTGAATGTGACCAAGCGTTTGAAGGTATGCAACAGTAGTTGTTGCTCTTGACATCAGAAAGCGCAGGAAAATCTTTTCCAAACTTCAGAATATCTGATGCAAATTTTGAGGAGTTGAAATACGAAAACGGGCAATGAAAGAGACGAAATACGCCGAACAATACAGCTCGCAAATAAAATATTCTATTCAGTATTGACGATCTTGAAGACCAGCTGCATACACAGAAAAACAAAGCTCCAAGTATACAAATCTGTGATAAGACCTGTGTTATACTATGGGTGTGAAATATGTACCCTAACCCAAGCATCCGCAAATACACTGAACGCCTTTGAGCGACGGGTCCTGAGGCGAATAATCGGAGCGAAGCTAGACGGGGACCAATGGCGAATTCGATACAACTATCAGCTGTATGCAATTTTTGCCAAACCAGAGGTCTCAAGGATTGTAAGACTGCGGAAGATGAAATGGGCTGGCCACATGAATCGTATGGACGAACAACGGATACCCAAGAAGGTATTTGTAGGGAGAACTGAAGGCCGGCGACCAGTGGGGAAACCGAGGAAACGCTGGTCTGACTCGGTCGACGAAGACAATTCATCGCTGCTCTGATTTCGGAATTGGATGACGCGGTCAACTGACCGAGACAGTTGGAGGCGCTGTTTGCAGGAAGCAAAGGCCCGAAAGGGGCTGTAGTGCTAAGAAGAAGAAGAAATACCGTAGTCTACTGTACGACGTCGCGTTTAGAAAATGGAAATTACATCTGTTGTCGCTCAAAACTCTATCCTTGACTCCAACTTGTAGGAACTCATGTGTACTGAGATATGAACTATGAGATGAGTTTTGCTTGATTGGTTATGCGCGTGATACTCGTATTACAGTGGTAGTCCCTGGGCGCATGGTCAAAACTGGACAAGTTAGGCTAGGTACGCAAATCTGGAGAATGGGAAACTCAGTGACTGCTCAAGCCTTCAACATAGCGCTGGAAAAAACTGAAATGATCATCCAGTTTATGGACTATCAGTATTGGTGAAATTCTGGTCGAATCAAAGCCAGAAGTGAAATAATTGGGTGTTTTGCTGGACTGAAATCAGCGCAACAACTAATATGGTTGCGTTGGGTGAACCGATTATCACTTCAGTGATGGCTTTATCGATTATTACTTCAGTGAGGGACACACCAGATCAAGAAGAAGACTCTTGATGAAGGCCACACTGTTTGTGCTAATATACGGATCAGCGCTATGGGATGGCCCTCTGAGCAACAAGCTGCACAAAAAGTAGCTCACACTGAAGTAGAAACAAGGAGCACTTCGAATTGTCAACGGTGTTCGTGCTTGCAGGGATGATATGTATCTTTCACCCAAATAGGCAGAGAGCGTAGGTACATAGACAGGAAGATGACAGAGAAGCAGTCGCTAATGAAGAGATGCAACTCTTTCTTATCGATTGGCAACAGTCCTGGAGCCCAATACGTGACCTGAGGCGGCGGTTTCATTAATGGCAAGGCAGGACTGACTTCTAGCTGACCCAGCTTATGAGCGAGTATAGATGTTTTCAACTTAACGATGATTTTATTTCTGAGTGATTCGCTCGGACTACATCCAAAACACTTGTAAGACCACCTTTAAATTCAGACCGCAATTTTTTTTAATAATAATGGAAGGTTGCAGCTTTGATTGCATTTTTTTCATTTTTTTAATCGGAGCAATCTACTCATTGGGCATTTTTAGATACGGTGTGGAAAATAAGCGCGAAACAAGAAAACCCCGTTAAATACGGGCGAGAAGGATAAAATGCAATAATTGCCTCGTATCCTTCTCGCCTACAGTGGACCGGATTTTTATGTTCCACGCCGTGTCTACAAAGCCGAGTGCACGAACTTGAACTTCTAAAGATTGGAAAATGTTTAATATTTATAAGATCTATTCTAAACTAATACACATACAGAAATGCCTTAAAGATCAAAAACTTTAAACCCAACAATCTATAAAAGCTTAACTGCAAAATGACTGCGAAAACGATTAAGATAAGTTCATGAATTATGAAGAATAAAATGAACCCCTCTTGATGAGGAAACTGATACGCAATAATTAAATGTTATTTACACAAACACACTCTCATCTAATAGTCCATGTGTCACTCGAGACGTTGTTTATTATTTTGAGTCTATATCTTGTATCCATACTCATTTATTTGTATCTTAAGCTTGTTTGTCCTCCATGGAATATTTACATTACTAATTGGCAATATTGAAGAACTGAGAAAATTAATTAATTAATAAATCTGAGGGCGGAAACATTGCATGTGCTCAAATGTTTGCCAAAGATACATAAAAGATTATTAGTTAAATTACGAAGGGGAGATGAGCCAAAGGTCTACGTTTGTCTAAGGAAGGAAGTGAAGGAAGAAAACAAACCGAGAAGTTGATAATTTCAATGCTGGCAACTTTTTCAAAAAGGGTTCGTGGTAGATGATTTATTTTTGGGATACAACCACCGGCATTGCTTTTTTGGTTTAAAGTATCCGAAGCACTCTCTGGTTGCTAGGAGTAAGCTAAAAATATATTATATCACAGAAGTACTCATAAGTGAAAATTGAAAAATTTGTCTCAATGCCCTAGACGGGTATGAGACGGTAGCTGATGATATTGTAATGAAAGTAAACTCAGGCATATTCATAAAATTTCTCTTTTCTCATCATCCGCCTGTAAGTCGTCTTTTTCCTACTTTTGGTCCACTATTCATCATTACTTCCTCCATCATTTCGCTCGTCATTTGAGTTCATTCATTTTTCTCTCTGAAAGGAAAGGATAATTGGAGCGTGAATTTCAAGAATTGTCATCATATACATATGAAGGTACGGATGTTGATGCTGTTCTTGACATACGGCTAAATTCGAGCATTCTACCAGCAACGCCCGTCACAGCAGTAGTGACATAAATGCATCGTTGACTTGAGAAGTGAAGATGAATTCGGAGCTGTGACTTCAAGCGAATCCTTTTCCGATCTCAAGGCCGAGAGTGAAACTTGTCAAAAATGGCAAATTTTGCGGGGCAGGAAGAGCATTATTTCGATTATTTAATGAGTATGTGGCAATCAACATCAACCCGGTTTCATTTGTGAATGGTTTTGGAGCTCTAAATGCGCGCATTTCCAGTTACGAGAGTATCCAATGGTGTCAAAATATTGGCCACTCTCTGATGATGATTAAAAACATGAACACGGCTTCAAAACATCTTAAAACTTAATTCATCTTCGATACAATATTAAAAGATGAAATATTGTTAAATCGTTCCGTCATGATTGTTTCTAAAGCTAGCCAGGTCATACTAAGTCAATTGTTAATAATTCCGTGTATTCAATTAATCATGTGATGTAATCACTCCTAATGTTCAAACAAAAATTTTAAATCTACGCTCAAACCTTCTCCTCCATGCTATAGCAAATGGGAGGCTAAAAGGATCCATTCCTAGACGACCCGACCCTATTACCACCGCGGCCGGAACAAATCCAATATAATTTAGCCATATTCCCTGTCGCACGGATAACGACAGTTGTATGAGTTCTTACACTCTCCGTTTGTGGCATCCTGTCTTCCTAGTCTCGCGGTGTAGTAGAATTCCCACTTGTTCGCCACCATCTTATTGAGTTGTTGTCTTCACATTCCGTTCGCTATCTTCACCGTGCTCTGAGAGGCGTTCTAAGGAATTGTAATTTTGCAAATGATCAACGTATTCCCCGACGCTTTATTAATCACGGCCTGGTGATTGGAGCAGGATGCTCAATTTACTTCGCTATTCCCTTGTGGTTTCCAGCACACTCCACGCATTTTAGATTCAATGTAATGTGAAGGATGAATATCTCATTATACCCGCATAGATGCACTCTTTTCCTGTAGCTAAAGATACTAACAAAGTTGGAGCTTTTCATGAGAAGTGGTTTGAATTTAGATGTGAAAGTTTTAGAAAGGAGCAAGTAGCGTATAATGAATTCCAGGGTACATTTTAATTTTCGGAACGAAATTTTCCTTGCAACAAATATAAACACAATGGATTAACTCTTTTATATGCCAATATTCAGCGGAAAAAATAAACATGATTAAGTTACTGAAGAGTTCTTCTGCCAGAAAAGCTTTGTAAACAAATTAGGAAATTAAACAATATCCTCGGAGTATGAGCAACCTAATTTTCACGCGAAAATCTTTCAGTGAGTCAGAATGAATAAGATCATGCATATATTTAAATTTTTCCGTATCATGCTTGCACTTTTCTGATCCCATTTTGCCTGTCAGTATGGAAGCATATTCACATTATATGCAATTTCTTAAATTTAATTGAAAATCCAAATATATTCGTTATATTTAAGTCGTTTGGAAACGCATATCTTCTAAGTATTACATGCTTTTCTTTTTGTAATTTATACGATTTTCAAGCAACTTTTATTTCTTTGGTTACGATTCGATTTTTATAAAATTTTCAGGGTATTGTATTTATGATTGCGGTATCCAGATATGAACTATTTGCTGCTTGATAGCGGCACTCATTTGAAAATATCATGTCGTAGCTAAAATATATGTTATGATTTAGTAAAAACAGTGCAAACAAGTTGGGTAGACAGACCTACGCTCATGTCAAAATGCAGTAACCAGCAACGAATAAAATCAAGAAACATTTCAAAGAGAATTTTATTGGAGAAAATATTAAATTCGAGGATCATACTCTTATTAACAAAGTTGAACGAATTTTGACTTCTGAGGTATTTCTTATTGTTAGACCCATAAATATCTCCCTTGATAATTTATTCAGATTTTTTAGATCACAGGTGTCCATTGGCGAGGGAGGAAACACATTTTTCATGTATTCTACCCCCCTGTGCCCCCATTGAAGCAAAAACTGTCAGTTTAAGATCTGTTTTGAAATGCTCCCATAAAGAACTTTCATTTGATACTCATATCGGCTATGTTTGTTGAAATTTTTTTCAAGGGCCGCTCCCCTGTACTGTAATCATCGATTCATGCCCAATTTTTTTGAATACTAGAATGGTTACAAAGCCCTTTTGCTAGGAGCTCTCTCCTGCCTCTTTGACTTGTTTCACGTATGAGTATTAATTGTAGGTACTTATCTTCAGTCATTTATTAAATTGAATCAAGTGTTGAAAGCATGCACCTTAAACGTTGAAGTTGGGGAAAAATAACTCAAAATTATTCAGTCTTCGCATTTAAAACAGCCACTATTTTGTTTTACGATAACTGATACCACTAACTGAACCGATTCTCAAAGATATTCATGAAACCTATCATTCCTGAAATTTTCATGCAAATCCTAGCAAAGCTGTAGTGTCTAAGTGGGTAAAAAACGCATATTGTTCCATAGCCATATGTTTCCATAGTAATAAATGCAGCGCATATTGTTCCATAGTAAGACAGAAAATTCAAATCCCTATAACTTTGTTAAATACCATTCGATCTTTATGAAACTTTCAGAAAGGATCAATCTTATAAAAAGTTATCGGTTTACTGAACTTTATAGAATTTAAGGGTACTGTTAAGATTTTATGCAAGAAAACGTAAAATTAATAAATCATACTATTACTAACAAAGTTGAGTGAATTTCGACTTCTCACGTATTTGTTGTTGTTGTATTCATAAAGGCCTACATTCGTGATTTTTTACAGATTTTTTGGATGGAAGTTGTCCAATCGCGAGGGGGGTACGCGAAAAGTTCGTACGATTCCCCTTCCCCTGCCCCCACGGTACTGACACGGCAATTTTAAGACTTGTTTTGATAAGATCTCATTAAGACCTTTCCAATGACACCCTACTCAACTACCAATGGTGGAATTTTTTTTTTTTGAGGAGTCACCTACCTATATGGCGAGACCCCCCTTAAACCCCTTTGAAAAACTTTTCCATCCTTGGACTTTCAAGAAGTGACCACTTCTGACCTGTCCACAAAGTTTCATTGCTGTAGCTTCTATAGTTTGTATTTAAGTACAAAACCCTAAAAATGGAAGTTATCATTGCACTCGAACTGAGCGGATATTAAAGTGGACATGTTGATTCTTCGACTGCCGACTGACCAATCACCTTTTCTGGCATCCGTTACTTGCCTAAATACTTAAATCACGTGGTCAGCCTGTTGAAACTTTCGTAATTTTACTATACTGGGGACTTTCAACTCGTCAAATACTCTATACAACTCGCAGTTGCATCTCGTTCGCTATTGGCTTTGTTCTTTTTCCGCTCCTATTTCTCAATTCAGAAACCGGTTTTCAAAGGTTTCAAAGATTGTAAAAGTGAATGGAGTGTGATGTTTGATAAACTGTTTGAATGCCTTACAACATTATGATTCTATGATATCCAAGTCGTACGCTGATTCCTGCTTTCCTGATTTCTTCTTTGTACAACTACAGCCCCTCTCGGGCCTTCGCTTCCGGCAACAAGTGCAATCAACTGTCTCGGTCCACTAGCATCGTATTCCAATTTCGAAACTCGAGCAGCATTTTGCTGTTTCCGTTGACCACGTCGGACCAACAGTATCTCGGTTTTCCCCCTAGTCTCCGCCTTTTAGTTCTTCCAACGAATGCCTTTCTAAATAGTCATCTTGGACCGCTTTTATTTAGTATTTTCATATCGGACCTCTCAGGAGTATTACATGATGTACGAGTACCTCATCTTTTTTATGCAGATGACCTGAAAGTTTACTACGTTATATCTTCTTTGTCGGACATGATTTTCCTTCAGCCCAAGCTTAACATTCTCTCTGATTAGATCAACAATAATCAACTTTCCCTAAACTTGGAAAAATGGCAGGTGATAAGTTTTTCAAGAAAAAAGAGCTTTCTTTTATTTGACTATCACATCAACAACACAATACTTTAGTAGAGTTGATAGCATTGTGGAGCTTGGTGTTGTTCTGGACCAAAAGCTTTGCTTTGAACTACAGTAAGATAGAGCTATATCTAAGGCTAATAAAATGCTAGGTTTCATCAAAAGAAGAGCTAAGGAATTCAGGAATATTTGGGTTACTAAATCACTACACATCTCATTACTGCGCCCTATTCTTGAATATGCCATCCTGATTTGGAACCCTGTTTTAGATAACCATGCTGACAGGTTAGAATCGGTCCAGAAACAGTTTCTTCCTTTCACACTAAGATCCCTTTACGACCTTAGGAATTTTCTCAGCCTACCAACATATCAATATCAACCATCGTTGCATTGAAGTCGCTTTTGGTCTCCGTTTAGTTTCGCTAAAATTATTTGCCTCAGGATCCACCTTTCGAAGGCGTTCAATATGTTTGCGAATGCTTGGGTTAGGGTTCATGCATCATTCCGATTGCAGAGCACAGATCTTCTCACAGATTTGTCTACTTGGAGCACTGTTTCCTTGTATATGGTCTTCAAAATCGTCGAAACTCTTTTATAACAGGTTATGGGCCCAGGCACAAAAAATGCCTGCACGTGGAATAGTATAAAGAATATTTAATACAGCGTTAGTAGATTTGTGATTCTGTAATGGCACAAAATTTCTGAAACTCCGCTCATCTGGAAATGCTATCTTGTGATAATTACGATACCTGAAAAATCCAGGCAGAGGCCATTCTGACGAAAAACGACACCTGGGGCTACGTAAGTAGTGAAATCTTGGAACCAACAATAAAAGGCACCAAAAATGAATTAATAGCGTTGCAAAAAGCACATGCGGTCTGGCTTGCGAGAGACAGAAAAGCGAAATCAAACTTCATTCCTTCCTTTCGGAGTTAAAACAAACTCGTTGCTGTGTCTCATCAAAGGAAGTTTGGGATGAATTCGAGTCAATTTACGCCTCAAATTGCCCGGCTCACAAAGCAACATTGGTGAAACAATTCACGCAGCATAAAATCGCGGGTGGGGGAGATGTGAAGGAGCGCCTTGCATAGTGTTTTGAAATTGTGGACAAATTACAATCAATGAAGGTGGAAATCAATGGGGACCTGCTCACAGTAATGTTGCTATACAACTTGCCGAGTAGCTTCCAATATTTCCGATGTGCTATCGTGACTCGAGATACTCTACCAGATATCGAATCTCTGGAAATTAAAATAATCAAAGGGAATAGTGCGAGAAACCATCATCACGAAAGCGAGACAGCTGCTATGTTCGTAAAGCGCCACGCGAACAATAGCAAAAAAAGGATGTGAGAAAAGAAAACAACAACACAAACAAGACTCAGAGCGGTGCCCCAAACCCAAGTGCAAATATTGTAAATAGAAAGGGCACACCACTTCATCATGCTGTTTCAAGAACAAGAGAAACACGGATGAAGTGAAATGCGTTGACGAAGAATATTTTACACACACCAACAAGCACGCCAAACACGCATCCAAAACCAAATGGTGTTTAGACAGCGGTTGTAGAACACACATATTCAACAACAAGTCAATTTTTACAAACTTGGAAATAGTCAACAGTGGAATTAAGTTGGCTAGAAATGCTACAACTCAAGCATAAGCATGCAGAAACGTCATAAATTTCCAACTTACATTCATAGATTGCCAGAGATTCTTTGTATCATACGCACAGATCTATGCGGTCCTATGCGCTCAACTTCCATTGGCAGAGTGCGACATTTTATAACATTAACGGCAGAAAAGTCGTTGGTGCGAAGTCCACTTTCTTCGAAGCAAAGAGGAGGTGACTTCAAAGCTCATCGAGTATAAAAACGACGTGGAGACTAAAACAGGTCGAAAAATTCAAGCTTTTCAATCGGAAAACGGAACGGAATTTAGCAATACAACGACCGATTCAATTTTCAAGGACGCTGAGATACAACGACATTTATCAACTCCAAATACGGCACAGCAGAACAGCGTTGCGGAACGCGAAAACCGCACAGTTGTAGAATCTGCCCGTTGTATGCTGATCCAATCCGGACTTCCACCATCCTTTTGGGCTGAAGTGATCGCTATAGCCAATCACGTCAGGAATTGGTGCGCCACACAAAGTCTCGAAAAGGGTATCCCATCCGAAAATTGGACAGAAAGAAAACCGGACATCAAATACTTTCAGAACATTCGGAACCAAAGTTTATGTGCTCGATAAATCTCCAGGAAAAGGAAAATCGATGCTAGAGGTATTGAACGAACATTCGTGGGATATTCGAGTTCATCAAAAGCATATTGCGTGTGGATTCCCAGATGTAAAATTGTTTGGCGAATTTGAAACCAAAAATAAATATGAAGATTTTATATCTGACGAGATACTCAGCCAGGAATCAACATTTCCACATGTTATACAAATTGACAATGCTCAAAATGAAATATTTTCCAATATGAATCTCATCGAGTACATCTTTATACCGAGCACGTCATCGCACAAAATTGCACAAAGTGAAACCAGTTCAAGTTCCGAACCTCATTATCACAACGAGACGACAGCAAACATACCAATGAAACGTGGTCCAGGAAGATCAAGAATAATCAAAACCAACGGTCATGACTGTCCCACCAAAATTTAAAACATAGTTCCGGACAACAACCAGAACGCGGAATTTTCGAAAATTCTAAATAGCTATACGGAAACCGCTCACATGGAAGACGATGAAGAAGACCAAATCAACGAAAAATGGCACGACGCACAAATCGCAATGTTTGCATCCGAAATAACAGTATGCTATACCAATTCAGGACCAAATAGGCAGGAATGAGAGGACGCCATACTCACTAAGATAAAACAGCTTATCATCAACGATACATAGGGAAATGTCGATCGTCCCGAAAACGGAAAGTTTATCGGATCTCAAACATTCCTAAGGAACAAGTTGAACGCTGATGGTACACTAGAACAAAGAAATGCCCAAGTAGTTTTAAAAGGATTCTCTCAACGTCCGGGTATCGACTTTCACGATACATTTGCGCCAGTTGCAATACTCAGCTCCCTTCGATTATTTACCGCACTGGCAACAGAATTCGACATGAAGATATTGCAATTTGATGTAACTGCCGGCTTATCAAAATGGAAGCATCGACACCGAAATATACATGGATCTGCCTGAACTCTTGGAAAAGATACTCGAATCGATAATCGTCAGGGAAAAGAACCGAGACCTCGTTGAGAAGTCTAATTTAATGCTAGACCAATTAAAAAATGGCATTAAGGTCTGCAAACTTAAGAAGGCTCTACACGGCTTGCACCAGTCTGGTAGACACTGGCACGCAAAACTCAGTGAAACTTTCCAAGAGCTCGACTTCGCACCCATAAATGCAGAACCATGTATATACGTCGACAAACAAAAAGAAATGTTCATTTTCGTTTACATCATGAAATCTTGATCGCCTCCAAAAATGACACAAAAATTCAAAAAATCATAGACAGACTGCAAGGAAAATTCAATATCAACAACCTTTGAGAGGCAAAATATTGTATTGACATTGAAACCAGTCTCCAAAAGGACTCAACATATTAATCTCAATCTGGCTATATTTGAAATATTCCCTATCGTTTTGGAATGACTAATTGCAAACCCGCATGTACCCCGCTCGCAACCAGAACTAACTTCGGAAATTTTTCCGACGACGACAATGTGTACACAGGAGAAGTAGTCCCTTTTTGCGAACTTATCGGTGCGCTCATAAACCTGGCTGTAGGAGCTTGTCCAGATATTTCACATGCAGTAAGCAATTTGAGCCAATATACGAACTGTCATAAGAAAGTCCATTGAACTACCGGTAAACGTATTCTAAGATATCTCGCTGGAACAAAGAATCACGGGCTATGTTTTAACAGGATTAATCAAAAACTCAACGGTTACGAGGACTCTGACTGGGAAGGATGCAAGTAAGACAGCCGCTCACACACGGGTTCAGTGTTTATCCTTGCTGGATCGTCTATTTCTTGGGAATCGCAAAAGCAACGGACGGTTTCGGTATTATCCCCAGAAGCTGAGTACGTGCGACTCACAGATGCATCAAGAGTAGCAGTTTACCTGATCGGCTTCTCAAACGAACCTGAATTCAGCAAACTTGTCACAGGACACTTTCATACGCGATCCTAAAAGCAAGACTCCCGCGAGCTAAAGGTAACATTTATCATGCCAGCCAGACTGAAGACAAATTGGTAAATTGGAAATTTTTTGGAATTAATTATTTTCGATTGTAATTTCTTGTCACATGTAGCGACTAGACTAAGTAGATTCTAAGTGGGATGACCAAACTACGACCTCACAAGGAAATATCCATAGCGGCAATCCAAGAGAGACAACGCAGATACCTAATTAGCATAAGCAGCGGAATGCCTAATCAAAGGTTAGAATATCAACTGAGGACTCCGATCGGAATTTGAAATATTTGGGATTGCTGGCAATGTCCAGGATTTGAAAAAAACTCATCCTAAAAGTGTTCAAGTTCACAAGGACCATATTTTAGCTTGTCTGAATGACAAAGATGAATCAATCCGATTGCATGCCTCCTGTATTCCTGGAGCGTTTTGTGCATTTCCCGTAGTTTGTCTTTTGTTTTCGATCGATTTGACGTTAACAAGGGTGTTATCACTATAACCAACTCACCGATGCCTTTGGCACAAATATCGGGCTAAAGCAGGGAGATGGGCTGGCCCCATTGCTATTCAATTTGGCTCTGGAGTACGTCATAAGGAAGCTACCTGTCGATACGCTAGGTACATTACTATATAAGTCGAGCCAGGTAGTGGCCTATGCGGACGACATCAACATTCTGTCACGGTCACTAATAACTGCCAAAGAACTCTTCCTGAAACTCGACAGCGAAGCAAAACTAGTAGGGCTACAAATCAACAAAAATGAAACTAATCTCATGACGCAGTTGATACAGTATCGGAAATGTTAGCGAATTTGTGTATTCAGGCGCCAAAATAACGAAAACGGGCAATGAAAGAGACGAAATACGCCGAAGAATACAGCTCGCAAATAAAATATTTTATTCAGTATTGACGATCCTGAAGACCAGCTGTATACACAGGAAAACAAAGCTCCAAGTATACAAATCTGTGATAAGACCTGTGTTATGCTATGGGTGTGAAACATGGACCCTAACCCAAGCTTCCGCAAATATATTGAACGCCTTTGAGTGTCGGGTCCTGAGGCAAATAATTGGAGCGAAGCTAGACGGAGACCAATGGCTAATTCGATACAACCATGAGCTATATGAAATTTTTGACAAACCGGAGGTCTCAAGGATTGTAAGACTGCGGAAGCTGTAATGGACTGGACACATAAATCGTATGGACGAACAACGGATACCCAAGAAGGTATTCGTTGGAAGACGCTGGTCTGACTCAGTCGACGAAGACAGTCATCGCTGCTCGGATTTAGGAATCGGATAACATGGTTAACGGACCAAGACAGTTGGAGACACTGTTTGCAGGAAGTGAAGGCCCAAGAGCGGCTGCGGTGTTAAGAAAAAGAAGAAGAAGGGTGTTATGTTGAGATTTTTCAAAAACTTATTCCGTACAACGATGGGAATGGAAGAAGATTACGATATGCTTGATTTGATCGCCTACAACTGTACTAATCTAAGTTAGAATTTGGGATTGGCGAAAACGACTGAGTAAACTGAAGAAATATTGAGAAAATATTTAGAGAAAGCTGGTTCAGAGACAAAACCCATTCCAGAATTCAAAGAAGATCTCGACTGGTTTAATGTAACCGCGCCGTTAACATTTACGAAATCTCTTATGCATATACTACCTGATTTGAAGAAACTCGAGAAAAAGTACAGCATTGAAGATGGTTTGGTGGTTGTAGGTGTCCATAGTGCTAAATTCGACAATGGAAAAGATGGTGCCAACATACAAAGTGCAAAGATATGATATTAAACATCTGGTAATAACCGATTCAACCTCTCTCTATGAATTGACTTGAAAATAAAATGTTGGCCCACGCTGCTTATTTTTGGTCCAAATCCCAACCCCATATTTGCAATAATGAGTGAAGGGTATTATGATAGACTGAAAAAATATGTTGGAATGGCACTGAAATATTATAAAAGCCAAGGGAACATACTGAATACTTCATTACCATTGAACTCGTCAACGGAATAGTTGATGTCGCCAAATCTGAAGTTTCCTGGGAAAATCACTTCTTCAAAGCCATCATTCGATACCGACTGTGCTGAATTATATGCTATCTCGGATTCAGGAAACCATCGTATACTCATTATCAATACTTCGGGTGATCTTCTGCAAAAGATTGGAGGGAAAGAAAGGGGTCTTGTAGATGGTGATTTTAAAACTGCCCGTTTCCACTCACCCCAAGGTGACACTTTCCTCAATCTTCACACATTGTTTGTGGCTGATACAGAAAACCATGTGATAAGAAACATTAACTTGAAAAACCAAAAAGTGGAGACAATCGTTGGTACGGGAGTTCAGAGCAACAATCGAGTGGGAGGTAAAATATGCAAGAACCAAGCAGTTTCCTCTCCTTGGGACGTTTTGTGCCACAAAACAAGATATGTCATGCATATGTCATTTCTTGTGGATGGAAGTGCTGTTCCAGAAAAGGAATGGTTCGAGCCGGACAGGAGGACGACGAGCAGTTTGTGGTACGATTTTCAACTCGCCGAGGAACGACAGCAATCAGAACCAATCATGGAGCAAATTTGGGGCCCCCGACCACGTGAAAACAAGGGTAGCGATATGTAGTAAGTAATTAATGTTCTTTTCGAATTTTACTGATATTTTGAATTTATACATACATATTAACTTGCAATAAACTTAGTGTAATAAGTGCAAAAAAGTGTCTCAAGCGGAAAGTGTGAAGTCTGGCTCTCGAGTCTACTTGTGGAATTATTCCGACAGTGGCGAGACTTTGGGGGGTTTACAATCGCCGTGTGGAAGTGTCCACAAGCATCACCTGTGGGGTAAGATCGCAAGGTGCGCTAAAGCACGGGGCGAAAGTTGGAAATATTATCCAGGGTTGGGTAGGATTTGGTTTTCCTCGCAAATTAAATTGAGGGTGGTAATAATCCGACTCGGTTGCGTTCTCGCTTGGTGATCTCATTTAGGACCTACTGGCAAAGCGAGTGGCGCACCAGCCCTCTTCAGTGGGCTTACCGGGTTCAAGGGCCACAGTCGGAGGTCTCTAACGGAGCACCGGAAAATAGCGAGCGTATCAAACTCTCCAACGTAATCATATTCAACGACAATCAAGGTGCTGGGAAACTTACTCTCAATCCAAGGTTCCACGCTCGATCCAAACACATAGATCTCCGATATCACTTCATCCGGCAGGCTCTTCAAGAACATCCAATTGAAGTCCGTTACACCTCAACCAATGAGATGGTAGCTGACATCCTTACAAAATCTTTAGCGACATCGAAGTATCAAAAGTGCATTTTGAGACTCGGAGTTGCTGACATGACACTCGATCGGAGTTCGACTTGAGGGGAGATGTTAAAATACATAGAGCTTTCCAATAAGAGGTGTTATTTTGAATAGATCTTGTGATTTAACACCTTTCGACTTCTTCCTTCGGGGCCACATGAAAGAAAAGATCTACGCCAATAGCCCAGTCTCGATTCAAGACCTCAAAGATGGAATTCGTGAGGCTATCGAGGACATAGGGCAGCCACTTTGCGATTTAGTTATGGAAAATTTCATGAACAGGATATGGTCCTGTAAGCGTGGTCGTGGTAGTCATTTGCCTGATGTTATTTTCCATTATTAACGGCATACCTTTTTCTTTATAAAGAAATAAACAGCCGATCATTTATGTTAAAAAATAGCATTTTTCTTTTAATATCAAAATAACACCTCTTATTGGAAAACCCTATATATTCAACTGCTTCACTCCGCTTTCATGTTTTCATTCATATACACAAATCCATGAATTGTTCTCTTTTTGTTGTGTTAATTTTTTCACTGTAGTAAACTAAATTTAAACGCATTTGACGTGTATAATTTTATTTCACAATTTTTTTCGTACGGGTCGTTTATTCCTTGTCTTAATTTTTTGGGCTCCTGCGTTAACATTCCTTTATTTTAAGTAGCGAGAAATAAATCATAACTTTTCATAACTTTCGGCGACTTCATTCCTTAGCACCAATTTTAAGTTATTTACAGCTACAACTCAAATGCACATTTTGTGCGTTATCATATTTGAAGCAATCAAACCACATGCCTCAAAAACAGACCACTTCCCCAAATGGCTTGCCCTGCGTGGTATGTATTGCAATCCTCAAACAAGAAATAGCTGTGATGACAAACCAACTTTTACATCCACACAATTTCTATTTTGTGGTTTTTCATCAGCGAAATCACTCCTTGCAGTTGGTTTCGAGAACGGTTTCCACACAGTGTCATTATTGGTTTCACTCGGGGGCTAATTTGTCGGTTCGCATGAACCCTTCCAACTCTCACTTCGGTCCTTGCTTTATTTCACTAACAATAGCATATGTGAGAATCAACTAGTGAAGTCCTTGCGGCCTACTTTCCACCTTAACAAAGATTGGTTCTTGTCCTCAACTCAGCTCCGACAACAATATGCACACACACACGAGTACCAGACGCCGAGCACAATAGTATCGCCCGATATTTGCCATTATACCCAAGGACAAAGGACACCATTGAATGGCTGTAATAAGTTTCTTGCTTGCCTCGCTCGCTATAGTTCTTTGCCATCATAAACAGTTTACTCTCTTCTTGGCGCTATTATTTCATCAAAAGCCAGAACTGAAAGACATTACTCGTACGTACTCGTACGTAGCGACGCGCTCATTTCATTGGTCGTTCTCGTTTGGGATCTTAGGCTATAACAAGAACTGGCATCGACTCGACAGGATTCCATTAATATCACTCTTTAAGAAATAAGAAATTTTGTGGAGTGCTGAGGAGCAGAGTGGGTACCAGACGAGTCGGGATGATTGCGTCACGTCCGAGTGTCGGTCAGCTTCACGTTAGCTCCAGCAGGTTCAATCATGGAAGGAAGCAATGCAGGCCAGGACGATCAAAAAAGCGTAATGAGATTACTGTAACTACGTACCAAAGTAATTTCATCAGAATCTATCGTGTAGATATGGCGCCTTAGACCCGACGGTTTGATACTATATCATCGTGCCGTGTACAAATATGATGGTTACGTCAAAAGAAATTGTATGTTGAAGCTTGCTTCACTGCAAGAAGTGAAAGTTGTAGGAAAATACAAAGTCTTGAGCTTTAATGGAATACTATATCAATCTAAGCTTCCATCTTAATGCTTGAGAGGTTTCTGGAGGGAGGTGCAAAGATAAAAGTATAATTTTTATTGTCTAGTTATAAAGTATTCTACTTGCTTTTACGGCTGTAATATACTTTCAAAAGGACTACTACCGTTAAGGGTGTCCTCGCTTTTGAGCCATACCAGTTTTTGTGCCATATTTGTAACAGTTTTTGTAAAGTACTCCTATAAGGCATACTTTATGCTACAAATCACTTGTAACGATATTCGAAAATTCTTAATAAAACCCTTCATTAACTGATAAAATAATAAACTTTTCTAAGAAATAAATTTTGACACTTTCTTGATCTGCGTTTTTTTCCTTTTTCATTTCAGCTACACAATCATGAATTCGTTGAGGTTTGTATGAAAATTCTGTATCAAGTTGAACTTCAACGTAAAACTCTCGAGCAAATGTGGGGCTTTTCGGTGGAAGCTGAACTGATTGAAAATGCAGATCGACAGGACGAGCTTTGTTGCTATGTTAGTCGGGTTGAGGATAAAAGCGTTGCTATGCAAAATGGTAAGTAAATAAGCTTCTTAGTTATTTTACTCTTGTTCATTCGGGAAAATGAAAAGAAAGAGCAAGCACTTTGTGCAGTGGTTGTTTGCAGGATTGGCAAGATGGCAAGCAGATTTATCATTCTACTTCTACGTATTCTCTATATTTTTTTCCAAAATTGTTTTACATACTACATACGTTAAGTAAATCTTCTTAGCATTTTCAAACGAATGGAATTTGTCGGTCCTGATTGTATGGGAAGAGCGTTATTAAATTTATCCTTCAGATTTCTAACTGAGAATGGGGAATAGTATTTGGAAAAATATGTTGTTAAGTTCCTCCCTTAAGAGCACTAAAATTATTGTGAAGTCATACCTAAAAGATACCATTAAATACAGAACAATATAATTACTGAGTCTTGAAAGTGGGCTCAGATTTTTCAAAAATCTTCGAATTAGTTGTAAGACCATTCATGATGAGGGTAGAATGAAAGTAAGGTGAATGAACTTCATGAAAAAATAAATTTCCATATATTTGTGTAAATAAATCATGGCCGCATTAAGATTTCACTCCAATTTTTCGAGTATTGTAAAAAAAATATTTTACAATACCCTATTAATATCGGTACCTGTCCGTCCATCAGTGCGTCACTTAAAAGTTTTCTCAGTAACTATAGAAGCTACAGTGATCAAATTTTGTGAGCAGCTCAGAAGTTTCTGGTTAATGAAGGTTCCGTGGTCAAAAATAGTTTCAAAGGCTTTTAAAGGAGTCTCCCCATATAAACCCTTAAACATTTTTTTCCGTCCAAAGATAGTCGAGTAAAAAACCTTGATGAGATCTTTTAATATACATTATTAAAATTTCAACATCGTTGATGAGGTAGGCAGGGGAAGCGGAAGAACACGAACAAATTGCGTCCCCTCCAACCCCTCGTGATTGGACACCTGCGGACCGAAAAATTGAAAAAAAAATCATGGAGGTAGTTCTCTATGAGTACAACCACGACAAACAACTGAAAAGTAAAAATTCATAAAACTTTATTAGTAATAGTATGATTTATCAATTTTATATTTTCTTGTATAAAATCGTAACGGTACACTTATCTGCGATGAAATATATTGATACACATATGTAGCCACTTATAAGACTTATAACTATGAGAAATTCACAAAAATTGGATAGTACTTAACGAAGTTATGGTAGTTTAAATTTTCGGTGTTACAAAAACAACAATACGTGGCTATTGAGCAATATGACTCGCACGTTGCGGGCTTTTTAGAATTTGCGTTTCGCCCCCGTTCAATTTACAATGCAATTTGCTGACGAGACAAACGCGCCAGAGAAAGAACGCTGAGTTTGCGTTTTTTCGCTGGCACGTCTGCCAACGGATATCGGACCACTGGGTATGGATCCCCACTGGTAATGCTGCATTCCATTCCAATTCCAATCGCCATCATTCCCGCAGGAACAGCTTGGCTGCCACTATCACAGGAACCAGAATGCCCAATGGATCGAACATTCTAGCTATATCAGATGCCATCGTCCTCTTGGAGAACTTCGCCTCGGTTGGATCCAGGTTGATTTAGATTTGGAACTCGTCAGCCTTCGGACACCAGATGACCCCTAACGTCTTAATGTAGTCCTCATGTAAACTACTGAAGTCCAGTTGCACCTGTTAGTCCTCAGCTTTAATCTGTTTCAACAAGAGAGGATGGTTGGCACACCATTTGCGCAAATGCATACCTGCGCTCGACAGTATAATACATAGCTCCACCTGTTTGCGAAGTGCCTTCTCTAAGCTCTCTGCCCCGGTTATCACGTCGCCAATATAGCAATCCTTCTCCAACGCGCTGCTGCCCAGGGGTCTCTCCTGCCGGTTCTCCTGTGCTATAATGTGCAGACATTTTGTAGCTAGATACGGGGCACACGTTGTCCCGTAGGTTACTGTTTTCAACTGATAGTATCGCACTGGTTGAGTTGAACTATTTCTCCAAATTAGGCCATGGTACAGACGGTCTTCAGAGTGGAGCATTATCTGCCGATACATCTTATCGATGTCGGCGGTGAATACAAAACAAGGCATTCTGAAACGGAGAAGAATCGAAAAAATGTCATCCTGGACAGTAGGCCCTGTATGAAGGACATCATTCAGCGAAACGTTTGTGGTCGTCTTACTGGACACATTGAAATCCACCCGCAGCTTAGTTGTACTGCTGTTGGGCTTCAGGATACAATAATGTGGAAGGAAGTATCGTAATTCCTCTCGCTGCTGCGACGTCACGTCCTCCATATGCCCAAGTCGAATATAGTCCTCCATGAAGTCCTCATATGGAAGTCTTAGATCAGGGTTCCTCTCCAGTTGACGCTCTAAGGCAGTAAATCTGCGTCTGGCCACCACTTGAGAACCACCTAACGTCTCAGGATCCTTGCTTTAGCTAACGTAAGCTTGTTCTGCGGATCCTGTACTTCTTTGACCTCCCAAAATCGCTTGATGAGCTGATTAAGCTGGTTGCCTTCGGCCAGGATGCTGCATGTCACGTAAGACCACTTTAGGAGCGTGTTCCAGAGCACTGGGAGCTGTGGGCCCAACTTTATTTGTCCAATGGCTAGGACCTCGTAGAAATGTTCGGCACTCAGCAACATGTCGATGCGCTCCGTTCGGGGGTAGTCTGGATCCAGCCAGCCTTATGTTTTTGGGACTGTTCCATCCCGATGTGTTTGAATCTGAGACGATTACGGTGATATTATTTTGCCCATGACGTAGGCTTCCAACTGCGTGGCATATCCTGATAATCTGGATCTTAGGCCGAAGCTCACCTTGTGGTATACCTTCTCCGTACTACTGCCCACCCGTTCAATGAGGGCAAGGTGTGGTGTCAATGATAAACCCAATTATTTTATGGTTCTTTTGACGACAAGGCTTAGTTGTGAGTCCGGATCCAGCGCAGCTCGACAATCCGTCTTCTTCCTATTGCTGGTGACCAGCCTGACGAGGCTGCGCCCAGAAATACCTGTCCTTGGGGACGGGGTTTCATCAGAGCCGCTAAAGCGATCGATGGCGGTTCTGGATTTGTTTGTGATTTCGAATCTTGTTTTGGCGTTGTCGTGCTCGAGAATATCGTCTTGGTCTGTTTGGGCTTGTTGTCTCCAGGCAGATGCAGTAGGGTGTTGTGATTCTTGTAACACTGCTTGCAACTTCTGGCCGCGCAGCTGGAAGCCTGATGTCCTTCTCGAAGGCAACTCACGCACAGCTTCTTAGCGCACACGAAATTTAGTCTCTTTGCAGCATTAATCCTGAGGAAATCCGGGCAGTAGTGAAGCGGTTGATCCTGCTCACACATTAAGCACCAAGAAGCTGTCGTGGTGGCCACAGTCAACTTCTTGGCTTTCCTACGATTGATCTCCAATTCCTTTGTTTTATGGCCGAGTGTCTCGAGGGTCTGGAAACGCATTTCCAAGAAGCCCAACAAACTCTTCAAGAGTGGTAGGTCACGCGGGTTGGATAAAGATTGTTCGTATGATGCGTGAGTCGCTGGACCCAATTTTCGGATTTGCACATGTAGCAGCAACGGATCCCTGTACCTTGTGGACACTTGCAGGTTCTCCAGGCCTCTGAGACGCTCTTGTGTGGTGTCATGTAGAGCATTTATTGCTGCCACTGATGGCCTTTCATTGACATCAGATGGCTGACTCATCAATTTGTTGATGAGCGTCACTACCAATAATCGGCGGTTGTCGTACCTTTCCTGCAAGGTTGTCCAAGCTGCCTCGTAGTTGCCATCCGACAATGTAAACTTTCGAATCAAAAGCTCCGCTTCTCCGGCGAGACCTGCCTTGAGGTACCATAGCTTGTGGCACTTGGACATCAATTGGCTATGCACCATTTGCAGGAACAAGTCGTGGAATTGTTGCCAATATCAATAGTTCCCATCGAAGGTGGGAAGTTTTATTTTCGGCAGAGGCATGGTAAGAGGAGTCCCAGGCAGAGCCGTTGAGGCAGGTGTGGCGCTGAGTTCATCTATTTTCGATTCCAGACGTATGACCCAATCTTGGGTAAGCTCTTCCAAATGAATGTGCTGTTGCACGTTAAAACCATACGCTTCAGGATAATCATGGAGTTCGACGATCTGCTGGTGATATTCATCCAGCCATTGGCAACCTCGTTGGAGGGTCATGAGTTTACTCCTGCACCAGGTCCGAGTGACCTCCTTCTGGTCCAAATGATCAATGACCCTCCTCAACGAGCCTGCCATGACCTTGCAGCGACGCAGCATCCTGACCACACTGGAATCGCATGGTGCTGAGGCTTCTGCAGTATAGTTCTTGTTCTCGCTTTCCTGAATTTTGAGCCGTTTTTGGTGACTGTTCCCCGGTTAGTGTGTCCACGTGTGTTTTGGCACGTATTTGATCGTGGAAGTGCTGCTGCTAATGGAGGTAGTTGCCATTGGTAGTGTCGTATAGTATATATATTGGGTAAAATACTCGTGCGACGGAGCGACCTCCGGTAGGGGTCGGATGTGACTATCGCCTAGTTCAAAATCTTCCCACGTGGCCTCGAGTCACCGCAGTTGCTCCGCATAATACCCGGCTTCCTGCTTTCTTAACGGCGAATCCTTTTTATGATTGGAAATGACACCTTCGACGATTCGAGCCATATCTTTCAGGTCCTCGATTAGACCATCCACATTCACCATCGCCTAGAAAGTCGGAAAACGGACGAAAACAGAAATCGCGGGTACACCACAACACTACACCAAAACACCACACAGCACTTCACGACCTGTTCACCAGGGAAAGAATAATTATTTAAATAGGTACCGCAAATAAATACCAAGTATCTCACCGGGGCCCCCAAATATTGAGCCGGGACTCTTTTGTCCCGACCTTTGAATTTATTATCTTTTTGAAAATTGTCAGCAGCAATGGCAATTATTTTTTCACTTCTTTATTCTCAACTTATTTAACAGGTTTCTCTAAAGATGAAATTATTTCTCGTTAATATAGAAAAAAGATAACAAATGCAAAGTAACTATCTTTAGAATTTATACAAAGAAAATAATAGGCGAGTTGTATACACTTTGGCAAGATTATTTGATTTTACTTATGTTTACTTTATCCGCGCTCGCTCGCCTTCCTTCAATGACTGAGCCGGCCACGAATTTCACCCACATTCAATTTTCCTTCAAACGTGCCAGAAAAAGAACGCTGAGTTTGCGTCTTTTCGCTGGCACGTATGCCTTTGTCCTTGAAATGTAATCCAATCTCTTCGATTACGGATCTATTTCATGAACAAATGCACTCGATGAATGTGCATAGTCAGCAATTTGGCTGGGAATGAAAAATAGCAAATCGAATTACAGTGTGTGGCAAAATTTAGTATTCATGAATATTGAATTGAATTAAAATATTTGAATTAAATAAAATTATAGAATTTGGGTGGAATGCCGGCGAAAGGCAAATTCAATTATTCTTAAAGTGAACAGTGAATGATTGATCAATCGATCGGTGAATTGAGTTAAAATGAATGATCAATTGATAAATCAACCGAATTGATTACAAATGAGCTTATTACTACGGTGAATTAACCTTAAATAACTAAGCGTTGATATTGCCGGATAAGGCCGTGGTGGGCGCTCAGAGGTGTCAGGAATTCCACAGCAATTTAAAAGCTCTCTGAGTACAACACAAATAGTGTACGGTTTTTCTACCATTCAGACCATTCCATCAAACCAGACACTAAACTTTGAATTGAATCTTCTAATTTCCAGATAAAATGAATAATGAAAAATATCTTTAAGATTTCATTCAATCATTGGCTTTAGTGATCTTCTTCTTCAAAGTAGCACTACAGCTCCTTCCGTGCCTTCGCTTTCTGCAAAAAGTGGTTACTCTCCACGTTGAGGATTCTTTGGCTCGGGACATCGGACCCGGTTTGCCCGTCGGAGGTGGTTGTAGGAGGCACCACTTGCTTGTCCTTTGGTCTCAAGTAGCCGCCAAGTGAGAAACGTGACCGCCGAAACTTTCCTAACAAAGCTCAGATCAGAACCTTTTACACTAGCCTAGTGGAGCTTCCTGGATAGGAATTACCCGCCCCACTCTCACTGTTTCATTAGTCCTACACCAAAGAAAATTTCACGTTAAATACTCCTGTAATCCTTCCGTGACAGCTAGGGGTAATTATCCCAGTCTTCAAGGACGGGTTAACCAGTTTGCACTCTTTACCCTGTTTGTTTCACCCTACGTAAGATAAATTAAAAACCCCCCTGAAAGTTTACTCAGGACACTGGAACACACCCGAGCCAAGTTTAAAATCTGCACAAAGAATAATTTCACTCAAATGTGCAAGACTGTGTTTTAAAAAAACAAATCGCAAAATATAATTCACGCTTCATCGGGTTTTGCCGTCGTTGGTTGTCCGATAGATTCTCATTCGTAAATGTCAATTTGCACAGCGCCCACACTTCGAGAGCGCAATCAAAAAGAACAATTCATTCAATTTCTGATTGCGTATAATTTGGCTGCCTTAATGGGGGTGCTTGGGCAAAATAGGTTCAGGAGTACCATTGTAAAATGCAGTAAGAACGTCGATTCAAGTGATTCCTTCCAAGTTATATTGTACTTATAAAAAAGCGTATGCAATCCAACCAAAATTGCTGATAATAAATTTGACATTCTGACTAATAAATCCGTATAAGTTTTAGGATTGGCATAAATTCTCCCATCCGTTGCGAACTCCTTCAATGCGTATGCCATCGTTTGGCAAACTAAAACAGCATGATCCTGATGTAATAAATTGACCATCACTAGAATACCATGTAATGACTTATACGCATGATTAGGAACTTTATCAGGCCCGTAATGTGAATTCGCATGAGATTGAAGCAATTACATCATATAATTGTCAAAAAGTTCTTCCTCCTTGGGAATATGATGACGGAATGTAAAAAGAACAGGTAGTAAGTGATAAATAATGAGTTAATTCACAAATTTGATACGTTCGTTTGCAATGATTATTTCATCTGGGGCTCTTGAGCCTAGTTTCATCCAAGGAATATGATTGAGTTCAGCCAATTTCAAAACGTTAATGCTACTTTTTGTACCGATATAGGATTTAATGACATTGAAAAAGTTTACGCATACATCGGTCCACTTTTTGTACACCAATTGAGCATAGTTGAAGAAATTTATCTTGGGATGCTGTTACAAAGTTATGTGTTTGATGCGTTACGCGCTTGGCGCACATTCGGATCATAATCCATTCATTCTCCAATAACATTGCTGCTAATTTCAGCATAAATGAAACAATTTCAGGACAAATTTGAATTGGGTCAGCATCGAGCATATCCAAGCATTTTTCCAGCCAAGTATGAATGAGTGGAGATTTCAATAAAGTAGCATACTTTTCCTTTTTCTTGGAATGGGAAAATAATTTTGTCCATCAAATCATCCACACGTCCTTGACGAGTATCTACTACATCGGGAGAAATGAAAACGAGCGACTCATCCAAATTTCTTTCCCAACGATTAAGTTTCATTGAGCTAGAGCAGGAACTGTTTCATTATAGGATCGCATTCCACCCGAACACTTCAGTTTTGCTACTCCAACCTAATTTATTTCCCTACTTCGTTACTCGATTTTATTTAAGTATTTATCTTTACTTGTTTAATGTATTCATTGATCTTTTTTTACTTTAACATTTACGACCTTGACTCGGGCGGCATCTTATCGACTGCATGGGGGAGTGCAAAGGGTTTTTGCGACAAGGGGCCTCCAACTGTCTCGGTCCATTAACCGCGTCCTTCAATTTTGAAGTCCGAGTTGCGGTGAATTGTCCTCATCGACTGAGTCAGGCCAGCGTTTTCTCGGTTTCCCCATTGTTCTTTGCCCTTCAGTTCTCTCAACGAATACCTTTTTGTGTATCTATAGTCTGGCTATAGGATTTACATGGCCAGCCCGTTACAGCTTCCGCAGTTTTACAGCTGTTGCGACCTTCAGCTCGTCAAAAATTTCATACAACTCATGGTTGTATAGAAGTCACTATTGGTCCCCGTCTAGTTTCCCTCCAATCATCCACCTCAAGGCCCGGTGCTCAAAGGCGTTCAATACGTTTGCAGATGCCTGGGTTAGGGTCCATGCTTCACACCCATAGTAAAGCACAGGTCTTATCACAGATTTGTAAACTTGGTGTTTTGTTTTCCTACATATGCATTTGGTCTTCAAGGTCGTCGAAACTGAATGAAAATTTTTTATTTGCGTGCTGTAATCTTCGGCGTATTACATCTCTTTCATCAGCATTTCTAGTTATTTAGGCGCCTATATACACAAATTTTCCCACATTTTCGATATTGTATTCGCCATGTGTGATATTCTTCCTCGACTGCGACATGAGCTTTATTTTATTCTCATTGATTTGGAGCCCTACTAGTTTTGCTTCGATGTCGGGTTTCAGGAAAAGTTCTTTGGCAGTTGTTAACGACCTTGACAAAATGCTGATGTCGTTCGCATAAGCTACCACTTGGGTTGGCTTGTATAATAACGTACCTCTTGTATTGACAGGTAACTTTCTCATGACGTATTCTAAAGTCGAATTGAATAGCAATGGAGCCAGCCCATCTCCCTGCTTTAGTCCGATATTTGTGTCAAAAGCATCCGAGAGTTGGTTATTGATCCGGACTTGGGAGGTTGTTGATGTCATTGTCATTGTTGTAAGTTATATTGCAACAAAATGGACATAAGATAAAATGGTATAATAATGGTTTCCCTTTAAAACTATATATTTGTTGTAGATGTCGTTAAAGTTTTTCTTGGGTTTATTCATTATTGGTGTTTGCGGATCACAGGCTGGCCCTAAAAGCCTTCTTACATGAGCATAGTTCTGTCTTTCTAACTTATTATTGTTATTACTGACAAAGAACGTTATTAAAATACATCGAATCATGCTTACTACACCATCAAATCATCTATACTGTACTTTATTATTTGCAGGAATTTTTTTTTTCATGAGCCCTTGCATCCTCTCGTAATGCAATACACATTCACAATATCTGACCACGCCATCCTTGAGAAAATTGAACATAATTAATTACTCTTCCAATAACAATTCAATCTACAAATCATTGAAATTATGCTTTCAATTCCACCATCCATAACTGTTTTATGTAAATAGTTGCTAATTTCGTTATTCCAGTGAGAAAGGACATCAAATCATATTAACATGTTACTCGAATTCGAACTCAGCTTAGCATTGCTACTCGTACTCTCCGTCTGATTACTGTCGTTAATCTAATTAGTCTTTTATGTCAACATTTTGAATAATCATGCACAAAACGCTATTTATACATGTTGATGCTCACGAAGAGAAATTTGAACACGGATACGAGTATGAAATAGTGTGTGGTGTTGAGAATGATAAATAGGAAAATCACAAATAGAAGTCATATGCTCGAAGAATGTACTCGTATACATAGGTTTATTAATAGCCAATGTCTGTTGATAAAGTTTAGAGTTTTAATTTAATGTCACTTAATTACTCCTAGATGCATATGTGTGCAAGTAATAATCAAGATGATTAAATCCGCGGCCTAAAGGACTAATATATGTTGGTTCTTCAATTAGAAAAAAGGAGAATTTTAATATTGTAATCTCTTTGTTAGAAATGACAGATATCATCAGCTTCTATGACGCAACAGCGCAAGCCGGGCCTTAGTCTGCAGGATTAATCTCATCCAGTTATCACGATTCTACGACATCGTATGCCAGTTGATGACTCCCGCCAAGGTTCTGCTGCCGGCTTCTATCGTGTTTTTCTACTGAGTCCTCTCTGTCCTCCTGCTAGACGTCTACCTTGTGCTCTACCCTTTAATCTTCTTTCTTTCAGTTTTCTTCCATTCTTTCTACATGGCCCACCCATTGCAATTCATGTAGCTCTACGCAAGTAGATGCCGGTAGTTAATCAAAAAGTTAATACAATTCATCGTTGTAGCGTAGTCGCCACTCTGTTCCTTGATTAACTGGGCTATCGATTTTCGGGAGTAATTCGCATTCAAATAAAAACACTAGCTTTTTGGATTCATCTATCAGGGTCTATCTTTTACTGTCAGATAACAGCGCAGATTCTACTAGTGATTTGTAAATACGAAGCTTATTTTACGTGCAGACAACTCTGGAGGTTAAAATGGGAAGTGTGGAGGGAAAAACTTTATTTTGACATTTATTTGGCGTCCAACCTCGTCCTTTTCAACAACTCTTCTATTCAGGTTTGCTCCAGTATAGACAAAGTTATCCATACTTTCAAGGTTACAATCTACTATCGTCAGATTTTGTCTATTCCTTTGGCATCTGAGATTGAAAGTACCATAATAATTTCATGAGCATAAGCTACCAATTGTCTGGACTTGAACATTAGAGTACCAGACGTTTAAGCTAATGTATTTCTGATGACGTGCTCCAGTGCAATTTTTAAAAGCATCGGATGAACCAATTCTCTTATTTTAATCCTGATTTCGTTATGAAATTTACCATAAGCTCACCGTCAAACTTGACCTAGGACTCGTGACTTTGAGCATGCGGATCAGTTTCGTTAGGATGCTTTGTTTGTGTCTAGTACATATTATTCTTTTTACCAGCCCTCTGGTACCTGCTCTTATGACCATATTCTACCTACTAGGTTACCTAGATGGGGTCCCGCATTCTTAGAGCAGTTTGCTGGCATTCCTTCTTTTCCAGTAGCCTTATTTTTTCTGAGGTCCCGTACTGCTGACTGTATTTTGTCTTTGGTTGCCGGTGGGACGGTGGCGCTCCCCGTGCAAAGACTTGATAGAGAAATACGCCGATCTGACTTCATGCAGGGTCATACATATTTTCGTTTATCTATTGGATCTTAGTGTTGATGGTCCTTCGTTTCTCTCTTTGGCACATTTTTTGAGCTTGTCATTGGAGGGCTTTATACTGTTCTTCTTTGGCCCAAAATGATTTCTGGATGTATTCCTTGTACTCCTGTTTCCTTTTTTTAATCGTCAGTCGTTTCTACTTTTCTTTGGCTGGTGCTTTTGTGACCGCATCTCTTGCTGTCTTCAACATGAATTTGATATCATCATTACTTTCCTCTAGCGGCGAGAATATGTTTATGCAATTTCCCATTGCTGCCATGCATGGGAACGTTAATGAGCTATCATTTAGCTTGTGTATCTGATAGCTTGGGGTAAAAGATCTTCCTTGTTTACAACTCGTGAATATGCAGCACTAGAACTTGACCCTTATAAAGTAGTGGTCTGAACATAGACAGTGCCACGGAACGAGTGCATGTTTTTTTTTATGAGAATATGGCGATCTGGTTGAATGTTTGACCGTTTGGGGATGCTGACGTTCTCTTGTAGATGTCTCGATGCGGGAATTATGTAGAGCTTATTGTGAAGCCTTTGCTAGTAGCGACGTCTATCAGGTACTGTTCATTGTCGCTGGTCTCTGCATGGAGGCTGGACCTTCTGTTTGTTCCTCCATGTGCCGTTTCTTGGCGGATTTTCGCATTGAAGTCACCCAGAATAATTTTAATGCCATTTGGTGGTTGATTGCCTCTTCCTTGTCTTTAGTGGGCGCGGAATAGTCGACTAGCCACACATTGATGAATTTGGTATTGCTACAAATCGCACAGTTCCTTTCAATAACGGGCTTCAAATCAGTGATAATTTATTTAAATGTGCAGTTAACAATGAAAGTCACTCTGACCTCACGTCTTCCTTACGATTTCCCATTGTTGAAGACGGTAAGTATTTACATTCAAATTTTTCGTCATCGTGCCATCTAGCTTCTTGCACTGCGGGGATATAGACTCTATATTTTTTTATTTCATTCAGAAGGCATGTATCGATGATTGTCATTATTATTATTAATCAAAAGCCGCAACTTTAGAACTGCAACACTTCATAAACATTTTTTTTTTTGGAAACTTTCTTGAGTGGAGGATTGAAATCAACGCCAACAAAACTCAGCCAATTTTCGTTAACCGAAAAAGAAACCAAGAGCCACTAGTATTAAGGATACAAGAGAAAGATGTACAAAGGTAAAGAATAGCCAAGTACCTGGGACTAACGATTTTCTGGACAGAATACATAGAAACAAAAGGAAGACTTGTATTTGGGATACTTACTTCCCCATTTCCTCTCTTCAAATCAAAAAATCTTTACATCAAAAAGAATACCACCGATGCCACCCTACGGCAGTATCGCTTTCTGCCAGACAACGAAAATAAACAAAAAAGTACTACAGACGTGTCATAACCTCGCTTTGAGGAAAATGTTTGAATATTCTTTATATGTAAGAGAACCTAGATGTATACAAATAACTAAAAAGACTCTTTACAAATATATAACATAAGAGAAATTGTTTTTTTTTTTTGAAAAGCCGTCGGGCTTTGCTTTATCGTGTTGTGCTCATACACGATGGCTTTTCAAGAAACAAGAGAATCGGCCTGCGGATATCAAATAAACAAAATAAAATAATTGATAAAATTGTTCTTTTAATCAACTAAAAACTGGTTGTTATGTAGACCAAATATAACAATTTTGATCGTCCAAAGCTACGTGACACAGATTTTGTGGAAATAAAGGCACTTTCTGAACTTCTCTTTTATACTGCAATTTTCAAGTCCAATCGTGAATAGCTTGATTTTTATAGGTAGCTTTCATACGACATATAACAGAGCCAAATTGAATAGCAATGGGGTCAGCCTATCACCCTGTTATATTCTGACATTTGCGCCAAAGGCATCGGTGGGTTGGTTATTGATGCGGACTTAGGAGGTTGTCAACGCCATTATCATTTTGGTAAGATGGACTTATTTGGTTGCGATATCAAAGCATTATGTGGTGCAGTATGCTGCGGCCAATTTTGTCCTTTACTTATATAACATCAAAAGAGATTTAGTGTACTTCTAAGTTGAGCTCCCAGCGTTTCTCGAGTACCTGCATGACAATATACAATTGGTCCATCGTTGATCTGCCAGCTCTAAACCCACCTTGATACTCTTGGCGTATGATTTGATTTTATTTTCTAAGATCATTAAAAATTTTTTGTACGCTGCACGAAGTAATGATATGTCTTCTTAGTTGTCACCCTGTAGCTGGTCACTTTTTCGCAGAAAAGGAATATAATAGATTGGCTGCACCGGTTCAGCATATCTTTAAGCAAAAATGCTGGATGACTTTCTGAACACTGCTGCCACCATACTTAATGAGTTCCACTGGAATCTCACCGATGTCTGGCGCTTCATTATTCTTTTGGGCTTTGATGGTGGAACAAACTTCGTCCAGATTAGGTGGGGCCAATAGAAGCTCTACGGAAACATATATAGACTCCAATGTTCTGGAGGATAAGGAGGTTCTGGAAATCTGAAGACCATTTTTTTTAATTTTATTTTCATCAGTGATGATGTTGCAGGTGTCATCACGGCAGACCGTGGTCTCCGGTTGATAACCTTGCTTCAAGTTTCCACTACTTTGTATGCTTGTTTTTTGCTATTTCTCACAATTTTTAACATCGATATTTTTCAATTTCTTACTTTTGATTATCTATTGGGTTGCTCGATATTTCATGTCGTGAACTGCATATTTCACGTAGTAGTAATTGCGTGGCTTATATTATTATATACTTTATTAAAGATTAGACTTTAGGCTATCTTCAGTCAAAAACTGAGCATCATTGGTAAACAACAAGTTGGTTAAAATAACCTTAAAAATTGACAATCAAAGGGAGCATTACCGGCATATTTTATTGTTTTTATTCCGAGACGGCAAAAATAAAGGGCAAGCTCGAAAACAATTATGTCAAGCGTGGGTTTGCTTGCTTTTGTTCTGGAAATTTCAATGTGCAAGATGCACCGCATAATGGTCGTCTAACCACTACTGATGACGAAAAAATAAAAGCGTTCATTGAAACTCACCGGCGTTTGACAACTTGAGACATAGCATGGAAGCTCAATATCTTGAATTCTACCATTTACTTGCACTTACAAGAGCTTGGTTAGGTGAACAAACTGAATGTTCAAATTTCTCACGAATTAAAGGAAATCCATCTTACCAAATGCATTAACTTTGCTGAATCGTAACCAAAATGACATATTTCTAAAAAGAATCATGATGGGTGATGAAAAATGGATTGTTTACGATAACGTAGATCAAAAACGATCAGGGACAAAGCAAGATGAGGCCCACAATCGACATCCTAAGCCAATATTCACCAAAAGAAGATTATGCTTTTTGTGTGGTGGGATTACAAGTGCATAGTCTACTTTAAGCTGCTTCCAAGAAACCAAACTGTTAGTTCAAATGCACACTGTTGTCAACGTCGTCAAAATCGAATGAAGAAATCAAGAAAAAAATGCTCTGAATTGGCCAATCGCAAAGGCTTGATAGTGCATCGTGATAATACTAGACACCAGACCTCTATGATAGCCCGTCAAAAATAAATGGAGCTCGTTTTGGAGCGACCTCTATGATAGCCCGTCAAAAATTAATGGAGCTCACTTGGGAGCTGATACCATATCCACCCTACAGCCCTGACTTAGCATCATCAGACTATCATCTCTTTTGCTCCCTTCAAAATCATTTGATTGATCAAACTTTCCATGCCGATCAGGCTGTTAAAAATGATTTGGATTAGTTCTTCGCTTCTAAAAACCAAGGCTCTTTTGAACGTAGAATTTTCCAACTTACCGAAAGATGATAAGGTCATCCAACAAAATGGTCAGTATATCATTGATAAATGTTTGTTGTTAATATAAAAAAATTTACTTTGAAAAACATGAAGAAAAAAAACGACATTAATTATCAAACAACCTAATAGTTCGTTCTGAGATGTTCACAATGTTCTCTCTTCGCCCTGGTTTTCCTTTCTAAGTATTCTTTATATGGCTAATTTTTCTCGTCCAGCATATTCTGGTACATATCGTCGAACCAATGATTTCTTTTGCGCCACACTTGATGTCCAATCATCTGCTCTGCCACGGTCTTAATTGCCGCTTTCACTTCCATCCAGAGATCGTTGCTCATTATCAGCGATGTGCCTGATAAGATGGGAATCAGATGGTTGTTTCAAGTCTCCGTGAAATTTTTTTACCACAGACACTGTTTGGAGCCTGTCGATGTTGAATTTTTAAGAGCTGATCTTCGCTGACCATGCGTTTGACATACAACATCGATAGATTAGTTTGATCAAGTAATCATCCGAGCTACAATTGGCTCCACAGTATGTAGGGATGTCAAGTATGCTCGAGGCCCAACGTTGTTGGATCAGAACATGATCGATTTGGTTTTGTGTGTTGCCATCCGGTGATACTCAGGGTATTTTGTGTATGCGTCGATGAGGGAAGCAAGTCGAACGTATGACTAGATTTCTGCATGCGTGCAAAGTCAATCGGACGCTGGCCGTTGCCATTTATTTCACCGTGGAGGCTATATCCTCTGGTCATTCCCTGATGAGATAGCTCATTGCTAACCTTAGCATTGAAATTACTCAGGTTTTTTTTTGATTTGTTTGTACGCAATGAGTCGACTGATCTTTTCAGGTGATTGTAGAACTTTTTTTTTTGTTTTTTCGTCCTCTTCTTCGATTAGGACGTTTACTATTGTCAGACAAATTTTAATGAATTTCGCTTTTATATGGATCGCATATATTCGTTTGCTGACTTCGTTAAAATCAATAACGTGAAATTCGAACTTTTATCCACAATGAAGGCCACTTAGAATTCTCGCTTTCCAGCAGGCTTTCCACTTTTGAATATTGCGTGCGATATCATATCTTGAATTTCACTTCCGGTCCAGTTCGTTTCCTGGATTGCCAGTATTTTTAATTTATATTGACTGGCCTGTTATAAAAGCTCCTTAATAGCGCCAGGATAGTTAAGTGATCTGACATCCCAGGATCCAATGCTTAAGTCCTTTTTTCAGTGGCAAGATCCTTGCCGCCGATATAATCAATTCCGAGACTCAATTGCAGGTTTCAAAACAACTTAGGGCTTTTCAGGCATGGGAACTTAGCCCGTCACCAACCTCTATTCCGGTGGCATGGTTATTTCGTTAAATTCCGTTGTCAGACACGAAAGACTCACATTCACCCTCTTATGTCACCACAAAGGAGGTGTAGTAGCAGAGTTTCAGATGTATTTGCAGTTCTTGGCATTTATCGGCACTGAATGTTCCATAATTGGGAAGCCAGTAAGCCCAATGTGCGACCACGAGACCATTTGTTACCATTTAGTCATGGAATTCAGGGTGAGAAAACATGGAAGATGTGGGTTGGGGAAACAAAAAGACGCCTCCATCTTTCTCAAACGGGCTTAGGACCATGTATGGCGGAGCGTGTTGATGCGCTAGGTCTCTTAAATTGGCTATAAGTTGACTAAGTTCCGATATGCATATTGCAGCCCTTGATTTGCTCAGAGAAAGTCTTTAGTTTGATTGGACTAGCCCTTCCATAATAATGATCGTCCTTACCTTTAGAGTTATCTTATTTTTCTCCAATGCTAGGCTTTAACTTGCAAGCAGTCATTTTGTGCCTCACCAGTCACATTAGCGTACTTTGAGTGAGTTTTTGTTCTAGTACCGCAACATTATAGCCGAAGAAGTGTGATTCATTCGGCAGGTCAAGTCTCTGTACCCCGGTTATACAAGATATTCCACAGATTTTGGGCCGAGAAAACACACTTTCGCAACACTGGATGTGAATTCCATTCTTTACTGCTCTTGCTTCTTATTGTGGCGCGGAATTTAGTCCTTCAGGTTGTTCTTCATCATCCATAACGGATCATCTGGATTTTGTGAGAAGTTTTTTAAGGTTTTCAGGGTACTCACCTATCTAACGGAGTCGAAGACATTCTTAAGCATTGGGTGGCATGACTGTATGCCTCTGATCCAATACTACATTGTAGTCTCCAATGTTCTTTGCAAAGAGTGGATCGGACTGAGTGACAATACTTAACTTGTGTTTTATTTTCAATGACTTTGATAGAAGGTTTAATCCAAAATCGAGATGTTAGTGGTATTATCCCTAGATTAGGTGATGAACAACTTCTAATATTACGAAGGGAAACCAATTTGATCTATGGAGGAATGACACTTTGATTGTTTATTTTATCTTTTTTCTAGAAAACTTTGATGCTTGCTGCTCATACCCAACATTGAGTTTCTATAGTCGTTTGTAATTGGAACATTGACCTTAACTTCCTTCGTTATACACTTATGTTCAAACCATTGCACTGTAATGGAAAAATTTACCTTTAAAAAAAAGTTGTTAGACAGGTGATAATTTCCAGGTTCCACAAGGTTCGGAAAACATGATTTCGAGCCAAACTTGCGTTGAATGGTAGTTTTACAAATTTTTACACGACCGCTTACAACTTAAAAAAGTTGAGTAGACAGACCTACGCTCATGTCTGAAGAGTCTCGTACCCAACAATCTCCGAAATACGGTCACCAGCAACAAATAAAGCCAAGAAACATGTTAAAGAGATGTGCACGTTTAAAGGAAAATCCATTGTTTCTTCATTTTCAACGGTCACCATTTTGTTCCAAACTTACAAAAATCACTCAGACCATAAATTCTAAAAAATATGTATTGTTATAAATCTTACCTGGAAATTTTAAGAAGATCAAATCGAAATTGCAGTGTCTGAACCGATGGAAAATCCATAAAATACCAAAGCCGTGTGTTATTGTCGTTGTAATTGCAGAAATTTCAAATGGCAATAACTTCTGCGAATATGATTCGATATTCATCAAACTTCAGGAGTATTAGGCCCTTATATGTAACTACTTTAATATCGATTTATGTTGAATTTTAGGGTACCTTTACGATTTTATTGAGGAAAATGTGAAATACGAAAATCATACTATTATTAACAAAGTTGAGCGATATTTGACTTCTAAGGTATTTTTTGTTGTAATCATAAACATCTACCTCTATGATTTTTTTCAGGGTTTTCAGATCCAAGGTGTCCAATCGCAAGGGGGGGGGACAAATTTTTCATGTATTTGCCCTTCGTGTGCGCCTTCTGAAGCAAAACATGTCAGTTAAGACCTGTTCTCAAAAGTTTTCATTAAGACCTTGTAATGACTTTTCCGCCTGAACTCACGAACGAAGCCGGAACCGACCTCTCATCGGTTCTAGACGTGAAGTCTGAGTCGCGCCAACGGATGGTACCAACCGGTCAACCAGTCCGTCCACCGTAGTCCATTTTCGCGGTGGCTGCTTGTCGGCCAGCTAGATCGGAGAGGATTTCGGTCGTGGGTCTTAAAATGGATTACGCTCAATTACGTATTTCAGCCACCATTTAATGCCCGTTTCAAACGCGTTGAAAACACAAACATACCGAAAAGAAACCTATTTTACTTTAATCCGTTTTTCTTCATTATTCCAGGCCAGTACAACAATCTAATTTTCATTTCGCGTTCCCGAATTTTACCGACGCGGTCCCGAAAAATACACTACATTAACTTGAACCCGACGAAAGCTACGCTAAAGAAAAACGCAATCCAACAAAGGTACCGCGTACCGCGCGCGACGCGAAACCGGCCTCAGTTAATTTTTTCCAACCCTACACTCTCCCCGGCATACTTACCCTGCACTCTCACTGCCTCTGGAAAAGAAAGACCACTGGAAAGGAAAGTCTGCGTTAATTTAGCAATTCATATTATTTGATCTCTTCAACATGGACATTTATATAATAGTTATATAGTGTTGATAGATGTATATAATAGTAGTTTTTCTCTATGCTAGCTATATTTTCATTTTCGGTCATTCCACCTAAAATTTCAGTTACCTTTGTTTAGCTAAAGACCGGTTAATATCTACCGTGCAGTTTATAATTTGACATGTTTGAGTACATACTCGTATATAGTGTGTATATACCTACATAAAGATAATCCACTTTACATTTGTTTTCCTTATTATCAAACATATTAGCTTCTTATATTTCTTAAATAGTATTCAATAAATTGCTCAATTATGCCACTTACTAAAAATACATATGAACCTTATGTCTAGTTTTATCATTTCGTTTTGTGTTTTTTTTTTTTGTTACTCTAATGTTCACATAAACTAGTCGTTTCATCTACGCAAAACAAAAGAATATATAAGCACAGAGAAGAAAAGATCGGTTCAATGAAAGCAAACCAATGAGCTTCTGCCTGTATTTTTCCTTTAAAAATTACTGTTCTTTACTTTTATTACGTTAAAGTCATTTGATTAAGGTAAAGTTGTAAGTTTGTGTCGCGCTTCCAGTAGTGACTAGTTTACATTAAAACGAGGAATAATGCTTTACTCGTACATAGACATGTGCCACTTTAAGTTGTCATAGCATTAAGACTCGATACGAATTGCTTCATTCATAATAACATTTACAAAAAAACGACAAAGTATTACAGAAGGAAGCCGAAAGTATACTGGTATAATTTCTCAAATAGCTACCGGATAATTCAAGGAGGATTTTTCAGTTACCATAAGCATATTACACCACAACGCTATAGTCCTTTCATAATATATTACTTGTCGTGAACCTTCTATAAGCTTTTTCAGATATGAATATAATTCGATTTACGAAATATAGCGAAATCTAAGGATGTCAATTTATAATTCACGTGGTTTTGTCAATATTTGGCTTCCTGATGCCCAAAATGCATACATACGTGCAAAGTGAATTCCTTATCCTCATTAATAATTTTTAATCAAGTATTTTATTAGAGTTCATCAAGTATTTAATTATTTATTTAACATGAGTAATCTAGAGATCATCAGAGTCAGTTCGTTGGAGGAAAACTCGTCGCCCATTAAACAGTCCTTGAGGTTAAACCACTGTGTTTTGTATTTTTCTTTTTGTTTTCGAAACCTGTTGCAAGTTTTCTGCCTATGATGGGAAGTGTATGAATCATTCAAATCTACTCGAGAAGATAGACGAAAAACCGATTCAGAAGGTGGAAATTTTTGCTGGCTGAACACAAATCGTTCATATAGTCTTTCGGACAGGGTTCTCCAATAACGAAATTGATATTTTGCAAAAAAAAATTTTGAGACCTACTAACGCAAGAACTTGAAAGGGATTGCACAGACATAAGAAGAAAGGGAAATAAATATCGGATTTTTTTAAAGCATATTGCTAAAATTTTTAAATGGAACACAATTTGGATCTTCCATTTTTAGTTTTAATCCCATTTTTCAAAGAGTCCCACCTGTTGGCACCGACAGTTTGAGCCCCACAAATTACCTCTGCACGAACTTTTGTAGCAGCAGTCATTTGGCCGATGGTCACAATTTCCACAGCGACGGACACTAGCTCGCTTATCAGCTGGTGCTGCATTCAGTTCCATGTCATCCCTTTCATACAATGAGTTTTCAACCGCCGTATTTCTTTATGAGAATTTCACTATAACGCGATAAAATTTTAGCCTAAAAATAACAGAGTGCATTGTAAATTATCCTATCACTTAACTTGCCTAAAATCCTTTTCTTATTCTAGGCAAGAGCGCATGAAACAGAAACTTCGCTTTTGTACATTTGATTCACCACCCTCGCCAAATTTACATCGCGGCACTGTCCTTATTCACTGGTTCCGTTAAACTTTTCGTTCTGTCTTAGACAACCACCCTTTTTTCTTTCCCAGGCACTTCACCAACTAACCTATCTGACGACTCACTACTCCCACACACCCGCCATGTGGCTGTCACTTGACTTTGACATCCCACGACAAAACTGACGTGAGATGGGAAGCCGTCACAACGAATATGAAATTGAAAGCCACATGGCAGCAAGGTGTATTGGTAGTTGTCGCCAGCGGCGTCGAATGGTTCATTACAATCTTTCATACCCATATTGACTACCTTTGATTAATTTTTTTTTTTGGAGGACACTCCCCTATATGGGGAGACCCCCTTAAATGCCCCTTAATTTTATTTTTTTTTGTAATGGAACTTTCAAGAGAGCACCATTTTACACCTACATGTAAAACTCAGCGTTTCTAGCTTAAGTACTTTGCGAGGAAAAGTGCGGACAGACAGGTCGCGATTTTAGTAGGCTTTTGTAAAATTATTTTACAAAACCCTAAAAAGTATAAACCTTTGATAGCAAGAACAGAAATTTGAAGCAATTGCCTGTAACAACGGCCATTTTCGCAAAAGCGATTATATTTTCTATTCAAAAAAAGTATTTTTAGGATCAATTGGAATCTGAATTTAATAACCCAAAGTATTTCCTAAACGATATTTCAATGCACCCATGTGAGCAGTATTTTTTCTCGCCCATATCTCCAGATGGACTCCTATTCCATAAGAATTGGATAAGTACAGAAGTTCAACCCTTTCACATTTTCAATATGTGTATTCAAGCCTTATCATCAACAAAGTTCAATGCAATAAAATTATATTCCATAGATATTTGAGTTGTTAAAGCGAGTGAGGGTATGTTGGCAACTTCGCCAAATACGCTCCGTTTCATTTTTTTCTAGCCTTTGACCTTTAAAATTTTCGAGTTCACCTTTTTTGGCTCTACCTAAGTGAGTTTAGTGCAAACCTTATTACAACGTCTCGCATAGATACATTTATAGAAATCTATTTTCAGATAGGAGGCTAAAGGAAAAATTCAATCTTTGCGACCGAAAAGTCTAAGGAATACTTACAAAACGTCCTGATCTGATACAAAAGATACATCCTTTATGGTATCTATCGTGACGTGTGCGTGGATAGATCCGAAATGAAAATAAAAATAAAATTCCATCAAGAACTCTGTCAAATCTGTTGGCAAGGGTTTCAATGTTGGAAGCTCTGGCAGTTGAGATGCCTGTAATGATTCCGTTCGAAAATCGGTCGACTAAGGACGATGCTTCGTCAAGTTCTTAAGTCTCTTGAGCAATTTGTTTGATTCTTTTGGGAGTTCACGAGTACTTGTTTGCCGGCACCTTGTCTCCGTGAATAAACTCCCAATCATACGTCCTACGAGCGGCGGAATAGGGAAAAGATGTGTTACAAATGTAAAATGGGTGACCGAAATGGCAGCAGCACAACTTCAGCTTTGATCCGAAACATATATAGGGCGCTCAAACAGGACTAGTACGTCACGACGAGATGGAAGTATAATTCAGAGAAAATGCTGTATATCTGTGAAACCTACTAAGTATAGAAAGTATATATAGAAAGCGTATACGGAAGAAATGAGCAACACAATTGAAAATTGTTGCGAAAGGAAGTGAAATACTAGCGGCATTCATTGAATGCTTCATGCTAACAACAAGGAAGACTGTATTTACGGTTGAAAGGAAATCGCTTTGTGTATGTTTCGATCAAGCTCTGTGTCAGTTGACGAGGGAGTTCGGGAGCACTCAAGGCGACGTGGGGAAGGTATTTGGCGCAAGTAATAAGGAAGTGAAGCGGAAAACCTACGCTGTGTGATTGTGACATTCAAATGAGTTCTGAGTTCGCAGGAACATAAATTTGTTACCTCACTACATTGAATTGGTGGCTGCGTAATTGATTCCATTTGATGTAAAGGAGCAATTCATTTTCGGTCTTCATTTGTTTCGCTACATCAAAGTTGCGTTGCTGATTGCAGACTGTAATTGATTAGAGGCCGACTGTTATGTGTTCACGTTTTCTTCAGGGAATGTAACAAAATTTATCGGAATCAAGAGAATGTAACCTACCTTGGTTAATTTTATGCAATCATTTCATAACAAATGGGATTGTGTAAATTTTCAACATATTCAGAGAATTAGAAATATTTCATCTAAGTTATGTTGCAGTTATTTCCAATTACCTTAAGTGAGATGATCTTTACCTTCTAAAGATTGAAATGGAACTTTTTTTGAAATCCTGCAAATCAATTAACTTTATTGAAATTGAGCTATAATCACCAGGAAAATTAAATAACACAACCATTGATCAAAAGCTCGATATATACTCCATTATAGTGGAATTTGAAACACATGCAAGAGTCCTTAATAAGATCTTTTGATAATCAAAGTCCATGAGAAAAATAATGCGCATTTTATCTAACTAAGAGAAAAAGAGCTCTGATACTAAATCCTACTTACACTTCCTTAGTGGGGACGTAAGAGGGTGAAGGCGAGTCTTCCGCGCCTGATAACGGAATCGAAGTAATAACTATGCCGCCGGAATGTAGGTTGAGCGACAGGCTAACTCCCCGTCCCTGGAAAACCATACAATGTTTCAAAATCTGCAGAAGGGCCTCTGAATGGATTGGGCTTACGGCGATGGCCTCGCAAACGGAAAAAGGATACTGGAATGTCAGATCACTCAAAACCCTGGCGCTGTTAAGGACATTTTACAACAGGCCAGTCAATATGCAATAAACCAAACATACTGGCAATCCAGGAAACGAACTGGACTGATATTCAAGACGTGAGATCGCACATAATATTCAAAAGTGGAAGCCAACTATAAAACGAGAATTCGGAGTGGCTCTCATTGTGGATAGAGAGTTCAAATTGCACTTTATTGATTTTAAGGCAGTTAATGAAAGATTGTGTGCGATTCGTATCAAAGCGAAATTCTTCAAAATCTGGCTGATAAATGTACACGCCCCGACCGAAAAAAAGGACGGAGAAATGAAGGAAGCGTTCTACAATCTCTTGGAAAGACAAGTCGACTCATTGCCTATAAACGACACAAAAATAATTCTGGGTGAATATAAATCTAAGGTTGGCAATGAGCTATCTCATCGGAAAACCACTGGAGGATGTATCCCCCACGATGAAACAAATGATAAGGGCCAGCGCCTGCCTGACTTTGCGTGTAGCGGAAATCTAGTTATAAGTTCGACTTGCTTCCCACATCGACGCATTCATAAAATGCCCTGGGATCACCGGATGGCAACACACAAAAGCAGATCGACCATGTTCTGATCCAACAACGTTGGACCTTGAGTAAACTTGACATCCGTACATACCAAGATGCCAATTGTAACTCAGATCATTACTTTATCAAATTAACCTATCGATGTCGTATGTCAAAGGCGGATTCGGCGAAGACCAGCCCGTTACAAAAACTTGGCATCGAAGGATCCAAACGATGTATGTACGTGTAAAGTTGTGCCCGCTTCAAAGTTCAGTTGCAAGAAACAATTTATAAGGCATTAAAGGGGAGGCCTGCTCATATAGAGGAGTGGCCTCCAAAAACAGAAATTCATTAAAGAAACCAGATATGAGCATCAAATGAGAGGTCTTGATGAAATCTTTCCAAAACAGGTTTTAAATTGACATTTTTTGTTTTGTTCATTTGTGTCTTCCCCCCTCGTGATTTGACCTGTGATCTGAAAAATATGAGCAACTTTATAGGGGCAGGTGTGTAAGAGTACAAGGGCAACAAATTCCTCAGAAGTCAAAATTCGCTCAACTTTGCTAATAATAGTATAATCTTCAAATTTCACATTTTCCACAATAAAATCGTATGGATACCTTGAAACTTAACGAAATTCGACATTTATGTAAGTAGTCTCACACATGGTCCTAATACTCCGTTAGTATGATGCTAATCTTCAAATAATTTCAGTGCTCTGCCTCGTACATATTTGCCATGATTCTTTCTTAGTTCTTTGTGAAAGTCTAGGTTCCTTACATACACTAAATATTCAAACATTTTCCTCAAAGGAAGACGTGTCAAAAACACGTCTGTAGATCTTTTTTTTTACTTTCGTTGTTCGGCAGAAAGCGATACTACCGTAGAGTGGCATCGATGGTATTTTTTGGCTGTAAATTAGGAGCCTGTTTTTGATGTAAAGATTTTTTGCTTTGAAGAGAGGGAAAAGGGAAGTAAGGATACGAGTTACTAGTATTCCTCTTGTTTCTAAATGTTGTGTATTCTTTACTTATGTACATCTTTGTCTTGTTACCTTAATGTTGGTGATCCTTGGTCTCGTTTTCGGTTAACAAAGATCGGCTGAGTTTCGTTTGCGTTGATCTTGATTTTGGATTTGTGAAAGTTTCCTAATAACGTTTATGGAGTGTTCAGTTTTAAATTGGCAGCTTCTGATTGAAAATAATAACTATTATAAACCTATAGGCACAGTTTGACATCCGAGAGTAATTGGGGCATATCTATCGCGTAGATGTTTTATAATATGGGTCCATCCAGCTTCAATTGGCCTAGTTTTGGAGAGTCAGTTGTCAATTCTGACACGTCATATTCTATTGCAGAGGAAAGAGCCGACAAGTTGTACAATTGCTAGTGGTGTATGGAGCTCCTGCATTTTCAATATTAGTCCTACATGCCAGACTTTGTCCAATACCTTTGCAATATCAAACATGACAACGCCGGTGGACTTTTTGCAATTCAAACCACTTCGGATATGTTACACTATTTTCACGCATGAAGCTGAACCATTCTTTAGAGGTAATTTTGATATTCAGAACAATGTTAGATAATCTTGTGAGGTCTTTTTTTTTTTGGGAGGTGAATGCCATTTACGCAAATAGTGTAGAACTCCCATGCTCGCAAGAAGGTGATTGGGCTACCCACTAAACACCTCCTCTGTCAACCTGACAACCCAGCCCGGAACCGTTTGACACATTACTTCGGGCCAGGTCTCGTTTTGTTTACGCCGTGAGGCGCCTTCAAGCTAAGAAATCCCTTTTCTAGCAAGAAGAGAAGAGGAAGTGCCAGACAAGCGATCCCGCAGCCCCAACGCCCCGGCTGCTGTGAGTCCCTTTTATCTTTTAGGACTGCCCGAGCATAATGTGCCACCTAGTTCCATTTGTCAATAGATTCGAGCATTACCGCAACTATATTCTCCGGGGTGAGCTCTCCCGTCTCCCTGTAGAGGTCCCTTTGCAGCCTGATCCACTTTGTGTACGTGAAAAATGTGTGGCAGGCATTGTCCTCCTCTCCTGGGCAAAACCGACAATCAGGGAACCGTGACTTACCAATCGTGTGCAGATAAAACTGAAAACATCCATGCCCTATTTAAAGCTGGGTCAGATAGAAGTCAGTCTCACCATGCCTTCAATTTAGCCACGGCCTCACATCCGGGATGAGGTGCGCAGTCTACCTTCCCTTCGTGCAATTGACACAAGACTGCTGCCAATCTTTGAGCGAGCGCTGTCTCCTCTCGCGCAGAACCATCTCCCTCGCATCCTTATTTCGCCGCAGATAAATAGTGGGTGTGAAACGTGGACCCTAACCCAAGCATCCGCACATATATTAAATACCTTTGAGCGACGGGTCCTGAGGTGAATTATCGGAGCGAAGCTTGACGGAAACCAACCAATTCGATACAACCATGAGCTGTATGAAATGTTTGGCGAACCGGAGGTCTCAAGGATTGTAAGACTGCGGAAGCTGCAATGGGCTAGACACATGAATCGTATGGACGAACAACGGATTCCCAAGAAGGTATTCGTTGGGAGAACTGAAGGCCGGCGGCCAGTGGGAAAACCGAGGAAACGCTGGTCTGACTCGGTTGACGAAGACAGTTCATCGCTGCTCAGATTTCGGAATTAGATGACGTGGTCAACGGACCGAGACAGTTGGAGGCGCTGTTTGCAGGAAGCGAAGGTCCGAAAGGGGCTGTAGTGCTAAGAAGAAGAAAAAGAAATAGCGCGGTGCTCTCTGGCAAGGAGGGCGACAGGTATCACGCTTGCAATAACTCTCACCGCCGAACCAGAGACTGTCGTATATGAAAATGCAATCCTCAGTGCTCCTCTTTTCTGTACCTGTGCCAAACGTGTTTGGTATACCTCCTTGCTGAGAGCGTCACCCTATACCTCTGCTCCATACAGTATCACTGACCCTACAGCACTCATCAAGAGGCGTCTTCTTGATGGGCTGGCTCCCCTTACGTTGGCCATAAATCGACTCAGAGCCGATATTCCCGAAGCAGCCTTCTCAGCCGTTGCCCTAATTTGCTCAAAGAAACTCATCCTTGAGTCGATCAGTAGCCCCAGGTAATTCACCGCTGGTTTTGATTCGATTAGTTTGTCTCTAATACTGATCAGTCTTGCCCTAGAGATACGCTTTTTTGTCAAAATGACCGCTTCGGTTTTCTCTAGTGCCCAACTGAGACCGCGAGCAGTCATCTAGTCTCTCACTCGGCGCCTAAGCATATCTAGTCTAAGTTAGCTTGTTCAACGGTGCATCCAGCGACCAGAGCTGCAACATCATCCGCATAGCCGATCAAGCGCGACTCATCTGGCATCTCCAATCTCAGTCGTCTGTCTGTATTTTCTTTTATGTCCCATTTCACCGCATTTGTAACAAAGGGAACTCCTATGGGGTCCTTTGCATACTTATGTAGTGTGACTATAGCCAAGGCATTCGAAAAATTGAAGTACCTTTGCTCTTCGCCGTATCCTACAGACAACCCACCCTATTCGTACTTCGCTCTTGTTCAGAAATTGTTCGACGTCCTTGTTGGTCAAGTCAACTATGGCCATGCGTTGTCCCCTATTGTTTTCTGGTTTCAGTCTCGCTTTGATACTTCCCATTAGCATATTCGGGTAAGTCAACTCTAAAAAGAATTTCGAGCATTTTATTATCGACGACATAATCTACGTTTGGTCATATTGTAGCTTTTATTAATTTATGATTTTTTTTCGTTTCTGGGAAAATTTGAGCTGAAATAAAAAGCAAGCACAAATCTTAAAATCGTCTTCTGAGATCGAGAGGTGGGATATGGAGAAAATTTAGACGCTCCCTGTAGGAGCGATAGGAAAGATTATATTTGTATAAAAGAGTGCGTGTGAGCTAGCGCTGGATTAATCCAACAGCTTCCGATAGATAAATGAATCGGAATGACTTTACTTAACAGGCATACTAGAGAATAGAGTGAACCAAAAGGATGAAAAGGTGACCAGAGGTATGAATTCTGAACGTTCTATGAGAGCATCTTAGTATGTTACAAAACCAGTGATTCATGATGCTCTAGAGCTAAGCTATGTGCACATCAAATTTTAAAGGTGTACCCAGGATAACACCTAGGTCTTTATCATGATCCATCGTTGATAGTAGCGATCCATTAATTCAATGTGCATTGCCAAAAAGCGTACGCTTATTGGTGAAACACATATGCAGATATTTGGATACGCTGAGAGGAAGACGATTCATAGAGCACCGTCGAAAGAGGGAGTCTAAGTCAGATTGCTGGTCACTACAGTCAATTTATATATAAATGACTTTAAATCTTCTGCATAGAGCAGACAATCAGACGTCAACACAGTTTGTAGATCATTTATGAAAATATTGAATAGAAGAGGGCTGAGGGTCGAGCCTTGAGGTACTCCAGAAGAAGGACACAAAACATACGACGAGAAACCACACGAAGTAACCGATGAAGAACGATTTGTCAGAAAGGAGGGTTGCCATCCAAGAAGAGGGCCAGACAGGCCCAAAACCTCAAGGTTCTTCTGCAATAGACTATGGTCGACCATATCAAAGGCTTCGGCAAAGTCCATGTAAATCACGTCCATTTGCTGACCGTCATCAAGTGATAGGGCGATTGCTTTGGTAAATTCAGCCAAATTGGTTACCGTTGACCGTCTCTTAACGAACCCCTGCTGCTATCTAGCGAAGTCATTGGAAATCGCATCATATATTCCGTCATGAACGATTCTCTTAAGAAGTTTCCCGAAACACGAGAGTAAGGACATAGGCCTGTAATTAAGTGCTGAGCTACGGTCCCCTAATTTATGAATTGGGAAGATATTGGCTCTTTTCCAAATTGCTAGGAATGTTCCTACAGTCAGGCTGGTATTAAATAAAATTGACAAGATTAACTTGAGGATAAGGACAGCATTTTCATAAAAAAGTTTGGGACTCCATCAGGACCTGAACTCACGTTGACAACAATGGAGTTGATAATACTTTCGACTTCTGAAGGTATTGTCAAAATCGTGCCCAATTGTGAGGAAGGGTTATATGGGGGAATGAGTAATAGTGACGAAGATGATTCGAAAACAGTCGTGTCGTGAAATATATTGCATATGGCCTGACTATCAGACGCTTATTTCCCATGCAGGCTAATAAAGCTAGGCATATTTGAAGTGGATTTGAGGGAGTTGACATTATGTCCAGAAAAGATTGTGAACATAAACGCTATAACTTTTTCGGCGCAATGTCTTTTAGCTTTAAAGCTTCTGAAACTTCTGTTGTGAACCCAGGAGCATTTTTTTTTGCCTAGAGGATGACTACGGGGATCAAAATTCATTACAATATTATTATGTTTGTTATAGAAGGCCGTGAAAGCATCATAAAAATGAGATAAAAAGTGCCAATCGATCTCGGAAAGATCTAATTGAATAGCTTCATAGTTTGCCTTGTAGAAACTGTATTTAGAAATAGCGTTGCTATTCCTATGGCGTGAGATGCAAAGCGATAGTTGCATTTCAAGTAGAAGATAGTAAGAATTTGGTTTGACATAAGGGGTTCGGGATTCAGAAACTGAGATAATACTCATGGGATTGTTGCTAAAAATGAGGACCAGCAATCTATTGTTTAAGTTTGGGAAATAGTTTAATTGTGTCAGCAAGCATAGAGGCAAAAAGGATGACAATAAAATTGATATTTCATTATTATTCTAGAGCTTACATCCAATTCATCCCTTGGCATGTTAAAGTCACCGCAGATCACAAAGGACGTAGAGGTGTATGAAACATTAATGTAATCAGAAAGTTCAGAAAAGAAGAGGGTATAGACTTATAAGAGGGAGCTGCAAGGCACATAGACGCACACAATGAATACTCGTAAGCTAGAAGACAATCTCAAATCAATAAGTTTAGGTAATTAGTTGATGTGTGATTGTATTTTTCATTAAGTTTCTGATTCTTGTTATGTTGACTGATCAAACATTTTTGTACGGCCTTCGCTGCAAATGTTTAACATGTGTACCAGTTGGCCAAAAGTCTGGTTTAGAAAGTTGCTGTAATTCCATTGGAACTGTAAGTTTAAACGACGCTACGGTTCTATTTGTGTTCTCTTTCTTCGTTAGTTTTACACAATCCAGCACAAAAGGCGTAAAGCCAAATTTAAAAACAATGTATTCCTCAATCTCCTCCTGCGGTGTATCAGTTGATAGGCCAGATATAGATAATTGCAAAGGGGGACAATATCACTCTTTGTAATAGCCCCGAGAAATTTTTTGTGCACTATGATGAACCAGCCTGTTCTGGTTTTTGTTCTGCTCCTCGTTAGGATTTCCGGTGCTTTGACGGACAAAGAATTGGTTGCAGATTTACTATCTTTATCATTTGACTGGATGCTTTCAACAGTTGGCTCGACCGATTCCACAGTGTCGCTTACATTTGGCGATGGCAAAGGACTCGAGAGGCTAAGATTAAACGGTACTATTACGGATAGCAAATACTGCTGTTCTGTATCAGCCATCGTTAAAAATTGAGCAATTTCTTCATTTGTGTTGTCAAGCTTCACCTTTAATTTAAGTATTGCAGACGAAAGGGCATCTACGGTCTCTTTAGCTTTCTGGAGTCTGGTTACGTAGGCTGCAATACTAAACATTCGGCATTGTTCACAGTACCAATAGACACCAGTTCCTCTTTTCATGATGGCGTCTGCTGTTGGGCCCGTCAAGCTCGCAAATTTAGCATGGAAAGGTAGACCACAGAAACCATAGCAGATAACAAATGAAGTTTTGCTTTTTTTGTCCAAATATCTAAACATTATTGAAAATAATATGACGTGACATTCAGGTGGCAGCACATAACACGGCAGTGCCCTACAGCAGTCTCCCTCAAGTGCTGACGATATTTCTATTCATGTAGCAAATGTCACTTGACGTAATTTTGACTTAGGTCCGTCATACATTTTGAGCACTGTGGGTTGATGAATGTTTGCTGCTCCGTCATATGATGGTCTACTAGCTAAATCCGGCGAGTCGTTTTCCATATGTGCCGGTTTTAGACGCTCGATGGAAATGTTTGCGATCTTATTCCCTACGCGTATTTTGAAGACTCGTTCATCTAAACGCTCGATGACTTCATGAGGACCGCTGTATGGCTGCTGTAGAGATTTTTTTCCAGATCCCTGTCAGATAAACATATGGCTGCATCTGGATAGATCCTTGTGCAAAACAACGCTTCTTTGGTTGTGGTGTGCGGCAGGTGTCGGTTTTAGTGCTTGCATTTTCCGTCGGAACTTTTCGATGAAAATGTGAGGGTTATCAGGAGACGAATCATCGCTGAAGGATTCTCCGGGCAACCGTAATTGCAACCCGTAGCACATTTCCGCAGCTGAACATCCGATGTCACTTTTGAGAGATGTCCTTAATCCCAAGAGCACTGGTGGCAAAACGTCAATCCAATGTGACGATTCGTAGCACATGATTGCGGCTTTCAATGAACGATGAAACCTTTCAACCATTCCATTAGAAGCGGGATGATACGCTGTGGCTCGAATACTGTTGCTGCCGATAAACTGTAACATGGCTTGGAACATTGCAGACTCAAACTGAGTTCCCTTGTCGGTGGTTATTGTTTCAGGTGTATCGAATCTTGCCACCCAGTTTGTGATGAATGCTGAAGCGATTTTATCTGCAGCAATGTCTTCCAACGGAATTGCTTCGGGCCATCGAGAAAACCGATCTATTATCGCGAATATGTAGGTGTATCCATAGGACGATGGAAGCGGACCAACAATGTCTGCGTGTATGTGTTGGAAGCGGCGATCCGTCGTTGGAAAGTTTTGTGGGGTAAGAGTAACGTGTCGATGAACTTAAGATCGCTGACATGCTACGCAGTTTTTAGTCCACATTGCTACTTCCTTTTTCATTCCAGGCCACACATATTTGCTGGAGACAAGTTTGCACGTGGCTTTTCCACCTGGGTGTGATAATCTGTGGATTTTCTCGAACCAGGACTTCCTCAGACTCTTTGGGATATATGGTCTTGGATTTCCCATTGATAGATCGCAGAATAAAACATTTCCATCTCCTAATGGAAATTGTGTTAGCTTTAGCGAAGTGTTCGCATTAAGGAGATGTTGCAGCTCTTCATCGTTAGCTTGTTCTTTCGCGATATCCTCCGCACTTGGAGTTTTGAATTCCGTGAAAGCGTGGGTTCGAGAGAATGCGTCAGCAACGAAATTCCGTGAGCCTTTAACGTAGGAAATTTGCGTCGAAAATTGGCTAATGAATTCCAATTGTCGCATTTGCCGTGGAGAAGCTTTATCCGAACGTTGTGAAAAGGCAAAGGTTATCGGCTTGTGGTCCGTCTCAATCGAAAAATTCCATGCTTCGAGCATGAACCTGAAATATTTGACAGCCTCGTAAATAGCTAATAACTCCCTGTCATACGTACTATATCTTGTCTGCGCTGAGCTCAATTTTTCGAAAAGAATCCCAGTGGTCTCCATGCATCACCTTGTTTTTGCTCCAAAACAGCACCAATGGCTACTTCCGATGCGTCGGTTTGAAGAATCAAAGCAGCTCCGTCGTTAGAATGACCCAATAATGCGGCATTTCCAATCATCGTTTTGCTTTCTTGGTTGTTTCGTTCCAAATAATCGGCTCTTTATCGTTTGACTTTTTATCACCCAAATAAGAATTTATGGGAGCAAGTACGTCTGCTGCATTCTGCAAGAATCGCCTATAGAAATTGATTTTTTCCAAGTACCTGCGAAGCTCCAAAAGATTTTTAGGTTGTTTGAAATCCGTAATGGCTGCTATTCGATCCGGTAAGGGTTTGGTACCTTCACTCGAAATTGATTAGCCTAAAAACTTTACCTCCTTTGCTCCGAATACGCACTTGGGTGTATTTATTTTGACGCCATATGCCTTCAATCGTTCGAAAACTTCCTGCAGATGTTCGTGTTGCTCCTTTAAGTTCTTTGACGCTATAAGTATATCGTCGAGATAGGCGTAGCAGAATTTCAGTCCACGTAAAACGGTGTCGATAAATCTTTGAAACGTTTGCACAGCGTTCCGTAAGCCGAAAGTCACTCGACAATATTCGAATGATCAAAATGGCGTGATGACTGCAGTCTTTGGTATATCATCAGGATGTGTCGGAATCTGGTGATATGCGCGCTCCAAATCCAAAGTGGTAAAAATTGCTTTGTTGTACAGATGATTCGCAAAGTCCTCGATGTGAACGATGGGATAACGATCGGGAATCGTTATCGAATTTAAGCGACGATAGTCACCGCATGGTCTCCAATGTCCGGATTTTTTCTGAACCAAATGTAATGGACTGGCCCAAGGACTGTCAGATGGACGGCAAATTCCCATCGATACCATGTAGTCGAATTCCGATTTGGCAGCTGCATACTTTTCTGGTGGAAGACGTCTCATTCGTTCAGCTATTGGTGCACCTGTTGTGAGTATTCGATGGCAGATGTTGTGCGGCATAGAACTTTTGAAATTTGAGGAGGATGTGACTTCAGCGTATGTTGATAGCAGCTCGCGGAATTGATTATCCTGAGCTAAAATTGTGATTTTTCCTGAATCCTTACAAACTTTTGCGAGAGTAGAGAGTTGCGTGTTGCCATCCACCCGCCGTTTGTTCCTTCAATCCACCATTATGTTGAATTTACGAAAAAAGTCTGCACCGGGAATTGGACGTGCTACGTCTGCGATTGTGAAGAACCATTTCATCGGGCGTCGTAATCCGAAATCGAGATCCATCAGTTGTTCACCGTATGTGGTGATCACGGTGTTGTTTGCTGCGTGTAGCTTTAGAGGCGCTGGTGTTTTGCGAAGGCAGTGTTTTTCAGGGGGAATCACCGACACATCAGCTCCGCTGTCGACCAAAAATAGAGTTCCGCTGCGACATTCTCTTATGAGTAGGCGGTTTTGGTATTGGCCGTCGTCATCTACCGCATATGATGACGAGCATTTTAGTTTTCCGTCACGAAAGTGCACGGTTTTCGACACTTTTACACTTTTGCACCAAATCGACGATGGTAGAAGCAAACAGTTCGGGAACGAGATCGCGATTGGTTTTGTTTCCGGCGGTAGGACGAACGTGAATTGTTTCTGCGTGAGTTGCGCATTTCGAACACTTCAAGCTTTTTTGTGAGAGACGCAATTTCATTTCGTAGATCATCGTTAACGCTTGATGTACCATTCCCGGCGGCGGCTATCGAGGCCATTCCGCTTTCTTCTAAAATTTTGTCCGCCATTAATGTTAATGGCTCGATTCCAATTTCAGAAGTCACTGTCAATATTACACGCATTCGCGGTGGTAAGTGACGTAGCCAACGGGCACGCACAGCATCTTCCCCGAGCTAGTTTCCTGCGAGAGATTTCATTTTGTGCCACAGTTGAGATGGTCTTTTATCACCAAGTTCTAAGTCCGTGAGTACTTTTGTTAACGCTTTTTCAGGCGAGTCTGTGAAGCGAGATATAAGCGCGTTTTTTAATGTCGCATATACGTCCGATGTAGGCGGCGATTCCACAATATCGGCAACTTGCTCCAAAATGGCAGAATCATTTGATGAAATTATCGCTTTAAAACGGTTAGCATCACTTAACACTTTATGAGTCGCAAATTGTGCTTCAACTTGCACGAACCACAAAGTTGGCCGTCTTTGCCAAAATGCCGGCAGTTTAAGCGTCTGTAGTGATTCAATATTTCCTAAAACGTTTTCAAATGAACGACGCGGAATTTCGGGTGTCGCGGGATAGGTTTTATTGTCTGGAGAATCAGGCATATTGCGCGTTTCACTAGTTTTGCACGAGATCACCAATGTAGCAATGAAAACACGATTATTACTACTAACAAGTTTATTATAAAATATCGACAGGCTCAATGGCGTCTCAAACATAGCAATCTAAATCTAAACGATATCTAAACATTATTGAAAATAATATGACGTGACATTCAGGTGGCAGCACATAACACGGCAGTGCACTACACTACCAAGGTTCTGTATTTAAAGGCTGAGCTACAATGAACATAAGCGAACATGAAGCATATATCAAAAAAGTTGAACCCGAATATTTTATAAGGCTCTGAGTACATTTGACATAAGGATGACATACGCAACATGAAAAGTTGAAATCGAACCAACTTTTTACGCCAGTATGTCAAATGCACTGTTTACTTTAAGTGACAACGATACATTGTTGTTTGCCATTTGAAAGGCTGAGTAAAATATTATCCAGCTAGTGAAGAATTATTCAGAAAACAGGTGTTTTCATTTGTTAAGCACAATTTCACTCTGGTATTGAATCCCACCAATGTCTTCTACGCCGTTGAAGACATTCATCAACAAAATTATAACACATTATTAAAAACACAAACATCGTAATCAATTCGAAATCATCCATTTTCTTCAATAACTTTTGCCACAATGACACTTCTTCGTATCTGTCAACATCACATCAGGGCTAATTGTATATAGGCGACTTATGTGCGCGCTACGTAACTTGACGTTCCTTATTTTGTGTTATGTTGATTGTAGCACAGCGGCAAGACGAAAACAATGTCTTCGTTTCAAGAAATAAACAATTAAGTCAAAGGAGGCTGTCACTTGACCCAAGATGCATACTCCTTTAAATGTAGATCAACGTAGCTTCGATTATCTATTTTGGGCTAATAAAAGTCGCGACTAGATACCAGATAAAGCAAAAAAGAGAGAGCAGCGAATTGATACGTCCGAAAGATTCGACTGTTAATCACAAATGTAAAACTAATCAAACCAGGAAGCGACGAGCAAATTAATAAATTTATTTTAAGATAGTACACCCCTGAAAATTTGGCGCTTCGTACCGTCGGTTGCGAAAAGATAAGATATTGCCAAATCTGCCGGATTACCACATCCGGCTTTCCGGATTGCAATCTCTAAAAGGCTGGTACAACCATGATGTGCGATGTTAATTGTGAGTCACACCATAACGTCAAGTTTTCCGCCCAACTTAATTTGACATTTCTTTGTTTCAAAGAAAAAATTTCAGCAAACCATGTCTGTAGGAAATGTGGAATCACCTGTGCATGCTCGCTGTTGTTCGCGATAGTGTGGCAGAAGAGCCGTCAACCTTGACTCGTCGTCGTGCCCAAGAATTGAACATCTCACGAACATCATTGATGCGAATTTTGAATAAAGATTTGAATTTACAGGCTTACAAGGTTCAATTGACTCAAGATCTGAAGTTTACTGACCATTTCAAGCGTCGGCAATACGCCAAATGGTTGGTTGAACAGACAGAAGGGAATGGTGACTTTAGAAAGAAAATCATCTTCAGCGACGAGGCACACTTTCACCTCAATGGATTCGTTAACAAGCAGAATTGCCGCATTTGGGCAAATGAGAATCCACGAATGATGGTTGAAAAGCCAATGCATCCACAAAGAGTGACTGTTTAGTGCGTTTTATGGGTTGGCGGCGTCATTGGGCCGTACTCCTTCGAAAATGAGGACGGCCAAGCAGTGACTGTAAATGGTGTTTGCTATTACGAGATGAAAACGGACTTCTTGTGGCCAGAAATTGAGGTTATGGACCTGGACGATATATGGTTCCAACAGGATAGTGCCACTTGCCACAAAGCCAACGAAACAATGGCTCTTTTGCGAAAGAAATTCAATGGCCGTTGCGGCGATGTTAATTGGCTGCCAAGGTCATGTGATTTGACACTGTTGGATTTCTTTCTCTGGGAATATTTAAAAGAAGAAGTGTAGGTCAATAAGCCAAGAACTATTCAAGAGCTAAAGGATGGGATAATTCAAAACATTAATGACATTGAACCTCAATTATATCTCAGAGTCATTTGAAGTATGGACCATCGAACAGAAGTATGCCACCGTAGCCGTGACGAGGATTTGGGTGATATTTTATTTCACACATAATTGTTAGATTTTCTCCTATTAAAATAAAACATATTCACATAATTCTCTGAAAACGTTTTGTTTTATTTACATTTAAGATCGTGCGTTTTGGTTGGACCGTCCTTTAATTATACGTAACAAAAGTCTGTAATAATATTTAATTTACAATTCATTGGAATGCATTTCGATTATTCTATCTCTTTAACATTTGTAGCACGTCCAACACAAACTTATCCTTTTCATCACGTAGCATTTCTAAAATCTCCTGGGTACCATTTAAATCATATTCTACTCTTTAAATACTTGTCTGCCAACTAACTTCAATACTCGTTTCCCTCGTTTTTTCCGCTACATAACCACCAATTCCAAATCTACTAACACAAATCTTTTGCTGACCCAGGGATTAGTGCATTTGCAATTTGAACCGATGACGACATGATTTTCCAAATGAAAAATCCAGCACGTTTTCTCGACTATTTACATTGGTAACTCGTTGTTTTCCTCACCAGTGAGTTCTCGTATCGAATAGTAACAAATACCGAGTACGTATCAACTCAATAGCTATCGGGTGAGGTTTTGCATCGACCAAAAGTTTCAGCCATTGACGATTGTTCAAGTTTGACAATAATACCTGAATCCTTCTTCCTTTACCACCGAAAAAAAACTAATGAAGGCAATGCTCCAACGTATATTATACTGTCCGTATTTTCAGCACTAACTGGAATTCCAAACAGCTAGGATTGAGAATATTCAACCGGAAAACAAGGATTCCATTCAACGCGCTATTCTGGATAGGCAGGGAGGGCAATGGGGGGTGGGAAATGAAGACGAGTAGATTTTCTGTAATTGTTTAGATTGCGGAAAAACTTTCCACGTGACAAACGTGTGTTGACTTGTTTGTTAGCTGGAAAAGTTTTTCATCAATAGTACGAGCAGCTTCAGGCATACAGATGAAGAGAGGACATGCATTATTGCAGTTTATGTTTGACTTAGCAGTTATGTATTGTTGGAAATTCGGTAGCGTTCCCATTAATAAATGAAATTTTCCCAGGCATAACGCTTAGAGGCAATCAGAGTTGTGTAAATGCAGGCCATTAAGTAAGTGAAAGGAAAATACAATACAACGCAGAAGTTCAAAGTAATTTTGATTAAATCTGGTCAAAAGCTAATTTAGCTCTTTTATTGATCCTAGGAATGAAAAAAAAATCAGTACTGCCTTAAATAATGAAAGGAAATAATGTTAAATACCTATTGGAAATACACTATGTAGATAGTGCCGTTGCTTTCACACTTTTTCTTTTCACTATTCGGATTGCAATCTGATGCATTATAGCGTCAGGAAAATTTTGCTAAAATTTATTTTGTGCTTTGTTTATGGTACAGTTTGCTTCAAATAGTGCAGGTACTACGAATTTTGTAATCAAATATTTTTTAACAAAGCGCTGAGGGTCGAATGAAAGGAACTAAATTTTTGAGTAATGAAAATGCTATGACAACCGGATGACATTGTTACACAAACAAATCAATGGGTCGGAACTTGACACCCTAGCAAGACTTGAAATATAGAAGCATAGAAAGACAGACAGTAACATTATCAACGAACAATTTATTACAAATTTCGACGCAATTTTCTCAGCACTAGACAACACCCTCCGTTTTTGCTTTGGAATGTGTACCTTCGCAGTAGTCCCAAATACATGCGGAGTGGTTCGACGTTTCTCTTCTTTCGATTGCACATTTTTGATGGTGTTTTATCGGCGAAGATCAATCCGCACAGATCTGAATGAACGAGGCCAAGAATTTCCGTTGAACGTTTTCCACTATACTTGAAAGGGTGTCGGGTCTGTTTACCACTGCTGCGAATTTGACAGTACTTCGTAGTGTTATCAAAATCATCAATCGTGATACCAACTACTCCGTTGCGCATTTTCAGCAAAACTTGAAAATGTATATTTTCTAATCTGCGATTCCACGTATACGCATGAAGTGACGATACTGAAGCAAAAAGACTATTCGCTCTTTTTGTGTGAATACAATAAACTCCATCAATTGGTTTTTGACGCACTAGACACTCGGACTCGTTATTGAAAATGGAATAGCTACTTCTGTCAAATACAACAGTATTGCCGTTATACACAATTCGAGCAATCGACAGTAAATTTTTTGTTGTGTCGAGTACATAATAAATTTGCTAACTTCCACATTAGAATTTTCCATTTGCATATTCCCAACTTGATTACTTCGCACTTTTGTGATGTTGGCTGTTGAAATAAACTGGGGATCAATCAGCTTTCAACTGACTTAAAAATGTTTGTTTTGCGTTATTTGGTGATTCGTAAAATCGATGACGTATTAGATATGGGCTAAGATCAGATGTGCACGTTTGCTGTTGTCAATTAGGGACATTTCTTCGACTCAACAACGCTACAAATTCAGTTCAGGGATTTTAGAAATAATTTTAAAAGTGGAAATTGTGCAATTTGAATCGTTAAATTTTAGTGAGTGTTGCTTGAAGAAAGTTGATGCCAAAAATTAAAAAGTTGAAAAATGCAGTACTGCAAAATGTGATTCCTGTTGAGATACTGTTTGGGGGTTTCAGCCCCTCATTGAATATATCTTTAGGTAGCGGCTAGAGAGTATCCTAGCCGGCTAGCCAGCGAGTATGTGGGAAATAAAATACCACTCGTATAAGCTGTATGGAATTTTTGACGAGCCGGTGGTCTCAACGATCGTAAGACTGCGGAAGCTGCTATAGGCTGGCCACATGAATCATATGCGCGAACAAAGGATACCCAAAAAGGTATTCGTTGGGAGAACTGAAGAGCGGAAACCAGTGGGGAAACCGGGGAAATACTGGTCTGACTCGGTCGACGAAGACAGTTTATCATTGCTCCGATTTCGAAATTGGAGGACGCGGTCAATGGCCTCAGACAGCTGGAGGTGCTATTTGCAGGCAGCGAAAGCCGAAGAGGGACTATAGTGCAACGTAGAAGAAGGAAATACCACTCGTGGATCAAAACCGATTTAATCAAAGCATTGGTAATGCTTCGCTTAGTATTTCCTTGTCATGCAACCTGCAGAACAGCCTCGAATCGGATTGGATAAACGGCAACGACTATTGCAATGCATAAAGGACGGTTCTTTAGGAACGTGGAATGTAAGATCATTGAACAGACCAGGTGCACTGCGTCAACTTCTGGTGAAATAAAGAAATATAAAATCAACATCCTCGCAGTGGATAAAACCCGATGGCACGGTGAAAACGTATTTGAAATGCGAACGTACACTGTGCTTAAAAGCGAGAAACTGCAAGAAAGCGATCCTGTCTGTGATTGGGATCACTATCTTATAAGGCTCAAGTTCCGACGTCACATCTCAAAGAGCTGTAAACAAGGGGCATCAGTTACTCCAAGGTACGAGATACACATGAAAGCTAAATGATAGCTCAGTAATTTATGACAGTGCTTGAAGATGGCATCAACATATCCTCGTAGGCGGGGATAAGTAATGATGAAATCAAAACCATGTGGAAGACAGTAAAGGATGCGGTGGCAGGAGCATCTGAGGAGGTTTTGAAGCAACAGGCAAAGAAAAGAAGGAACGACTGGTACGACGAAAGATGCAAGGACACGATAAAAAAAGAACCTGGCGCACAGAGAATATATCCAGCGACCAACTCGGGTCAAAGAAGAACAATATAAAAGCCTTCGATGGCAAGTTAAAAAAATGTGCCGAAGAAAAAAACTACCGACCATCAACACCAAAATCCAAAAGATAAACGAAAACATGACCTTGCATGAAGTCAGATTGGCGTATGCTTCTATCGAATAACGAAGAGATGGCTTCAATCCACAAACAAGTCTTTGCAAAAGTGTACAAGGAGCAATCATAGGCAACTCAGTCGATATTAAAAACAGATGGCTGCAATATTTTCAGAAGCTATTCACAGAGTCCCCAACAACGACTGAAGCTGTAAACATTCCAGGAGCAGGGCAAGAGGTCCGAGTCAGGCCACCAACCAGAGACGAAGTATAGGCAGCAGAACGGGACTTCAGATAAAATAAGGCTCCTCGAGCAGATGGAGTACCAGCAGATCTACTCCAGAGCGGGGGGTCCCCATCTGAACAACCTGCAGAATATGGTCATAGGAGCAGGTACTGTCTGCTTGAAAAAGTATAATATGTCCTGTACGCAAGAGGAGATTATAAAGGCATTGCTCTACAATGCACGTTTTATAAAGTGTTCTGCAAAATCATAGAAAGAAAATGAAAGCCGGATTTTGAAAGTATTATAGGAAAGCTTCAGGGTGGCTTTTGAAGTGGATGGTCTACAATAGACCAAATATTCTCAGTAAAGTAGGTGCTTGAAAAGTGCTGAGAATATAGCATCGACGTGCGCCAACTCTCTCAAGGAAGCGTACAACAGTGTTGACAGAAATGCGCTTTACAAAATAATGCTTGGCTTTAGTGTCCCAACCAAACTAGTCCGCATGGTCAAGGCCACGATGCTAAACACAGAGTCCCAGGTCAATGTAAACGGTGAATCAACGGGTGGCTTCATAATGGAATCAGGCTTGAAATCGAAAGATGGACTTGCACCAATGGTCTTTAATATTGCACTAGAACACGTCATCAGGAAGGTATCAACTGAAACCTCTGGTACACTAATGTTCAAGTCCAAACAATTGGTAGTATATGTTGATGGCGTCAATATTATGGCATAATCGATCTTAGATGATGAATGAGCATTTTTTTGAGTCTAAAATCAGAAGTAAACTGAATTGACCTACGAGCTAATGAAACTAAAATTAAATTGATGACTCAAACAAGCAAAAAACTCAAGTTTGACAAACCCTGACTGGAAGCAACTATAACCTTGAAGGTTTGGATAGCTTCATCTACCTTGGAGCAAACTTGAATGGAAGATGCACCAAAAAGGACGAGATTGAACGCCTCATAAACGCTGCAAATAAATCCTATTACTTCGCCCTCTCCACGCTAAGGTACAAAATTGTGCACAGGTAAAATAAGCTCTGCATTTAAAAAATACTAGTCAAGCCTGTGCTTTTATATAGAATTGAAACATGGACTCTGATGAGCGAGCCCAAAAAGTAGTGAGTATATTTGGAACAGAGTGGAGACTATATTAGAATGATGAGTTGCATAATCTACTCGGCGATCCACCTGTTTCCTCTTGCGTAAAGTTACGTGAATTGCAATATATGGGTCAAGTAGAAAGAATGGAAGAAAACTGGCTACCCAAAAGATCATCAAAGGGTAGAGTACTAGGTAAAAATCCAGCGGGAAGACCCGAGGACTTGATGGGAAGACACGATAGAAGCTGATAGCAGATCCTTGTTGGAAGTGAAAAACTGATGGAAAAGATCGCGGAATCTTGATGATTGGAGAAAATTACTCCTGAAGATGAAAGCCCAGCTTTGGTTGTCACGCTATAGATGATAATGAAGTTTAAATTCCCAACAAATCAAAACCAATGAAGAGGGAAACTGAATAAAAGTATGCAACAAAAGTTCTGAAAAGGAAATTGCATGAATAAGAACAAAACTTTCAGAGGGGATAAGGTATTAACTGAAGATAATGTGGCAGACATAGCTATGCATTTACTGAAGGCGATGTCACAAAATTCCAAGAGAAGGCACTGAGAGTATTTAACAAAATATTATCAGAACACTACCTCTATCAGACTTACCAAAGCTCAGGTGACTACGAATTATACAAACCAAGTAGGAAGGTATGAATTGACTGTTCAGTAAGCCAAGACTTAGATACGTAAAGAAAATACGCAGACGAAGCAATAGATGAAAGTCGAAATTTGTTGGCCTTAATTTTTCGAATACAAAAATTTTGATTATAAAAATTGAACGAACTAGTTACTTTCTAGCACTTTAACGAGCATTTGACCGAAAAATTTTCCCTGTGTGACTATCGAGCTCCTTAAAAAATATGCTACACTCTTACTTTGCGATTAACAGCATCTTCGGTCCTCGGATAGTCCAACATGCTGATTCAATCTTCAGTACTTCTCGCCTCTATGTCTGTGCCAAGCAGTTTCAATACAGCTCCTTATTGTGAGCTTCGCCTCATATTTTTGGTCAGTCGAACCCTGTATGACGTTCATCAATTCTTGGTGAATTCTTCTTCTTTTTTGTAGTACTGCAGCCCCTCTCGGGCCTTCGCTTCATAAAAATGTCCCTCCAACCATCTCAGTCCATCGACGTCCTCCAATCTCGAAATTTGAGCAGCGATGAACTATCTTCGTTAACTGAGTCAGAGCAGCGTTTCCTCAGTTTCTAGTCTTCGTCCTCCGGTTCTCCCTGCAAACTCCTTTTTGGGTATCCGTTGTTCATTCATTGGTCTCCATCTTGTTCCATTCAACTATTCGCCTTAGGATCCGTATCTTAAAGGCTTACAATATGCTTGGGTTAGGGTCCATGGTTAACATCGATAGCATAGAAATATTTTATGATAGATTTATGTACTTGAAGCTTTGTTTTCTTTGCAGCTGGTCTTCAAGATCGTCAAAGCTGAATAAAATATTTTATTTGCGATCTGTATTCTTCGGCGTATTTCGGTTCTTTTATTACCGGTTCTCGTTACTTTGGCACCTAAATACACAAATTTGCTCACATTTTCGATACATTATTCACCAAGTGAGATATTTTGGGTATTTGAGATATTTTTCTTCGACTGCGTCATGAGTGTTGTTTTATTTTCATTGATTTGTAGCCCTACTAGTTTTGCTAAGCTGTCAAGTTTCAGGAGTTCTGGGCTGGTTGTTAATGACCGTGATACAATGTTGATGTTGTGTGCACTGGCTAACTTTGCAAATACCGTTAAAACTGACATGATGGTTGAGTTCCGAAATCTTATTAAACAAAAAAAAAATAGATTTGCCTTAAGTTTTGATGAATGGACTTCCCAGAAAAACCACTGTTATTTGAACCTGACCGTACACAACAAAGAAAGGCACTTCAATCTAGGTCTAATTAAGATACATGTATCGTGTACTGCGGAAAATACTATCAATTTTATACAAACGCGCCTTAAAAAGTTTCGGCATTAATTCTAATAATGATATCATTGGCATGACAACTGACGGCGCCAGCGTCATAGTCAAAATTGGTAGTCTAACGAGTTGCATGTGCTTTGCACATGGGTTGCAATTAGCTGTAGTCGACATATTGTATAAAAAGAATACAGAAAAGGAAGAAGAACGCATAAACACCTCTCCTTTTGAATCAGATACAGATGACAAAGACACGAACGAAACACCTGAGGAACAAAGTGTAACAGTAACCATTGCAATAAATCCTCGGAATCCTTATCCTTCCAGAGCTGAGGTGATTCCTTTAGATACAGTGATGTACTTCAAAAGGTGCATTACGTGGTGAAATTATTCAAACGATCGCCTACAAAATACGATATGTACCTGCAAAAGTACGTGAAAGAAGATACAGGTAAAACACAGAGCCTAATTTTGGACTGCCGCACGCGTTGGAACAGTCTTTTAGCTATGATAGAACGATTTTATTAGCTAAAATTATGTATCAATAAAGCTTTGATTGACATAGGATCTCAGATAAAATTTAGCGACCTAGAAAATAATAGACCTGATTGACAGTTTGCAGCAGACAAGCCAATAGTTCATCTACTATGTCCAAAAAAAAGATATACGACTAGAAATGAAACAAATACTAGAGAGAGTTATTCAAACTTAAACCTCTAACGACAACCTAGACGATAAGATGAAATCGGTAGATAACACTCCAGACTCAGATTCATTTAAAAATGATATGACATTACAGCAAGATCTATACTCGTAAATGCAAAGCCTGCACGAAGCGAAAACGTATACCATAAATATCAACAAAGAGATCGATTTTGAGAAAGTATTGAAGAAGGAAATGACATGAAGGTGAAGGAGTTCGAGGGCAATATTTATCTTGCATTTATGACTTTTTGTTATTAATAAAACCGACAAGTGTAGAAGCTGGGGGGGCTTTTTCAGCAGCTGGCTACATTTGTAACTCTTTAAGAAGCCGATTGGGAGATTACACGATCAACACTATTTGCTTCTTAAGATCATTTTTTCAAAACAAACCTTAATTTTTTATAATTCTTTTACCCAAAATATTTGTTTAAAGTAAGTTAGTATATTGCCGTTCATTAAAGGAAGCGATGACAGTAAGACTGTTTAGCGTGAAGAAATTGGAAAATTGATTAAATTAAATTTAGGTAATATAAGTTACTTGCAAAAAGTAAGCTATAAGATAATTTTCAGTTGTGTTCTTTTTGAAACCGAGTAAGACTGAACTAAAATTGGTATCATTACTAATATAAAGAATATAGTGTGTAACACTAAATATTAAATTATTCTTCTTCTTCTTAGCACTACAGCCCCTTTCGGGCCTTTGCTTCCTGCAAACAGCGCCTCCAACTGTCTCGGTCCGTTGACCGCGTCATCCAATTCCGAAATCCAAGCAGCGATGAACTGTCTTCGTCGACCGAGTCAGACCAGCGTTTCCTTGGTTTCCCCATTGGCCGCTGGCCTTCAGTTCTCCCTACGAATACCTTCTTGGGTATCCGTTGATCGTACATACGATTCATGTGTCCAGCCCATTGCAGCTTCCGCAGTCTTACAATCCTTGAGACCTCCGGTTCGTTAAAAATTTCATACAGCTCATGGATGTATCGAATTCACCGTTGGTCCCCGTCTATTCGCCTCAGGACCCGTCGCTCAAAGGCGTTCAATATATTTGCGGATGCTTGGGTTAGGGTCCATGTTTCACACCCATAGCATACCACAGGTCTTATCTCAGATTTGCATACTTGGAGCTTTGTTTTTCTGTGCATGCAGCTGGTCTTCAAGATCGTCAATACTGAATAAAATATTTTATTTGCGAGCTGTATTCTTTGGCGTATTTCGTCTCTTTCATTACCCGATTTCATTATTTTGGCGCCTGCATACACAAATTTGCTGACATTTTCGATACTGCACTCGCCAAGTGTGATATTTTGCGTATTTGAGGTATTTTTCCTCAACTGCGTCATGAGCTTTGTTTTATTTTCATCGATTTGTAGCCCCACTAGTTTTGCTTCGCTGTTGAGTTTCAGGAAGAGTTCTTTGGCAGTTGTTAATGACCGTGACGAAATGTTTATGTAGTCCGCATAGGCTACTACTTGGCTCGACTTGAATAGTAATGTACCTCGCGTATCGACAGGCAGCTTTCGTATGACATACTCCAGAGCCAAATTGAATAGCAATAGGGCCAGCCCATCTCCCTGCTTTAGTCCGATATTTGTGTCAAAGGCATCGGTGAGTTGGTTATTGATGCGGACTTGGGAGGTCGTCGACGTCATTGTCATTTTGATAAGACGGACTAATTTAGCTGGGATGCCAAAACCAAGCATTATTTGATACAGTACGTCACGACCAATACTGTCGTATGCTTGCTGTAAGTCAACGAAAATTTGGTGTACGTCTATGTTGAACTCCCAGCATTTTTCAAGTACCTGCTTGACCGTGAACAATTGCTCTGTTGTTGAACTACCTGCCCTAAAACCACCTTGATACTCCCCAATAATACTGTTGGCGTATGATCCGATTTTATTTTCTAAGATTTTAGAAAATATTTTGTACGCCGTACAAAGTAGTGATATGCCTCTATAATGTTCCCACTGTAGCTTGTCACCTTTTTTGTGGATAGGGAATATAATTGATTGGCTCCACTCTTTCGGCATATGTTCTTGTTGCCAAATGTACTGGATGACTATGTCAATAGCTTGATGAACACTACTGCCACCATATTTGATGAGCTCCACTGGAATCTCATGAATGCCCGGCGCTTTATTATTTTTTTGGGCTTTGATGATGGAACAAACTTCATCCAGAGTTGGTGGGGCCAATGGAAGCTCTCCGCAGACATATATAGGTTCCGATGTTTTAGAGCTGTGCGGAGGATTAAGGAGGTGCTTGAAATATGTTGCCCATCTTTCCTTAATCTTGATTTCATCAGCGATTATATTGCCGCTGTCATCACGACAGAGCGTGGTTTGGGCTGATAACCACGTTTCAGGCTTTTCACTACTTTGTATGCTTGTCTTGTGTTATTGCTCGCTAAACTTACATCTATACTTCTCAATTGGTAGTGATAGTATTTTCTTTTCTTAATCCTAATTATCTTATTCACTACTCTTCTGATATGTTCTCTCTTCGCCCTGGTTTTCCTACCTACGTATTCTTTGTGTGCCTGATTCTTTTTATCTAGCGCATTCTGGCACTCATCATCGAACCAATCATTCCTCTTGCACCGGGCTTGATGTCCGATCGTCTGTTCTGCCACGGTTCTGATAACCGCATTCGCTTCCATCCAGAGCTCGCTGCTCGTCTTTAACGATGCATCTGATAAGATGGGAGCCAGCTGGTTGTCGAGGGTCTCCGTGAAATTTTCGGCCATAGACGCCGTTTGGAGCCTTTCGATGTCAATTTTTTGTAGCGGGCTGGTTTTCGCTGAATATGCCTTTGACATACGACATCGATAGTTTAATTTGATCAAGTAATAATCTGAGTTACAGTTGGCTTCTTGGTATGTACGGACGTCAAGTATTCTCGAGGCACAACGATCGATCTGGTTTTGTGTGTTGCCATCCGGTGATGCCCAGGTCATTTTATGAATGCGTCGATGTGGGAAGCAAGTCGAACGTATGACTAGATTTCTGCTACATGCAAAGTCAATCAGGTGCTGGCCGTTGTCATTTGTTTCATCGTGGAGGCTACATCCTCCAGTCGTTCCCCGATGAGATAGCTCATTGCCAACCTTAGCGTTAAAGTCACCCACAATAATTTTTGTGTCGTTTGTGGGCAATGAGTCGACCAGTTTTTCCAGGTGATTGTAAAACGATTCCTTCGTTTCTTCGTCCTTTTCGTCGATCGGGGCGTGAACATTAATCAGCCAGATTTTGAAGAATTTCGCTTTTATACGGATCGCACACAACCGTTCATTGACTGCCTTAAAATCAATAACGTGCGATTTGAACTCCCTATCCACAATGAAGGCCACTCCAAATTCTCGTTTTCCAGTAGGCTTCCCACTTTTATATATTGTGTGCGATCTCATGTCTTGAATTTCGTTTCCAGTCCAATTCGTTTCCTGGACTGCCAGTATTTTTAATTGATATTGACTGGCCTGTTGTAAAAGGTCCTTAACAGCGCCAGGGTAATTGAGTGATCTGACATTCCAGGATCCAATGCCATAGTCATTTTTTCGTTTACGAGATCGTTGCCATGAGTCCAATCCATTCCGAGGCCTATCTGCAGGTTTTGAAAATTTTAAAGATTTTCCAGGAACGGGGAGTTAGTCCGTCGCCCAACCTCCATTCCGGCGGCATGGTTATTACGTCGATTCCGTTATCAGGCGCGGAAGATTCGCCTTCAACCTTTTACGTCCTCACAAAGGAGGTGTAAGCATGATCTAGTAGCAGAGCTGTAGATGTATTTACAGTTATGAGCATTTCTCGACATTTAATGACACATTATTGGGGAACCAGTAAACCCAATGTGCTACCCGAGAGCATTTACTAGCATTTAGTTGGAGGGGGCTTGGGATGAGGAATCATGGAAGCTATGGGTTGGGGAAACAAGGGGTGCCCTCCTCCTTTCTCAAACGGGCTTGGGACCGTCTATGGCAGAGTTATATTACATTTTTATTGTTGACTTTATTACAATATTAAATTTTTATTGTTGACTTTATTTGTAGTCGACGCTGAATTTTTACTGAGTAAATGAAGTCAATTTCTAACAAACAAATTGGCTTTTTTGTAATTTTATCATACACTCACTTAAACATCTTTTATGCTGTTAAAAGTTGTTTTGATGTTACAAAGCCGGCCGCATTCGGTCGGATTGATGAAAATCCGGCCGGATTGAAATTGATGCCAGATTGCAATCTCTACACCCTTTATGTAAGCGATTCTACATAATTCGCTCATTACAGTCAATATTTCAAATTTCATACTTTAGTAGTGTCGATAATTACTTGTTGTAGTGCTTTCCCTCTACATTCATGGACTTAACGCTATTTTTTGAGAAAATTTATTACATATGATGAGAATTCCACGACAATGTTTTAGAGTGTTATCTACATAAAAAAAATTACTTTTGCTCAGTACAGTAACTACGTAAATAAGTTATTGCAAAAATACAGGGTTTTCCAATAAGAGGTTTTATTTCGATATTAAAAGAAAAATACTATTTTGTAATATAAATGGTCAAATGTTTATTTCATCTTAAAGAAAACGGTATGCCGTTAATAGTGAAAAATAACATCAGACAAATGATCACCACGACCACGCTTACAGGACCATATCCTTTTCATGAAATTTTCCATAACCAAATCACAAAGTGGCTGCCCTATGTCCTCGATAGCCTCACGAATTCCATCTTTGAGGTCTTGAATCGACGCTGGGCTTTTGGCGTAGACCTTCTCTTTCATGTGGCCCCAAAAGAAGAAGTCGCAAGGTGTTAAGTCACAAGAGCTCGGTGGCCAAATGTGATCACCATTTCGTCTCGTTGAAAGTAAACTTTGCCCAGATCAATACCATCTAATTCCCGCCACAAAAAATCAAATGGATAGCGCAATCCATTCACCGTAACTCTTGCTCCAGCCTCATTTTCGAAAAGGTAAGGTCCAATGACTCCGCTGGACCATAGACCGCACCAAAAAGTCACACGTTTAGGATAGAGAGGCTTTTCATCAATAACTCTTGGGTTTTCCGAGCCCCAGATGTGAAAATTTTGCTTGTTGACGATGCCACCGAGGTGGAAATGGGCCTCATCACTCAAGATGATTTTTCTATGGAATTTCGGATCATTTTCATGCATTTCAAGGACCCAATCAGCAAAGACACGACGTTGTTGATGGTCGACCGGCTTGAGTTCTTATGTTAATTGAACTTTAGAAGCCTTAAGTCCCAAATCTTTATGCAAAATACGGTTTAATGACGTTTGTGGAATGCCTTATTCCAAAGAATGACGAGGAATGGACAAATCTGGGATTTCTTCAACACTTTCGGCTACAGCAGCAATATTCTCGGCTGTTCTTGTGTGACGTGCACGGTTTTTATACTGCACATCACTTAGTTGTCCCAGCAGCTCGAATTTTTCCACCAATTTCTGTATTGCGGTCCGACAAGGTGCTTCACGACGACTCAAAAATGTTCGAGTTTTACGAACCGTCTCTACCAAATTTTCACCATTTTTATAGTGAATTTTAATAATTTCAATGCATTGTTGAAGCGTGTATCGTTCCATTTTTATCAATGGCGTAGTTTTTACTTGTCAAATTTCAAAAAATGATAGCTTCAATAGTGACATCTACCGAAACAGCAGACTATTCAAAATAACACCTCTTATTGGAAAACCCTTTATAACCCTATGATAACATTGTCAAAGTATTTACACTACGTAAACGTTAAATGAAAATTACGACCCTTATTGTCACCTTTATAATTAACGGACAAGTGCTAAATACCTGACTAATTTCTACCAAAAGGTTATCAGAATCTAAACGCAATCAAAAATTCAAATGATTGCTTCGAAGTAATTTGCTATCACGCTCCAATCACCAAAAACACAAGCTGATAATCATAAAATTACTCCATAAACTGCTAATTCATTAAAACTCAATTGAAAGCACAAATTTCAATCGCTTCAAAAACCAGCCCCTAAAATGCTCGTTATTACCGTAATGATAGCCACCATAATAAAACAATAGAATCAAATATTTCATAGCGAAATGAAATATCTGAATGCAAATAAAAAACTTTTAATTGCTTGTAATTCCTTTTAGAATCGGAGAACAATGGCGCACTCGCAATCCCGAACAAAGTGGCCGCCGGCCTAAGAATGGAGATCCATTAAGCTAATAAACATCACCTTTACAATTATTTCTACTTTACTTTCATCATCTTCTCGCCATTACGAGCCAGCTTCCAGCCATATCCATTCTTGGTCTTGTATGGTCCAAGAGATAAAAGAGAAATGTTTCACTTCATTTCGGGTGACATAATTTTTACTTTTCATGCCATTGCAATAATGCGAAATTGTCTTCACTTGTGCTCATGTTGTCGCCTTGTTTGCTCCTATCGTCTAACGGTTGGATGACTTCCACCCTCCGCCCGCGTTCCGATCCCCTAGGCATTAATAAATTAAAAAGGAAAAGCTCATAATAAAAATATATGTTCCCGGGCATCTGGAGTGGTTGGCGAAGTGACTTTGGGGTTTTCACCAGGAGCGGAAATAAGGAGCAAGATAACGAGGAAACGACACTTGCCTGCTACATCATATTATCTGGGTCTTCTACTTGAACTTTATCCATTTTCTTTTGTTTTTTCGGCAAAAAGCTAATTAGTGTGTCGATGAGGACCGAAGGGAAATACGAGTATGTAAGCTAAAAGTTAGTTTTACAGGAAAGATTTTCCAGAAGTTTCAAGGGAAAGGGTCATGCATAAAATTGTATTCTGGGAATGGGCTGATATGAACTCTAGCAAAGTTGTTTGGAGTTTTACGGGTAAAAGTTTTTAACAGAAACTTTGAGCTATTGGGAGTATCTTGATTTATATTTAACAAAAATGTATGCTGTGAAAAGGATAAACTAGCCCCTAGATTACTTCCATAACTATACAGGAATAGCTTTACTATTGCAACTTTGGTCAAAATTTTAATTTGCCAGGAAGAAAGTTTGCCGGAAGTTAAATTTGAGTGCATCAAAATCAATTCCAACACATAAGAATACAAAGTTTCCTTTTGCTTATCATGTTGCGGGGAAATGATAATTGCACGATAAAACTTTAAGAGGACCTTATAAATACTCGTACTTTCGACTCTCACAAAAATATTGGCATGGCGTTTTTGCACGGATATTGCCTGGAAATAAAAGCTTCACATATACGAAACTTTAAAAGTTCTCTGTGCATGTTTCTGAGTATAATACTATAGTAATATATTTAGTATATAAAAATAAACATAATAATGTTAGAATGTACAGGTAGTTAAAACTGTTTTTTTAGGTCTTTGTAAAAATTTTTTTACAAAGACCTACTAGTTTCGCGACCGGTCTGTCCATCTGTCCGTCCGTCTGTTTGTTCGTCACAGCTAGTTTCCGCAGAAACTATAGAAGCTAGAATGCTCAAACTTTGTAAAAAGGTCAGAAGTGATGGTCTTTCAAAAGTTTAGGGCTTACCAAAAATTTAAAAAATGTTTAAGGGGGGTCCCCCTAATAATGAATGAACCCTTAAAAATTTTTTTTAACCAAAGGTAGTCGCGTGGGGTATCAAATGGAAGGTCTTGTTTAGAACTTTTAGAATCTGAGGTAAAGCAGTCGTTTTATGAATTATGGGGTCCAGGGGAAGGCGAAATGTACCCAAAATTGCGATGTCATCACAGGCCGCTGGTGGTTAGTTCGTGGTTGTCCAGTCGCCGCCCACGTATGTCAATCGTGGTGGTTGCTGGCAGTGCGAGCCGGTCAGTTGGTTGCCGATGGCGATTGTGATATCCACACGATCGATGATGTTGCGTGGTACCTTTAAGGTCGCTGGCGGTGCGCGTTGGTCGCCGATGGTTGGATGATGGTGTTCCAGTCTCCGCGCACTTATGTCGATCTTAGTGGTTGCTGGCAGTGCGGGCTGGTCGGTTGGTTGCCGATGGCAATTGGGCCCACACTGATGTGCTGATGTGCGTACGGGCTGGCTGATGTGCGTAAGGTTATCCGTACGTCTGCTTGGATTCGGGCTGGTTGACTAGCTGGGTGATGTGCGCACGGGTGGCTAACTAGCCGGCTGGTATGCGTAAGGTTAGCCGTACCTCTGCTTGGATCCGGGCTGGTTTACTATCTGGCGGATGTACGTAAGGCTATCCGTTCGGCTACTTGGATCCGGGGTGGAGCCCTCTTGAAGTTTGTCAGTCTCGGGCTAAATGCTTTGAGATGGTCCTACTCGGGAAAATACTTTGAGTAGGACAAGCGTAGTATCAAGAAAGATTGGTTTGTTGATGGCCATGGACATTTATACAAAAATAATGTTTCCCTCAAGTTTACCTTTGGTGCATTTAGCTCTTTGCTTAGTCAACTAAAATAACGATTAATATTAATAGTAAATTAGGTCAGTAGATTGTTTGGGTGACTAGCAACAATGCTTAAACTTTTCGAGAAGTGATTTTATATATGTATTATTTCGATTTACCCCAGCTTTGTGGGTTGGACAATGCCAAGCTAAGTTGACGAGCACAAAATATATGGCATACTCACGCATACACTTACTTCTCAAGCTTTTGCGGATGATGCTGTATACTTACGAGAACCAATGTGTGAAGCGTTAGTAATGCTCGAGACATTAACCGAGCCTAATGTCTCGAGCTTACATTAGATCACCACAACAAGGCCATCAGATGCAAGTGCCTGCATTTCCCTCAGGAGTTGTGATGAGCATTTGCCCTCCAATTCAATTGCGCTGAGAAAATATCGAGCCGAACCCTTTTAAAGTTGCCGTTTTTAGATGTACATATGGGTATTTACTCGCCTTTGGTGGAAATCGAACAATGTCAGTCAGCTGTTGCACAGTCTCGGGATATAATGCAGCGATTGTATTGGGTGTATAACTTAATAACCGGAATTTGACGTTAGATGTCCGTACTAACAAATATCGTGAAAGCTCGAACTTTACATATATGTCATTTTGAAGGTACATTTGACAGCTATCAAAATCAGTCAACAAAACAATTTTATCTTGTGTGCATCATTATTATTTTTCACCATGAATAACTTCGAAAATTGGACAAAAAGTCAGCATTGTTATGTCATTTTTCGCAAAAAAAACTGCTGCGGAAAGTCGTCGTTTGCTTGTAGAAGTTTATGGCGACGATGTTTTAGCGAAAACACAGTGTTTTGAATGGTTTCAACGCTTCCAAAGTGCCGATTTTGACATCAAAGACAAAGAACACCCAGGCCAAATCGTTGGGAGTGACTCAGCAAGCCATTTCGAAACGTTTGAAAGCCGCCGGATACATTCAGATGTAAGGTTATTGAGCCCCTTATGAGTTGAAGCCGATAGACGTTGAACGGCGCTTCTGTATGTCTAAAATGCTGGTTGAGCGCCATAAACAGAAATCATTTTTGCATCGGATCGTGACTGGGCATGATAAATGGATCCATTGTGATAATCCCAAGCGCATACTTGAAGCCCGGCCAACCAGCCAAATCAACGGTGAAGCCAAATATCCATGGCGCCAAGGTTATGCTGTGTATTTGGTGGGATCAGAAGGGGCCATTATAAAGGGTGATTCATAACAAGTGAACACATTTTTGTCAAAAAAACATAGTTTTTGTGAAGATTGAGCTGTAATGTTTATTTATTATGAAAATTTGGTCCCTTACAATTAAATATGAAACATTACTTTGGGCATATGTGCACCTCGTTCTGCTTTACAGACTATCAAACGATGATTGTATTTTTCGATGACATTTTCGCACATTTCCGGCGTTATTAGGCGTATGTTAGCTCGAGTATTGTTTTTTAATACTTCAGTAGTCTAGAGAGCGTCAGCGTAAAAACGATTCTTCAGAAATCACCAAAGGAACAAGTCACAAGGAGTCGAATCACACGATCTCGCCGGCCAATTTATGGGTCCATTTCGAGAAATTATTCGATTCACGTAGAGCGTGAAATGTTTGCACTGGTGATTCATCATTTTTAAAAAGTTTTAACAATAATAAAACATTTGGCTCATGTGTATGACGCCATAGTTAAAATTGTAAAAGACCAAACTGTCATAATCTGTCAATATATGGACCTGAAATTGAGTTGAGTTAAGGCCCATTTACATGTGTACACTTGTTATGAATCACCCTTTATTATGAGTTATTGAAATCGGGCCAGACAATCACAGGTGACCTGTACCAAACACAATTAATACGTTTGAAGCGTGCCATCATCGAAAAACGGAATATGCGACCAGACATGAGGCTATAATTTTTCATCATGACAACGCTCGGCCGCATGTTGCAAGACCCACCCGCCTTATAGTCCAGATCTTGCTCCATCTGACTTTCATTTATTTCACTCGATGCAAAACGCCCTCACCGGAATACGCTTCACTTCAGAGCAATGCATCCGAAATTGTATAGATTGGTTTTTAGCCGCTAAGCCAGTGCAATTTTTTGGGATGGAATTCATAAATTGCCTGAAAGATGGGGAAATGTTGTATCTTCCGATGAACAATTTTTTGAATAAAATATAGTGTAAGATTTTGCCACAATAAAGCATCAAATTTCGCTTAAAAATTGTACACCCAATAGTAAAGTATTTGCTGTTGTCATTTGTGATTCGTTGCAAACAAAACTGTGCATCCGCATGATGAAACCATAGTTCAGCGTCATTGTTCCAGAATGGCGGTAGTTTGATTTACTGAACAGTCGTGATAGTTGTGTCTGCTGCATGTGGTGTAAAAATGCTGATTGCTCCAACGATGGAACTGGTCTTCGCGTTAGTGGACCATTTTTTGGTTGATTGCTCACCGTTTCCAATAATGCGTTTGCTCCATTCTGTTTGTTGGATCGTGTGCGCTGACGAACGTCACCCGATCCTAGGACGACTGGTTCATCAAAAAGGCACATGTTTCGCATGTTTTTCGTCTATCAACCAGGACATCACTTTGGATACACAATTTATTCGTATTTAAAATGAGGTTTGGGGTCACCAATAATATTTCTTCCTTAGTTAATGCCTTTATTACTGAACTAACTAATAAACAAACTTCAACTCATTTAAATTTTAAGTATTATAATTGATCACTTTGTTTAAACACTGAACTTCATCTGGCTGTCATGATCAGCTTGTTGTCGCGAAATTCAAAAGGTTTCTCATTGATTGATGCGCCGGGTATGTAGACGCTACAAACACACTCCGTTACAACGCAGCTGTTGGTGAGCATGTAGTATCCGCAATACTTTGTATTTTAGAACTAATTGATTTCTTCTAATGATATTGGTGTTTGCATCGGATAATCGTTTTTGCTAGCTCTTTCAACAGTTTTACTGCCAGTAGCTAGGCAATATAGAACTGTCTGATTTTTTCTTGTAATATTGATAGATTTTTCATATCAGCTATTGCCCACTTTACGCCACAACGCTGCAGTGAATATGCGAATGCCGTAACATTTTCTTCACATATTACTAAGCTCGGATCTGTCTGGGAGAGGCAAGATACAATCGATAATTAATGCTGAGATTCGAACTCATCTAGTAGTGCTGGTATTGATGCTGACATTACGAATCATTCATGCATCCTATATTCTAATCAGCTTTCATCCAAGGCTATGATCGGCTACTGACGGTAGCTCCTAATATACGACTTTTTAATTTTTTTCTTGAAAAGACATCGCTCCTTGCATTGTTGTGTATACTACAACACTGGCAACCAGTCAAAAATGTTGCGATCATTCCACAAACAACAAGACAAGGCCCGACGGCTTTTCAAGAAAACAATCCCGTTGGCGCCACTAGCCGGAAAGGCCATTTCTCGTAGTACCCTTATTTCTAGGAGCAAATAGTCATTTTATTGGCCCCCACTTTGAAAGTTTATCACTGTTTGAGGACAAGTAAAAGTTGCTCCTGCCAGGAGGGATTTTTAAAATAATTAGTAAATCAAACAACGTCTTCTGCATATCAAAAGATGGCTCACACTCATATTCTATGAATTGGGCTTTGGAAAATAATATATGGTTATTAGGTATTTTAATTTGCCAACATTTTATTTTCAGCCTGTTGACCTCAATGCTTGAGTATTTATGATATCATTTCAATGTTTTAAAATATTGCTAAAATTTTCATCAAAACGCTGACACATCTGTAGTGTTTGAGTCCTTTGCGAACGTGTATTTACACATTATCACGTGTAATTATTGTTGTAATTGATAAATTTCAATCGTCTATAACTTAGCTATTTACGGGCCGATTTTTATGAAACTTTCAGAAAATATATGTTTTGCATAAAAAAATCTATACAAATTTTTGGCATATTTTAAAGTCATCCTTCAATTTTATAAATGAATACGTAAAATTCATAAAATGTACTAATATCAACAAAGTTAATCGAATTTTAACTTCTGAGATATTTATTTTTGGACAGAAAAATCTGAAAAAATCACGAACGTCGGCCATTTTATAAGTACAAGTATAAATACCTACTTCCTTGTTTTTTTAAAGATTTTTCTGTCCAAAGATCTCCCTATCCGACTCCTTGCAAATGCTTGTTGTTTAGAACCTGTTTAAGTTCCCACTAAAACCTTTTATTTGACACAAATACTAGCTACCTTTGATAACCCATATTAGCTACCTTTGATACCTCCTTAAGTACCATAAAATATTTTTTTGCACCGCTAATTTTGAGAGGGCGCCTCTTTTGACCTACGTAGAAGATTTTGTTACTCTAGCTTATGTGGTTTGTGAGAAAACTTGCCGTGGCGCACGGACGGACAGCATGTCGCAATTTTAGAAGGGTGTTGTAAAAATATTTTACAATACCCTCAAAATCAAATAGCGAACTTCGCTTACCTTCTGACCTTTGGGGGCCACCATTTTGGATGCATGCATTTGATTTTGGCTTTTTTTTAAATTGTTTCTCATCAACGAATATGCCACACCTCATTCAAATCGGAGTTTCACTCTGGACTCAACTTTTAGTGAAAATAGCAGCTGAAAATATTCGGTTTAAATTTTCAACTGTTATTGTGTATTGCGGAACATACTTTATACATACAGTTGCCCCCAAAAGTCAGCATACACCGCTTAAAAACGCGGAATTGGCAATATGAAGGTAGAAGGAAAATGAAAAGACGGGTGAAAAACAAACTTAAGAGGAATATCAAAGACATTGTAATCTGTTTTACACAGAATTAATGCGAACATACATATACATACACATATACATAATAAATAACAAGAAATTTCGCTGAAAGTGAGGAAACAAAAGTCAGCATCCACCACAGAAAATTCCAAAGAATCAGTCTAACCGATGAGTCAGACTGCGATAAAGATTGCTACCGTGTTAATATACAAAGATAAACATTAGTACATTGCAAGTCGATCAAACTATAGTGATTTGGGTGCCTATAATACTTTAAAATGAGTACAAGAAAGGAAACGAGTTTGGAAGTGCGAAAAATTATCCTTAGTGAACGACTGGAACGAAAGTTTTATGGCGAAATTGCTAAAATAGTTGGAAAAAGTCGGACAACGTTGCAAATGATCATATAGAAAGCGAAATCCTTAAGTAAGAGAGATGAGAGAGACTTGTTACGGAAAATAAGTAAGGAGCCACAAAAAAGTGCTCCAGCAATGGCCACTGAACTTGCAAAAGCAACAGGGAAGCAAGTGAGTCCAGAAACAATACGTCGAGTTTTGCGTAATCAGGGTTATAACGGTAGAGTTTCGCGCAGAAAACGTTTCATTTCTCCAGTGAATGAAAAAAAGAGACGACTTCACTCGCCTGCATCTTAATAAGGACGAACGTTTTTGGGATCAAGTTCTGTTTAGTCACGAGAGCAAGTATAATATTTATGGGCGCGGATACGTATGGAGGAAGCGGAACGAAGCATTGGCAAAGAAGAATTTGCGTCCTACAGTGAAACACGGTGGAGGGTCAGTCCTCGTATGGGGTTGTATGTCGGTCGCGGGTGTGGGGCAATTACATTATATTGATGGTACTATGGATCAATACATGTATTTGAACATATTGCGAGGCAATTTGATGACTTCAGTACAGAAATTAGGCCTACAGCCGGTTGGATCTTTCAGCAGGACAATGATCCAGAACAAACAGCTAAAAGTGACAAGGAATGGTTGCTGTATAACGTCCCTCACCAGCTTCACAGTCCGCCTCAGTCTCCCGATTTAAACCCTATAGAGCATTTGTGGGAGGAATTGGATCGCAGAATTCGTGAGCCAGCCGTAAGTGTAACTATTACTAGCAAAGAGACCCTTAAATCTGCTCTGCTGTGTGCCTGGGTAAATATTCCACCTGAAATTACCGGAAATCTCGTTCTTTCGATGCGAAGGCGTTTAGAAACTGTTATTAAGGCTGTTGGAGGGCCTACAAAGTACGGACCTCACGTTTTTTGGTCATTTTCGTTCTTTCCGTATGCTAACTTTCGATGGATGATTTCTTTTGTGTTCGGATTTTCTTTATTGTTATGTTATGAAACTTATTTTTAATGCCAACAAAGCTACTTTTACGTTTTTATTGCATCCGCTCTTATTCTACTGTATCATATTCGTGTTTTTACATGATGTGATGTGTGTTGTGAGCCACTGTATGTAGGTCAGGTCTAGAAAACAAAATGTTGGCTAGATGAAGGTGGAAGGTGGCTTCTAAAAGTTGCAATTTTGATTGGATGTGTATGAAGCATACTTTTCATATAGAAAATAATCATACCTAAGAAGTTTGTCATTTTCGTGAGTATCCATGCGCAAGTTTCAAAATGACAACGGTGCAAGTATGTGATTTTTTCACATATTTTTAGCCCTCCATATTTTCCTACGGATTTTACTGAAACTTGGGATTATGGATGACTATGCTAATTTACGTACGTGGCGATTTTCGGTGCATTTAGGATATGTATGATTGATTAAATTAGTTTCGTTGATACAGTGAGTCTTAATAGATAACTTGCTTCTGAATTCTAAAAGATGCCCCGCAAATATTGGGTGTACAACTTAATAAGCTCGAACTTTATATATATGTCATTTTGAAGGTACATTTGACAGCTACAAAAATCAGTCAACAAAACAATTTTATCTTGTGTGCATCATTATTATTTTTCACGATGAATAACTTCGAAAATTGGTGAAAAAGACAGCATATGCGGGTGGTTCTGTTGGGTCATTTTTTGTGCAAAGAAAACTGCTGCGGAAAGTCATCGTTTGCTTGTAGAAGTTTATGGCGAGGATACTTTAGCGAAAACACAGTTTTTTAAATGGTTTCAACGCTTCAAAAGTGGCAATTTTGACATCAAAGACAAAGAACGCCTAGGACAGCCAAAAAAGTTTGAAGACGAAGAATTGGAGACGCTACTCGATGGTGATTCGTGTCAAACGCAAGACGAACTTGCCAAATCGTTGGGAGTGACTGAGCAAGCCATTTCGAAATATTTGAAAGCCGCCGGATAAATTCAGAAGCAAGGTAATTGCGTCCCCTATGAGTTGAAGCCGAGAGACGTTCTACGGCGCTTCTGTATGTCTGAAATGCTGCTTGAGCGCTATAAAAAGAAATCATTTTTGCATCAAGTCGTAACTGGGGATGAAAAATGGATCCATTATGACAAAACCAAGAGCAAAAAGTCATACGTGAAGCCCTCCCAACCAGCCTAATCAACGGCGAAGCCAAATATCCATGGCGCCAAGGTTATGCTGTGTATTTGGTGGGATCAGAAGGGGCCGTAATATTATGAGTTGTTGAGATCGGGCCAGACAGTCACAAGAAGCCTGTACCAAACACAATTAATACGTTTGAAGCGTGCTATCATCGAAAAACGCCCGGAATATGCGACCAGACACGAGGCTATAATTTTTCATCATGACAACGCTCGGCCGCATGTTGCAAGACCCGTGAAAAATGTTTTGGAAAATAGTAGATGGGAAGCTTTGGCCCACCCACCTTATAGTCTGGACCTTGCTCCGTCTGACTTTCATTTATTTCGCTCGATGCGAAACGCCCTCACCGGAATACGCTTCACTTCCGAAATTGGATAGATTCGTTTTTGGCCGCCAAGCCGGCGCAATTTTCTTGGGATGGAATTCATAAATTGCCTGAAAGAAGGGAAAATGTTGTAGCTTCCGATGGACAATACTTCGAATTAAATATATTGTAAGATTTTTCCACAATAAAGCATCGTTGAAAAGAAATATAGAAATTTATTCATCTTTGCAATAGCAACTTATCCCACATGAAAATATTTTATTGAAAAACAAACAAAAACAGCATAAAGGTTCACCTCTTCATTCGCTTCCAGCAAAATAAGATCGTAAGCCTTTTTGAAAATCAATCCACGTAAGAGAGTATTCCGTTGACTCCAAAGTTTTGGCTTTCACGTAAAAGTGCCATCGTAAAACTGAGGATATTCCAATCTATAACTTTTTTACTAACCATTTCATCCACCTATCAATTTCCTTGGATATATTTTCATTCGTCCCCCAGTACTTGCCGCCGCAATCAAATAAATAGTAAATTCAGCCCGGTCTTGCACAAGCAAGGCAATACAAAAGGACAACGACCATAAATAAAAATTCAATAATTCATTCAATATCGCAGCCAAGGATAATCATTGAGATTTATAGATCCATTCATTGTAGACGCTCACGCGGATATTTTTGGACTCAGCATTCGCGGAAGTGCATTTACCATCCATAAATCTATTTCTTGATTTTATTTAGTCTTTATTATAGTATTGATTTTCCTCAATTTCTGTCATTGAATAACGTCCGTTAATATTCGTCACGGCATAACTTGGAGAATTAGTTTTTCTCATGTTCCCAATAATAAATAGCCATAATATGGAAGTATTCACGATATAAAGCAATTTTTCTATGTCTCGTACGTCTAGGGAATATCGATCCTTTTTGTTTTGAGTAGCGACACAATAAATCTGAAACGCTTCTTGAATCTCTTAAGGATAATAAGCCTTTTTCTTGTTCATCGAGTAGAAGACGCTGCCAACGCCACTCGCAACAAAAGCTCTTCTTGTCGCCAGATAATACATTCGCCTATATCAGAAACTTTTGTCTTATCCTTTGATCTTTTCTTATCATCCACAGGTATCATTAAGGGAGATGAAATAATGGTTATCAATGGAGCCATTGTCTCCGACCTAGATATGATGTATCTGGAAAGTGTTCTGCAGGAGGAACAATCGCTTTGCATGATGATGAGGTAAGTGCATATCCTATTTCCTAAACTCAACTTTTCACTCGCCTGTACACTGTACCACCGTGAACCACTTGTACTCTCACTCGTGCATACGCGGAGATATTCTAACGCTCAGCATCTCCCTTGCAAGGAAAATGGTGTTCACATCATCATCATCATCTCGTCCTCTTCATCCTCATCAGCGGCACACAGCATAAGAATCTACGACCATCGAAAAATTCTCATATTGTGTGATTAAATGAATGTACTGTTCCGTATGTTTTTATTATTTCTAAGCTTAGTGTTCCATATGTGGATGATTTCATATGTAGCCTACATAAGTACGACATGTGGAACGCGGAACAGTTTGCTCACAGAATTCTTCAAGTACTCGACAAGGTGGATGCACTGTTTTGTTGCGTGTAAGAGTATTCGCGGGATTCCAACTGAATGAACTTTACAGCATATGCACATACGAGCACAGAGGGCGCTCCATAGTCGTGACATGTGTGTAACACAACTATTTGAAAATAAATTGGTCTGTTTGCTGCTACAGCAATTACTGAAAATATTACAGGGATGAAGATGAGAAAGAACCTGAAACTTATCCTTGTTCTCAATGATTGAGAGGTCTCATATGTGAAATGTTCTAAATTAGTTTGAAGTAAACCTTCAGGCATAAATTAATTAAAACAAATTGAAGAAGAATTTAACCGCAACAGTAGATTCGAGAAGTGAACACATTTCTGCTGAACTTTGAAAACTTTACGAATGCTCTTGTGCATTCCATTAAAATTTTAGGAATGTCCGATATTCGGAAATGCACTTTGAATACATTAGCTTAATACTGAGGTTTTGTTTGGAGAGCTAAGATAAATGCAGATTCAATTTATCAAATTGGAAATAGTTCCCCATAGAAAATAACAGGGAAGGTTAAAAAATTATAAAAGCATTAACCCATAGTCCTTGCTTTGCTCGGACTCCGAAGTGGGAGGAAGCTGTCAATGAATACCGAAAAAGTAGTGATACAATGATAAGCATTCTGCACCTTTTTTGTACAAAAAAGATAAACGAAAATCTATTTTGAAATAAAAGACCTTCAGAAAAAGGAAAACACAAAATGCCTTAAATATGTAAAGTAACTTCAATAATCATTGCCAAATCTATTTTTGAGAGAAATAAAGGAAAAATCATTTTGAGATTTTGTCATTGAAGTCACTCATCACATGCTAAGATAATATGTTTTTTAGGGTTTTGTAAAATAATTTTACAAAACCCTACTAGTTTCGCGACCAGTCTGTCCGTCCGTCCGTCCGTCCGTCCGTCCGTCCGTCCGTGTGTCACAGCAGTTTTTCTCGGAAACTGCTTAAGCTAGAAACAGCAAATTTTGTGTGTGGGTGTGAAGTGGTGATCTCTTGAAAGTTCAACTACAAAAAAATTTTTATAAGGTATTTAAGGGGGGTCTCCCCATATAGAAGAGTGACCCCCCGAAAAAAAAATTTCATTGAAGGTAGCCGATATGGGTATTAAATGAAAGGTCTTGATGAGAACTTTTCAAAACAGGTCTTAGTTTGGCAAAATTTGCTTCGAGGGGCGCACAGGGAGGGGAAATACACGAAAAATTTGTGTCCCCCCCCCTCGCGATTGGACACCTGTGATCCGAAAAATCTGAAAAAAATCAGGGATGTAGGCCTTGGTGCGTACAACAACAACAAATACGTGAGAAGTCGCAATTCACTCAACTTTGTTAGTAATAGTATGATTTATCGATTTTATGTATTCTTGAATAAAATCTTAACGGTACCCTTAAATTCAATGAAATTCAGTACGTAGATGTTTATTTATAAGATTGATCTATCCTGAAAGTTTCATAAAGATTAAATCATATTTAGCGAAGTTATAGCGGTTTGAATTTTCCTGTTTTTACTATGAAACAATATGCGCTGCATGTATTACTATGGCAACATATGGCTATGGAACAACATGCGCTTTTTACCGACTCAGACACTACAGTTTTGCTAGGATTTGCATGAAAATTTCAGGAATGATAGGTGTCATGTATATCTTTGAGAATCGGTTCAGCTAGTAGTATCAGTAATCGTAAAACAAGATAGTGGCTGTTTTAAATGCGAAGATTGAATAATTTGGAGTTATTTTTTCCCAACTTCAACGTTTAAGGTGCATGCTTTGAACACTTGATTCGATTTAATGAATGACTGAAAATGAGTACCTACAATTAATGCTCATAAGTGAAATAAGTCAAGGAGGTGGGAGAGAGCTCCTAGCAAAAGGGTTTTGTAACCATTCTAGGATTCGAAAAAATTGGCCATGAATCGATGATTTCAGCACAGGAGAGTGGCCCCTGAAAAAAAATTCATCAAACGTAGCCGGTATGAGTATGAAATGAAAGTTTTCACGGGAGCTTTTCAAAACAGTTGTTAAACTGTCAGTTTTTGCTACAGTGGGGGCACAGGGGGGAAATACATGAAATATGTGTTTCCTCCGTCGCGGATGGACATCTGAAATAATTATCATGGGAGATATTTATGAGTATAACAATACCAAAAACCTCAAAAGTCGAAATTCATTGAACTTTGTTAAAAATATTACGATCTTGGCATTTCATATTTTCTACAATAAAACCCTCTTTGACATGTTTCTTGATTTGATTCGATCTGGTGACTGCATTTTGTTAATTGAATACAAAACCCTTCTGACATGAGCGTAGGTCTGTTTACCCAACTTGTTTAAATTTAATAATTGGTTAAATTACGGAAAGAAAGCCACATAATAGTTTTTGCTTTGTAACTTTGTGTAAGTAAACTCAAGTAGTTAGGTCGCTTCCGATTTACACGCCACAATTATGGACAACGCAACCAGCAACAAGCGCCGAAAGCATCAAGAACCAACGTGAGCTCGAAACGAAACGCAAATACACACGGTAGCCGAAAAGTTCGTCATCCAATCAGCAACAGCATAACACATATAACCCCTCGAAGCAATCGAAATCACGTCGTTAACAAATAACAGGCAACGCTGGGAACAAATCTGAAGTTGAATCGTTGCTCCCGGCACGCGACAAGAGGTGTTTGTGTTATGCACGATAATCTGCGGGCATTTACATTACTACCTCGAATCAAGGTTTCATACTGCCTGTGGTATCATCGACTTTACGTTCCAGCATAGACTCCCAATGAATTTCGATGCAGTATATAATTCGACTAAGTCAAATTCGAACGTGAGTGCTGAGTGCGCAGCCACTGAGCTCTCGGCCAAGGACACAAACTTAACAATCCTGCCACAAACATCTTCACACTCACGCAACTCTAGCAGAGATGCCGCTGAGGCAGCAATGACACGTATACCGAAGGAAGACACTCGCGAATTTAACACATCATTAGTGGTAAACACGGGATGAGTAAGGTGCGAATTCAAGGCACAACGTAACTAAAAGAAGCAGCAACAAGAAAATGGAAGTGCTAAGGAGGAGATGAGTACTTCAAATCCTAGAAGATTGGCCTTTTAACTACAATCAACAATCACCAGGAAGCGAGACGATATATATAGCAGCAAAATTAAACATGAAGCTAAAAAAATATCGCACAAAATTACCAAATCTGGAGGCGTTACAAACAGACCCAAATGTAAAAAACGTTTTTGAGTCTGGAAAGATCTCAGGCGAATTCCGTTTGTTGAGCTCACAACGTAAGCTAGAATGAAGTCATCGAGGGAAATTTCACTCAAACCAGAGGCATGAATGACTCTAAAAATAGCAAACCAAACTCACTTTGGCACATCAACAAACTACCGCCAATTACGCCAAGCTCAAACGAGAGAAGGCTGACAAATCTACTAAAATACACGCAAGAAACACGAATATACTTGGTGAATTTCTTACCTACAGACTGCCGACATCGTGGCGAAGCGTAATATCCACTCACTTGCACTAAACTCACTTCATCCTACCACGGAAATCAAAATGAAGGAAGTCGCGCCATTTCCGTGAAGAAATTTGACGGCCGAAATTAGTGGGAAACGGTGGATAATTATACATAAACGACACTTCACGCGTTGGCCCGGCGATTAAACTACCGGCAGGAACAAGAAAAGCTAAAAAATCCGAGCACCCGCTCAAGGGAAAGACGAAAAAGACGAGGATTACTTCGAAATTCTTACATCTCGTTGCGGCGTAAACAAACATTACCGATAGTTCGAACTATCAGTCATATGCATTTAGCGCATTCAGCGCGTAATACACTTAATTCCCACTAGAATCGCCACCAAGTGGAACTTATGATGAGTGAAATCGAGCGAGGGGAAGACGAGGTGAGCGGAAGAAAAAACACTCAAAAACAAGATTTCCCCGATGGATGGGGGGAAAAAACGTTAACCCGGAGGTTATTTAAGCCCAGGAAGATTGGCGTGCTTTCTCTTTTGTTCTTTTGGGGAGTTTTCTTACAAACAACCATGAAGCTGCATGAAACCAAGTGTTAAGGGGTCAAAATTTAACCCGACAAGTGGATTCGAACGAGGTAATATAGGTAAGCCGTACAGTGGATATTGAATCATCAAACGGAGACGCGAAATTCAAGCGAATGGAAGCAAGGGGTCCCTTACTAGAATAGGGAATAAGTGTAAGTGGCTTTCATTTTAGCATCTATTGATCGAATTATCTTCTTAGAATAAAATAACGTACTAAACCGAAGGATATAATTGTTCATTTTTTTTCTTTTCTCGTTACAATAACTAAACCTTATTTTTCCAGCTGTAAGAAGTGCGGCTCAGGAAATCTTCTCCCGAGGCGTTGACCAAGCCGGAAGACCTGGAGAATTTAATACAAGTGATAGTGATAAATACAAGTGGTAGTGTTTGTGGGTGGAACCTAGTGGCGATTTGGGTAGCTCCGGTTCCCCTGGTGTAAGAAAACTCGAATTGGTGTGGTGGCGGAATACCTTAGCTCATTCCGCGGGGTAGTTTTCCTTCGTAGGCAATTCTCGCGGCTAAGTGGCGACGAGCCCCAAAACTTTCTAGTTGTAATTTCGCTCCTGACGGTGGTCTTCTCGTTCGGACGACCCCTTTAGAGGCTCGGAAAAACGAACGAATGGCGCTCACGCCCGTCTTCGGGTGCGCTAGACTGGGTCGGTGGAGCCTCTGAAGGAGTAGCTGCAATAAAGCGGTGGCAGTTAGGGAATTTGGGAAATTTTCAGTAATAAAAGGTTCATTCGATGTAACTAATAAGTTTTTCATTGATCACGGAGGCTGCGTGTGACTGGCTCTGCTTCAACATCCACCATAGCCGTGAGTGGTCCTCGATGAGGAAGTGTCCCGGAGTAAGCGCTGCCAAGTCGTTAGGGTCATCGAACATCGGGATTAAGGGTCTCGAATTGAGGATGGCCTCCACTCCAACCACCAGGGTATGCAGCTCCTCATAAGTGAGAGTAGCCGATGAAGCGCCTCGGCGGAGCGAATTCTTAGCCGACTTGAGGTGAATGAGGTGGGATGAAGTGAAAATCTATTCCTTGGGTACTGCATGAGCTGATCACCTTGTGCTGAGCCTCTGCCGAGTAGAGCGATGAAGACAATTCGCGTAGTTGGTTGTGCGCACCCACAAAGTTGGTAGCATTGTCACAGTACAGGTCCTTGCCGTGTCCTCGTCTCCCGATGAAACGCCACAAGGCACCGAGGAAAGCGTCAGTGCTGAGATCGCTCACCAATTCCAAATGAACGGCCTTGGTGGCAAAGCAACAAAAGACAGCGATGTAACCTTTGTGCGGCCACACACCTCTGCCATGGTAGTGTATTAGCAGGGGCCCACAAAAGTCGACTCCCGCGGTAATGGAAGGGTGGGCAGGTCGTACACGAGGACCAGGAAGACTTCCCATAATTTGGTCGGAAAGCTGTGGCCTCGCTTGAACACATCGCACGCATCGTCACACAATTGATCTTGCCAGCTGCTTCTCTTTGATAGGCCAGAAACGTTGTCTTGTCATGGCAAGCAGCGCCTCGAACACATCGCACGCATCGTCGCACAATTAATCTTGCCAGCTGCTTCCCTTTAATAGGCCAGAAGCGTTGTCTTGTCATGGCAAGCAGCGCCTGAGCTCCAAGATGGCAGTTGTCGCGATGGGTGTCCGTCATCAGCAACCTTGTAGATGATTTTGTGTACGGCAGCAACATTGGATGCTTGGTCTCGAAAGGGAACTGTGAAGCCTCCAGCCTTCCGCCAGCGCGCAGGATTCCGTCCAAATCCAGCAAAAGAAGCCAGCCCTGCCAGCGGGCTATTTTTGTTGACCTGCCTCTTGAGTTGAATATCCCGTAAGTCCTCGTGGAAGTCGTCTTGTTGAATGCGTTTCACTATGACTACCAGGACTCTTGAAAGTTCTTGACTTGTGACTGCTGGATTGCGAACTTGGCGAAGCCGAGAGTTTGGCCTGCGACGCTCCACAAAACGCAGCACGTAGGCTACTACCCGTTGCAGCCTTCGGAATGAGTTGCCGTGTTGAACCTCGTGCATGAAATGAATGTTCGCCTTGGCTGCCGTTAGTGCGGTTGCCTTGAATTGCTTTTTCTCCAACTCACAGGATCCTTTATGCTTGTACTCGGGCGGCCACTCCGCCTCGGACCTGCTCAGGAAAGGTCCATGTAACCATAGCTTGCAACCACTAGTTCAGCTGGTGCCAAACCACGGGATATGATGTCGGCAGGATTGTCTCGTGAACCAATGTGACGCCATTGGTTTGATGTCGACAGCAATTGAATAGTCGAGACAAGATTTGCAACAAAGGTGTTGTAGGACGAGGCAGTAGAGTTGATCCACGCCAACACAATTTCACCATCCGACCACAAGGCATGGAAGACATCTGTTAGGTTGAGTGCCGTTTTGACCCGCTTTGTCAGTTCTGCTCCCAGCTTTGCAGCACATAGTTACAGGCGAGGAACCGTTAGCAATTTGATTGGGGCTACTCTTGATTTCGCACACAGCAGCCGGACTCTAACTTGACCACCCCTTGATGTTGAGCGGACGTATATAGCGGCACCATATGCCTTCTCGGAGGCATCAAAGAAGGTATGTAACTGCAACTGAGCTAGCTTCTCGCAGGTGCTAACGTGTCGGAGAAAACAAACCTTCTCCAATGATGGTAGCTCACTGCGAAACTGGGCGCACTGCGTGTGGATCCCGACTGACAAGGCTGCGTCCCAGTCCAGTTCCAAATGCCACAATGCCTGCAGGAGCCACTTGGCGGTCACATAACTGGTGCCAGGATGCCTAATGGATCGAACATCCTGGCGATGTCGGAAGCGATCGTCCTTTTGGTGAATTTTACCTCAGCGAGGTCTAGATTGATGTGGATTTGATATTCGTCTGCTTTCGTTAGCCAATTTTTTTGTTTTTTGTTATTTTTACTCCAATCATTACTTCAATACGTTTTATATACAGTGATCTTATTGAGTACCTTTCCTCGTAAGATAAGAATCTTGTGAGAGGAAGGCTGATTATATTCCCAAATCCAATATTAATCTATACTTAGTGCTAACCGTTTCCTTATGAGAATGTTGTTTTCAAGTTCTTTAAAATATATTTATATTATTTCAGTTCAAAAACACAAAAAAACTAAAGTATTCTTAAAACGTTCCTACACATGCAGGTATATATCAATATAATTCTTGTGATGAATATCTTATAACTTATTTGGAAAAAAAAACTAATCAAATATTGAATATTGAGTGAAAAGCAGATAGTCTAAAGTACTGAAGCCAAATTTCAGTTTTCTTTTAAAAATTTGTGGACTATACTCGTAGATCGTGTTACGTATGTCAACTGGTAGTTTGTTAAACAAGTACGGCTTGGTGTACGATAAATTACTCCCAAAGTTTTGATGTAGTCTTCCGATAGACTACTGAAATCCAGTGGGACCTGCTGGTCCTCAGCCTTGATTGTTTGCAGAATGCTAGGATAATTCGCGCACCACTTGCACAAATGCATACCGGCGCTTGCAAGTGCGCAGCTCACTTTGCTTCTGAATTGCCTCAGTCAGTGTGTCAGCTCTGGTCATGATATCATCCATGTAGAAGTAATTCTGCAATGCTAGGCTGCCCAAAGGAGCTTGATACCATTCTGCTTGAGCTAGGGCTTGAAGGCACTTAGTTGCGAGATACGGGGCAGATGGTCTTCAATTGATAATAACGCAAAGACTGAGATGACTAGTTCTCCAAACCACTACGTGACACTTGCGGCCGTCAGGGTGAAGCACTATTTGCCGATACATTTTTTCAATGTCGGCCATGAAGACAAAGCGTGGCATGCGGAAGCGAGCAAAATTGCAAACAGATCATCCTGAATCATTGGTCCGGTGTGTAGACGATCGTTCAAGTAGATGTTCGTGGCCGTTTTAATGGACGCGTCGAAGACCACTCTCAATCGGGTGGTACTACTATCCGGCTTCAGAACACAGTGGTGTAGCAGAAAATAATGTGGTTCCTTGCCTGCTGACCACTTAATTTCTTCCATGTGCCCAAGTCGTTCGTACTCGTTCATAAATTCTGCTTACTGTTACTTCAGCTCGGGATTCCTTTCCAGCCTGCATTCGATCGCAATGAATCTGCGAATGGCAACGTCCTGCGACTTGCCCAGCATTCCAGGGTTCTTGTTGAAAGGAAGTCGAACCATAAAACGACCGCCCGACTCTCGTTGCGTTGTGTGTACATAGTGTGCTTCGCAAGCGCTTTCAGTCGTTGTTAATTTGTGTGTTGAGTCTGGCACTTCTTCTACCTCCCAGAAACGTTTAATGGTCTCGCACAAATTGGTGTCTTCTGCCAGGATTCCACAGGTAACTGATGAAGTTTCAAGGTTGCCGACCTTTCCTGCTACAAACTAAGCGAGCAATGTATTCTGAAGCACTGGAATTGTGGGTCCCAACTTTATCTGCCCGATGGACAAGATCTCGAAAAAATGCTCAGCACTCAATAACATATCGATTTTGTCGGCCATATGAAAGCTGGGATCTGCCAGCTTAATATTCTTGGAAAGTGGCTATTCGGATACGTCCAGCCGTTGAACGGGTTGCGGTGAGCTTATTTTGTCCAGCACCTGCGCCACCACTTCCCTGGCATATCCAGTGATTCGAGACTGCAGCCTAAACTTCACTGTTCCCTACGATCTCTCTGTTGTGCTACTGACCCCTTCAATGAGCGTTGAATTGCGTATGGGACTTAGCCCAAGTCTTCGAACTGTATGCGTTGTTATCAAATTTATCTGGGAGCCTGGATCCAGCACAGCTCGACATTCCGTTGTTTTTCCATTTCTGCCAATCAGCCTTACCACAGATTTGCTCAGGGGTACATATCCCATTGAACGAGGATTCGACACTGTAGTCAGAGAGAGGGCATGTGTCTCCGCTTGGTGCTTGCCTTTTTTTTGTGCAGCCTTGTTCGGAGGATTCACCTTAGCTGGTTTAGAATTGATCTCCCCACCTAAATGCAGCAGGCTGTTGTGTTTCCTGGTGCAGTCTTTGCATCCTCTAGAGGAGCAGTAGGCGGATTTGTGTCCTCCTCAAAGACAGTTGACACAAAGTTTTTTGGCCTGTATAAATTTCAATCGTCGAGTGGCATTGAGCTTCAAAAACTCCGGAAAGTAGAAGAGCGGATGCGTCTGCTGGCACATGAGGCATGAAGCCGCCACGGCAGCCACCGTGGTTTTGATTACTTTCTTCCGGTTATTAGGTGCCTTTGATTGGTGTACGATCGTTTCGAGGGCCTGGAAGCGAGTCTCCAAAAATTGCAAAAAGCCTTGAGCGATGGCAGTTCTCGAGGAATAGACAAGGTCTGCTCATAAATCGCATGAGTGGTCGAGTCCAGCTTCCTTGTCAACACATGCAAAAGCAACGGATCCCACTAATCGGTAGCAACATTTAGATTTTCCAGTCCTCGGAGGCATTCTTGGGTTGTGTTGAGTAAACATTTTACAGCAGCGACTGACGGCCTCTTGCCACAATGGGAGGACTGTCCCAACAATCTATTGAGGAGTGCAGTGACAAAGAGCCGTCGATTGTCATAACGCTCCTTTAAGGTCGTCCATGCATCTTCGTAGTTATCTTCCGATAGAGCGAAATTCATTATCAACCGCTCTTCTCCAGTGAGGTTGGCCTTGAGATACCATAATTTTTGGCAGTTGGATATGGGCTGATTATACACCATTTGTTCAAACAAGTCCTGAAAGGGTTGCCACCGTAAGTATTCTCCATCGAATTTCGGTAGTGTAATTTTGGGCAGACATCGTTTGGGGTTCGTCAAATTGGGTGTATGTGTTCCGGGCGGGGTGTCGCAGGCATCCAGTCCGGTCTCCAGCTGGACCAACTAGTCCTGAGAAACTTCCTCTAAACTGATATGCTGTTCATGGTTGAAGCCCACTTCTTCAGGATCATCGCTGAGCTCGCGAAGCTGATAATATTGCTCCTCCAATTGAGCCCAACTTCGTTGGACTGACATAATCTTGAGCTTTTACCACTGGCGTGAGCTTTGCGGTTGATCCAAGCGGGAAATCAAACGGAAAAAGGCGTCCGCCATCACTTTGTCGCGTCGAAGGATCTTGGAGATGACTGGATCACTCTGTGATGGAATATCTGTCGATTTCAATTGGCTGACATCCTCTGTGGAGCGCAAGCTTATCCGCTCGAACCGCCCTCCAGTATCATCCTTGGAGTATCTCAATGCCGACATTCTCTCAGAAAAGTGTCGCTGAAAGTCGATGAAATTGGCCTGCGTTGTCTCATACATCTGACTGGTGAAGTAGCTATGCAACAGCGGCACATCTGGTAGTGCCCGTATTTGATTGTCCATCTTCTCAAATTCGTCCCATATGGACTCGAGCCGCTGAAGTCGCTCCTGATAATATTCTGCCCCTTGCTTTCGCGTAATTGGGTCCTTTATATAATTCAGGATTATTTTGTCCAATTCTTGGGACAGCGAACTTTGCCGTTCCGCCAGTTCCTCCATCGTTCGAAATTCCCTGGGTCGGATGAAAACTACCATGGGTACACCACCAGAGCACACGCACTGCTCTCTTCACTAACGAGCGGACACTAATCACAAACACCACCAGCACCAAATCTAGCAAAAACGTTGGGCGAAATATCCTGGTATCGCCAATCGATGTCAGAAATTGAAAATTCACCAACACAAATTCAAAAAATAAAGGTTAGATGAAATATCCTGGACTCGCCAATCGAGGTCTCAGGAATTGAATCTCGCCGGGGCCTCCAATGTTTTGTGTCGGGACTCTTTTATCCTGGCATATTCACCATATATTCAATTATAATTCAATGAAGAGTTTTTACAAAAGCGTTTCTGATAAAATCACGTTTAATATAATTTTAACATTCTGTATTCACAAAACTCGGATCAAAAACTAATTTATAATTATAATTTAACAACGTCCAAACTCATAAAAATTTAAAATTGAACACACTAGCTGTAGGGCACATTAATTTCAAATTGTCTTAAACTAAATCAACCCTATTTCCGACCACGCTAAAGGCTTTCAATGTTGTTTAACTCTCAAGCGCAAACCACTAACACAAGCCTGCCCCGCCAAATTAAATAACTCTAACGCAAAACAAAATGCAACATAGTTGCTGCAAATCATATTATATTCGTGCAAAAAGTGCACACGCACGCACTGACGATCCCATGGACTGAGCTGATCGTGCGTACTTGTGCACTCATCGCATGCAGCCACAGCGCTATACGATCATAGCATCATTTACAATTTGCAATGATCGCACAATCCAAATGATACCATGCAAGGTATGCACATGGGGATGTTGCATACATGATGGGTGGCCATGAAGTCGACACGGGCAATGAAAAATATTGTGAGAATGCAGAATCACACTGAAGAAACAAAAATTTTTAAAGCTCACGTGTCCTCAGACATGGCCGATTCCGGCGAGCATTAAAGTCTTCGCTCGCCTAGGCAGCAGTACATCGCTGCAGTCCTTTACGGACTTTTGAATATCCTTGAAACACTACAACACTACAGTAATCAGGAAAACAAAGTGCTAGGTTCAGATCAACATCAACAGAAAGGACAGCATAAAAGACTCATCGTTGAATCAGAGTTTGATGATTTTATCATATTCCTATTTTGCCGAAATGAATAAAGATGCAAAAATATCTACAATTTAGTCTGATTGCTACAAATTTCGCATCTTGCATGGTTTGAAACTTAGACTCTCTGGCCACTCACTTTCTTGTTCCAGAAGCTCACTGGATTGAATCAAGCTGTCAAATTGACTGATGCAAACTGGACGCCAAATGGCAAGTCTCGTCGTGAATTTTATCCGAACTGCGAAAAGTGTTCACGATCTGAATTCGTTCCAAGTATTTAAACTTTCTCTTGTGCTTTGTGATTCGAATACCTTTAACGTGTGGCACTGTGAAAAGGATCTGTAGGTGTTTCCTTTACACAGATAAGTAGCTAATATGTTAATTTTTTGCATATTTTCCTCATAATGCTGAAATGAAAATTTGTTTACATTGTGCAGCAGCAATGTTTGCTTGTGCAATTTGGCGCTCTATTAGGGAACAGAACGTGAAAATCTCGAAGGAGATGCGGAAGCTCCGCAGTTTAGTAGCGATCAAAAACCGTGCTCATAACTTGACTAGCACTTAAATCATAACTAATTTTACAAATCCAAGATATATTGCGTATTTGGCAAGGTTAAGGAAGAACGCATTACCGACTTGCACTGGCAACAATTTCGAAACGGTGCAATATAGGGAGAAAGCTCATAGCAAAGCTGTAAAATTAACTATTATACATGCATTTCGTTTCATATTCAATCTTTCCTCCACTTGCAAAATTAGCTTAATTTTTTTTCTTTCACTGCAAATTATGCCACAGTAGACTTTTATATTGAAACAAAGTTTTCAACAGTTATAATTATTTTTTAATTAAGGATTATACCCAGCGGAATTTCTCCTTTGTATTTTAATATTCAATAGCTTGCAAGCTTCCTGATGCCGAAATAATTTATTACCTACGTGTTGCAAATTTTGATTTTCATGCCTTTACTTAAATCCAAGGCTTTTCATCAGACCAGACCGGAGCAAGCATACATCAGGAAATTAATTATCATCCACGTACGAGTATGTGAATCTTTGCTCTCATATAGGTAAATAAGTACGAATGCGTGCAAGCTCATGCTTCCATACGTGGCAAAACAATTAGTTTCCACACCAAATAATGAAAACTGTGAAATGATTAAAATAAATGCCTGATATTGGGTATAATGTGAATGGAAGTCATTAGCGGTGGCATCAGTATAAGTATAACTCATTAAATTAATGTTAAATTCAGTTGGGTCAGTTTGTACTGAATCTATTTGATTCATCAATTGTCCATAGTACTCTGCTAGTATGACATGGAATTTAACTGATAAATTAGTTTCGCTTGCAACTTATAAGTAATGCATCATAATCAGGCTTACCATACATCCGGAATTAGTCTAAACAATTCGAAATTTAAGCCTGTGTTTGGGAAATTGTCCAGAATTGAATAATAATCGGGATTTCTCACCGGACTGTCTGTGAACGAAATTGTATCCAATGACTCAAAATTTAATTTTCCGACACTGCGGTGAGGCGTCGGAATTATGTTTGGACTTTCGCAATGACAAAACTCACATTTTGCCACATAAAATTGCACCAAAGCAATCGCAATTACTAACACAATATCTTATGCCACGATCAGTGGATTTTGTAGTTTAAAACTACTTTCTTCCATGTTAGAATTTATATTTTCCGGACCAGTATCACTTTCAACTATTCTGCCAGCAGACCTCGACATTAATGAAACAATAGATAATCTGGTCTGCTTAGTATCAAAATGGCGATTATATAGGCTAGTCGTGTGACAAGAAAACATTCCGCTGTGACATGAGTAGCAAATCAAAGCCAAAGTCGAAAACCTTACCTGAAGAAAAAAAGCTCTCAGCCCAAGAAAAATGGAAGAAAGTGATTGAGTCAGTGTTCAAATGCCACATTGAGACAAACGAGATTTGAACCAGGGATCGTTGGCTTACGTAGTGTGCACTCTAACCACCTACGTCATGTGACCTGCCCACATTCGGTATGCATAATTCGGGCATTCTGTACTGTTCTACGTTTTTTTTTTTTGTGATAGGGAGGTAAATGCCATTTACATACAGAGTGTGGGACTCCCACGCTCGCAAGAAGGCCACTGGACCACCCACTACACACCTCCCCTGTCAACCTGAGAACCCAGCCTGGGACCGTTTGACACATTACTTCGGACCGGGTCTCGTTTTGTTATGCCGTGAGGCGTCTTCAAGCTAGGGGATCCCTCTTCTAGCAGGAAGGGAGAGGGTAAGAGGAAGTGCTAGACAAGCGATCCCCCAACCCTAACACCCCCGGCTGCTGTGAGTCCCTTTTATCTTTTAGGACTGCCCGAACATTATGTGCCACCTGGTTCCATTTGTCAACCAATTCGAGCATCACCGCGACTATATTATCCGGGGTGAGCTCTCCCGTCTCCCTGTAGAGGTCCCTTTGTAGCCTGCTTGATTTTTCTGACGCAAAAAATGTGTGACAGGCATTGTCGTCCTCCCTTGGGCAATACAGGCAATTGAGGGACCGTGACTTACCAATCTTGTGCAGGTAAGACTGAAAACACCCATCCCCGTTCAAAAGCTGAGTCAAATAGAAGTCAGTCTCGCCATGCCTTCGATTTAGCCACGGTCTCACATCCACGTATGAGGCGCGCAGTCCACCTTCCCTTCGTGCAATTGACCCACGACTGCTGCCAACAGTTTAGTGAGCGCTGTCTCTCCTCGCGGAGAACCGTCTCCCTCGCATCCTCGTTTCAACGCAGATGAATAGAGCGGCACTCTGTAGCAAGGAAGCCGACAGGTATCATGCCTGCAATGACTTTCACTTCCGCATCAGAGACTGTCGGATGCAAAGATGCAATCCCCAGTGCTCTTCTTCTATGTACCTGTGCCAGGCGTTCTCGCCTGGCACAGGTACTTTCTTCTTACTGAGACCTTCTTCCTTCTTACTGAGACCGGCGCCCCATATTTCTGCTCCGTATAATAGCACTGACCCTACAGCACTCATCAAGAGGCATCTTCTTGATGGGCTGGATCCCTCTGCGTTGGCCATAATTTGACTAAGAGTCTACACTCCCGAAACAGCCTTCTCATCCGTTGCCTTGATTTGCTCAGAGAAATTCATCTTCGAGTCGATCAGTAGCCCCAGGTGCTTCACCGCTAGTTTCGATTCGATTTCTAGGGATTCTCTTTTTTGTCAAGATGACTACTTCGGTTTTCTCCAGTGCTAAACTGAACCCGCGAGTAGTCATCCAGTCTCTCACTCAGCGCATTAGCTTACCTAGCCCCACGCGGCGCATTTGCATACCTATAGCAAAAAAGAAACGCGGGTCTTACGGGCATCTTTTATAACATGCTTAATTTAAAGAGATTCAAGAATAAATAAATTTCACTAAACAATATTTGCACCAAAATTGTGTTGTTGTGTTTATATATGAAAATTTATTAAAAAGTTCTCGGAAAAATTTTATAACTAAAGTATTTTAAGAAGTAAAAAATGCCAAGTATTTTAAAGTCTAAGTAAGTATTTTTATGCTTTTTCCCCTTGAACAACTATCGGGCCTTGGGTTTTTGAGTGAACAGACGCTTTTCGACGCCTTCAAGTCATCTTCAGCTATTTTTACTTAGTCGTAATATTTTTCTGTTTAGGAATAGGAATTTCAATTAAAATCACGACCGGAGTCCGTCTGTGCGTCCGTAGGTCACGGCAGTATTTCTCCGAAACGGTTGAAGCTACAGCGCTCAAACATTGTGAAAAGTCAGAAGTGATGAAAGATGATCTTTTGAAGGTTTTGGGGCAAAAAAATTTCCAGAGGGTTTTAAGGGGGGTTTCCCCATATAGGAGGGTAACCTTCAAAAACAATTTTTCATCGCAGCTAGTCAAGTGGAGTGTCACATGAAAGATTTTAATGAGATAAGTTTAAAACAGATCTGAAAATCTCTTACGAGCGTCGAGGAGGGCAGGAAAGAGGAATATCTACGAAATTTTCGCGTACAATATTTTTGCTCCATGAAAATTTACTACATGCTTTGTAATAAAATGTATGTAATGTGATAATAATAATAAATTAAGAAAACCAATGTACAGTACAAATGAAAAAATAGCAATTCTGGTAAAGATGCTGGCAAAATCTAATGGTCGACGAGTAAAGGCATCCGTGGACCCTAGGCTACAAGCTGATTATGCTGAAGCTTGGAGTCCAACGGTTGCTCTGCTCATTTGAGGCGAAAAAGATAAACTTGAATATGCTGGCTCTTTTTCCTACACATCCCGTACTCCGTTCTTATATGTTAGAAGCGGTCCACCAATAAACACCCGCGGATGGTTCACTCTATAGTGAGGACAAAGTTTTGTCCTTGAAGGCAAAAAGGCACCAGGGCGAGATTGGATTCCAGCTGAGGTACTGCAAATGGTCTATCACTTTTGCATTGACTTCCTGTTCAGTATGTTCAACGCTTATCTATGCAGAGGAATGTTCCAAGAGTGCTAAAAATTAGTAACGCTTGTGCTGATCAGCAAAGGGAAGGGAAATTTTGAGCCACCGTGTGCATCCCGCCCGTTGTGCATACTAGACACGGCCGGAAAAGTGCTCAAAAAACTCATCAGATTCATACTACTGGGGACGTATTTCCACCGTAGTATGGCTTTAGAGTAGGTCGCTCTGTAATCGACGCCATCGAGAAATTGATGAGCACGGCTCTTCACGTGAGTTTCAAGCAGTTCCACCCAACGGGTTGTCTGGCTTGTCAGTCTTGGCGTTGGAATGCTTTCTACTCCGATGGGCAGGTATTCTAAAATCACGGAAATACGTACCATGTACCAATGGATCTGATGTGGATTTTGAGGGATTATCTGAAGGACTATATCCTGCTTTCTCATGAAGGAAGGTCAGTGGAGAATGGACATTACATCGCGTTGCACTCAAGGCTCCATCTTTGACTCTGACCTGTGGAACCTCTCTCTTAGGCTTGAGTTACCAGATGGTTACGCAGATGATGTTTTGGCGATAATCACTCAACGGATAGTCAACTATGCGCTATTCAGATTAGGTATGCCACTGTGTCAAGTGAGGGACTGGATGCTCATTGACTCAGTGTGGTGCTGGAGAAAACCAAAGTAGTCATCCTTACAAAGAAAATAACCTCCAGACTGATGACTATTAGTATCTATTGAATCTAAACTAGTAGTGAAATACTTGGGCATCCTGTTAGAGCCAGGGCAAGACTGCAGTATGCGTGAGAGTATTCACCCCATTGATAGCTAACGTAGAGGGATACGCAGCATCAAAGCCGTAACTCCTAATGAATGTCGTGCAATCTGTACTACTCTACGAATCAGAGCTATGGGACAACGCTCTCAGCAGGCGTTACAAATTGCAGCTGCGAAGTGAACATTCTCTGCATCGGTGGTGCTCTTGATCGCAAGGTTAACACTTATTGCCCTGCTTGCCTGAAAATGCGGAGATATATATCTTTGTAGATATGAAAGCAACGGGTAAGAGGCCGCCAAGGTTGGAAGTAGAATTCAGCGATTGGCAATAGTCCTAAACGTTCGACACAAAGGAAAGATGGATCTCGCGAAAAATTCCAGATCTGAAGCTGTGGCTCAGTTAAAGGCGTGGTGAAAATTACTTCTACCTGACCCAGCTCTTGAGCGGGCACGGATGTTTCTATCCACATAAGCTTCATAAGTCACGGTCTCGTGACTGCATATTTTATACAGGAGAGTTGGTTGACACTTGTCACACCTTCTTTGTGTGTAAAAGATGGGATAGGCTGCAGTGTGGCCTCTTTATTGAGCTTAGAGAGCTGCCCCAGAACTCACAATTGGAGAAATGCTTAGATCATTTGATGAATGTAACCAAGTGGCACATTATGTTCGGCAGTCCTGATAGAAAAACATAGCATATTAAACTACAGCGCTGCAAGGCGTCGATACTGTGGAATCCTCTTTTCCTCTCCCTCCTTTCTCGATCGGAAGGAATCTCCTCTAACCTGAAGGCACTTCGCGGTGTCGGAAAATGAGGCTTAGCCTAGTAATGTATGAGCACCCGGCTAGTTTCTAGAATTAATAGGGGAGGGGTTTTGTTTTGATGGTATAGGAGCAATAGGTGGTTGGTAGCCCCACACTCCGGGCATGAATAGCCTTTACCTCCCTGGCACAAAAAACAATAACATCCAAAATTACTGGTAGTAATACTAATTTTTTTTCCTTGGAAAGTATTACAAGTACTTGATTTTTAATGCACGTTACAAATATGTAAAAAGACTGTGGCAGAGAACCAAGACATCACTGATAGCGCATACGTGGTAAACGTAGTAAGGGTGAGTAAACGAAATTGTCAGCGCGTGAATACAGTACATGGCGAATAGTATCCAATACATGTATATTGTACTAATATAATAACTGCATAAATTTTGAAGTAAATGCCTATGATAAATTTTGAACAAAAGGCAATAATCTAGGAAGAATCATCTAGATTCAACGGGAGGAAGGTTCAAAATATGCAGACGGTACCTGCAAGGAGAGTAACAAGGGTTAAATTTTATTAATAGAGACCATGTGAATCTATATCGAACCGACTCATGAGCATGAACATGCTTCAAGTGATAAGGCCTGCAAATTAGGTAGCAGTATTCCCAATTACTGGGGGACTAATGTGAGGTATAGACACATACAGGAGATGACCTGTTGGAATCATGAGGTGAATCTTCAATTATCAATTATCCTTGGCACGATCACGGTGGTACACTTATATCCGATGGTACATATTTTTAATGACTCTGAGACATAATTGAGGTTCAATGTAGTTAATGTGCTGAATTATCTCATCCTTTAGCTCTTGAATTGTTCTTGGCTTATTGACGTACACTTTTTCTTTTAAATATCCCCAGAGAAAGAAGTCCAACGGTGTCAAATCACATAATCGTGACGGCCAATTGACATCGCCACAACGTGAGATAACATGGCCCTTGAATTTCTCGCGCAAAAGAGTCATTGTTTCGTTGGGTGTGTGGCAAGTGGCACCATCCTGTGGGAACCACATATCGTCCAGGTCCATAAACTCAATTTCTAGCCACATGAAGTCCGTTATCATCTTGCAATAGTGAGCACCATTCACAGTAACTGCTTGGCCGTCCTCATTTTCGAAGAAGTATGGTCCGATGACGCCACCAGCCCATAAACCGCACCAAACAGTCACTCTTTGTGGATGCATCGGCTTTTCAACAATCACTTGTGGATTCTCATTTGCCCAAATGCGGCAATCCTGCTTGTTAACGAATCCACTGAGGTGAAAGTGTGCCTCGTCGCTAAAGACTTTCTTTGTAAAGTCACCATTACCTTCTGTCTGTTCAACCAACCATTTGGCAGTCAGTAGCTTCAGCTCTTTACTCGAAATTCGCATCAATCACGAAGTGCACGAAATGCATTTTGGTTTGAACACCCATTTTCGTAAAAGGCTTCAACAACCTTAACACGATGCTCAATTGCGTACTTCTCCATGGTTGAATTTGTCAAACACTGAAACAAAGAAATGTCAAATAGAGGACTGCAGCAATATAATAGATGCAAGAAAGTATGTTTATAAGGGCAGATCTCGTTGTGACAAAATCATGCTGTTGATCTGCTAAAGACTGAAGAATAAGTGGATAGAGCGTATCGAGAACTACATTTTCTAGGACTTTATCGAAACAGGGAAGGAGAAAAAAATCAGAAGTTGAAAACGGTATTGCGGTCCACAAGCAATTTACCATTGGGAAGGGAAAATCTCAGAAAATAAACTTAAGTCCAAAATAATTGAAAGCAGAACACAGAGCACCAAAGACTGTGATTTTGCAAAGAAATCTGAAATGCCATTGAAGCTCTCATGGGTATTGATATCAAAATTCCTCAGAAGCAGTTCAATCTACAGGGGGTTAGTACAAAAGCAGGAGAAGAAAAAGAGTAGGGGGTTAGTCGAATGAAGCGACTGCGATAGCAGTGCAAAAAAAGGAAAAAAAGAAGCAAAATGTTCACTGCGATTCAGGGGGCTAGAAATAGTGATAGAAACGTTCAGGTACATGATAAAATACGCCCAGAATACACAAGTTTGATTGGACATCAGTATAGCTTCAATATAGTTAACGTAAGCACAAAAAACAGTGGTAGGAATTTTTTTGGCAGCGGTGCAAAGTCAGCCAGGGCACTAGAAAGACCACTGGAAATGAATTTTCTCTGGGCTGCATCCTTTGTTTAAATGGCTATGGTACATTTAAATAAAACCAAGGATCTCTTTGATGAAAGCAAAGGAGTAAACTGTGGAATTAAAGACGAGAAGAATAGATAGGGCTTATTAACGTAATCTTCAAGGTTTAGGTTACTGAAGAAGAATACCAATTCACGGTATTTAGGCATGCTCGATAAATCAGCTTTTAAAGAATAAAAGCAGGTAGGTGAGGTACTCCTAAAAGAACAAGAAGAAGCTATAGAAAGCTCAATAGAGAGGGCTGGATGTTGGAGATCTGGTTTAGCAAAAGGTGAGAGTGCAGCAGATGCAACAGGAGAAGTAGGCGTCAAGCTCACAAGTACAGGGTCCAGTACTTAATTATTGGAATTAGGAATAGTATTAAATTGGGTGAAAGAACAGAGGGAAAGAAAAGAGGAAAGGGCAAACGCTCCGCTACCTCCACAAAAAATTTAGAGATGCATTTCATCCTAAATAATGGAAGACAAATTGAAGTCGCCGTAGAACACAAGGGAGACAGATGGGAAGTAATACTTGCTTCCCATCTACTTAAGTATTCCGCAAAGAAAATGCTTAAATAATAGCAGGGCTGTTACAAGGGATGTAGAAAGATGATACAAGGAGGAAAAGAGAATCGGATACACTCGGTACGTAAAGATGGAATCTAATCATCGTAAGATTTCCTAGTAAGATAAACATGGACACCCATAAGAACGCCTCTGCCGTCAGATTTACCAATGGCATCACGATCCCTATCTCTGCTCTAAATGATTCGGGAGGAGCTTACTAAGTTAATATCATCTGTCAACCGTGTTACTTTCAGAAATATTATATATTATGCAAAATATGGTAAAAAAAATGCAAAATTCAGAAGTTTTAGCCCTCAAACCCTATACGTTTTGATAATGCAAAGTCAGATTCAAGAATTTAGGTGATTCATTTTGTAATAAAAAGCAAGGTTGTTTCTTCTCGTGTGAAGGGAAACTGGGTTTTTTCGCTTTTAATTGAGAAAGAACTGCTTAACAAGTACAACAAAAGAGTAAAACTCCTTATCAAGGTTGGAACTGTAGTTTTGTAGAAGGCAATCAGTTAGTCGTCTTCCCTTAAGTTTCATGCACCAAAGTGAATCAGGAATAAAGTTCAGCTTATATTTTATATAACCGATAATATTAGTATGTAACAAGAACAATTGGGTTGGGTTTAATTAAGGAAACACCTTATGGATACTAAGACACTCCTTTGGCTCTTATTGAAGCGTTGATGATTTAAGAACTTGTCTTGCTTCCTGAAAAATTCTTTTTCAGATGATAAATTTTGAATACTACATTGTTAGAATAATGTGGTTGAAAATCAAAAACATTAACTGTTACGCCTACTTAAATTTAATATAATTCAATAATTTAACCATATTGCATGATTACTTCCCATGTAACGCGACACATGTGACAAAATTCAATTTTGTCTCTACCCTATTTAATTAAGGCAGCATATTGCAGCAATGTGTTTGTTCTTTTCATTTTGCCTGTATAAGAAAAAGCAGTGAATCATTTTTTCGTGCTAACAAGCATTCTTGAAAGGAGTTCTTCTCTAGTCAATGTAAGTGGTGTCTCCCTCAACAACATTAGCACCACTTTGAAAAGGAATATCATGAGCGCATCATCATCAGCAGCATCATGCATGGCATCATCCTCGTCATCATCATTGCCTAACACCATACAAAAGCTTCTTTGCTTCCTCAGATGTTCCTGTAATCAATAGACACATGTGAACTGAACTACTGACGTCATTAGCACTAAGGCAAACCTTTCAGCGTTCTTGCTTGATTTAGCCAAGGCAGGCCAGAAGTGCCAAAGGAACCAGAGGGGTCAGACAACAAAGTTCTTGTATGAGCTTTGATATATGACAGGATTACATCGTTATAAGATGTTTGCATTTCAATGCACACACGATTTTTATGGTTGATTGGATCCTATGTTGACATTGTTTTGTTTCTTTTTTTTTTGAGCGTGTTCAATTCTTTAGGATGCGCTAATTAAAGAGCAGTTGATTGGAATTTATGTAACCATTAAAGCCTACTTAAGACTGGCTTTAAGATATGACTATAAGGAATTTAACTTTGCGTAACTTTAATTCAATTATTGAATCTACCACATGATTGTTAACGTTTACGTACATTCGTTTATCGATTTTTATTCATTTACATATTAATCTTGATGCCCTATACTGAATTATTATTTAAAAATTTTTATAATGTTTAAGTCAGAGCAGTTTTTCTCTGAAAAGGGCAGGAACTTGAAAAACTTGGTGAGCCGAATACATTACCACCACTTCAGTGAAATTTTAGGGACAACAGGGTCATTCAGTGAATATTAACAAGGCCGCTTGCACTTCCTCAGCGACATTCATCGGCTGGTTTAATGTTCAAACTAACTCTGGTTTGGAGATTCATCTCAGATCAAGTTTCCACATTCTGGAGCCTTGAAGGTAGAAAACTTGATAACTGCAACAGAGGGGCAGAGAGAGCAGACCTACATATATAGAAAAAGAAGGATTGCTGGAGGATATGAGAATGGTTAAAATCTGCTGACAAACGTTAAAAGTTGTGCTGATTAACTTGCAGCACCCCAAACGAGCTCAAAATTTTTATCAGGGGGGAAGACATTGGCCTTGTTTTAATATTGGATAGTCTAAAAAGTATTGGGCCTTTTTGTCACTAGATAGCGTTCGTTATCATACATCGGGCAATACTAATCTGATTGAGTCAAACTGACATGCGTTTGAAAGGTGACATTCCAGTCTACAATTTTCATGCGGACAGTTTTGTACTTCGTCATTCGTGTCAAAAGTTGTATTCATTTAAAAATGAGTGAAATTTATGAAAAAATTCATTATACTTTACGATCAAGGTGAGAATGCATCGCAGGCTCGTGAAAAAATTTGTGGTGTCTACGGTCAAGATACTTTATCAAAAGCCACAGACAAGAGATGGTTCGCACGCTTTCGTTCTGAAAATTTCGATGTCAAAGAAGCAACTAGCTCAGGTTGACCAATCACTGAAAAAGTCGATAAAATCTTACAAAAATTGAAGAAGACCGACACATAAGCAGCCACGACATTGCTTAGAAACTGAATATCCATCACCAAACAGTTTTGAACCATTTGCGTAAGACCCGATACACAAAGAAGCTCGCGGTTTGGGTGCCGCATGAATTAACACAAAAAAATTTGATCGACCGAATTTCCATTTGCGAAATGGTAAAAAAAACGCAACGGAATCGAGCAATTTTTGAAACAAATCATTACGGGCGATGAAAATGTGTAAGATACGAGAATATTGCTCGAAAAAGGTCATGGTCAAAAAAAGGCGAATCATTACAAACGACTTCAAAGCCGGGATTGACACCAAATAAGGTTATGCTGCATGTATGGTGGGATTGGAAGGGAATTGAATATCATGAGGTGCTAGAACCTGGCCAAACATCAATTCGGCCCTGCACTGTCAGCAATTAACCAGATTGCAACAAGCAATTCAAAAAAAAGGCCAGAATTGATCAGTAGAAAGGGTGCTGTCTTCCATCATAACAATGCCAGACCACACACATCTTTGATGACCCGGCAAAAATTAACAGAGCTTGGTTGGGAAGTTTTGATGTATCCGCCGTATACTCCAGACCTTGCACCATCAGAATACCATTTGTTTCAGTCTCTGCAAAACTTCCTTCATGAAAAGAAATTCACTTCAAAAAGGGACTGTGAAAATCACTTGGCCAAGTTTTTCGCCGATAAGCCAAAGAAGTTCTACCCAGATAGAAAAATGGCTCTACCCGAAAATTGCAAAATATCATAGATAATAATGAACAATATGTACTTAAATAAAATCCATTTTAAATAAAAGAAATTTTCAATCGAAAATTGACAAAAAAGGCTCAATACTTCTTAGACTTACCAATATAAATAAGCTTTGAGTTAGAGACTCATTTATAAAAAGGCTCCTTCATAAAGCTATAACCATTTTCAAAACTGGAGCACTCTGATTGGCATAGAGTTAACATCCGTTTCACTGATCTCAGGTCTGGAGATTTAACAGTGATTAAACTGAAGGTTGCACAGGGGAAGCGTCTTCATAACTCCTCTGTCTATTTATTGTATGAATCGTCAGCACCACCTAAAGAATTAAGACCATTAATATCTAATATATCCCGAAAGAGCGCTGCCATGTTAATGGTAGGATACAAAGCCAAGTAAAGGTAATCCTGCAAACTTTATTTTTCCAAGTTTGAAGAGCTAAAGAGAATAATAAGAGGTGGTCCATATGATACTTATGAAAGGTGACGAAGTTGCTAAGCTGGAATATTGGCAAGTTTTCATTTTGCGATCTTACTCAGAACACAACTAGATACTGTTAACCGTAACTTACAAGTATACAAATTTTACTGATGGGAATTTCCTAAAATTTTCAGAATTAAATTGTCAAAGATATCCAACATAAATATCAAAACGACTGACAAACTGAAAAATAAGACAAAGATGTTCAAAAATCTTTAGAAACCACCTACAGTAAAATACGGCAATAAGTAAACTCGTCTTATTGGAATAATGATTCGGAAAACCTTAACCGGATCAAAATTTCAAGCCGACTTAAATGACGAGACTTTTGAAGCCACATTAGGCGTTGAATTACCCTCACTGAAGTTTCTGTCTGTTCTAAAACTACCTGAATTGAATTTTTAAGCCTACTTAAATGATTTTTGCAGCTGCTTGAAGTATTTCTACTTCAGCAGAAGTTGAACCTTTTAAGCCTAACCCAGTGGTGAACTCCCCACAATGATTTTCTATTAGATCTAAAATGAAAAATAGCCTATACATCTGAGTAACAAAGTTCATTTCAAAAATTATTAAAACTTCACTTAGTCATCTTTGTCTCTTTCGTCTTCGTAGCACTACAGCCCTTCTTGGGCTTTCGCTTCGTACAAATAGCGCCTGCAACTATCTCGATCTATTGAACGCGTCCTCTAATTTCGAAATCCGAGCCGCAATGAACTGCTTTCGTCGAATGAGTCAGACCAGCGTTTCCACGGTCCCCTTACTGGCCCCGGCCTTCAGTTCCCAACGAATACCTTTTTGTGTACCGATTGTTCGTCCATACGATTCTTGTGGCCAGCCCGTACGTTATGATCAATAATGTCGTATGCTTGCTTGAAGTCAACAAAAATTTTGTGTGCGCCCATGTTGAACTCGCAGCATTGATCAAGTACCTGCTTGACAGTAAACAATTGGTCTATTGTCGATCTACCCGCTCTAAAATCACCTTGATACTCCCCAATAATACACTTGGCCTATGATACGATTTTATTTTCTAAAACCTTTGTAAATATTTTGTACGCTATACAAAGCAGTGATATGCCTCTATAATTTTCGCACTGTAGCTTGTCACCTTTTTTGTGAATAGGGAATATAATTGATTGGCTCCACTCTTTTGACATACATTCTTGTTGCCAAATGTGCTGGATGACTTTGTAAATAGCTTTATGAACACTGCTGCCACCATATTTGATGGGCAGCGCTGGAATCTCGGTGATGCCCGGCGCTTTATTATTGTTTTAGGCTTTGATGATAGAGCAAACTTCATTCAGAGTTCTTGAAGCCAACGGAAGCTCTCCGGAAACATCTATAGGCTCCGATTTTTTGGAGCTGTGAGGAGGATCAAGGTGGTTCTTGAAATATGATGCCCATCTTTCCGTCATCTTGGTTGCGCCAGCGATGATATTGCAGATGTCATCACGACAGAGCGTGGTTTTGGGCTAAAAACCACATTTCAGACTTTTCACTACTTTGTATGCTTGTTTTACGTTGTTAGTCGCTAGACTTACATCTATACAATTGGTTGCTATAGTATTTTCTTTTCTCAATTCCAATTATCTTATTCGCTACTCTTCTGAAATTTTCATAATATTCTCTCTTCATCCAGGTTTTCCTACCTCATGCCAAATTTGACAGTAAGGCTAAACGTTGCGCAGAACCTTGTACATTCAAAAACAACTGAACGTGGGAAAATTAGAGCAGCTACCTTCAATTGCCGTAGTGGGAAATGACCTTTTTGCGATTACAAAAAAACGGCGACATATAACTGATCGGCAATCACACTTAAGCTTTCTAATTGACTCCAGTTCATCTGTCTCAATATTGCGTTACCGCTTTGCGAAGCAACAACAATAACCACATATGCTAACGCTATATTCCGCCAACCATCCTCAGATTCAAAAATATGGGAAACTACTTTTGAACATAAGCCTGGGTTTCAAACAAATGTTTGAATGGGAGTCCATCGTTGCAAATATCCAGATACCTAAGATTAGAGCAGACTTCTTGAAACACTTTGAACTTTTGGGGTGATCTAAGAAACAGGTAATTAATCAGCTCCAACTATTTGCGATCTAACTCAGGTCAAATCGAATCATTGAAAACTCTCTGAGACATCTAATAAGCATAGTGTAACTACAACCGGCACAAAGGTGAACACTACCTGCTCATCGATGTGGTATCGTAGTGCAAACTAATTCCAACGGTATTCCGCGGACTCCGAACGCTCTCAAGAAGGGCCAGGAGGTATCGCCTGCTGAGTTACTTTATGGCGAACAATTACACACTACGTGCGAACTTTTTGCGAAAAAAGAAATGCCACCTAATCCAGTTGGTTTTGTGGAAAAGTTTCGCGAGTACATAAAGTACCTCCGTCCAACGCCTTTAGCTCAACACATCAAACAGAGCTTGTTTATTTACAAAGATCTATATATATGTTCACATGTCTTGCTGTATGCCAACGGAAGGAGACAACCTCTCGTGCCTCCTTACACTGGGCCACATGAAGTGATCAAAGGCAGAAACGTTACTTTTGTCTTCACGGTCTGAGGACAAAATGTCACCATCTCCGCAAATCAATTGAAATCAGCGCATTTAACAAACGGTTAAGGCAAAGAAAACCAATACACTCCTCTCAGAAAATATTTTGGTGCATCGCCACGCAGCAATACTGGGAAGGGGTGACTGTGGCGGTCGTGGCCCACAAATTGGCGGCAACGGATGCAGTGAGAGAGAACAATTCTAAAGGAGGACGATCAAATGTTTCAATCGTTCTTCTTCTTTACTCACTCGAACTGACATTCGACCAACCGTGATATTTGTTGCAAGATTCAAGTTATTAAACAGTTAATTATTACAAAAAGACTTATTCGAAGAAACAGATTATGAACCCAGAAAAGAAAGTGTACAACAGGTAGCAACACGCCTCAACTTTTGTGGGGTTTTGCTGTATGCGATGTGCATTCCCCATACAAGACTTTATTAGCAAACAAAAATATGAACTGAAACTAACATGTCGAAAGTCACATGATTACGCGTTTTACTTCATGGAAGTTAGAATTCAAGGGATCGCTTACTTGACAGGAGTGGTGAAATTCATTATATCCACTAAATGATTGAAGTCGTTATATCTCACCAATAGATGCGCTGCAATCGCTCAAGTATCGCCACAATATCCTCCCCCAAGTAACTCAGCTAAATTGATTTTGACAGCCAGAGGAAGTCTGCTTAGGAGTTTGCGAATCTGACATTTTTAATGCGAATCTGACAGTTGCGAATCAGACATTTTTAATGCGCGAATATGTTCGAATCGGCTTGGGAGTATTTGCAAATGATGTTGCTGTTGGTATGGATGGTGCTGATTCCTTATTTTCGGTAGCAACTGCATGTCTTTCAACATATGCCGACTTAATTCTTTCGGCGGAAATTGCTTCTGACTTTCCATTCCTCTTGATGCGAACAATCGATCTAACAATCTTTCTTCTACTTCAAAAGGGCCATCGTATGGTTGTTGGCATGGAGTTTCAGTTAAATCAACTCAAACGAAAACGTCGCTATAAGTTTCCAGAACCTTGAAGGCAAAAGCTTTGAGATGGCTTTGGTTAATTGTAGGAGTCGGCTTGATTTCTTTCATTTAAAGTTTGAATTTCCTCGCGAATATTGTCGGACCCAATGGAGGGTCATCAAGATGGTCGAAAAAAATTTCACCACTAATTTGCAATGTTGTTCCATAAATAAGTTTGGCAGCTGTTGCATCAATATCAGGTTTGAAACTGGTCTTCAATCCTAAAAGAACGAATGGAAAAACATTAACCCATTCTCTATTCTGATGACACATGATGGATGCTTTTAAAGACCGATGCCATTGTTCAATTAATCCATTAGAGCCCGGATGATATGCTGTTGTCCTGTTCCTGGTGCAACCAATCAGTTTTTAAACGAATCGAAAGTGATTCCAGTTGAGAACGTCATACCGCATCTGGTGCTCCAAATCTCGAGATCTATTGCAGGAAGAAAGCAGTTGCAACGGTATCAGCGCTCAAATCAATGATCAGTATTGCCTCGGGCCAACGCGTAAACTGATCAACCGTTGTAAGCCAATACTTAAAGCCTTTTGATGGTGGCATCACGGTTATGTCTAAATGTACATATCGGAATCGGTACGAAAGAATTGAAATCGACTCAGGAACAATTTTCCTTCTTTGACATTCCAGAGAATTTCTTGCCCACACTTGAATGTCCTTATTCATTCTACGCCACACGTATTTTTTGCTGATTATCCGTTTTGTCGCTCTTTCACTGGAATGTAACATCAGGTGGAATAGTTCATAAATTTTCCTGTGCATCAATCTTTGGAATGGAGATACGAGTAGCACCTGCAGATACGTCACAGTAGACAGGCGTTACACAATTTCCAATTCACACGAGGTTAGTCGCAATAATGAAGATGATGGCTTCTTTAAAATATGCTGCAGTTTTTCGTCAGTAGCTTGCTGATCTGCGAGTTCTTGCAAATCTATTGTCAATGGCATAGTTATTTCTTTGATGCGCAATAGCGTATCAGCCACGATGTAATTTTTGCCCTTAACATGCAACAATTTTGTTGTATATTGTCCTATGAAATCTAATTTTCGCTGTTTACGTGGTGAAGCTTTGTCAGATTTTTGTAAGCATGCATACGTAAGCGGCTTATGGTCGGTGAAAATTGTTAAGTTACGGCCTTCCACGAAATGATCAAAAAATTTAACTGCTTGATACACCGCAAGAATTTCGCCGTCGTATGCGCTACTCGTATATCACTTTTGCGTTCGGTCCAATTTACGTGCAAAGAAGCCTAATGGCATTAATTTTTCGTTGACTTCCTGCTCCGAAACTGCTCCAATAGCCACGTCTGAGGCATCACAATAAAGAGTAAGTGGAACGTTTCCGTTAGGATGTGCAGGTCAAACTGCATTTGCCACCAGTTCTTTGCGTTTTTCAAATGCTTTTTTCGCTTCCGGGGTCCTTTGCACTGATCGTTTGTCTTGCTTACGCGTTGCTTTTATGAAGTCGAGGAGTGGTGCTTGTACATGAGACGCATGCAGGAAACAGCTTCGGTAGAAGTTGATTCTGCCAATAAAGCGACGTAGTTCTTCGACAGTTTTTGGTTTTTCAAATTTAGTTAGTGCTTCAATTCTGTCCTGCGGAAGCCTAATACCTTGTGCATCGACATTGAATCCTAAATATCGAAGCTCTTGCTGTCCAAAAACGTATTTTGCCACATCAATGTTTAAACCATATTTTTGAAGACGTTCAAACACGGCTTTTAAATGATTGCGATGTTGCTAAGAATCTTTGGAGGCGATGAGAATGTCGTCTATGTAACAGTTGCAAAAATTCAATCCACGAAGTATAGTATCCATTAAACGTTGAAATGTTAACGCCGCATTACAGAGGCTGAAAGTTATCACTTTGAATTCAAACAGCCCAAACGGGGTGATGACGGCTGTTTTTTACGATCCTCAGGAGCAATGGGGATTTGATGATATGCCCGATTGAAATCCAGCGTTGAAAAAATTGTACAGCCAGCTAACTGGATCGTAAAATCGCTCAAATGAGAAATAGGGTATCGGTCAGGGATGGTGATACTATTCAGACGGCGAAAATCCCCGCAAGGCCGTCATTCACCTATTTTTCCGGACTAAATGCAAGGGCGAGACCCATTCACTGTCAGATCGGTGGCAGATGTTCTTTTCTAACATAAAATCAAACTCCTTTATCGCAGCTTTAAGGTTCTCCCCAGATAGCCTTCGAGCACGTTCTGCGATTGGTGCACCTTGTGTTATAATGTGGTGCTGGATTGAATGCGGCATAGCTTTTTGTACATTAAACCGTGTTATTTGGTCATACTCTGCCAAAAGTTGATAATGTTCATCAGTTATGTCATACGTGTGGATTGCTGGCACTTTCATTGCGGCTACTCATCCAAAAATCTTTAGATTTGTATTTTTACCCACTAGCTTTCTAGCTTTTAAGTCGATTACCAGGCTGTGATACTGCAAAAAATCGGCTCCCAGGATTACTTGTGTGATGTCAGCTACTACAAAAGCCCAGGCAAATTTGCGCCTGAGTCGAAATCTTTGTTTTGCGAAGATGATCTAAATTTAGATCTTGACTGTGAACATCCACGCCATAGATGCTGAATTTCCCGAAACAGCCTTCCGATTTCCTTTTGTAACGTTTCCATTTGCATAGCCGTTTTTTCATTCGATGCGGTTGGTGATGCAGCCAACATCGATGGATGCGAAATTTTCATTATTTTATCGGCTTGCGCCGCAAATTTAGCAATATCCGTTACCTAGCTGCCCACTAGGATTCCGCAAACGTACTCCAGCATTTATTCAAGCAACAATGTCTTTGAAACCGCGTCGTTGAATTGGTCACCGGCTAAACTTCGTAGTTTTTGTAAGAAAAGAGACGGGTTTTCTTCTTCAATATCAACACCACGCAACACGCGATGCAATTTTGCTTCACTTGATTCCGCGAAAGACTCTAAAATTCTCCTTTTAATCGCGTCATATTTTCCATACTTGGGTGGATTAATAGCGATATCCAAAACTGCTTGCAAAACCGAAACGTCCGAGTTCACTATGACATATCAAAATTTAGCTTTATCCGAAACCACATGGGAAATTTCAAACGCCATTTCCATTTGAACGAACCACAAACCCGGATTATCTTTAATAAATGGGGGAATTGTAACTTTGCTCATGGACTGCATGTGGATTTCAGATTGCGCGGGGCTTTTTCCTTTCCGTTTCGGAGTGTCAGGAGGCGGAGACATTATTAAAGTTTAAATATTGTTGTTTTTGTGCAAATATTAAAAATGGCGTCACTATTTGTGTTTGGCGTCACCATGCACTTCCTAGCATCACTATAACTTATATTGTCATTTTCCTTTTTTGCGCGTTCAAGGTCATTACTGTGGGGTTCTCCTCGTTTGTTCATTATCTTTTGCTTTTCAGATCCACAAAGATATTTCCCGAATTTATTGCATTCTCTTGACATGTCGTGTCTTTGCAGAGCGCAATTACACAAAGCAATAAATTAATTATTAACAGCCAAAGGCCTAGAGTAGCCGCTCTACCCTAAGGACGGCTCTTGAAAATAATGTATAAACTTAATGTAAACATGATCCTTTGAATTAATACATTAATTACATAAACATAATTCATCCTTAATATTCCCGATTTCAAATAAAGCCCGTTCAAAAGCCCATTTCATAATACAAATCCCTGACATTCTTATTTAATAGCCTATACCATAGGACTTCAACTCGAATTGCAACGCCTCCTGTTGCAATGGTTTGTCAAATTGTAATTTAATATTCGTTACTAATAATTCCAACCATCACAGCGACATATTGCATCAAACGAACATAATAATTAATGGCGAAACATGCAATTTCCAAACACGAGATTTATTGAATTCCACACAGTACGAGTAGATGATGCACACATTGCATGCATTTGTTTAGTCAATTTTACGGATTTACATAAATTTTTCAACAAACACGTAACGAACCTAGAACTGATTCCCAGCAGATTTTCACTGCAAATTAATGATGATTAGCCTATTTAAGGTATTTAGGAGGATGTTATGCAGTAATCAGGATAGACATTGTTTTCTAGGTACTTGTTCGTTTTGGGAATCATTGAATTATGATTAAGAGTGGAACCCATGGATTCGAATTGAATTTTATGTTAATGAGAACCGTTCATGGAATATTTCATGTTATTTTTGTATTGATGCAATTTAGAATTAATTGCAAATGACACCATTGCAAATGTGATGCATATATTTAACACTTCAAATGTTATTTAGAACAATACAATAGGAATGGCCAATGAAATGACCTAATTTAATAAATGAAATAATATGTTAAACGTTGGCAATATAATTAGATAAAATAGTTCTGCGAATTAGGAATAATTGCGAAATTCCTTTATTCTCGTTTCAGGTCTTCTCGTACTGAACCACCGGATCTAGGTTGTATTATGCGTGTAACAGATGATATGATTGATTCGCTAGTTTGTCCTCCACCACCATCAGATCCTCCAGTTATGAGTGAAGAAATGATATCAGGACTTATAGTTCCTGCGCCCGGGTGGAGTGAGTAGACAATGAAAAAACAATTTAAATAAATTACAAAGCTTGCCCTCCAATTTTTGCTGTTAATTTTATTTTTAGTCGTTATTTCTAAAATAGTAACGTTGTGTGGGAAACTGTGTAAAAGAACTCATTTTCCACGTCTTAATCCTAAAATCTCTTCCAACAGGTAAAGAACTTTATTCACCGGATGCGGAAAGTTCGCCGGCACCATCGTCTGCAGAACCTCAGATGACGGTACATGGCGTGAAACAAACCTCGCGTACTAGTAGTTTCGAAATTGAGAATCTTCTCAAGACGGCAGAGCAGGTAATTGAATTTCCTATTTTTCTCCACGAACAAAAGAAAATTTATTCGTTCTATTTATAGCATCTTTACAAAATTCAGTTTGTATAGATAATCAAAATGAAAATGATATGAAATTTACCACTCATCCTAGACTTTTTAGTAAAATGACAAAAGAAAAATTGAGAATACCAATTATACATATAATTAATGAAGTAAAATTTTTTAAAGATTCAAAAGAAATGACCTGATTAAATTTTCTTGTAAAGACTGCGTTCATTCATCATTTTCATTTTTTTCGGCCCATAAAAAACTTCATCAAGTTCATAGCGTGAAAGTTGAGATTTCTAAAGAAAAAATTCAAAATGATTTATCGTGTACACACTTTTTATAGGTGACTGGTTTTTGTCGTTCACCACAGGAAACTAGAAAATCCAGTCCAACGGGGTCGGTCGCTTCATCGGTTTCTAATGCAATGCTAACACCATCAAGACAGCTTACGGATGCAGAGAAATTGCGCAAAGTTATACTGGAATTGGTTGATACGGAAAGGACTTATGTTAAGGTAAGTGGAGTTTTCAATGACTAATCAAAAAATGTCCTTTTGGTGTCCCCAAACACGCAAATTAATATTTGAAACAATATTAAAGGAATAATTTTGCCAGTGCAAACACTATTAAACAGACAATATACTTGTTTGAGGAATATTAGTCAATTTTGCACCATTGGATTCTCTGACGGTTTGCTTGGCATAAATTTCTGAAAATTCATTTGTCCATAACTTCTTTGAAAACGGTTATTTTTTTATTTATTTATGTTGCCATTAACAGAGTTACCTCTAATACAAATGATGAAGTATATACTAAGAAACACACAAAATTAACAAATTAGTAAACTAATAAGTTTTTGTTTAAGTAAATACAGAGAACGAGGAAAAGGACCAATTTGTAGACGATCATGATTGCGACGTAGCCTTAGCAGTGGAGAATGCAAGTATGGGTTAATCCGAGCAAAAGGTACAAGAAAGATACTAGCATTTCTACCCGAGCGCAGATTTGGCCTATAATAAATTCGAGAATCAAGATTTGTATCCGTAAGGCGATTACATATTTTAAAGAGAAGACATTCATCAAGTACCAATCTTTGAATTTCAAGAGAAGGAATCTGAAGGAAGGACAGGCGATTTTCGTAGGTCGCATAAAGGATTTTGAATTTGAAAAATAGAAAACGGGTGAACTTCCTTTGGACAGATTCAAGGAGAACAATCAGATAATCATTGTGAGGTGATCAAATTTGAGAACAGTATTCAAGAAGAGAACCTACGATACAGATAAATAGTTTGATAGCAGACTTAGGGTTAGAAAAAATAGAAGTATGCCTAAGAACAAAACCCGAAACACGGGAAGCTCTAGTGACTAAGTTTATAATGTGAAGGTTAAATTTGAGCTTTGGGTCGAAGATAACCCCTAAGTCTTTCACCTGATCCACTACTGTTGGAGGAGTTTGATTCAGTAAATAGGAATGGGATATTGATGAACTTTTCAACGAAAACGACATTTTGTGGCATTTTGGTACATTTAAATTCAAAAGATTAGCCTTACACCAAGAAGACAGAGATAACAGATCGTTTTGTAGAATAAGACAGTAAGCAGGCAAGTTGATTACTCTGTAGATCTTCAAATCATCCGCAAATAAGAGACAGGAAGAGTTAAACACTGATGGGAGATCATTGATAAACATGGTGAAAAGGAACGGACCTCAGATTGAACCTTGTGGAACTCCAGAGTAGGGATGAAATGACTTAGAAACCGAGTCATCAATGACAACTTGGCATGTTCTAGAAGCTAGGTTTGAAGTTAACCATGACAAAACGGAGCCACTCACACCATAATGCTGCAACTTGCAAATAAGAATGTCATGGTTGACAGTGTCAAATGCCTTAGAGAAATCAGTGTAGATAGTATCCACTTGAAGACTGTCATTTAAGGTTACCGCCACAGTGTCAGTAAGTTCCAAGAGATTGGTTATGGTAGAACGATTTGGCACAAAACCATGCTGCTCAGGAGCTATTTGGGAACAAAGAAAAGAATAGAGCTCTAGGTGGACAATTCGTTCTAAAATTTTAGAAAAGGATGAAAGTTTTGAGATAGTGCGGTAATTCTCCACCATGGTTGGGTCACCACTTTTGTGTATTGGAGTAACATTAGCAACCTTCCAGCAATCTGGCATTTGACCTGTTGTCAAACTTAGATTGAAAAGCAATGAAAGTGGAAAGCTAATGGTAGATGCTAATGCTTTAATAAAGAAATTAGGAATGCCATCCGGCCCAGGTCCAACGTTAGGATCAATAGAGTTGATAATAAGTTCAACTTGAAGAGGATTCGTGACTATCGAGGTGATAATAGGCGAAGGCAATACGGAAAAAGAGGAAGGTATAGAAGTCTTGTTATATGAAGAAAATGTAGAGGAGAAAAAGGTGGAGAATAAGTTAGAAATTTCAGAAGGGGAAGAAGCAGTCTTGCTATTCCACTAAAAAAAAATTGGAAATGCACTTGAAGGTTTTGAGCTTTAACAAAAGACCAAAAGGGCTTAGTTTGTTTCGAATGAAGAGACTTTTCGATATTGTCATAATATGCTCTTTTGGCTCTCAGAACCTCCATATTGGCAATTGACCGATACTTAACAAACTCTTGACGATAATCAATTGTTCCATGAGATTTCCACAATTTATGAGCTTTATCCTTATTTTTAATGGCTTCCTTAACATGCCTCGTAAACCAGGGAGGATTAGCGCCTGCTGAGGAGGCATTCCTTTCTATTTATACTAATAAATAGAAAGGAATAGAATTTTAATATTGCTTTTTCACAATCCAAGTCAGCAAAGAAACTTTGCCAGTCAATGGTAGAAATATGCGTGGAAATTTAATGGAAATCGGATTTGTAAAAATTGAACTTAGGCCGCGTACGAGTTTTGCATCGTGCTAGATATTTCAAAGAAAGGACCATAGAGAAGCGAGGGTGAAATGAGTCAGTGTCTACATACGGAACCGCCGACCGAGATACAGAAAGATGTTGATCAGCAACGTTGGAAAGCACTAGATCCAGCAGTTTGTCGTTAACATTATGTACAGAATTAAATTGAGAGAGGGAGCAGTGATTTAAAAAGAGGAAAGAACGATGGATAGATTATTCGTAGAAGATGGAACTGATGCAGGAAAAGATGACCAAGAAACCGAGGGCGAGTTGAAATCTCCACAAATTAATAAACGGGAGTCTGGGAAGAAGGAGTCAATGTAAGATGAAAGCTCATCAAAGAACGTTTCATATGTAGGAATTGAAGAGTTACAAGGAACGTAAGTAGAGGCAACAAGAAGAAACTTATTGTGTAAAGTTTGGACTTTAACAAGAATACATTCTATAGGAGAAGATGGAGTGAAATTTGAACAGGCTGAAGCTGACAAAGTCTTCTTAGTAGCTATCAAGACACCCTCGTCATCCATTTTAGATGAAGCTGTGATGTCTCGATCCCGTCTAAAGATATTGTGTTCAGTCGAAAGTTCATTATTAAGGATACTTCCATTCAACCACGTCTCTGTAACACAGAGGATATCATTCGACGCGGTAAAGCAAGACGTATTAAAGATATTTAATTTAATACGTTTAAAAAAACGTATTAAAAATATTTAATTTTAATTAATTTGATTTTAATGTTATTAAAACTATTATGTATTATTTTCTTGCGTGAACCGAAGGATTGCGGAAAAAATTTGTCTTTTTAACAGGTACGAATGGTTTCACTAGTGTACCAGAAAGCCAGAACTCGGGACGGCATACAGAATCAATGCTTGGTAGAGCTGTAAGTTTAAAGGAGGATACTACTCGATCCGGCAGATTTTCCTTTGTAATCTTAGTACAGCTTATGATTCCATTTAGATTTCCAAGTTTCGCTTTAATAAAGTTGAGAATGTCATCTACCGAAGTTTCATATGCTAGTCTCGAGATGAAAATTTGATTCGGTGGAGCAACAACACGGTATAGTTGATTATTATTAACACCTGCAGGAGACATTGAACGACCAGGGTCGCTGTTATCGATGATTGGAATTACAATTGGATCGCTTCCAGGACCATCAAAAGCAGGTTTATCAATAGGAAGAATGTAGTCAGCATGGCTATTGCTTGGGTTATTAGACCCTGCACGAGATGGATGCATATTTTTACAATATTTCCTGCTTCTCGTTTGAATTGTTGAGATGACTGGTGACGTATTCTGCACGGCAGTGAACTCAGCACTTGCTGTAAATTGCTCGAGATTTGAAGACGAAGATTTGTTCTGCAACGAGCGCTTTGTAGCGATGGATGATGTTGAACCCAACGTCGTAATCGAAATATCACAAGCTACAGATGAAGATGACAATGAAGGGACAATTGGCTGCAGCAATAAACCATTACCATTTGAACTTTTATAAATCTTCTTAAAGACCACAGATTAAAGATATGGATACCCTGTACTGATTTTAAGTGCTTAAGTTTGTGCAGGGCACGGGTGCTGACGGTCTGATACAAGTGTCAGCGAGCTAGCTGACTAGCTTCGCTTGACGTCCGCGTACGCATGCTTGCCGACTAGCTATTTGCGGGATCATATGAGATGGGTTCTTGTCGCATTACGATATAAAATATTTATTTCACGTACTCAACTCTACAAGATGTTTTACAAGTATTGTATTATATGTTTTACCAGTATTGTGTTATAAGTTTTACAAGTATTGTATTATATGGCAATTAAGCTACTCTACAGGAATTCAAACTGTTTTTGTCTTGTTGAAGTTAGCGGACACGGAGGCTTGAGATGAATGCAAACATTGTACAAAAAGCAACCGTTACTTTCCCTGAAGAAGGTCGTTGCATTACAAGGGGAATGTTAAGCCTAAAGATGTTAAAGTGGCTGGAGTGAACCACTCACCTCTGGAAACTTGTAGGGTGTAGTTAGCTTTAACCTTGTAAAACAACAAACTAAGCATTTAAGACGGGGTGACCAGCTTCTCTCTTAAGAAGCAGCCACTCCTGCTCACCACGGGGCTGCTCGATGGCTTATGTTTATTACAACTCTCCATATTGAGGATTGTCAGGCTGGTGCTTAGTGGTCCCTGTTTTGCTCATCCGGAGATGAGCGCGGGCCACACCACTCTGCGTGAAGCTTTAAAAGTCATCGAGTGATATTACGGATCGCCGACCCGTTAAACATAGAAACCACGATTGCCTCACGCAATATATATGCTCTATCCTAAACGATTAAATTAAATTCTTCATGCAAATACCTCACCTTATCGCGATTCTCTCATCGCCACCTTATATTATGTGAAGATTTTAACCTGCGCAGACTCTCCTAGGATTTGTTTTTTTAATTTCTTATTTCATGTCTATGTGCTCTCCTGCTCAATTTAACGATTTTCTCAACGTTAATAATCATATCCTATACTTGCTCTTCTATAGTATGAAACAATCATTGTAATGCACATCTCCAGTTTTTTCCTTATATTTCTCCTGATCCTCATCACTCCCTCTACGTTTTGAAATTTCCCATATTGCCCCTGTCTATTATCGTCAAAAAGAGCGACAGCGCTACAACTTTTATGAAACGAATTATGAACAACTTTTTGAAAAGATTCGCTCCGTTTATTGGTCCTGCTTCTTTTGCGGTCTTGACTAGGATAATTTTTTTATGAATAAAAGGAACTTTTGTAACTATCTTTGATTTACTCTCGAAGCGAGGTGAGCTTTGAAAGCCAACGATTGAGGATGTCGATATTTTTGACGTCAAAAAGTCCCCTTAGTCACGTAATGCTTTTTCTCATCTAAGATTTATAGCTAAGGAAGAGATTCTGATCACTATGGCTTCTTACTTTCGTAGTATTGAAGGCTCTTTGAACTCAAATAATTCATTTGAACGGTTGCTTAGCAACTTCGCCTCTAGAGATTTGTGAACTTTTTAGAACTCTTTTTTCCCTCTCTCTATCTCTCTCTCTCTCTCTCTCTCTCTATATATATATATATATATATATATATATATATATATATATATATATATATATATATATATATACTACCATGTTCAAAAAGTTTCAGGAATTTATTTATAAAATCAAAAATACTATACTATATATCATAAATCTCATTGTCGCCTTCAAAGTAGTCCCCATTAGCAGTGTAATGCACCTATGCCAGCGCTTGACCCAGCTCACAAAGCACTTCTGGAACTCGGTTTTAGGTACATGCATCAGCTCTGCCAGCCTTGTTTTATGGTTTCGACGCTATCAAATCGCGTTCCCCGAAGTGGTTTTTTCAATCTGTCGAACAAGAAAAGTCGTGCGAAGCCAGATCTGGAGAATTTGGAGGTTGTTGGATGGTATTTGTGTTGTTCTTGGCCAAAAATTCACGAATAATTAATGCATTATGAGATGCCGCATTATCGTGATGCAGAATCCAAGAGTTGTTTCTCCACAGATCTGGTCTTTTTTTGCGGATAGATTCACGCAAACGTCTCATTACGCATAGGTAGTATTCTTTATTAACAGTTTGACTCTTAGGTAGGAATTCATGATGCACAACACCATTGTAGTCAATGAAAACAGTAAGCATGGCCTTCTTTTTTGACTGAAATCGACGTGGCTTTGGCTCATCTGAAGAACGCCATTCACTCGATTGATGTTTTGATTGAATGTCGTATTCGTACACCCACGTTTCATTACCAAAAATTACGCGCTTAATAAAGGTTGGCTCGGAATCGAAGTTGGAAAGCATTTCTTTTGCGATTTCAACACGGTTCAGTTTTTGCAAAAAAATTAATTCTTTTGGGACCAATCTTGCAGCAACACGTTTCAGACCCAAATCATAATGAACAATGCTTTGGACTGATCCTAACGATATGCTGGTCTCATCAGCAATCTCTCTAAGAGTTAACTTTCTGTTTTTCACCAACATTGACCTTACTTTTTCAATGTTCTCATCTGTTTTCGATGTTGATGGCCTTCCAGAACGAGGATCATCTTCAGTAGACTCACGACCATTTTCAAACCGTTCATACCACACATAAATATTTGTTTTTGATAAAGCAAGGTCACCGTAACACTTTTGTAGCATAGTTACCGTATCCGCACATTTAATTTCATTTTTAACAAAAAATTTTATGCAAACGCGTTGCTCTGTTTTATTATCCATGATAAAAATCGCCCAGACACATAAACTTCACATGAACTAAACGCTGTAATTATGACAAATGACAAGATGTCAGGCTGAAAATTGGAAGGAGTGTAAACAACAATGCTTGCTAACCAAAGAAAAAAAATTTCACGATATCATTTATGCGCGAAATTTAAATGAAAAATTCCTGAAACTTTTTGAACATGGTAGTATATATATATTGGGAGCGCAAATTAAAAATGCGGGAGTTTTTCAAAATTTTGAGAATTTATTTTAAAAAAAAGTTGTAACAGACTGATCAATCGAAGTATTGTCCATCGCTAGCCACTACTTTTTCCCATCTTTCTGGCAACATACGGATACCGCGACGAAAAAACGACTCGTCTTTTGACTCAATCCACGAACCGACCCAATTTTTGGCTTCCTCATAAGAACGAAAATGCTGATCAGCCAGGTCATGCGTCATCGATCGGAACAAGTGGTAATCAGAAGGAGCAATGTCTGGGCTATACGGCGGATGGGGTAGGACTTCCCATTTGAGTGTTTCCAAATAAGTTTTTACGGGCCTCGCAACATGTGGCCGAGCGTTATCGTGCTGCAAAATCACTTTGTCGTGCCTTTCGAAATATTGTGGCCGTTTATCACGCAATGCTCGGCTCAAACGCATCAATTGAGTTCGATACGAAGCTCCTGTTATCGTTTCACTCGGTTGCAGCAGCTCATAGTATACGACACCCAGCTGGTCCCACCAAATACACAGCATAAGCTTCTTTCCATGGATATTCGGCTTTGCCGTCGATGTTGAGGCATGACCGGGGTAACCATATGATTTTTTTCGCTTGGGATTGTCGTAGTGGATCCACTTCTCATCACCAGTAACGATGCGACGCAAAAAACCTTTCCTTTGTTGCCTTTGAAGCAGCTGTTCGCAAGTGAAAAACCGCCTTTCGACGTCTCTCGGCTTTAACTCGTACGGTATCCAATGTCCTTGCTTTTGAATCATTCCCAATAGTTTCAATCGATGGGAAATAGCTTGGCGTGTAACTCCAAACGATTTGGCAAGTTTTTCTTGCGTTTGACGTGAGTCCTCATCGAGTAATGCCTCCAATTCAGTATCTTCAAATTTCTTCGGCTGTCCTGGACGTTCTTTGTCTTCCACATCAGAATCACCACTTCTGAAACGCGCAAACCACCTCTTGCACGTTGAAATCGAAAGAGCACACTCCGGATAAGCTTCGGAGAGTAATCGATGCAATTCAGCTGCACTTTTCTCCAAATTAAAGAAGTAGATCAAAACTTCCCGCAAATGCTGCTTTGTGGGCACAAAACTTGACATATTGAGAGCCAAAAAAACTATGTTGTTTACACTCCGGGCAAATGACACATACTGAAAATGAAAGCTATGGAATGAGGTTATGACATGAATATAGTTTCAGTATTGTCTGATGGGTATATCTCGAACTACGCCATCTGTTGTCAATCCCGCATTACTAATTTGCGCTCCCATATATATATATATATATATATATATATATATATATATATATATATATATATATATATATATATATATATTTATATTTATATATATATATATATATATATATATATATATATATATATATATATATATATATATATATATATATATATGTGTATATATATGTATATATATATATATATATATATATATATATATATATATATATCTCCAGTTTCTATTGCTACCCCCTGGAGGCCTTTGAATCCCAATTATAGGCTTGTCGTCGTTATTTCCGGAAGAAATTGTGATGCTCATTTTAGCACTTGACAGCTCTATCAGTTCAGGCTCTGGTGGTATTCCTAAATACTTTTTGAAACCATCAGCTTCTTCTATCTGTGTTCCCTTTCCTTCACCTTTGACTATAGTTTATTCTCAGGAGAAGGAAAAATCGTTCGTTTAGGAAAAGATTTTATATTAATCCTGTTTTTAAAAAGTGTAGCACCTCGAACGCTGCTTATAATTGTCCTATCTCCTCGTTACCTTGTATTTCAAAACTACTGGAGAAAATTGTCTACTTAAACCCTTTTTTCACTTACTCAGAATGTGTTAGCTTCTTAAGAACATGGTTTTATCATAGAGCAGTCAATTTTGTCCAATTTGGTAGAATTCGTAAGTGTTGCCCTTTGAGGATCGTTCACAAGACGAAACTTCATGTTTGGATTTCTCTAAAACCTCCGACTCAGTAAATCCCAATATTTTTTGGAGCACACTTAAATTTTTTTGCGTTTCTGAGTATTCGTTCACGATGTTCTTACCTATCCAATCGTGTTAGTTAGGTATCTTTTTATAGCTACCTTTTCACCCCGTTGCCTCTAACTTCTAGTGTTTTTCAAAGATCCATTCTTGGCCCGCTATGGTCCACTCTACCTCTATTTATGAATGACTTGCAATCCATCAACTTCGCATATCATAAGAGGTGTTATTTTGATATGAAAAGAAAAATGCAATTTTTTAATATAAATGATCAGATGTTTATTTCATTATTAAGAAAAAGGTATGCCGTTAATAGTGAAAAATAACATCAGACAAATGAATACCACGACCACGCTTACAGGACCATATTCTTTTCATGAAATTTTCCATAACCAAATCGCAAAGTGGCTGCCTTATGTCCTCGATAGCCTCACGAATTCCATCTTTGAGGTCTTGAATCGACGCTGGGCTGTTGGCGTAGACCTTTTTTTTACGTGGCTCTAAAAGAAGGAAGTCGCAAGGTGTTAAATCACAAGATCTCAGTGGCCAATTGTAGTCTCTTGGAGAGATAATACGCTTCAGAAACTTTTCCCGTAAAAGATCAATAGTTTCATTGCTTGTGTAGCACACAGTGCCGTCTTGTTGAAAGTAAACGTTGTCCTGATCAATACCATCTAATTTCGGCCATAAAAAATCATTTATCATCTCTCGATAGCGCAATCCATTCACCGTACCTGTTGCCCCAGCCTCATTTTCGAAACACACGTTGAGGATAGAGAGGCTTTTCAACAATAACTCTCGAGTTTTTCGAGCCCCAGATGCGACAATTTTGCTTGTTGACGAAGCCCCCGAGATGGATATGGGCCTCATCACTCAAGATGATTTTTCGATGGAATTCCGGATCATTTTCATGCATTTCAAGGAACCAATCAGCAAAGACACGACGTTGTTGATGATCGACCGGCTTGAGTTCTTGTGTTAACTGAACTTTATAAGCCTTAAGAGCCAAGTCTTTATGCAAAATACGGTGTAATGACGTTTGTGGAATGCCTTATTCCAAAGACCGACGAGGAATGGACAAACCTGGGTTTTCTTCAACACTTTCGGCTACAGCAGCAATGTTCTTGACTGTTCTTGAGTGACGTGCACGGGTTTTATTCTTCACATCACTAAGTTGTCCCAACAGCTCGAATTTTTCCACCAATTTTTGTATTGCTGTCGGACAAGGTGCTTCATGACGACCTAAATATGTTCGAGTTTTACGAACCGTCCCTGCCAAATTTTCACCATTTTTATAGTGAATTTTAATAATTTCAATGCGTTGTTGAAGCGTGTATCGTTCTATTGTGATTAATGGCGTAGTTTTTACTTGTCAAATGTTAAAAAATGACAGCTTCAAAAGTGACATCAACTGAAAAAGCGGGCTATTCAAAATAACACCTCTTATTGGAAAACCCTTTATATACAGACGACGTCAAATTTTTTAAAGTAGTGCGATCTAGCGATGACTGTAGCCTACTTCAAGAAGATTTGGAAGCAATTTCACTTTGGAGTTTTTATAACTAGCTTCCATTAAATTTTTTTAAGTGCATTCATCTTTCTTTTTCTAATAACTTAATTGTCTCAGCTTTTAATTCTCGTTACATAATTTGCACCAAGTAGGATGACAAAAGACTTAGGTGTCACTTTTGACTCTAAGTTGAAGTTTGATGTTCACATCTCTGACTTGATTTTAAGAATTTCCTATTTTTTTATCTTTTATCCTGCATATTCTAGTTTTGTGCATCCTATCCTCGAGTACTGTTCGCCGATTTCCAAGTTCCAACTAGGCACACATTTGCTCTATTTTTCAATTGGTATTATTCTGGTAAATAAAGAATTAAATATAGAAATAAAGAAGACACTATCAGTTCCCTACAAAAAATGCTTACTTTCGCGAAAGAACCACTCGTCACTTCCCAATAAGGATCTATCTTCTTTATGGCGTCGAACACGACACTTTATTTTGCCTCACGAGCCAAGTTCACAAAACAAGATGCAAAGACAATCTTTCTTTCCCAACCGTGTGTAAAATAAATGCTCGAAATTCTGTCTATTTAGACAGTTTATTATTCAAAATCAAAATGAAAACAAATACTTTGGCATTAGCTAGATCTTCCCATCTGTGGTATAGTGGTTGAGTGTTTTGTTGCGCGTATGGATTTACTGGCTCACCAATCAATAGATGACCAGGTATTAGTGCTGAAATATATTTAGGAAATAGGAGGGAGTGGGCTAAAATTTAGTATGGCTTCTATTTCTACTGTGAGAGTGTTGAATTTTCCTATGTTAACGGCTTCTGTGAGAGTGTCTTATACAATAGGTTGTTTGCCCCCTTTGAGCCTTCGCTTAAAGAAAGTTAAAGCATCTCATCAACGTGATGGAATGCATCGGCACTCCGCAAAGTGATATGGACAGTATCACACTTTGGCCGTGTGTCCGTCCACATAGCTGCAAAACGTTCTGATTTTAAACCAGCACGTATCATAACTGAACAGGCTTATAGTCCGTCCGAAGAATCACTCAAGAGTCGAGCCAAGGACCTTGGGCTTACGGGATGAGTGCTCTAACCACTACACCACGCGGACTACATGGCAGTGCCCGTAAACCTGCAAAATGTGGCGCATGAGGAGGGATGAACTTAAAGTTGATTTTCTTGAAGGAGCAGAATTCCTGCATTTGTTTCCTGGCCTTTGCGGAGCATATAACATCTTGCAAATCCATGAGCTGATTACTTGCACCATGAAGTTGGTAGCGTGTAGTGATGGCTTCACAGTAACCATGCCTTCCGATGAATATTTTTAGTACTTGAATGAATGCATCTGTTGTGAGGTATTTTACTGCTTCAATATAACCTGCCTTGGTCACAAAACAACAAAATATCACTATGTACGCCTTTTGTGGAGGCTTTTCCCTTATTTTGAGCCAATGTGTAGCAGACCGCCAAAGTCAATCCCAGTTTTAATTAATCGCATCGGTGGCTGAAATCTGTCTTTAGAGAGATCCTCCATAATTTCTTGCATCAGCTTCGGCTTTTGTTTAGCGCATAAAACGCACTATTTCACAATTGATTGCGTGTTTTTTTTTTCATTTATGGGCCAATATCTTTGTCGTGTTATTGCTAGTAATCCTAACTCACCGATATGATTATTATCGTGATAGATACGCCGAATAATTAGCGTTGTTATATGGTGCTGGTATAGTTACAGTGCTGTATGTTTGGGTTTGAAAGGAATATCGGCGTTTCCGAACCTTCCGCCCACACATATAAGACCTTGTTAGTCCAGAAACGGAGTGAGTCTGCTGATGTTGGTTGTGGTGCGCACCCCTTTGTGTTTTTGCAACGCTTGTAGCTCATCAGGAAATTCTTGCTGTTAAACTTCTCTTGGAGTAGCTTCCATCGCCTCTTCCAATTCGTGTACCGATAGATGCCGTGCCGTTTGGGATTTCTAGATTCTGAGTTTAAGATGAATCGAAAACTGGAAGCCCCCACTCGTTTGACCCTAACTATTGAACTTTTGTATGATAATGATTCCACAAAGCCACCTTTGAACTGTGATAGAGATAGCATGGTGTTGTTTTGTTTCTTTTCTCTGATACAGTTTGAGGTAATTTCAGTTTTTGAGCAATACAACTCATGACTATGTAAAAATAATGGTTCTATGAACCACTTTTTATGGTTTTGTAATTTATCCGGCCATACTCTTCTTGAAATTAAATCAGTGGAACTTTCCTTGGATGGCACGTGCCATCATGGGATAGCCACGATAAGACAATTCTGGAGTCTGTCCAGAGATATATTGGTTTTAAAATCCCTTAAAATCCCGTTTGACGCGACGTAATAGACCGGTCCCCAATTTTGCTGCACACAATTCCAGATTAGGAAGGCTGACAGGTATTACCGGTACTGTTTTAGATTTTGCACAAAATAATCTGACAATTATTGTCCCCCCTGCAAGTTCCGATCGCACATAAACTGCAGCTCCATATGCTTTCTCTGAAGCTCACGAGAATACATGAAGTTGTTTTGGTCTAACTATGTGTGTTCCAATTATATGTCAAGCGATTTGAATTTTGTTGAGAGCCTGAATATTTTGTTGAAATTTATTCCATCTTACTTGCAGCTCTACAGGTGCGGGTTCCAATCCAGCTTTGAGGTCGATATTGTTGGAGAATCAATTTCGCTGTTACAGCCACTGATTCTGTAAGGCCTAATGGATCAAAGAGTCACTGGAGAGTATTTGACGTTTCGTATGGCTTTACTCGGATCGTCAAAAATTTCATACATTTCATGGTTGTATCAAATTCTCCATCAGTCCCGCCTAGCTTCACTCCAATTTTCCACCTCAGGTTCCGTCTTTCGAAGGAGTTCAATATGCTTGCGTAGCTTGGGTTAGGCTCCATGCTCACACCCATAGCATAGCGCAAGTCTTATGACAGATTTGTATACTTGCAGCTTTGTTTTCCTCTGTATACTACTGGTTTTCAAAAGCGTTGAAACGAATAAAATATTTTATTTGTGAGCTGTATTCTGCATATCCAACAAATGATTCCCAACATCCTTCAATTACAATATAACGCGTCATAATTTAACTCCTACAGATGAAATCCAACTCTTTGCAACCATTGTGCGCAACAATTTTCCAAGCACTCAATGCAAAAACGTTGATATTAAAAGTTTACAATTCAACTGGAAAATAAACCGTAAATATCCTTTTATTCATCCAACATTACCTTACATATAAACGTGAAGAAAATACTCAAACTGAGCTAAGTAAATTATAAACTTTATCTTTAGTCATTGTGTGGAAAGAAGTGTTTGCTTTATGTGTGTAAGAGACTTGTACTCGATGATAAACTTTACAGATACTCAAAATATATTAAATATCTGTACTTGCTTCATCGCTGTATCTAAACTTCCAGAAAGGCAAACAAAAAGTATAGAAAAATATAAAGAAAATTTTAGCTCATAATGTACGTACTGAAGTCTCAAATGATTAATATTGTGGATTTTTTGAAATTGTGCACACATATAGGCTTTTATTTAGTTTCCCTGTGTCTCTCTTTCTCGCTCTCTACTGCTCTCCCGTTATTGCTATACTCATTGTTTTCTTTGAATATATACCATTATAGTCTTGCGTGAAGGATCATTCGCTCGAGAAGGATATTCAAAGGTTTATGGCCGAGCAACAATGAATTATAGATAATCTGGGCAATTTTCATGAAAAGAATATTATATTGTATGAATAGTCAGCCTGAGGTAGAGAAAATCGATTGGCGTGTTGAAAGGATTATTCAATTCAATGTGATTGAAACTTATCCTAATATTTGCATGCGATAATGGAAATCGAATCATTCGATTTACTTTGTATTATATCTCAAAGTTAGAATAGTAAAAAACAGAACCCGCTTTGAAAGTCACTTTGTTCGACTTTAGTATCGATTTCTTGATATAATTAAAATACAATTTTAGATTACAGGCAATATCAATGCGAGAATGTCACAAATGTTTTCCCTTTATTATATTTACTGTTTACTTTATTTTTCACTTCTGGTTCGTTTAATGTCCAGATTAATACGTCAGAATACATTTTCGGCATAAATTGGGAGGGAGAATGGAATGGTGGCCGCTGCGCTTATGTGAAAAACTTTAGTAGATAGAGAATGCCGGTCCTGGAGCACTTTTGCCATACAAACTTCAAATGTTGTCGAAGGTATGCGTCTTGGATATGTGGGTTTGTGTATTAGGTCTGTAGAGGTAGATGCCTGGGATAAGAAGGTGTGAAGCCGGGACGGGTTTAGATGTCTGGGGTAGTTGGTGGGGAGCATATATGTCTTGGCTTTGTACCTGGGATAAGTAGGTGCGGGTCTTGAGTAATTTTAGATCCATGTCTTGGTTAAGTAGATGAGTTTCGCGATTTTTAAAAGTGGAAGTCTTTCTCAGGCATGTAGTCCTTTTAGTAACAGGTAGTTCAGTCTACGTATGGGTATTCGGCTCCATAGTGAAGGGACCTCTTAGGTCGTTGACGCTTCTACTGGTTGATACTATTCCTATCCACCGATTCAATCCATAGGCGATCAGTGTCCAGGGTTGATAGCTTGAAGTATTAGGTAACTCTTATATACCTTCAAATATCTCTGCACGATAACAAATGCTTACTTTCGCGCCTCGACTTCTATCTCCTCATGTTTGGAATGATCATCCAGATGACATCTGTCATCCGTACGAGCGCGTCTAATGACGTTTCGTCAAATGGTTTGCAACTCCTGTAGGGATGACAGATCTACTCCCGGTATCGCTCCGGTGTATCGGAGGTTATTACACCATTTCGAATTCCGAAAAATCGCTACGTTTGCCGAAAGACTATTTGTAAAGTTTTGGTCAAAAATCCATTCATAAAAGGGTCAAATGGGCATCTTGCTATCATATCGTCTAAAATGAACTGCAATAACTACATACAGGTGTTGGAAACGTGTTTTCTACCATTTACCGGCACGATTCGGCGCAAATAGTTTACTTTCCAGCAGAAAACAAGGTGGGTAGACAGACCTATGCTCATGTCAGAAGGTTTTTGTACCCACTTACGAAATGCAGTCACCAGCAACGAATTATGTTATGTCTACCAACATGTCAAAGAGATGTGCACGTTTAAAAGAAAATTTATTGTTTCTTTATTTCCAACGGTCGCCATTTTGTTGCAAACTAATAAAAACCACTCAAATCATGAATTCCCAAAAATATTTATGTTATCGATCTTATTTGAAAATTTCAAGAAGATTAAATCAAACTGCAGTGACTGATTCGATGGAAAGCCTACAAAAGACCAAAATCATGTGTTAATGTTGTTGTAATTGGAGAAATTTTAAATGGCTATAACTTCCGTGCATCATTCATTACAAAATATGAGGATCATTTTTAAGACTACATAACTATCGAATTTCGTTGAGTTTAAGGGTACTGTACGATTTTATTGGGGAAAATTTGAAATTCAAAGATCATACTATTATTAACAAAGTTGACCAAATTTTGACTTCTAAGTATTTGTTATTCTTGTGCTCATAAACACCTACCTCCATAATTTTTTCAAATCAAAGGTGTCCAACCGCCAGAGGGCACAAATTTTTTGAGTATTTCCCCTCCATGTGCGCCCCCAAAGCAAAAAATTTCAGTTTAAGACCTGTTTTGAAAATCTCTCATCACGACATTTAATTTGATACCCATATCGGCTACTTTTGATAAAAATTTTTTTCAGGGGCATCTCCCTTGGATGGTGAGATTTCTAGCTTAAGTATATTAGTTTGCTTGAAAAATCGCTGTGACACACGGATGAACGGACAGATTGACAGACAAGTTGCAATTTTAGTAGGGTTTTGTAACATTATTTTGCTATTTGCCAGTAAGGAAACCAAGCAGTGGCTAAAATGAAGGGCCATAAAATAGATCTGCTTGATTAGCCGGCTCACTTTCCATGCTTAAATCTTATGGAAAATCTTTGGAGTATCCTGGTATGCAGTAAGACAATGTCAATGGGCTCAAACCAAATACTTTAAATGTGTGGAAAAGACTGATAAGGTTTATTCTGCATAACTTGATTAATATAGGGTTTTCCATTAGGAACATAATAATTCTGTATCTTTATATGAACGCACCCTTGAATTTTTCTAATAAACTGTCGCTGTCAAAACATTGCGTTAAGTCAGCATTTTCATTATGGTAAAGTACACGAACCAGCAACGTGTGGGAATTATAAAAAATTACTACCAAAATTCTGAGTCGGTAGTTCCAACTTTAAGACCACTTACTCCAATTTTCGGCCGTAATAATCGCCCCACCTTACAGGCTATGCGCACTATAGTGGATAATCTCGAGTTCACTATTAGACGTTTTGGTGTCAAAAAGATGTCATAACCCTCGAAGCGAAGGAAATATTGCAGCCGTAAGTGCATCGATTCAAAATGAGCCAAATCAGTCGATTTCACGTCGTTCATAAGAATTGGGAATCGGTCAAACGACACTGTGCCGTGCTTTACGAAAAAATCTTGGACTACATGGTTATTAGATCAAACTGAGTTAAGAACTAAAGCCGCTTGATCATTCGAAACGCTGAAACTTCTTCAATTGGGCTCTGGCAAAGCTACAAGAAAATGAAGAATTTCATCGAAAAATCATCTTCAGCGGTGAAGCTCATTTCTTGCTCAATGGCATTGCTAATAAGCAACATATGCATTATTTCTCGGCAATAGATTTATATGTGCTTCTTGAAACGCCATTGCATCCGCAAAAAATTACTGTTTGGTGCGGTTTTCATGCCGGAGTTGTGATTGGACCGTATTTTTTCGTGGATGAAAATGGCCGTCATGTTGCCGCCAATGGAAAGCGCTATCGAGTTATGTTGAAAGAATATTTATGACCAGAATTGGATGAACTTGACATCAACGATATGTGGTGTCAACAAGACGGTGCCACTAGCCACACAGTACGCCTCGCATACGATTTATTGAAAGTCAAATTTGGTGAACGTGTTATCTCGAGAAATGGTCCAATCGAATGGCTGCCATTGGATTTCTTTTTTATGGGGCTATAACACATAAGGCCTTCTTAATCACGCCCGAAAGAAAAGCAAAAGACGTACATGATGTCACTGTGGGAACTGTCAAAAGCTGCTCAATTGGTCTAAAAGAACAAGTCTGAAATCGTGGTGCGCATTGTGACATCATGCATCCGCTTTCGGACCTGTGTGAGGGGGCATTGGGCCACACCAAGTCACTGGTCTATTCCAACAAGCCAGAAACTTTGAACGAGCTCAAAAACAACCTTCAACGTGAAATTCCCAACGTTCCGATTGAAATGTGTGCCAGAGTGGTGGAAAATTGGGTCCAAAGAATCGACCGCTGTAAACGGGCTCATATGACCCAAATCGAATTTCATGCATAAAATATAATACTTGCGCTACACCCACAATAAATTTGAGCTCAATATCTCAAATATTACTGTGTTTTATTAATAGATAAAATTGTTGTATTCTTAATGGAAAACCATTTAGTATGCAAAACCGTATATTCCAAGTTATCAACAGGAATAGGAAAGCTACCGAGTATTGACCCTTTAATAACACTGTTTTGATTATTCTCTTTTTTATTAGAACCTACAAAGCCTGTAGTGGTCTTAAGTTAAATTGACAGTCAAAGTTAAAACTCGTTACTATGCCCCTCAAACAGAAATTTTTATCTTTAGTGATATGCTCACCACTTTAAAATAATGTAGAACATGAGGACTAAATAAAAAAGATCACAGCTACACTAAGTCTGTGAAAAAAAATTATAAAAAAATCCTAAAACTGATGTGGTCTTAAGCTGAATAAACAGAGTGTATACCCTTGATTCGAAAAAAGAAGACCGCAAATTCATCCAAAAAATAAGTCATTTGCTTTCGCGACTAATTTATTTTCTTTCGCGACTAGTTTATCCCGGCGTGACGCAGCGAGCTTATAAATTGGACCAACGGCAGCAAGGCTGTGTAATTTTTCAGAAGAAAAGTAAAACGGTTTATTAAGCACCATTTTCAGGTATCTTTTTGCGTGATCTGAAGCTTTGTTGCTAGATATTTAGCACATTAGATCCAGGTAGTTGAGCCATATAGGATGATCGGTCGGATTGCCATTTTGACGATGCGGACTTTGTTTCTGGTGTTGAGACGCAAATTACGATTAAGAAGGGGATATAGCGGCAGCATGGCCTTAAACGCTTTGGAGCTAATTCAATAGTATGGAAAAAAATTTGCTTGAAAAAAATTAACATCACAAACTCTACAGTAAATTTAATGCCATCGTTAAATCACGAGCTGATTTAAGCAAGCAGCAAATATTAACTCTCGCCAAAAATCAGTGAAGGATGCTTCTACATCTCCCATGAAGAAGGTAACCCCTGTCGCAAATATACAGTCCTTAATTTTTCCGGCAAAATCTCCTGTTCGTCGTACAAATAGCATTATCAAATTTGGCACTCAAATCTGAAAATAATGCCTGAATTACACCGAAAAAATCCTGAACACCATGTATTTTTCTTCAAAGGAGCTTCAAAGTCAGCACATGTTGTGTGGATGAGTAAATTTCTCAAATTTCAACTTTTGCTTCGAGACTGTTCTGTAGAGTTTGTGCAAAGTAAATACAAATTCTTCAAAGTATCTATTCCTGCACGATATGCCTGGATGTTCATCGATCTACAAGAGGGTAACAAGTGCCAGAACTGGAATGGAACGACTTTTAGGAAATGAAAATCAAAATCTAAATTCACTAAGAGTAAGACGATTGATCAAAGTAAAAATAAAAATGATTCTCAGAAATTTTTAAATTCCAATAAATAATGTATTCAAGATTCAATGAAAACTATTAGATCTTCAACATCCAATATAGTTGGTTCGTCACAAAACACTTACTCTTCTGACATGATTCAGTCTTATTCTTAGACGTCCACTTTCTCTTCAAATGATAGACACTTGGAGAGACAAATTCCCTCTGAAAATCAGGCCATTCAGAGAAATGAGACACAAAATTCTCCTCTGATTGAATCCCAAATTTTGTCCGTGGTGATACGTTGCCTCCGGTTTCTAAGGGTATAATCCATATTTCGCCAGTTTCAGACACTATGATCTCTGCTAGCAAAGTAATCCACCTCCTACAAAGTTGGCTACGGATATGAAGGATAATCTGGAGAGTAAATATCTACTTTAAAGACTGAGAAACCACAAATTGTTTGATTGTGTACGACTTTATCTTGCTTACATGCACAAAGCGCCTGAATCAACCTGTTTTGATGGTAAAACCGAATCTAATCTAAAAGTTCTGATTCAGTAAGAAGGTCTACCTATTAAGATTGAGCCATTACGCCATCTATTTGTTAAATATCACGGCAGCTCGGAATTTCTACTGACCAGGTGAAGAATGATCTAGAAACATACGGTATGCATGTGAGATCTAAACATGTCTCTATACTCCAAAAAGCAAGAGGAAAGTTTAAAAATTATCATTCCTACTACTAATTTACCATTGAATGGTATTAAACTCCTTTACCATGATTGTAGCGGTATGATAGGGAAAATAAATAAATTACACCTTGATGCTAAGTTCTGCCATTTTAATGTATTAACGTTCACCCAAACCTAGCTACATGATGATTACATAAACGAAGAAATTCTAGACAGTAGCTGGACCATTTATAGAGCTGATCGTGACTATTCACCCACTGGTCTAACGAAAGGTGGAGGAGTGTTGATTGCGATCGAAATTTCCATAGCCTCTGTAAACTCTGATACTACCTCCTATAAAACTTTTAAACATAAGGTGGTTCGAATACGCTCAGGTAAGTGTTTTTTATACATAGGGTATTTTACATTCCACCAAAATCTGACGAAGCCTCCTACGAGAAGATATGTGAAATTATAAATTCGATTGCTGCATCTCTTTACCTGGACCTGATTCTGTTCCTCTTAGATTTCTTTTTGAGTGTATACATTCGATCACTTCCCCTCTGCTTATTCTATTCAACGTGTCTTTATCTCGACGGCTTTTCCATCTGTCTGGAAGTCTTCTCATTTAACTCCGATTTTCAAAAGTGGCAATAAGCGGTCTATAACAAACAAAAGAGGTATTGCCATGCGTTCAGCTATTTCGAAGTTGTTCGAAAAAATTATTTGTGATAAGCTTCCCACGTTGGTTGAGCCACGATTAAACAAGCATTAGCATGGTTTTCGCAAAGGTCGATCAACTACTACTAATATAATGCTTCTTATCTCAACTATTCTCTGCGAAATGGAAAAAGGTAGCCAGATTGACGCTGTTTATTCAGACTTCAGCAAAGTGATCATGGAATTTGGATCTCCAAATTTCTGAAGTTTGGCATCTCTTAGTGCTTACTGAATTGGATTGCATCATACCTAAATAATTAAACACAGTTTGTAAAATTTCAGGGCACGTTTTCAAGAGAAATCATTGCCTCTTCCGGAATGCCATAAAGTAGCCACTTAGGTCTCCTTTGATTCAACATCTTCATTTCCAGTTTGTCTGAAATTTTAAGTAAATTACCTCATCTTCTGTATGCCGGCGACCTCAAACTATACCACATGGTGAATTCCGATTCCGAAGCTATTTTTCTCCAGGCTCCTGCTAAATGTTGGAAAGTGTTATGTTATAAGCTTCTCGAGAAAGAGCTCAGTAATCAAGTATACTAACAACCTGAATAATTCCCCACTTCCAAAAGTTGACCAGATCTCAGACCTGGGCGGTCTTTTGGGCAGAAAATTGAATGTCGATTGTCGCTTGGTTTCATAAAACGTCGTGCTAAAGAATTCAAAAGCCTATAGTTCACCAAGAGTCTATACACCTCATTTGTACGCCCGCTCCTTGAATATGGTTGTATTATTTGGAATTCACGCTTGCCGCCTTACCAGCAAAGACTTAACATTTTGAATCTTTCCTCGCTCTCATCTCGAAGAACTATCTTATGGGCCTGCAATTTTCGAAGGAGTGTTGATCTCTTCCAGGCTTCAGGATAGATATAACTAGAGCTTGTTTCCAGGTGGATGGAAAGAAAGAGAGCCTAAGGCAAGGACTGAATAGAAGGCATATGAAGACTTTTCGTTTTTTGGGTAAATTTTTAAGAACAACATTCGACAGGCAATCGATGCGTGGGGTTTGCCGTTTTTAACGTTTTTGAGCAAACCTATTCGCTCTCTGGTTTTTCTTGATGCACCAGGAGGTAAAGATGTTTGGTTAGGTAGTTGTTCTAAAGTTTTAGTCACCATCATTTTTGCTAGATTGTTGCAGAACCTATAGGCAATATCATGGAACTGATTAAATTTATCTGCAAGTATATCTGCTTTTCCTTGATTGTTTTAAATATGCTCTTTGTTGTTATTCATTATCAAATATGGTAACATATGATACGTTCATTTAAAAATTATATTTAAAAACCAGACTTTCCGCAAGTTGTAGTCCAGATATGTTAGCATGTTGTTCCATCGGAGATCCCGGAGCTCCTTAATTTTGTTCTTTATTGCTAGACTGAGGCTATTAACACCAATTTTACGAGACCTAGTGCGGACTTTTTGCCATTCACGCCGGAAGGAGTTTCGTTTTTTTATGTGATTTTAGGTTTCTTCGTTAAATTCTAAATTATAAGAAGCTTTTGATTGTTTTGGGACACTACACTCAAAAGCTTGCCGGATAGTGTTTGTGAATTCTTCAATTCTTCAATATGAGCAAGTATTGCGTGATTCTATGGTTCTTAATGTTAAGCTCACTCTATCATTAATAAAACTGCGGAATTCTGACTATTTTGCTTTTTTATAAGAGTAGTATGTTTTTGGAACATTACAATTACCTCTCGTCATTTCTAAGGAAAATATTTCAGGTAGCTGAGGAGATGAGAGGACTTGCAAGACACTCAACTCAGATGGAGTAATATTTTGGTCACTAAGAACCAAATCCAGAGTGGAACCAATTCCAAATGGAGAGTAGAACGTGAGAAATGGCCATAAGAATTTGCCTCTTTGATGAGATTAATTAAAATGTGCCCCATTTTCTTGCTAGCCTTCAGGTCTCCGCAAAGGAGATACCGTTGGCTAGCCTTGGTAAACCATTTCAAATCTCTTCTGAACAGTTCGACTATTTCTTTGTTTAATTTTGTCCCAGAAAAGTAAACATCGTATAATTTTATAGTAAGTTCTTTGGTTTCAACGCCAATATATTCAATTGCTGATGTTGGACTTTTAGGCAATACATAATGTTTAATTTTTCTTTTTTTTTCTCTTTAAAAGCCGTCGGGCCTTGCTTAGTTGTGTGAGCAGACGCGTTTCGACTGCTTTGAGTCATCTTCAGTGTCTAAAGGATGTGTTGAAGGGAGCGACTTTATATAGTCGTAGGATGGGTAATTAGCGAATAGGTAATTAGCGGATGGGTAATGAGGTCAGGAAGTAAATTACTCAATTATACCAGGTAGGGGGATATTATGTTTTTGTTTTACATAATATCCCCCTACCTGGTATAATTGAGTAATTTACTTCCTGACCTCATTACCCATCCACTTATTACCCATCCGCTAATTACACATCCGCTAATTACCTATTCGCTAACTACTCATCCTACGACTATATAAAGTCGCTCCCTTCAACACATCCTTTAGTCACTGAAGATGACTCAAAGTAGTCGAAATGCGTCTGCTCACACAGCTTTTAAAGAAAAAAGAGGATTGGCCTGCGGATATTAAATAAACAAAGTTATTGACTTTAATTTTTCTGTTAACGGCTATGGTTACGCCTCCGCCAGCTTTATTAACGTGATCATATCTGCATATATAAAAAAAGGGATGCTTCAAACTATCAATTGGCCTTTACCAAGTCTCTGCTATGACAAATTTGCTATATAATTTTTAATAGCGAAATAGAACGCTTCAAAATGTTTATTTTTAATACTTTGTGCGTTCCATACATTTCATTGTTTATCCATATAAAAAATGTATGGATAGCTCTAAAATAACATAAAATTGTTCCTGCTTAGTTTTATATTTACTTAAATCTGTTATTAACTCATGCGAAATGGTCAGAAGAGATTTGGGTGAGAATTTGTTGATTGTTGGTTTTGTTTGATAGCCATACTGTAGGACATACGTGCAATGGTTGTCGACTTTGCTAAATTTCCCGACTTTTGTCCCATCAATGTTGCATGGCTGCTGTCTCAGCTTAGGGCTGGCATATGTGTTGGAGCTTTTGTCAGCAAACGTAGTCCATTCTTTCCTTGCAATTAAGCGAATTGGCGAAGTGTGCTTCTTTGCAATTGCTACAACGAATTTCACTTTGTTGCTCTTCTTTTAGCTTACATTTGCTTTATTCATGCTCGCCACTACGTACGAGGTGTGAAAATTCAGTAATAAGACTGGTTCCACGAAAACCGTTCATTTAAAATTATTCTACCACTCTGCCATCCCCTTCAAAGTAGTCCCCTTGGGCAGCTATACAACGTTTCTAGCACATTTTCCATGCTTCGTAACATTTCTAGAACACTTCGACAGGGATGTCCGCGAGTACTCTCACCACGGCCGCTTGGATGTCCGTAATCGACTCAAAATGGGTTCCTTTGACCACCGTATTGGAAAAACCAGCTCTCATCGCCTGTTATAACTCGATCAAGCAGCGTGAGATCGTTTTCCACTTGTTCCAAACAGTCTTTTGCGACGGTCATTCGATGCTGCTTTTGCTCCGCAGAAAGCTTCTTTGGAACCATCTTCGTCGGTTAAAATTTGTCTGACCGTTTCACGGTTCATACCCAGTTCCGAGGCCAACATTCGAACTGTTAAACGTCGATCTTCACGGATCAGGGTGCGCATATGCTGCGTATCCGCATCCATCCGCACCTCGACTGGTCTCCCGCTCCTCTTCTCGTCTTCCACACTTTCACGCCCCTCCTTAAACTCTTCATGCCATCAAAACACCTAGGCACGACTAAAAGCACTATCACCATGCACTTTTACAATTTTAGCGTACATTTCTGAAGCCCAATCTGGCGCAAAATTTTATCGCGACGCGTCGCTCTTGATTTCGTTTCTCCATTTTCGTGACGGGCACCACCAAAACACGTCTACTCAACACGACACCCGGATGTGAGACCGTGGCTAAATCTAAGGCATGGTGAGACTGACTTCTATCTGACCCAGCTTTTGAGCGGACATGGATGTTTTCAGTCTTACCTGCACAAAATCGGTAAGTCACGTTCCCCCGATTGTCAGTTTTGCCCAGCAGAAGAGGACAATGCCTGTCACACATTTTTGCGTGTACAAGATGGGACGGGCTGCAAAGGGAACTCTACAGGGAGACAGGAGAGCTCACCCCGGATAATATAGTTGCGGTGATGCTCGAATCGGTTGACAAATGGAACCAGGTGGCACATTATGCTCGGGCAGTCCTAAAATATAAAAGGGACTCACAGCAGGGGAGGTGTTTAGTGGGTAGTCCAGTCACGTATGGGAGCCCCACATTCTGTGCATAAATGGCATTCACCTCCCTACCACAAAAAAAAAACACGACACAACAGGCGTATTAAACAAGCTAGAGCGATCGTAAATATATCAATTGAAGGGAGAAGGGTGCCGGGGAAGAGGATTTCAAGGTCGCATGTTTACCACAAGCGTGGCAATAAAATTAATCTCATTAGCAGTAAGATGTCCCATGCCCAAAGCGCAGACAATTCCTACATTGTGTAGGGCCTTTTCGGCAGTTTGTGTAGAATCTCCATCGCGCAATAGTGTGCATGATCGTCTTGATTTTGTTTAACTCGCTCATTTTTGTACCCCGTTGTAGATGTAAGAGATAGTAAGTGGTTTCGCGATCTCTTAATTTAGAATAGAATAGTTTAGTATCAATAGCATTAATTTTATGTTCTGTTTTGAGAAGCTTTTTTATGACCTTGTGGGGAAATTTTATGCAACCCTGTTAGCGGTCGTAAAATGGCCCGTTGAAATGTGAAATAATTTACTTTCTTAGCTTTAAAATATCTTTCCATGATCTCGTTATCTTCCAGTTTGGTAAGAAAAAGCCTCACACCAAGTGAAATTATTTTTGTTGAAAAATTCGTTATATTCAGTTCTTCAAGAATGGCGTCTATCCTGGCGCGAGGTCAATCCTTAAATGTTCTTGGACGGACTCGCACCTTACTTTTTACTTTTTATTTTTACTATTATTGTCAATCTGACAATTCTCGTGTGATGGGTTGCAATGAAAATTTAATAACACAACATAATATGTAATTGTAAAAAAGTAATAGATTATTATTTAGTTGAAATTTCTAGCAAGATTGAATTGGAATGTTAGAGGAAAAAGTAGCGGTTAGTTGCTAGCTAAAGGTTAGCTGCTAGCTGAAGGTTAAGTTGTATGGAAAAAGTGAAAGTAGACACATTAAAAAATAGAAATAGTAAAAAATAGAATTTGGAATAGTATATATTTGGAAATAGTATAAAGTATAAAGTTTGAAAGTACAAAAATAAAGTGAAGTGCAAATTTGTTTTAAGACGTGCGTTGTGAAAATTGGAAATTGTTCAATTTAAGGTAGGAGCCATCAGGCTTTCAACTAATCAATCAGATATTTTGATTTTATTAATCCATACAAATTCATGGTCCGTCGAGATAATTGTGTGTGACATAACATCTCGTCCAACAAAATAGTTCGTGCACCATACATAATATTTTGGTCCTTCGAGCCGGATATATATATATATATATATATATATATATATACATATATGTACATATATATATATATATATATATATATATATATATATATATATATATATATATATATATATGTAGGCCGCGTGGTGTAGTGGTTAGAGCACTAAGCCCGTAAGCCGAAGGTCTCTGGTTCGAGTTTAGTTGGCGTCAACGAAATTTAGTTCGAGTGATTCTTTGGACGGACTATAAGCCAGTTCAGTTATGATACGTGCTGGTTTAAAATCAGAACGTATCGTAGCTGTGTGGACGGACACATGGCCAAAGCGTGATAGTGATCACATCACCTTGTGGAGTGCCGATGCCTTCGATTATGATAATGAGATACTCTGACTATATTTAAGCGAAGGCCCGAAAGGGGCTGTAGTGCTATGAAAAAAAAAATATATATACATATATATATATATATATATATATATATATATATATATATATATATATATATATATACATATATATATATATATATATATATATATATATATATATATATATATATATATATATATATATATATATATATATATTTATATATATATATATATATATATATATATGTATATATATATATATATTATATACATATATATATATATATATATATATATATATATATATATATATATATATATATATAAATTACGTACATATTGGTGTTAAAGTGCGCAAATATTCATCATAAAGCACATAAATTACGTACATACTGGTGTTAAAGTGCGAAAATATTCATGATAAAGCACATAAATTATGTAGATACCGGTGTTAAAGTGCGCAAATATTCGTCAAAAAGCAAATAAATTACGTACATCCTGGGGTTAAGGTGCGCAGATATTCATAATAAACTGCATAAATTGTATACATGTGACAAAAGTGAACATATTGTTGGTCCGTTAAAAATATACGGCAATTTTTTATGTACAGTTACGGCAAGTACTGCATATCTATTGTAACATTCGAATACGACAGTTCTTATAGAGTACGGCAATTTTTAAATATATATCCGTATAAAAATCTTGTGACTCCGCAATTGTTCAAAGATACAAAAGTTCGGGAATTTTAAACACATATTCCGCGTATCGATTTTGGGGCCCTTCAACATAAGAATTATACAGAGGAACCGCAGTTTATATTCATATACCGCAATTTATATTCATATACGGAAATTTATATTCATATATGCCAAATTATATTCATATACGATAATTATACTCATATACGGCAATTTTATTAATTTACGGCAATATTTGAAACATACAAGAAGCTTGCCGTATATCTGTTGTCATCTATTGAAAATAACGTACCGTAATCTTACATACAAGGAACGATAAATACGATACATATAATGGAAGTATTAGCGGTACAACAGCGGTTGTTGAATGAACAACTTAACCGCATTTATTCGAATTTCCGCAAAGATTCGAAAGTACGAAAAACTTCGGCATATGCCACCAAATTGCTACACCGGATACAAGAAATCCGTCAAGATTTTATGGCAAGGCATCAAGTGATACTCGGCTTATTGAAAGGGGAAGAGGAGTTAGGGCATGAATATTTTATAAAAAATACTCATTCGCTGTTTGTAGAGTTAGATTTGAACTTTGAGATCGAATTAGCGGATCTCCAGAATGAGTTGAAGGCACAAATAGCTCAACCAATAGTAGAGAAAATGTTTTCAAATCCTTCCTCCCGACCAACTGAAGAGGGAGATGTACGATTTCCACGAATAAACTTTCCGAAATTCAATGAGACATACAGTGAGTGGACCGCTTTTAAGGATCTGTATGTATCACTTATTCATACAAAATCTCATTTGTCTCGAGTAGAGAAGTTGCACTACTTAAAAGGGAGTTTGGTGGGTGATGCGGAACAATTGTTACGACATTATTCGATCACTGATTCCAATTATGAAGCCACTTGGAATTTATTGGTAGAACGTTGTGATGACAAACATGTCTTGTTAGGTACTCAATTTAAGAAATTACTTTCACTCAACAGCGCTAACGAATCCGCGTCAGCAATTAGGACATGATTAGATAGAACGGTGCACTGCGTACAAGCCATTGGAAACTTAAAAATAGAAAACACTTGGGATGCAACGCTGGTACACATAACCACACAAAGGTTTCCAACAGAAACGAGGCAAATCTGGGAACAACAGCAGTCAGGGTCTAATAAAGCGACATCATTTCAAGCCTTAAAGGAATTTTTACAGTGTCGGTTCAGAGCTCTAGAGGCTGCTGGGATGAAAAGAGCCAGGAATCCGAGATCGATTCAACATGTGAACGTTATACAGAACAAACAGCTTTCCTGCAGTATGTGCAAAGGAGCTCACTATTTGAGGCATTGTTCGGATTTTGTAGGCGCAGATCATATAACGAGATTTGGAATAACTGAAAGGAATGGTTTGTGCCTGAATTGTTTGGGTAAAGGACATTTAGTAGGAGCATGTCCCAGCGTATCAAGATGTTTTAAATGTAAAAAAACGCATCATACGCTTCTTCACAAACCGGATTATGTCAATCCTGAAAATGTTAGTCAACAATCACCAGCTACTTCGTCATTCAGAAACCCGCATTCGACTTCTTGGGTGAACAACTCTCAACATTTGACACTCTTCGAATCTAGATCTTCGACTTCATCAGCCACGAGTAACTTTCTCAACGCAAGCGGTATTATTGGTACAAGTAGAATCGTCGAATGGATACATCGTTTTACGAGCTTTATTGGATCAGGGATCGCAAGCGTCAATCATTATGGAACATGCAGTTCAATGACTTGGAATAAAAAGGAAATCAACCAATGTTACAGTGACAGGAATTGGGAGGACAAAAGAGATAATCGCAAATGAAAACTTGGAAATTAGAATTTTGACAAAGGACAAAGAATACTTAACAATAGATACAATTATTCTGGCAAAAATAACAAACTTTTTCCCATCTCAAACAGTCTTGCCAACAATTAGGGAACATCTCAAAAATGTAGAATTGGCTGATCCGAATTTCGATCAACCTGGGAAGATCGATTTGTTATTAGGAGCGGATGTGTATGCTCAGATATTGCTCGGCGAAGTACAAAATTTGAAAATAGGCCCAATGCTGTAAAACACAAAATTAGGTTGGATCATATCAAGCAGATTGAATGATGCCAAGGATCCAATAGTATATATACATAAAAAACGATAATGCGCAGCTAAATGATCAACTAAAGAAATTTTGGGAACTGGAAGAAATTGGAATCCCCAGCAAAACGACACAACAAGAAGTGGATTGTGAGGAGTATTACAAAATGAACACAATCCGGAAGCAGAACGGTTGCTACCAAGTTAGACTACCATTCAAGAACGACAAAGCTGAAGACATTTTAGGTTATTCCAGAATTAATGCCATCAATAGTTTGTTACATTTGGAGAAGCGATCCGCCAAAGACCAAAAACTACAACAAGAATATACGATGTGCATTCAAGAATATCTTGATCTAGGACACATGACCGAGGTAGCTCAGGAAAATGAAGTAAAGAACATCGCTGGAAAAACAATTAGTACTGTTATTTTTTGACCGCATCATGCGGTTTACAAAGAAAGTACCACAACAAAGCTGCGTGTCGTGTTTGATGCATCTAGGAAGACAAGTACGGGAATATCATTGAATGACGTTCTGATGACTGCGCCCACCATACAAGACCGCATGACTTACATTATCATGCAATGAAGGTTATACAAATTTGGTATGATGGCTGATATTGCAAAAATGTACAGACAGGTAGCGATTCACCCAGATGACGCAAACTATCAAAAAATTGTGATCGCTGATCACTTTCATTGCTATCCGGATGGTCAGTTAATGGCAAACCTGTTGGAGTTCGATGAACTGAATGCGGGAATTCGCGCCATTTTGAACTTGTCACGGAGAAAATTACCAGACGGGGAAGATTCTCGGCTTCTTTTCCTAGTTTGAGCAGGGCAGGAGATTTCCGATGCACAAGAACTCAATATGAAACTTGAATCAACACCAATAGAAAGTATCCAATAAAGAAAAAGTTACTGTGAATGCGTAAATCGAACGTCTACTTAGCCCAAAGATCTACGAGAGCGGTCTCAAAAGTACCCGACCCGACAAAGAAAACAGTAAAAGATTGCGAAATTTTTTTTATTTTTCAACATATTCTTCTTTCAGCTCGATACACTTTTCCCAACGATGTTCAATAGCTTTATGTAGGGTTATCCATTTTACGCTTGGGAAAGTAAAGCTAAAGAAATTCCTGAAATATTCAGACGAAAACAAAATTTTTTATTCAATACAAAGATTGAACCTTGCCATTATACATGAAATACAACATCATTCAAATGTCCTCCGCGGGACCTCTTACAGGCCTCAATCCTTTGAAGGTAATTTTCAATGACTTTTCCGGCACATTTCCGGCAATATCTCGGCCATAACTTCACGAATATTGGTTTTCATTTGCTCAAGATTTTGAGGATTGTTCGCGTAAACACGATCTTTCGCATAGCCCCATAAAAAGAAATCCAAAGGTGTTAGGTCGCAGGATCTTGCGGGCCAATTGACATCACTCAATCTCGAAATTACGCGTCCTGGAAATTTCTCCTGCAAAAGTGCTCGATTAGCCTTTGTTGTGGGACTTGTGGCTCCGTCTTGTTGGAACCACATGTTCTCCAGATCATAATCTTCAACTTCTCTCCAAAAATAATCGGTTAACATCCGTGCATAGCGGTCAAAATTGACTGTAATGGCTCTTCCTTGATCGTTTTCAAAAAATACGGGCCAATAACACCACCAGACCATAATTCACACCAAACAGTCACTTTTTCCGGATGCAAAGGCCTTCCTGCGATCACCTAAGGATTTTGAGAGCCCCATATGGGGCAGTTCTGTTCATTTACGTAGCCACTGAGCAAAAAAATGAGCCTCATCACTATAGAAAATTTTGTTCGAAAAATCGTTATCAATGGCTTGTTGTTCAATCATCCAATTCGCATACATTCTGCGTTGTGTATGGTCTTGAGGCTTAAGTTCTTGAGTGAGTTGGATTTTGTACGGATCAAGATGCAAGTCTAAATCCAAAATGAGCCGTAAGACAGGCCCAAATTTTGAGCACGTCGAGGAATCGACAAATTCGGGTCTTCCTCCACACTTTGAGCAACGACAGCGATATTTTCAGCAGAACGAATGTTGCGATGATGCACAGACCTTGCAATATCAATAACTGATCCAGTCTCTTCAAATTTTCGCACTGTGTTCGAAATTGTTTGCTGGGTAGCTCGATTATGTCGACTCTAATCGGCTCTTAAGCCCTAAATGTTGATACAGCAGAATCACCATTTTTATAATAAAATTTAATAATTTTAACGCATTCTTCGACTGCTAAACGATCTATTTTTTTTAAATGGCAAACCTTCAACCAAAAAAAACATGCTTTTGATGACATTTAATACTGACAGGATTATACTTTCCTACCACGAAATGGATAAACCTGGAGTAGGAACCGTCAAGCTCCTCAAATTAGCTATTAATAATTTTTTCAAATTCGGAAAAAGAAAATAATCCGAGGGACTTTCTTTTTTGTCAGATGGGGCCTTTTTTCTTGATTCCATCACTCCTACGCTGCAGTAAGGCTGCATCATATGCGCCGTTGGTTGTTTTTCCTTTTTCGAGATAATCAATAAATATTATTCCACGGGCATCCCAGAAAACGGATACCATGACCTTGTCAACTGACTGAACTGTCTTCGCTTTCTTTGGAGCCGGTTTTTCCTTTTCAGTCCACTGCTTTGACTGCACCTTGGTCTCAGATGTAACATGATGGGCACATGTTTTGTCCATGGTTATGAATCGACACAAAAACTCGGCTTTATTGCTGCGAAACATTGTCAAACACTCGATGGAAACACCCTCACGTTGCTGTTTGTGCTCCATTGTAAGACAACGCGGCACCCATCTTGCGCACAGCTTTCTCATGTCCAAATTTATGGTCAAAATGCGATGCACAGCACTTTTTGAAATGCCTGCCATGTCTGCTATCTCGCGGACTTTTAGTTGACGGACATCCAATACCATTTTCTTCACATTTTCTGACGTAGTGACCTCACTTGGTCGACCACTGTGGTGTTTGTCTTGGCAGCCCGTACGACCTCACTTAAACTCAGCTACCCAATATTTGACCATTTTAAACGAAGGAGCAGACTTCCCCAGAGTAAAATTCAACGCGGCTTTGATATCGGTTGGACTTAGACCTTTCAAATGAAAGTATTGTATCACATAACGATGCCCAATTTTTTCCATGTTTACAAATTCACTGCGTTCACTTTGGATGTCTGTAAAAAAAAATAATAATAAATGCACCGTTATGAATTTTTCGCATTTAGCTGTTGAAAGGTTGTGTTGTCAATCGCAGTAACTGTTTTTTTAAAACTAAGTGTATTCATAACTCAGGTTGGGTACTTTTGGGTCGACCCTCGTAAATACTGATTTATATAGTACTTAAACTGGCTGCAACATTTCAAGGACTATGGGTCACCGACTGCCGAGAGTCCAGTGCTATTGATAATTGATAACCATTCCATTCCATTGGTAACCATTCTATTATCGTGATAGCCGCTTGCCAGCAGGCTTCTCACTTTCGAATATCGCACAAAATATTCAAAAGTGAGAAGCCTGCTGGAAAGCGCGAATTCGGAATGGCATTCATTGTGGATAGGGAGTTGAAATCGCACGTTATTGATTTTAAGGCGATAAGTGAACGGTTGTGTGCGATCCGTGTGAAAGCGATATTCTTCAAAATTTGGCTAATAAATGTACACGCCCTGACCGAAGAAAAGGACGGAAAGCGAAGAAAACGTTCTACAATCACCTAGAAAGACTAGTCGACACGTTGCCTACAAACGACACAAAATTGACGATATTGTACTAGCTTCAAAATAAAATCGAATCTTCAAAGGAAAAACAATTCAATTTTTTCATGAAATCATTCAAAATTTATCAACTAGGTTATCAAGTCTCCTTAAATAACCAAGTGAATAAACCTGAATATGAGCATATAAATCAAAAGATAATCGATTCTGATTGGTAACTCATCCTTAACAAGATTTCTACTTGACCCCATTAAAGCTTGCTATCTTGATTTCAACTTTTATCCAATTAAAACAAAACTCATCTTCAATCTATTATTCAAAATCAACAAACCGTAACTTTCTGTGAACTCCAATGAAAACTCCAATTATTCCTACTTGGCCTATACACCCTCACCCAGAGATAAATACAAAGTTGGACAATGTCCTCGCTGTCTGCATCTTTGACAATCGATTCCAGTAAAGATAGTATCAAACAAAACAAATTTATTCGCATGCATGATTTATCACTTGTGACCATCATCGTTGTTGACCAGCATCGTCTATATTTCACGGCTGTTTGATTTGGCATAAATATTCGAAAATGTTCACTTTCTTCTCCATCATATCCTTAGATTGACTTTGTATCATTCTCCTATGATGGTCGGGCGAACGACGAGTGTGTTTTGTCTAAACCTTTTATGAGATTTATGATGGTATAAACTTCAGCTTTTGTATAAATTCTAGCCGCAACCGCTATGATGGGAGTGTGTGAATTGCACAGGCCACCGCAGATGAAAGAAACGTGCAGAAAGGATAACATTTCCTCAATCGTAAAACTGTGGTTATGATCCTCTCACCGCTATTAAATTATGAATAGATAATTTTCCTCGGATAATTTAATCTCCATAAAATATGAGCCAGATTATCCGAACAACACTTTTCTCGTTCTCTAGGCCTTGCTGATCCCAGTCGTCATCGTTCTAACCTGCTCACCTCCACACACATGCAACTCTAATATTCTAATCCTGTCCACTGTCTAAGGCTGTGTAACGAAAAATTCAATGTGTCGGTCTATAGTGTATGCTCCCAATCCTTTTTAATAAAACGTTTTCATCCCTACTAGCCGAGAGGAGGTGGGGACAAAGGAGAACTGCAGAGTAAAGAGAACGCACGAGAATATATGATAGGTCTTAAAATATAATATTGAATACATTATCCTTTGAATGGCAGCAGGAGTTTCTTAATAGCGTTATATTCTCTTTTAGTGACTTAATTTCACTAGAAACGACTTGAATGGGATGTGCTGAATCTTTTGTTGGTCATTGGGGAAATCAGGTCATCTGGCTGCGATGAATAGGTTAACTTTTAATGATCGCGGAAATAAAGCCCGTAGGATGAATTTATGCGTTCGGTAAGCGGAAAAGTTGATCCATAAATGTTGAATAGATCAAAAAGTTATTTATGGAGCGCGCGTCAATGATAGTCGTGAGCTGCCAATAGACAAGAAATCCTTTATCATTAATCAACTTTGAACTTTGTAGTTCCATGAAAATGCTTACTCGAATTTTCTTGCTACACATTTTTGTCTCTTCCCTCTGAACATTTATTTCATATTGATTTTGACGTAATTAATTACTCTCTATCTAATGTTCCTCTTCTTGTTCCTGTTCTTTTTCAGAATCTGAATAATCTGCTAGAATACTATTTGGAGCCACTGAAACGTGAAACATTCCTATCAAATGCTGAAATCACAGCCTTATTCGGCAATATACAGGAAATTGTCACATTCCAACGACAATTCATGCAAAATTTGGAGGAGGCTCTCGAACTCGAGCCTGATTTCCATAAATTCGAACAGCCGAGTCAGTTCAAGGTAAGTGTATTTAGTTCATTGTCTTAAGTAGTACGTAGTGCTAGTGTAAATTCAGTTTTGTGGAAATCATCCAACTACGAAATGGTTTCTACGAAAGGACACCTACATTCATTTGTAGTGATTTTCACGCAAATGGAAATTACTCAATAAAGTGTGTCTATTAATTTTCATTTGTTATTGAAGGCCTTGAGGAACGTATAGAAAACTGAAAGCAAATTATCACAGAGAATTCTTCGACGTCATTGAGTAAGGGCGAATTACATATGCCAATCAACTTGACTGATTGATTGAAATCTTACACTCTCAAAAGTTATTAAAGAGGAAAGACATATTAGCTATAGAACGTGGCTACAATTCTTTTGTGAATTCAGTTAGAAAATACTCAAAAATAATAGAAGCTCCGATTAACAATTTTTGTTTGTTTGTAAAAATCAAAATGCATCAGCAAAAACCTCGTGTAAATTTATACAAAATCCATACAAATGACAGATGTTTTAAGCATTTTAACCTGTAAAAACTTACGACAACTGACCGATTTGTATAAATTTATTTGATACTAAACAATCAAATAAATAATCCCACTTTATGCACAATGGTCCATTATGACTAATCTTACCAAATTTACTATACACCTTCTCTTGTCTCGTATTCATGGAAAAAACTAAATTTTACTTTATATTAAATAAACTTATTCAACTTAATACATACTCAGAGAGTTGTGCTGGAACTGAACCCGAATGTCACAGATCACAAGGGAAATATTATTTTAAACAATTTTTTTTACATTTCAATTTCGGTTAGCAATTTTTATTATAGTATATCGTTTTGAATATATGAATCAAAAACCACAGATTAGAAATACCTAAGCTTCAAAAATTTTACAATAATTCCCAAATTTATTTTCACGGAGACCCTCGACAACCAGCTGGCTCCCATCCTTTCAGACATGTCATCGAAAACAAGCATCGACCTGTGGGCGAAGTCAAAGCGGCAATTAAGACCGTGGCAGAACAGACGATCGGACATTGAACACGGCGTAAAAGAAATGATTGGTTCGATGAAAAGTACCAGAATGCGTTAGCCAAAAAGATTCAGGCGTACAAAGAATATTTAGGTAGGAAAACCAGGACAAAGAGAGAACATTGTGAAAATCTTAGAAGAGTAGCGAATAAGATAATTAGAATCAAGTAAAGAAAATACTATGAATACTACTTGAGAAGCATGAATATAAGTCTAACAATCAATAGCATGACACCGCATACAAAGTATTGAAAAGCCTGAAACGAGGTTATCAGCCCAAGACCACGCTGTACCGTGATGACGTCGGTAACATCATTTCTGATCAAAACAGGATTAAGGAATATCATATTTTATATTTCACATCATAGTTGAAAATCCTCCGCACAACTCCAGAACATAGAAGCCTATAGATACTCTGGAGAGCGTCCAATGGCCACACCTACTCTAGATGAAGTTTGTTCCATCATCAAGGCACAAAAGAATAATTAAGCGTTGGGCATCGATGAGATTCCAATGGAGCTAATTGAAAATGTTGGAAGCCATTAATAAAGTCATTCAGTACATTTGGCAAAAAGAATATATGCCAAGTGAATGGAGTCAATCAATTATATTCCCTATCCACAATAAAGGTGACAAGCTACACTGCGAAAACTATAGAGGCTTATCACTACTACGGCGTACCAAATATTTTTAAATATAGAAAATAAAATCAGGTCATATGCCAACAGTATTATTGGGAAGTATCAAATGACTTTAGAGGAGGTCAAGTAGGTGCTTGAAAAATGATGGAAGTTCAACATAGACGGTGTTGCGATCAGCAATTGTTGCATATTGGAAGTTTATTCTCATCTAGCTGAATTTTTCATCATTAGCAATCAAGGGTTAAAAATTCAAAAACCCAAAATTTGCTTATGAAGGAATATTCAGCCTGGAGTAATTTCTTTCCAATATGCGACAATAACAACACGGAACATTTGTTCGCGTCATTCAATAGAAAATTTTTCATTACGATTGAATGATTACACGGAATATACTTAAGCGCACAGCTGAGAAGAACCAGCCAAACAAGTACCATGAAGCATCAGCTATGTGCTTTTCAAACGGGGTGCGTCGACAACGGCAGTTGTCGACTGATGACCTCTTGACCGGGGAGAATTTTGGAAGGTTTGAGGAGTGTCCGTTTTTAGTCAGTGTTTGGTGATGACGGGAAAATAAAAGTTCAGTTGATTGCGAAGTTAAGGGGCAGAGGATTTTGGTGAAGAAAAGGAATTGAGATGTTAATGATAGAAAAGCAACGCGTTGTGTAGGAAAGCTAATAAAATTACATTTTTATTGATACAGAACTAAATTTCAGTATATTAATTTTGTAATTCGGAATGGAAACGAAAAAATTAAAGGAAGTGAAATAAGATATAACGATGGTTTGAATATATAAAAACAAACACGAATAAAAATCATAACCGAAGTTCATTACACTTCGATTCCGCTACCCACACATCTTTTTGCATATCGACAACCGCAACAATTTCCATTTTGCATATATGGCGATTTGCATAACCATGATAGCGTTTGGTTAGATGCAAAACATCATATACATACGGAAACAATTGCTTTTGCCGATATTCTAAAAAGAGTGTTTTCCTGCGCTCGGGGAACTTGAATCCAGGTAGTTAAAGATATTCCGCCTTTAGTAGAACTTTCAAATATAAAAAAATGAAAGAAAGTATACACCCTTTAATTCAGGACCTCAAGAAATTCTTAAAAGTAACCAACCCATCGCTGCCAAGGATCATAGGACTTTCGAAGATTCACAAGCCAGGCCATGAAATGCGTTAAATTGTGTCAGCAGAAAACGCCCCCACTCAGAAAATTGTGAAGTGCTTAGTCAAGGAATTCAATAACATGGACATGGAAAATTTGTTACCAGATCAGCAGCGAATTCGGCAGAATTCACTTCAAAGGTTTTGTCCGGGGGACCCTTGGGAGATGGCGATACGATGGTGTCATTTGATGCCAAGACACTTTTTCCCAGTATTCTGGTCAAAGAAGCACTTGCGTTACTTGGTGAGTGGATTCTGATATAAGGATCTCGAGAACAATGGAAAGCATGAGCCAAAATGTGTTTGAAACTGGTGTTGCGAATTCCGGCGTACCGACTTTCTCCCATTCGCAACTTCAAATTGCCGCCGCAACTTCTCCACCTTCCTTTGGGCACTCCTACCTTTTCCTTTGTGTATTTATTTATTTTCATTAACATTTTCCCAATTTCCCTATAATTTTTAACTTCCCCATCATCACAATCCTACCCTTTACCCTTATTTCCAACTACAAAAAAAATAATATATACTAATGATTTCAATTTTCCCACTAACAACATTCCATTGATTTATTCCCACTAACAAAACTTCATTCAATACCTTCTCCCTAACAAAACCTAATTCCTTTCCTTCATACTAACTAATTCTATTCACTAATTCCCACTAACAAATTTTATTTTTTATACTAACAAAAATTAATTCACGTTCCCCTACTAACAAAGTTCAATCTCATACCCAAAGGCATCGTTGAAGTTGCTTATGAGATGAATGGGAGATCGACAATCCATGGCACCAGTAGCTGCGTCGCGGGCTTCCGACCGGGGGTCTGCTGGAACCCTGGGTTCAAATTCCCTCGGGCGCAGGGAAGCACTCTTTTTGGGGTATCGGCAAAATCAATAGTTTTCGTAATGTATATATGACACTTTGCATTCAATCAAGCGATTCTTGGAGGATGTTAATTGCCATATATGCAAATCATGGATACTATTGTGATTTTCGATACGGGAGAAAAGATGTGTGGGTAGCGGAATGAAGTGTAATGAACTTCGATTACGTTACCCAAAGGCAGCAGCGGTAATTTAAAAATGAAAAGGATTGCGGAATCTGATTTGGGAAGGTGAAATGCGGGATTGGGTGTTTGAATGCGGGGTGAATCGGTTCTTTTGACTTGGAGAAGGTGGATAAGAGTGATTTATTTTTGCGAAGAAGTTTTTTTTACAGTTTTTCGATGACGACGGGGAGAAAAACAATCGAAATATTGCGATTGGAAAATTGGTGTAAGGAGTTTTAACATGAAAGATTGGTAAATAAAAGCCATGATTGTGATTCGGGGAGTTTTCGGGAGTGAAATGAGCGGAAATTTGAAAGGGTAGTGACCTTATAAATGAAAAGTAGCATTTGCGGGAGGGATAAAAGAATTTAAATTGCGTGTGAGTGAGGTTAAGTGGGCTAAACACACGAGAAACACATAATTGGGTGAGGTGAAGCCGAAATAAAACAATGTAAGTTTAAATCACACGAAACAAAAGAAATTTAAATAGTTTAGAATAGGAAAGAAGATTGGTTCGGAGTAACAGTGGTAATAAAACAAAACAAGTTGGGTAGACAGACCTATGCTCATGTCAGAAGGGTTTGGTACTCAATTTACAAAATGCCGTAACCAGCAACGAATAAAATTGAGAAACACGTCATGTTCGAGGATCATACTATTATTAACTATGTAAGTTGAAAGAATTTTGACTTCTGAGGTATTTGTTAAAGTTATACCCATAAATATCAGGCTTGATAGTTTTTTCAGATTTTTTAGATCACGGGTGTCCATTCGCGAGGGAGAAAACACATTTTTCATGTATATCCCCCTCCCCCCCCCCCCCCGCCTGTGCCCCCACTGAAGCAAAAACTGTCAATTTAAGAACTGTTTTGAAAAGCTCTCATAGAGAACTTTCATTTGATACTCATATCGGCTACCTTTCATCAAATTTTTTTCAGGGGCCACTCCTCTGTACTGTAAGCATCGATTCATGGCCTATTTTTTCGAATCGTAGAATGGCTACAAAGCCCTTTTGCTAGGAGCTCTCTCCTGCCTCTTCGACTTGTATCAATTGTATGTACTCATCCTCATGATACCTATCATTCCTGAAATTTTCATGCAAATCCTAGCAAAGCTGTAGTGTCTAAGTCGGTAAAAAGCGCATATGGCTCCATAGCCATATGTTTCCATTGTAATACAGGGCACATTGTTCCATAGTAATACAGGAAAATTCAAATCGCTATAACTTCGTTAAATACTATCAATCTTATTAATAGTCATCTGTTTGCTAAATTTTATTGAATTTAAGGGTACCATTTAGATTTTATTCAAGAAAACATAAAATCGATAAATCTTACTATTACTAACAAAGTTGAGTGAATTTCGACTTCTCATGTATTTGTTGTTGTTGTACCCATTAAGGCCTACATTCATGAATTTTTTCAGATTTCTCGGATGGAAGGTGTCCAATCGCGAGGGGGGGGGGGGTACGCGAAAAGTTCGTTTATTTCCCCTTCCCCTGCCCCCCTCGGTACTCATAAGGCAATTTCAAGACCTGTTTTGGGAAGATCTCATTGAGACCTTTCCACTGACACCCTACTCGACTACCAATGGTGAAATTTTTTTTGAGGGGTCACCTCCCTATATGGGGAGACCCCCCTTAAACCCCTTGGAAAAAATTTTTTACCCTTGAACTTTCAAGAAGTCACCACTTCTGACCTTTCCACAAAGTTTCATGGCTGTAGCTTCTATAGTTTCGGAGAAAAAGTGCTGTGACATACAGACGGACGGACGGACGGACGGACAGACGGACACAGGTCGTGATTGCAATAGGGTTTTGTATTTTAGTACAAAACCCTAAAAATAACAGTGGATGCAGGTTGTGGTGGATGCCGTAAAGAAAATGAAAGTATGGATTAAAAACAAAAACCAAACGCGGGTCTGAATGTAATTAGTAACGGGATCCCTGAAGGATGAATCTATAGTGCCGGGTTTCCGAAGAGAAGATTTACATCTTGTGAAAAGTGGCCGGTTTAGGTTGCGTTTAGAGTAGTGTAAACATTTTTTTTAAATTAAAGTTAATTTTTAGTGCCCCCCTTTAGGTGCCAACGCTCTGCAGCATTAATAGGGGTGAGTAATTGCGCATTTTTTTCATTTTATTTTTTTATTAATTATATTTTAATCATATTGGAATTTTTTTTATTACAATTATCCCCTTAGTTTATATTTTTTCCCTTTAATTAAAAATATTGGCTGGTTTTTATAGCAGTGGTGAAATTTATTTATTCATTTGATTCATTAGTTAAATTATTGAAAAACCAAAAAGAAGTAGCTTGTTTATAATAATATTTTTTTAACATGTATTGTTGTTGTGTTCTTTTTTTTCTATTTCAATAAATCGGCCACTATGTTGTAAACAAAAATAATTTTTTTCATTTCTCAAACATGACCTCTCCCTTTCCCGTCCTTTTCCCTCTGTGTTAGTTTCTTTATGTATGGTGGCTCGGCACGAGCAGAGGATGTCCCGGAAGTCCCACGACACGACTGAGCGCTAGCTGGCCTCAGTATGCCACCCCGGGCTACACACCCCTCTGCTAATTCTTAATGTCTGCAACTGCGGTGACTTCCGCGGTTTGCAACACTGGCTAGACTCTGCATGGGTGAAAGCTACTTCACCTTCAGGGGAGAATATTTAAACAAACACGTGGTGCTCCAATGGGAACCCTCTTTCCCCGTTTCTAAGCGAAGCTTTTATGGCATTTTTTGAGGAGAAGCTAGCAAAAGAAGGTAAACTGCCACATCGATGGGTGCGTTATGTAGACGATATCTTCACGATCATCAAAGAGGATCAGGTCCAGCAAACTCTCACGGCGATCAACTCAATACACAACAACATCAGTTTCACCCACGAGCTGGAGTCGGAGGGGTGGCTACCATTCCTGGACGTAACGGTATGTAGAGGAGCTAATGGATTGGAATTCGAAATATAACGTAAACCAACGGACACCATGCGGATAATTCCTTTCACTTCGAACCATTGCCAACAGCAAAAATGGGCGACATTTAGCTGACTTGTGAATCGAATGCTCACGCTTCCATTGAATAAGGAAGGCCTGAAAAAGGAAACGTCCCACATTTACAAGCTGGCCGAGTGGGATAGATACTCTACGGATGAAGTCACCAAATTGATAGCCAAACGAATGAAGGAGATCTTCAACAAAAAGTTCACAACGCTAACTGCGGAAGTCGAGCAACGAAAGAGGTTGGTTGTAACTTTTGACTCAAGGACGGAAACAATGAAGAGGGCTATGAAGAACGTAGACATTGACCTAGTTTATACGAGCTGGGCCACAAAACTGCAGAACTTGCTTGGATCAACCAAGGACCCCATGCCCAAAATGGAGCGGAGTGGAGTCTACAAGGTATCGTGTATGTTATATTGGACAAACGAGGAGATCACTAGGTGTCAGATGAAATTAACACTTAAGGGAAGCAGTCAGCAAAAACAAAAAGCAGGGTGCAAAAAACTTCAAATCAAAAGTGGCGGAGCATATAGTCCTTGAAAAACATGACATCACTGCGGACAACGTGAGCATGCTGAAAACGATTACAAACGGGCGGAAGCTTGATGTAGCAGAAAGTTTGGAGATATTCAATCGAAAGACGCAGGACATTTGGAACGGTGACCCAGGTAACGGATACACCTGGCTATTCAAGCTTACAAAATAATGTATGTAGTTAAGGAAAAACAAATTTTTGAATGATGAAAGGATCAGGTAATTAGAGATTAAGTAAAAGAACTTTGAGGGATCAGATGTAATTAGAGATTCACTTTAATAGTTTAAAGAGTTTAGTGTAAATATTAGGACACTTATAAGTTAGGGAACAGTAGTACTAAGGAAGCTCTCAAGGAGGGAACGAAACAATTGTATACTTAATTTAAAATAAAAATAGTTAGAATTAAAGGGTATATACTTTCTTTCATTTTTTTTAATATTTGAATCCAGGGTCTCAGCGGACCCCCAGTTGAGAATCCACGCCACTATCAACGGAGCCACCTTCTGTTGATTTCCCATTCATTGTACTATCAACCTCAACTATCCTTTTTTCTTGATGGACATGGGAATGAAATTCGTTAGTAGGGAAACGTGAATGAATGTTTGTTAGTATGAAAAATAAAACTTGTTACTGGGAGGAAGGAATAAGGTTTTGTTAGGAAAAATGTATCGAATGAAATTTTGTTAATAGGAAGTAATGAATGGAGTGTTGTTAGCGGGAAAATTAAAATTATTATTATATACTTTTTTTCTGTAGTTGAAAATAAGGGAAAAGAGTAGGATTGAGATGATGAGGAATTATAAATTATAGGGAAATCGTTAAATGTCAATAAAAATATGTAAATTTACCGAGGGAAAGGGTATATGTGCCCAAAAGAAGGTGAAGATGTTACGGCGGCAATTTGAAGTTGCAAATGGGAGAAAGCCGGTGCGCCAGAGCCATTTGGGCCATTAAATTTTCTTATTATTATTGTTTTGAATTTGCTTTATATTCTTTTAAAATTTGTAAAGATTAATATTTAATAAGGTGCTTTTGACTTTTACTACCCGTTATTGTTGAAATAATGGGAAAGAACCAAAAAAAAACAGAAAAGTATATGGTTCGTGTTTTTTAAGGTGATTCTAGTTTCTAAAGATATAATGAGTGTGCTACTGGATGAATCTTTATGGTTTCGAGGCGCTGTCCAGCTGTTATTGGCCGTTAAGTTTTCGGGCCGAGTTCACCCTTTTGTTTGAGAGTGAATGGAAAGAATTGAATTCAAATTTTGTTTCATCTTCTTCTTCTTAGCACTGCAGCCCCTTTCGGGCCTTCGCTTTCTGAAAATGTCTCAGTCCATTGACCGAATCCTCCTGTTTCGAAATCTGAGCACCGATAAACTGTCTTCGTCGACCGAGTCAGACCAGCGTTTCCTCACTTTCCCCACTGGTCTCCGGCCTTCAGTTCTCCCAACGAATATCTTTTTAGGTATACGTTGTTCGTCCATATGATTCATGTGGCCAGCCCATTTCAGCTTCCGCAGTCTTACTATCGTTGAGACCTCCGACTCGTCAAAATTTCATACAGAACATGGTTGTAACGAATTCGCCATTGGTCCCCGTTTTGTTTAGTATACAATTTTATCTGTGGAAACTTTAGTTGAAGCTCTTGTTTCTCTATCTCTACTTGGGCCAGATCTCGGAAGACATCCTCCCTTATGGCTGTGCATCGTTTTAAAGCTGTCCCAAACACAATTTACTTTTTATTTTATTAATGTCACCAAGTCACACCAATCTATGAAGATAAACAAAGTTACTCACCGGGGTCTGTCGATAAATCCTATAATTTAGGTTACAAATTATCGATTTGCCAAAGATTTCCGTTTTATTGTTTATAATAAACGTTATGAATAAACGTTTCGTCTCAGAATTTATCTTAAAACTTCACTCAAGCCGTCAACGAATAAGTACCTTTTTAGTCAACTTTTGTATTTGCTAGGTATTTTTCCTTGCTTTGGTGTGGTAATATTATTATCAGTTTTGTTAAGGTTTGCCTTGCTTTTCTATGTATGCATAAATTGTGACTGTCGTAGCTAAATTGGTTGCCGAATAAATTGGTAGCATCGAATCGGCTGCAAGCCGGTGAACGGAAAGGTGTTTTCTTTTCAATTCTTAGGGAAACGCTTTTTTGGGCAAACTCATGTGAACCCGGGCTAGTGCTAGTTGGAAGTGGGTTCTATGCTTACGGCTTGTTGTGCCTCTTACAGGAGATTTCTGTAACTGATGGAAGGGTACCTTTTGTAATTCTTCCAGAAATTGTGGCTCCTGCAAGAAATTATAGTCGTTGCTAAAAGATTGCAAGCTAGTTTTTGTTTTCAGGGAAGTGTTTTCATACAAAAGTTTGGTGTTTGTGGGAAATTTGTGAAAATGCAGTCTGATGAACCGCATTCTTGCTTGGAGGCATAATTGGGGCCCAAAGACACAAGCAAGTGGCGCCTAACCCCATATCCGGACGAGCTTTCAGGGTCCGTAGGCCCTGGCTATAACATTACCTGCGGTTAGAAGATAGTAGCAATAAATTTAGGTGATTTGCTTAAGCTCTTAAGCCAATTTCCATAGATCTTGGCAGAGCAAAAATGCCCTAAAAACATGTATGGCATGTGCAAAACTTTTGTGCAATTTTCCATGTTTTTTTCTTTGCGTCGGTAGCCAGAGCATTGCTCGAGGGGCTTGACTGTTTTCAAGTGGATGTACTCACTTGGAAAAATTTCCGTAATTCATGTGAGTGTTATCATACCTCGAAATTGATGTTTATCCATGAGCTATTTTCAATTCATCCTAATAATGTCAGCCAAAAGTCATAAAAGTATAAAACTTTTCCTATAAACTTTCAAATTTTTGCAGCAATGTGTCTATTTAAATATTGAGTGTCCTTCGCATAAGATAGCTATAGAATTTCCATAAATAAACGAGCATAATTTTGACTATTATCTATATATATGTATATATATATATATATATATATATATATATATATATATATATATATATATATATATATATATATATACATGTATATAAAAGGCAGTGTCACGACTAACTGACTGATCAATTTAGAGCCAAAACTATAATATCGAGTTAAAATTTTTAAAAGCATAGTTCCCTCAGAATTTTTAGACGTGCTAAGGAAGGATTTTACAAAATGTATATTTAAGAGGTCAAAAATGTCTAAAAACCCCAAACTGCATATAATTTCCAGAGCTCGACATTTTTCTTCTACTAAAGCGATGCTCCTTACGAGACACTCTGACGAATGAAGTGAACGCGTAAAAAAAGACACTAAAAGTATTCTGGCTGATGTCTGATAAGGGCGAATGATTGCTGATGAGGGCGGACGATTACTGATGATGGCGGATGATTGCTGGTGATAGCTGATGATCGCTGGTGGTAGGGGATGATTACTGATGATGGTGAATGATGGGTTATGAGTACAAATAATGGCAGATGATGGCGAATGATGTAGGATGATGGTAGATGATAGCTGGTAAGGGCGGATGATTTTGTAGGATTGCTTGTGATAGCGGATGATTGCTGATGATGGCAGTTTATTGCAGGTAGCAGATGGTCGCTAATGATGACGGATGATATCAGGTGATAGTGGGCTATTGTAAATAGTGCATGACGGATCATGGTAGATATCAGATGAATGATGGTATTTGGCGTATTGCAGATAGTGGATGTGGGTGGATGTTGGGTGATGGCGCATATAGTTCCCAGTAGCCGTTTTCTTTGGAATTTTTTTAAACAAGATAGAGCCTAAAGACGACTGATGATGACTTAAGGTCTGATTTTTTCCCACGACCAACTTCATATGGCTTGCTTGCGGGTTAATAATGTGGAAAATCTATTTATATTAGCTACGTACGCAAAGTCGTGGGTAAATGCTTGTATTTTATGTATCTGAATTTAATAATTTAATGAAATATATTTCACTATCAAACAAGTTGGTGAAATACTCAGTACACATTCTGAAATTCTTCGATCACTGGTCTGTAATGTTAGTCAGGAGAGTTAAAAACAGGTTGGGTACACAGAGCTACGCTCATGTCAGAAGGGTTTTGTAATCAACTCACCAAATGCAGTAACCAGCATCGAATAAAATCAAGAAACATGTCAAAGTCGATTTCATTGGAGAAAATGTGTAATGCGAGGATCATACCGAGAATATTATTAACAAAGTTGAACGAATTTTGACGTCTGAGGTATTTGTTATTGTTATACCCATAAATATCTCCTTTAATGATTTTTTCAGATTTTTCAGGTCACATTCACGGGAGAGAAAACACATTTTTCATGTATTTCTCCCCTGTGCCCCCACTGAAGCAAAAACTGTCAGTTTAAGAACTATTTTGAAAAGCTCTCATAAGAGCTTTCATTTGATGCTCATATCGGCTACCTTTAATAAATTTTTTTTATTTTTCATGGGCCACTCCCCTGTACTGTTATCATCGATTCATGGCCTATTTTTTCGAATCCTAGAATGGTTACAAAGCCCCTTTGCTAGAAGCTCTCTCCTGCCTCTTCGACTCGTCTCACATATGAATATTAATTGTAGGTACTCATCTTTAGTCATTCATTAGATTGAATCAAGTGTTCAAAGCATGCACCTTAAACGTTGAAGTTGGGGAAAAATAACCCAAAATTATTCAATCTTCTCATTTAAAACAGCCACCATTTTGTTTTACGATTACTGATACCACTGATTCTCAAAGATATTCATGATACCTATCATTCCTGTAATTTTCATGCAAATCCTAGCAAAGCTGAAGTATCTAAGTCGGTAAAAAGCGCATATGGTTCCATAGCCATATGTTTCCATAGTAATACAGCGTATTTTGTACCATAGTAATACAGGAAAATTCAAATCGCTATAACTTCGTTAAATACGATTCGATCTTCATGAAAATTCCACAAAAGATCAATCTTCTAAATAGTCCATTGTGTGCTAAATTTTATTGAATTTAAAGGTACCGTTAAGATTTTATGTAAGAAAACATAAAATCGATAAATCATACTATTACTAACAAAGTTGAGCGAGTTTCGATTCTTATGTATTTGTTGTTGTACTCATAAAGGCCTATATTCATCATTTTTTCAGATTTTTCGGATGGAAGGTGTCCAATCGCGAGGGGGTACGCGAAAACTTCGTACATTTTCCCTTCCTCTGCCACCCTCAGTACCGATACAGCAATTTAAAGACTTGATTTGAAAATAACTCATTAAGACCTTTCCAATGACACCCTACTCGACTACCAATGGTGAATTTTTTTTTTTGAGTGGTCACCTCCCTATGTGGAGGGAGGCGGAGGTGTGAGCCAGCGCGTTGTCGTGGTGGAACAGCACTTTTGTCCTCGCCAAGCAGGACCGCTTTTTCTTCAATTCGACGTCAAATCGGCCCAATAAGTCTGCATAGTAGCGCCCCGTGATTGTTTTACCCTTTTGCCCTTGATGTGGATCGCACCTTGTGAATCCCAGAAAACAGTGGCCATCACCTTTCTTCGGAGCACGTTCGGCGGGTGAAGTCCACTGTTTCAACTGTTCCTTGGCCTCTGATGTGTACCAGTGAATCCATTTTTCGTCGACGGTCACGAAACGACGCAAGAATTCCGCCGGATTGCGCTGAAACAGCGCCAAACACGTCGCCGATTTGGTCTCACAGTTGCGTTTGTTTTCCGGTGTGAGCAAATGCGGCACCCATCGCGCCGACAGCTTTCTCATGCCCATATCTTCGTGTAGAATATGATGCACCGTTCCTTCTGCGAAGCCCACAGCTATCTCGCGAACCTTCAATCGACGGTCTGCCAACACGAGATCGTGGATTTTTTTAACGTTTTGCTCCGTAGCAGCCGTTTTCGGGGCACCTGGGCGTAGCTCATCAAAAACCGACGTGCGACCACGAACAAACTCGTTGAGCCAATTCTTGACGGTCGTCATCAAAGGAGAAGAGCCACCGTACACAGCATCCAAGCGATCTTTGATTTCGCTGCGCGTTTTCCCTTCCAAAAACAAGAATCTGATCATTGAACGATATTTTCTTTTCCATTTTTGTACAACCGACCGACACGCTCGCTTTCAAAGGCTATCAAAACAAAACTAATGAAGAGAATTGACTGAAACGTTGACAGTAGGCTCCTAAAAGAATGTACTGCACGATGGTAAAACTCTTTTGTAGTAACAGCGCCATCGGGCGGCGAGGCTAAGTACTTGTTGAATGACCCTCGTACAACGTTTCATTGCTGTAGCTTCTATAGTTTCGGAGAAAAAGTGCTGTGACATACGGATGGACACAGGTCGTGATTGCAATAAGAAGAATGAAAGTGCAGATTTTGACTTTTTAGCCGGCTTCGAAAGGAGAGAGGGCTATCTGTTTCAACCGCTAAAGCACCGCTATTTGGCTAAAGCATTTGATTTACTTTCACTACCTCTGATTTTTCAAGCATGGAAATCGAATATAACTTACAAATATACATGTCAATTTCATGATTAAGGTTGAATATGAGAGGTGACATACGGGACCCAATTTTGTCTAAACATACTAGTAATCCAATGGAGAACTTGCGACAAAGAAATAGAACTTTAAGAAGCATTCGTAAGAACATTTTTCATAGTTCTCCATTCTGTGGTATTCCGATTTGATAATCTTCATAGATCATATGGACGTCTATGTTCCTTAGTTGTTTAATATATTTTAATCAATCTTGTCTATCGGGGACGGCCAATAAATTAATGGTTAATATAGCTCAGACAGTATAATTTTAGATTGCTAAAAGCAATATCTTCGGGGGAAATTTCATGAATGCTTTGGTGATCCAAATTCGATTCGAGCTGAGTATTAAAAGATAATAAATTTCTGATTTCAAAATTCTTAACATACATCCTTAGTTTTAGCTTTGCGCATTTATTGTAAATTGAAAGCTGCGCTTTGTCAAGAGATATATGGACACTATCAATAGCTACCCTCTTTTGAACACCAACATATTCCGTAAACTTGCAAAACATTTTAACTTCAAGAATATCGAAATTATTTTAAGGGCAACAATTATTCAATATATCTCTTATCCTATCTATATTCTGGGTTGCTCCACCTTTTGTAAAATTTACGTTACAATCGATGCAAATGTAAACACGTTGGTCTTTCCACATTTTCCAGAGTAAAACTAACTTATTTTTAAATTTTGGTCATGTAGAAAATTCAATCCGCTAAACCCACTGCTACATTAACCTAGACCCTTTCATCTAAAACTTCTAACATAATCAATCATCTCAAATAACTTTGAATGTATCTATCCAGCATCAAGAGCCGTTGTTTCTGCCCTTTTTAAATTCAAAGATCACAATATTATAAACATGTTTATATGAATAAAGTTACGAAACTCTCCCAACCTCGAAAATATAAAAATTTATAAACTTTCACTTACATTATGCCGCTAACTTTCTGAAGATATATTCTCGCACATTCAAACATATCTAAAAGATACTCTGATGCTCCTGAATCTCACAGAATGTCAACTGAAAACGGTTTCCAATTTAAAATTCATGAAATACTTCAAACTTAAGTTCGTAGCAAAAATGAACATCTTGTCTTTTCTTCTGCAGGATACAGTGGAGTACATATTGAATTTGACTCCGGTGTTTTGTGTAACTAACATCATGCCATCCGTGCAGTAGTCTACTAGGATATTTTTCGCGGAAATTACCGTTTCGTAGTAGAAAAGATACAAATTTGGTTTTTTTTGTATTTTCTCAGATAATTTACCGTTACATTAATTCCCTTTACTGATCTCTATTCTTGCATTCATTTTACAATTCAATCCTGCTTAGACATATTTCAACGATTTTCTTTTTCTCTTTCCAGAACGTATTATTTTCAATCGGATCTGCATTTTTATACTACGTAAATCATTTTAAGCTTTACTCGTCATTCTGTGCCAGTCATAGTAAGGCTCAGAAAGTTTTACATCCAAGTAAGTACAAGGACGCAATTCAACACACACACATTCGCGCCAGCTTTCGTTCATACGTATGTATGTGAAAACGAATGTATTGTACTTTAAGTTGAAAGTGTTCCACATATGGACGATTTTATATATGCAGAAAATCGTGGTGGTGAATTTCAGTTTTACTTTGAACTTAAATGAACATCGAAAAGGACTGTGTATTCTGCACAGGACATTGCTTGTTTGTCGGGAACATTCAATGCTTGGTTGAGTTTCTTCCATTTTGTTTTTTACTCTACACAAGACTGTCATCCAAACTTAATGGTACACTTATTCAGTTTTTCAATGGACTCTTTGATCAAGGATGCATGAAAATTTCAAGTTAAGACAAATCAAGAGACTTTCAAGAAGTGAAGGATTCCCATGAAACTTGTACATTTTCTTGTCAGCTTAAATTGAAAAATTTTAAATGGAGTAGGAATTGATGAATTTCAAAGAGATTGTAACTGAATTTTGGTTATAAATGACTTGAAAATTTGTTTTTACTTACTTTAAATAAATTTTTCAATTAAAATTCATGCAAAGCTGAAACACAATTTTGAAAATTGTTTTCAATATCATAGAAATATTTATCCATATAATTTATATATTTCAGACGAAGGCAATCAAGCGTTACAGGAGTTCCTCGTGGCAAGGAATCCAAAGCAGCAACATAGCTGTACACTCGAATCTTATCTTATTAAGCCAATACAAAGGATATTAAAATATCCGTTACTATTGCAGCAATTGAGGAATTTGACTGATCCTCATGCTGAAGAACATTTGCATTTAGTTGGTAAGTGAATAACTTCTTAGTTGCCTCTGTTAGAAAAATGTTAAAAAACATTGAATACAAGAATTCTAATGCTTATTTTCCTATTATTTATTTATATAACAGAGGCACTGAAGGGCATGGAAAAAGTGGCCGAACACATCAACGAAATGCAACGAATACACGAAGAATATGGTGCTATATTTGATCATTTGTTCCGACAACATCAGAAATCATGTAAACAGCCAATCGACCTCAGCCCAGGTAAAATTATTTTATTTATATGACTATCGCGGCAGACATTTTACTCATATACTCGAGTAAAACTTCAATTTAGGAAACCTAATGCAAGAAACCGTATGCGGCACTTCCGTAGTAGGGTCTTATTTGGTTTTCCGCGTTAGGACAAGACACGTTATTCTGCATTAGAGCCTTATGCAGCTTTCCGCATTAGGGATTAAGTGCATTCGATAATTTTGCAAAGGTCTTGAGAGGATGAGCAGAATAACGTAATATATCTATATCTTTAGTCTCCAAAACAAGTTGGGTAGACGAACCTACGCTCATATCAGAAGGGGTTGGTACTCAACTTACGAAATGCACGAAGTGGGCACAAACTTTTCGTGTATTTCCTCTCCCTGTTTGCCCCTCGGGGTAAAAATGTCAGTTTAAGACCGGTTTTGAAAAGCTCTCATCATGACCTTTCATTTGATACCCATATCGGCCACCCTCGATGACATTTTTTCCAGGGGCTGCTCCCCTGTCTTGGAAGACTCCCCTTAAATACCTTTTCACATTTTTTTGTAGTTGAAATTTAAAGAGGGCACCACTTTACACCTGCATACAAAGTTTTATGTTTCTAACTTTATATCGTTTGCGAGGAAAATTGCAGTCAGACACGGACGAACGGACGGACAGGTCGCGATTTGTAAAATTATTTTACAAAACCCTAAAAACTGTTTTTACATATTTCTAAGAATATATACTTTCTTGATCCATCTGTAGTATACATATATGTGTAAACACAACAACACAATGTTGTTGAAAATTATATCCAGTGAAAAGTTTATTGTTTAAACTTCCCTATATTTTGCACATAATGCCAGTAAATACTAGGCATCCATAATTTAAGCATTATTTTGGTGTTTTCAATCTTAGCCTAATTTTCAAAATGCGAATTTAGTCAAGCCTCCCATCTCACAAATTTTTTAAGCTAGGAGCCTCAGTCAGACCTAATAAAGCGGGCACCCTTATTTACTTTGCCTTTTTCAAAACAGTACTTGTCGGCGGACTAATTTTTCCGTGCCTCCGCTAATTTTCTAACTCACATCAAAGATTGCATTTTAGTAGTGATCAGGTCACGAGAGCCGAAGGACACTTAACTTTTCTGTAAAGTATTGACCGGTGCAAATAATTACGTAAGTTTTTTTGAAAGAGGTGAGTTTTTTACTTTAGTATGTTAGTTTTTTGTGCAGTATTACTTCAATTTGCATAAAGATTAATTGGATGTTAAATACATTTCATAAATATAATGTTTACCGTTTGAATTAACATAAATATAAAATAGTTACGTGTTACCTTGAGAATTGTACAACAATAAATTTTTCAATGGTTGACGGAAGCTTATGCTGAAGAATTAATTGGAAGTTCAAATTCTGAGTTGAGATCAAATGAGACACTTGCGATTGCTCACGGCAGTTCCAGCAATATGGACGCATCTCCTGCACATTTAAGAATCATGCGATTATTATGAAGGTTTTTTTGTAAGATAAAACAATTTATTTTACTAGACATAACGGTAAAAATGGTCCTAAACTATTTATTTTTTTTATTTAATAAGCCAAACAAAGCAATCACAAAAAAAGTACTTATATCTAAACAAATCGCAAAAAAAGTAAATCTATATTGAACAATAACTTATTTTAATGCGTCAGTAATCTTTTTTTTGAAGTTATGTATTGGGATAGAAGAAGAGTAATGTTCACTCATAGAATTGAAGATCTTGCAACACCTATTAATTAGCTCGTTGTCTGCGTAGGTGGTTTTATCTTGGTCTTCATGAAGCATACGAGTGTTCCTAGTATGTTTAATCGTTTCCTTGAACGTGATTTTGCTTGATAGTGGTGCAACATTTACTATCTTATGGATTACATTCAAAACAAAGCAGGAGCTTAAGATAATTCTTTGAGATGACAGTGAGGAAAGATTTAAAAGTTAAGTCTTTGCTGGTAATGAGCCAAGTTAGCAAAGTCTCTTGGGTCATAAGTATCACGCAAGGCAAAAAGAATAAACTGTTTCTGCACAGATTCAATGCAAATGCTGTGACTCCCAAAGCATGGATTCCTAATAATACAACAATATTCAAGGAGGGGGCAAACAAATGAGGTATATAGAGTTTTGGTGACCCATAGATTTTTGACTTCTTTGGCGCGACGTTTTATGAAACTGAGCTGCTTACATGCCCGAGCAAGAAAAGTATCGTATTGAGAATGGAAATTCAACTCTCTGTCCAATAGAACGCCCAGGTCTGAGATCTGGTCAACTTTTTGAAGTGGGGCATCATTCAGGTTATAAGTGTGCTCAAATACTGAATTTTTTCTCGATAAGCTTATAACATAACACTTTCCAACATTTAAATAAAGCCTGTTATCGTTACACCATCTCAATAATGAATTTATTTTGGCTTGGAGAAAAATAGCCTCGGAATCGGAATTGACGGTGTAGTATATTTTGAGGTCGTCAGCATACAGAAGATGAGGTACATCACTTGATTGGATCGTAGTAGTCTTTGCGTATAGACGTCTTTTAAATCGCTCCTGTCAAAAGTTTTCAAAAATTAAATTAATTTTTTAAAAACGTTAGTCCGAAGTTAATTTTTATCGGAAAAAATCTTATATTGTCGAAGTAATCGACTCAGGAAATTTCTATCGAATATTTTTACTTCGATTGGTAACGAAAAACAAATTCACAAAGAAAATTTTGCCGCTGGCATGGAGGAGCCCGACAGCTTCCCACCGTTGGGGCAACCTGGGGAAACGGCGAATACGAAACTGGCGACAATCACTAAAAGAAAACATAACGAAGAAAACTCCGTAGATGGAGGGTGCAAGCTGCAAATAATAGCGGATAATCAACAAATGGCCAAATTGCAGAAAGAAAATGATGAACTAATGCAAGAGATACAGTCTCTCAAGGATCTTTTCAAGCAAGGGATGAAGCCTCAAAAGACGCAGCCTCAAAATCAATGGCAACAGGTAACAAAGCCGAAGAAAAGTGCAAAGCAAGTAAATCCAGAGGAAGTTCTAAGTGCTGGTGGCACCAACGAGAGCCAAAATGATTTTGCAGCGCTGGAGGGATTAACCGAAGATATAGAAATCGAAGAAAACATCAGAGGTAATTTTAATCAAGATAATGACGTTAATTTCATTCAATATTTAAAGAACAAAAATAAGGAGAAAAAACCAGCCCGCAGTTCTGCTGGTTCCTCTGAAAAAGCTTCCAACAAGACAGAAAAAGTTCCGCCAATCAACGTGTTCGGACAAACCGGGAAAGATATGGTTCGGCTATTGGCAGCCGAAAATAAACTGGCCAATTTCGAAATCAAAAGAGTTAATGCCGAAAAATTAACTATAAGGACGAAATCACTGGTTGATTTCAAGTCAGCCAAAGATGCGCTGATTTCTGGGGAGGTTCCACACTTCACCTATACCCCAAAAAGTGAAAAGAATCAGACCTTCTTGTTGAAGGGTTTGGACAGCGGAGAGGATACGGTCGATCTTCTTCAGGTGCTCAAGGAGGCTGCACCAGATATTGATTTTGTTTCAGTCAAAGCCTTTGCGACAAGAAGGTCGACCATAGAAAGGAAGAATTTACCACTTTACCTGGTACAAATTGCAAATAAGAGCAGTCCAAGTGCCCTTCAACAAATAAGGTACTTAAATTTCAGAGTGGTGAGGTGGGAACGCCTCCAGAAAATAGAAATCAACCAGTGTTACCGGTGTCAAAGATTTGGACATTCGGCTGCCAATTGTGCCATGCACTATCGTTGCGTTAAATGCAAAGACGTTCATGCTCCCGGTGAGTGCAAATTGGCTCAGACGGAGCCTAAAGAAAAATTATACTGCGTTAACTGCGGTGTTTTTGGTCACCCAGCATCATATCGAGGATGCTCCCGATATCAAGATGCAAAAGTTAAATTTGCTCCAAAGCAAACACAAGTACACCGTAATATCATACCTTCCAACTTCGTCAAGCCCGGAGTATCATTTGCACTCGCCGCTAGAGGACCAGCAGAAAATGCTGGAAATAATGTAAATAATGTAAGTGGCAATAATGAGCTGCTTCTCAAAATTTACCAGCAACTTAATTCTTTATCGGAGAGAATCGACAAACAAGATTCAAAAATTAACTTTGCTTTTCAGCGTTTAGGTCTTTCAAATGCCTAATAATAACTTGTCATCCAGTCATATTCCCATGGATAGGCTTCGCCTCATATCGATCAACGTCAACTCTATCGTTGCTATACATCGACGTGATTATCTCCTTGAATTTGTTGTTAAGCAAAAGCCTGACATCATACTTCTCACTGAAACCCACCTCAATTCATGGCATTCCATGGAATTCAAAGATTTTGCATTCGTAAGAAACGATAGGGTAATAGGTGATGGGGGAGGTGGCACCGGGATATTGGTTAGAAGACCCTATTGTTTCCAAAATATTGAAAAAGTCGAATTCAAAAACTTTGAATTTCTTGAAGTGTCCGTCATCAAAATTTCACTGCCAGGTGGGGATAACCTCTTCGTTATCTCTGCCTATGCAACTGGTCAAAATGTCCTCAAGTTCAAGGAGGAGCTCAATTCCTTGTTTGAAATACTCGAATTGAACAGGCTGCATACTTATTATATTTTTGCCGGTGACCTGAATGCCAAGCATACATCATGGCTAAACGCCACCAATAATCCAAGAGGTGTATTCCTGAAATCGTGGATAACAGAGAACCAAATTGAATACAGGTGCAACCTATATGGGTCGGAGTTCCCAACATATCCTAGGAAAAATTCATATTTGGACCTCTGCATTGCTGACGCAAGACTTGAATTCAGCTTTAATAGTCCTCAACGGAAACTGCAGGTGCTTCCTTACGATAGCGACCATAACGCAATCGTAATGGAAATCAATCATCAAAGGGATGATTTCTTCCTCATTCCAGTTCAACATGAAAACCATCGGTTGAATTTCAAAAAAACAGACTGGGGAAAGTTTCAAAAGAAGTTTAATCGGGAGTACCAGAAGCAATGTCCTCCTTCTGATGATGGCAACGCTTGCTTAATGGTTCCTAATAACAGAAATCTAACTGACAATGAAATAGATCTCTATTTGTCGAAGTTAGAGAAGCTGACGTTGGAAACGATTGAGAAAGTTGTTCCCAAGATTAAACATCGAAACAATATGGAAGGATATGAAACACCAACCATCGCAAGGTTGAAAAGATTGAAAAGCCTCCTTCTCACACGCGTCAACAATATTTATCGACGATTTTTGGACTACAACCATCCCTCGTTGGCTTTGTTGAAATTACACCTGAAGAATGTCCGGAACTTAATCCGTTCATACTTCAGGAGTGAGGTCAGCAATCAATGGGCGGAAAAACTGAGGGGCATTAGCCCACAGGACCCAGATGGCGTTTTCGCGAAAGTGAATAGCTTATTCCGCAGGAAGTCTCGAGTGAAGGTATCGAATCTTGAAGTCACTAGTGATGAGATAAATCTTCTCGATAGAGCTGGTATCGAAATTGATAGTACGACTCCGGATAGAAATGGAAACAGGATTATATGTGATGGATTGCAGAAACTTGCCCTGATTGGAACACATTTAGAATTGGTTCATCTGCCAAACCCAGAGAGAAGGAATGAAATATTTTCGGAGGTCGTTGAAGCAAAAGTTTCCGACTTCAAATCAAGCCTGAACGGCCAATCAATTCTTCATTTCGATGAAACATTCACATCTGACCTCATACCGAGCTTGAATCTTATTGATTATTTTGTCAGCTATGAAGACTTGTGTTTCATATTTCGCAGAATAAACAACAAAAAATCATGTGGTACTGACGGTATTCCAAATATAGTTCTCCGACATTTGCCTGAGGTCGCTATTAGGAATTATTGCATATTGTTCAACAACATGTTGAACAATTCATATTTCCCAAATGAGTGGAAAAAGGCTAAGGTATTTCCGATCTTGAAGAAAGGAAAAGAATCTTCATGCCCTAAAAGCTATCGCCGAATCAGTTTGCTGCCTAACATCAGCAAGGTGTTTGAAGTGATACTCAACAGAGCATTAAACGCCCACATTGAGAAATATGAGTTGATGCCGAATTGCCATTGGTTTTCGTGCCAGGCATTCGACCATACATGCAATAACGAAAGTAACCTCAGACATCTGTTGGAAACTAAACAACAAAGAATGTGTTGGAGCATGTCTCATTGATATGGAGAAAGCCTTCGATACGGTGTGGTTAGATGGACTAGTTTTCAAACTTCTTCAGGACAGGTTCCCCAGACACCTTGTCGCCATGATGTGTTATATGTTATACGGGAAATCGTTTGTTGTAACTGATGGAAATCTGACAACAATGCGCGAATTCAAGGTCTTGAATGGTCTACAGCAGGGAACAGTTACTGCGCCCCTGCTTTTCTCAATATTCATTCGCAAGCTATTGAACAGCTTTGATTTTAATGTCTCGCCAACGCGATCATTGGTAGCGTTTGCTGATGATCTGATCATCTATACGGCAGACCGAAAAGCTACAATAGTTCAGAGCAATCTTCAAAAAATGTTTAATGATGTGCAGCTCTACACCGACAATTGGCGAATGAAAATCAATGCGCAGAAGTGCGAAACAATCTTGTTTCGGACAACGCTGCAGGGGGCTAGTCAAGACCTGAAACGTAATTGGAAGGATTTCCACATTATGGCTGGTGAGGGTAGTTCAGAACGGGTTCCACATAAATTCTGTGTTCGATACCTCGGTGTTCATCTCGATCAGTATCTGTACTACACTGAACATGTCAAAATCATGCTCAGTAAGGCACTAAAAGTAGTCATGGCCCTTCGGCGACTCTTTCATTCCAGATACATTGATCAAAAAGTCAAAGTTATTTGTTACAAGACCCTGGTTAGGCCAGTTTTGACATACGGATGCCAGATCTGGTACAACCAGAGTGCTAGTACAATGGAAAGATTAAGAGTTTTCGAAAGGAAATGTCTTCGTGCATGTACTGGTTTGTACAGAAAGCCTGAGACGGATTGGAAGCACTATATATCGAATAGAAAAATTTATCAAACCGCTCAAGTGACAAGAGTCGATATCTTCATATTGAAACTTCTTCGGAATCACATCGCAAGATCTGTAACTGTGAGTGAAACCCCTTGGATTTCACAGCCGTTCCACCACGAAGACTGGCTTCGTTCCTCCAGAAGCGTTCGTGTGTTTGGACATGAATCGATATATTTTTGATTCTGACGGCGTCCCAATCATATATCACATATACCGACGGGCCACCGATAAGAAGATAAAATATCCTCCGAATCTGAGTTCACGAGACCAACAATTCCAATGGAGATACTCATTTGCTAGATTCGTTGAGGCTGGTCGAGCTGAGATGGAGCAATCTAGGTATTGGTGGCTGAATGACAATGTCAAAATTATTCGTGTTTATTTTCTGTTTTTGTGCTTTTTCTCGTTACTTAGTTTTTTAGATTCATCTCATTATTGCTACATCTAGTGTTGTTGTTTATTTGTATTATAATTTAGGTATAGGTTTCAATATAAGGTAACTTTTTTTTTGTTTTTTTTTTTTTTGATTGAACTTATTTAGAATTAGGGTGTAACATATTAGGTATAGGATATAAGTTCATTGTTGTGTTAGTAATATAAGTAATTTTTGAATAATGCTGGTTGTTTTTTTTCTCCTTTTTCCAATTGAATCAAAAAATATGAAATAATCTTAATTAATTTAAATTTGCAAGTGTATTTTTTTCATTAAATGTGTTTAACTGATAACGTATAAATTTAGAGAGCCATTCGGGCCATTAAGTTTTTTATAGTTTTATTGTTTGGAATTTGCTTTATGTTCTTTTAAAAATTTATAACGATTAGTATTAAATAAAGCGCTTTTGACTTTGACTTTGACTTTGAGGTACATCACTTAAAATTTCAGACAAGTCGGAAATAAAGATTTTGAATAAAAAGGGACCCAGGTGGCCACCTTGTGGCACTCCAGAAGAGGCAATAATTTCTCTTGAAAAAGTGCCCTGGAATTTAACAAACTGTGTTCGATTATTTAGGTATGATGCAATCCAACTCAGTAAGGACCCAGAGATGCCAAACTTCAGAAGTTTGGAGATCAAAATTCCATGATCAACTCGATCAAAACCTTTGGTGAAGTCCGTGTAAACAGCGTCAATCTGGTTACCTTTTTCCATTTCGCAAAGAATAGTTGAGAAAAGAAGCATTAGGTTGGTGGTAGTTGATCGACCTTTGCGAAAACCATGCTGCTGTTTGCTTAAACGTGGTTCAACCAGCGTAGTAAGCTTATCACACCCAATTTTTTCGAACAACTTTGGAATAGCTGATAGTATCGCAATACCTCTATAGTTTGTTATAGACTGCTTATCGCCACTTTTGAAAATCGGAGTCAAATAAGAACACTTCCAGACAGTTGGAAAAGCCCTTCGTGATAAAGATGCGTTGAATAGAATAAACAGAGGGGAAGAGATTTGATGTATGCACTCTAAAATAATTCTCGGTGGAAGAGAGTCAGGTTCAGGTCCCTTGTTAATATCAAGTTCTTTAATAGCGTTTAGGATATCTTCACTTGACAAACTCATATCATCAATGAATGGTGCTGCCGTTGAATGGCAACTTGGTATGCTAGAAGAATTGGTGGTTGAGCGGAAAACCTCTTGGAAATGCTCGGCAAAAAGGTCGCATGTAATTTGAGGGCAGATTGAATTACTATCACCGTAATACATTGATGCTGAAAATCCTGTGGTTTTTTGTTGGTTTTTACGAAATTGAAAAATTCTTTGGGATTACGAATAATATTTCCCCGGTTGAATTGATGTATTGATCATATGCTTCGCGAGATCTTATAGTGAATTCCATAGCCAGCTCATCATATTTAATCTTAAGGCTTGTGTCAAAGTTGTTATCTCTCATTAATTTATAGAGCTTGTTCCTTTGATTGCGCAGATGTCGAAGGTCGCGATCAAGCCAGGGCTCGGAAACTTTGGGTTTTACTTTATTTTAGGAACATGAGTCTCAATGCATTTGAAGAGTGTTTTATAGAATGAAGAGACTGCTTCCTCTCAATTTAAACTTGAAAGATAGATCCAATCAATATTGGCAAGATAAAATTTAATGCTATTACAATCAGCATTTAAGAAATCAAATACAATACAGTCATTGTACATTCGGGAAAAAGTTACATCAGATATGGGAAGTTCAACCGAAGAAGCGAAACGGCTTCGTGTGTTAGAGAAAAGGTTCTCTTTGTCATTGGTTGGACTTACCACAACATCGTCATAAGTATTGGTAAAAATAAGATCCACCCAGTTTCCGTTTTGGTTGGTTGTCAGTGCTACTTGTTGTAAGTCATTACCATAAAAGGTATTGATTAGATTAAGATCGATGGTATTTGAGAGGTTCACTGGTAGAAGATGGTTAGCAGTTTCATCAGGAGTAAAAGATAAATTAGGGCGGTCAAAGTCTCCCAAAATTATAATTTGATCATGTTCCTCTAGAGATGCAGCAATAGAATTTATAATTTCACATATCTTCTCGTAGTAGGTTTCGTCAGATTTTGGTGGAATGTAAAATACCTCTATGTATAAAAACCACTTGCCTAAGCGTGTTCGAACCACCATATGTTCAAAAGTTTTACAGGAGGTAGTATCAAGGTTTGATCGCAATCAACACTCCGCCACCTTTAGTTAGGTCTGTGGATGAGTAGTCACGATCAGCTCTAGGTACTGTCTAGAATTTCTTCGTTTATGTAACCATCACGTAGCCAGGTTTCGGTGAACGTTAATACATTAAAATGGCATCAAGCTATAATTTATTTATTTTTCCTCTCATACCGCTAAAATTATGGTAAAAGAGTTTAATACCATTCAATGGTAAGTTAGTATTAGGAATGATATTTTTTAAACTCTTCTCTTGCTTTTTGGAGCATAGAGATTTGCTTAGATCTCACATGCAAAGCGTATGTTTCCAGATCATTTTTTACCTGGTCAGCAGAAAGCCCGAGCTGCTCGTGAAATTTTACAAATAGAAGGGGTGATGGCTCAATCTCAATAGGCAGGCTTTCTTGCTGAATTAGTACTTTGAGATTAATTTTGGTTTTACCATCGATACAGGTTGATTCAGGCGCTTTGTGCATGTAAGAAAGATAAAGTAGAACGCAATCAAACAATTTGTGGTCCCTAAGTCTAGAAAGTAGATATCTACTCTCAAGATTATCCTTCATATCTGTAGCCAAACTTCACAGGAGGTGGGTTTAGTGGGTTCAGGTGACTGACATTGATAGTAGAGATCGGGGTGTCTGAAACTGGCAGAACATTTTACCCTCAGAAGAAGGAGCCAACGTATCACCACAGACAAAATTTGAGTAAGGTGTTAGTGTAGTTGATTGCACAGAAGTCTCTTGGGAGAGGCTTTTAACAGGTGCAATTATCGGTTCAATCAGAGGAGAATTCTGCATCTCATTACTCTGAGTGGTCTGAGTTCCAGTGGAAATTTGTCTCTCCAAGTGTCTATCATTTGAAGAGAAAGTCGACGTCTGAGAATAGGACTGAATCGTATCAGTGGTGACGAGCCAACTATATTGGATGTTGAAGATCTTCTACTTTTCATTGAATTTTGAATACATTCTTTATCGGTTTTTAAAAATTTCTGAAAATCATCTTTATTTTTGTTTTGATCAATCGTCTTACTCTTAGTGAATTTAGATTTGGATTTCCATTTCCTAAAAGTCATTCCATTCCAGTTCTGGCACTTATTATCCTCTTGTAGATCGATGAACATCCAGGCATATCGTGCAGGAATAGATACTTTGAAGAATTTGTACTTGCGTTGCACCAACTCTACAGAACAGTTTTCAAGTAAGAGCTCAAATTTGAGAAACTTCTCCTTTGACGAAAAATACTTGGTATTCAAGATTTTTCCGGTGTGATTCAGGCATTATTTTCAGATGTTGGGAATTCGCCATTTTAATTTTCTCGATCCACCTGTTCCATTCCTCTTCCGACCAGGGAGTGCCAAATTGGATAATGTTATTTGTACACCGAACAGGAGATTTCGCCGACTGCATATTTGCGACAAGGGTTATTTTCTTCATGGGAAATGAAGAAGCATCCTTCACTTCTTTGTGGCTAGAGTTGATTTAATGATGGCGTTGAATTTACTTTAGCGTTAATTTTTTCAAGCAAATTTTTTCCCATACTATTAAAGGCTCTTAGCAGTTGTTCCTTCAAAATTTTCGGCAATTCTGAATTTTGTTTGGAAATTTTGCTATCGATATCAGAAACCATTTTTTCCAAATCACACAGGCGAGTACCGATAGTGCTATATGACAAGGAAGGTGATCCATTAAACGGATAATTAATCGATCCATCCTTCACTGCGTCTTGCAACAATTATCTTTAATTAAAATAAGCGCACTCTTTAGTTCTTCCGTGTTTCTTTTCCATGACCGGGAAAAATCAAGCACTTGAGGGTGCAAGAACAAGCGCATACTATTTTCAAAAGTGACGAGCTCATTCGTCGTAGACTGGCATAAAGTCAGCAGAATGCTGGACCAATTATTGGGGAAGGATATAATTTGAAAAAGTGCACAAGAGAAAAGTGGCGTGGTCAAAATGTGCTCAATGTACATTCAAGTGAAATGAAAGATTAAAAATATTCCTCAATAAGCACTATTTTTAATTTGTCTTCTGTCAGTCACCGATATTTTGGGGACTCTTTATCTCCTTCATTAGCGGCAATATTTTGAAGCTATGTCCTCTTTACATAGCCTTTTATAACAAAGGTTTATTTAGGTCCTTAGATGGTAATTAACTTAAAAGACATTTTTAACAATTGTTACTAAGGGCAATTAAGGTGACTAGCCTAAAGAATTTTATAGAAAACTAACTTATTAAAATTCCAAAATTATCTTATTACAATTACACTAACTTCATCAAGCCACTGTAACCGTTGCCAATATCCATGCCCATCCTTTTTTCTTCCAGGACTCGCAATATCCACAAACTTTTGCATACAGCTAGTTTCCTCCAACCTCCAATTTTATGTTTTTTCAATTACATGCCTCGCTACCACTGATGTTACTGTTTCCGTTGAACCTCATTTGGTAATTTGTTCTGGTTCTTTGATGTGCTCTTGCCACTTAATTTTCGCCAATCGTTTTGTTTTCCCGATATAAATCATGACGCACTCCGGGCACGTGATCTGATAGATACTTCCTTTTTCATCCTTGTTCCTCGCATAATTTGCTGATTTCAACGCTACTACTGGGCCATATCTTCTGCTGGTGTAGGCCGACTGATTCCCGTCTATTCTGTTATCCGTCCGAGACTTTTCGAGATTGTTATGTGCGTGAGGAGAATCCTTGTTACCTGCGTTCCTGTTTGAAAAATTTCGTGACCTGATTTCCTCCTTTTTCCGTAACCGTTGTTCAATTGTTTTCCGGCTGTAACCGTTTTTGATGGCTGTATCCATGATTTATTCTTTCTCCAATTGTAATCGCTCGTTCGTCATTGGTACCGTAACCATCCAGTGAATCATCATTTTATACGCCACCATTTTATACACACGTATGGTTTGAATCGCTCGGTATCCTTCCTATGTATGTCGAATTCAGGTTTTCCCGAGCCTTTAATTGTTTTGATGCCCAGGAAAGATGGTTGGCCGTTCTTCTCCTTCTTCATTGTAAAGCCTATCCGCGGGTGTATATTGTTCAGCTCCTCCACAAGTTTTTCCACTTCCTTGTTTTTGATCACGGTAAAGATGTCTTCCACTTACCCGATCCAAGTAGTTGGCACTATCTCCTTGTTTTCAAGCTCCGAGAAACGGAGACATAGAAAACTTACTGGAGAAGGTGGAACGTGCGAAGTACTGTGAAAAACTTAGGAAGCGGAAAATCGTGGATAACAAATTGAAATTGCTGACGGGGAAAGATAATGCCGAACAAGTATCAGTAAAAACACTGGAACTGCTCGAAAATTTTGTCATAAATAAATCGAGTGAAACCTTTACACATAAGCAACTGAATCCACTCAGTAAATGCCTCAAATCTGCGCTAGATAGCAAAACACTCCCGGTAGAGGATAATTTTTTGGATGTGGAAGCAGGCATCATGAGATTCATGAGCAATGAAACAAAATAAATAATTACGCAACAAATGACGGGTGCGATTAAAGCAAGTCGGGAAAAGAAAAAAACAACGTGGAAAGGAAACCAGTCTAGGAACTGAAAATGAAACCAGTTTATTATTTGAGGATGAATAAGGATAAATCGATCGTGATAATAGACTACGAAAAAGCTACTCCCAGATTCAATAAATAGAATGGAAAAAAACATTTAAAGAATGCAAAGAAGTGATTGAGGACTGCAAAAGATTAAGAGTATCGCACCCATATCTTCCATGAATCAAATCTGCACCAAAGACTCATAAAAAAGGTAAGAAATTTGGGAAATAATTACGGCAACAAATGGTCCAACAACGTCAATTGCCATGTGATTCAGTGGAGTCCTATTACGCTCTACTTCAGCAAACGTACGACTAAATTTGAGTTCCGATATTATAGCTTTGAACCATAGTATACTCAACTAGTACCCACACCTCTCATTTACCCTGTGTTGCACACTTTAAGAATTTTCCCAGGGGAACGTCAGCTGATCCGGAGCATGACAGCTGATCCCATGTTTGGCGTGCTCAAGAAACAAAGCAAAATGCAAATAAAATTTCCAACGCACGTGTTCTTTTACGCATTTCAGAACATAGGAGTGCTGCCAGATCCTAATAAAAAACTAAAGGATTGCATGGAACAAATTTGTCTTTCTGCAGAGTTATTGACTTTTTGAGATATGGTAATCCTGAAATCTCTCATCGAAGCATATGTTTATATTCGCGCCAATCCTCGCGTCAGCATTTACCTACCTACCTGCTACCGAAGATTTATGGCTCGCTGTTCGGCTTGTGTTCGGATTTTTCCGGAGGGTTGATGGAGTGTGGTTACTAGTTGAGTATACTATGCTTTGAACTATAGACCCTTGCAATCGTTTATGTATTTCGTTAGTTCAATGTACGAGTATACCTGCAAATCATTCAACTTGTTATCTTATCTGATTGGAGCGGAGTTACACAAATAGTAGAGAAGCGCGTCATTCATAAACTGATAGCTAGATGAAGCATAGAACTCAAAAGTAACGGTATTAAAATTTTCTATAGACTGGGATCGAGAATGAGACACGTTGGTACTTTGAGTAGGTCAGTCACCATTCTAGTCGTTGATGATACTCTCTTCAAGTAGAATTTCATGGTTTGTCAAAAGAAAGATCCCAAGATTTTCGAAATCGTGCAAAAACTTAAGGGTCAGGACCGGTTTTTTAACGTCGGGATGATCTCCTGTTTGCCGTGCCACAATAAATGGAAATAAATGCGATGATTCACTATCACAATGGGACAGGTTACGTAGGTGCTGGCAAAATGATTGAATTAACACTACATACTTATTAGTTACCGCGAAAAATGTGAAGAATACGTCCGGCATTGTCTGAAAAATATCTCATTTATTCCACCCTCAGGAAAGAAAGAAGACATTTCACATTCAATTCCAAAAGGCAATATTCCATGGCATGCACTGCGCATTGACCATTTAGAGCTGGTAGATTATTGACTGAAGCAAAGAGATGAGCTGGTCTCATTGCTAGTCAATTTAGCCCAAGAATACGACATCAGAAAGCTACCAGTTGACACAAGAGGTACTTACTATATAAGCCAAACCAAGTGGTAGCGCAATGTGGATGGCATCAACATCTTGTCGCGGTCACTAACAACTGCCAAAGAACATTTCCTCAAACTCGGCAGCAGAGCAAAGCTACTAGAGCTACAAATCAACGGACTTTTTTACATGCAGCGTGAAAAGTAAGCGCGAAACAATTTATATGGGCAAGAAGAGTGAGAGACGTTGAGGTAATTTGATGGTAAAAGCATTAAAAATTTTCTAGGGTGAACCGGCGTTATGCATACACACAAACGGATTGTGTATATCTTTCGGCTAGAAACATTTTTGGGCAGAGCATATGTTATAATCATTTCATAATGAACATCAGGCGGCATCCGTTGGGCCTGCAGCAACTATGGTGCTAAGCACAGTACGTATGTGCGCCGAAAATGAAACTTTACTAAGAAGCTTTGATGCCTCTCTCTCCTTGAGTTTGCTCAATAGCACGTAGGTTTGTTGAGTCCATGGGCGGAATATAACCATGGCCGGATGAACATATAGTACATGGCAGTATAAAGGCTGGAACAGACAAGAACGAGATAGTTGCGTGACTATCACAATTTACACATGGTTAAATAGAAGCGCGCACAATGCGAATCCGCGACATTTCTAGCATGTCGATTGTCGTAAGGATTTGCAATTTTTCCTAAAACAAGTTTGCGAGGCATGATAACAAAACCAATTAACTAGGTATGATAACTTGGGTCGCAAGTTTGTGTTGTACTCACGTAGACGCATATTATTTGCTGGCATGCATGGAAGTAATTGATTTTTCCTCTTGCCTTAATAACAATGATGCCGCTGTTCTTTGTTTATTTGCCATGCATAAATTTCCACAGATTGTCTTAAATAAATCGGAGCATATGTGCTCCTAACAAAGACATACCTTCAACTGAGCATGTCAGTTCTGCGCATGCCTGAAGACGACTAGAGATAACATCTCTATTATATACACCCATACTTACGACGCATATCGTAAATAAGAATAGGCTGGATGAACCATGGGAGTGTGTAGAAATGAGATCATTGGCAGAAAACAGGTTTAACGCCCCCACTTATAACGCCGCGTGGAAAAAAGCCCCATGGAATAAAACTAAGCGCGGTTAAGAAAAATCACCTCAAATACACAAAGTATTACACTTGACGAAGGCAGCATCGAAGATGTGGGTATATTTGAGTATTTAGGCGCCAAAATGAAGAGAACCAATAATGAAAGAGATGAAATCCGCCGAAGAATACAGCCGACAAATATAATATTTTATTAAGTTTTGACGATCTTGAATTCCAGCTGCGTACATAAATAAATAAAGCTCTAAGTAAATATGCAAATCTGTGATAAGACATGTGCTATTCTATGAGTGTGAAACATGGACCCTAATCAAAACTGACGTAGGATAGGAAGCCATATGGCGGCATCGCTTGCTACCACATACATGACCACATGTAGGCCGGCTTTTCTCGCTAGTTTACAAGGCGGTATATGGAGGATTGTGGAGATGTCAACGAAAACTTGAGGTTTCAAGACGGATTTCCATAGTGGAATCAAGATGGTCCTCGGAAAACACAATAGCGCTCCTTGTGAAGTAAAATTATTTCAGCTCTTATAACCATGTAATTTTAATGAATATGGGTTTGCTTACCTCTCAAAGCTTAGCCATCATTGGAGGGTGCAGAACGAATACTTCATTTACTCGTCTTGAAAAGTGTAGGACTATAGTGCACATTGTAAGGTGAATTTTAAGCATGCGCGAAATGCATTTTATACTTATTTCATGCAGAACATAGTATGAATTACACCATGTAAGTATTTTCTTTTGCCACAGTTGTCTGACAGCGCACGGGAGCGTGTCCAAAGTAGGCCGGCTACTTCTTCTTTTTCTTCTTCGTAGCACTACAGTCCCTCTCGGGTCTCCACTTCCTGCAAATAGCGCCTCCAAGTGTCTCGATCCTGAAACCGCTTGCTCCAATTTTCAAAGCCGAGCAGCGATGAGCTGTCTTCGTTGAACGAGTCAGACCAGCGTTTCCTCGATTTTCCCACTGGTCTTCAGCCTTCAGTTCTCCCAACGAATACCTTTTTGGGTACCCGATGTGGTTCATTCGATTCATGTTTCCAGCCCATTGCAACTTTCGCAGCCTTACAATCGTTGAAACCTCTACCTCATCAAAAATTTCATACAGCTCATGGTTGTATCGGATTTGCCATTGGTCCCCGTCTAGCTTCGGTCCGATTATTCGCCTCAGGACCCGTCCCTCAAAGACGTTCAATATATTTGCGGATGCTTGGGTTAGGATCCATACTACACACTCACCGCATAACACAGGTCTTACCACAGATTTGTGTACTTGCTGGTCTTCAAGATCGTCAAAACGGAATAAAATATTTAATTTGCGAGCTGTATTCTTCGGTGTACTTCGTCTCTTTCATTACTGGTTCTCGTTATTTTGGCGCCTGGATACACAAATTCGCTCACATTTTCAATACTTTATTCGACAAGTGTGAGATATTTTGTGTACTTCAGGTATTTTTTCTGGACTGCTTTATGAGCTGCTACTAATGCAATTTGCTGCCCAAGCATACGCGAAAACATTGAACGCCTTCGAGAGACAAGTCCTGACGCGAACAATTGGAGTAAAGGTTGACGGGGACCAATGGCAAATTCGATACAACCATGAGCTGCATGAAATTTTTTGAGAACCGGAGGTCTCAACAAATGTAAAACTATGGAAACTGCAATGGGCTGGCCACGTAGATCGTATGGACGAACAACGGATACGCAAAAAGGCAAACGTTTAAAAGACATACTAAGTGGAAACCATCGAAGATATAGAGCTCACTTAATATGCTTTGTTTTTATTGCATACTCATTTGTGGATTTTAGTAAATTCACAGAAAGCACTTTCAGAAGAGAAAAAACGAAAATTGACCCTACATAAGGACAAGATAAATTTAATGCAAGTGGTGACGTCAAGTAAAATGTACGTTTAGGATTGATTAGTGTATATGCTCTTTGCTGTGCTGAAATCACATCAGAAACGTTTTTGCTTAGCCAACAGATATTTCAATTTCACAAAAATATTTATTTCACAAATATTTTATTTCACGAATAAGTGATATGTGCTTTAAAACGAAGTTGCGCTGTCAAGTACGACCAACGTATATGTTTATGTTACAATTTTAACAAGCACTCCATATATGCCCATCCTGATCTACGCACGTTAAATAAACAAAAAATTATTTTAAATATTTCAATTATGCTATTGAATATTTCCCCAATACCACCTAAGCTTGACAGCCATGAAAAATTGATATCTATTCAAATATGATTTATATCTGTTCAACCCAGTGTGGAAAAATTGTTATTTGTCCTTTTCGGGAAAGGGACAAACGCCTTTTTGAAATTTTCCAACAAGGTCGTATAATAAATCAAATTCAATCATTTCAAATTTATGTCCTTTCCGTTGTCTAAAACTTTCGCAGAAGGCAACCCGCAAAGGCCGCACTAATAAAGAAAACGGAGCCATGATTAGCCACCACATCCTTGGTAAATGGCTTTACAATGGTTGAAATCATGAACTCTCTATCATTTATCGCATGCCATACTTCAGCCTACGGCAGCAACATTCCTTTTTTGGATAAGTATTCAGCCGGATCCTTGATATTCTTCTCAATGGTCCCAGCAATTCTATAGAATGGTTGGTGAACCTTTTATTCGGTCCAGCACTTCAGAATAATGCAATATTTTTAGACACTTGCCGAGAAAGAAAAAATGGCAAAAAACATCTCCTCCATCTCCTTGTCAAGATTGTTCTGCCAGGAGTACTACCTCCGCCCTCTGTTTGGTTATTTATTTATTATATATTCTCGGACTGTCCGCTCATCCTTCATTTTCATTCTCATTTCAGGCGACCTTTTATATTATGGCGGGGTCGAATGGCTTAACATCTCCGATTTCTTGGGTAAAATCAAAAAAGGACTTGAATTGCATGCAATGTGCTTCGTTTTCAAATCAGCTGTTGTGTTTCTGTGCAAGGAGCGTCTGCGACAAAAGAAAAAGTTAATGGTAAGCAAAAAATGCTGATTATGAAGGATGACATAAAAATGGAATCCTTGCGAATTCCAACCACGTTCGCACCTAATATTCTGCATGGGTGTGCAGGCATGTATCCTAATCAGAATTATCATTTCATTCCAGGGTGTCTCGAGCAAGAATGCTCCCAACGAAGTTGAAATCATTCGCTATCAGGTTCTCATCCCCGTCACTGAAGTACAAGTTCGTGCTTCGTCTGCTAAGGATATGGACTCGCACTTTTTATGGGAACTTATACATCTCAGGTCACAGCTCCAACGACGCTCAGAAAAGGTTTACGTACTCTCGAACAGTACGGCCGATTTTCGTAATGCATTTTTGAAGACTATTCGACAAATCATCCGTGAAAGTGTGAGAAATATGTCAATTCCGATGAAAGGACTGGGCGGAAGTATGAGCTCAGTGTCGGGCATGTCACAACATTCGGCATCGGGAAGCTCGCAAACATTGGAACGGCCTAAACAGCAGGTAATTAAAAAGACTCTAGCGTTCAGTTGCAGTTTCTTTTGTTTTGTTCGAATTTCGAAATTAATTAACAATTCGGATTTATCTAATATCGAAAAAAAAATATTTTTTGGGACGGTCTAAATTTAATCTGAATGAAGCTGCATCATAATTTTTCTTCTCTAAACAAATCTAATAAACTAATTTTCACGTTTGTCCTTCTCACGTTCCATCCTAACAAAAGATAACAATAATGCAAGGATCACAAACTTTGGGTAAAACTAAAAAGAAAGCCTCGGCCCAACGACATTCGGCCGGAAATATTGATTATGACAATTTGTCGGGAAGTCAAGAGGCTGATGATGTTCCTGTATGTCAGCCACAACCACAAGGTTTCAGAAGTCGTAGCAAAACGGTTGGTGATGCTGCAGGTATGTTTTTCCGTCATAACTCTAATTTTAATGCAAACTAAGCAATGGATTGTGTGATTTGATGCTTAACCTATTTGGGTCTACGTTTGTCTATATGTAGATCCTCCACTTCCACCAAAACGTTATACGACTACAACCACAACAACTTCAACCTCAGATCATGAACGTATGGATCCTGGAACAAAGTCAGAAGGTGAGGAAGATTCTCAACAAGGAACGATTAAGTGTAAGGCAACGCTGGGTAAAACACCAAATCATTTGACGTTAAGGTGAGTAGTGATTTCATGCTGAGAAAATACTTTTTTTAATAAAAGAAAATTATTCAAAAGGCTTCATAATTTTTGGGACTGCTATTAAATTTCTGTAAAATTATATTGTAAAAACACAAAACCTGATTAAATTGGTTTTATCTGCTTATTTTGTATTTGTCAGAGTGTCTTAGCAAGTTATCAGTAACTTTTAAAGACACAATGAAATTGTGGTTCCTTTGAAAATGCAGAATTATTGTTTCCAGTGATGTTAGTCATGTAGGATATCCAATCTTGACGAAAACTTCTCGAAGGAAATTTCAAAAATGTGAAATCTGCACTGACGTGAAAGCAGTGAAGCAAATTGCACGCAATAAATCTTTTTTCGATAGCCTTATTTAGTATATCAGAAAGCCAAATGATACGATCAGATAAATTACCTCACCACTATAGAACTTACATCCCTAACTACCATTGTATTCACATTTCATTACCACCTCTCTTTGACTTGTGATGTCGTAAGTCCAGAGAATACAAAATATTACACCAAAAGATCTCCGTGGTTTTCCAAGCGGTGAAGCTTGATCCTAACAACATTTCCTTGCGGGGTTACATATGCATGCCTGTCTAGCGACGTTTGCGGTGCGCTACCAAAAGTTATTTGTCGCTACAATATCGTTACTGTAAGGTCAATTATAAGCTTTTACTATATATTCTGGTCATAAGCAAATACCACTAATAGCGAAGCTCTGTCTGGCCTTCCCTGGACTGTTTTGCCAATAGTGAGTTAGTAAGGACGTACTGTATTGTTTGCCAAAATGATAAAATTGGAATGAAGAGCTAACGAAACCAAATAGAAACAAGAAAACGTGTGGTACATTTCTAACTTAATAGAGCTCATAGGAAGAATCCACATAATGTTGAAATGGGTACATCCTTGGACTTATCTTACTTATTTCCAATAAACTTTATATTCGTTAACGCATATAAATCACTGTAAAACCCTGACGATGAATTGCATGGAGCAGCGCAAAGTGTTTTTTCAATTGTTTTTCAACGCTTGTATCGTCTACCCCTTGACAGGTGACTGACATTTGACAAACGTATAACCCACACGCGTTTATAAAAAAAGGAGATTTAAGTGAGATCTATTGGGGGACCGGTGTCCAACTATATAACTCATGAGCTTCGACATAAATACATAGATGTAATATTGTACATTATCGAGGAGGGATCACCTGAATTCAGTGGATTTAAGCTTTTAAATTTGAAGACGATAATTGTTCCGAGAGTAAGGGGAATTGATATATGTATATATATATATATATATATATATATATATATATATATATATATATATATATATATATATATATATATATATACATATATATATATATATATATATATATATATATATATATATATATTTATATATATTGTCACGTGGTGTGGTTCGCGGCCAATAATTTTAATGTTCTGGGAAAGTGAAAACGCACTGTCTTTTAAATTAAGTTCTTAGAGTTTATTTACTCAAAATGCACAATAATCAATTTAACACTTTCACTAGTTTTAATTTTCACTGTGTTTACAAATTTGTGATTCAACTGTCCACTAAAATCACTTCGCAATCAACGAAAATCACTTTACTATTACTCGATCAATTCTCACTCCACACTTTTGCATTTGTTTATTATCGCGGTTCTAATGAATGATCCCCCCATTCATTCAGCTTGCCTTTATATAGGGTCTCTAATAATTCAACTCAGTTCTCGTACATTGGTGAATTAGCGGGAACATTCCAGCAGCGTAATGAATGGAGCAGTGACTCACTTTCAGATGTTGATCATGCTTGGTGGGTTCTCGTTGTTTCGAGTAAATTCATTTTGTTGATGTTCTTAATGGTTGTGAAAACAATTGTGACAGTAGCTCGCAGAATTATTTGTACATGTAACACTGCCCCCACCTCAGTTCTTTTCGCCCCGGAAAGATGTGTCACCATTTGTAGTCAATTCTCCCTGGGTGTAATATGGGGCAAGACGGTCCAGATGCACGATTTTCATTTTGGCTCTCGGTTTACAGTGTTCCTGTATGCAATATACGACGTCGTTGATGCGCTTTGTAACCCGGTATGGTCCCTCCCAATTATGTTGCAACTTTGGAGACCTACCCTTTCGCCGTTGCGGGTTATATAGCCACACCAAGTCATCTTGCTGGAAGCTAGTAGAATTTGCCTTGAGATCATACCTGGTCTTCATGCGGTCAGTAGCCGATTCGAGGTGTTTTCGCACTGTCCGATGTATCTGGTTCAACCGTTGTCTTAGCTCACTTGCGTACTCCGAGATCGTTTGGGGTTTCTCAGGGGGTGTTCTGAACTTTATATGGGCTGGCAGACGAATAGTCTTTCCAAAAATGACTTTGGCTGGGGCTTGGCCCGTCGATGCATGTTCGGCAGCTCTGTACGCCATCAAAAATAGTGGGATATGTCGGTTCCAGTCCCTTTGGGTTTCGTCAACCATCTTGGCCAGATGTTTATTTAGCGTGCCGTTGAAACGTTCAACCATTCCATCGGATTGGGGATGCAGCGATGTTGTCCTCGTTTTCCGTATTTCCAGTAGTTCACGCATTTCGCCAAAAACTAGTGACTCAAAGTTTCGGCCTTGATCCGAATGTAATTCGCAAGGTACGCCGTACCTACTGACCCAATTCAGCACTAGCTGTTCGGCTACGGTAGTTGCTTCCTGGTTGGGAATGGGGTAGACCTCGGGCCACTTGCTGAAATAATCGGCTGCAACCAGTGTGTATCGATTTCCCCATTCAGATTCAGGAAAGGGTCCTGCGATGTCAACAGCAATCCTTTCAAACGGTACCCCCACGTTATAGGTTTGCATTTGTCCTCTCAGTCGTCACTTTGGACCTTTGACGGAAGCGCAAATTGTGCATCTGCGACACCAGTTCTCTACGTATTCTCGAGCGTGGAGCCAGTAGAACCTTTCCCGCAATTTCGCTAAGGTCTTGTTAACACCAAGATGGCCTCCCGAGGATCCATCATGCATTTCCTTAACCACATCGTGGATTCGGCTTTTGGGAAGTATAGTTTGCATCCTGTAGGAGCTGCCATCCGCCGTTTCTCATTTCCGCTTGAGTACGCCACCCTCCACCTGAAGGGAGTTCCATTGTGCCCAAAAGCTTTTCAGGGTTGTGCCATGCATTGAAACGTCCTTCCACTCAGGTCGCCCAGTCGTCTCCTTCCATACGAGTAATGGTCCGATGTCTTCATCGGCTAACTGGGCATTTCGAATCTCCTCCGGTGACCAACCTTCATCGAATCCGGCCGTTATCAATCGCAGATCAACGGGCGGTTCCTTTTTCTCAATCCGTCGGCAATGCTTGTAGTTAACTGGACATGGACGACGAGATAGGGCGTCAGCATTTCCATGAACTCCGCCCTTCCGATGAGCAATTTCGTAGTCGTATAACTGCAATCTTTCGATCCATCTCGCAACTTGTCCCTCGGGGTTTTTGAAGTTAAGTAGCCATCTCAGCGATGCATGGTCCGTTCGAAGAACAAATTTCTGGCCATATAGGTACTTGTGGAACTGCTTGGTGGCCCGTTTATAGCCAATAGCTCCTTCCTGGTCACGCAGTAGTTCCTCTCACTTTTTGAGAGAACTCAACTGTAATACGAGAGGACTCTTTCTTCGCCATTGATCTGCTGGGAGAGTACAGCTCCAATACCGCCGTTGCTTGCATCGGTGTCAACTACAAACAGTTTTCCGGGTTTCGGATATGCCAGCACGGGTGATTCACACAGCTTCTCCTTCTGGGTCTCAAAGCCTGTCTGGCATTGTTCATTCCAGACATACAGACGATTTTTCTCGGTTAGCTGATGGAGACACTTAGCTATTTTGGTAAAGTCTTCGACGAATCTTCGATAGTATGTTGCCAGACCCAGAAAACTTCGTAGTTGGCGCTTTTTGTTTGGTGTTGGCCAGCTTTTCACGGCTCCAATTTTCTCAGGGTCTATTTTGACCCCTTCTGCTGATACGACGTGTCCCAGGTATTTTACTTCAGCTGCGAAAAGGGTACACTTATCGGGACTAAGTTTCAAATTTGCCAGTCGCAACCGGGAGAAAACCTCTTCTAGGTTCCGCACATGCTCTTCGAACGTTCTCCCGATGACGACGATGTCATCTAGGTATACCAAGCAGGTTTCCCAGATTATACTACGTAGCACGTATTCCATCAAGCGTCCGAAAGTGGCTGGAGCATTGCAAAGCCCAAGTGGCATCACCACAAATTGCCACAATCCGGTGCCAACTGAAAATGTGGTCTTCTCTCGTTCCTTCTTGTCGATTTCTACCTGCTAGTAGCCACTCTTGAGATCGAGTGTAGAAAACCATTTTGCGTTGGCTAAAGTGTCCATGATGTCATCGATGCGTGGGAGCGGGTAACTATCCTTCTTAGTGACGTCGTTAAGCTGCCTATAGTCGACACAAAAACGAGTGCTATCATCCTTTTTCTTTACTAGAACTACAGGCGCGGCCCATGGACTGACAGGAGGTTCAATAACGCCTTGTTTTTCCATGTCCGAGATCAGCGCGCTCACTTCTCCTTGTTTGGCTATAGGGAGACGTCTCGGTGCTTGTCGAATCGGCTTGGCTCCCTGTGTGTCTCTGACGTGAGTTACCAGACTCATTCGGCCTTGGTCATCCGGGCTTATTGAGAAGATGTCACTGTACTTGGTGACCAAATCAGAGGCTCGCTTGAATAGCTGCGCTGGCAATTAGACCTGCTTCAATATTGCAGACGTGGATTCCCGGGTTTTTCTGCGTCTTGCCTCCTTTTCCCATGATGGTCATGAGTGGCTTCCAAGGAGGTGATGGTGGAAACAGGCTGGCAGCTGCCGATGACTTCTCCCGCTTTGATGCTCGTGGTTGAGTCTGCGGTATTAAGGACTCTAACTGGCATGTGTCCGTTCCTTATAGATCTTACAAGGCTTCGTCCTACAATCAAACTGCGCAATGCAGACGTCTTCGTTGGCTCTATCAGATAAGATCGCTGGTCTCCAGAATCACCATCAAGCTTGGCCCATACAATGCTCAAAGAAGAATTTTGTACATCAGTGTCAGCACATACTACAACATTCATCTTGGGAATTTGGACGCTGGGATCCTCCATCAATACTTCGACATTCTGCCATTTCAATACCCGTTTGCCTAAATCCAACGTGATTCCATGTGGTCGCAGGAAATCCATTCCGAGAATGCAGTCGTCCATAATGTTCGCGACCAGAAAATTATGTTGGAACGCAAGGTCTCCCAACTGTATCTGGAGGTTGACCTCTCCATGGACAGGTGCAGTTGCTCCCGTAGCTGTCCGTAGTGAGAAAATCCTGCCCTTTTTGAAGTAGCTGTTGCCTCACATGGTCTGGTCAGATAATCGATCGGGTTGTACCAGTGTCGATTGTTATGGTGCAATGTTCTCCGTCAACTTGACCCGGAAGGCATAAGTCCGCTTCTCCACGATGTAGTCTTGATAAAGTGATGGTGGTGCTGGGGAAGTCGATCCTCCTAGCCAACCTCTGCCCCACGAAGTTGGCTCCTACATATTTCCCGACCCCTCAGTTTAAAGGGCTTCCATTCTGGTCTCCTGAATCGGTCTGGATCTCCTCCTAGCTGCACACCCAGGACAATAGCTTGGTTTCCTTCGCTTCTTGCAGTCTCTTTGCAGGTGCCCCTTCTCTCCGCAATTCCAGCATCTAGGCGCACCATTCACCTGCGGCTCTTACTCAATTTTCACGCACTCACACCTGCACTCATCTGCCACTATCTCGCGAACCCGAGCAGTGGTACGAGTCACATTTTTCGCTGCCTCAATGTTCAGACTGTCAGCCAATGCGTCCTTAACCGTTTGCTTTTGAGCTAAATGCACGGCTTGTTGCAATTTCGGGTCCTTCAGTGCGCTGATGAATGCTTCTGTCGCTGCATCATCTCGATGTTCTAGGTCGTAGGCTGGATAAGCCAAAAGCGCTAGTCGCTCGATGTCTTGGGCTAGCTGCTGTAGGGTTTCACCAGACCTCTGCACCCGATGCCTTAACTGTGACCGATAAATCTGCTTCAGATGATCGTCTTCATAACGCATGTCGAGCGCATTCATTATAGCAGCCGGGTTTGAATGCAACTCATTGGGGATGGTCTGCAACAGCTCGGCAGCTGGGCCTCTTAGAGCAAGAATCAATGCAGTTGCTCGTTTGTGCTCATTCCAGTGATTTATGCGAGCGGCTGCTTCAAACTGGGTGTTGTAAATAGTCCACACCGTTTGCCCGTCAAATATTGGTGCTTTCACATTTCTAGATGAGCTTTGCGCTGCAGTTGTAAGCGGGACTGGTGAGATAGTTCCTACTGCCTTTGCTGCTTCCAATTCCTTTTTCATGTTTTCCATCTCATAGTTGATTCTCTCCTCGACCTGGCTGACCTTTTCCTCGACCTGGTAAACCTTTTCCTCGACCTGGTCAACCTTTTCCTCGACACCTTTAATTTGTTTGTTCAGATAACCGAGCTCCGCTTTTATTTCGGTTGACTGTTTCTCCAGCTTCTGTGTGATGTCGCCTTGATTTCGATCGCTTGTTGGTTCAGCTTCGCTGATTGTTCATTTAGCTTCGCTGATTGTTCATTTAGCTTCGCAGCTAAACTGGATGTCTGTTCATTTAGCTGCACTGATTGTTCATTTAGCTTCGCTATTTGTTCAGTTAGCTTCGCTGATTATTCATCTAGCTTCGCAGTTAGACTGGACGACATCAGCATTAACATTTGCATTAGCGCATTTTCTGGCTCCTTTGATTTTGGTGTTTCCACTTCTTCACCTTCTGCGCCTTTTTTTGCATCTGAGAGCTAGTTGGCTCAATAAAGCACTTCCTATTCTGAAGGTAAAACTTCATCATCTTATTGAATTCAATGAGGTTCATAACTCCTATACTTCGCGGGACTCCAAGTTCATAGCTATGAAACATTTGTCCATCAAAATTAAATAACTCACATATAACATTCAACACATGAAGAATACGAACGTCGTTTACTTCTACTAGTTTTTACTTTAGAAAAGCGAGCATCCTGTGGTTTTACTCTGCCACATCAGCATGTTAACATTAGTATTGAATCTAATGTTAAAGAACTTACTCCCATTTCATCACAAGGGCGGATCCAATATTAGTGTAAACGTTAAAATGGCTAGTAAGCTCACGAAACACAAACAACTCACTATAAGCACCCTTCAGCCAAACTGACACCATATTCCCCACTGAAGCTTTTTTGGAATATTTGTTGAAAATCAGGGATCTGCAGTTATTTATATAGTTGCTAGCAGTACGTCTTCGAGTTGGTCGCATTATTATAACCAGTATGAAACTTTACTTCTCTTCTTAGTCGACATTTTTTGTTCTGGAACTCTTGGCCCATCTGTGCTATCATGAGTGAAAAATCACCATCGTGAGTTTGCTCCTGGCCTGAAACGAGTAAAATTGAAACAGTCGACAACTTACTCAAGCTGCTTTTCGTTTGAAACTTTTGCACATCTAACCTAAGCTTTTTCAGTCATATAAGTCAAGTTGCTTACTCATTAAAGCAAAATAAAACGAAGAAGGTTGAAGACATATCAACAGCGGTAATTTTCAAAGCTTAATTATGTATGGTCCGTGCCTGAGGTATCATGAAATCTCGTTTCTGTTCTTGCAGCCCACGATCGGAGCCCTAAAAGTGAGTTTGAATCGACAAATACTGACTGTTAGTTCAGTATTAATGAGCGACTAATTTGTAAAGTTACCTGTAACTCAAGTGGGACCCTATATCGTATCTCATTTCGCACTATTCAGCCGGTGCAGATTTGTGCCAGGGTAACTCAAGATAACCAAACTCTTTAGCCATAGCATCAACGTTGGAGTCACATGGACAAGCATTACGTCTGATCCAAGACTGATTCTGAATTGGAAATTAAGGTGCCAGCTTACAACAAAATCTGCGAGCTACCTCAGTTCGATAAGCCACGTTGTTTGCCATTCGGAACCCGAGTAAAAGCTTCACTTATAGCAAATTGTTGTCTGGGAATGTGTGTGGACCGTTTGATCCACCTTTCGCTACTTGATTGTCATCTAGAACCATTACTCTAGATACCGCTACTGGTTTGTAGCAAGGAAAACGTTTACTGCCAAGGAAGCCTTACGTGAAGTGCTCACTAAGGTCACACCATTAAAAAGCTCTTCTTTGACAACATTGCCGAATTCGACAGTAGTGCGTGTGATTCTGAAGGCAGCCTAAACCAGAGATTGACCACCCCGTATACATCAGAACAGAATTGGGCAGTTAAATAGGAGGGCAGGACAATTGTAAAAATAGCTAGCACATTCAACTATGCGCAGAACTTGTGACAATGGCAGGCTACGTCCTTAATTAAATGATAAAATTACCGATTACTGCCAAGATGCGGTGTGAGCTCCGGTTCGGTCAAAAATTGTGGATCAAGTATCTTCGCGTTATGAGCACAAAGTGCTTTATTCACGCTCCTGTATAGAAGAGACGCAAAATGGACGCAAGTGCAGTGGTTGGCTATCTACAATAGTTAACTATAATCAGGATTTGTGTTACCGTTCCTGAGTTCCTGAAAAGTAAGATACTGCCAATTCACGCGACGGTATCTGTTGGGAAAAAAACCGAAAACTATGTTGAGTTCATTGTATGGCCTTTTAAGAGAGAAGAAACTCTTAAAATTGACGAGGATCACGACGAAGAGAAGCTGCCATTGTACCTAGATCTAGCTCTGAGGTTGGTTAAAAATATTCTGATGACGATTCCAGTGAAGACTGCAAAAGAAAATGGTAAGGCCAACCTAAAGCTTTGGGGCAGTCAAATAGGGTAAAGAATCCACATGGCTGGCTGAAAGACCATGTCAACGTCGCAGAAGTTTTTCACATGAAAGATGAGCCAAAGATCTTCAATGAAGCTATCCATAGCAAGGATAGTGATGAGTGGAAATTAGCTATGGATATCGAAGTCAAGTCAATGCACCAGAACGATGCATGGGAACCGACTGAATTTCTTTTTGGGGGGAAGACGAAAACAGCAAAGTATCGCGTGGTATACGCTCATTGACCCGGTATTGACTATGGCAACATATTTAATCCAGTTGCATGTTTGGAAGTGATTTGGCCCCTATTGTGCATTTCAACTGCTAAAAATATGGTGCTGTAATAGTTTGACATCGCTACAGAATTCCTGTATGGTGAACTTGAGAGAAAAATCTTCATAAAGCAGTCCAAGGGGTACATTGACGGGGCAAGCCATATTTTTTGTCTAAAATGAAGCTTGTATGGCCTCAAGCAGGCTCCACGCTACTGGAACAAAAAGTTCGACAACGTCATTATTGGGCTAAAATTTCAACAGAACCATGAAGATTCTTCAGTCTATATTTGGCCCAAACTGGCAGAAATAACTATAGTTGCCCTCTATGTCAGTAATGGACTAGTGACAGCAACGTCAGATAGAAATGAATTAGAAATTGTTGCAAATGAAGTCCCTATTTTCACCTAGTTGGAAGTCTTTAACCTGACGAACACATCACCCTTACTTGATTCAATATGGAAGGATGTAAACCGGTTGCACTCCAATGGAGAAGTTTGGCCCTACTCAATGTAGCCCGTGGCACTCATTTTAACATCGCTTTCCGTGTTATTGTTCTGTCGAGTTGATGGAGAATCCCACTGATGAGGACGTGGTATGAGTGAAAAGGGCTATACGCTACCTAGCAAGCGTCTGTAATAAAGCTAATGTACCCTGAAACACGCCTATTTGTGTTCTATAGCGATGCTAATTTCGCTAGCTCTCCTATTATAATGCGCTCCACTGGTGGAGTGATCGTTAAATTTGCTGGTGCAGCAATCACTTGGCTTAGCCGTCATCAAAAACTGGTTGCCGAGTCTACCTGAGAGGCGAAAACGGTTGGTTCAAAGGAGACCAGCCGGATTTCTTGGCTGCCTAAGAAGCTAACTCTCTTGACTGCTCCTAAGATCCCAGATTTCACTTTCAAATTAAGCACATTTAGCAGAAATACCTTTTGATCCGTGATCGGATCAAGAAAGAGACATTAGCAGAGCATATTGGGACCGAGTATCAACTTGTGGACATTCTTATGCAGCCCTTCCCTAGCTCCTGACTTCAAGCTCTACGTGAGAATCATAGTTTCAGTCGAAGTGAGCCAGCTGTGACTGTGCAAATAGGGGAAAGTGTTGAAATTCAGGGATCCACAGTTATTTTTATAGTAACTAGCTCTACGTTTTCTAGTTGGCAGCACTTTTATAACCAGTATAGAGCCTTCTTAGTTTTTACATGTTGCAATTTATCATTCTGAGACTGTTTTTGCTTTTCTGGCAAAAAAAACGTCCTTAAAGTAAATTTATATGCGCGTTCAATAATTAGATTACAACAAGTTGGGTAAACAGACCTACGCTCATGTCAGAAGGGTTTTGTATTCCATTTTCAAAATGCAGTCACCAGATTGAATAAAGTCAAGAAGCATGTCAATGACGATTTTATTGGAGAAACTATGAAATTCGAAGATCATACTATTATTAACAAAGTTGAACGAATTTAGACTTCTGAGGTTTTTGTTATTGTTATACTCATAAATATATCCCTTGATAATTATTTCAGATGTCCTTTCGCGAGGGAGGAAACACATTTTTCATGTATTTCCCCCCTGTGTCCCACTGAAGCAAAAACTGACAGTTTAAGAACTGTTTTGAAAAGCTCCCATGAAAACTTTCATTTCATACTCATATCGGCTACGTTTGATGAATTTTTTTCAGGGGCCACTCTCGTGTACTGTTATCATCGATTAATGGCCAATTTTTTCGAATCCTATAATGGTTACAAAGCCCTTTTGCTAGGAGCTCTCTCCCGCCTCCTTGACTTGTTTCACTTATGAGTATTAATTGTAGGTACTCATCTTCAGTCATTCATTAAATTGAATCAAGTGTTCAAAGCATGCACCTTAAACGTTGAAGTTGGGAAAAAATAACTCAAAATTATTAATTAATTAATTTTACAAAACCCTTCTAAAATCGCGTCCTGTCTGTCCGTCTGTCCGTCTGTCTGTCCGTCCGTCCGTCCGTCTCCGTGTGTCACAGCAGTTTTTCTCAAAAACTACTTAAGCTAGAAGCATCAAATTTTGTATGTAGGTGTAAAGTGGTGCTCTCTTCAAAGTTCAACTACAAAAAAAATTTATAAGGTAACTAAGGGGTGTCTCCCCATGTAGGGGAGTGACACCCCGAAAAAAAAATTTCATTGAAGGTAGCCGATATGGGTATCATTGGAAAAGTCTTGATGAGAGCTTTTCAAAACAGGTCTTAGTTCCGCAAAGTTTGCTTCAAGGGGCGCACAGGGAGGGGAAATACACGAAAAATTTGTGTCCCCCCCTCGCGATTGGACACCTGTGATCTGAAAAATCTGAAAAAAATCAAGGATGTAGGCCTTGATGAGTACAACGACAACAAATACGTGAGAAGTCGCAATTCACTCAACTTTGTTAGTAATAGTATGATTTATCGATTTTATGTTTTCTTGAATAAAATCTTAACGGTGCCCTTAAATTCAATGAAATTCAGTACACAGATGACTATTTATAAGATCAATTTACTCTGCAAGTTTCATAAAGATTAAATCATATTTAGCGAAGTTATAGTGGTTTGAATTTTCCTGTATTACTATGGAACAATATGCGCTGCATGTATTACTATGGCAACATATGGCTATGGAACAACATGCGCTTTTTACCGACTCAGACACTACAGTTTTGCTAGGATTTGCATGAAAATTTCAGAAATGATAGGTGTCATGAATATCTTTGAGAATCGGTTCAGCTAGTGGTATCAGTAATCGTAAAACAAAAAAAGTGGCTGTTTTAAATGCGAAGATTGAATAATTTTGAGTTATTTTTTCCCAACTTCAACGTTTAAGGTGCATGCTTTGAACACTTGATTCAATTTAATGAATGACTGAAGATGAGTACCTACAATTAATACTCATAAGTGAAACAAGTCAAGGAGGCGGGAGAGAGCTCCTAGCAAAAGGGCTTTGTAACAACTCTAGGATTCGAAAAAATTGGCCATTAATCGATGATAACAGTACACGAGAGTGGCCCCTGAAAAAAAAATTCATCAAACGTAGCCGATATGAGTATGAAATGAAAGTTTTCATGGGAGCTTTTCAAAACAGTTCTTAAACTGTCAGTTTTTGCTTCAGTGGGACACAGGGGGGAAATACATGAAAAATGTGTTTCCTCCCTCGCGAAAGGACATCTGAAATAATTATCAAGGGATATATTTATGAGTATAACAATAACAAAAACCTCAGAAGTCTAAATTCGTTCAACTTTGTTAATAATAGTATGATCTTCGAATTTCATAGTTTCTCCAATAAAATCGTCATTGACATGCTTCTTGACTTTATTCAATCTGGTGACTGCATTTTGAAAATTGAATACAAAACCCTTTTGACATGAGCGTAGGTCTGTTTACCCAACTTGTTTGTTTTACGATTACTGATACCACTAGCTGAACCGATTCTCAAAGATATTCATGACACCTATCATTTCTGAAATTTTCATGCAAATCCTAGTAAAACTGTAGTGTCTGAGTCGGTAAAAAGCCCATGTTGTTCCATAGCCGTATGTTGCCATAGTAATACATGCAGCGCATATTGTTCCATAGTAATACAGGAAAATTCAAACCGCTATAAATTCGCTAAATATGATTTAATCTTTATGAAACTTGCAGAGTAAATTAATCTTATAAATAGTCATCTGTGTACTGAATTTCATCGAATTTAAGGGTACCGTTAAGATTTTATTCAAGAAAACATAAAATCGATAAATCATACTATTACTAACAAAGTTGAGTGAATTGCGACTTCTCAGGTATTTGTTGTCGTTGTACTCATCAAGGCCTACATCCTTGATTTTTTTCAGATTTTTCGGATCACAGGTGTCCAATCGCGAGGGGGGGACACAAATTTTTCGTGTATTTCCCCTCCCTGTGCGCCCCTTGAAGCAAACTTTGCGGAACTAAGACCTGTTTCGAAAACTCTCATTAAGACCTTTCCAATGATACCCATATCGGCTACCTTCAATGAATTTTTTTTTTCGGGGGGTCACTCCCCTACATGGGGAGACCCCCCTTAGTTACCTTATAAATTTTTTTTGTAGTTGAACTTTGAAGAGAGCACCACTTTACACCTACATACAAAATTTGATGCTTCTAGCTTAAGTAGTTTTCGAGAAAAACTGCTGTGACACACGGACGGACGGACGGACAGACAGACGGACAGACGGACAGACAGGACGCAATTTTAGAAGGGTTTTGTAAAATTATTTTACAAAACCCTAAAAAAAGCCCAAAACCAAAACTATCAACAATATTACATTGACCACACCGGTTTGATAAAGATATACCCAAATCTGATACATATATTTACAGCACCCCGGTAGCGTTGATCTGAACGACTCTGCTTGCAACAATACTTTGCATCTAACTTTTCGACAAATAAATGCCCCAAACCATGTGCATTGAAAAGAAGGAGAAAAAGTACCATTCTTTGAGTAGGTTACATCACCACATCGAAATCGTAGAGCTTTAGCTACGAGAGGACACAATTTCCATCTCCGGCCAATTGGATACCAATTTTATTAACTCGAGACACCTCAAATATCCCCACGTTTAGGTAATCTATTGCACGGCCCACGTACAATATGCTTTTTTTCATACATTGCACTCCTCTTCCTGTATTGCATACCACAACCAACAAACAGAAACGTACACCAAAGTTTCATGAACAATTGTATATCGACACTATCATCAAAGTGACATGAAACCAAGTGGGCATGTATCCCCAAAATAAATGAAAATGTAAATATCAGGCTTCGTTGTGAATATCGTGGCTGCTTCACAGCCTAAACGGACATGTAGTATAGAACACAACCTGCTATTAGTATACCAAATAATCATGACAAACATGCAAACGTAGTATAAATCTGGTATGAATGTAAAGAGAAATCAATGTCAGAAAATGATGAATTTTATAGCTATATTTTTAAAATATCAGTACCCAAAATTGGTTCCGGCAAAACAAAAAATTAATATATATACATAAAAATAAATAAATGTTGTCCAAATGTCTAATGTGTTTGCTCTATGTCACATTGATCCAAGCCCAAATATGGCTTAAAAATAGCCCAAACAAGGCCGAAAAATGGCCTAAAAGAGGCTCAAACAAAGCTTAAACAAAGTCCAAACCTACACCTTCTTTCTTTCTTCTTCTACTTTCTATTTTCAACTTTCAAACTCAGATAGGCTTCTTCACTAATATATTCAATTTTTATATCAAAGCACTTCCAAGAATTCACAAACTATCAACAACTCATCAAAAGCAAAATTTAATAACAAAGTATTTATTTGAATTGAAGTTTTAAGTGCTAGGAATACGAAAATCATGTTCAGGCCAGTCGCCGGCCCTCTTTAGACCCTGGTTATTCTTTGTTTATATCTGTCATCAAAAAATGAAAATTAAATATTTTTAGGCCAATTTTGGGCTAAAATTAGTCAATATCGTCGAAAAATTGCCTGGGACACATTCTATCCGTAAATCCACTGCATCTCAAGGCACCAGTCCGAAGATTAGAGCCATCCACAAATTGCGCCTGGGACTAGCAGTTAAGTAAATAAATAAGTAATGTAATTGGGAGCTACCAGTTATCATCACTAAGCCAACAGTTTGAACGGCCAACGAAATAAAGCATCACATCCACTTGACAATACTTGAAAGGAAATCCTTCGATATGCAAAATTTTTGAACACTTTTCCGTCATTCCTTGTCATAATTGTGGGTTTGACAGACTGGTTTCGACTGCGATCCATCTTCAGTTTTTTCGAACGAAAAATTTGTTTGAACCAAAAAGACACTGAGGATGGCACACTGTAGAAACTGATCAGTCAAAGACACAATTATGACAAAGGATGACAGAAAAATATTCCAAAACTCAATATTATCAAACCCTGTTGGAAAACTAGGCAAATCATTCAATATCTCTGAGGGTTGCAACGCCGAAATAAGACATGAAATCAAGATTGTTTATCATATTTACAATATACTCCTAACTTCAGCCATGTTAGAAGCCTCTGCCTAAAGAGTAACCCACATGAATTTTTGAAATTTAAAAAATCATAAGGCAATGTTTATGAGCTTTTCGGATCTTCTACATTGATTTCAAGCTTCAGTGAACTGTATAAATGTGCCTTAAAATAAAAAAGTTGTCGGAGAATAAATTAATTCAGTGAGAATTCACTTGCGATCAACAAAGTAGATTATAAAACTCTCTAGGAACTTGTTAAATTTTGTTTATTGTTACTTACAGCTCATGGCAAATCATTCATAATTTATCCTCATCATCTGTGGCGGAATAGCCCAAGCCAGGCCTTAGCCTCAAGGATTAATCTCCTCCAATCATCACAGCTCCGCGATTATGTTTACCAGTTCATCTGCTGTCAGTTTCTATCGCCTTTTCAAACTGAGTATGTTACTCTACCCTGTAATGTTCTTATGGGTTCCCGGTTTCCTTCCATTCTTTCTAGATAGCCCACCTTTTGCAGTTTTTGTAACTTTACCCAAGAAGATACAGGTGGTTTGTCAAATAGTTCACACGACTTATCTTTGTAATGTAGTCTCCATTCTGTTCCTTGTTTCGCTGGGCTGTAGAGTTTCCGGAGTATTTTGCGTTCAAATATGTCCACTTTCTTTTCAGATTCGCTCTTGACTAGCGATTTGTAAATACGAAATTTGTTTTTCCTCTGTACAACCCTAGACCTTAGAATGGGAAGTATGGACTTTATTTGCGGCATCTATGCGACGTCCAATCTTACTCTTTTTGGTGCCCCTACTATTCAGGTTGGCTCAAGGATAAGTAAAGTTATCTACTCCACACTTTCAAGACTAAAGTCTTCTACAGTAAAGCTTAGTCGGACAAGAGTGTTCTTATTCGTTTGAGTCATGACCTTAGTTATTATCCATACTTATTTTTTTTATATAAAATATAATTATGCTTTAAAATATACAAATTTACAAAATAAACAACTCTAATATTTCTCCTTTTATCTTTCATGCATCGTCCAATCAAATATGTGAATCACTGAAATTGACATCAATCACCAACAGCACAACATCAACTTTATCAGTAGGAAGTACAGGCAGTCAAGCACGTTTGATACAATCGTCACATGCTCCATCAAACTATCAACCAGTACTCATGAAGGATCTAGGTAAGACCGACTTTGTATCTTCTTCTACTTTTACATCTGGCAATTCAACAAAATCTACAACATCTGTAACTGCAACTAGTAGTAAATTATCTCCTAAACAAGATCTAGATGTAATTGAAGTATACACAATCCAATCTTCCTCAAGTAGTCCTAGTCAAGATAGTAAGAATGGAAGTAATGGTGATCAAATAGACCGAGTTATGGATAAACATTTAAGCGATTTAGAACATGAAAATTTAACTGATACGGTAGATATAGCCAAATATATGGCAAATCTCAAAGAAAAACACTTGGAGTCTCAACAGCAACAAGCAGTTGATTCGAGTTTGTCGCCTGAACCTCAAACTATAGTCGAGAATACAATTGTTACAACTGCAGAAGTGTCATCGCCACCACGTCATGAAAGTGATAGTTCTGATCGTACAACAGGAACGGAAAGGTCTGAGGATTCTGAAGATAATCTTAGCCCTCCGAATAATGTTATAGTTATTGATAAGAAGGTGGATAAAGTTTTCAAATCAAAGAGTGGTGGAGAGAAAAGCTTGAAAAGTGGTGAAACATCCAAAAAATCATCCGTCTCCCCACGATCTAGTATCCACTTGTCTCGTTCTCCTGACAGATCTAAGTCGCAAGGCAGTAGCCCTGTAAGAATAATACGAGTCAAATCTCCCAAGTCGAGCTCTGATCACGAAAAGCGGCTGAGTGTTAGTTTAAGCCGTGACAGTTCTCAAGATCGCCTATCTGCTGGGCAACGCACTCCGAGCCCACGAAGGGCTTCTGAAGGAGGAATATTGAAAAGGCCGCAAAGTCCAAGAAATGCTGGTATACTCAAGCCTTCCCATAGCCCGTGCAAGGCAAGGTCTCCTGAGCGAAGCTGTTTGAAGAAACAGTTGACTCCCTCTTCACATGAATGTAGCATTGAGTCTCGATCACCACATCTTTCGCCACGGAGCAGTATTGAGTACCTCTCTCCAGATCGGTCCTCGTCTTATCGCCATGGTCAAGGCCAATACACACCTCGCAGTAGCTTTGATAGTCGCTGCTCAGAGCCAAACCTTGATGTACCCAAAGCAGCATTTAGAAGCCCTCGCGGAAGTTTTGACAATCGTAATGAAAATGGAAATAGAAAACGAAGCCTTAGCGCTCATGGAAGCTTTGATACAACCCGCAGTAAATCACCAGAACCAAACTATCAATACTATCCTATTTACGATTCACGCCCTTCGACAAGTGCAAATTATTCAGGCTCCTCTTATAAGCCACGATTGAGCAAATCTTTAGAACGTTCAACATCACGAGACAGTACCAGCAGCAGTACATACCGTTATGGTATTTCTCCGGAACAGATTTATACCATCAACACTGGACCTATACGATCACAATCTGCTGAAAATGCTTTCGCACGATATGCTACAACCGTTGAACCGTCTCGTTCGAACGAATCATTGGTTAAAGCATTGGAACATCCAACATGTGTTGAATGTCTCTATCAGCGTAAGCCATCCTAGCAAAAAGCCCGCGCACGACAAAGTCGTGCGCGGAAGAAAGTCACTCGCGGACTATCCAACTCATCAAGCAGTTTCGATCGAGATAGTTCATTTGATCAGAGTTGTGTTGATTGTCACGACTTCTACCAGATTCATGTGTAAAGTATAAAACCAAAAAGGTTTATTTTGGTTTGACTTCGAATTTGAAGTTATCTAATTATTCGGAGTGATGAACTCTGAAGGGTTCGCCTGAATTTTTCAAGCAGGGCTAATTTTAACTTTCACTCTCTTTCTCTGGTCTATAATACAATGTACCTGTTTTTCTTGACCTTATGTTTGCTAAACAATGTTTTATACACCTTTTTGGAAGCCAAATTAATATACGAAATACGTAAATGAAAATCAAGTTTCAAAGGTTAGTGCTCCAATTTGGATGAATACTAAGATATACGATCAAGGATACTCAAATTCACTCTCAGGAGAACCCCACAATAAGATTTAATTGAATCGTTTTTCTGGGTTTTGCTTCAGTCAGAGATATACCATGTTTTATCTGATTTATAGTAAGAAACATTGCATGGTTATAGGAGTTCTCCTCCGTTTAATCTGGGCTGTGCAAATTCACTGAAATATTTAAGTGAGTTGCTGAATTTATTTCTTACATATTTTTGGAGCATACACTTACCTCTGATTTGGATACACTTAGGAAGTCTGTAAACTTGTAAAAGGCATTTAAGAAAAACTGGTTTCAACATTCTTTGAGCTAATCAAACCTAAAGACATGTGCATTTGAGAATCCAAATCAGCAGAAAATACCAAAAACAAAAGACAATCGACACTGTGATGCTCTTAATCATTTGTAACAATCTTAGTTTACGAAATATTTTTGTTGACATAGCATTAAAATAAGTTGGTGATAACTCAGTTTTCCCAAAACAAATCAAATATAGACCCTGACATTCAGTTCCTGTTGTACCAAAGAAAAACCAAAGATTGACATATGGCCTCAACTAAATGTCATCCAACAAATTTTACCCAAATAGTCCCTCACGTAAACTTGACTAACATGAGATTCTCTCAAAAAAATTAAAATAATGACCAAACACCAAAAATCATATTACGCGTAAAATGTGCCCACACCAAGACATCCTAAAAAGACCCTTATAGAGAGAGGTTGAGTCAAAATAAGGAAGTACCGGAAAGTTCAATGATTTCATTGTGATAGTCAAACGCAGTGCCCAGTAAATGAGGAATTAGAAAGGATCGCCTGATGGGATTGAAACAAATTTGTCAAATCAAATGAATCCTAAACCGTAGCACCCTTGAAAAAGCGTAAATACCTAACACTCAAAAAGACAAGACAAAGAAGAAAGTCAAACTCATATGCGCAAAAAAATTCAAATGGAACGACGAACCTTATCTAGGCAGGGAAACTATTAGCTAGCTAGAATACATAATATAAAAGTCAAGATCTAATCTTTAGACTTTAGATCAGCTAGAATCAGAATCAATGCAAAAGCATATGTGAATAAATATATATAATGTTAAAAATAATCTTAAGATATCAACACGTACTTTTATGGAAATCTTAAAGAAAATCACTTTTTCGTTGAAATGCAAATCAAACGTAACGTGTTCGTGAACTAAACACAAAATCAAATAAATGTTATGGATGTTTATAAAGTCATGATACAAAATGGGTTTTAATAAGAAATTACTAATATATAATAAATATTTTTAACAATTCAGAAAAATGTGAGTATAAGTATATTAATACCAAATGAACAAATATTCAATAAATTTATTAACGTAGAAAATATAATTATACACAATATTAGTAGATATATAATAAATCCCGGTGCTAAATGGCAATTTCATTCACTTGTTCATATAATTTTTATCAAATTTTAAAATTGTAGAAAAATAATTGAATACAAATAGGAAATATAAATATAAAATAATACTACAGTTAATATATATGTTATTTAAGTGATTACAAAATAAAACTCATAATCAAATATTTAAAAATCATAAGTAAACTTAGAGCAACACTACGAGAAATAATTTCATTACTTTGATTTAATTAGCAACCATTGCTTCTTCAATAATTCCCTTTCTTGTTTTTAATGCCTTGATTGTAATACACCATACTTATCTAATCATTCCACGTAAAATTACATTAAAGAATAAACGAAACCAAAATGTTGCACCCTTCAAACTATATAGATATCAAATAAAAGTTATTAATTGCACAGTCTACGAAAGATTAAATTTTAGCCTAGAAACTGTTTCCGAAAAAAGACAAACACAACAACACGAAACTATTTCATGTAGATATGACCGTTAAAAATAGTTAAAAACATGTATCTTAAAAACATGTAGAACGGATAAAACAATTCACGATAAAAACCTATTTTGTTTAGTTTTGTTCCCGAAAAGCAACCAATTTTCCTTCTTGTTTTTTTATGTACTAATGAATATTGCCATTCCAGGGATAGATCCCATTCAATCAATCTCCTAGAGACACAATAAGTGGCAATTCTTTCAGAGTTGTTACAAATTTTAGCTAAAAGGGACCGTATATCAATAGCTTGGACCAGATGAATAAACAACACTCCAATTGGAGTAGCATTAGGGCTTTCCAAGTACCTCAATCTTTGCAGCTTTTTAAATGTTCAACCAAAGTATTGCTAACGTTAGCTTCCTTTTTCTCTCGAGTTTGTCTGACTGGCTTACTGACTCCATCATGTAACAATTATACACGCCAAAAATTACACAAGTGGAGACTATTTCTACTCTTTATTGTAAAGTCTACGTATTCAACCCATCGTTCTGGATTTCTATTATATATAAAAGCCTGCGCAAATATCAGTGAGCCGTTATAAAACTATATCGAGGAAAAAGTCCGGGAAAGTTACAAAAAAACTTAAGTGAATCCCATACAAGTTCCTAAGAGCTTTTGGGTCTTGACAAGTTGCCAAAAATTTGTACCAATTTATTTTATATTGAATGCTTAGGTAAATCGTCGAATTTTTTTCATTCCCTAAATTTGAAGACAAATAGTACCATAACTTTATTATAAGTATATTTGCCTAATATGGTACTCACCCTAACCTTTCGCCCGCCCGTCATATTCTTATTATGAAACCACAATTTTACATTCTTTCCATTTCAGGACAAATATTGTCTATTCTAGTTCATTCAATGATTTGTTCAGTCAAATTCTTACACGCGCTGAGGATAATGGAAAAATCGAGCTCGCATATCATGAGTTACTAAACAAATATAGGCCATAAGATACCTTATCTTACAGTAAACTGAGTCATTTATGTCAAACGTATTCAAATTTTTTAAAAGCGTGGAGGCTGCTATGCATAAGAATGATTCCTTCCTTTTCTTAGCACAATTTACACAATTGTCTTTTACATTTGGCCTATTTTGACCTAATTATATAGTATTTGTCTGAAGGTTTGCAGGAATTGGCGCAAAATAGTTAGAAGTATTGTAGTAGTAGGTTTTCTCGTACCTTTTTCACATTGATACTTATCTTTTTCGATTCTTCATTGCACATTCACAGTTATGACATATGTTTACCAAGAGAATGCAATTGTGTTGAGGTTCTTTGACTAGATCTATTCGTAATCTGCATTCCGGGCCTGCTAGGTTTTTCAACACTTCTTATTATTAAATATTATAAACGTCAACGAGCCTGGTCGTGTTCTTTTCGCTGTGTATTCTTCTAAATTATTATTACTATCGTGGCGTATTTTCTTGTATTGAATCGGTCTGTTTGAGTGAAGTGATCCGATTCCAGATTTCGTCATTGTGCTAAAGGTGGTGCGTCTTGGCTAATACGAGTTTGAACATCTTGCCAATCATAAATTTATTGGCCAAGAATTGAATTCTTGACCTTTGTCTTCTTTATTTGCGATTGTCTGTGCCATCTATTAGTGCTCTGTGGACTTAAATGCAACTTTTATAAAGTGATCAGTGTATTTGTACGGATGTGTCTTCGTACAGAACGTGTTGCCAATGAAGTGAAAGACCAGGTATGTTCAATTACTAACTCAAATTCTATTGACAAAAATATACAAAGTTTATGTGGAATTTTTATACTCGTCCGTGTTGCTCCGTGGATGGATGTCGAGCCAGAGAGAGTTCCAACACGGCGCGAAGCTCTGACCACATTCAGCCCGATCGCCGCGACAACGAATTGATTAACGGCCACCACTGGAGGCGACAGAGACGCTACATTACTCCCTCCCGAGTGGCGTTGACACTTGTAGTTAATGTCACGATATTACTTGAAATGTGACGCACCGGCGATGTTTACCTCTGAAGACCTAACCAGTGGATAGGACCCAGAGCAAGATCGTTAATAAACTCGCGGCGCCGCAACTGACTTACTGCTTTCTTGTAAAAGCAGGGAGAGTTTCTTACTTGGCGCGTACGTCCTTAATGATGTCGGCGGAGGATTGACCGGTGGAAGAATGCAGCGCCAAGTCGGTGCAGGAGTGTTGTGCGTACGGGGTGATACATTCCTTATGGTTGCTGCGTGTGACGAACTTGGTGCGTGTGTTACTTGCGGTTGAGTGGAGGAATCGTGTGTGAAACTGGAACTTTCTTCATGGCCTGGCTTTCTTGAAGTGGTGTTGCGATTCTTGATTGGAGAAGACTGGGAAACTTCAAGAAACGCAGGCTTCAGTCTTTCTGTCGAGACATTGACTTTGCGACCGTTAACGTCGATGGAGTACACCCACTCTGAAACTCGTTGCAGTACCTTGTGGGGGCCCGAGTAGGGCTGTGTGAGTGGCTTTTTAACCGCATCGATTCTCAAAAATACGTGAGTGCAGTTAGGCAAGGCTTTGTTGTGAAATGTTACTCTTGACCCGCGCCGCAATGGGTTGGCGGGTTGCAGTTGACTCATCGTCTTGCGAAGATGGACGATAAACTCGTGAGGTTCAGCTCTGGTGTTGCTGGGAGCTATCAATTCTCCTGGGACTGAGATTGTTGTCCCGTAGAGCATTTCTGTGCATGAAACTGCCAAATCTTCTTTGACGGTGCCTCGCAACCCCAACAACACCGTTGGAAGGATGTCCGGTCAGTGTACGGTGCCATCGCTCAATAAGTCCATTTGAAGCTGGGTGGTACAGTGACGTTCTGTTTCTTTCGCAGCCGATGAACCCGGATAATGCTTTAAACAGAGACGATTCCAACTCGGTTCCTTGGTCTGTGGTTATGGTTCGCGGTACTCCAAATCGTGCCGCCCAATTATTAAAGAATGCTCGTGCCACTGACTGCGCTGTCTGATCTGCCAAAGGGACAGTCTCTGGCCACCGTGCAAACCGATCGATCATCGTTAGACAGTACTTGTATCCTTGTACTTGGATGAGTGGGCCGATGATATCCAGATGAACGTGTTGGAAGCTCGCGTCGGGCACTTGAAAATCTTGAAGAATATTTCTTTGGTGGCGGCCAATCTTTGAGCGCTGACAACGCCCACACGAACGTGCCCATGCACGGCAATCCTTCTTCATGTTAACCCATACGAATTCGTTGGCAATTGTTCTTGCAGTCATGCGACCGCTTGGGTGCGAGGGTTGGTGGAATGTATCGAAAATTCGTTGGCGCATGCACTCCGGTGCAAAAACGCGTGAACGAGATAAGGAAACATCCACTATTACCTCCAGGTTTCAGTCCAGCTTTACACGTTTAAGTTTGAGCGATGTGACGTTTTTATTAAGCAATTGTTTCAATTCGGTATCGCTTTCCTGTTTGTTCGCTAAATCCTTTAAATCGATAGTCGTGGGCATCGTGATCTCTTCGATTCGGGACAAGGCGTCCGCTACGTCGTTAGTGGACCCCGGAATATATCGAAGGTCTGTGCAAAACTGTGACACGAAGCTTAAGTGCCGCAGTTGACGAGACGAGGCCTTAGTGGCTGGCTGTTGAAATGCAAACATCAGTGGCTTGTGAGCGGTCAATACATGAAACTCTGCACCCTCCAAAAAATGACGGAAATAACGGATACTATCGTACACTGCCAGGAGCTCGCGGTCGTATACACTGTATTTAGTTTCTGATGCGGAGAGCTTCCTTTGATGGAAAGCGAGAGGTCGCCATTGTCCTTGTTGCTTCTGCTCGAGCACCGCTCCAACCACCAGGTTTGAAACATCAGTCGCCAGTCTTAAAGGTTCGTTTGACCTAAAATGGACCAACATAGTGGCGTCCGCCAAGCTGTTTTTGCAATTAAAAAATGCCTCCTCTGCTTCTGGTGTCCAATTGATAGGTGTCTTATTGTTTTTTTTTTTTGTTTTAGCTAAATATTTACTTAGCGGTGCTTGAAGCTGAGCCGCGTTTTTAATAAACCTACGGTAGAAATTGATCGTTCCTAAAAAAACGGCGGAGTTCGTTTACACTGGACGGCTTTTTGAAGTTTCGAATAGCGTTGAATCGAGACGGTGGTGGTGAGATTCCATGTTCGTTGATCAAGTGGCCCAAGTATTCGATTACCTTAACGCCGAAGGAACATTTTTTAGGGTTTATTTTCAAACCGAACTTCGCCAGTCTATCAAACACTTGTCGGAGGTGTTCCACGTGTTGTTCTTCTGACTCCGATGCGATTAATATGTCATCTATATAGCAGATGCTAAAATTGAGGCCTAGGAGCACTGTGTCCATAAATGGCTGGAACGACTGAGCCGCGTTGCGGAGGCCAAAAGTCATAACTGTGAACTCGTATAACCCAAACGGAGTCACAACCGCTGTTTTTGGTATGTCGTTTTCCTCTACCGGGATTTGGTGGAAAGCTTTGAATAGGTCGATTTTTGAAAAATATCGTTTTCCGGCTAGGTCTATAGTGACGTCCTGTATATGGCGCATTGGATATTTATCCGGGGTTGTGGCTGCGTTAAGGCGCCGGTAATCTACACAGGGTCGCCACGAACCGTTTTTCTTCTGGACGAGGTGAAGCGGACTTGCCCATGGGCTGCTCGAAAGGCGACAGAAACCCTGTTCTAACAAATACTTAAACTCTGCTTTGGCGATTGCGAGTTTGTCTTTGTTGAGCCTGCGTGGGCGTTCCGATACGGGTGTGCCAGTCGTAGCTATAAAGTGACGAATATTATGTTCCGTTGGCTTTGTTCTTATGGTTGGGTCGGTCAATACTGGAAACTTCCTTAGAAGAGCGTGGTAGCGGCTGTTAGCATTTATCACAGAAACGGTGTCGCAGCGCGTGCGGTTAACTCGGCCTTGTGTAGAAGATTGCGAATGCGGATCAGAAAGGCGTTTATTCTGCATGTCCACTAAGAGGCCAAGATTCCTTAGAAAATCGGCTCCCAAGATAGGGCGGGACACAGTTGCAACATAGAAGCTCCACCGGAAGTTGCGTCGTAGTCCGAGCGAAAGATTCAGTGTAGTTTTTCCAAAGGTTTCGATTTGTGTACCGTTTGCAGCGAAAAGCTTCGGTGATGATGATTTGTTGTTACGTTTTAGTAATGAGGCGGGAATTACCGAAACGTCTGCGCCTGTGTCGACTAAAAATATTAGCTTACTTCTTGGGTCTGACACTAGTAGGCGATTAGAATTGCAACCGCTAGCTTTTGCCTGTGAGGCTAGCGGTTCGATACGTTTCCCCACGTCGCAAGTTGGAATTCACAAGGAGATTGGCATCGTCTTGCCCTCGCACCGAATCGTTTGTGGTAGCTACACCAATTATTCGTCGGTTTCTTTTGAATTGAGGAATTTTGTTGACCGGAACAGCGGCATGCGTTGCATCGTGCGTTGTTTGGATTGTGTGCGCTGGATTTAATTCAACCTATCTCCGAACGGAGTTCTGCGATTTTAAACTCCATGCCTTCGACGTCGGCGGTCTCCGTTGATTTACCCTCGGGACGACGTTTCACATTGGCCAGCATTTCCGTTGCTTCATAGCTTGCGATCTGGTCCGCTGCGTTAGCCAACTTTTCCAAGGTTTGTTGCTCAGAGGCGGCCAAAATAGAGCGTACATTCGACGGGAGGCGCTGCAACCACAGGTCTTTGATCATAACCTCTGGCATGTCGATACCTGCAATTGCCTGCATCTTGCGCAATAGACGCAACGGACGTTGGTCGTCCAACTCCAAATTGTACAGCAGCTGTCTGAGTCTTTCGTGCTCTTTTAAACCGAATATTGACAACAACCGGGATTTTAATGCCGCGTATTTATTTACGTCTGGCCACCTGCGAAATCACAGAAACTTTCAGTTCTGCGATCACTCTGTCGAATCGGGCCTGATCGCTGGAGATTTTGCCGGTGCGGAATTGTGATTCAATCCGCAAAAACCACAAATCCGGCTCGTCTTGCCAAAATGGAGGTAGCTTAATGGCGATGGCGCTGATTTCTTGACTAGGTACTGGGCTCATGGCCCCGCTGTCTGCGTCCTGAAACTCTTCCTCGGCCATCAAGACAATTTTAAAAAACTACCTTCTGGGGTCACCAATGTACGGATGTGTCTTCGTACAGAACGTGTTGCCAATGAAGTGAAAGACCAGGTATGTTCAATTACTAACTCAAATTCTATTGACAAAAATATACAAAGTTTATGTGGAATTTTTATACTCGTCCGTGTTGCTCCGTGGATGGATGTCGAGCCAGAGAGAGTTCCAACACGGCGCGAAGCTCTGACCACATTCAGCCCGATCACCGCGGCAACGAATTGATTAACGGCCACCACTGGAGGCGACAGAGACGCTACATATTCATCGACTACTGGATTATTCGTGCCCCTGATAATAGGCAAACATCTGAGTGCTTTCAATTTTTCACAAATTTTCTATTACCAAAATACGCCTAGCGGTGGGCAAAATTCGTTTTCAATATTTTATTTTTTTAATTTTCATTAGTTAATCCTAGAAACTTTTAACCCTAGAATCACAAAAAATTTAATAAATACTTTTAACCTGAAACTTTTTGTGATTTTTGTGAGTTTTCTTTTGCAAATACCCTCGCGCATTTAATTGAATTTATTTATTCCTGCGAGTTTCTTTGTTTCACTTCATTATAAATAGCTGTAAGTTCTCCAACATACGACATTAAATGTCAAAAGTGCAATGAACCCGAATCATTAAGAGCCAAATTTATTGAGTGTGATGGATATTGTGCGAAGTCTTTCCACCTTAAATGCCTAGGCATCCCGGCATCCTTTTATGACATCCGGGCGAAATTTGATTCAAATATTTTCTTCCGATGTAATGACTGTCGCAGAGTGACAATCTCAGACACGCTCAAAGTATTAAAAGAGCAGTCTAAAATTTGACAAGAAATTCGCAGCAAAGTATGTGCTCCTTCCATCAACGATAGGGATTGCCCAGTGAACAATCCTCCTGCACTCTCGCCAACTTCTGCTGCCAAAAGCTCTGATGTGTGCGCTGTGGTTGATGCCAGCAAGGGAGCCATTCCAAAGAAACCTCACCAGCAACTATCAACTGGTTCTCAAAAGCAACATCATGTACGACAACTACAGCAACAAGCACAACCGAAACATCTACACTATACATCTAATCAGCAGCAACCTGAACTACTGCAGCCGGCTTCTATAACACCGCAACTGTTAGTTGGTATCGGGACAAACTCAAAGTCTTCATGCCCGCCTGAAACCTCTGTTACAAGATTTGTAACTCAAGGCAATGCTGATAGCGAATTGTTGTTAAGAAATGTAGGCTCACCAGGATCTACATCTGCCAGCAGGGGGACCTCTCTTGGAGGCGATATGACGACAAACATTACTGCGATGAAACCTGGTGCCCCCTGCGTGCTATATCCCCACCGCTACAAATATTTTTCTCAAGATTAGAATATAGCACGCCAGTCGAAGACATCAGCGCTCATATAAAGTACAAACTGAACTTTAGTCCTGAGTTGCTCCAGTGCACCAAGCTTACACCTGATGGAAAGACGAACAGATTGAATGTATCTTTTAAAATTGCTGTTCCAGCTGACCTAGGTATCTTGCTTGATAAGGAATTTCGGCCACCTGGCGTATTCGTCAAAAAGTCCTCTCCGATTCGTAAGCGGAACCATCCTGTGTCCTTTTGCTCCAGAAGAAACATCTCTTGGACCTAGGAATTCATTCTTAACTTGCTATTACCAAAATGTTCGTGGCCTGAGGACTAAGACTACTGAATTTCGCATTTCTTCCATCCTTTTTCCCTATAATATCATCTGTCTAACGGAAACATGGCTGACAGATGACATTAGTAATAGTGAGCTACTTCCGAACCCTTTAGTCTTCCGCAGAGATAGAGACCGTGATGCTGCTGGTAAGTCTGACGGTGGAGGCGTTCTAGTGGGTATACATGTTTCCCTTACCAGCAAATCCTGGGATGATTTCACTCCATCTTCACCTGTTGAGTGTATAATTGTGCTAGTCTCTCTATCTGACTCTCTTTCCTTCCTCTTATCATCTGTATACATCCCTTGTAACAGTCCTGCTATTGTTTACGAGCGATTCTTTGCAGAATTCTCAAGCTACATTAATGCTCGTTTCCCTTCTACCCCTATATTTGTCAGTGGTGACCTCAATTTGCCCTCTTTACTTTGGAACGATTTGTATGTCTCCATAGTTTCTGGCGGTAGCGTGTCTTTTGCTCTTTCTTCTTTTATTTCCTGCTGTTCTTTCACCCAATACAACACTTTTCCCAATGCCAATAACAAATTGCTTGATCTTGTTCTTTCCAACTTTTTACCTTCTTCTCGGTCCGCATCGGTGGCACTCTCATCTTTTGTCAAACCTGATCCTCACTATCCACCACTCTCTATTGAGCTTGCAATCTCATCTTCTCGTTCTTTGAAGAATTCCTCACCTTCCCGCTTTAATTTTTTAAAAGCCGATTTGTCGAGCATGGAAGCTAACCTTAATGCCGTGAATTGGTATTCCTTCTTCAGCAATCTCCACATTGAAGATTGTGTTGATAAGCTCTATATGTTTCTTTCATCCTTAATCTCGCAATTTTCTCCTGTGTGTCCAGCAAGAAGACCTAAAGATGCTCCTTGGTTTAATTCAGATGTTGCCACTGCAACTAAATCTAAAGATACTGCCCGCAGAAAATTCTTATCCAGTGGTCTTCCAATCGACCTCGTTAAATTTAAAGAGCGTCGTGCCGCGGCCAAGAAAATTGCCACTTCTGCACTTCATGCATATGTTAACCACATTGAAACTACGTTAATGTCGAATCAAACTCGTGCTTTCTGGTCGTACGTAAAATCTTTAAGGACCTCTCATCATGCCCCTGATAATTTTAGTCTAGATGGCGTAACATCGTCTTCTCCACAAGAATCTTGTGAACTCTTTGCTTCTTACTTTTCTTCCTTTTTTGGTAGGGCTAAACATTCCCCCTCCTTCAACCAATCTTCTTGCGCTTTTTTCTCTACTAATTTTCGTACAAACCCCTTGCAGGTTGAGCAACTCTTAAATAATCTTGACAACAGCACCAGCGTGGGCTCTGATGGCATTCCAAATTTTCTAGCAAAATCTTTATCTTCTCCGCTTTGTGTTCCCCTTTCAATTATTTTTAACTTGAGTTTATCCTGTGGGGTTTTCCCCGCCCAATGGAAAATTGCCCACATTTTCCCTATTTTCAAATTTGGTGATCGTAATATCGTCTCAAACTATCGTCCTATTTCCCTTCTTCCTTGTTTTATTAAAATTCTTGAAAAGATAGTTTTTGATTTGCTGTATCCACTTATCCTCCCATCTTTAGCGGATCAACAGCATGGTTTGGTCAGCGGCAGATCTACCCTTACAAATTTACTTTCTTTTACCCATAATATTGCAGCTGCCCTCGATCAGCAACAACAAGTGGACGTTATTTTTACGGATTTTTCTAAAGCCTTTGATTCCGTGGATCACTCTCTCCTATTTGAGAAACTATTAGGGTTCAATGTCCCTAGTTGCCTCTAGTCCTGGCTTCACTCTTATGTCCTGAATCGTCAATGAGTAGTCACTTTAAACTCTTGCTTCTCTTCTTCATTTCACCCGAGCTCCGGAGTCCCGCAAGGCTCAATACTTGGCCCCATACTATTTTTACTTTTTATCAATGATCTATCTTCTGTTATCACATCTCCCTGTCTCCTTTATGCTGATGACTTCAAAATTTTTCGAGTTATTGATTCCCTTTTAGATGTGGATATCCTTCAAACCGATCTTCAGCGTCTTAGTGACTGGAGTGAATCAAACCATCTCTCCTTAAATGTTTCCAAATGCCATCAGATGACATTCTCCTGTAAAAAATGTCTTCTTCTCTCAACGTATAGGCTTGTTGGTATCCCTTTGAGCACTGTAACCTCCTTCAAGGATCTTGGTGTGCTTTTCGATTGTAAACTGAAGTTGGATCTTCACATTACTCTAATTATTAAGAAAGGCTCCCACTTAACTGGATTTATTTTACGATCCGCTTCGTCATTTCAACATATCACATCTTGTATGTGTCTTTACTTCTCACAAGTACGTAGCCATTTGGAGTACTGCTCCCAAATTTGGCGTCCGTACCACAGGAAGCGCATCGATGCTGTTGAGTCAGTTCAACGCAGATTCACACGGTCTCTATTCTTCAAATTCAACCTTCCTTACTCCCCTTATGATGACCGACTTCTTACTTTGAACCTTTCTACCCTTGAGTCCTTGACGAATGTCTTTTGTTCAAGCTTCATTATTACCTTTTACCTCAAAATTTATACAGGCAAATAAATACATTCGACGCGGCTCGCCCTAATAGATCCTCGCTTCAAGTTCAGGTTCCGTATGCACGTACTAACACCTTCTTCCACTCTCCTTTGCTAAGCTTACTTCGTATGCACAACCAGCAAAGTCTTGGTCCTCTACCACAATCTCTTGGCGTATTCAAAACTTCTTTGAAAAATAAAATTTATAAATATTCCTATAAATCTTAATTTTTAATATCGTATTGTGATCTTTTTTCTTTAATTTCTGCCATATTTTGTATTCATATATTGGTATTTAAATTTTGTATTAATTGACTTGTAATTGGACTACTAGTCTGTAAGTTTATTTCTGAAATAAATAAATAAATAATTTATCAGAAGATTCTTCCTTGCAAAGTAACTGAATGTTATAATTTTTTCTTCTCATAGGTTTATGTCCGCGGTGTCTTCTCTAAGTGATTGAACACTATACACTATAAAGACTAGATTGCAAGAGAGGATATACTGCACAAAGTTCCTGTGGTCCAGAGACAGGCCTAATTTCAGACAGAGACTATTTTAATTCAGATATATTTCCTTCTTTTATAATAGTGGTCACTTTTCTCCTAATCACCAAGTGATTTTCAGTCTGTATGTGGATAAAGCGAAGTTAAAATTTTTCAAGACTAGCAAAACTAAAAAATCGGACAACCATTTTTGAAAGCCTTTAAAACGCCCCAGTTTTGACCATCAAGGTTTCACTTGAACGTTATCTTTGATTTATATACAAGCTTTTGGAATACATCCAGTCAGTAGTATACCCCAATCCATTTTAGATAAATGTGATATCAAATACGCCACTGAAGGTTTAGGTTTTTTCCCATTTGGCACTTGAATTGGGCTTTTACTTCCAAACCGGCAAACCTCCCCGGTAGTTTATATATATTTGCCTTCGATAAACATCATTGAGTCCTTGACCAGCACTCCTTCGAGTGATGCTTCAAGGAATGCATTAACATTATCACCCCAACCTATTATCACACTCTCTTCTATTCGTTATTCATTTCATGCCCCTGTTTATTTAAGCACATGATATGCATATGATGTCTCAACTTTCTGTATACTCGTATAATCGGTCTTTGTTTGTCTGTGATTGCCTTCAGAGGCAGATATAATTTGCGTTGCATAGTGGCTCTGGGGATTTTCTTCAGGTTCGTTTACCCCAATTAGAGGTTTGATCCTTTAAATCGCTAAAGAATAAACACGCATTAATAATAGTCTGCGTATTTTCCCATGTTTAGCGCTTCCAGACTATTCTGTGTTTTCATGTTTTCCAATTAAACGCTATTTTTTTTTTTTTTTTTGACAAATATATATTTCGGGAGTAAGTTGCTCCCTTCTTCAGTGTCAATTATTTACTCCCGGAATTTATATCTGTCGGAACAAAAAAAATTATAATAGCGTTTAATTGGTAAACATGAAAACACAGGATAATTAATAATAGGTTTGCCTCCCAGAAATCAACGCAAGAAACACAGCATGGCAGCTTATGATATTTGGATAGGCTTGTGTTTCCCAGTGGCGCAAGATTCTTTCTTCTGCTTCCACGTCAGACCCGGATCTTCCACTATTTCTATTCTGATTGCAAAAAGAGAACTGTCTTCAGAGTGTTGTTGGATCATAGGCCTTTATATCCACAGTCGAAAGGGGCTCCAGCTACATCTTTCTTGCTTGCCATTCATATCTGGTCACCAAATCCTGGATTTGATGTACGGACCTTCTTAGCTAAACATATCATAGTGCTTGTTTAGAGCATCTTGGGAGGGGTTCTAGTTAAATTATCGTTGTCGATAAATAATAATTTTCAATCACTTTAAACCATCTATCCGTTCAATTTTTTACCAAAATCCCACGATCTTCTATAAAATTAAATTTACTACAGTTTCACCACTTTGCGGTTGGAATAATTCATTTAGCAATAATAAGAGCAGAACCACCCTTGAACTTTTGATAAACCAGGTGTAATGAATTTCTACTTTCAGCTCGAACGCGGAACCGACCTCTCATCGGTTCTAGACGTTAAGTCTGAGTAGTGCCAACGGATGGTACCAACAGGTCAACCAATCCGTGCACCGTAATCCATTCACGCGGTGACTGCTTGTCGGCCAGCTAGTTCGGAGAGGATTTCGGTCGCGGGTCTCCGAATGGATTACGCTCAATCACAATATTTCAGTCACCTGAACTTGCCCGTTTTTCAAACGCGTCAACAATTACTCATCCAGAACGAGAAACCTACATTACGTTAGTTCTGGATGCGATCTATCCACAGATCTCAAATCAAAAAAAAACGCTACAAAATCCCATAGGCGCGTTACCGATTCACCGACGCGGTACCGAAAAATAGGCTACTCGAAATTAAATCGAAGGAAACTACTCTAAAGAAATGGCGAAACAAACAAAGGTACCGCGTACCGCGCGCGACGCGAAACCGACTTCAGCGGATTTGCAGAAACCCTACCCTCGCGACGGCATACTTACCCTACACTCTCTGTTCCCCCTGAAAAAAAAGAAGAACCACTGAAAAGGAAAGTCGTGGGTTAACTTTTAGCAATTCATGTTGTATTCTATTCTATCATATACTTTAGAAATTTTGTTTTTTTTTTTTGTTTTCTTACCACTACCTTACAATTTATGTATCTTCCTTTGTCTTTGTATGTACAATTCAAAATCCTTCTTAATTTACATGCATTATAATAATATATTTTAAAGGTTAGTTTTTTCTATAAAACTTGCAATTATGGCCTTTCTTTTCCGAGATTTCCAGTATTTGATCCGTGCCGTTCACAATTTTTCTCAATTATTTTCATTCTTCATTAATATTTTCATGAATTTTTCAGTGAATTGAATTTTGTAATTTTAACATATCAAAGAAATTATGGAATTATTTATGTATTTCAACAGTCGGCTCGAGATTATGTTTCTTTCTAAACCACGCCGCTTACTTTCAGTATTTTGTTTATTGTTGGACTTTTCTTGCTTGTTTGTAACAAAATGATACTAGAAAATACAAACTATTATTTTATTATTTTCTTTTTTATTTGTGTGTGGCTGGTCGTATTGTAAGTACACTATTGTATTTATTGTTGTTCTTCGGCTTATTGCTTCAATAAAAATCAGAAAAGCATTTCGTAAATATATTGCAAACATTTCGGCTCTATGGAAACTAAAGCTGTTTGTATACTATAGTATGTATAGGTTGAGTGAAGGGTAGTAACAAGTCACAAAATTCAAAAACTATTAGCACCATTTTGTACGATTGTAGTTCTTATGATATTTAGTTCTATTAATATTCTTTCATTGTCTTCTTACTGTTAATTCTAATGCTAATTGTTGTGTTGTTTTTTTTGAAAACAATTCAATGTTCAGTAAGCGTTCCAATCGTAATCAATCGAACCATCAGGTCTTTTAGGATTTTTAGGTTTTAATAGTTTTAACTTAGATTTTATGTCTTTAGTTTGTTTGAAAAAAAAAATATTGCATTTATCTCATATGTTTCAATTAACAAAAATATTAAGTTTATACCGTATTCTCTTTTGTTAAAATTTTCACAATATTATCGCAACTCTACCGTTTATTTAGTTTGTATGAGGTTTTGCGCTCAGAATCCTTTTTATTTAGTTTTTTGTTTTTCGTTTGTTTTAAAACATGTTTTTGTAAATATATATTATTAGTACTATTGTTTTTTGTTTCATGGGTTGAATGTTTAGTGTATGTTTAACATATTTGTTCACCTTGGCTTTTATTTTTTCAGTTATATACTTTGTTTGATTGTGTGTGTTAGGGGAACAGGCAAATGGCTTTGTAGTGTAAATGATCAGTTAATCTTGATAAATTGTTTATAAATCGGTCTGTTGTCAATATATAAAATATCCCTTTTCTATTTTATTATTAATTAATTAATTAATTATTGTTATCTATTGCATATCTTGTCTATGGCTTGCTAAGTTAGTTTGTTAGACGCAGTAAACAGAAAATTGTTTCTTTTTTTATAATCAAAATGGCCAAGCGTTGTTACGCAAATATATTTTTTCTTCATACTGTTGTGTTAAACTGGATATTTGGGTTTACTTTAATTGCTCCATCAATTTTCCTCATTCGCCTGATAAAATCTCCGTAGTTTTGGTAAACCTACACCTTCTTGAAAATATGTGGAATAGAGCCAAGCTGAGTTTCGTCAGGATGCTAAGACAACTTTCAACCCGACCAGCGTCGTGGCAGGTAGACAACGCTCTAAGGCTAGTCTAACAGCAAAATGCTTACATTCCTTTGGTTAAGTGGTAGGTCAACAAACCATCTAGTACTCATAGTTGTCAGAAGCGAACCCTCCAAATAAATAAATAAACGGGGCATATCCTCTATTCAGTATTCAGTAACATGAAGAAGGACCTTGAAAATGGAGTGTGATATGCTGTTGTATTTCATAAAAAAAATATCTATGAAAGTGGAAGGAGCGTTAATGGTGCTGACTTGATTGATATCACTGTTCTCTGACTATTCCTTATAAGACCATTATGATTCTGTCAAGTCGTTGGTGAGTTCATTCTACTAACAGAGATCTACTTTTGACTTGCACTAAGTCTTCCATTTGTTTTGTCTTCTTTTCAACTTGATACTTCTTTTGTGATCTATTAATCAACGACTGTTCGCGGTTTTACATCTTTTCTATATAACCAGCTGATGAATGTAGTCTAAAATGGTGCTACTGCCGATATTTCATCATATCACTTGCTTTTCGTTAATAGGTACCTAACACCAAAGAATATTGAACACATAGTCGACTATTATGATTTTGAGTTGTACGTGCCTAGCTCTGTGCACACTATATTAGTATAAATGCTTATAACTACTTCTATACGATTACTACCAAATCGTAAATTTGAGGGCGTCCAAAGAAGCTTCATCGGTAAAGTTGGGAGGTATCGTTTTGTACCTTACATTACCGAACATACTTAACATCCAAAGCGTTTCAGTTTACATACTATATGTATATATGTTTCTAATGTGTGAATGTCACTTAAAACTATTACTATATATTACAGCAATGATATCAATTTCGTTAGTGGACATCCGTCACATTGGCTCCTGTTCAAAGTATTCGTGTTTGAGACACATCAAGGCAGAAGGGCGAGATCGAGGCTCAAATGCTAACATTTTGCTCAATAAGTCGTTAGAATATTCGCATAATTGTCGACATAAATCGAATGGTTGCTTTGGCATCCGGTGAGGAAAGTTTTCGCGAGCTAGATATTCATCAATTTTACCGAAGACTGCACTCTGTACTGCGGATTGCAAGCGATATGCCAATTGATCAATCTGAACAAGGTAGCAAGCGTTACTTCGAATTTCCGCATTAAGAAGCGTCAAATCATTTTGGTGTTGAATTATTCTCCTACTGGATTCATTAAGAGAAATTGTTCTTTTTTTTTTTTTTTTTCTAAGTTTTCTTAACTAAACTAACCTCTTTCCTAATTTGCCTGTTGCTCCTTTCCGACCTTGACAGAGCTTCATGCTCCAGCCTGAGGCAATGCTCCGGTGAATGTCACTGCCTCACGAATAACGTTTTCCCAAACACTTTAAGCACACCACGCGTTTCTTCACAGATTAAACAGGGAATACGCTTCACTCCACCACGTCGCGCCAAACGACGTATAGCTGGTTTTGTAATACCTTCGATATTCTCACGAAGAACTTTTCGATGACGTTTCGCGCCTCCATGTGCTGTCAAGATTTCCGGTTGTCACCTCGGACAAAACATATGTGCGTGGAATGGCACTTCATATGGCGGAAATGTGCTTCTTCAGATGTCGCCAGTGGCATAGTTTTCTCGATGGCCACGGTGGAGGGGCATTTCCAGATGGCTATGTCTCGAAATGTGCCGGGGTTGGATTAATTCTATATTTCGAATATTTATATCCACGGATCTAAATAATTGGACAGAAAAAAAAAATATTTTCTGCACAACGATATCCGCACAACAGATGAAGTCCGCCGGCACTTCGAGGACATATCCATCTGGCAGGTTACAAGGGTTCGGGATCGGAATCACTTCGATTCCTGGGCGCAGGCGTCACATTACACATTCCCCCCCCCAAAATCGAAGTAATTACGATCCCGTCTCCTTGGTAACAGGTCTTGGTTAGGGACGTGGCGGGTCGAAGATCCGTTTCGAAGGATAGGCTACAACCCTGTTCGTGAAGACTCGGCAGTGACTATATAGTAGGAAGTCAGGTGTTATTCGGAGGCCTTCGTCTAGGCAGAGATTTGGGATAAGCCAAGGTTTCTCGTGGGAATTAGTTGCACTTCATCGTCTAAGGTCTTTTGCGTGGTAAATTCCCAGGGTCTTACCAGTCATGTCCGCGATGAGGTATCGGGTGGGGCTTATGACTTGTATGACTCGACACTTCACGAATTTCTTGTCTAGTTTGGCATTGTAATGGCGGGTGGCATCGCTCTGTCGGAAGTTTCGACGATATATTTCGTCGCCGGCCTTAAAGCCAGAAGGATGAGATCGCAAGTTGTACCGCTCCTCTCCCATCCGTCTACTTTCTTCAATCTTCTCCCGCAGTTGATCTCGCAGAAGTTGGAGCTTTTCGTGCGGTTCTAGAACCACGATTGGGTCCTCTAGCGATTTCAGCTGCCGCAATAGCCGGTAAGCGCTCCCATGACAGATCATATACTGGCCGAACACTGCAAAATACGGCGAAATGCCGGTCGTGGCGTGGTACGACGAGCGCAGCGCACTAGTGATGGCGGACAATTTGCGATCCCAGTCCCTCTGATTCGGGTGGACATAGGCGCGAATGGCCGCTATGAGCGTACGATTCAGTCGTTCGGATGCGTTGGCTTGTGGTGAATAGACGGCAGTTCGTTGGTGGATGATGCCGTATTTGGACATTAGGTCTCGGAACTTGCTGGAGGTGAACTGGACCCCATTGTCGGAGACAAGTTTCTCCGGAACTCCAAACATGTGAAAGACTCGGTTCTCCAAAAAGCTGATTATAGGTCCAGTGTGCATGTTACGTAGTGGTTCTATGATAGGGAATTTGGAGAGCTGGTCCAGGACCACGACAGCTCCCGTGTGACCAGAAGCAGATCGAGGGTAAGGACCGATAAGATCAATGTACAAGCGCTGGAACACGCGTTCGGGGACCTCAACCTTACCCATGGGTGGTCGAAGAATGGTGTTGGGCGCTTTAGTGCACTTGCATAGCTCACAGGAGGCTACGTACGCTTTTATCTGTTGTGCCATCTTAGGCCAAAAGAAACAGGTTTTCAACCGCCTAAGTGTACGACCGTATCCGCCGTGCGCACTTGATGGGTGGTCATGAGCCCGCCTGATAAGATCAGTGGTTAATTCTTCGGGCACCCACAACTTCCACTGTTCTTCTTCTTGTATGGGGTCTCCGGATGCGTGTCCCATCCGTTTGTAAATGAATCCATCCGTCAACCGCAGTTCAGGAAGCTGGGACAGTTGATTCTGGATAGTGTGAATCAGTTGGGTGTAGCTGGCTGACTTGAAGGCAGGATGGTCCAAATCGATCAATTGGGGGCTGTCGTCCTCTTGGACCAACTCGGCTCCTTCAGGGGCGAACATTCTGGATAGGGTGTCGGGGACTACATGCTGGCTTCCTTTTCGGTGGCGAATTGTGAAGTCAAATGCCTGGAGTTTCAGTGCCCACCTGGCCAATCTGCCGTTGAGATCAGTCTGGCTCATTAGCCATTTCAGAGAAGCGTGATCCGTAACGATTTCAAAGGTGTGTCCCTCCACATAGGCTCGGAAGCGTTTCACTGCCAACACCGCGGCTAAACATTCTTGCTCGGAGACCGTGTAATTTCGCTGGGCTGGGTTCAGCTTGTGAGACATGAAGGCTATAGGTCTCTCCTCGCCGTCTTGTGCAACCTGGACTAAGACTGCTCCCACCCCATGTTGACTCGCGTCACAATGGATTGAGAACGGTTTGTCAAAGTCCGGGCTGTGCAGTACGGGGGCCGTAGTCAGACTCTTCTTTAGCTCTTCAAAGGCTCGCAAGCTGGGCTCTTCCCAGACGAATTTACGTCCCTTACGCAGCATGTCGGTCAAAGGAGTGGTAATGGTGGCATAGTCACGTACAAAACGCTGGTACCATCCGCATAAGCCTAAGAATCGGCGTAACTGTTTGGTGGTCTTGGGTAATGGAAAAACGTCAATCGCTTGAGTCTTTTCCGGATCGGTCTTGATATGCCCATGCCCAATGATGTGACCTAAATACTTCACCTCCGTCATCACGAACTGGCTCTTCCTTATGTTGATGGTTAATCTTGCCCTCCGGATGTGTAGAGCCACCTCCTGAAGCAGGTCGATGTGTTCGTCAAAGGTCTCGGTTATAAGCAGCAGATCGTCCAAGTAAACGAAAACTTGGTGCCGCAAATGAGGTGGTATCACCTTATCCATAAGGCGCGTCATTGTTTGGGGGGCATTACACAATCCGAATGGCATGGTCACGAATTGATATAAGGGCCGGCCTGGGACTGTGAAGGCTGTTTTCTCCTTTGAACCGGGGTCTAAAGGAATTTGCCAGAAGGCGTCCTTGAGGTCTAAGCTCGTGATGAAATGGGCTTTAGGCAATCGACTCAAAATGCCTTCGATCAACGGTAGAGGATATGCGTCCTTGACTGTGACGGCGTTCAAGCGTCTGGCATCTAAGCATAACCGGACCTTGTTCGGCTTGACAACTAAGGTGACTGGGGAAGCCCACGCGCTCTGTGATTCTTCGATTACGCCTAATGCTAGCATTCGATCCACTTCGGCATATAACGATTTTTCCTTCGCCGGAGATATGGCGAAATGTCTCTGTTTTATGGGTTTAGCATCCCCCACATCTATAGTGTGGAACACCAGGGCAGTCCGCCCGAGACCTTCCTTCTCGTGCGATGGAAAAGCCGATATAGCCGAGTCGAGACGCAGTTGCTGAGTTACATCCAGTGTATGCCGTAGTAAGTTAGTGGGTTGAGATTGGTCAGGAACGGTGGTGACGGACTCCAGGGTCGAACTGGAAAATAGTGCCGGGGCCAAGTTAAATTTTCGAACGAAATCCACTCCTAAATAAAGATTCTGGGTTAACTGAGGTATGATGAAAAATTCCATAGGTTTAGTTACCCCTTTAAAGGTGACATCCGTCATAATTTTTCCCACTACAGAGTGACGAGTTCCGTCCGCCGTGCTTAACCAGGAGGTGAAATGACGGATTTGGTCCGCGTGCTTGGCCAGTACCTCCCCTGCAAACTCGGCAGAGATGCAATTCACACTGGCTCCCGTATCGACTAAGCCTGATACTCGTTTTTGCAGGAGGTGTACTGACGCATATGGCCGAACATCATCCCTCAATAATTCGTCTAAGTATATGTCCTTCAACCTTTTTCTCGACTGCCTGACTTTTCTCCAGAAGCTCCGCATCCGACGCGTGGCTCGCTTGCTTCGCGGTGGGACATTTGTGACCAACTCCTCATGGAAGATGCGCTGTCGAGTAGCCAAGTAATTCCGCAGCCTGACATGAAAAGGTTTTACATGCCAAGGAACTTTCGCCTCGCTATCATTCCCTTGCGCGTTGGCATCGGCGAAGGACGGCGTCGGTTGTGGAACTTCGGGAGAACTGTGTTTAGCGGTGCGAGTCAGCAGAGTTGGAGTCATGATGGGAGCTGGGTCATAGCTGGTGATGGGGTCTGGATTGGTTCGTCCGGGGTCTAGGAGTGCCGACGGGTGGTCGCGGCACTCGGTGGCAAGTTTTTTCGCCCTTTGCAATTTGCACAGTCAGGTGCGTATGTGTCGGCCTTCCCGCATCGGTAGCAGAAAAGCGTTGGCTCCGCTGGACATGCGTAGAACCGATGTCCCGGTTGTCGGCAGTTCCAACATACCGTCGGGCTTGTAATTGCTTCAAGGGAGGGTCGATCAATCAATGCTGGGTCCTCAAGCTCCGGTGGTGCTCCGCTCCTCGGTACTGGTAGTGGATCAGCAAGCAGGTGGTCTGCTGCCATCAACTCAGCGGTGTGATGATTTCGGGGATTTGGTCCCGTTATGCGAGGTTGTGGGCGGAAGGTACCTCGTCGCTCATCCAAGTGTTCTTGTCTACGCGCATGGAGGCGCAATCCCTGTATGGTGTTGATGGGAAAATGTAGCAGGCTGTTCTGGAGATCCCAGCGCATGTTCTCCCTGATAATTTCTACTAATTCGTCCTCGGGCATGGTATTTCGCAGGCGAGTGCTCAATCTCACTATACTGGTGTAGTACTGGTCGAACGGTTCGTGAGCGCCTTGTTTCCGTTTCTTTATTTGCTCTCTTAGCTCTCTCTCAGTGAAGCCATCCTCAAATCGATTGCGGAAGGCTGCACTGAAAGAGTGCCAAGTGGGACGTGGCGTTGACTCTTTAAAGCTCCAGTACCAGTCGGCAGCGTCGCCGCTGAACAAAAGATGGGCATGCCGGAGGAAGGCCGAGGAATCACCTCCCAGGGTGCTGGATACCAACGCCTGAATCCGGAAAAGGAACCGGTCCGCCGATATCATATCGTTGAACCCGGTAAAGTTCAGGCGCCAACTCTCCATGATACGAGGCGTCGGGTCTCGGAAAAGTGTCAATGCGTTCCCGGGGGGAATCACATCCTCTACTGACCTGTTGTACTGAACTGCCTCGGGGGCTGGAGGTACCAACGGAGGTCCGGTACTGTGTCGCGGTCTGTATTCGGGAGCTCTGGGATCCATTCCCGAGTTCCTTGGAGGTGGGACCCATTGCTCGGATTGTCGGGAGTGGGGCATCGCCACACTGGGATTTGGCTCCCAGCCAAGCGGAGTTCTCACGCGGCTGGGTGGTTGGCTCAACGGGAGATTCTGGATCTTTCCCTCCAGGTTACCAATCCTCTCCGACATATCCCTCATCAACGCCACGAGGGTGTCAATGGAGTGGGCGGAAGGCATGGTTGTCACCTCGGACACGACACTTGCAGCCGGAACTTCACCGCCTACTGCTCCTTGCAGGTCTAAGAGTGGGTGTGACGGTTCGGCTTCTGGAGCTCCTTTCGCCACTGCTCCACGCGTTGGTAGGGGCGTTCCGAGGGGGACGTCTAGGGCGGTCCGCTCTATGGGTCGCCGGCATAAGGGACACAGTTCTGACGTGAGGAGGAGCTGTTGTACACAGGCACGATGGAATAAATGTCCACAATCCAATCGCACGCTGTGTACGCCCTCCACTACGTCTTCGAAACAGATCCCGCAGTTAGCTGGTTGGACCGTTTTGGATCTGGTCCAACGCTTGTCTGGGGTCCGCTTCGTTGCCATTTTGTGTGTGTTACTTGTGGTGCTAAAATAAAATAAAAAAATATATAGAATGTACTTAGTCCTAATATAAACTTGTCGCTAAATTAGTGGCCGTTAGTGGCGAGCTAGATATAATACGAGAAAAAAAAATTTTGGTTGATACACTTTCCTTTTCAGTGGTCGACTCCTCCAACGGGAAAAGAGAGTGCGTGGTAATCTGCCGAAGAAAGGGTGCTTCGGTCGATTTACGAAAATTACCCCATAACCCACATACATTACAAAAACCGTTTCTAATCTACGTTAAATGACTCGACGAGACAAGTGGTAGAGCTACCGTAACGACTTTGTACGCGGTCAAAGTTCCCGACGCGTAGAAGCATTCCGGGCTTCGCGACTCCAGCATACGCCACCGAACGTTGAACCGATACCACTCGTCTAACACGCATAAGAAATAGTTAGAATCCTTCCGCGACATAAAGGCAAGGTAGCCTTCTATTTTCTTGAGAGTCCATGCTGATAGGTAAACCCATCAGCCTGGCAGTTCCATCAAGAAAATAGAAGGTCCTTACAGGGGTTAACCTGGGACAACACATCGGAAGGATTCTGTCGCGAGAAAAAAAAATCAAACAAAGGAGAGCGGAAGCTACAACTCACGTGAAGCGACCTCTAATGTGTATCACACAATTCCACTGCTCCTGATAGTGGGACTCGAGTACCAAAGTACCTTACATCCTCCGTAAAGGACCAACTCGTCAGAAGACGCGAAGTTCTTTCCCCCTTAGGATGTTGTTTGGCCCCACGTTGGGCGCCATTTGTAATGAATTTCTACTTTCAGCTCGAACGCGGAACCGACCTCTCATCGGTTCTAGACGTTAAGTCTGAGTAGTGCCAACGGATGGTACCAACAGGTCAACCAATCCGTGCACCGTAATCCATTCACGCGGTGACTGCTTGTCGGCCAGCTAGTTCGGAGAGGATTTCGGTCGCGGGTCTCCGAATGGATTACGCTCAATCACAATATTTCAGTCACCTGAACTTGCCCGTTTTTCAAACGCGTCAACAATTACTCATCCAGAACGAGAAACCTACATTACGTTAGTTCTGGATGCGATCTATCCACAGATCTCAAATCAAAAAAAAACGCTACAAAATCCCATAGGCGCGTTACCGATTCACCGACGCGGTACCGAAAAATAGGCTACTCGAAATTAAATCGAAGGAAACTACTCTAAAGAAATGGCGAAACAAACAAAGGTACCGCGTACCGCGCGCGACGCGAAACCGACTTCAGCGGATTTGCAGAAACCCTACCCTCGCGACGGCATACTTACCCTACACTCTCTGTTCCCCCTGAAAAAAAAGAAGAACCACTGAAAAGGAAAGTCGTGGGTTAACTTTTAGCAATTCATGTTGTATTCTATTCTATCATATACTTTAGAAATTTTGTTTTTTTTTTTTGTTTTCTTACCACTACCTTACAATTTATGTATCTTCCTTTGTCTTTGTATGTACAATTCAAAATCCTTCTTAATTTACATGCATTATAATAATATATTTTAAAGGTTAGTTTTTTCTATAAAACTTGCAATTATGGCCTTTCTTTTCCGAGATTTCCAGTATTTGATCCGTGCCGTTCACAATTTTTCTCAATTATTTTCATTCTTCATTAATATTTTCATGAATTTTTCAGTGAATTGAATTTTGTAATTTTAACATATCAAAGAAATTATGGAATTATTTATGTATTTCAACAGTCGGCTCGAGATTATGTTTCTTTCTAAACCACGCCGCTTACTTTCAGTATTTTGTTTATTGTTGGACTTTTCTTGCTTGTTTGTAACAAAATGATACTAGAAAATACAAACTATTATTTTATTATTTTCTTTTTTATTTGTGTGTGGCTGGTCGTATTGTAAGTACACTATTGTATTTATTGTTGTTCTTCGGCTTATTGCTTCAATAAAAATCAGAAAAGCATTTCGTAAATATATTGCAAACATTTCGGCTCTATGGAAACTAAAGCTGTTTGTATACTATAGTATGTATAGGTTGAGTGAAGGGTAGTAACAAGTCACAAAATTCAAAAACTATTAGCACCATTTTGTACGATTGTAGTTCTTATGATATTTAGTTCTATTAATATTCTTTCATTGTCTTCTTACTGTTAATTCTAATGCTAATTGTTGTGTTGTTTTTTTTGAAAACAATTCAATGTTCAGTAAGCGTTCCAATCGTAATCAATCGAACCATCAGGTCTTTTAGGATTTTTAGGTTTTAATAGTTTTAACTTAGATTTTATGTCTTTAGTTTGTTTGAAAAAAAAAATATTGCATTTATCTCATATGTTTCAATTAACAAAAATATTAAGTTTATACCGTATTCTCTTTTGTTAAAATTTTCACAATATTATCGCAACTCTACCGTTTATTTAGTTTGTATGAGGTTTTGCGCTCAGAATCCTTTTTATTTAGTTTTTTGTTTTTCGTTTGTTTTAAAACATGTTTTTGTAAATATATATTATTAGTACTATTGTTTTTTGTTTCATGGGTTGAATGTTTAGTGTATGTTTAACATATTTGTTCACCTTGGCTTTTATTTTTTCAGTTATATACTTTGTTTGATTGTGTGTGTTAGGGGAACAGGCAAATGGCTTTGTAGTGTAAATGATCAGTTAATCTTGATAAATTGTTTATAAATCGGTCTGTTGTCAATATATAAAATATCCCTTTTCTATTTTATTATTAATTAATTAATTAATTATTGTTATCTATTGCATATCTTGTCTATGGCTTGCTAAGTTAGTTTGTTAGACGCAGTAAACAGAAAATTGTTTCTTTTTTTATAATCAAAATGGCCAAGCGTTGTTACGCAAATATATTTTTTCTTCATACTGTTGTGTTAAACTGGATATTTGGGTTTACTTTAATTGCTCCATCAATTTTCCTCATTCGCCTGATAAAATCTCCGTAGTTTTGGTAAACCTACACCTTCTTGAAAATATGTGGAATAGAGCCAAGCTGAGTTTCGTCAGGATGCTAAGACAACTTTCAACCCGACCAGCGTCGTGGCAGGTAGACAACGCTCTAAGGCTAGTCTAACAGCAAAATGCTTACATTCCTTTGGTTAAGTGGTAGGTCAACAAACCATCTAGTACTCATAGTTGTCAGAAGCGAACCCTCCAAATAAATAAATAAACGGGGCATATCCTCTATTCAGTATTCAGTAACATGAAGAAGGACCTTGAAAATGGAGTGTGATATGCTGTTGTATTTCATAAAAAAAATATCTATGAAAGTGGAAGGAGCGTTAATGGTGCTGACTTGATTGATATCACTGTTCTCTGACTATTCCTTATAAGACCATTATGATTCTGTCAAGTCGTTGGTGAGTTCATTCTACTAACAGAGATCTACTTTTGACTTGCACTAAGTCTTCCATTTGTTTTGTCTTCTTTTCAACTTGATACTTCTTTTGTGATCTATTAATCAACGACTGTTCGCGGTTTTACATCTTTTCTATATAACCAGCTGATGAATGTAGTCTAAAATGGTGCTACTGCCGATATTTCATCATATCACTTGCTTTTCGTTAATAGGTACCTAACACCAAAGAATATTGAACACATAGTCGACTATTATGATTTTGAGTTGTACGTGCCTAGCTCTGTGCACACTATATTAGTATAAATGCTTATAACTACTTCTATACGATTACTACCAAATCGTAAATTTGAGGGCGTCCAAAGAAGCTTCATCGGTAAAGTTGGGAGGTATCGTTTTGTACCTTACATTACCGAACATACTTAACATCCAAAGCGTTTCAGTTTACATACTATATGTATATATGTTTCTAATGTGTGAATGTCACTTAAAACTATTACTATATATTACAGCAATGATATCAATTTCGTTAGTGGACATCCGTCACATTGGCTCCTGTTCAAAGTATTCGTGTTTGAGACACATCAAGGCAGAAGGGCGAGATCGAGGCTCAAATGCTAACATTTTGCTCAATAAGTCGTTAGAATATTCGCATAATTGTCGACATAAATCGAATGGTTGCTTTGGCATCCGGTGAGGAAAGTTTTCGCGAGCTAGATATTCATCAATTTTACCGAAGACTGCACTCTGTACTGCGGATTGCAAGCGATATGCCAATTGATCAATCTGAACAAGGTAGCAAGCGTTACTTCGAATTTCCGCATTAAGAAGCGTCAAATCATTTTGGTGTTGAATTATTCTCCTACTGGATTCATTAAGAGAAATTGTTCTTTTTTTTTTTTTTTTCTAAGTTTTCTTAACTAAACTAACCTCTTTCCTAATTTGCCTGTTGCTCCTTTCCGACCTTGACAGAGCTTCATGCTCCAGCCTGAGGCAATGCTCCGGTGAATGTCACTGCCTCACGAATAACGTTTTCCCAAACACTTTAAGCACACCACGCGTTTCTTCACAGATTAAACAGGGAATACGCTTCACTCCACCACGTCGCGCCAAACGACGTATAGCTGGTTTTGTAATACCTTCGATATTCTCACGAAGAACTTTTCGATGACGTTTCGCGCCTCCATGTGCTGTCAAGATTTCCGGTTGTCACCTCGGACAAAACATATGTGCGTGGAATGGCACTTCATATGGCGGAAATGTGCTTCTTCAGATGTCGCCAGTGGCATAGTTTTCTCGATGGCCACGGTGGAGGGGCATTTCCAGATGGCTATGTCTCGAAATGTGCCGGGGTTGGATTAATTCTATATTTCGAATATTTATATCCACGGATCTAAATAATTGGACAGAAAAAAAAAATATTTTCTGCACAACGATATCCGCACAACAGATGAAGTCCGCCGGCACTTCGAGGACATATCCATCTGGCAGGTTACAAGGGTTCGGGATCGGAATCACTTCGATTCCTGGGCGCAGGCGTCACATTACACAGGTTACTTTGCCAACATTTACTGCATGCACGTCGTTAAAAGACAGGAGAAATTAGAACCAAAATTATTCATTCTTCTTCCAGGGAAGATAGACTCACACCGGAGATGTGGAACTGTTTTTTCCCCTCGTCGCATATGCAACACCAGCAAAAAATTATGTAGGTAAAGCCCATGCACATCGTTTATCTGCAAATCCAGTACTGTCTGGTCAAGACTGTTATCATTATGCGATAGATTTCCTACTCAATCTCAGTAGATTCCAAGTATTCCTTTCTATTTGTTGTGTTGTTCATAACCATTATTTTATGTAGGACCACTCATTGTTTAAGAATTCTTACTTTTTTGTGGTTGGGAGGTGAAGGCTATTTACGCCCTGAGTGTGGGGCTCCCAAATGTGCAAGACGCTTGGACTACTACCCACTAAACGCTTCCCCTGTGAACTTGAGAGCCCATCTTGAAACCGATTGACACCTTGCCTCGTTTTGCTACGCCGTGACGTGCAGTCAAGTTGAGAGATCTCCCCTCTAGCGAGAAGGCAGGGAGAGAAATTCCAAGAAAATCTCGACGTCCCCAAATGCTGTGAGTCCTTTTTCTCTTTTCGGACTTACCAAGTATAATGTGCCACATGGTTCCATTTGTCAATTGATCCATTTATCTCCCGTGATAAGACTATCCAGGGAGATCTCTCCTGTTTCCTTGTAGAGGTTGCGGTGCAATCTGTCCCATCTTTCGCATGCAAAAAAAAGTACGGTAGGCGTTGTCTTCCTCTCGTTCCCAAAGCCTACATCGAGAGGTCACGATCTACCAATCTTGTGCAAGTAAGACTGAAAACACCCATGCCCGCTCAAGACCTGGATCAGGCAAAAGCCAGTCTCATCGTGCGTTCAATTGAACCACTCTGTCTAAAACCGGAATGAGGTATGCAGTCTATCTTCGCTTCGTGTTATTCACCTAGGCCTACAGCCAAACATTGAGTGATCGTTGTTTCTCCTCGCGGGCAACTGTCTCCTTCGTGTTTTCGTTTTGGAGCTGGTAGATAGTACCGCACTCTCCAGCAATGAAAGCAATATGTGTCATGCCTACAATGACTAGCACCACCGAACCAGAAACTGTCGGATATGAAGATGCAATCTACAGTGCTCCTCTTTACTGTATCTGTGTGAAGCGTTTTCAGTACACATCCTCTGTACAGTAGCACCGGTTTTACGGACCTCACCTCATCAAACGCCGCTTTCTTGGTGAGTTCTCTCTACATTGGCCATAAGTCGACTCATAGCCAATATACTTGAAGCAGCTTTTTGAACCGTTGCACAAATTTGTACAAAGAAACTCATCTTCGAGTCGATCAGCTACCTCGGGTATTTTACTGATGGTTTCGATTCAACAAGTACTCCCCAATACTAATCACTCTTACTCTGGGAACTATCTTCTTTGTCAGAATGACCACTATGGTTTTCTCCAGGGATAGACTGAACCCACTAGCTATCATCTAGTCTCTCCCCCGGTGCATTAGCTTACCTAGTCTAAATTGCGTCTGTTCAATAGTGCGTCAGCAACTAACGTCACAACATCATCCGCATAACTGATCAGGTGCAACTCATTCGGCAGCTCTAGCATCAGTAGCCCATCGTACGATATATTCCAGAGGTCCTTGGGCCACACTCGATGTAACTTACACCCTACGTGGGCACTGCATCGTATCATAAAGCAGATTTCGTTCCTTCAGGTAATTCCTCAAAAGCTGCATAAGATATTCTGGAACTTGAAAAGGGGGTTGCAGCGTATCCAGAATATCCATGTGTCTCACTTAGTGTTCAGTTTGAAAGAGACCATCGGTATGCCAAATGGGAGCCTACGGGACACCTCCTGCAAAAGAGTGGCAGCTATTCACAGCTTTTTCGACCACTTTTAAACTATGTACTCACAAAACAAGGTCATGTAGTTAGCTCTTACCTCCACACTCAAGCGAGAATAACCCTTGGGGACATCTTTGATTATTGCTTTGCTAAAGGGGCCTAACCACCTCAATTCTTATTTATTTTGAAGAGAGTTGGTTTCTTTTAGGTAAATTTCGCTAGAGGTTGCAATTTTGCTTCGATTTTCACCAAATTTTCAGGAAAGGTGTATTGAGTAATTTTCTCGGTTAAGTTCGTGAACCAGCTATATCGGCCGGGCAAAAACAAAATGGCGGCCATTTTAGACGAAAAATCGTGATTTCTGTGCTGACCAAAGTATAGCTCCGATTTGGATGAAACTTGGTACAAAGGTTCATTGATGTATGTGATGAATCTCACAATAAAAAATCCAAAGTCGGTACGGCAGAAACAAAATGGCGGCCGCTCAAAGGTCGAAAAGCGTGCAAAATTTTGTTGTTGTAAAAGTGGTCAAAGCTTTCAACTGACTTTCATGAAATTCGGTAGTTTGATAGAAATTATAAGTATCTAGAGAATTACGTAAAAAAACTGGAGGTCAGGTTGCAAAAAACAAAATGGCGGCCAGTTGAAGGTCAAAATTTCAAAGGTTTTTAAAAGTCACAATTTTGATCCGACATATATGAAACTTAGTTTCAAAATATACATTACTTAGACCTACAGTCTTTGATATTTTGGTGATCATGCATTTGCTAATTTCAAAATGGCGGCCGTTTGAATATGCGTTTTTTTCATGTTTTTGTGGCCCTCTAGCGGTCACATTTTCCAACGGATTTTGATGAAGCTTGAGATTATGAATCTCTGTACTATGTTTTTGTATTTTACAGGAAATTATTAAAATTGAATGAAAAATAAAAAAGTCGAAAATTTAAAGCCTAATATTTTTAGCTGCCATTTTCTTTAAAAATTGAATTATTTTGCCCTGTCTAGAGTGAAACTCCTATTTGAACGAGATAGTACATTGATTGATGAGGTCCTAGCATACAAAGACTTAAAATAATCCAAAATCAAATGCATGCATTCAAAATGGCGGCCCCCAAACGTCTGAAGGCAAGCGCGATTCGCGATTTTAGTGCCAACTGAAATAATGAATATTTTTCATGGAAACGCTTTAAATGACTTTACTTGAAAGAACTTATAAACCAGATCATTTTTAAGATATTGTAAAATATTTTTAACAATACCCTAAAAAATTATAAAATCGCGACTTGTCTGTCTGTCCGTGCGTCCGCCCGTTTGTTCGTGCGTCATAACAAGTTTTCTCGCAAACCACATGAGCTAGAATGAGGAAATTTTCTACGTAGGTCAAAAGTGGTGCCTCTTGAAATTTGCAGTGTAAGAAAATATTTTAAGGTATTTAAGGGGGGTCTCCCCATACAGGGGGGTGGCATACAATGTTTTTTATTTCTGTAGCCCTCTAGCAGCCAAGGTTCTCAACAGATTCCGTTGAAACTTGAAATTATAAGTTATTAAGGCAAGTTAATTTAATTTAACTATGCAAATCGAATGATAAATAAAACAGTCGAAAATTTACAGCTTAATATTTTTAGCAGCCGATTTCAATAAAAATAAAAATGACGGCCCTCATAGTTCAGAAAAAAATTGAAAATGTATATATTAATGTCAATGCAAGTGCTGATTAAACTTTTATGGAAATCTTTTGAAATTAACTATTCGAGCTATTTAAGCCTTTGTGTGATTACCACTGTGAACTGTGTAAACAGCAAATGCGAGAAGGGCGAAACCGGTATTTATATGTTTACAACAATATGTAATCCATACGCATGCAACTCAATTTAATTAGCAAAATATTTGCGCCCCGATAAAAGGTCTCTAAAAACGATCGTGGCCATATTTTTATTATGTTAAAAAATACCCATGTGGTACTACGAAAATCGCAGAAAGAAGTTTAGTAGTAGGCAAGCCAAATTCTTTTTCGAAACTTTACGCTACATACGAGAAATTTACCTTTCCGGCTGGTGCTGCCAACGGGGATTTTTTTACTTCAGTTCCTTCACCTAGTTGAGTTATTTGGTTTTACATCTTAGCTTACATCCAAGGCCTCCTGTTTATCCAATTCTTTTATAATTGTCCATCTTGGATTAGCACCGTCCATGTGTTTTTGTTAAAAGCTTCTTTCATTCATACTTTGTTATTAAATGAAAAAAAAATTTACAAGAAAACTAAGGAAAAACAAATATAAGAAAACTAAGAAAGAAGTTCATCGATTGTCTCAATTTTTAGTGCTTGCTGATTAATCTTTTAAAAGGAGGGGAAATGAAAATTCTAAAAACTAATTTGTCCCTAAAATTAATTTTTTCCTGTTTTTATTCTTTCGATCTTGTTTATTGCCCTAAATTGAGTCGTAACCGTTTTTCTACATTTCCGGCAATCTGTTGTCATAAAACTGGAGCTGCGATTGGTGCTAACATAAGTAAGTTGAATGGGTGGGAAGACCATTCTGCTGAAACGATTCTGTAACCTCTTTAAGAAGTTAAATAAATTGAAATGGGTCAATTAGGTGGAAGAGCATGTGTACCTGAAAAGCTTGCCATTATTTAACGACAATTCTTCGAAATTAAGCTCAATAGGGAACTGTCCAAATTTTCGTTTTTGAAAATCTTTAAGAAATTTGTAATTTTGTTTTCAAAAATGATTAGTTTTCACTTTATCCAATTTAAATTAGTTACCAGCTTCTTTTGCATTACTATTTATTCAGGGTTTACTTACTAAACTTTTTGCGAAAAAGCCAGAACTAATTTAAGTTAGATAAAGTGAAAATTAGTCATTTTCGATACAAAATAACGAATTTCTTAAAGATTTTCAGATACAAAAATTTGGACAATTTCCTATTGGATTTAATTTCGAGGAATGGTCTTTAAATAATGGCAAATACACCTACTCTACACCTACTCTTCCGCCTAATTGACCTATTTTAATTTATTTAACTTCTCCAAAAGGCTACAGAATTCTTACAGAAGAATGGGCTTCCCACCCATTCAACTTATTTATGCTTGCGCCAATTGCAAAAGAACAGCTCCAGTTTTATGACAAAAGATTATCTGAAATGTAGACAAACGATTACAACTCAATTTAGGGCTGAAAAAATAAACAAGATCGAAAGATTAAAAACAGGACAAAATTTGGTTTAGTGGCACTAAATTATTTTTTAGAATTTACATTTCTCCTTCTTTTTATAAATTAATCAGAAAGCACTCAAAATTGAGGCAATCGATGAAATTGTTTCTTAGTTTTTTTTTGCATATTTTAACGATGTTGAATACATATCACGCCTAGCTTCTATGCGGTTGTGCCCACCTCATGAAGAATGTTACCATAAATTCTCGGACGTTTTGTCTTAAGTTGAAATTCAATACCTGCTTCATCCAAGTGGACACACTAGAATCTCTCGCCCGGCACTATAAACCGTCGGGGGCGCATTTTTTGTCTTGTCTGACCTTAGAGCGTTGTCAGGCGACCTAAGCACGTGTCCATCGATGAATGTCTTTTCTGATTCCTGTCCCTATGAACATGCTTGTCACTGCTTAGTAGTTGTCCGACCACTGGAATGCGACGGTTGATAAAAAGTTGTGACAATTATTTTTCTGAATGTCTTCGGTACAAAGAGGCGCGTGTCGTGGAGAGAATTATACGACAACGAATTACAAGTTCCACAACTCTTCAAAATTCCTACATAATTTTAAATGAAACACTATCTTTTCACCTTTAAACACATACAAAATACTTTTTATTCAATTCCTTTTTAAAATGTTACAAAATCTTTTCTTTTATGGTAAATTCATCCGGGCCGTTTTAATTCTTATTCGCAACTGACTACTTTAATATACAAATTTTAATCCGAACCCTTTTTGTTTACTTAAATTCTATCAATCTTCATTTCTTATTTCTTAATCTGCTGTTGTGCAGATTTTGGTTTATATGGACATTTGTTTTGGTTATGATTCTCGGAACGGCAGAGATTGCAAAAGTATAATCTCTGATATTTGATTTTACTATTATCGTTTCCCATATTGAGATTTTATTGTTTTTCAGAATATCAAATTTCGCTTTCAAATAATTTTTTCTTTTCAGAATTTTACGTTATGAAATCGATTAATTAATAATCGATTCCCTGTTTATTTAAAATAATGAATTGGTTTGTTTTTGCTGATTCGCAATATCTTCGGATATGACTCCTCCCTCCTTAAGATGCGCGTCCCCGTGCAATGTAGTTACATTTACTTTAATATTTGATTTTTGTCTGAAAAATTTGTAATAGATGATTACAGCAATGGCAATAACAATTGAAATTATCACTAGATCGGTAAATAAACTTTTCCAAGAAGCTGTATTATGATCCAATTCTAATAATTTTATATGATTTATATTTTGAATATTTTGGGCATAATCTCTTCTAATGTAAAATTTTGCTTTTCTTTATATGTTATATTTCTAATAATATTTGGTAAAATTACATTGCTATATACGACATTATTTTTATTGATGAAGGTTATATTTCCTATGGTTACCTTACAGTTTTCGAATTTAATAATATTATGATTTTTAATTATGATTTGTTGATCATTGCAATTCTGATATATATGGGTGGTGTTCAAATTTTTTGTTACAATTATATTTTCTGTTATTCGGTTGATGCTCGGATGATTGTTTTTTCTCATTGTACAATTTTGAGGATTTGCTATGATGTTACTTATGCATATGTCATTTACAGGTTTCAATTTGTTCTCTTCATTTATGTTTTCATTGTATAAAAATACCTTATCATTTGTACACAGAATATTGATATATGGCGTGACTAATTCTAAATTATTTATATTAGGAATAGGTATAATGGATATTTTATAAAATTTCCTTTCAGTAAAATTTGGTATTTGAATAATTGTCAATATTATCTTAGCTTTTTGCGCGACGGATACTTTAATGTCCTTTAATTTCTGTACATTGATTTTATTTGTCTTTATTTCTTGAATTGTGAGGATATCTTTACTTAGAATCTCTAATCTAGAGAGCAATATTATTTCTTCGATTTCTTTTACTGATTCTAGTATAGTTTGTAAGTTTTATTTTATCAACTGGTATGTTTCTAACTCAGACAATTGTATCTGCATGGTATTCGTTTGTAGTTTTAAGGAATTTACTTTAGAAATTACAATCTCTTGTTGCTTGTTGATATGTTTTGTCATATTTTGAATAGTTTCATCAATTTGTTTATTAATCTTTATTTGTTTTTCATTGTTGTCTATAAACGAGTTCATATTCAGTTCTAATTTTTCAAAATTCCTTTCAATGTAGTGTCTATCATCGTCATCCATAACTCCTCCAACCATTTTAAAAAGGATCCGTAGGGGCTAAATATTGTTCTTTTGCTTCTATGGGGCTCAAGGGTAAACAACTTAGTCTTTATCTTTTCTATTAACATACCGATACTAGGAAATTTAGAAATTATATCTATCGGTGTAGTATTTTCTACGTTGCTTATCATGTCTTGAAATTTTTTGCAGGTTAATTATATGAATAACTTTAGAAAAGTTTTGGATAATCTGCACTTGACTGTCTCTGATGAGAGTGTATCCGTTTCCTTGAGGTATTTCGTTTATTTCAAGATTTTGGCCACTTGTAGAAATTAATGAGGGCAAGAGAATGATTAAAACAATAATTCCTGCAAATAAAATAGTAATTTTTCATAGATTTCTCACGGGTGTATAATATTATTTAGTTATTATTATTTTAAACAAAATAATTTTTTTTTCATAATTATATCCGATTTACTACTGTTAAATTAACAGTACACACTATCCAGTAATTTGGATAATTTTCACTAACTTCTGACATCTCTTAGTCAAGATGAAGTTTAGCTCGGACGTGAGGTCTCCTGTTGTTGAAACTTTTTCTGTTTCATGAAAGCTTTTTTATTCGTTATATTGTGATTTCGTCGGGTAACAAAGGGTCTGTCGTGCTTTTTGCGTTTAAATTTATTTTTAATGTATTTTGGATTTATTTCTTCGTCTTGCTTATCCTTGTTTTTATTGTCAATACTTTGGTTTTGTTTCTTTACTATTCTGTCTCTTATAGATTGGTATTCCGAAGAATTAATAATTCCGTTATTTATTTCAATCGGTTTATGGTTAGTTGCGGAATGTATTGTATTGTTATAGAATTTCATTATTTCTTGGACGTCTATTAAGGATGGCGCTAACTTAGTTTCTGTTATTTTGATTCTAACGTGTTCATTAAGGGTATTGTGCAGTCTTTCAATGTCTGCATTGCCGGTTTTCAATCCAGGAGTTGTGAAATGAAGGGTCACTCCTTCTTTTTGAAGAAAATTTTCAAGGTTGCTAGTAAGAGTACTTTCACTATCAGTAATTATATGATTGGATTTTCCGCAGGTTGCAAAGTGTTGATTGAGCGCGGATTGGATATCTATCCAGTTTCTCGATGCTAGGGGTATTGCTTGACCGAATTTGGAAAATTTATCTATTAATGTTAAATAAAAATGGTTTTTATCTATGAACCATATGTCCATATGAATTATTTCGTGGGGTTTTTCGGGAATCAGGGGTTTCTTGAAGGGAATCTTTGCTGGATTTCTTTCGTATTTACTAAGTTGGCATACATGACAGTTATTGATCACCTTTGTTATTTCTGTTTTTAAATTAGGATAATAGTATTTGGTTTTTATTTCTTTGTATATTTCTTCAATGCCTCTATGGTTGTTTCTTTTATGCTCTTTTAGAATTTCTTCCTGAATATGACCCTTATCAGTACAATCAAAAAGAACGTAATTATATTTTACGAATTTGAGCTTTGTGTGGGGACTTCTCCATTTCAAGTAAACGTTTTGAAATTGAGTATACATCGCAAGGTCAGTTATATAAACTGCTACCAATCCCTTTCTAGGTGCATGGTTATTCAAGATATATTGAAAGTATTTTTCGTTTATTTCTTTAGAAGTACATATTATACGCGTCTTTCCAAAATATTTTTCCCTCTTAATTCTGTTTTCTCTCGTCTCTTTTATAATTATTTGGTATTTAAATATATTTAATGGAGCCTCAGAAATGGGGATATACTCCAGATTATCTTCATTTGCGCTGTGACATGTTATTGTAGAATCGTTATCTTCATTAAGGTCGTTTGCGTTAATTAATACATTATTGTTTAATGGAGGACGGGATAAAGCATCAGCTACATAATTCTCTTTACCTTGTATGCATTCGATATCGTAATTAAACTCCTCCAGTTTAAGTTTCCATCTTTGTACTTTGAGATTGGGCTCGTTCAAATTTGCCAGCCAAGTCAAAGGTTTATGGTCGGTTTTGATGGTGAACTTTCTGCCATACAGTTAAGGCCTAAAGTACTTAGTTGCCCACACAATGGCAAGTAACTCCTTTTCAATTATAGAATATCTAGTTTCATGATCGTTGAGAGTACGTGAGGCATAGCAAAGTGGATGGTCTTCTTGGGAGAGAACTGCTCCTATGGCATAATTAGAAGCGTCGGTTGTCAACGTAAATTTTTTATCGAAATCGGGATGTTTAAGTATAGGGTCAGAAATTATCAATTGTTTGAGTTTCTGGAAAGAGTCAGCGTAATCAACATCTTCGGGATTAATTTTCGCATCCTTCTTCAGGCGAAGAGTAAGGGGCTTAGCTATTTTGGAGAAACCCCTTATAAACTTCCGGTAAAATCCCACCAATCCAAGAAATGACTTTATTTGTTTGGTATTTTTAGGTATCGGAAAATTAAGGATAGCTTCAATTTTTGTAGGGTTAGGTTTTATGTCCTCTGTCGTGACAACATGACCGAGGAATTCAGTTTCTCGTTTTAAAAACTCGCTCTTATCTATTTGGACCCTCAAATTAGCAGCTCGTAATACCTCCATGATTTTTCGAAGGGAAGAAAGGTGTTCCGCGAGTGAAGTGCCGAAGATTATAATGTCGTCCATATAGACGAAGCATGTTTTGCCAATATATTCGTGTAGAATATTATTCATTAATCTCTGAAAAGTTGCCGGGGCATTTTTCAACCCAAACGGCATCCTCGTGAATTCATAATGACCTCTGTCTGTGGAAAATGCAGTCTTCGGAATGTCTCACTCTTCAATTTCTATCTGGTGGAACCCTTTGGCCAGATCCAAACTCGAGAAATACATGCACTTTCCCAGCTTATCCAAGATACCATCAATATTCGGTATCGGAAATTTATACTATTCAACTTCCTATAGTCCACCACAATTCGCCACTTCATTTTCCCTGAAGCATCGGCTTTCTTGGGGACTACCCAAATGGGTGAAGAATAAGGAGATTTACTTGGGCGTACAATCCCTTGTTCGAGCATTTCCATGATTTGCGTTTCCACCTCTTTTTGATGCACCTGTGGATATCTATTAAATTTAGTGTACACCGCAGTGTTATTAGTTGTTTTTATCTCATGTTTTATGGAGTGAGTGAAGGTCAAATCGTCACCTTCTTTGTAAAATACGTCACTGAAATTCTTTAACAAACTTAGAAGACCTTCTTTTTCTTCGTTATTTAAGTGTTCTCTTCTTAAAAGTGATAAAGGATTATTTTTCCTGCAAATATCCGAAAAATATACATGGTTCACGTATTCATCCAATTCCTCCTCCTCAGGGGAATGATATAATTTCAGAATTCTATCATCAAATTTTATATTATTGTTGTACAAATCTATGTTAACCTTATAATTATTAAAGATATTATTTCCTAATATACCGTTAAAGAAGTTGCTAAATTTATATTCTACAAAGGTAAACTTTTTATCTCCTCCAATTTCCTTGAATGGTTTAATTTCCACGGTATGCGAAAATGGTATTGAAGAATTTAAAGTGTTAATATTAAAACTATTATTTGAAACTCTTAAATTTGGGTGACACAGATTCGGATCTATTACACTTATAGCCGCACCTGTATCAATTAGAAACCTATAAGGCGTACCGTATGAGTTTATTCTAATATAGGGTACACTGTAGTGACAGGATTTTCCGAGGCTTCTTCCGGAAAATTTTCCGGTTCGTTTGTATGGATAAATTGCCCTGAGTTATCTACTTCCATAGGTTGGGGCGGACCATATTTATTAATTCTTCTTTGAACAGAGTTTTGTTGGAAAGGATTTTGATAAGGACGATGATGATTATAACCTTGATTTTGATAATATTGTTGATTCTGATTTGGATAATAGTTAAAGTTTTGCTTTGGATAAAATTGATTTGGAAAATTTTTATTTTGATTCTGAACATTTTGATTTGGAAAATTTTGATTGTAATTTTTACCTGGTTGATTATTAGTTTTATCAAGAGAATTGTGATTTTGGCTAATAATTTTATTACTTTTATTACTTGGTTTGGGTTTAGGATTATCTCTTCTATGGTATAAATGACCAGTTTCAGTAAGAATAAAAATAGCATCTTCGAGGCTGTCCGGGTTTCCACAAAATAATATTGTACGGCTAGGTTCTGGTACATTTTTTTTCAAGATATCTAAAGCTACGGCTTGATTATCCACAATTAATTGCTTGAAATTCGGAGCCTGTTCCTGTTCAACTTTCAGGTTTAAATTTGTCAGTCGTTTTTGAATAATATTTATAAATTCCAGAATTGATCCTCTAAACTCGGTTGTTCGCAGTTCATTCATCAGTTGGTTGCTATTCCTTTGATCGGAGAAATTCGCGTAGAGGATTTTTTTCATGTCTGCCCAGATATTGATATGTGGACTTGCATCCAAGATTAGTTTGGCCCTTCCTGTTATCCTGCTTTTGATTATATTGCAAATAATATTTTGAGATGGGATATCATATTGTGCTTGCGTCGGGACCATGATGTCCACCATGTCCGCGAAACTTTTTAATTGGTCGCGACTTCCATCAAATATAGGGATGTTTCGAGCATGTTTGATGGGATCCAGAGTTATGCTTAACATAGGAGAATTGGAATTTATTTGTTGTGGAACTTGGTTACCTGTTTCCGTTGCCATTGTTTTTGTAAAAAGTAAGGCTAATTATTTGTGATGAATACAGTTCAGCAATACTTTCTTTACAATTGCGGTCTACACACTTGATCGTGCTTCGTCCTTTTAGAAGAATCGCCTTTTCCAGTTTATATTGGAGTGTAATATTCGTTCGCACTCGCGAATACAAAACCGGAAAAAGTTAAAATTTCAGCGTCACAAAGAATTGAAATTCACGCGTAAAAACTTTTATTTAAATTAGCGAAGGAAAAACTCTTACATCGAGCTTTCCGCACTTTCAACAAACTTCTCGTTTGCACACAGTAATTGAAAATAACACTTGTACCAAACTTTTCGTTTGTACTTATTCAATCACTTAAGATGAGCTTGAGCGCTCATACTTTACAAAAACTTATTATCGTTCACTTTTGTTTTTACGCTTGACGCATCCTACCGACTGCACCAATTATACGACAACGAATTACAAGTTCCACAACTCTTCAAAATTCCTACATAATTTTAAATGAAACACTATCTTTTCACCTTTAAACACATACAAAATACTTTTTATTCAATTCCTTTTTAAAATGTTACAAAATCGTTTCTTTTATGGTAAATTCATCCGGGCCGTTTTAATTCTTATTCGCAACTGACTACTTTAATATACAAATTTTAATCCGAACCCTTTTTGTTTACTTAAATTCTATCAATCTTCATTTCTTATTTCTTAATCTGCTGTTGTGCAGATTTTGGTTTATATGGACATTTGTTTTGGTTATGATTCTCGGAACGGCAGAGATTGCAAAAGTATAATCTCTGATATTTGATTTTACTATTATCGTTTCCCATATTGAGATTTTATTGTTTTTCAGAATATCAAATTTCGCTTTCAAATAATTTTTTCTTTTCAGAATTTTACGTTATGAAATCGATTAATTAATAATCGATTCCCTGTTTATTTAAAATAATGAATTGGTTTGTTTTTGATGATTCGCAATATCTCCGGATATAACTAGAGATGTGTCACAAATAAGTGTCTCCTTGAGTTCCTCATCCATTTATCGTTCACGATAGTGCGTCTACGACCTCGTTCTTATCACCTGGTCGGTAGTGAATATCGATTGAGAACTGTGATATAAACCTCAAATGTCGAATCTGTAGTGAAGAAGCTTTCTTCGATTCCTGTACGAACGTATTCACGAAAGGCTGGTAATCAGTATGTATCGAAAACTCGATACCCTCAAGTATGTAGCGGAAGCGGTGGATCCTGTTGTTTACCACCAGGAGCTCTTGGTCGTATACGCTGTACTTGGTTTCTGCATCCGACAGTCACAGGCTTCTTATAGTTTCGTATTTTCGTTACTCAAGAATGTGGAGGTGCGACTCCATGTTGACTAACGACGTGCCCCAGATATTCTATGTTCTTGACACCACAGGTGTGCTTCGTTGCATTCATCGCAATTCCTTCTTGCTTCAATCGGTCGAAAATAATGAGAGGTGCTTAAGATGCTCATTTTCTGACACTGATGTGACGAGAATGTTGAAGTCAAGTTCTTTCAGGACTTCATTCATCAGTCTCTGGAATAATTTCATCACATTTCTGAGGCCAAACATTATTGCCGTAAACTCAAATAGGCCGAAATGCGTTGTGACGGTAATTTTTTAAACGTCCCCTTCGGCGATCGGGATTTGATGAAATGCCGTTAACAAAACGATTTTCAAAAATATTTATTTTCCTGCGGTGTGAGCCACGATATCCTCCACATTCGTCATTGGATATCCGTCTGGCTGAGTCACGGTGTTAAGGTAGCGATAGTCACCGCAGAGGTGCCAGGCGCCATTCACTAACGGCACTAGATGTAGCGGACTTACCCATGGACTACTGGATGGACAATGCAGGTCCCTATCTATGATGTACTTAAAGTTGGTTTAGCCATAACTAGCTTATCCTACGTGAAGCTGCGAGGGCGAGCAGCTATTGGAGGACCTTTCATTACAATGTAGTGGCTCACGTTATGCCGTCTTGTGTCTTTACCTGTTGCAAGGAGAATAATTTCAGAAAATGAATGAAATATCGAATTACCGGTAACGGTATAAATTGAGGTGCACTTCAGCATGCTAGTAATAAAATGCCTGTTGAAAATTGCCCCGGCTAGGTCTCCAAAATTTTACGATTTCTAAAGTCGATCACTAGACATTAATGCTTGCTAAGGTTTGCACCTAACATTGGCCGTGCCACTGAAGCTGTCTAAAATTCCCACGGGAACACTCGGTCCAATCTAATGTGAGAGTACAATGTTTTGTACCAAATGTTTTTATTTTACTCCTTTTGCAGCAAACAATTTAAGTGATGAATTAATTCGTTTATTTTTACTTCGTCACTAATACCTCCGCTTCCATTTTGACTAGAAATTTAAAATTAGTTCTGTCATGTCTGATTATCTGGTGGTTTGTCTTTTGGTTGCGGATCTCCACCAGCGGAATCAGTGACGAGATGCATTTCCCGGAAAATCCGGGAAAAGCATCTGGTAAATTGCATCGTTTTGCTTCTCTGCCAAAGTAATGATGAAAGAAACACTACCCCAAACTTTCACTTTTAGCAGAAAGTTTCGAATTTCGGCAACATTGATTTCGTTTACGACTGTTGTTTAGCTTTTCGCAATTCTGCTGTCATCTTCCTGGTTGCCTTTGGAAACTCGACTGATTTTGATTTCGTAGATGGTTTTGGAGCCATAGTTGTCACTGAGGCAATCAACTGTCGCAGCTAAATTATTTAGTGAGAGTGCATTAGCTGCCGCCAGATTTTCACAATATTGGTTGTTTTAGTATCGGCTCTGACACTTTTGTCCCGGCTATATTTCACATGTATCGTAATTGTGACGGGCGTTGGTCTCCTAACTCAAAACCGTGCAGGAATTCCTTCATACGCTAGTCCTCAAACTCCAAATGGCTCAATGAAACGATTTTTAATAGCATCGTACCTACGATTTGATGGCGGTGTTTCCACTAGATCTTGGATCTACCTTAGTATGGACATCTCTGACTCAGTGAACCCGGAATTGCGCCTCCAGCCGAGTGAACCAAGATGCATCTGCTCAGAACGAAAGAACCTTAATCACTGCCATGCCGTTTAACATTGGCATGTTGTCTGTTATACCCTCCTGAGGTTCCTCGGAATCGTGGAATTGTTCCACGTGTTCACTTGTTGTTGGGGTCACCTTTTTGGGAACAAGAAATGAAATATGTCTGGTGTGTTCGTAATCCAAAATACATTTAATTTTATTTAACATGAATCAGAAAGTATTCATATGTTTAAGGTTAATCTATCTACTGCTTGGTTTGATCTCTGGCGGTGAACTCCTTACCTATCTTTAGTCGAGGAGACTCACCTTAGAATACTTTTTAATTTTTTAAGAATATAAAACATAGATTAACCTCCTTTTTTGAGCTTCATCTCTTCTACTTTGAGCGTGATCAAACCATATAATGACGACTCTTGCCCCTTTAGTTCCTGAGAATACGTGCTGTTATGCACTGATAGACAGACAGACGAATAATTGGAAGGACAGGTAAAGATTTCAATAGATTTTTGGAGTATTGTTTACAAAACCCCAAAAACCTATAAATTTCTTCAATTGCTCTTGTTTGCTTTTTGAAACAAAACTAAATAAACTAAAATCCATAAAATACCATCTGCCCTTACAGCAACCTTAAGCGACATTATCGAAGAAAGTACTATATATAACATTTAATTTGAACCAACCATACCAAAAAAAATCACCTACTATCCTCTTCTTACAAATAAAATAAATTTTATTCGTGGGCTTTGTAGCAAAAAATCAAAAAAAGTCAAAATAAATATTTAAAACAAATCAAAACTCGATCAAAAATACAGGTTTAATCAAAACTAAAACAGACTATAAAACAAAATATTTTAATCCAAATCATACGCTAACCAGATCAAAAATCTACAAACACAAAATACACACGATAAATCGTTAAATAAACAAATTCACATGCATGTATCCTTATAATAATCACAATATCGTACATTGCATATGTTTAAATATAGATCAAAATTAAAAATGTAGATGAGTTATATGAAGCGTAGGACTAACAAATATTATCTGGGGAAAATAAAAAGATAGAAAAATAAATTTATTTAAAGTTACATATTTATTATAGGTAAGAGTATAAATTAAATCGCTTAAATAGTTATCTATAACTTGGTTCGACGATAATATCCAATTCCATTTCTTGGTCAACTATTGGAAGGTATTCAAATGAAAGATTAGAATTGAGAACTCCTTCTTGTGTTCAATCCAGTTCCTTTAGAAGTAATATATTATTTGCCATATACAAACACAGTTACATCAAACACGGTAAGTAGCTAGGTATTTATGAAAATGAAACGAAAATCTGTAAGATAAACAAAATAAAACGAAATATTTAGATTTAGCTTGAAATAAAGTTAATATACAAGTATAAAATAAAACTCATTATATCTAATAATTCACGGAGATTTTCATTGTTGAAAGTGTTACAAAGATATTGAATATAATAAAATCTATGTCTACCTGATGATACTAAACGAGATAATCTGAGATAAATCTTAAAAACAATCTACTTTACAATTCTACATATTTTTTATTACTATTGATTATGCAAATCTGTTGGAACTCCTTTTCTGAAAGTTCAATTCCTCTGTGTAATATATATAATGTTCCTAATAATTTTCGTGTTTATATTACTTATGCATATTAAAATAAAAAAATAATCGAATGAAATATTTAATCAAAAATAACGGATCAAAATGCATAAGGAAATCTCTAAATAAATGATTTTAATAAAATCGCTTAGTTTCTAATTAACTTAATGGGAAGTTATTTAATGAATGTTTCATTGTAAAAACTACAAAATCAAACCAAATCAATAGTAATAAATTTTTGAAGATGCATCATGTGTAAAGGAAATTAAATTAAAAAAAAATAGCACTTATCAGTGTTATTCTAGTGTGTAAAAGTAAACAGCTATACGTATATATGAAAATATAGTTCTAACAAATTTATGAAAAATAAAAAAAAAATTAAAGGAAAATGCTTGGCATCGCTTTATAAACCCGTAGTGCATAGTTGCCTGCATACTTTGTAAATATCTTTTGTTGATATCTTTCTTTTGCGAAAAATTTGGACCTAGTTTGTTGCTAATGAGATTTTTGAATAGTTGTAAGTGAAAGACAGAATTAGTTGTTAAACTATTGTAAAGTGCCCCCCGTTGTTAAGTGATATTGGCCGGCTACTATGCACTAGGAATGTCCGATGGTTAACACACTTCCTGTCCCTATTTTTATGTTCAAAATTATTTGATTTGTAAAACGAAATATTATATGAAATGCTTGAATTATTCAGATAGTCATAATATTTATAGTCGTGCATTAATATTAATAATACATTTTTGTGCTAACGTTCAAATTTTTGTTTTGTTTTTAGCCACATATTTTTCGTTTCCTCCATAGGAATTTTCAGTTACGACATGTGAGCCATTGATAATAAATCAAAGGATAACAGAGCAGTCTCAAGCAAATTGTTGAGAATCTCCGAATATCTGAAAAGAGTTTTATTGCAGAAATATTTCTTTCTTAAATTTTCAACGTCTTTAAATTAAATTGAGAATATATTTTCTTTAGATCATAAAATTCTTCTGCACAAGTTTCTCATTCACTTTAGTGATGTAGTCCCATTTTGCCCACTGCAGGTGTTATACAAGTACTAGCAAGAAAGTTAAATGACGATTTGCCTCCATTATAATACACTTATGTTAAGCAAAACATCAACTTCTTTTGTGTATGCGACCTTTAGCTCAGCGAGCCAGAAATAAAGAGAAAAAACAAGCAACCCTGGATATGATTGAAACAAACTTAATTTAATAATTCACGGAAGCAGATATTTCAAGTTCCTGTAGGAGAAAAATGAAGAACTTGTCACAATTTCATTGCAGCCGAATCCGAATTAAGTTTCATTTTGGTGAGTGTAGCTCAACCGAACTTCTCATCTTCAAACCTTTTCGCCTTCAAAAATATCCCCATTTCTTGAAGAAAATTCATTGCCAAGACTTTTCCTCCTTCACAAGAATGGGTAGTCGAGCTTCCAATCGTGTACAGTTCATTTTTAACTCTTATAAAATCAGCTATTTATTTCTGTTGATGATCGTTGCTTACCAGTACAAACGATGTCCGTCTAGCTCTCTAATGCATTCACTTGCTTCCTATTTATCTCTGGGTAAACCGAGTAAAAAATAAGTTTGAAAAATTGTGGACACCAAAATATGACACTATATTAACTTCACTAGTGGATTGTGTGAAATGCATGTTCCGCACTTCAACCTTTAAGAGATTCATTGTACCCCCATTCTCTTTGGAGTGCCTAGAGTTCTATGAATAGACCAACTTCTCCCAGAAAGTGTACTATATGATCTTCATTGGCTTCAGGCATCCAAGTTGCTCCTCAGCTAGGCAGCAAGCGCCCATTATGTCTCTCCTTCCCCGGAACAAAGCTTCACAGCATGTCAGAAGATGTTCTGGCGTTTTACCTGCAGACGTGCAGAGCCTACACTCATCGTTCTCCCTACGACCCATTTTTTTAAACTTACCGTTCTCCCTAAGACCCATTTTCTTACTGCACTTACTGCACTTACTGCGATTACATAGACATCCGCCAGGAATATTCTTGTTATTATTCCAAGTGTTTCATAATGCTTAGTGCACGGCCCAAACACTCCGATTCCTGATCCATTTTGGTCTTTGATTCGTCTGTATACCACTTAATTGCATATGGCTCTATGAGGTATACTATTCCCTCTTGTTGCTCAACTTCGTACAAAACTTTTTGTCAAAGATGAACTGAGTCATTATGCCGTTAAACGGTGCACTGATCCATGGGAACAGCTTGGATAACTTAACTTAGGCGTTATGCCTAATCCCAGAGCCACTCTCCCTTTCGTGATAGAAAATCTTGATCATTGCGGACCTTGATATCTGCTCTATCGTTAGATGGAGGGGTGATAGGTGTAATATTTTTTGAATGAAACCGTTGGGCACGATCTCATTGCTCCCGTGATGTAGAGACAGGCCAGACGTTGAACACGACTGAGTGCCCACCTAGTTGTGCACTCCTGAACCATGTCCGCCAAGAAAATAGTCCCATATGTGATGATTGGTCTCACCATCATAGTGTACATCCATTGCAGTATAGTTGCGCTGCATCCTCAAGATTTACCTGCCAAGTTCCTGCACATCATCAAGGCTCCTGTAATCTTTGTTGTCACCACTTCAATATGTCGGTTCCACGTGAGCTTGCAATCCAGATGGATATCAAGATGCTTAATTTCTTTCTTGAATTCGATTTCGGCTCCATTTTAGCTTATGGTGTACAGTTGTTCCAGTTTTTGCTTCTTTGTAAATGGTACTAGCGTGGTTTTGGCATGGTTAAGACTCAAATCAATTTTTTGGCACCAGTTACTGACAATACAAAGTTCTCCCTACATCCCACAGTGTTCCTCCGTATTTTCCTCAGACTAAAATGGCGATATCACTCGCGTATGCGTGACATATTATGCCACTTGCAGATAGTCTTTTCAGAATATCTTCGGCCTCGAGTGTCTACAGTAGAGGTGACAGGACCCCCCTCCTATGGACAACCTTGTGTCGTACGCATATGGATAGTTCTAGTTCCCACCTTATATGCGACGGTTCTTATCGCGAGGCATTGAGTCAGCCAGTGAGATAGAATAGGATTTACCTGCCTATCCACTAGTGCTCGCCTCACCGCTACATGGCTTGCATTGTCAAAAGTCCCTTTAATGTCAAGAAATGCACCTAGTGCAATTTTTTGCGCTCCAAGAATTTTTTTACCTTCCTTATTAGTGCATAGAGTGCGGTCTCCGTAAATTTATCCGTCCTGTATGCATGTTGATTGGGATAAAGTGGATAATTCGTAATTGCCATTTCCTTATATAATTGTCCACTACTTCCTCCATCGTTTTGAGTATAAACGTTGTTAGACTGATTGGTCTGCATGCTTTTGGGTTGGTGGTGTTACTTCTACCCACCTTTGGCATGAAGGTCACTTCCCAACGCTAAACTACTTCTATACATCCGTATTAAGTAGATTATATCCTTTTTGAAAAATGAATGGATATATCCCATCTTCACCAGGTAATTTAAAGGGCTGGAAAGAGTTTAATATCCATCTTATATGCTTTTCCGTACAGACGGTGGTAGCCACCTTCCAGGTTGTGCAATTTGGCCTCACAAGTAAGTCCATTTTGTCAATCCCCTCATTTATAAGTTCACTCCCTAGAAAGTCGGTCTTCATTAGAAGCAGCACTCTCTCTTCTTCAATTTCCGTGTAGCTGCCGTCAGCTTTCCTTAGTGCAATGTTTAGGTTGTTTCCCTGCTTTGCTAGAGCTTTATGGAGCCTCGCTGTGCCAGGGGTTTCTGTAACATTTTCACAAAAGGCTCTAAGGCTGGGGTGTTTTGCTTTACGGTTCTTTTGCCTAGTTTGTTAGAGCCCTATGGTATGCATCCCAGTTGTTATTACGTTTAGCTGCCTTGTATAGTTTCCGTACTTCCAATATGAGTTGCACTACCGCTTCGTTCCACCAGTTGGGTTCTCTACCCTTCTTTATGGTGCAAATGAGGCAACTTTCTTCGTAGGCATTAATTATTGCCTCGTTGAGTATTTCTGCTGCATGTTCTATATTGATCTCATGATATAGAAACCCAAATGCAATTCCACATATCTTAGGATGTGGTTAGTTTGCAAATGATAACGGTATTTGAATAAACGGAGTTACTTAAAAGACATAAACACTTGAAGATCATTCCGAAAGCCACTTTGAAATGAGCTGAGGAAGCAGATATGTAGTTTAACTAGCAGATTTTCATAAAACCCTTTTGTAAATTCTCACATTGCTACTTAGAGGCGTTTGTGAAATATACGAATACTTTTATTAATATTGATCTGATACATTTTGTCGAGCTAGTCGGCCCAGGAATTGCCAGAACAAATTTTACAGAGCCAGCTATTAGCTTAGTATAGTATAGAAAAGATACGCGTGTGCATTGAACATCTCCACTATTTCTTAAAATTGTGTAATAGATGCCCTCTTTACGGAACTCAATTGCCATTTTATTCCTTTTCGTCAATTTGAGATCAAAAACATCGAGGAAGTCATTCAGCTCTAAGTTGTTTATACACTTCTTTCTTTCTTTTATGCTGGCATAACTAAAGTAGAATAGGTTCATTCAATTATTAGATTTATTCTACTCCTCACCAAGTATGATGTCTCATAAAAAAAGTCTGAGGCTACCGAAATTTTAGGTACGCTCAATTTGGTAGTAGTGAGTCTAAAACAGATTGTATTGCCATGAGTCAATAGGCTTAAAAATAATTCTCAAGAGTGTTTAGTACAGCAGTGCCAGTCTTCTAAGTGAAGCAACCACTTGTTCTTCACCCGGGCCATCTTGGTTATCAAAATGATAGCACGTTTTCTTGGCCCAATAGAGACCAGCTACCCAATAGATGATGGACTGTGGCAGCTCATGAAGAATGTCCATCATCCATGACGAAACCACAAATAATTCCACTTTAACACTATGAAAATTTGGCGTCTGAGACTCAATTCTTTTCTAATTTTCACTGCCTTCCATCAAACCGCTTGTAGATTTAAGGCTTAACATCTAAGGTACCTTTCAATCCCAGTAGTAAGGAAAGAATTCATGCTTCCAATCAGTTTATTAAAAGATTTTCATACGATAGTATGACTTCTAATTTAGCTTCAGACAACCCTATGCCCAGTTTTCTAATTTCCACTTTTGTAACACCCGCAATGGATTCATGCAGACAAACTCTTATATTGATTTGATACCAGTTGACACTGAGCATCACCTTTGTAATATAACAGCCGTATTCACAGCTGATCAAAATCTCAGCTGACTACCCTTCATATCGACGCTCTAAGTGTTTCATCAGTGACAACCATTGGTTTCACAAACCTGCATTTCGCGGCACTAAATCGAGAAATGTCACTTATTGACGAAAGCAAAAGTGCAAAGTTAATATATCGTCACCCTCTTGCTTGTATATTGTATAATACGTCATCGATTTTACGAGTCTGACTATTATATTATGAAGGCACCTAGAAGCTGGTTTTGGATTTGCTCTTAGCAAATTAAGGCTTGCGTCAACTTTCAGTTGGCTGATTATATAGCTTCCTCGCTTTTATTCTATGATGACCTTGATCAAACATTCTTTAGCTGTTTCATCGAATGGCCAACTTACTCTAGTCTGGGCTGCTTTACATCTATTTGATACTAGCTTATTGTGTGGATGCTGTTGCTCAACTGGCCCTTGACATTTCTTAGTGGGAATTATTTCAGCAGCCTGAACTGTTGCTTAATTGAGTTTTCACAAATTCAGTCCATGATCTTTCAAATTTTATATTCATGAGGTTACTAGGATAAAATCTGAGTAGCTTAAGGTAAGACAGTACCTGGAGTACCTGTGGTTCAAATTGGCATCTTCTCCACACTGCAAAGCTGAGTAAAAGAAAGAGATTCTAACGCAGTAGATATACAGAATATGCCTTAATGTTTCTTTTCAAAAATGTCGGGTTTACGGTCCGCACTCGGTTGCTTGAACAGTGAATTAGAGTTTGCGTCTGTACTCGTACTTAGCAGTTTTTTCGTAGAAATCATTCGCCATGGCTCGTGATTTGAGCCCCATAAGTCCTGCCATAGACTCTTCTAACAAAGGCACAGATACCATGATAGTGCGGTTAGATCTTTTCCTGCTTCTTTCTTGCAATCCTTCCTCGCTTTTAAAGCCCTTCACCCGATCCCTTAATGGAACTGGAAGATGAATTTGAGCTATTTAGGTTATAGTCTGATAACCATATTTTAACATTTTCTTTTTATTCTTTTTTAATTTGAGTTTTGAGTTGTTGAGTCCAAACTCAGATTCGTTATCGTAGCCCAAAAGTGCAGTTACGAAAATAATGTAAGGGATATGTATGCAGGAAAGGTAAGCCAATATGGCATAAATCCAGGAAAGATTTTGAAAATAAATAGATAATGAAGAACTACTAGATGCAAATGCCCCTACTATCAGTCATTACATGCAGTGCTGGCCATAATATTCTAAAACAAGTGAAATGCTACCATTTCAAAAATTCAGAGCTAGACCTTTAATCTTCATATGGTTACCCAAAATTAAAGAAGATGGAAATGCAATGAATAATACTATCATATACTAAAATGCGATTAATTTCCCAACATGTAAACAATACAATGAAATGCAGCAGAAATGCGTAGTAAAATCGGCCGTAAAAATGCACCTCGTAGACCAAAATGTAGAAATTATTTCCTTCTTCTTGATAAACCCAAACCATCCATCAATTCTATATTGTTAGCCTTGTCAAAGCACACAGCGAAAACATAGTCCCGCCTCCCACCGTCCCATAGTATTTCTATGGTTATAGCATCTCATCGACCCTATTTCATTCGTCCAGACCACCTTGTCTACCGAAAGATTCTCTTTATAGGCTTGACAGCCTCTAAAATTCTAGCTGGCGCATAACTGAGAGGAGGCACAGATATATGAGTTTGCCTGAGAAAAGTACTACCTGCTTAAGTTTTTGTATTTCTCACCATTAAATACAAATTTCTTAATACTTCCCTTCAATATACGAGTATAGTAACTGCTTCGAACTTTCAGTTTAAAACAATAATCATTGCTAGACAATAACGATTCCCTCAAGTGATCACGAGGCCTTTTTTTAGAGTGAATGGATAGTCCCAACAGTCAATTATATTCGTCTCTCTGTACGGCTCCATAATATGTACTAGCTTATTGAATTATACCTTCACCTAGTGAATCCCAAAACAAACGATTTTCCAGAAGTTTCCAGGATACAAATTGGTGGATAAGTTGGCGAAGAATACACATAGCCATGCCTTTAGGTATAAACACGAGTCGGTCCAGTTTCCATCAACTCGTGAATGTCCCAGTCGAAAGGCAGGCGTTAAATATTCATAAAAGGAACTCTGGAGTGCTTTCGATAAGTTTATTTGCTTCTACTGGTATACCATCATGGCCTGGTGCTCTCATGTTCTTCTTTTTTGAGATGGCATCCGAAACTTCTTCCTCAGTGATTTCAGAGATATAGGACTCCAGTAGGGTGTGCGGATCATCCCTCCTTTCTTAATGTATTGAAAATAGAGCATCAGCAATGGGGCCCAACTTGTTGGCTTCAAGTATGCTGCTGGGTTTAAGATCATATAGCTGACGTGTTACAATCCTGTAGCTGTCTCCCCATAGGTCCGTGTCAGTTTCTTGGTATAGTGGTTGCCATTTCAGCTCTAGATCGCTCTAGAAAGCTTTTTAGCTACAAGGTATTCCACAGCAAGAAATGCTGCTTCAGGACTATTTTTTGCTCGTTGCGCTCTGTGCCAACGTATGCATAGCATATTGGCTTCAACCTGTTTTGCAGCATGAGTCTCACCTGAAAGTCCCTTTGATGTATTTATGGACGTCATGACCTCAATCTTTCACAAATGCAGCGAGGTCTTCCGAAAACAAAGTTACGTCTGGGATTGACACATCAAAACCTGAGCTTTCATATAGGTTTTTTTGTAGAGATTGGTTCGAGGCTTGTAATCCTATTGTAGTTGCTTATTGGATGCCGAGCCAATCTAGCGTTGTTGAACTCAATAAAATTGCTGAGTACAGTACGCATAACGTCTAATTTGGAATCGTTTTTATTACAGAATAGAGCTATACAGATTGAACCGTTTCAATATATTCACTCAATTGAGCATATGATCTTCGAATAGGTGAGACTTATGCTCCAACGAAATTTCATACATAAGCTTGTATTAAATGAAAGCTAAACTAGTGCAGTGAGTGAATTTTTCAAAGAAAACCCAACACCTTGAGTTTCAACTGTAAAGCGTTTCTGTGCCTGGGAATCCGTATCGGCAATAGTCAGCTTATGTGGGCCAAAGTTTCGAAAAGCTTTCTGTGTAGATCACCAAAAACACCCAAAGTCAAGATTTTTCTTCCACTTCAAAAGACTTCCATGACATTCACAACATTCTTCACATCAAAAAAGATATATTGAAGCCTTTTATGGCTAACTGTTTTCCGCACATGGCGATAAAATGAAGCACCTGCATAGCACCGTTAGCTATTTCCACAGACAGTCCCTACACAGGAGTTTTGCAAAGCAAAAACAACACTTTAATCTGAACGGGTATCAAAAAGGAGAAGAATTTTACTAGAGAACAGGTACTATTTTGTTCTCTGAAAACTTTTTGGGTCTGCTTAAACTTATCCATAACATCGAGTTTTTGTTGACATTTCCTTTATTCGCCTTCAGTAGTAGCCGCCTCCAATCACGCTATCCTGCGACCTAGCTCACCAATCGGAAATCTTAAGTACGGATCTGCTGTCAGCATCGATTGAATCCTTCCATTGTTTCCTCGGTTTCCCAATTTTTGATGCACTGTACTCTTCAATATTCATCTAAGGAGCTTGTGCGCTTCCATTCTTTCCACATGTTCTGCCCATTGCAATTTCCGTAGCTTTGCCCATGTTGATAAAGGTGGATCGTTATAAAGATTATACAACTCGTCGTTGTCACGGAGTCTGGATCCAGGGAGTCCAGGGCCTTTTCTGAAACATTTTAAGTATCCAAAATTCACATCCATACAGCATAATTAATAAATGAATAAATAAATAAAGATCGACTCTTAAGTATAAGAAGCTATCCACACTTTCCTGGTTCTAGTCACCTACAGTCAAGTTTTGTCGGATTGGCCGATCTTTCCTTGGTTGGGTCATGAATTTAGTTTTAGTTTCATTAGCTCGGAGCCCGATTTTTTTTCCTTTGGACTCCAGCCGTATGAATACTTCCTTTGCATCTGATATTTATCTGGATATAATACTAATGACGTCAGCAGACGCGACTACAAGGTGCGCTCCAAAATAAACGGGACTGAGCTAAAATAGAAACGACAGGAGCTTTGTTCGGATAAATTGGAGTTTATTTATTCAAAATAGTCTCCTTCGGCCTCGATACACTGTTATACGCGATCCAAAAGCTTTTCGAAAGAGTCTTTTAGGTCATTGACCAGAATTTCCTTCAGGATGTCGGTACAAGCCTTTTGGACGCCCTCTACGGACGCAAAGCGTTTTCCTTTTATGGCCAAATGCAATTTTTCGAATAGGTAGAAGTCACAGGTAACCATATCAGGCGAATACGGTCAGTGATTGACGGTTAAAATGCAATTTCTAGTCAGAAAATCAGTCACAAGAGTGGATCGATGAGATGGTGCATTATCATGCAATAAGCGCCAGCTTTGTCCTTCGTGGTATTCAGGCCAGATTCAACGAATGCGATGCAACAAACACTTCAAAATGCCAAGATAGAAAATTGCATTGACGGGTTGGCCCGTTGGCATGAACTTCTTGTGGACAATTCCCTTGGAATCGTAAAAACAAATGAGCATCGACTTGATTTTTGACTTCTCGAAACGCGATTTTTTGTATCGTGGCTCGTCTGGGGCCCTCCATTCAGCACTTTGACGCTTGGTTTCAAGTTTATATTGGAAACATCACGTTTCATCACCAGTTATAATGTTGTCAAGGAAGTTCTCGTCTTTTCTCGCCTCTTTAATAATGTCTTTCGAATGTTGAATTCTGAGCAATTTTTGGTCATCAGTTAACTTGTACGGAACAAAACGTGCAGAGACCTCTCGCAAGCCCAAATGATCAATTAAAATGCGATAAATCGATATTTTGGAGATATTCAACTCCGATTTCACGAATTTCAACGATGATTTCGCCTCATTTTTGATAAATTCGCGCACAATGTTCATCGTCATTTATGTCTTCACGACCATCTCCGAAACGTGTAAACTACTCATGAACTCTGGCATGAGATAGACAATCATCGCCATAAACTTTTTTCATGAATTCAAATGTTTCGGTAAACGTTTAACCGATTTTAAAACAAAATTTTGATTAGCTCCTTGCTCGAAAATCATTTTTTTACCGATGACACAAACATACTGTCACTTTAGACGCAATAACTTCGCTTCCACTGAACCGAATGCCACCAAACTATCGCTGGAAGTCAGGGAGGGATGTAGCTTTTCCACGCAGATGGTGCCACCAAAAAAATTTGTGACAAAAGTCTCCTTTATTTTGGAAAGCTCCTTGTAGTTGCATGAACTTGTAGAGTAGCGTTCCCATGGTATCCGCTAGTGTTTTCCTGACCGTTTGTTCCAGAACAATATTGAACAGCATTGTAGCAAGCCCATCCTGTTTTAGGTCTAAGTTCGTTTTGAAGCTTTCATTCAAATTTCCATTTTTACACCTGAGATTCGGTGTTTAGAATTGTAACCATGGTTAAGCGGACGAGTTTATTTAGGGCGCCAAAGTAAAGCACTACTCATATTTTGTACAGGACATTTTGATCAAAAATTTCTTATTCTTGCTTGAAGTCTACGAAGAGCAGGTACATAATGGGCACAAGTTTCACTGAAAATATCTGGTTAATCGTACACCCTCCAGTTCCAAAATCCCCTTGATACTCTCCAATGATATTTTTATAATAGGACTTCAGTTTTCCTTCAATGACTTTGGACAGACATTTGTATGATGTGCAAAAAGGAGCAACTCATCTGTAATTTTCACAACGTAGCTATCTCTATTCTTATTTATGGGGCATATGATACTTTTCCGCCCGTCATCTGATAGCTACTCCTCTCTCCATATCCTACATATTAACCGATGATGGAGGTTTTGTTAGTGTGTTCCTCCGGTTTGAAGCAGCTTTGTCGCTATTCCATTAACTGTAAGAGCTTTGTTCTTTTAGAGGCCATGATTTTCTGATGTTAGTAGCTTTGTAAGAATATCTTCTTTAGCCCCTGACGCGGTACTGTGTGAATTTTTTGGAAATATTGCTTCCGCTTATACTAATATCGATTGGGCAGCCAAATATTGACCCTTGTGTGTTTTTCATAGGCTCACGCGTCGTGTGTATCCCCTCAAACTGTTTGATTGAGGCATATGCTGATGTGGCTTCATTTAGTGTCATAAATTCGTTAATTTGCTCTGTTTCCCGACGGATGGCCCGTTGTCTCTTCTGCCGGTAAAGTATATTTGCTTATTGGCGGAGGGTTATGTATCAATCCTTTTTTGCCTGTGTTGGGCTTTGAACATATTGTTGTGTGCCTGATTTCTTTCGTTGACCGCACCTTGACCTTTTTCACGGTATGTATAATCGCATCTTTTACCATTTCCCGCATTGTTTGGATATCGTTGCTATTTACTCCCGCCTGCGGAGCTGTTTCCAATGTGCTTTCTTGTGATGACTTGTATGTAGACTTTACCGTATCGTCATTTTACATGAGTAGATCGTTTTTGGTATTTAGACATACGACATCGAAATTTAACTTTGGATAAGCTGTGGTCCCATTGACAGTGTACGCCACGGATGAGCATGTATTGACAATACTGGTGACAGCTCGTTTTTCTATGAGAATGTAGTCTATTTGGTTATCCGTGTAGACATCGCGGGATGTTCGTCCACGTTCCTTTATGAATATCGCGGTGCGGGAAACACGTGGAGCTTATGTGGAGATTTCCGCCTGGCGCTAGTCTTTTAAGAGCTATCCGTTTGATCTGGTAACTGCGTGTAGGCTATTCCCTCGTGTTGTTCCTCTGTGAATCAGCTCTCCACTGATTCGGGTGTTAAAGTCCCATAAAAATTTTGATGTCATGTGAAGGCAGTCTGCCCATGGTATGTTCTAAGGTGTTGTAAAAATCATCCTTGGCCGCTTCTTTGTTATATTCAGTGGGAACATAGCAGTTGACGAACTAAATATTGAAGAATTCTGTTTTGACGCACATAAGACAGATCCATGCATTGAATACCTTGAAGGTGGTAACAATTTGTTTGAATATATTGTCCATGATAAATGGTACTCTATATTCATGCATGCCTGTCAACTTACCACTTGTGAAGACAGTATTTGTTTGCATGACACTGATATTGTTACTAATCAGGTTAGTTCCTTACACTGTAAGTAAGTCGAACTTATAATTTTTCATATCTTTCATTAGCGGTTGCAGTGTATCTGACGTATATAAAGATCGTACGTTCCATGTTCCAAAAGAGGGGTCCATTTTTCGATCCTAGTGTCGTTGCCATTTATCTGATCCAATTCAAGTCCCTTTTACCAATTTGATAACAAGAGAATGCTGAGTGGAGAATTGTCAGTGCTTCGACTCAGTCGCCTTTGGTCCACAGAGGGTATTTTTAGTCTCATCTACCTACCACCTAGCGAATGAGGACATTCCTGTTTCCACCATCGTCCAATGGGAGCCAAAAACTCCACATGGAATAACGAATCCATAGTAAACTATAATTCTTCAATGTATCTCAAGTAAATCATATGCAAAAGTCAGTCTTCATGTGGCCATGTACGTGATACTAAGAGCTACTTTTTGACGGCTTTATCTGAAATTAGCTTTGATATATCTAGTGATTTTTAGCAAGTTTTGTAGCAACGAGTATTCAAAAAAATTATTTTGGCTACCACGTACCCAAACTGAGGCAACTCACTATGGTTCAATTCCAAATTAAAAGTAGTACTCAGGAAGAGCGGAATACAGGGAACTTATGGCATACTATATCGTGAGGGGGCATTATGGCAGAAATATGGTGGCTAGAAAGTAGTTTAAAGCACGCACCAACTATATTGCGAGTACCTTGAATGGAAATAAGAACTATTGATGAGCTGGACGCTGATTGGCTTATGATATCAACCCTCATCATAGTTGACCATGGAATTAGGCCTGCTTTCGGGAAGAACACTCATTAAACCATGTCCTTTGCTTATTTTTGATGTGTTGCGCTCATGTTGGAAATTATGGCGTTACTTGCCTTAAAATTATGCAGGTATACTATCCGGGCTGGAGTCCTAGCCTGTGCCTTGAAAGGAGCAAAATTCAAGAACACTTACAATAGCTGGTCTTCGACCACCAGAGATATCCACTCCAATTTTTTATCAAAGGCTTATTTTCGAAATCCTGTCTAACCATTTCAGGGTCAAATGGCTACTTTAATAAGTCTTTTTTCATCTGATTGAGTTTCTAGTACGCCTAATGCTTTGCTAATCTGAATGATGTTTGCATAAATCTACTCAAAAGAAATAACAACCGGGTTTAAAAAACAGGGGAAGTACTAAGATTCACATACACGGGGATCATCCATAGCTTCCCTGAATTATTAAAAATCTCATTTGCTCATTCTGTTTCTTTTACATTAAAAATCTTATCCTACCTCCCTTATGCATCTATAATTTTTCTTAACCATCGATTCCCGCTCATTTGGTTTTTAATTAAATTGTTTTTTGTACCTACATTATCACTTAAAGCAGAGCAGTCACTAGCGTAAATAATTGTTTTTTATTTTTTTTACCTCCATTCCCTACCACTCTCTCCATCACACTTTCTTCGTTGCATAACGCTCGTGCGATCTGCACTTCACATTTCGTCGCTTCTTCTAGTGTGACACCCAGACAATGTTTATAACATCGGTATAAGGGTGCACACAAAAATATATGAAGTGATTCTATTAATCTTTTCTTGTCCAATTCCTGATTAGCTCTCAGAGATAAAAAAAAATTATAAATTCGACGCAGTAAAAACAACTCTGAGTTTTCTCCCAGAAAACGTCATTTAAAGTGATGGTCGGGGTCACCAAGAAATCATTCCTTCCTAGGAATTAAGGATAGCTTGAGAGGATCAGATCGTAAACTTTGGCATTGTATAAATTTGCAATTTAGTTTTTAGATGCTTTTATATTTCTTTGCAGTTCAAGCTTTAATCGTATCATTAATATTACACGAAATCTTTTGATTATTTTATAGTTTGTCAAAATGCATTCATTATATCAATTGCAACTTCGTTACCAAAATTTTACCGTAGAGTAATTATAACCGAGTTTTGACACAACCCAAAGCTTTCCAAAAATGTTGGCATATCCACAGCAAATTCAATATTTAACTGAAATTAGATCGAAGCTAGCCAATAAAGATGAATATTATTTTAATTAATTGATACTACTACTACGAATTAGCTTTTAAAATTATCACTAATCAAATACTCAATAAAATATAAAGCGATGTCAACATTTTCATTTAATTTTTTGCACTCTAAATTTACAAATACAATTAAGTTAATTTACGACTAGAGCTAGTCATTCCTTTCACAAAATGCTATATCCAAAATGAACTCTGTTTTATATTAACTTCCTATTCTCTCTTCCCTTTCCTTTCCTTTCCCCTAAAATTCTCTTTCAAAATTCAAATCTAATTTTTATAAAACAAAATTTATTTTTCTGTAAATCTTGAGATGACAAAAATTTCTTTATCACCAAAAGAAAAAGAAAAACGAAACTAAAAATTTCTAATTTGGCCACTTTTATATTTTTCTTTTAATTGTAGGGTCCCCAGTGTGGAAACCACGAGACATGATTAGTTTAGGCGATGCACAGTCGACGACACGCAAAGATGAATCTAAGTAAAATTATAAAGAAAAAAATAATTTACATACAGTACGGAAACAAAAATTAATCTTTAACTAAAGTAAATTTCAATACAGAAAATAAAACTCAAAATCGAACAAATAGTGTGAATTTATAAATGAAGCGATACTCAAAACAAAAAATACGACTCTATAAAAGAACAGGATAATGCACTAAGAGAAAAAATATAGCTCAAGACAAAAGAAAATTCTACAAATAGATAATTAATTCACTGAATTACAACTATTTCTCTCTCTCTTTTTTAAAGCCTATGATTAATGAAGCAAAGCTAAAAACATTTATGTACTATAGACAAAAAGTTAATTTTATAGATTTATTTGAGGTGAGCTTTGAGAAAATTGTTGTTAAAGCGAAATGATTGATTAAAATTATTGAAATTCATGATAAACATAATTGAATAATTAATTTCATATTGAAATGAGTGCTAATTTTTAATCCCATTTAGAAAATATTAAAAACTTTCGAGATTTGACAACAATTTTTTTAAAGCTTTTGTCCCGAAAATAAAAAATGTTTCAAGAAAAGCAGTCATGAATTATCTGGAATCCGATTGCAAGCAGCAAAAATCTTAATTTCAATTTTAAGAAACATTAATCTTCGCAAAAAAAAATTGTTTATATACCAGCCAAAAATTATTTATTATTTATACCGTACCATATACACAAGTATATCCGCTAACATTTAAAAGATGCAGATGAAAAACACAACAAATTTTGTATTTATGAAAAAGTTATCTACAAAGTTAATTCGAAATATTTGAGTAAATTATTTCCCTAAATTTGGATACAACAAGAATCGACTGAATATATGTGAAAAATAAAATGAATTATAGTGGTCAACTACTAAACGTGTAATTTTTAATGAAAAAAAAAAATTATTAAATTTAAACATATTTATATTTAAATGCAATGTGCATCGTGAAGAGTTTCACTATTTGTCAACATAAAATTTTCAAACTCTGTCATTTAGCTTTTTGTACAAATTTCAATTATTAAAAATTTTATTCGAATTATATCATGCATTCAGATGTGTTTAACAAAATATCATATTTGAAAAAAGCGTCTAAAATATTAGAAAATAGATGATACTTTGCCATTGATTTTTTTTTTTAATTTATCAGCAAATGCAAATATTCCCATTAACTCTGTATATTAATTAAACATTATTTCTTTTTAATTTATTAAATTCACTTTGAACACATGAAATGTAAAGAGAGAAACATTAACGAAATAAATGAACCTGATTCAAATGATTATGGATGGAAATAATATGAAGAAGATTCCAAAATGTATTAAAACCACAAAAAAATTGGAAAATGCAATACCTAAAGAAAATGTTGGAATTGAATGGTGTAAGTTTTCGCGTTTTATTTGTTAAAACAAATAAATCAACATAAATGCGAATCATATTCATACTACTATTAAAATGAAAGAAAATCCCAAGATATATAAGAATTAGAAGAAAAAATGCATATACTAAATAGAAACGAAAAACGGAAGAACTATCGGAAAATATTACAAGTTTATACAAAACAAACCAAAAAAAATGTTACACATGATATTAGCGAAATGTTATAATGGTTTTTCTTTATATTTCTGGTCTACTACTGTTTATAGCGTCTATGTATATATTTTTCCTTGTTTTTAATAATAACATATCGTTGTAGACTTTCGAAATGTTTTATTCAAATTTATTTTTTTAGTTTCATTACGAACTGTTTGAGCGAATCGATTAATAATTCCAATGATGACAAGGAAGTGAGGTTGCAGAATCTATTATTATGGTATTCAGTTGTTTTTAGTTTTTCTAGCAATTTATTTTTTTTCTCAGTGGTCAAAGGTATGTTTTAAAATAATTAACGCAAACCCTAAATAATGGTACATCAGTGGCCTATTATCATGATCCTGCCAAGCTTTTCATTTGTTTTTTTTTTCGCATATCTGAACATTGCCTTCTCTTTCATTTGTGTGTTTCTCATTTCAATCTTACCAGAATTCTCGGAGGAGGTGGCGTACAAAGGTGCATGTCCTCAGCTCCTATTAAATATATTTGTTTACGCTTTTAGTTACAGTTGAATTATTCGTCGAAGTAAGGCTTATATTTTGCAGACCCACACAAAATCAAATTTCTCTACTAAGCCAAACATTAATTCCATGCCCGATTAGCCTCTATATGTGTGGTTGCTTGAATGAATAGTACTGCAGCAACCACGGTAATGATGATAGTCATTTGAAATGCCAACAGGGTTCTGAGTGGCATCATGGTCTTGCCGGGGTGTCTACCTATGCTGGGCCACATACATGAAGATATACATATGATAATAATAATTTCTTAGCCGGTTTTATAACTAGAAATAAATTTTGCTTCTTTTTGGTGTGAATTTTATTTTTAATTGCTCATACGCGCTGTGTCCGAAGGTACTTCCTTCCTTCATCAGCGAACAAATTAATTTAATAATTTGTTCACTGATGAAGGAAGGAAGAACTTTCCGAAAAGCGCATATGAGCAAATAAGAATAAAATTCAGTCAAAAAGGAAGTAAAATTTGTTTTTAGGTCTTTGTAAATTTTTTTTTACAAAGACCTACTAGTTTCGCGACCTATCTGTCCATCCGTACATCTGTCCGTGCGTCACAGCAATTTTCCTCAGAAACTATATAAGCTAGAATGCTCAAACTTTGGGAAAAGATCAGAAGTGATGGTCTCTCAAACGTTTGGGTCTTACCAAAAATTTTAAATTTTTTTAACGGGGTTCACCCCTCATAACGAATAAGCCCTTAAAAATGTTTTTTAATCAAAGGTAGTCGAGTGGGTTATCGAATGAAAGGTCCTGATTCCAACTTTTAGAATCTGAAATAAAAGAGTCTTTTTATGAATTAGCGGGTCCATGGAGAAGGCAAAATGTACCAAAGATTCGTGTACCCCTCCTCGCGATTGGACACCTTTGAGCCGAAAAATCTGAAGAAGCACCTTTAACTTACAACTTGCAATCACCTTCTAACTTTCAGAAAAAGAAACAAAGGCCTTTTTGATGGAAATTAAAAATTTATTTGTAAAACAGTTCCTTGCTCTTGAGAAGGAGAGCGCTTAAAAAATTATACATTGTATTTTTTCAAACTAAAACAACTTTACTATTTATTACCTTGGCTAATCACTACTCTACCGGCTACCTAGTTTTCTTTTTCATTGAATTTTCTTTCTATTTTTCTGGAAAATTGCTTTTCGTTCATCTGGTGTTACGTAAATTGTGATGAAATTTTAGAAATGAAATCATAAACCCTTCCAGAGGATAAATTTTATAAAAACACACAAACTACACCATACTAACGTTGCGGTTCCCTTAAGCGCTACTTTACAAAATTACAAATGCGAACGCTTGATTCGGTTGGGCTGGTTACACAATAGAACTTTTCTCTCATTTCATTTCATTTGTTCTACTATTTTTCTATCTATGAGCTGTCTGCTTCCATAATATTTATAAACTTTTTTTTCAACTTAAACAACAGCAAACTTTAAACTTAAACTTTACTTCCTTGAATCCCTGAAACTAATCAGTAAAGTTTGGGAAGCAGTTAATTCATTTTATAATTTTCATTCTCGATTTTAATCAAAGCTTAACTTTTTCACGCGAGGAGCTTCATAATTAAATATTCACTACACCCCATTCTTAGAATACTCAACCTGAAAATAGCTATGCAGGATAAATAGTTATAGTGTTGATGCATTTGTATTAACAATCCCACACCTGGCTTACACTTGAACTGTACTCGTAAGCAAACAGCAAACAGAAGCACATATTAGAAAATTCTTCTTCTTCTTCATGGCACTACAGCCCCTCTTGGGCCTTCACTTCCTTCAAACAGCGCCTCCAACTCTCTCGGCCCATTGACCACGTCCTCCAATTCCGAAATCCGAGCAGCGATGAACTGTCTTCGTCAACCGCGTCAGACCAGCGTTTCCTCGGTTTCCCCACTGGTCTCCGGCCTTCAGTTCTCCCAACGAATACCTTTTTGGGTATACGAGTACGTTGTTCATCCATACGATTCATGTATCCAGCCCATTGCAGCTTCCGTAGTCTTATAATCGTTGAGACCTCCGATTCGTCAAAAATTTCATACAGCTCATGGTTGTATTGAATTCGCCATTGGTCCCCGTCTAGCTTTGCTCCGATTGTTCGCCTCAGGACCCGTCGCTCAAAGGCGCTCAATATATTTGCGGATGCTTGGGTTAGGGTCCATGTTTCACACCCATAGCATAACACAGGTCTTATCACAGAAAACAAACAAACATTACAAAATTATCATTTCAGAATTGAATCTTCAGGCTCAAGTGCGAGTATGATTGAGTTGTTTAGACATTAACTCATTAAATTACAGAGATTATAAAATCAACCTATAGTTGGCGTGCTGTTGTGGTTAAAGTACGAGTGCTTGCCCCTGTAAGCCAAAGGTCCCTGGTTCAAATCCCATTAATGACAATGAGATTTTTTTCGACTGATTCTTCGGACCGACTATGAGCCCGTTTAGTTTGGGTACGTATAGCTTCAAAAATCAAAATGTATCGGAGCTGGGTGGACGGGCACACGGCCAAGCGTGGTATTGACCATATCAAATTTTCGAGTGCTGATATGATCAAGATAATGAGACTCTCTACTATCGCTAAATGAAGGCCTGAATGAGGCTATAGTGCTTAAAAAAACCAACTAAAAATTCAACCTACCTACGAAATGACTTTATCAAATGTTCAATGCATCGTGTTCGCACCAGCACTTCAGTTTACTGAAGCGTATTGACCCAATCATAGTTTTTCATAAGATTATTTATTCTGGAGCATATCGCAGAATGAACCGCAAAAGTAATCATATAAACAGCCTATGCTACAGACAAAATCGGAATATGTTCAATTACTCTATTCTCTTCAGCATCTCAAGGTGCAATTGATCTTCCTGACATTGATTTCTCTTGCATTACAAAGGCATGCTTTTACTTTAAGTACGCTCAAAACTAGGCGGAATTGTCACCACACAAGAACATTTTCACCAGCATACATCTGTGAAAATTGCATTCTTGGCCATTTTATTGAGCCAGATCGAAGAAAATTCCCAAAGATTACCATTTTAGGTTGATGGCTTTTGAACATAAAACCTTTAATTGAAGTTCTCACAAACCCTAAATTTGGTGCTCATTTTTGCCGAGAGCATATCAGTGGTGTGTAGTGGTTAGAGTGCTCACCCCGTTAGCCGAAAGTTCCTAGTTCAAATCTCATTACTGACAACTCGATTTTTTCGTTTGATTCTTCGGACGGACTATAAACCCATTCAGTTATGATGCGCACTGGTTTAACATCAGAACTTATCGCAGCTGGGTGAACGTACCAACGGCCAAAGCGTGGTACTGATCATATTGCCTTCTCGAGTGCCGATATATACGATCGAGATAATGAGATACTCTAAGTATCTCTAAGTGAATGTCCGAAAAGGGCTGTAGCGCTAAAACAAAAAAAAAAACAAAAATATAAACTACAAGCACGTTCACTTCGAAATTTTTTTTAATTTTTCTACCTCAAAGTATCAATTCGAAAAAGTTTACATGTTCTCACGCGCTTCCCTAAAGCTAAATTTTGATAGGAGCATTCCAGAAGCATCCACAATTTAAGTAATAACTCGAGCACTCCTTGATGCTTTGGTGATCTAATGAGTACTAACATTATGAACGTTTTAATTTCATGAAACACTGGAACTTCCTGTGTCAAGCAATATGGATTCAAAAAGTCCATCAAAGATTCCCGAACGAGATTCAGTTATAGTTGGACTTGAAGCAATCTCATTTTCAAATTTAATAGATGAAAAATTGATGCCCTGTAAAGTCTTCTGCTACTTTTGAAGATTTTTATAGCAAAGCCAATTGTTTCGATTAATAAAGAACAATTTTCCCGAAAATTTTAGATACATTTTGGATGGTTGCGCCTTTAGCCACAGTATTTCAAGCAGACAGTGATCATATATAAATCATCATTTTGTAGAACTGCACCATTGTATTGCTTACCTATGAAACAACTGTGGTATTGTAGGTAATGAAATGCCAAAAGAAGTTACTTTAATACTTTTGCCATACTGATATCAGCTATTAGGATAGGATTTTAGGGCACAATGTTTTTGTTGTTCCTCGGCTGTTTTCACCTTGCTTTAATGATACTAAATAAACGAAAAATCTTTCATTTTATTGGGTAAATATTGCTTTTATTTAATTGCAAAAGCACTGAAGAAGAAAGAACGTTCCTTTCGAAACTTGCGTTTGGAATTAAATATTCTAGAGTGGTGCTCCAAGTATTGTCCATTTTATTTTACCGAGCTCCATAACGGTACTCTAGAAGCTGATATGGTCAGTATCACGCTTGAACGAGTGATTATTACCCACTTTTTTAACTAGTTTGCATCACAGTTCGCTAGGCTAGGAGAGAAACCGTAAAAACCAATCCATTTTCACTAATGAGCTTTGAAACTGGTAACCACTGCGAAAGCGGCGAGCATCTGGAAGATACAAAGGCAGTGCAGATGGTGTGAGCGCCGATAAGACAACAAGTTACTAAAATTCTAAGTACAACCCCCCCCTATCACGATTTAGGAAATAACTATGAGTTGCCACATAGCCTCGGTCACTGGAAATATGTCGTGTTTTTAATCCGTTTTTTTTGCATATCGATGATGGAGGTTATTTAGGTGAAGGCCTTATTTCTGGAGCATTTCTGCTGGTATTTCAACAATTCCAGGCACCTTTTTCTGTTGACACGTACTGCTGCCTGTACCTCATCTTTGCTTAATTATGAGACAGGGGATTCTTAATTCACTTCTGAAATACTCATAGCTTTGGTCCTTGCTTTGGGTGCTAAAAATAGTTCCTGGAAGTATTGCAGCCATTTATTTTTGTTATCGATTGGTTTATCTATGATGGATTCTTGTACACTTTTCTACAGACTTCTTCATAGTTTGAAGCCCTCTTTTAGCTGTTTAATAGAAATATATGCCAATCTGGCTTCATTTAACGTAATATTATAGTTGATGTGCAGGATCTTGATGTTGATAGTGTCTTTTTCGTTTTGCACACTATTTGGCCTGTCATCAGAGAATTTGGAGCATTCTTATTTGGCCCGAGTTGGTCGCTTTTTCAACCTCATCTTTATATTCTGCGTGGTACCAGTCATTCCTGCTTTTTCTTGGTAAATTTCCCAAGACATTTTTGATCATATCAATTATAGCATCTCTTACTACTTTCCCCATGTTTCGGATGACCCCACTGGGGGTATATTGGTGTGATTTTTCAGTACTAACATAAACATGGGAGTTACTTAGCTGCCGTTCAGCTTGTGAAGCTGGTATCTTGACGTACCTGCCTTTTCCTGCTTACAACTTTTGTCAATGTGGCATCAAAACTTCATATTTATGAGAAGTAGTGGTTTAAATCACAAGTACCGCCGCCAAACGAGAGTGAATCAAAAATGATAGTCACAGCCCGTTTTGATTAATCATCTGGGGACGCTCATGTACTTTTATGGATGTCTCGGTATAGGAAACAAATGGAACTTACGGTGAGGCTTCTGCTGATAGTACTCATATATGGGGATTTAGTCCACTCAGTCCACAAAAATAACAACAATTTAGAAATATATTAATCAACAAAAATATCAACACAACACAATATGGCGGTTAGCTTGCGAGAGGGCCAGAACATAGAAAAATCTCAAATATATAGTCTGCTGATCCTTACAAAGGTTTAAATTCATTGGTTTGAGTAGCTTATTTCGCCACAGTACTCCCTCCTAAGTGCGTTTGACAGTTTGACATTTCATTGTATTGAATTCGAAATCGCAGCTTTTGCTTTAGCTCCCAAATAAATACGATCACGTCGTTGATCCGGCATCGTTGATTGCGACGTTAGCTCGGCAGTATGCTCGTAATAAGCTGGTTTTAAACGATCTACAGATATGTTAACTTCTTTCCCGTTTATTTCCAGTTCGTAAACGTTTGCTGAATGGCGCTCGACTATCCTGCATGGGCCTACGTATGGATGTTCCAGTGGTTTTCTAACGTGATTGACACGTAGAAATACATGCAAACAAGTTGCAATATCCTTGTGGAGCGAAGCGAAAATCGCTTGTCGTAGTGTGACGCTGGAGTTGCTCATGTGTTCACGAAACCTTTGCATGAAGTGATTTGGATCGGGTGGTATTTCTTCGTCGAAGAAAAACTCTCCTGGTATACGTAGGGTTGTTCCATATACCGGTTCCGCAGATGTAGTGCCAATGTCATCCTTAATACTTGTGCGCAATCCAAGCAAAACAGTTGGGAGAACATCAATCCACTCCTGGGTATTATGGCACATTATAGCTGCTTTTAATGACCGGTGCCATCGCTCGATCATCCCATTCGCTGCTGGATGATATGCAATTGTTCTGATTTGCTTGTAACCTACTAAGCGTGCTAACGATTGGTACAAGAAGGATTCGAACTGCGAACTCTGGTCTGAAGTCAGAATTTTTGGTGCTCCGAACCGTGAAATCCAGCGACTGTAGAATGTTGTAGCAACCTCGTCCTCTATTATGATTTTAATAGGAATTGTTTCCGGCCACCTTGTATATCGTTTCAATGGTCCAACGGTGTCAATGTGAACATGGCTGAATCTTGAGTCCGGGATTTCTATTTGTCCAACTGGAGGTCTGGCATGTCTTTCTTTTTTGCTGCGCTGACATGTGAGGCACGTACGAAGCGATTCCAATATGTCTTTAGACATGCTAGGCCACACATACTTCTTCACTATGATTTTCTTCGTCGAACGTCCGCTAGAATGTGAAAGTCGGTGTGTTAAATCGAATATTTTTCCCCGCAATGCTTTTGGAACGCATGGTTGGATTTCTTGTGTCGAGACATCACAGTAAACTAAAGTGTCGTTGTCGTCCAATCGAAGTTTCTGCAATCGGAGGCTTGAGTCAGCTCGAAATAAATGTTTTAATGCTTAATCCTCCTCCTGAGCGTTTGCCAAATCTTTTGATATAACCAAAACTGGCATAGCGATATTATTTACTCGAGATAAAGCATCCGCTGTTACATTCTCTCTTCCAGCTATATGGACAATATTCGTTGTGAATTGCCCAATAAAGTCTAATTGTCTTAATTGTCGTGGATATGCTTTGTCCGACTTTTGATTAAATGCATATGTGAGTGGCTTGTGGTTGGTTTTGGTGATAAGAACGCGTTCTTCAATCATATGCTTGCAGTTCACGATCGTAGGTGCTGTATTTGTGCTTCGTTTCGTTGAATATTTTGGCAAAGATTCCTAGGGATTCCCAAACGCTATTATTCAACTGCTCCCATTGCTGCATCCGATGCATCAGCTTTGATCGCAAGTGTTACATTTTCAATTGGATGTCTCAGTAATGCTGCATTAGCAATTTGATTTTTGCAATCTTTGAATGCTTTTACATTCTATGTAATTTCTCTTTTGTCGTTCTTCTTCGCACCGATCAAAAATGCATGCAGTGGGGCTTGAATAGCTGCAGCATCTTTCAATGATTTCCGATAAAAATTAACAGCACCCAGAAATCTGCGTAATTCCATTACAGTTGTCGGTTTTTTGAATTTTAAAATTGTCTCAACTCTTTCTAGAAGGGGTCTGATTCCATTTTTTCAATGTGGTAGCCGAAATACTCTATCGTGGATTTTCCAAATCTGCATTTTGCTATGTTGATTGAAAGTCCAAAAATTCCGTAGCCGCTCAAACACAAATTTCAGATGTTAGCGATGTTTCTCGTTTGTCTTCGAAGCGATGAGGATATCATCGATGTATGCATAGCAAAATTTAAGTCCACGCAAGGCATGGTCGATGTATCGGTGAAAGGTTTGCGCCGCATTGCAAAGACCAAACGTCCTGTCATTGAATTCAAACAACCCAATAGGTGATATGACTGCTGTTTTTTGGACGTCTTCGGGGGCTACGGGAATTTGGTTATATGCTCGCATCAAATCCAGCGTCGTAAAAACGGTACATCCATTCAGCTGGTGAGAAAAGTCACTAAAGTGAGCAATGGGGTATTTGTCTGGAACAGTGATTACATTTAAGCGCCGATAATCACCACAAGGTCTTCATTGTCATTTTTTAGGTACGAGATGCAAGGGACTTGCCCATGGGCTACTTGAAGGCTTACAGATTCCCTGTTGTAGCATATACTCAAATTCGGCTTTCGCTTGACGCAATTTCTTGGGAGTCAGATGGCGTACTTTTTCGATAACCGGTGGTCCTTTTGTCAAAATATGATGGTAAACACCGTGGCTTATGACTGTTTTGATGTTATTAGGCAGCGTTATATCGTGATACTTTTCCAGCAGGTCATGATTAGCCTCAATTGATGAAATGGTGGACAGCTTAGTATCGGGAATTCTGGAAATGTTGGCGATGGATTGAAGATTTGTTTTTCCATCCAGAATTAGATTTCTGCGTAGATTAAGTAAAAGTCCAAAATGGCGTAACGAATCCGCTCCGATAATTGGTTGTTGAACATTAGCGATGGTGAAATTCCAAGGGGATTGTCATCGCAAACCCAAATCAAGCATTGAAAACTTTCCACCATATGTTGCGATTGGTGTATTGTTTGCAGCGTACAATTTGAATTTCGAGGGAACAGTGTGATGCTTTGTTTTTGGCAGTACTGACACATCAGCACCTGTATCCACTAAGAACCGCAAGCCAGATTTTTCATCCACTATCATAAGTCGGCGTTGGTGGAGTGAGTCGTCGTCTCAGTATTTCTCCATCGACAGGGTGCTTTGCAATTTCTTGCCTGTTTTCCGAAAGGTGTGTGGAAGAAGCAACATTTTCTCTCGATCTTGACCACTTATTTGATCTACTGCGAGGTTTGGAATTTGATCGATTTCACGTTCGAAGTTCCAATCTTTCAAGCCGATCTAAAACTTGTGATAATTGGCTATTGTGCAGCTGCTGCTGCACTGCTATAACTTTAGGTGGGTTTTGTAGTTCCAACATTAAATCTGCTATCTTGGCTAATTTCTCAACGTCAGGCTCACTTGATATGTCTAATACCACTCGTATATTTTCGGGGAGTTGCTCCAACAACATTAACCTTAGCATGGTTTCGGCTACCTGCTCTCCTCCTGTGTAACGAAGTTCCTGCAGATAATGCGATGGTTTCTTGCCTCCCAGATTTTGGCCTTGGAATAATTGCCTCAGTTTTGATTCCGTGGATTTCGCAAATGCTGTTAAAATTCGCTGCTTAACTGCTTCATACCTATTTTCCGTTGGTGGATTCCTTGCCAGGGAAATGACGTGGGCTAGTATCTTGGGCTCAGAATACTGGATGATGTACCAAAATTTCGTTTCATCCTGATGAATTTGATGAATGTGGAAAGTAGCTTCGCCCTGATCAAACCGGAATTCCGGGCCCGGTCTATAAAACGCAGGGAATTTTGTGATTCGCGACGCTTCAACAAATAAATTCGCGGATGGCGAAGATCTTGATGCGATTGGCGATGCATTTTTGGGCATTTCTGCGTTTCATCATTTGTAGCGTTGGCCACTTTGAAAAAAAACTTAGACGTCACTTTAGCACTTTCACGAAAACAGATTTTTTTATGAAGTTTTCTTTTAAGAGTCACTTTTAACAAGGGGATCACGTCGGGGTCACCACTATGAGGATTCAGTCCACTAAGTCCACAAAAATAACAACAAGAATGATTATAATTTACAAATATATTATTCAACGAAAATATTAACACAACACAATATGATGGTTTGAGTGCTAGAGAGCCAGAACATAGAAAAATCTCAAATATATAGTCTGCCGATCCTTACAAACGTTTGAATTCGTTGATTTGAGTAGCTGTATTGAAGTTATTCAGAACAATTTTTTGGTCACTTGAAGACAAGCCTACAACGATGTGTTCCAGAATAATGTAGAAATCGTGTTTGATTGCCTCCTTCTTGTCTTTTGTAGGTGCGTGGCAGTTGTCAAGCCAGAAATCAAAGAATTTGAATCGCACGAATCCGTTTGTAAATGGGTTTCTAGTCGGTGACGATTTGTTTAAACATGTTGCCTAGAATGAAGGCCCCTCCATACTTATGGCTTTTTTATGATTTTCAACTTTTGAACTGTGTGCTTACAGGTCAAATATACCTTTACGATTCCATCCGGTTTTGAAGCTGCGGAGATATAAATTCTATACTTTTTTGTTTCATCTAGAAGTTGCCGTATTACACACGGATCTCTTCAAGGATCTTGCTTTCTAAATACTAACAGATTTGTAAATCATTCGTTACGGTAGTCATTCCCGTTTGTCTAATCTGATCTCAGTCTATTGTTCTGGCTCCGTAGCAAGTAATTTTGTTAAGAGAGTGTATTTTTAGTGCCCTTCTCAGCCGTTTACTGGCCAAATCACTATTCCATTTCGTCTCCATGCACTTCAACTGGTGGTTTAACATGTTAGATCTTAACCCAATGTCCATGCTAGATTAAGAAGGACCGAATCCAGAAGCAATGGAACAGAGATTGAAACTGAGAGGTGGAAGGAATCATTTCCGTTAGGACTATCCATCAAGTTATACATGATTCATGTAGCAAAAGGAAAACTAAATTTGTATTTTCACTGCAGTAGATATGAAATAACCCAATATAATATAAATATAATATTCTTTGCTCTTTAAAAATGAAAAGTACTCTTCGTATATTTTCCCAGTCTTCTGTGTCAGGTTGGCTTAACAAAGCCGTAGTCAGAATTTCTTATAGTTCTAAGGGAGACACAATGATTCATGCTCAAGAGCTTGGTATTTTAGGAAATTCATCTTTCAGCAGGACTTCTAATCTAGCGGGTGACCTGAACTATTCCTGTGTATCTTTCGGTTACTTCTGAAGGCTCATGGAATGTTGATCCTGATAAGCTATTCACTTGACTTAACGCTGATGTGATGCAGCACCAAGGGACTTAGCTGGCCTACGCAAGATTATTATCCATTGACGGGAGTTGTATCAGCTTGCGCCTACTAAAACAATCAAAATAGTAACCCGATCGCGATACTTTTTGGTAATGCAGCAGAATTTTGTGCTGCAAGTTTGATAGACAGTTTTCCTCTATGATTTTCATGCTTAGCAGTAAAATCTGTTGTCTCAATAAAAATTAGGACGAAATTGGCTTGATACTATGAAATTTCCACCTGACAGGTTTTAGAGTTTGTTCTTGATTTCTTATTCCATTCATGTTAGGTTTTATATCATCCATGTTAAGCACTTCTATTCCTTTAGTGGAAGTGGTTTAGTGTTCCAACCGAATAAATTATGCATTGAATTAAGTTTAACAAAACCATCATTCCATTGGTGCCGGTTCAATGAATCCTTTGTATCTACTGCATAATTTAATCTGGAAGTGGTACAAACATCATATTTTATAGCTTTCAATCCATGACCTTCTTAGGTTAGTTTTTCATTTATACTTTTCAATTGAAAAAACTTTGCTGATTAGAGGTTTTTAAAATTTCAAGCTCAAATATACTTATTTTTTCGCGTTACTGAAATTCTGCAACTAGCTACTACAAGCAACCTCTTCTGTCAGACATTATCTAAAGCCTTAAAACCAATCGCGTTGTGGAAACTAAAAGTTTTTTATTAATTCCATCGAAATGATATCATTTTTACAACTTTTTTCTTCCTTCTAAAGTTCAATTGATTTTAATCTATTCTTTATAATCATAGTTTTCTTTTAAACACATTTACAATTAAAAATAATTTTTTGATCGACAGCGAAATGTGAGATTAAATAAAACATATGATTAAGAAGCAAACAAGTTTTTTAAAACCATTGATTACTTTTAGATACAATAGATAAAATTAAATAAACACATAAACGAAGATTTAAAAAAATAAAGAAGCAAATCTCTATATTACATGAATTTAAATAAATAAACTTTTTAGTACACGATAATAGGATTCATACATTAATTAATTTATTAGACCTGATATACTAAACTTTTAATGTTGTTGATGTGGTTTTTATCAACAAATAGTTAAATTTTCAAAACGCTTTGTTTGAATGGGCTAATGAATTCAATAGATCACTAAAAGATTATTTAATTGCAGCGATTCAATAAATTGTTGCATTAGCTCTGAAATTTTTAATTTTCCTCCATATTTATAACTTTGCTTCACCCGTATTCTTCAGAAATCTTTAACGATATGATAAAAACCACATTCAATCAGTTTTGGATATGCCATAATTAAATTTAAACCATTAAGATCCCAAACACCCCAGAACTCCCTCCAAAGCCTCCAAAACCATACGTTAATGCCACAGGATATATATTTCAATTCATTCCCTTTTCCATTCGAAATTGAGAAAAAAACCAACCTAAATTTATAAAAACAAAACGATGTTGATTACATAAAGTTTTAAGTATGAACAATTATAAAAAAATAACTTCTTATATAAAAAAAACAACAAATTAACTAAAACAGAAAAAAAATATTAGAAAATCACCTTTTTGTAAAGATAATTTTTAAAAACCAAAATGAAAAAATTGAAATATAGCAAAAATAATTAACAAAAAAATTGAAACATACACAACACACACACAAGTAACTATTATGACTAAACAAAAAAAATTAAGAAAAAGAAACAAAACAAACAACAAAACTAGAAAGAAATCAACCAAAAAAATAAATAAAATAAATATAAAAAATTGTTACATTTACGAATTTCAATGAAATGAGGATAATTAAAATAAACTGAAAAAAATCATAAATACACCTAAAAAAATACTTATAAATTACTGACAACAACATCAACAAGAAATTATATTCTCCACATGCAAATGTCAAATATTCTTAAAGCAACACAAATTGATCAGGAAAGAATCAAAAAGAGTAAATCCATCAAGATTAGGTAATGAAAGAATATCCTTTCGATTGTGATGTCATAAGTTGTAGTCAATGCCGTTACAATTACATGAACGCTTCCATCGTAATTGATAATGAAAGAAATCAAATTGTGAGTTGAAATCAAATGCGCTAGCACAGGTCAACATCAGATTGAAAATGTGGAGAAAACACCTTAAAAATAAAAACACAAACAAAATGAAGATATAGGAAAATTTTAGAAAATTTATAAAATCACTTTAAACAAATTATAAATGATAAAAAATGAACACGAATAAAAACGAAATAAAAAATATTTATTTGAGTTTTATTGAAATATGATCGGTGGAAATATTTTAGGGGCTAGTCACATATAGTAAAAAGAAATGGTAAGTATTAACTCAGTAATGTTAAAAGCTGTTTTTGATGCGTTTTTCATTGAATTGCCTTTTAACTATACATTAAGCACTTGTCAACGATTTTCGGTTACCCTTGGGCGTCGAAGATTACGGTTATAACCCAATTATATTTAGCAAAACTAAGGAAAATGTTTACGGAGTGAAACTCCCTTAGAAAAAGGGGGTTTGTTCTACTAATAAGTACAAGCTATATTTTCTCGTTAGATAATTGAAATCCAGCATTATTTGAGCCTCCTTTATGTATGAAATAAGATGAGGAGAGTCGATATGGGAGAAAAGGTCATCAATCTTGAGGAGAAACAATAGGGGCCTAAGAATGGAACTTTGGGGAACTCCAGTCTGTAGGTGAAAGTTAAGTGAAACTCTGATTACACTCCACAGACAATTACTCCACAAGGAATGCATATACGAGTATGAAATAAGCCAAAAGCGCAAACAACCAGAAATTTTGCATTTTATGAGCCCTTAGACCAACAACGTATGATTCAGATGAGCTTTATTGATTCAATCATTATAAATTTTAGAAAAACAAAGCAATCTTTACAACATTAAAGTACTCAAAAACATAATGGCCCACATGACACTCTAAATTTAAACAATACCAAATTTTATCAAATGAAAATTACTAAATATTATCAATCAATTTAAAAAAAAAGGAGAAATAAGTAGAAGTAGCAAGAGAGTGCTCCTACCAGAACGTTATTGTAAAATTACTAGAAAATCAAAGTTTTGAATATCAAAACTTAACTCATACATAAATTCCATGAATTGAGGAAAATTAACATATTGTCGCATTTTTTTCAGGTGCACTCAGTCTGTACCCAGCGCTTCTGTTGAACGGTTCACTTTCGGTCAAGTTAGTTATTGTTCGCAGCGAAAAGTTCTGGTGTAGAGTGCTATCTGGTTCCCCCTGTTTTCCTACTTCCAGTCTGATTCTGTGCACAGTTTTTAACTAATACCGTGTTTGACTGGCCCTTTTTAACCATGGCCTCCGACACCGGAGGAAAGCGAAAACAAAACTACTATTCGATTCTGGACTCCGTAAACAAAATCACTAAAAGCCCCCCACATAAAAAAGAAAAACAACGTGAAACACCCTCCCATGAGGTTTTTAACTTCCCCGAGCTACAGTGCGCGGCGCCCCATAAGAGTGATTCTCCAAAGTTTGTCTTAATTAAAAGCAAAATTCCAAATAAGAATCTAAAATCCCATAACATATTTCTTCTTTCTAAATCTCTAAATTCCGTTATTTCAAATCCACTCAGCATCAATTTCACAAGAGACGGTGATATTCTCCTACTTACGAAAAATGAGCTACAAGCAGCTAAGCTTTGCAAAGTAAAAACCTTACCTGGTATTTGTGATGTATCCATCGACCTTCACCAAAAATTGAATACAACAAAAGGTGTTATTTACGCACCCATACTAACAGACTTAGATCGAAAATGTATAGTTGAGGGTCTAAGCCAGCAAAAGGTTATCGAATGCCAAAAGATTACAAATTTTTCCAATGGAAGATCCCGAAATACTCCGTTACATATTCTTTCGTTCAACGAATACACCCTTCCAAAAGAAATCAAAGTCGGCTTCATTAACGTGAAAGTCAAACCATTCATTCCAAAGCCATTACAATGCAAAAATTGCTTCAAATTCGGACACACCAAGAAACACTGCCAAAGCCCCTCATCTTGCGATATCTGCACCTTGCCAATACATGATCCAATCCCATGCAATAGTATTCAGTGTATCAACTGCAAACAACAACACTCCGCTCTTAATAAAGCATGTCCAACATACACAAAAAAACAACGCATACTAGAGTACAAAACATTGAACAAATGCTCGTTTCGGGTAGCTACAGAAAATATTAACAAAACAGCGAATAATAATTTTCCCACAATTACCACCACAATCACAGAACCCCTAGGTTTAGCAATTCAAAATAGAAAATTAAGACTCAATAGAGGATCACCACAGCCTCTCATTAACATCAATAATACAACTACATCTATAGTACATAACTCCGAAACTACCCCTCCTCCACGCAAATCAAATTCTAACATAAGTGAAAATATTCATAGCCCCAGAGATATATAAGTTCATCAAATCCGCAAAGTATTTCAACACACCTAATCGAAACTGCAACACAAATGCAAACAACTACAAATGAACCAAAAGCTACAATTCCGAATAAACTAAACCCAAATTCAATCACAATTCCCTTTGAAGAGCAAAATTCACCTAACATATTTATTACAAATAAATAATGTTTAAATCAAGTGCAGCCCCTCAATTTTCTAATGGTCCTTAAGATACTTCAGTGGAATCTTAACGGTTACCTAAATAATTTATATGCTCTGCAACTATTAATTAAAGATTTATCTCCAGACATCATTGCACTAAAAGAGACACACGTAAAACACAACGAACAAATCTTCCCACCGATGCAATATAAAGCTTACTTCTACAATTCGCCCCTTAATACACACGGCAAACATGGTGTTGCCTTACTCATCAAAAAAACTATACAACACGAAATTATAAATACCAACGAGCGTAATCAAGTTCAATTAATAGCAGCAACAATCGTAGCATCAGAAAAATTTACGGTGTGCTCCATTTATATTCCCCCCAACATTAATTTGCATTCTGATGACTTAACAAACCTATACAATGAACTCCAATCACCAATGCTAATTCTAGGAGACTTCAATGGCTGGAGCCCTCTATGGGGCTCAACCTCTGTAAACACTAGAGGTAAACAAATTGAACATTTTCTCTTAAATTCGAATCTTTCCATTCTTAATAATGGACTGCCTACTCATCTTTCTACTCACAACTCCTTCACACATGTTGATATCTCCTTATGCACTTCCAATTTGCTTTCCAAAATCACTTGGCATAGAATAAATGATCTTCATGGGAGCGATCACTTTCCACTATCCCTATCCTTTGGAACGGTATCTCAAAAGCGACCACATAAATTCAGATCCAAATTCAAAACGAAATTAGCCAATTGGCCAAAATTTGAAAATAATCTGATACTACATTTAGCAGATGTTCCCATTAGCAACAATATCAATAAAGAAGCTGCGAATTTGATTAAATCCATTAAATATTGTGCAAACAGCTCCATTCCATCTACATCTCCAAAATACTGCACAAAATATACCCCTTGGTGGTCTAATGAACTGGCAACGCTCCGCGAAATGAAACAGAAAGCTTTTAGCATGTTTACAAACCAAGCATCATTAAAAAACATGTTAGAATACAAAAAACTGAATAGCAAATTCAAATGGAACTGCAAGCAAGCTAAGATCCAACACTTTCAAACCTTAACAAATACAATCAACCCAAACACACCAAGCCAACTTATTTGGCGGAGCATTAAAAAACTTCAAAGGCAGCCAACACAATTCAATATTAAATATCTATCAGATTCCACAGAGAAAGTTATAGAAGATCCAAGAGAAATGGCAAACCTTTTAACTATGACATGGTCCAGCTACTCAAGCGAATCAAATTTTGACCCAACATTTCACCTATGTAAACTAAACACAATTAACAAAACCTACAATCTATCATCTCTCACACCATCAGCAAGAATGATAGAAAGCCCCATAACGATGCTAGAACTAAATTCATGCCTCTCATTGCTAACAGGTGATACACCTGGTGGTGACAAAATAACATATTGCATATTAAGCAAATCACCAATTCAATTTAAAACCAGATTACTCGCACTTTACAACACAATATTCCAAAACGGTCTCATTCCACAGCAATGGAAGACCGCTATGATTTTTCCACTTCATAAGCCACATCAACCAGTCAACCAAGTTCCAGGGTACAGACCGATCTCCCTTCTCCCGTGTATTTCAAAAGTACTAGAAAAGATAATCTCACTTCGTCTTTCTTGGTTTCTTAACAAAAATAATTTCCTTTCCAATAATCAAGTAGCATTTAAAAGAGGAAAAAGTACATTAGATATCCTACTTCACTTAGATCAGTTTATTGCTAACACCCTCTCAACTCGTAACCACACATCAATCATTAATATCGACTTTAAAAAAGCTTTCGATAGAATTGGTGGACATATGATTTTGGAAAAATTTATGCTATGGAAAGTGGGGTTAAAAACATACAACTACGTTAAAAACTTCCTCACCAATAGAAAAATCCAAGTAAGGGTAAACAGCTATCTATCAGAAACATTTCCCCTTAAAAATGGCATCCCCCAAGGTTCTCCGCTTTCCGTTATTCTGTTTCTGATAGCCTTTGAAGACTTGAACATTTTAATAAAACAGGAAAAAATCTTCAAACACTGCATCTACGCAGACGACTTATTCATTTACGCAAAGCTAACTGATTCAATACTCTTCCAACACAAATTTAACTCCATAATATTAAAGATTTCAGAATGGTGTCGTAAATCAGGTGCGAAAATGTCACCAACTAAATCCAAACACATACACATCTGCAACAAATACAATTGTTCGCCTTTACATCTCACTCATGAGAACTTTGTGATCACTAATACAAATAATCTTAAGATACTAGGCTTAACGTTTACTAATAAGTACTCTTGGTCCCAGCACATAGCCATCTTGCGAAAATCCCTAGATAAAAAATTGAATTTAATAAAATGTTTGAGTAGTTTTAAGCCAGAAGCACACCCACACTGCATAATCCAAATAATAAAGTCAATAATGCTATCAAGAATTGATTATGCACTTTCAATTTATGGACACACCTGCAAAATACAGCTTCAAAAAATTAAAACGGTATATCACTCAGCAGCAAGGATAGCGATTGGAGCATTTCGGACGACACCTATTCGATTTATATTAGCGGAAACTGGTCTACCATCAATTGAAAACAGGCGAAATCAACTTACAGGAAGACTTATCTCAAAACTCCTCGAATCAAAAAACTCTATTCTTCAAAATGACGTCAGCTCGGCTCTTTCAAGGAAATCAGAACCAAGGCGCCAATCATCAATTTTACGTTCCTTAAACATGATAAAGCAGTTAGGAGTTTCAATTATTTTCCCAGCGCAAGCCAAACCCAACCCTCCACCATGGACGTTTCCAACACATTGCATTATAAACAACCTAAGCGTTTACAATAAAAAAACAACGAACCATTTAATATACCAACAATCGTTCAATGAAATTGTACAGCCATTTAAAACCAAAGGTTGGAAACTCATTTTCACAGATGGTTCTAAAACTGAGTTTAACACAACCTTCGCAGTTACAACGGAAGACGGGAAGATAATTAAATTAACACGGCTGGAAACTTACAACTCCATCTTCACTGCTGAGCTAGAGGCAATATGCACTGCAACACTGTTCGCTGCAAAATCACCTGGTAAATACATAATCTGCACAGACAGCCACTCCTGCATCGATGCTCTTCTGAACCCGAGCAACTTAAACCCAACAATCAGCATAATAAACAAGTTGGGTAGACAGACCTATGCTCATGTCAGAAGGGTTTTGTACTCAACTTACAAAATGCAGTAACCAGCAACGAATAAAATCAAGGAACATGTCAAAGACGATTTAATTGGAGAAAATGTGAAATTCGAGGATCATACTATTATTAACAAAGTTGAACGAATTTTGACTCCTGAGGTATTTGTTATAGTTATACCCATCAATATCTCCTTTGATATTTTTTTCAGATTTTTTAGATCACTGGTGTCCATTCGCGAGGGAGGAAACACATTTTTCATGTATTTCCCCCCTGTGCTCCCACTGAAGCAAAAACTGTCAGTTTAAGAACTGTTTTGAAAAGCTCTCATAGAGAACTTTCAGTTGATACTCATATCGGCTACCTTTCATGAAATTTTTTTTCAGGGGCCACTCCTCTGTACTGTAATCATCGATTCATGGCCTATTTTTTCGAATCCTAGAATGGCTACAAAGCCCTTTTGCTAGGAGCTCTCTCCTGCCTCTTCGACTTGTTTCAATTGTATGTACTCATCTTCATGATACCTATCACTCCTGAAATTTTCATGCAAATTCTAGCAAAGCTGTAGTGTCTAAGTCGGTAAAAAGCGCATATGGCTCCATAGCAATATGTTTCCATAGTAATACAGGGCATATTGCTCCATAGTAATACACGAAAATTCAAATCGCTATAACTTCGTCAAATACTATTCGATCTTTATGAAACTTTCAGAAAAGATCAATCTTATAAATAGTCATCTCTTTGCTAACTTTTATTGAGTTTAAGGGTACCGTTTAGATTTTATTCAAGAAAACATAAAATCGATAAATCATACTATTACTAACAAAGTTGAGTGAATTTCGACTTCTCTTGTATTTGTTGTTGTTGTACTCATTAAGGCCTACATTCATGATTTTTTTCAGATTTTTCGGATGGAAGGTGTCCAATCGCGAGGGGGGGGTACGCGAAAAGTTCGTACATTTCCCCTTCCACTGCCCCCCTCGGTACTTATAAGACAATTTTAAGACTTGTTTTGAAAAGATCTCATTGAGACCTTTCCAATGACACCCTACTCGACTACCAATGGTGAAAATTTTTTTTTGAGGGGTCACCCCCTTATATGGGGAGACCCCCCTTAAACGCCTTTGAAAAATTTTTGCACACTTGAACTTTGAAGAGGTCACCACTTCTGACCTTTCTACAAAGTTTCATGGCTGTAGCCTTTATAGTTTCGGAGAAAAAGTGCTGTGACATACAGACGGACGGACGCACGGACGGACGAACAGACGGACAGACGGACACAGGTCGTGATTGCAATAGGGTTTTGTATTTTAGTACAAAACCCTTAAAACACCATCTCTTACAAAAAAAATAAATTGAAAATTATGTGGATACCAAGCCATTCGAAGATAGAGGGGAACGAATATGCTGATAGCGCAGCAAAATACGCACAAAACGCTCCCATCCTCACCACGATAGCTTACAACAAAAGAGATTTATATAAATTGATAGATGACCATATAAACGAACTCACATCCGTGGAATGGAGCAATATTATCCACCACTACAAAACAGTCAACCCCCTGCGGCAACCCGCGTCCTATCCAAACAACATTCCACCGCATCAACTCCGTAACTTCATCAGACTAAGGCTAGGACACACAAAACTAACTCATGAACACATCCTGCAGAAAAAGCAACCAGAACCATGTCCACTGTGCAATCATCATCTCATCTCTGTCCAAACATCTGCTAGCTGAATGCGAAATTGTAAGATCATCCAAAACTCGCTGTAATGTAGAAAATGACTTGATGACATACATATCAACAACCTCTGAAGCCAACATAAAGCACATAAATACATCACTCAATCTATTAAAAATTACATTATAACTTAATCTACTACCAATTATAAATAATATCTCCCATTAAATTCAATTAAAAAAAAAACTATATCTATGTAAGCCTAAGGCCTTTGTTGCTAGCGCTTAAGACGTTTGTTATATTGTAATTTTAATTACTTTGTAACTTTTATTAATAATAATAATCAGGTGCACTGTCCTTACCTTCAAGTGAAAAAACAATGTTTAGATAAAATGTACAAGTCTATTTATTTGCACCGATTGAAAATAATTCATCGCTTTAATTTCTATAAAATTATACTCGCGTTCATATCTTTCTATCGCTACTGCCGCTATCGTGGTTAGATTACAACTCCGTAACGTTACTCACCTGTCTTTTATCTATACGGCAGTGAGTACGTATCCAGATTGATCTACATGCATCACTTTGGTGTATTGGTAGTTTCTAGAAAACGTCAGATCAATCATTCCATTATGAATCAACCGTCTTCGTTTACATCGTAGCTTGCAATAACAGTGCAACGCGATGTTATCCAAACACGGCACCATCCCCTCCTTAGTTCTTTTCGTCTCGAAAAAATGTCTTTTCATCTTGTACTGCAGCCTCAATTGCATAGTAGGAGGCGAGGTGATCCAGGTGCATAATTTTCATTTTGCTCTTGGTTTTCTGGACTCCTGTATGCGGTACACGACGCCGTTAATTTACTTGATAATTCGTCGTTGCGGGTTGTACAGCCACACCAAATCGTTTTGTTGGAATCCCAATGAGTAAGCCCTTAGATCGTACCTGGTCTTCATGCGGTCAGTGGCTGAGTCGATATTGTTCCGCCCTTACCGATGCACGTTTTCCAGCCGATGTCTGAAGTCACTTGCATACTCGGAAATAGTTTTAAGTTGTTCTGGCGGAATGCCGAACCTCACGTCTGCTGGCAAACAAATGTTCTTTCCAAACACCACTTTGGCTGGAGCCTCACCTGTTGACGCATGCTCTGCAGCCCTTTACGCCATCAAAAATAAGGGGATGTATCGGTTCCAGTCTCGGTAGTTCTCGTTGACCATCTTCGCTAGATGCTTATTGCGTGTACCGTTAATTTGTTCAAATCCGTCGGACTGGGGACGTAAGGGTGTAATTCTTGTAATCCATATTCCCAGCAATTCACTCATTTCAGCAAAAACTTGCGGCTCGAAATTTTGCCCTTGATCCATGTAGCACGATCTGTTTGGCTACGGTGGTCGCTTCCTGGCTTGAGATGGGGTATACCTACGGCCACTTACTGAAATAATCTGCCACTACTAAAGTGTAACGATTTCCCCATTCGGACTAGGGGAAGGGTCGCGCGATATTCACCGCAATTCTTTCGAATAATATCCTCACGTTGTAGGTATTCGATTGATCCCTAGTTCTTCACTGTGGTGCTTTAACTTAAGTGCAAATTGTGCATTTTCGACACCAACCCTCTTCATCTTTGCGTGTATGGAGCCAATAGAAGCCATCACGTACTTTCACCAGAGTTTTGTTCACGCCCAAGTGGCCTCCTGACGTTCCTTCATGCATTTCCTTGACGACATCCTTTATGTAGCTCCGGGAGAGCACAACTTGCATCCGGTATGATATGCCACCAGCTGCTTCCCATTTCCGCTTGAGCACACAATTTTTCACATGAAGAGAGTTCCATTGAGCCCAATAGCTCTTCAAAACAAGACCGTGGGCTGATATATCCTTCCATTCCGAGCGGACCGTAGCTTCTCTCCATTGCAACAAGATCCTCATCGGCTAACTGGGCACTTCGGATCTCCTCCGGTGACCCGCCTTCGTCTATCTCAGCCGTTATCAGACGGGCGTCTACACTTGTCTCCTTTTCTTCGATTTTGCGGCAGTGTTAGCAGTAAGGGGGACATGGGCGACGAGATAGAGCGTCAGCATTTCCATGGATACTTCTTTTCTGGTGCACTTTTTCATAAACTGCTCGATATACTTAGCAACCATCTCAGTGATGCGTGGTCTGTGCGAAGCACAAATTTTTGCCCATACAGGTACTTGTGGAAATGTTGCGTTGCATCGATAATAGCCAAAAGCTCCTTCCTGGCTACGCAGTAATTCCTTTTGAACTCTTTCTTTGCCATCGATTTGCTGTGATAGAACGCCTCCTATGCCCGTATTACATGCGTCAGTATCCACTACAAACAGTTTTTCCGGTTTAGGGTAGGCCAAAACTGGGGTACCACAAAGCTTCTGCTTCAAGGTCTCGAAAGATTCCTGACATTGCACATCCTAGATGTAAGGACGATACTTTCCGGTGAGCTGATGCAGGCATTTCATGATTTTGGCGAAATCTCTGACAAATCTGCGGTAATATGTCGCCAGTCCAAGCAAACTCCGTAACTGGCGTTTGTTACTCGGTGTCGGCCGATTTTGCACTGCTTCTATCTTCTCCGGATCGGTTTTGATTCCTTCGGATGATACAATGTGCCCCAGGTAAGTGACTTCCGGGGCAAACAGAGTGCACTTAGTGGGACTCAGTTTCAAATTTGCCAGTCGCAATCTTGAGAACACTTCCTCCAAATTTCGGATATGATCTTGGCACGTTCTTGCTATAACGATGATGTCGTCTAGGTATACTAACATGTCTTCTAGCTGAGACTTCGGAGCACACATTCCATAAGGCGTTCGATCGTGGCCGGGACATTGCACAGCCCAAAAGGCATTACCACAAATTGCCACAAACCTGTACCAACTGAGAACTCGGTTTTCTCTCGATCTTTCTTATCGATTCCCACCTGCCAAAAGCCACTCTTTAAATCATACATAGAAAAGCACCTTGCATCTGCTAAAGTGTCCATAATGTCGTCGATACGTGGAAGCGGGTAACTGTCTTCCTTGGAGACGTCGTTGAGCTGCGTTGTGGTTCCATTCTTTTTCTTGACTAGCACAACTGGTGAGGTCAAGAAACTGACGGATGGTTCAATGACCCCCTGTTTCTCCATGCCTGTAAGCAGTGTACTCGCTTCCTTCTGTTTAGCTAAAGGAAGTTGCCTTGGTGCTTGCCGAATCAGCTTACCATCCTGAGTGTTTATGACATGTGTTACCATACTGGTTCACCCTTGGTCTTCCTGGCCTGCTGAGACAACGTTGCTGTATTTGATGACTAGGTCTGAAGCTTGTTTGAACAAATCCGTAGGTAGTTTCGTTTATTTTAATATCGCAGATACCAGCTCGCTTATTTTGTGCGACGCTTGCTTCCTCTCCGAGTGATGGTTGTTTGAAGCTTCCAAAGATGTAACAGTGGATACAAGTTGGCAGCCCCCGATGAGTTCTTGAGCTTTAATACTTGTGTCGAAGTCCTGTTGGTAAGAACTCTAATCGGCCCACAATCGTTCTTATTGGCTGTGACTAGGCTCCTTCCTAGAACCAAATTCTGCAGTGCCGGTGCCTTGGTTAGCTCAATCAAAAAGGACCGATTGTCTCCATAACCACCCTCAAATTTCGCCCATAAGATGCTTTCAGACGATTTTGGCACATCGGTGTCGGCAGGTATAATCACGTTCAACCCAGTGGTATTGGTTCTAGTATCTTCCATTAGAATTTCGACTTTGCGCCACTTTAACAGTGGCCTGCCCAAATCCAACTTAATTCTGTGTGAACGCAAGAAGTCCATTCTAAGGATGCAGTCGTCCACTATGTTATCGACCAGAAACTGATGTTGGGATGCAAGGTCTTCCAATTGTACCTGGACGTTGACCTCACCGTGGACAGGTGCAATGTCTCCTGTAGCTGTTTGTAGTGAGAAAATCCTGCCCTTATGAATAAGGTGTTGTCTGACTGGATCAGGTTGTATAATTGATCGCGTTGCACCGGTAAGGATGGTTATCGTGCAGTGTTCTCCGTCAACCTTTCCACGCAGACATAAGTCTGCCTCTCCACGATGTAGTCTGGATACGGTGATGTTGGTTCTGGGGACGTTGATCCCTTTACCCAACCTCTTCTCCACGTGGCCGGCTCTTAGAAGTTTCCCGCCCCTGCATCTGAGGGTCAGTGCTTTCGGGCTCTGCACTTGGTCTCGATCTTCTTCTAGCCATACAAGAGGGGCGATAGCTGGGCTTTCTTCGCTGTCTACAATCCCGTTGTAGATTACCAGCATCCAGCATCTCAGCATTCCATTCGTTTGCGGCTCTCTACTGATCTCTACACGTTCGCATCAGGACTCCTCTGCTACAATTTCGTGTAGCATTTTTGGCCGCCTCGAAGTTCAAGCTGTATTCTAACGCGTCCTTCGCCGTTCACTTCTCCGCTAACCACGCAGCTTGTTGTAGCTTCCAATTGGGTAATGAATTAATAAACTACTCTGTCGCGGTATCATCCCGGTGTTCCGGATGGTAGGTCGAATAAGCAAGCAGAGCCAACCTTTCGATTTCCTTTGTGAGCTGCTGCAGTGTTTCGCCTGACTTCTGGGTTCTGATCTGGAGCCGTGATCGGTATACTTACTTTAGGTGGACGTCTCCGTATCGGCTTTCGAGGGCGTTCATTATGGTTGCTGCGTCGGAGTGCAAAGAAACAGGAATAGTTTATAGAACCTCGGCAGCGCGACCTTTATGAGCAAGAATTAAGACTGTCGCTCGCTCCTGTTCGTTCCAGTGATGGGATTTTGCTACAGCTTCAAATTGATTCTTGTAGATACTCCATAGTCTGTAATGTTTAGTGGTTAGAGCATGAACGCATAAACCAAATGCGTTGGGAGCAACGTGATTTAGTTCAGGGAATTTTCCGGACAGACTATGAGTGTTCACTCAGTGGTGATATGTACTGATTTAATCAGATCATATCATAGCTGAGCAGGCACACGGGAGCGTGGTACTGACCAAAACCAACTTCCGAAAAAATCAATACGGTCATGAAAATGAGATACTCTGACTTTATCTCTAAGCGAAGGCCCGAGAGGGGCTGTAGTGCTACAAAGAAGAAGATACGGTCATGAAGAAGATACGGTCATGAAAATGAAAATGAGATACTCTGACTATATCTCTAAGCGAAGGCCCGAGAGGGGCTGTAGTGCTACAAAGAAGAAGATACTCCAAGTAGTTTGTCCGTCGAATGCAGGTGCTTTTGAAATTCTGGAGGGTGTCGGGTTGGCGGTCATAGGTAGGGCTGGTGAATTGGTGACTACTGCTTCCGCTACCTCTTCCATTTCTTTACGCATTTCGTTACGAATTTCTTGGTGCAGCAGCTACCATTTTTTTTGTTTAAGTCAAGTCTTCTTTTACCTTTTCCACTTCTTCAGATACCAATTCCAATTTACCGGCCACCAACCATAATGTGGAAACCTTTCCGTTTACGGTCTTGACTGGCCAGCCGCAGCTTTGTCCAAAATAAAATCGTTGCACTGATGCATTTCGGTGCGCCGTATAACTAGTTGGATCGTCAGCAAACATCGCTAATGATCGCGTTGGCGACATGTTAACTGTTTCTTGCTCTAGGCCATTCAAGACCTTAAAATCGTGCACTATTTTATTTCCATCAGTTAAAAGAAACAATTTTCCATACAATATATTTGCTGTTTCAGTATCACTTCAAACGCCTAGCACAAGCCTTCATAGCTGACTAGACAATCAAGAAGATTTCCGTTCGGTATTAGGTAGGACGTTAATGTTTCATTGAAATGAAGAACTGATTCGCCGCTCAAACTTGATTTAAAATCAGAAATATTAGCTTCAACGAGTTCGAAAATATTAGTCTCGCTCTCTCAGGGTTTGGTAGATGGATCAACTCAAATTGGATTCCAATAAGAGCAAGCTTCCGCAACTCGTCACTTACAATCCTATTTCTATCTGTAGCCGGAGTCGTAATATTTATTTCGGTACCAGCTTTAACTAGTAGATCTATCTCAGCACTAGTGTCTTTAGGATTCAACACATTCACTCGAGACTTCTAACAAAATATACTATTTACTTTTCTGAGCATGCCATCTGGATCCTGTGAGCTAATACTCCTCAGTTTCTCCGCCCATTGGTTGCTCACTTCACTCCTGTAGTATGAACGGATGAAGTTCCGGACATTGTTAAAATATTGTTTCAACAAGGTCAATGAGAGATGGTTGTAGTCCAAAAGTTGCCGATAAATATTGTTGACTCGTGTGAAAAGAAGTCTTTTTAATCTTTTCAACATTGTGATGGTTGATATTTCAACTACTTTCTCAATGGTTTCCAATGTCAGCTTCTCTAACTTCCTCAAATAGAAATCTATTTCATCGTTAGTTAGATTCCTGTGATTAGGATCCATTGAGCGAGAATTGCTGCCATCAGAAGGTCAACATTGCTTCTGGGACGCCCGAGTAAACCTCCTGTAAAACTTTTCCCAATCTGTTCATTTTGAATTGGAATGAGAAAGAAATCATCCCTTTGATAATTTAATTGCATTACAATGGCAAAATGGTCGCTATCATAAGGAAGTACCTGCAGTTTTCTTTGGGGACTATTAAACTGAATTCAAGTCTTGCGTCAGCAATGTAAAGTTTCTGAAAAGGATTTGTCCTAGGGTATATTGGAAACTCCAACCCATGTAAATTGCACCTGTATTCAATTCGGTTCTCAGTTATCCACGATTTCAGGAATACACCTCTTGGATTATTGTTGGCTTTCAGCCATGATAAATGCCGAGTATTAAAATCACTGGCAAGAATATAATTATTGTTAGCCTTTTCAATTCAAGTATTTCAAGTTAGGAACCAAGCTCCTCCTTGAATTTAATAACATTTTTTGATTGTTGATTCTTTCCGATAAAGAAACAAGTTGGTAGATTTTAAGAAGCAGCAAATGAAACCCTGGGCTTGACGGGGCTGAAAGTTATTTCACTGCAGTGCACTTGCGTTTATTTCGAAATAAATTTAAGTTTTGTATCTTGATAACGAGGGCATCCTTGATATGATGCTGGGTGATGAAATAGGCTGCTGTTGATGCAGTGCAATTGTTCTTTAGATTGGCATGTATTTCTTTGCATTTAACGCACTGGTAGCGCATAGCGTAGTTGGCAGCCAAATGGCTCAACCGTTGACACCGATAATACTAGTTGACTTCTCTTTTCTGGAGCATTCTCACCCCACCACTCTGAAATTCAAATACTTTATCTGTTGAAGGGCACTTGGACTGCTTTTATTAGAAATTTGTACTAAATAAAGCAGTTATTTTTTTCTCGATGCACGATTTCTTTGTTGCAAAGTTTTTAACTGAAGGTGGCCGACTGTATCCTCTCCGCAGCTAAGAAGTCAACCAGTGACTTCCCTGCGCTTACTTTTTTAATTTCAAAATTGCTTAATTTATTTTCGGCCGGCAATAGCCGAGCCATGTATTTGCTTTTTTGTCGGAATACATATATTGGTGCAATTTTTTATGTCTCGTTGGTGGCTTTTTCCGAAGAACCAGCAGAACCGTAAGTTAATTTTTTCTCGTTTCTTGTATTTTTTAAACATGGTCTAAAATTTACATTACCATCTTTATCAGAATTACTTTCACCATATTCTTCAATTTCCATTTCTCCTGTCAGTCCTTCAAGCGCTACCATCATTTCGACTGTCATTAGTACCACCAGCGCTTAAAATTTCTTCCCAATTCATTTGCTTCACATTCTTCTCCACTCTCATTTCCTGTGGGACTGTTTTTACTGCTTCAGTTTTTGAATTTTGATCCCTTTCTTGACTAGCTCTTCAAGAGACTGTATCTATTGCTTGAGCTCATCATTTTCTTTGCGTAGTTTATTCATTGTATTAACGCCATCTATGGAGTTTTCTTGATCGTGTTGTATTTTCACGACAATAGTTACCAGCTTACTATTTGACGTTTTTCTGGGTTCCCCTTATGGTAGGAAGCCGTCGGGCTCCTCCGTACAGTGCTTTTCTTTATGTATTGAGGTAAAATTAAGATGTTCGAAGTATGGTAAATTGCTTGAATCAATTGCATCGACTATATGAAATTAATGTCCACTGACGAAGTTTAAAAAAATTAGTTAATTTTTAATAACTAGTGATAGGAGCGATTAAAAACACGTCTGTACGCAACGAATGCTAGACCTAGATATGTATTCGCCGAATGACCATGAAAAATGTCATGTTAAACAGGGGAAATTGTAGAATAGATAGTTTGGTAAATGTGAATAATGCTTTCAAATATGAAAAAGGTAAAATATGCCAGCAGTTAGGAATACTCGTATACGAAAGGGTCCCAGATTTATGAATGTTTGCTGCCTTCCAAATGTGAAAAAGGACTCCAGCAGAGAATATGGCATTAAAGATAACACCAGGCGAATACTTAAGGAAGAAGCTTGAAAAATATGTTTGGGATTTCAGTCAATCAAGAAATAATGTTTGTATCATGTCCAATTATTCTAGTATAGTGGATGACTAGATGATTAGAGAAATTAAGTGGTAAGTACGAGTATCATCCGGTGTTAAAGAGGAACATACAGTAACAAATAAATCTGCAAGTAAGCTAGAAATTGATTGCAAAAATGAAAACTATTTATTACCCCAATACATGGTTTAAGGGAGACAGTAGGATTTTAGACGTTTAATATTGTAACGGCCACGGTATTTACCGAGGTCACAGACATTAGAAGATGGCAGAAGGGTGCCTTACCCGAAGTGGCCTACTGAGGCCGGCTACCGCTTGGTCGTGTCGTGGGATATGCCTGGGTACCCTATGCCCATACTAGGTGAAAAGTAAGATTACCTTACGTACTCATAGCCTTTTCAGTTGGGGTGTATGCCCAAAAAATCAAATACAAAGGAGGAGGAGGTATGGTCACTGGTCATCTCGCTGATACCTCGAGCACTGAGTGCGGCGGGTATCTCAACCAAAACTGACGTTAGATAGGAAGCCATATGGTAGAAATTTGCATATGTATTAGTCGGCCTACTATGGACAAGCTTCCGTGAGCTGTCAGCCAACTGTGGCATAAACAAATGCTTATATCGCGTAATATGTACTATTTTCTGATTGTAAAACCAAAGAAACGCAATCCGTGCATCCTTAAAATTCACTTTGCACTGTCCACTGTACGCCTAAACTTTTCAAGATGAGTTAATGAAGCACATGTTTTGCACCTACCACTGATAGCTCAGCGTTGAGAAGTAAACAAACTCCTATTCTTTGACTTTGGAAGGCGATAAAAATTAAACGGGTATAATAACTGAAATAATTTTCACTTCACTAGGAGCGCTATGGTGTTCTCCGCGGGTCATCTGGATTTCACAATAGAAATTGGTCTCAAAACAACTCGAATTTTCGTTGGCACATCCATAATTCTTCATATACCGCCATGTAAGTTACCCAGCGCAGTTGGCCTACTAATGGTCATGTGTGCGGTAGTAAGCGTGGCTGCCATATGGCTTCCTATCTAACGTCAGTTTTGATCTCAACCGTCTCTACGCTCGAAAGTGGGTCGGCGGCGATGTTATCTTCGCCCGGTCTGTCTCTAGCCGCGTATCGAATTGGCCGATTTATTCCCAAACACTTCAATGAGAAGTACATGCTTAAAAGAAAAACCGTTGTTGCTCCATTTTCAACGGCCACCATTTTGTTGCAATGTAATAAAAATCCCTCACATCATGAATTCTCGAAGATATTTATGTTATTCATCTTATCTGAAGATTTAAGAACAAATTAAAACTGCAGTACATAACTGATTTGACGGAAAGTCGTTATTGTAATCAGAGAAAATTCAAATGGACATAACTTCCGTAAATATAATTCGATTTTCCTGAAACTTACAGAGGATAAGGAACTTCTACAAAACTACTTAATGGTATTCATACGATTCTATAAAGGAATGTGTTAAATTTGAAAATCACATATTACTAAGGTTTGGGCGCATGCGACTTTTAAGGTTTTTGCTGTTGTTGTACTCATGAAGACCTACTTCTATTATTTTTTTCCGATTTCCCAGATCACTAGTGTCAAGTCACGAGGGGGCACAAATTTTTCATACGTTTACCCTCCCCCTTTGCTTCACAAACTTGGTAACACTGTTTTAAGACATGTTTTGACAACCCAAACGGCTGCCTTCGGTAAAAAAAAATAAGGCTCTCCTTCAGATACGAGGAAGCCCGCTTAAGATCCGCTGAAAAAAATGTTGATACCAAACTTTCAAGTTGTTATTACTTAAGACGTACATATGTATGCATCAAGTTTGACGTGCGTAAATTCTATAGTGTCGAAAAAAACTGCTGACACAGAGGATGAACAGACAGACAGACAGTCAAAACCGGTTTCAATAGTTTTATAAGTAGTACAAAGCCCTAAGAGCACCGCATATTACCAAAAAAATAGAGGATAGGTGAGACTGAGCATTGGAGGACTTGCCCGAATGATGTCCGGATTGTTGCGCATAAAGATGACGCGCTCACAAGCAATACAAAATCTTGTATACAGGGACTGAATAATAAGTAACCGGACTGTCCTCAGGAAATTTTTTATTGGCAAAATATGTACAATTTTTCTTTATAAATCTTCAAAGTAGTCCCCATTGCAGTCGATAACACGCTGATACCGGATTTTCCAATCCCCCAATCCCCGAACGCTCCCTGGAAGTCGGCAACCTCAATGCTGTCTAGAGCCCTCGTCGTAGCACGTTGAACGTTTTCTAAAGTCCCGAACCGCGTCCCCTTAAGTTGTCTCTTGATCTTAGCGAACAGAAAGAAGTCCGCTGGTGCCATATCCGGGCTGTAAGGAGGCTGTGGCAACGTTGCCCTCGACTGTTTGGCCAACTGCTCGGTGACGAGCAGGCAGGTGTGCGACGGAGCATTGTCGTGATGGAGGATCCACGAATCGGCATTCTCCGGATGGACTCGGTGAACCCGGGCGGTTATTCGACGGAGCACCTCTCTGTAGTACTGGCCGTTTACAGTTTGGCCGGGTGGCACAAACTCTTTGTGAACAATGCCTTTCACGTCAAAGAAAGCAATGAGCATCGACTTCACCTTCGATTTGCTCATGCGCGCTTTTTTCGGTCGTGGTGACGCCGATGTGTGCCACTCCGAACTCTGCCGCTTCGTCTCAGGATCTGTAGTAATCGAGCTGGTTGTTAAATTTATTATTTTTTTTTATTAATTTATATTATTTGATAATCTCACGTAAGATTTAAATTTTATTTTTTTTATGTCAATTTATAGATATTATATTTTATATATTCATTATAACTAAAACTGCTCGATTTTAATTCGGCGCAGGCAAAGGGTTAAAGGAAATTCCTGCATAGTATAGGTCAAACCTGTTAAATCACTACACAACCAACAAACCATTTCCATATAGGAAATCCTACTATGGCATGATAGTATGGAAATTACAAATTCTCGATTCCGCTCATCGGAATGAAAGTCAGTGGTGGAGCGTGATCGTGTGAGGAAGTTTTGGAAGAAGAGAGTCCGTCGCTATGCTAGAAGCTTGAACTGCACAAATTCGTGAGTGTCGGACAGTGGAAGAGGCATTGAACTTCAATCGAACCGAATGTACTCGGCGCAACGAAAATAAGCTTTAAATTTTTACGTGTGTGCCATTACGCGAAGAAAGTGCTATTTACAATCCAAATTTGCGCGATTTATCTCTCTCCGGTGTTGCCCATCGTGAATCCCTCTTTGAATTCGGAAGCGTCTGTTCCGCTTCCCATCGCACTTTACCGGTTCTGCCGTGTTATCTTGCACACCTGAAAACAAAACGCCGCTGCCGCGTTTCAATCTAATATTAGTAGCTGTTTATCACCGTCGTCACATCTTTCCCCGCGAAAACAAACAACTTCAAAGGACTTTCCGCGGACAATCAGCTGGCGGAATAGTGCCTTGAGTTTTAATGCGGCCAGAGGAGTTGGGCACGTCTTGTGGAGTAGCGCTAGCGCAAGATTCCCTTCTCGAAGGTGAACGCGATTCTAGTGTCATTTTCGCGACTTATTCGCGCTTGTTTGTTTAGTGAGAGGGTTAATAGACGCGTTTCAGACACTTTCCCCAGCCCATGATATTACGCAAGAAGATACATCTATGGCGTCCACATGCTCACCGCAAGGAGCGCATCAAGCAGTCAGTGGATGCCATGAATTTCTCAACTCATGTCAACGAAACGGTCACTTCGTTCGCAACCTCCGGCGAGTCAACATCGCGCGCGCCAACATGTAGTCCTTCACTACATTCACTTCTATGTACATAATCCTGTCAATAAAGTTATATTTGTGTTTAGTAAAGAAATATTCTTTCTTCTTATGGGGATCGTACCTAGCTTATTAATAATCTCCATAGTGGTGACCCCGTTTTTGTTCAAGTTCACGCTTTTGTTACACGAGTCATGTGCTCGCCATCTTTTTACGATCGCCACAGGTCGTAGCTTCACGAGTCAGCGCAAGCACGCCGTATGCAATCCCGACATGCCCGATCACGCACCCGTCATACGCATGCCCGAACAGACGCCGCGTTCGCATGTGTACGTCACACCGCCTCGATCGCATGTTCGATTGCGCCGCGAACACGTCGCACAGTATCGCATGCGCGACCTCGCACCAGGCCGCAAGCCCGACAGTGTCGCATGCCCGACCTCGCACTACGTCGTATGCCCAACCTCGCACTGCAGCCCCACAGCAACATTCACGACATTGAAAGTGCATCTTCTGAACATGTGCTACGCAACCCGCCATTGCTCCAGGCTCATTTACGACATTTTTCAACGCCATTTTTCGATCGTGACATTCTCATCAAAAGTCACTTGGGAGGGAGTACTGTGGCGTCCACATGCTCACCGCAAGGAGCGCATCAAGCAGTCAGTGGATGCCATGAATTTCTCAACTCATGTCAACGAGACGGTCACTTCGTTCGCAACCTCCGACGAGTCAACATCGCGCGCGCCAACATGTAGTCCTTCACTACATTCACTTCTATGTACATAATCCTGTCAATAAAGTTATATTTGTGTTTAGTAAAGAAATATTCTTTCTCCTTATGGGGATCGTACCTAGCTTATTAATAATCCCCATACATCCACGTTGACAAATTAAATCAAGAAATAGGACTCGAATATTTTTGAATATTAACGGTATGCTGTTGCAGTATGAACAAAGATCCCGAGATACTTATCAGAATGTTATTGATGAATTCCTCCAAAAATATTGCTCCAATTCTAGTACCCTCTCGTGATCCCTCAACATTATTTTTTGCATCGCATCATGAAGTCGAGAAATAACTTTCGGCGTATCCATTCCATGGTGAATGCTTGAAAAGAGTGATTGATGTGTGGAATGTAATTGAAACTAGTCAACTCGGTGTTGATCAGGATTTGGTAGAAAAAGGGAGTGAAGAAGATTCGTGGAACGAAATCGGTAAGGAGACATTAACAACATTATTGGAACTATTTATGCGAATCGCTAGAAGTGCTAGTGAAAATGAACTTAAGGCATGTTTGCAAATTGTCGAAAGATCATCTATTGACGCGATGCTGAAATCAATATCCAAGGTTGAAAAGGTACAAATTAATTAATTGCGAACATTAGAAAAGTTCAAAAGTCAATCTACGGCAGTTATTAGATACTGTAATTGGTTTTTAAGAAATTTCACACTAGGTTGAGACACATTTGATTTATTTTCAAGTTGAAAACATCAAACTGCCAGGAAAGTGGATAAAATTTCTCTAATATGAGAGCACAACGTTCCTAGTATGAGTAAACCAAATTTAAACTAAATATCAGGTGCAGAGTTTAGCGAAGGATTATTTAATAAATTTTATGACGTTAAGAATAGAAGAATAAAAATTAATGCAATTTTTTTTTTACGTTGTTGTTTAGTATCGACAAATTCGATTAAGTAAGAAAAACGTTTTTCTTATCGTTTATAGTAGCGGTTACATTATATTTCACATAATTTAATGTCAGATCAGGTCGGGTCAAATACCGAAAAAATTGTACGTTTTCTTGTTACTTCAATATTAGTTTCAATGATAGAGAAATAAAAAAAAAACAATGTTGCATTTAACGTACAACTTCGGTCTTTTCATTTCTGCTCTTTTGACCGGGTATAGGACCCGGTATGGTGGCAGGCTCACACCACCAAACATGAGCCAGCCGCCGGGTACATATTAACTTCTTTGTTTCAGGCGACGGCGCAGGTTGAGTGGCCCGAGCAAGGTACCTCTTTATGACATAGAGTTATGTAATCGAATTGCATAATTCTATGGCATAAATTGGTCACCGGGGTACTTCTCCTCTGATGGGAAGGCTCATGCAAGTTATGTTGTATGAGTTTTCCACTCAGAAGAGGAATACCTGGCCACTGCAACAATTATGGATTTTGATCCGGTTGGGTGGATGCGCAGGGGCTCCATCACCACCCGGTTGCCCCTCTCTCATTTGTGGGCCATGAGCCTTCTTCGGGTAAGGACAAAGTTACCCTAATTCCGTCCCTTTTTACTGGTTTCACTTGTTCTCTGAACAAGTCATTTACCCCTGGTGTAGTTGCCTACGATTTTTGCGACTTCGGTCGCCTTGCTTTTCTCGACCCCAGAAATTCGTGAAAGCAAAATTCTTTGTAGTGGGTCCTTGTGCTGGGGGAATGAACCCGCCCCACGACACCGCAATGCTAGCCTGCCAGCGCATTCACGCGTCCCCAGACAAGGGCAATCTCGGCAGATACTGACACCTTCCTCTGCCGAGGCAGCAGACCATCGCTGCAGTCCTTTACGGACATTCTGATTTATTTTTTTCGCTACAGATCGTATTCGAAAACCCACGTCTCGTCTCCTGTAATAACGTGGATAAAAAACTCTGGTTCGGTTGCTCGATCGTACGCTCCATTTTCACTCCGACGACGTAACTGAACACGCTCAGTCCGGTTACTTATTATACAGACCCTGTAAATAGCAGTAATTTTGCAAAATTTCCGGGTGTTTCTCACCTAGTTTAATGTTGAAATATTTTAAATTAAAAACACGCAAGTAATTTGATTATGAGGTTGTATATTTATTGAAACAAATTTATACAGATATATATTCACGAAAACAAGAATATCCTAAAGAAAACAATAAATTACGGCTCTAACTATGAAAACAACTGAAAACTTTTCATTAATTCTTCACTTATAAACTATTATGTAATTCTTCTGCCTGCCTGCATTCCCTCTAGTTAAAAATTCGGACAATTAAAATAAGTCCTTCATCGCCTACTGAATTCTCTTCTTTCGGTTATGTGCATACTATCGATGAATTTTACTTCTTTTCAAGCATTTGCTCAAGTGCTGCTTGACATGCCATCTGCAACTGATCTCATATCCGAGCTCAACAAACTTTGAGAATCGATGGTAACACAGGTAGCTTGAGACGATAATGTCTCTAAGGATACATTCGTATTGTTTTTGAATGCTTGCACTCCATCAATCAAGTAGACTTCATGCTGGTCCGTTTCTCTTTCCGTGGCAAGGACATACACACTTAACTTACCCTGTTCGGCCAACAAAGAAGGCATATGGAAGTTAATAAATGTCCGTAATGAATTCTGTTCTTCTTCCTCCCCCGAACTAGGCGCTTCGTTACTGTAAGATCGATGTATACGTAGAACTTGCAGGATTTGGAAATGAGAAATATAAAGCAATGGTTCGCGATACAAAAATCCAGTTGGTGTATAATTCCAATTGAGGTCATAGGGGCGTGATCGGCATCCATATTCATCAACAAATATTCCGCATTCCACAAAACAAAGAAGGAACTCTTGAGCGCTAATGCGAAATGCAGCCATCGGTTGACATGCTCGTGTATGAGCCATTGATGGGTCAGCGATATCGACAAACTCTTCAGGGGAATAAGTGCTCAAGTCTATCTCGAAAAACTTGTCAGAGCTTACTATAGCCGAATGTTTGGTGAACAATAACGAGGAAACTGCAGTGGCTGTATCCAAGGCACGTACTGGTTTAAAGCGATGCAATTGAAGATCGAATTTCAAGATTACGATTCTGGTAGAAGTTGCTGCAATCGCCACCGCGTCGTTCAGGTCGCCAACTTCATTCGAAATTCTAACTAAATGCCATCGTTCGTTGAATGCTCGATTAGCGAACGGTAAATCGAGAACTGTTGCTTCTAACTTTGGTTTCATGCACGAAATTGTCTGACACCGTGCCTGCAGATGTCGAAGATCACATTGATATAAGTACTCGCCTTGTGAACCAATCAGAATGGCTTTCGAAATCTTTTTCGATATCGCTATGAATATTACGTTGTCAATGCCAGATATATGAACCAGCTCCGCGGTTTCGAAATGGTAAGAATAAAGGCCGGTATTGCATCCGAACATGATAATTTCGTCGCTCATCTCAACTGCGCAATTCACTTTCAAATTTGAATTGAACGATTTCGATTGGAAAATTAATTCTCCTATGTAAGAAACGTTGACGTCAGCCGATACGTTGGACTCCGTAGGACAAAGACTTGCCGCTGATTCTCCAATGTCCGACTTTGACGATTTATAAGGCTTTATAGAGTGTGTGGAGTATTCTATTCCATCACAAGATGTCTGTACACCGCTGCGACACTTTCTATGCACAGAAGACTTGCATTCTTTGCAGCGCCAGTATGGACTGCCGGCCAAAATTGGTTGGTAACACACTTCGCATGTTATGTTCTGGAAATTCTCCAAAGTAAGCTCAAATCGGTGAGTTTGATACGTCCGTCGCTTTGATGATGCTGTGGTTTCAGAGCGTTTTACAGATACATCAGGTGGTTTAGGAACAATTTCTTTAACAATTTCCTCATGAATTTCTTCATGTTTTGAAGACCGAATTTCATCATGTTTTGGAAACTGAATTTCATCTTGTTTGGAGACGCCTGTTAAACTGTTCAACTGCGATTTGGCTTTATCTAATTGCTCTTTCAATGACTTACTATGCGCTCGTTCCCTCTTCAATTCCTCTTGTAATGTGCGATATGTTATCGTTGATTCTATCGCATTTGGAGAAAGATTTTCTTTTTTCGAACTCGCTGTTCCGGTTCCAAAAATCTTATCTGCTAATGATTTCTTTTTCTTCTGAGACAAGTCTTCAATCTTTAACTGAAGGTAATCTATAAGTTTTTTATGTTGGGCTAGCGTTGCTTCTGATTTTATATCCCTCTGCAAATTGTAGTGTTTCTGATCTTCAAGTTCGCCACTAAGTTGTTCATTATCTTGCTCAAGTTCTTCAATAGTTCCTTTCGCCTCTTTCAGTTCACGAGCAAGCTTGCTGGCTTCCTCCTTCGCCATGAATAGATCAGTAAGTATGCGGGTGTTTTCCTCTTTTAGAACTTGAATTTCTTTGCTGAAATTCGAATTCACCGTTTGCAGATTAGCAGTGTCTGATGATAGGACTTCACTACGCTCTTGAGCCTCAAATAACGAGGTTGTCTTCTCGATAAGTTGTTTCTGCTGCTCGACAATCTTTTGATGGCATGTATCCAAGCTCGCTTTGAGTTCATCGATATCCTGCATCAAGTTTTTCACTTTCGTCTCTGCTGCGATTTTACCTGCAGCTTCCACATTAATCGATTGTTTAAGTTTTCCTATCTCTTCATCTTTCGCGCGCAAATCTTTCCACAAGCTGTCGATTTTTTCAGCATGCTCCCTATTACGTTGAACTTCATTTTCCAACATTACTTCTATTTCAGAAAGTTGCGTGTCAGTTATACTGCAGGCCACCTTTAGCATTTCATAGTTTTCTTCTGTTTGTTTCAGTTTCATCTGTAACTGCTGATGATTTTCATTCAAGCATGCAAGTCGTTCCCGCTCTTCTGTGAGTTCGCGAAGTAACCGTTTGTTTTCGAAATTTATGGAATCATTCTTTTGTAAAGCCTGTAACATTTTTTGACGACTCTCTTCGGCGTTCTCTTCTAGCTTATGGACTTTTGAAATTAGCTCAATAACTTCTGACTTCTCTTTCATGCGCTCTTGTTCGGCCTTCTCCCATTTCTTGTGCTCTTTCTGTATTTCATTTTTCAATGCAACTATTTCGTCCTTCAATTCTTCTATCTTTGCATCTCGTTGAGTCAAAACGCCTTCTGCTAGTTTAAGTTTCTGCTGCACGTCATCCTTTTCCGCTTGTACTTTTTTCATTTTCTCCTCTGTTAAGTCCATCCTGCGCTGCAGTAGTTTCTTGTCAAGTGTCAAATCGTCAACTTGTTTCTCAACCTTCCACAATGACAAACTAGCTGTCCTTGCTGCTTGACGTTCAACTATCATTTGTTCTCGCGCCGTTGTCAATTCGTCCGACAATTTTTCATTTTTCTTTTCAAGCAAGTCACCAACCGATTTCGGTTGAGCGCTTAGTTTGCCAATCATTTCTTCAAGCTTTGTAACGGCTTTCTCTAGCTGATTGGCACGTTTCCTCTGCGCGTCTTCCTTCTCTTTCGCGGCAACGAGGTCGCTGCGTAGCTGTTCCTCAACTGCTTGTAGTTCGGTGAGGCTGCCATAAGCTGTTCTGTATGGTGATGAAAGGCCGCATTCTAACTCGTACGATCGACGACGTTCTTCTAGGGCTTCCTGTTCTTGTTTTAATTTTTCGACTTCAGCTTTCAAATTATCACAAAGCTTTTCCAAATCATCCGAACGTTTTTCCAGTGTTGCACATTCTGAGCGGAGATGATTGTTTTCTTCGATTTCTTTGTTGAGACGTTGTTTCAAGTCATCTATATTTTTTTCAGTTGCGAGTTTTGCCTGTCGATTGCTATTAGTCGAGCAAATGGACTCATCTAATTCAAAACGGACGTCACGCAACTCATCATTGAGTTTGGTTTTTGACATTCTCTCATTACGAAGTTTCTCTTGCAATTCAGACATTTTTCTTTCGTATGCTTGCGTGATTTGAGCCTTGCTTTTTTCGAATTCTATTTTGTCCGAGGAACTCTGATCTTTAATTGTTTTCAACATGTCCTTGTAGTTCTCAATTTTGTCTTCCAGATGGCCACATTGCTGAGACTTGGTCTTTAATTCACTTTCACATACTTCCAGCTTTTGTAAAATGTTCGATATTTCCGTTTTCTTCTCCGAAATTTGTTTCTCATAATTTTGGTCTGAGACCTGCTTAGCTTTTTCCCATTTTTGATACGTCGAGCTTAAGACTTGGGAAATGGTGGCATCGCTTTTCAAACGCATTTCTTCCTCAATCTTCAACGAACTTTTTAGAGTTTTCACCTCTGTTTTACTTGCCGCTAGCTCGGCTATTTTTTCCTTCAACTTCTCTTTCATATTACTCAACTCTTCTTTGGTATCCCTTAGGATCTTATTTGCTGAGTCGGATTGATTTGCTCTACTTTCGGCCCTCATCAATTTATCTTGTAGGGTTTTAAGCTCATCTGCCTGATTTTTATTTGCTCGTTGTAGCTCTCGCAACTTCACGTTCAATTTATTTACTTGAGGAGCCAGACTTTCTTCCTCCTCAGACGTTTCAACATTTTTTAGTTCATTTACAAATCCATATCCAAGGAATGGGAGATCTTGACCAGAAAACTCATTCATATTTCCTATATTTCTTGTTGTTTTCACAAATGTACTTCGTCTCTTTTTAATTCGCTCAATATCTTCAAAATTAGATACATCATCATCGCTGCTAACTGTCGGTATAATAGGCGGAACTGTTTGACGCAAATTCTCCCAATCAATGTCTTCAAAAAAATCGTGTTTCTGTATGCTGGCGTAAGTCATACGATACCTTGCTTTGGTAATTAAACCTTCCAAAAGGTTTCGAAATGCTGGCGATAGATTCAGATCTTGTGGGTATGTTAATTTTTCAGGGTCTTTGCCATCGCAGTAGCTTAATATTTTAGAATAAGTTTCGTGGACATTCTCATCGTGGAAAGGAGTCGTTTCACAAACTAGCTCGTAACCGATGATTCCCATTGACCAGAAATCGCATTTGACCTGAAAAAGAAGAAAATTGTTGATTAATCTCACGATAAAATCGAAGCAAATCACACTAATTATTAAATTGAGCTTGTCGATGCGTGAACGAAAAAAATTTCAATACGTGGTCAAAAGCCCATCCTTTAGGGTTTTTAATTTGATATCTTAGTTAAATAAGTATTTTTTCGTTATATTTTTTTCAACCCTTTTCAAGGTAGTTTTAGTTGTATGTTATTTCGGGAATATTTTTCAAACAAACTCCTTTGTCTTTCCTTCAAACTTCATTCATGAAGATCAATTATGCTACTGAATGAACTTTGAAAATCTAGAAATTAAAACTATTTAAAGCCTATTGAAAAAAGAAATATTTAAAGAATATATTGGAAGTGCTTTCATATCATTTCATTTAAACTTTTAGTTAGCATTTTGCAATTCCATAATAAAATAATGTAAAAACATTAAAAAGCGAAGCAGGTGCACAATCGAGGGCATGGTGACACTGACTTCTATCTTATCCAGCTTTTGAGCAGGCATGGGTGTTTTCAGTCTTACCTACATAAGATTGGTAAGTCACGTTCCCTCGATTGTCGGTTTTACCCAGGAGAGGAAGACGATGCCTGCCACACATTTTTTGCGTGCAAAAGATGGGACAGGCTGAGACGGGACTTCTACATGGAGACGGGATAGCTCATCCCGGATAGTAGTCGCGGTGATGCTTAAATCGGTTGACTAATGGAACCAGTTGGCACATTATGTTCGGGCAGTCGTAATAGATAAAAGGCAATCACAGCAGCCGGGAACGTTGGGGCTGGGGGATCGCTTGTCTGGCAATTCCTCTTCCCCTCTCCCCTTTCGCTAGAAGAGTGATCTCCCAGCTTGAAGGCGCCTCACGGCGTAACAAAACGATACCTGGGCCGAATAATGTGTCAAACGGTTCCAGACTGGGTTCTCAGGTTTACAGTGGAGTTGCTTAGTGAGTGGTCCAGCCGCTTGTGAGCACGGAAGTCCCACACTGAGTGCGTAAATGACATTCACCTCCCAACCACAAAAAAAAAGCAGGTGCACTGGGCAAGTGGTTTTTTAAGCCAAATTACAAAAACAAATCCCTTTTTCCTGTTTGACTTTCGATTCATAAATTCATAATATCGGTATTTGCCCCATTGATGTTCAAATATTTGCCATAATTTTGTTTCTAGCAAAAACAACGATGAAAAATGATATATTTAAATAGTAATTACTGTTGTTGTTGCAGTAATTAAAAAAATTAAATAGCCATAATTCCACTGAAAATTCATTGAACACCATACCATATTAAGTATACTTTAATCATATCTTCTTCTTCTTCTTTGTAGCACTACAGCCCCTCTCGGGCCTTCGCTTCCTGCAAATAGCGCCTCCAACTGTCTCGGTCCATTGACCGCGTCTTCCAATTTCTAAATCCGAGCAGCGATGAACTGTCTTCATCAACCGAGTCTGACCAGCGTTTCCTCGGTTTCCCCACTGGTCTCCGGCTTTCAGTTCTCCCAACGAATATCTTTTTGGGTATCCGTTGTTCGTCCATACGATTCATGTAGCCAGCCCATTGCATCTTCCGCAGTCTTACAATCGTTGAGACCTCCGGCTCGTCAAAAATTTCATACAGCTCATGGTCGTATCGAATTTGCCATTGGTCCCCATCTAGCTTTGCTCCGATTATTCGCCTCAGGACCCGTCGCTCAAAGGCGTTCAATATATTGGCGGATGCTTGGGTTAGGGTCCATGTCACACCCATAGCATAACACAAGTCTTATCACAGATTTGTACACTTGGAGCTTTGTTTTCCTGTGTATGCAGCTGGTTTTCAAGATCGTCAAAACTGAATAAAATATTTTATTTGCGAACTGTATTTTTCGGCGTATTTCGTCTCTTTCATTACGTGTTCTCGTTATTTTGGCGCCTAAATACACACGATACTGTATTCGCCAAGTGTGATATTTTGTGTGCTTGAGATATTTTTCCTCGACTGCGTCATGAGCTTTGTTTTATTCTCATTGATTTGTAGCCCTACTAGTTTTGCTACGCTATCAAGTTTCAGGAAGAATTATTCGGCAGTTGTTAATGACCGTGATGTCATCCGCTCGACTTGCATAGTAATGTACCTCATGTATCGACAGGTAGCTTCCTTATGACGTACTCAAGTTTATTAAGAATAATGAAATAAAAAAAATAAAGTTCTTCCGCTATACGATGAGTCTTTTGATAAAGTTTTAAATTAAATGCTTCTTTCTTTGACCGCGCACGAGGAGGAGACCCTATCTATATCAACATTTATTTTGATTTTTTGGTCATCCAGAAGTCTATATTTTAATTTTACCTGGATTTGGTACAATCACTCATATTATTAGTCAAGAATATGGGAAACAAGATAGAGCCAAATTGAATAGCAATGAGGCCAGCCTATCTCCCTGTTTAAGTCCGATATTTGTGTCAAAGGCATCGGTGAGTTAGTTATTGATGCGGACTTGGGAAGTCATCGACGTCATTGTCATTTTGGTAAGACGGACAAATTTGGCTGGGATGCCAAAGCAAAGCATTATTCGGTACAGTACGTTACGATCAATTCTTGCTTAAAGTCAACGAAAATTTGGTGTACATCTATGTTGAACTCCCAGCATTCTTCAAGTACCTGCTTGATTGTGAGCAATTGGTCTATTGTCGATCTACCTGCTCTAAACCATCTTGATACTCCCCAATAATACTGTTGGCATATGATCCAATTTTATTTTCTAAGATCTTTGAAAATATTTTGTTCGCCGTACAAAGTAGTGATATGCCTCTATTATTTTCACACTGTAGCTTGTTGCCTTTTTTGTGGATAGGGAGTATAATTGATTGACTCCACTCTTTCGGCATATGTTTTTGTTGCCAAATGTGCTAGATGACTTTGTGAATAGCTTTATGAACACTGCTGTCACCATATTTGATGAGCTCCGCTGGAATCTCATCGATGCCTGTCGCTTTATTATTCTTTTGGGCTTTGATGGTGGATTAAGGAGGTTCTTGAAATATGATGCCCATCTTTCCTTAATCCTGGTTTCATCAGCGATGATATTGCCGATGTCATCACGACAGGGCGTGGTTATGGGCCGATATCTACACTTCAGGCTTTTTACTACTTTGTATACTTGTCTTGTGTTGTTGCTCGTTAGACATACATCTATACTTCTCAATTGCTCTTCATAGTATTTTCTTTTCTTAGTCCTAATTATCCTGTTCACTACTGTTCTGAGATTTTCATAGTGTTATTTCTTCGTCCTGGTTTTCCTACCTACGTAATTTTTGTAAACCTGATTTTTTTTTGTCTAACACATTATGGCACTCATCATCGAACCAATCATTTCTCTTGCGCCGGGCTTGATGTCCGATCGTCTATTCTGCCACGGTCTTAATAGCCGCTTTCACTTCCATCCAGAGCTCGTTGTTTGTCTTTAGCGATGCGTCTGATAGGATGGCCTCCGTGAAAGTTTTAGCCGTAAACGCCGCTCAGAGCCTTTCGATCTCAAATTTTTGTAGAGGTGTAATGAATTTCTCTACCTTCAACTCGCACGCGGAACCGACCTCTCATCGGTTCTAGACGTTAAGTCTGAGTAGTGCCAACGGATGGTACCAACAGGTCAACCAATCCGTGCACCGTAATCCATTCACGCGGTGACTGCTTGTCGGCCAGCTAGTTCGGAGAGGATTTCGGTCGCGGGTCTCCGAATGGATTACGCTCAATCACAATATTTCAGTCACCTGAACTTGCCCGTTTTTCAAACGCGTCAACAATTACTCATCCAGAACGAGAAACCTACATTACGTTAGTTCTGGATGTGATCTATCCACAGATCTCAAATCAAAAACGCTACAAAATCCCATAGGCGCGTTACCGATTCACCGACGCGGTACCGAAAAATATACTACTCGAACTTAAACCGAAGAAAACTACTCTAAAGAAATGGCGAAACAAACAAAGGTACCGCGTGCCGCGCGCGACGCGAAACCGACTTCAGCGGATTTGCAGAAACCCTACCCTCGCGACGGCATACTTACCCTACACTCTCTGTTCCCCCTGAAAAAAGAAGAACCACTGAAAAGGAAAGTCGTGGGTTAACTTTTAGCAATTCATGTTGTATTCTATTCTATCATATACTTTAGAAATTTTGTTTTTTTTTTGTTTTCTTACCACTACCTTACAATTTATGTATCTTCCTTTGTCTTTGTATGTACAATTCAAAATCCTTCTTAATTTACATGCATTATAATAATATATTTTAAAGGTTAGTTTTTCTATAAAACTTGCAATTATGGCCTTTCTTTTCCGAGATTTCCAGTATTTGATCCGTGCCGTTCACAATTTTTCTCAATTATTTTCATTCTTCATTAATATTTTCATGAATTTTTCAGTGAATTGAATTTTGTAATTTTAACATATCAAAGAAATTATGGAATTATTTATGTATTTCAACAGTCGGCTCGAGATTATGTTTCTTTCTAAACCACGCCACTTACTTTCAGTATTTTGTTTATTGTTGGACTTTTCTTGCTTGTTTGTAACAAAATGATACTAGAAAATACAAACTATTATTTTATTATTTTCTTTTTTATTTGTGTGTGGCTGGTCGTATTGTAAGTACACTATTGTATTTATTGTTGTTCTTCGGCTTATTGCTTCAATAAAAATCAGAAAAGCATTTCGTAAATATATTGCAAACATTTCGGCTCTATGGAAACTAAAGCTGTTTGTATACTATAGTATGTATAGGTTGAGTGAAGGGTAGTAACAAGTCACAAAATTCAAAAACTATTAGCACCATTTTGTACGATTGTAGTTCTTATGATATTTAGTTCTATTACTATTCTTTCATTGTCTTCTTACTGTTAATTCTAATGCTAATTGTTGGGTTGTTTTTTTGAAAACAATTCAATGTTCAGTAAGCGTTCCAATCGTAATCAATCGAACCATCAGGTCTTTTAGGATTTTTAGGTTTTAATAGTTTTAACTTAGATTCTATGTCTTTAGTTTGTTTGAAAAAAAATATTGCATTTATCTCATATGTTTCAATTAACAAAAATATTAAGTTTATACCGTATTCTCTTTTGTTAAAATTTTCACAATATTATCGCAACTCTACCGTTTATTTCGTTTGTATGAGGTTTTGCGCTCAGAATCCTTTTTAGTTAGTTTTTTGTTTTTCGTTTGTTTTAAAACATGTTTTTGTAAATATATATTATTAGTACTATTGTTTTTTGTTTCATGGGTTGAATGTTTAGTGTATGTTTAACATATTTGTTCACCTTGGCTTTTATTTTTTTCAGTTATATACTTTGTTTGATTGTGTGTGTTAGGGGAACAGGCAAATGGCTTTGTAGTGTAAATGATCAGTTAATCTTGATAAATTGTTTATAAATCGGTCTGTTGTCAATATATAAAATATCCCTTTTCTATTTTATTATTAATTAATTAATTAATTATTGTTATCTATTGCATATCTTGTCTATGGCTTGCTAAGTTAGTTTGTTAGACGCAGTAAACAGAAAATTGTTTCTTTTTTATAATCAAAATGGCCAAGCGTTGTTACGCAAATATATTTTTTCTTCATACTGTTGTGTTAAACTGGATATTTGGGGTTTACTTTAATTGCTCCATCAATTTTCCTCATTCGCCTGATAAAATCTCCGTAGTTTTGGTAAACCTACACCTTCTTGAAAATATGTGGAATAGAGCCAAGCTGAGTTTCGTCAGGATGCTAAGACAACTTTCAACCCGACCAGCGTCGTGGCAGGTAGACAACGCTCTAAGGCTAGTCTAACAGCAAAATGCTTACATTCCTTTGGTTAAGTGGTAGGTCAACAAACCATCTAGTACTCATAGTTGTCAGAAGCGAACCCTCCAAATAAATAAATAAACGGGGCATATCCTCTATTCAGTATTCAGTAACATGAAGAAGGACCTTGAAAATGGAGTGTGATATGCTGTTGTATTTCATAAAAAAAAAATATCTATGAAAGTGGAAGGAGCGTTAATGGTGCTGACTTGATTGATATCACTGTTCTCTGACTATTCCTTATAAGACCATTATGATTCTGTCAAGTCGTTGGTGAGTTCATTCTACTAACAGAGATCTACTTTTGACTTGCACTAAGTCTTCCATTTGTTTTGTCTTCTTTTCAACTTGATACTTCTTTTGTGATCTATTAATCAACGACTGTTCGCGGTTTTACATCTTTTCTATATAACCAGCTGATGAATGTAGTCTAAAATGGTGCTACTGCCGATATTTCATCATATCACTTGCTTTTCGTTAATAGGTACCTAACACCAAAGAATATTGAACACATAGTCGACTATTATGATTTTGAGTTGTACGTGCCTAGCTCTGTGCACACTATATTAGTATAAATGCTTATAACTACTTCTATACGATTACTACCAAATCGTAAATTTGAGGGCGTCCAAAGAAGCTTCATCGGTAAAGTTGGGAGGTATCGTTTTGTACCTTACATTACCGAACATACTTAACATCCAAAGCGTTTCAGTTTACATACTATATGTATATATGTTTCTAATGTGTGAATGTCACTTAAAACTATTACTATATATTACAGCAATGATATCAATTTCGTTAGTGGACATCCGTCACATTGGCTCCTGTTCAAAGTATTCGTGTTTGAGACACATCAAGGCAGAAGGGCGAGATCGAGGCTCAAATGCTAACATTTTGCTCAATAAGTCGTTAGAATATTCGCATAATTGTCGACATAAATCGAATGGTTGCTTTGGCATCCGGTGAGGAAAGTTTTCGCGAGCTAGATATTCATCAATTTTACCGAAGACTGCACTCTGTACTGCGGATTGCAAGCGATATGCCAATTGATCAATCTGAACAAGGTAGCAAGCGTTACTTCGAATTTCCGCATTAAGAAGCGTCAAATCATTTTGGTGTTGAATTATTCTCCTCTTTCCTAATTTGCCTGTTGCTCCTTTCCGACCTTGACAGAGCTTCATGCTCCAGCCTGAGGCAATGCTCCGGTGAATGTCACTGCCTCACGAATAACGTTTTCCCAAACACTTTAAGCACACCACGCGTTTCTTCACAGATTAAACAGGGAATACGCTTCACTCCACCACGTCGCGCCAAACGACGTATAGCTGGTTTTGTAATACCTTCGATATTCTCACGAAGAACTTTTCGATGACGTTTCGCGCCTCCATGTGCTGTCAAGATTTCCGGTTGTCACCTCGGACAAAACATATGTGCGTGGAATGGCACTTCATATGGCGGAAATGTGCTTCTTCAGATGTCGCCAGTGGCATAGTTTTCTCGATGGCCACGGTGGAGGGGCATTTCCAGATGGCTATGTCTCGAAATGTGCCGGGGTTGGATTAATTCTATATTCCGAATATTTATATCCACGGATCTAAATATTTGGACAGAAAAAAAAATATTTTCTGCACAACGATATCCGCACAACAGATGAAGTCCGCTGGCACTTCGAGGACATATCCATCTGGCAGGTTACAAGGGTTCGGGATCGGAATCACTTCGATACCTGGGCGTAGTCGTCACATTACACATTCCCCCCCCCAAAATCGAAGTAATTACGATCCCGTCTCCTTTGTAAAAGGTCTTGGTTAGGAACGTGGCGGGTCGAAGATCCGTTTCGAAGGATAGGCTACAACCCTGTTCGTGAAGACTCGACAGTGACTATATAGTAGGAAGTCAGGTGTTATTCGGAGGCCTTCGTCTAGGCAGAGATTTGGGATAAGCCAAGGTTTCTCGTGGGAATTAGTTGCACTTCATCGTCTAAGGTCTTTTGCGTGGTAAATTCCCAGGGTCTTACCAGTCATGTCCGCGATGAGGTACCGGGTGGGGCTTATGACTTGTATGACTCGACACTTCACGAATTTCTTGTCTAGTTTGGCATTGTAATGGCGGGTGGCATCGCTCTGTCGGAAGTTTCGACGATATATTTCGTCGCCGGCCTTAAAGCCAGAAGGATGAGATCGCAAGTTGTACCGCTCCTCTCCCATCCGTCTACTGTCTTCAATCTTCTCCCGCAGTTGATCTCGCAGAAGTTGGAGCTTTTCGTGCGGTTCTAGAACCACGATTGGGTCCTCTAGCGATTTCAGCTGCCGCAATAGCCGGTAAGCGCTCCCATGACCGATCATGTACTGGCCGAACACTGCAAAATACGGCGAAATGCCGGTCGTGGCGTGGTACGACGAGCGCAGCGCACTAGTGATGGCGGACAATTTGCGATCCCAGTCCCTCTGATTCGGGTGGACATAGGCGCGAATGGCCGCTATGAGCGTACGATTCAGTCGTTCGGATGCGTTGGCTTGTGGTGAATAGACGGCAGTTCGTTGGTGGATGATGCCGTATTTGGACATTAGGTCTCGGAACTTGCTGGAGGTGAACTGGACCCCATTGTCGGAGACAAGTTTCTCCGGAACTCCAAACATGTGAAAGACTCGGTTCTCCAAAAAGCTGATTATAGGTCCAGTGTGCATGTTACGTAGTGGTTCTATGATAGGGAATTTGGAGAGCTGGTCCAGGACCACGACAGCTCCCGTGTGACCAGAAGCAGATCGAGGGTAAGGACCGATAAGATCAATGTACAAGCGCTGGAACACGCGTTCGGGGACCTCAACCTTACCCATGGGTGGTCGAAGAATGGTGTTGGGCGCTTTAGTGCACTTGCATAGCTCACAGGAGGCTACGTACGCTTTTATCTGTTGTGCCATCTTAGGCCAAAAGAAACAGGTTTTCAACCGCCTAAGTGTACGACCGTATCCGCCGTGCGCACTTGATGGGTGGTCATGAGCCCGCCTGATAAGATCAGTGGTTAATTCTTCGGGCACCCACAACTTCCACTGTTCTTCTTCTTGTATGGGGTCTCCGGATGCGTGTCCCATCCGTTTGTAAATGAATCCATCCGTCAACCGCAGTTCAGGAAGCTGGGACAGTTGATTCTGGATAGTGTGAATCAGTTGGGTGTAGCTGGCTGACTTGAAGGCAGGATGGTCCAAATCGATCAATTGGGGGCTGTCGTCCTCTTGGACCAACTCGGCTCCTTCAGGGGCGAACATTCTGGATAGGGTGTCGGGGACTACATGCTGGCTTCCTTTTCGGTGGCGAATTGTGAAGTCAAATGCCTGGAGTTTCAGTGCCCACCTGGCCAATCTGCCGTTGAGATCAGTCTGGCTCATTAGCCATTTCAGAGAAGCGTGATCCGTAACGATTTCAAAGGTGTGTCCCTCCACATAGGCTCGGAAGCGTTTCACTGCCAACACCGCGGCTAAACATTCTTGCTCGGAGACCGTGTAATTTCGCTGGGCTGGGTTCAGCTTGTGAGACATGAAGGCTATAGGTCTCTCCTCGCCGTCTTGTGCAACCTGGACTAAGACTGCTCCCACCCCATGTTGACTCGCGTCACAATGGATTGAGAACGGTTTGTCAAAGTCCGGGCTGTGCAGTACGGGGGCCGTAGTCAGACTCTTCTTTAGCTCTTCAAAGGCTCGCAAGCTGGGCTCTTCCCAGACGAATTTACGTCCCTTACGCAGCATGTCGGTCAAAGGAGTGGTAATGGTGGCATAGTCACGTACAAAACGCTGGTACCATCCGCATAAGCCTAAGAATCGGCGTAACTGTTTGGTGGTCTTGGGTAATGGAAAAACGTCAATCGCTTGAGTCTTTTCCGGATCGGTCTTGATATGCCCATGCCCAATGATGTGACCTAAATACTTCACCTCCGTCATCACGAACTGGCTCTTCCTTATGTTGATGGTTAATCTTGCCCTCCGGATGTGTAGAGCCACCTCCTGAAGCAGGTCGATGTGTTCGTCAAAGGTCTCGGTTATAAGCAGCAGATCGTCCAAGTAAACGAAAACTTGGTGCCGCAAATGAGGTGGTATCACCTTATCCATAAGGCGCGTCATTGTTTGGGGGGCATTACACAACCCGAATGGCATGGTCACGAATTGATATAAGGGCCGGCCTGGGACTGTGAAGGCTGTTTTCTCCTTTGAACCGGGGTCTAAAGGAATTTGCCAGAAGGCGTCCTTGAGGTCTAAGCTCGTGATGAAATGGGCTTTAGGCAATCGACTCAAAATGCCTTCGATCAACGGTAGAGGATATGCGTCCTTGACTGTGACGGCGTTCAAGCGTCTGGCATCTAAGCATAACCGGACCTTGTTCGGCTTGACAACTAAGGTGACTGGGGAAGCCCACGCGCTCTGTGATTCTTCGATTACGCCTAATGATAGCATTCGATCCACTTCGGCATATAACGATTTTTCCTTCGCCGGAGATATGGCGAAATGTCTCTGTTTTATGGGTTTAGCGTCCCCCACATCTATAGTGTGGAACACCAGGGCAGTCCGCCCGAGACCTTCTTTCTCGTGCGATGGAAAAGCCGATATAGCCGAGTCGAGACGCAGTTGCTGAGTTACATCCAGTGTATGCCGTAGTAAGTTAGTGGGTTGAGATTGGTCAGGAACGGTGGTGACGGACTCCAGGGTCGAACTGGAAAATAGTGCCGGGGCCAAGTTAAATTTTCGAACGAAATCCACTCCTAAATAAAGATTCTGGGTTAACTGAGGTATGATGAAAAATTCCATAGGTTTAGTTACCCCTTTAAAGGTGACATCCGTCATAATTTTTCCCACTACAGAGTGACGAGTTCCGTCCGCCGTGCTTAACCAAGAGGTGAAATGACGGATTTGGTCCGCGTGCTTGGCCAGTACCTCCCCTGCAAACTCGGCAGAGATGCAATTCACACTGGCTCCCGTATCGACTAAGCCTGATACTCGTTTTTGCAGGAGGTGTACTGACGCATATGGCCGAACATCATCCCTCAATAATTCGTCTAAGTATATGTCCTTCAACCTTTTTCTCGACTGCCTGACTTTTCTCCAGAAGCTCCGCATCCGACGCGTGGCTCGCTTGCTTCGCGGTGGGACATTTGTGACCAACTCCTCATGGAAGATGCGCTGTCGAGTAGCCAAGTAATTCCGCAGCCTGACATGAAAAGGTTTTACCTGCCAAGGAACTTTCGCCTCGCTATCATTCCCTTGCGCGTTGGCATCGGCGAAGGACGGCGTCGGTTGTGGAACTTCGGGAGAACTGTGTTTAGCGGTGCGAGTCAGCAGAGTTGGAGTCATGATGGGAGCTGGGTCATAGCTGGTGATGGGGTCTGGATTGGTTCGTCCGGGGTCTAGGAGTGCCGACGGGTGGTCGCGGCACTCGGTGGCAAGTTTTTTCGCCCTTTGCAATTTGCACAGTCAGGTGCGTATGTGTCGGCCTTCCCGCATCGGTAGCAGAAAAGCGTTGGCTCCGCTGGACATGCGTAGAACCGATGTCCCGGTTGTCGGCAGTTCCAACATACCGTCGGGCTTGTAATTGCTTCAAGGGAGGGTCGATCAATCAATGCTGGGTCCTCAAGCTCCGGTGGTGCTCCGCTCCTCGGTACTGGTACTGGATCAGCAAGCAGGTGGTCTGCTGCCATCAACTCCGCGGTGTGATGATTTCGGGGATTTGGTCCCGTTATGCGAGGTTGTGGGCGGAAGGTACCTCGTCGCTCATCCAAGTGTTCTTGTCTACGCGCATGGAGGCGCAATCCCTGTATGGTGTTGATGGGAAAATGTAGCAGGCTGTTCTGGAGATCCCAGCGCATGTTCTCCCTGATAATTTCTACTAATTCGTCCTCGGGCATGGTATTTCGCAGGCGAGTGCTCAATCTCACTATACTGGTGTAGTACTGGTCGAACGGTTCGTGAGCGCCTTGTTTCCGTTTCTTTATTTGCTCTCTTAGCTCTCTCTCAGTGAAGCCATCCTCAAATCGATTGCGGAAGGCTGCACTGAAAGAGTGCCAAGTGGGACGTGGCGTTGACTCTTTAAAGCTCCAGTACCAGTCGGCAGCGTCGCCGCTGAACAAAAGATGGGCATGCCGGAGGAAGGCCGAGGAATCACCTCCCAGGGTGCTGGATACCAACGCCTGAATCCGGAAAAGGAACCGGTCCGCCGATATCATATCGTTGAACCCGGTAAAGTTCAGGCGCCAACTCTCCATGATACGAGGCGTCGGGTCTCGGAAAAGTGTCAATGCGTTCCCGGGGGGAATCACATCCTCTACTGACCTGTTGTACTGAACTGCCTCGGGGGCTGGAGGTACCAACGGAGGTCCGGTACTGTGTCGCGGTCTGTATTCGGGAGCTCTGGGATCCATTCCCGAGTTCCTTGGAGGTGGGACCCATTGCTCGGATTGTCGGGAGTGGGGCATCGCCACACTGGGATTTGGCTCCCAGCCAAGCGGAGTTCTCACGCGGCTGGGTGGTTGGCTCAACGGGAGATTCTGGATCTTTCCCTCCAGGTTGCCAATCCTCTCCGACATATCCCTCATCAACGCCACGAGGGTGTCAATGGAGTGGGCGGAAGGCATGGTTGTCACCTCGGACACGACACTTGCAGCCGGAACTTCACCGCCTACTGCTCCTTGCAGGTCTAAGAGTGGGTGTGACGGTTCGGCTTCTGGAGCTCCTTTCGCCACTGCTCCACGCGTTGGTAGGGGCGTTCCGAGGGGGACGTCTAGGGCGGTCCGCTCTATGGGTCGCCGGCATAAGGGACACAGTTCTGACGTGAGGAGGAGCTGTTGTACACAGGCACGATGGAATAAATGTCCACAATCCAATCGCACGCTGTGTACGCCCTCCACTACGTCTTCGAAACAGATCCCGCAGTTAGCTGGTTGGACCGTTTTGGATCTGGTCCAACGCTTGTCTGGGGTCCGCTTCGTTGCCATTTTGTGTGTGTTACTTGTGGTGCTAAAATAAAATAAAAAAATATATAGAATGTACTTAGTCCTAATATAAACTTGTCGCTAAATTAGTGGCCGTTAGTGGCGAGCTAGATATAATACGAGAAAAAAAAATTTTGGTTGATACACTTTCCTTTTCAGTGGTCGACTCCTCCAACGGGAAAAGAGAGTGCGTGGTAATCTGCCGAAGAAAGGGTGCTTCGGTCGATTTACGAAAATTACCCCATAACCCACATACATTACAAAAACCGTTTCTAATCTACGTTAAATGACTCGACGAGACAAGTGGTAGAGCTACCGTAACGACTTTGTACGCGGTCAAAGTTCCCGACGCGTAGAAGCATTCCGGGCTTCGCGACTCCAGCATACGCCACCGAACGTTGAACCGATACCACTCGTCTAACACGCATAAGAAATAGTTAGAATCCTTCCGCGACATAAAGGCAAGGTAGCCTTCTATTTTCTTGAGAGTCCATGCTGATAGGTAAACCCATCAGACTGGCAGTTCCATCAAGAAAATAGAAGGTCCTTACAGGGGTTACCCTGGGACAACACATCGGAAGGATTCTGTCGCGAAAGCAAAATCAAACAAAGGAGAGCGGAAGCTACAACTCACGTGAAGCGACCTCTAATGTGTATCACACAATTCCACTGCTCCTGATAGTGGGACTCGAGTACCAAAGTACCTTACATCCTCCGTAAAGGACCAACTCGTCAGAAGACGCGAAGTTCTTTCCCCCTTAGGATGTTTTTGGCCCCACGTTGGGCGCCATTTGTAATGAATTTCTCTACCTTCAACTCGCACGCGGAACCGACCTCTCATCGGTTCTAGACGTTAAGTCTGAGTAGTGCCAACGGATGGTACCAACAGGTCAACCAATCCGTGCACCGTAATCCATTCACGCGGTGACTGCTTGTCGGCCAGCTAGTTCGGAGAGGATTTCGGTCGCGGGTCTCCGAATGGATTACGCTCAATCACAATATTTCAGTCACCTGAACTTGCCCGTTTTTCAAACGCGTCAACAATTACTCATCCAGAACGAGAAACCTACATTACGTTAGTTCTGGATGTGATCTATCCACAGATCTCAAATCAAAAACGCTACAAAATCCCATAGGCGCGTTACCGATTCACCGACGCGGTACCGAAAAATATACTACTCGAACTTAAACCGAAGAAAACTACTCTAAAGAAATGGCGAAACAAACAAAGGTACCGCGTGCCGCGCGCGACGCGAAACCGACTTCAGCGGATTTGCAGAAACCCTACCCTCGCGACGGCATACTTACCCTACACTCTCTGTTCCCCCTGAAAAAAGAAGAACCACTGAAAAGGAAAGTCGTGGGTTAACTTTTAGCAATTCATGTTGTATTCTATTCTATCATATACTTTAGAAATTTTGTTTTTTTTTTGTTTTCTTACCACTACCTTACAATTTATGTATCTTCCTTTGTCTTTGTATGTACAATTCAAAATCCTTCTTAATTTACATGCATTATAATAATATATTTTAAAGGTTAGTTTTTCTATAAAACTTGCAATTATGGCCTTTCTTTTCCGAGATTTCCAGTATTTGATCCGTGCCGTTCACAATTTTTCTCAATTATTTTCATTCTTCATTAATATTTTCATGAATTTTTCAGTGAATTGAATTTTGTAATTTTAACATATCAAAGAAATTATGGAATTATTTATGTATTTCAACAGTCGGCTCGAGATTATGTTTCTTTCTAAACCACGCCACTTACTTTCAGTATTTTGTTTATTGTTGGACTTTTCTTGCTTGTTTGTAACAAAATGATACTAGAAAATACAAACTATTATTTTATTATTTTCTTTTTTATTTGTGTGTGGCTGGTCGTATTGTAAGTACACTATTGTATTTATTGTTGTTCTTCGGCTTATTGCTTCAATAAAAATCAGAAAAGCATTTCGTAAATATATTGCAAACATTTCGGCTCTATGGAAACTAAAGCTGTTTGTATACTATAGTATGTATAGGTTGAGTGAAGGGTAGTAACAAGTCACAAAATTCAAAAACTATTAGCACCATTTTGTACGATTGTAGTTCTTATGATATTTAGTTCTATTACTATTCTTTCATTGTCTTCTTACTGTTAATTCTAATGCTAATTGTTGGGTTGTTTTTTTGAAAACAATTCAATGTTCAGTAAGCGTTCCAATCGTAATCAATCGAACCATCAGGTCTTTTAGGATTTTTAGGTTTTAATAGTTTTAACTTAGATTCTATGTCTTTAGTTTGTTTGAAAAAAAATATTGCATTTATCTCATATGTTTCAATTAACAAAAATATTAAGTTTATACCGTATTCTCTTTTGTTAAAATTTTCACAATATTATCGCAACTCTACCGTTTATTTCGTTTGTATGAGGTTTTGCGCTCAGAATCCTTTTTAGTTAGTTTTTTGTTTTTCGTTTGTTTTAAAACATGTTTTTGTAAATATATATTATTAGTACTATTGTTTTTTGTTTCATGGGTTGAATGTTTAGTGTATGTTTAACATATTTGTTCACCTTGGCTTTTATTTTTTTCAGTTATATACTTTGTTTGATTGTGTGTGTTAGGGGAACAGGCAAATGGCTTTGTAGTGTAAATGATCAGTTAATCTTGATAAATTGTTTATAAATCGGTCTGTTGTCAATATATAAAATATCCCTTTTCTATTTTATTATTAATTAATTAATTAATTATTGTTATCTATTGCATATCTTGTCTATGGCTTGCTAAGTTAGTTTGTTAGACGCAGTAAACAGAAAATTGTTTCTTTTTTATAATCAAAATGGCCAAGCGTTGTTACGCAAATATATTTTTTCTTCATACTGTTGTGTTAAACTGGATATTTGGGGTTTACTTTAATTGCTCCATCAATTTTCCTCATTCGCCTGATAAAATCTCCGTAGTTTTGGTAAACCTACACCTTCTTGAAAATATGTGGAATAGAGCCAAGCTGAGTTTCGTCAGGATGCTAAGACAACTTTCAACCCGACCAGCGTCGTGGCAGGTAGACAACGCTCTAAGGCTAGTCTAACAGCAAAATGCTTACATTCCTTTGGTTAAGTGGTAGGTCAACAAACCATCTAGTACTCATAGTTGTCAGAAGCGAACCCTCCAAATAAATAAATAAACGGGGCATATCCTCTATTCAGTATTCAGTAACATGAAGAAGGACCTTGAAAATGGAGTGTGATATGCTGTTGTATTTCATAAAAAAAAAATATCTATGAAAGTGGAAGGAGCGTTAATGGTGCTGACTTGATTGATATCACTGCTCTCTGACTATTCCTTATAAGACCATTATGATTCTGTCAAGTCGTTGGTGAGTTCATTCTACTAACAGAGATCTACTTTTGACTTGCACTAAGTCTTCCATTTGTTTTGTCTTCTTTTCAACTTGATACTTCTTTTGTGATCTATTAATCAACGACTGTTCGCGGTTTTACATCTTTTCTATATAACCAGCTGATGAATGTAGTCTAAAATGGTGCTACTGCCGATATTTCATCATATCACTTGCTTTTCGTTAATAGGTACCTAACACCAAAGAATATTGAACACATAGTCGACTATTATGATTTTGAGTTGTACGTGCCTAGCTCTGTGCACACTATATTAGTATAAATGCTTATAACTACTTCTATACGATTACTACCAAATCGTAAATTTGAGGGCGTCCAAAGAAGCTTCATCGGTAAAGTTGGGAGGTATCGTTTTGTACCTTACATTACCGAACATACTTAACATCCAAAGCGTTTCAGTTTACATACTATATGTATATATGTTTCTAATGTGTGAATGTCACTTAAAACTATTACTATATATTACAGCAATGATATCAATTTCGTTAGTGGACATCCGTCACATTGGCTCCTGTTCAAAGTATTCGTGTTTGAGACACATCAAGGCAGAAGGGCGAGATCGAGGCTCAAATGCTAACATTTTGCTCAATAAGTCGTTAGAATATTCGCATAATTGTCGACATAAATCGAATGGTTGCTTTGGCATCCGGTGAGGAAAGTTTTCGCGAGCTAGATATTCATCAATTTTACCGAAGACTGCACTCTGTACTGCGGATTGCAAGCGATATGCCAATTGATCAATCTGAACAAGGTAGCAAGCGTTACTTCGAATTTCCGCATTAAGAAGCGTCAAATCATTTTGGTGTTGAATTATTCTCCTCTTTCCTAATTTGCCTGTTGCTCCTTTCCGACCTTGACAGAGCTTCATGCTCCAGCCTGAGGCAATGCTCCGGTGAATGTCACTGCCTCACGAATAACGTTTTCCCAAACACTTTAAGCACACCACGCGTTTCTTCACAGATTAAACAGGGAATACGCTTCACTCCACCACGTCGCGCCAAACGACGTATAGCTGGTTTTGTAATACCTTCGATATTCTCACGAAGAACTTTTCGATGACGTTTCGCGCCTCCATGTGCTGTCAAGATTTCCGGTTGTCACCTCGGACAAAACATATGTGCGTGGAATGGCACTTCATATGGCGGAAATGTGCTTCTTCAGATGTCGCCAGTGGCATAGTTTTCTCGATGGCCACGGTGGAGGGGCATTTCCAGATGGCTATGTCTCGAAATGTGCCGGGGTTGGATTAATTCTATATTCCGAATATTTATATCCACGGATCTAAATATTTGGACAGAAAAAAAAATATTTTCTGCACAACGATATCCGCACAACAGATGAAGTCCGCTGGCACTTCGAGGACATATCCATCTGGCAGGTTACAAGGGTTCGGGATCGGAATCACTTCGATACCTGGGCGTAGTCGTCACATTACAGAGGGCTGGTCTTCGCCGAATACGACATCGATAGGTTAATTTGATAAAGTAATGATCTGAGTTACAATTCGCTCCTCGGTATGTACGGACATCAAGTTTGCTTGAGACCCAACGTTGTTGGATCAGAACATGGTCGATCTGATTTTGTGTGTTGCCATCCAGTGATACCCATCCTTTATTCTTGTTTGCGGCGACTTTAATATTGCTTCGGCTGCATGGGATGAGACTTTCTCCACAGTTATTTCAACTGGCGGTTAATCTTTAGCTCTTTCCTCTTTTCTTTCACTTTGTGGCCTTTCTCAGTTCTATATTGTTCCCAACATCAATAAGAAAGTTCTTGACCTTATCCTATCTAATCTCCCTGAATCTTCACTTAACTTCCCTCCCTTGCCCAAACCATATGTGAAGCTTGATCCGCAGTATCCCTTACTGTCTTTTCTCATTAATACACGCCAAGCTTCTCATCCTGAAAAGGCGTCGCTTGCTCGCTTCAACTTCTTTAAAGCTAACTACTCCAGCATTGAACAGGAAATCAATTCTAGAAACTGGTTCTCTCTCCTCAAAAATCTAGGAGTTAATGAGGCACGTAGTAACTTACGAATATACCACACTATCTGAAATCATCCAGGAAAATACTTCTATGTGTCGTCCGAAAAAGCCAGGCGATGTTCCATGGCTCGACTCTAACTTAGTTGCGGCTCTGACAGCTAAGGATTCTGCTCGCTTTAAATTTCTGAAATCACGTCTCCACAGGGATTTCGAACTGCAGTCCAAGGAGCTTCGCAAAGAGGCTGAAGAGAAGCTATCTCTGCTCAAAAGTAATATATAGAGCACATTGAAATCTCCTTAAATGCCAATCACACGAAGCCGTTTTGGTCCTGTATATGTTATCTTAAGAATTCTCGTTATTTTTCTCAGTTTGTTCGCTACGACAACATTACCTCTACACATCACAACAAGATTCTTGTGATTTGTTCGAACGATATTTCTCGTCTTTCTTCTCTTGTTCAAATATCGGTCCAGTTGCTAAGTAGTCCTCTACACCTTAGTCCTTATTGAATGCTACTGGGTTTGTTACAAATCCACTTGAAACGAGCTTATAATGCAAAACTTAAATTCAAGCATAAGCAGTGGTCCAGATGGAATCCCGAATTTTTTTAGTAAATCGTTGTCATCTTGATGACAAACTTTGATGACAAACTTAAGTTTGATCATCACATAATGATGATCGTTTCTAAGGCTTCACGCCTTCTACTTCGATCTGTATATTCGTTTCCTTAGTGCATAGTGTGTTAGAATATTGTTCACCAGTGTGGAATCCACATCTCAAATATCTTATTGAATCTATTGAATCTATACAACGTAGATTCACACGTAATTTATTATACAGATGCCGGTTGGACTACAAACCCTCCATAGATCGCTTACTAGCTTTACACATTTCTTCTTTAGAATCGCGAAGATTATTTTTAGATGAATGCTTACTTTTTAAGTTGCACCATCATTTGCTTCCGGATAATCTTTGCTCACTTATCTCTCCATAGCTCAGTCAGGTCTAGTTGCTCTCATGACATTTTCCGCGTCCCTTTTGTGCAAAAAACTTTTATTTTCGCTCTCCACTTGTGCGGTTATCACGTATACATAATAGCATGCGTCTTGGTCTTTTGCCTAATTCTTTTCATATTTTTGAAACTAATCTGAAACATTTAGCTTTAAACATTCTTTTGATATTGTATAATAATTTTTACTTGTTTTATATTGCTTTAAAATTTAATATTTGTGTTTGATTATTTCATCTAATCTGTAATTGGATTGACTATCTGTTGATTATGATGTTAAATAAATAAATAAATACCCAGGTTACTTTATGAATGCGTTAATGTGGGATGCAAGTCGAACGTATGACTAGATTTCTGCTACATGCAAAGTCAATCAGGCGCTGACCGTTGTCATTTGTTTCATCGTGGAGGCTATATCTCCAGTCGTTCACCGATGAGATTGCTCACAGCCAACCTTAGCGTTGAAATCACCCAGAATTATTTTTGAGTTGACTTCGTCCTTTTCTTCGGTCGGGGCGTGAACATTGATTAGCCAAACTTTGAAGAATTTTGCTTTTATACAGATCGCACACAAGCATTCGTTTATTGCCTTGAAATCTATAACGTGCAATTTGAACTCCCTATCCACAATGAAGGCCACTTCGAACTCCCGTTTTCCAGGAGGCTTCCTATTGTGTGCGATCTCATGTCTTGAATATCATTTCCAGTCCAGTTCGTTTCCTGGATTGCCGGTATTTTTAATTACTCGTATTTTGACTAGCCTGGTGTAAAAGGTCCTTAACAGCGCCAGGGTTTTGAGTGACAAAGGAGGTGTAAGTAGGAGACAGCTGTAGATGTATTTACAGTTATTAACATTTCTCGGCATTTAATGTCCTATTATTGGGGAACCAGTAAACCCAATGTGCGACCCCGAGAACATTTACTAACATTTTATCGTGGGCTTCAGGATGAGGAATCTTGGAAGCTAGGGTTGGGGAAACAAGGGCTTTCCTCCTCCTTTCTCAAACGGCGGAGTTAACAATGGCAATAGTTGGAATAACAGTAACAACCTGGCTGGGAACGCAGGTATAACAGGTCACTCGCCCACTTCTTTCCATCCGAAATGCAATAAAAACGGTACAATTTTTCATATGCGCGGACGTCAAAAATTCTCGTGTATCTCATCTGGATTTAGTATAAAATATTAAGCTTTGGAAGTATTAATTTTACGTTTTCTCATTTACCGGCTAAATTCTGAATTAGTTTGTCCGCTTAAAAATTTGATTGTAAAATAGTTCCAAATTGCGAAAAAAAACAAAAAAAAAATACAAATTCTGTTCGCGTGTGCGTTGCCGAATGGGAAAAAATCGAAGTGGAACAACATTAACAAAACAACAAAATGCGCGAGCATTTAGATGAAAAATCGAATAGACATTCTTCCCAATTTTGAAAGAATTAAACCCCAAAAGCATTTACAATAAGGATTACTATTAAGTCTTCTGTACGAGTTAATTTATTGTTTGTCTGGGAAGTGCAAAACTCCAAAGCGGATTCTAAATAAGAAAAGCAATTTTTGATTAGTGGACGACAAAAGTTGGAGAACGAGAGCGTTTATTAGGAGGAGCGTGTGAAATTCTGACGTGAGAATGGAACTTTCTCGGGCCCTTATCCGCGGAGCACACTAATCATATGTGGAAGCTTTTTATTAACGGTATTCAGTAATTCTTGCTGTGGTTTATTATTATCAGTGGCATTGTACGGGCAAAATGTCAAGTGACGAGCGACAGCCAAGGAAACGAAAGTGATAAGGAGTCCAAGTGCTGATTCACATCGATTTGTTGTTTATGAAAAAAATAATTTTCTATACTTTGCCATTTCGTTTGTTAATCACTTAATTATAGACCGTACACTGCTGAGCCAAATTGAATTTATTCCCTCCATGCCAGTTAAAGTTTAAGCGATAGCGACAGAAAAAAAATTTTAAAAAAAAATTAAATTTTGTAACGACTGATTTGATCGCGACTACCCCGTTATACGTAATTCAATTTTCTGTTATTCTTACTTTTATTCAGGCTCTAATGTATAAATTCGACATAACACTTTTCAGGCTTTGTCAGTGCTGTAATTAGGATTGCATGACGAAATTACATTCCCAGGTGGAAATGTAATTACAGTTGATAGACTATTGGTTTACAGTTGAAGATAGATGATAATCGAATTGTTTTCTCGCTTCTTCCTTTAAGAACAATTTTTCTGATTTGCCGAATGTAGGGAAGGTAATTGAATTTTGCTAACGGTTGACAGGCTGGTACAGGGTGTTACTTCCGAATTCCAGGGATGTCTTATCGATGAATTTTCGCGAATTATTACAGAGTCGTTGATCGAATAGGATTATAAAAGTAGCTACCAAGTTAACCCTTAATTAGTCGCGTCAAAAAAGTTACTAAAATGGTCGCGTGGGGTGTGTAACATCCGATTTTAGCTTGTAGAAAGAAGAAAAAGCTTTATGTATAACCCGTAAATGAATTATTTAAAAAGGATGGTTCTTCTAATACAACATGTGTTTGCTTTAAATTTGTGGAGAAAAAATCAAATCGGGATTTTTGAGTTATTCCGAAATGATATAGAAATAATAACATTAATTATCGAGAGCATTTTTACACGGCATTTATGTTTTTTTCCTAAAAAAATTGTAATAGAAATATTTGTTACATTTTTTTTTATTTTTGTTAAGAGCAAGTGAAGTTTTATGAATGAGTCCAATATAAGGGGAATGAAATCACTGTCATGCCTATATTAGCTCGAATAAAAAATGAATACTAATGAAACTAAGATACTGAGTTATTCGTAATAAATAATATGAAAAGCAAGTCCAGTCAAAATGATGAAAAATGTATTAAGATAAAGTAAATAATATGCTAGAATTGTTCATGAAGAATGTTGAGTAATTGCATTGCCAACTTCAGTTTCCAACTGGATGCCCCACTCTTAGTTGGGGGTCGTAAGTGTTCGGAGTAAGGACGAAATCGTCTCGCATCCTGCGCGCGTTAATCGATCATAGTCAGTCGCGTTTCACTTCCTTTGATAGGTTACCTCGGCCTCCACACCGTCGAACCGGTATATTTTTATCGAACAATTCGTGAATTCGAAAATTTTTTGTAGTGGGCCCGTGTGTGGGGGAAAAGAACCCGTCCCACGACACCGCGACGCTAGCCTGCAAGCGCATTCACCCGTCCTCACCCAAGGCCAATTCCGGCGAGCACTAATGTCTTCGCTTGCTGAGGCAGCAGAGCATCGCTGCAGTCCTGTACGGACATTCCCACCCGATGAACACTACAATTGTCATCGCGTCTCTTTTGTCAATCATTTCGGTAGGTTACTTAAGCCATCGACACCTATCCACGGTTTCGTTCGGTTTTCATTGATGACTTTGGTCAGCTGAAAATACGTAAGTGCGAAAAATATTTTTATAGTGGGGCCTTGTGCTGTGGGAAAAGAACCCGCCCCACCACACTGCAAAGCTAGCTTGCCAGCACACTTACGCGTTCCAAGACAAGTCCATCTTAGTTGAGCATAAATCTTGCGCTCTTGCCCAGCAGTCCTAAACGGACCCTTTACACCCATTGAAACACTACAACTTATGAATTAAAGAGCTGACAGTTGCCTTTAATTCTGCAATATAATTTTGCAATTCCTTTATTTGCTGGAAGAGTTGATTTTCTTTCGATTTCTTGTTTGAATTTTGCATGCAGCACACATTCATATAACATCATCAGAGGCTTCTATTTTGTTCTTATATCGTTCATCAGTCATCTTAATACACTTCAAGTGAAACCACTTGAGGCAGATCCCATCATAGCGCATTGCCGCGTGACTTTCCTCCAAGGGTTTTCTACATTTCCCGCAGTTATCTTTATTTATTTATTTCAAAAAATCGACTTACAGACTAGTATTTCAATTACAAGTAAATTAATACAAGTAGATAACTACAAATATACGAAATCAAAATATGGATGAAATTAGAGAAAAAATATCACAATTCAATGATATCAAAAATTAAGACTTATAGGAGTATTTATAAATTTGATTGTTCATAAAAGTTTTAAATACGCCAAGAGACTGTGGTAGAGGACCAAGACTTCGCTGGTTGTGCACACGAGGTAAGCGTAATAAGGGAGAGTGGAAGGTGTTAGTACGTGCATACTGAAGATGAAATTGAAGCGAGGAACTATTAGGGTGAGCAGCGTCGAATGTATTAATTTGCCTGCATACATTTTCAGGTAAAAGACTATGATGAAGCTTGAACAAAGGACATTCGTCAAGGAAAGATCGTCTGGACTCGAGGGTAGGAAGCTTCAAAATATGTAGACGGTTATCATAAGGGGAGTAAATATGATTGAATTTGAAGAATAGAGACCGTGTGAATCTGCGTTGAACTGACTCAAGAGCATCGATGTGCTTCCTGCGGTACGGACTCCAAATTTGGGAGCAGCACTTCAAATTATTACGTACTAATATGAATTAAAGACACATAAAGGAGGTAATATGTCGGAATGAAAAAGCGGATCGTAAAATAAACCAAGTTGCTTAATATTTAGAGCAATGTGGAGATCAAACTTCAGTTTACAATACAATCGAAAGGCACACCAAGATCCTTAAAGGAGGTTGCATTGCTTAAAGGGATACCAACAGGCCTATTTGTTGAGGGATGAGGAAATTTTTTACAAGAGAATGTCATCTGATAGCATTAGGAAACATCTAAGGAGAGGTGGTTTGATTCACACGTCACTAAGACGCTGAACATCGGTTTCAAGGATATCCACGTACAAAAGGGAATCAATAACTCAATAAATCTTGAAGTGATCAGCATAAAGGAGACAGGGGGATGTGATAGCAGAAGATAGATCATTGACAAAAAGTAAAAATAGTATGAGGCCAAGTATTGAACATTGCGGAACTAAAAGTGACTACACATTGACGATTCAGGACATAGGAGAGAAGCCAAGAATAGAAACAAATAGAGACATTGAACCCTGAAAGTTTCTCAAATAGGAGAGAGTGATCTACTGAATCAAAAGCATTAGGGAAACCCATAAAAATAACGTTCACTTGTTGTTACTGATCGAGGACAGCTACAATATGATGGGTAGAAGAAAGCAAATTTGTAAGAGTAGATCTGCCTCTGACAAAACCATGCTGTTGATCTGCTAAAGATGGGAGGACAAGTGGATACAGCACATATCTTTTCAAGAATTTTACCAAATCAAGGAAGAAGGGAACTAGGACGATATTACGATCACCAGATTTGAAGATAGGAAAAATGTGGGCAATTTTCCATTGGGAGGGGAAAACCCCACAGAATAAACTCAAATTAAAAATAATTGCAAGGGGAACACAAAGTGAGGAAGATAAAGATTTTGATAGAAAATTTGGAATATCATCAGGCTGGTACTGTTTTCAAGATTATTTAAGAGTAGCTCAACCTGCAATCGGTTTGTACGAAAAGTAGTAGAGAAAAAAGAGCAAGAAGATTGATTGAATGAAGGGGAATGTTTAGCCCTGCCGAAAAAGGAAGGAAAATAAGAAGCGAAGAGTTCACAAGATTCTTGAGGAGTAGGCGAAGTCACGCCATCTAGACTAAAATTATCAGGGGCATGATGAGAGCTCCTTAAAGATTTTACGTACGACCAGAACGCACGAGTTTGATTCGACATTAACGTATTTGGTTAAGATATGCATGAAGTACAGAGGTAGCAATTTTCCTGGCCACGGCACGACGCTTTTTGAATTTAGCGAGGTTAATTGGAAGACCACTTGATAAGAATTTTCTGCGGGCAGCATCTTTAGCTTTAATAGCAATGGCAACATCTGAATTAGTATCTTTAGGTTTTCTTGCTGAAAACACAGGAGTGAATTGCGAGATTAAGGATGAAAGAAACATATAGAGCTTATCAACACAATCTTCAGTGTGGAGATTACTGAAGAAGTAATACCAATTCACAGCATTAAGGCTAGGTTCCATGCTCGATAAATCGGCTTTTAAAAAATTAAAGCAGGAAGAAGAGGAATTCTTGAAAAAACGAGAAGATGTGATAGCAAGCTCAAAGGAGAGCGTTGGATGGTGGGGATCGGTTTGACAAAGGATGAGAGTGCCAAGTTGGAAAGAACAAGATCAAGCAATTTGTTATATGCATTAGGAATAGTGTTGAATTGGATGAAAGTACAGAGGAAACTCAAAGAAGAAAGAGCAAAAGACACACTACCGCTAGAAACTATGGGGACATACATATCATTCCAAACAATAGAGGGCAAATTGAAGTCACCACAGACCAATATAGGGGTAGAAGGGAAACGAGCATTAATGGAGCTCGAGAATTCTGCAAAAAACAAGTTGGGTAAACAGACCTACGCTCATGTCAGAAGGGTTTTATACCCAACTTCTCAGAAATGCAGTCACCAATATCGTCAAGAAATATGTCAAAGAGATGTGCACGTTCAAAGGAAAATCAATTGTTTTTCTGCTTTCAACGGTCGCCATTTTGTTGCAAACTTACAAAAATCACTCAAATCATGTATTCTCAAAAATATTATTGTTACTGACCTTATTGGAAAATTTCAAGAAGATCAAGTCAAAACTGCAGTGACTGATTCGATGGAAAGTCCATAAAATACCAAAACCATGTGTTATTGTTGTTGCAATTGGAGAAATTTCAAACGGCTATAACCTCCATGTTTATCATTCGATTTTCATCAAACTAACAAAGCTTGTGAACCCTTAGTAGGACTACGTAATTGTCGAATTTCGTTCAGTTTAAGAGTACCGATGCGATTTTATTGGTGAAAATGTGAAATTCGAATATCATACTATTATTATCAAAGTTGAGCGAATTTCGACTTTTAAGGTATTTGTTGTTGTTGTACTCATAAACACCTACCACCATAATTTTTTCAGATTTTTCGGATCACAGGTGCCCAATCGCGAGGGGGGGACACAAATTTTTCGTGTATTTTCCCTCCCTGCGCGTCCCTCGAAGCAAAAAGTATCAAATTAAGACCTATTTTGAAAAGTTCTCATCAAGATCTTTCATTTGATACCCATATCGGCTACCTTTGATGAATTTTTTTTTTCGAGGGCCACTCCCCTGTATGGGGAGACTCCCCTTAAATACCTTATAAAATTTTTTGTAGTTGAACTTTGAAGAGAGCACCACTTTACATCTGCATACAAAATTTTGTGTTTCTAGCTCAAGTAGTTTGCGAGAAAAAGTGCTGTGACACACGGACGGACGGACGGACAGACAGGTCGCGAAACTAGTAGGGTTTTGTAAAATTATTTTACAAAACCCTAAAAAACGTTCGTAAACAATAGCAGGACTGTTACAAGGAATATACACAGAGGATACGAGGAAGGAAAGAGTCAGATAGAGAGACTAGCACAACTATACACTCAACAGGTGAAGATGGAGTAAAATCATCATAGGATTTGTTAGTAAGGGAAACATGTATACCCACTAGAACGCCTCCACCCTCAGACTTACCAGTAGCATCACGGTCTCTACTCTGCGGAAGATTAAATGGTTCGGGAGTAGCTCACTATCACTAATGTCATCTGTCAGCCATGTTTCCATTAGACAGATGATATTATACGGTAAAAGGATGGAAGAAATGCGAAGTTCAGTAGTCTTAGTCCTCGGGCCACGAACATTTTGGTAATAGCAAGTTAAGAATGAATTACGAGGCTTAAGATATATTTCTTCGAAAGGACACAGGATGGTTCCGCTTACGAATCGGATAGAGCTTTTCGACGAATACGCCAGGAGGCCAAAATTCAAGCAAGATACTTAGATTAGCTGGAACATGCCATCAGGCCTAAGTTTGGTGCATTGGAGCAACTCAGGACTAGAGTTCAGTTTGTACTCTATATGAGCGATGACGTCTTAAACTGGTTGATGGAAGGAGTACATAATTTGCTGCGAATTTCCTGTAAAATTTTTGATTTGTCTTTAAATACTCTGAGCGTATCTGAGATTGTCACTCCGCGACAGTCATTGCATCGAAAGAAAATGTTTGAATCGAATTTCGCCCAGATTTCATAAAAGGATGCAGGGATGCCTAGGCATTTTAGATGGAAAGACTTCGAACAATATCCATCATCAATTAGTTGGTTGGTTCCCATTTATTATTTATTATTACTACAAAATTTTATAGATTTTATTGCTTTTTTACTCACAGTTATTTATGCGTATGAAATAAATTATTAAAAAAAATATGCGTATAAAAATAAAATACAAAAAATAAATTACGGGCTTTATGTTATATGTAAATTGATATTAATGATATTATAAAGCAAATTAATGGCTCAATCAATCGATATGAAATGTTTTAATTATTCTTCACAGTAACCTGTATTTAACGGATAAAAGTAGGAAATTGAGGAGGGGGGTTTTCACATATAATTCACAAACATGTAAACGTGCTATTATTTTTTTCAAATCACACATGCCCATAGCTCCGATGTAGCTAGCAAAGATACCATACATATCGTCGCTATCTTGCTAATTATTATTGAGCAATCTACGACCACAATATCTACCCTGCTCTTATCAGTCTTAACAGGACTGCAGCGCGATAATTATTTAATCATCATTCAAGCCTTATTACATAAAAGCAAAAAAAATCAATACTTACATCATGCACAGATTTTGAGGCTTTTTGTGTCGATATAGTTTGTAACAATTCAGGTGCAATATAGTCCGGCGTACCGACTGGCGAAAGACTCATTACCTGGCCATCTTTATCCATTACAGCAGCATTCCCGAAATCCGCCAGTTTGATGTGCCCAAAACGATCAATTAAAATATTCTCGGGTTTGATATCACGATGAACATATCCCATAGTGTGCAAGGAGTGAACTGCTAATGCTAACTCAGCCAAGTAAAACTTAGCGAGATCCTCATCGAAGGCTCCATTGCGAATCATCAAACTTAACAGATCTCCGCCAGGAAGGTATTCCATTACTAAGTAAAGATGGTTTGCGTCCTAGGACAATTATAGTCGATATTTATATCGGAAAGCATTACTAGTTTACAGATTTAAAAATTTTACCTGAAACGCATATTGTAAGTACGTGATCCATTCTGTCGCACGACTAGCCATGATATCTCGTTCCTCCTTCACTTGGCTGGTAGTTATTAATGCCTTCTGGATTTTTTTCATTGCGTAGACATCCCCCGTCCCCTTCTCCGACACCAAGAAAACATCCCCAAAATAGCCCTTCCCAATGATAGTCTTAACATTGAAGTCATCGCTATTTACTCGCAGCTTTTCAGTTTCTTGAATTACTGGGCGATCTACAAAGGGATGTTTACAATTTGTCATGAAAACAAGTACTCGTCGCGAAAAACATCAAAAACAACTCGTCTGGAAAGCAACTTGCCACCCATTGTCTACTTACATTTCGAAACAAATTCAAAAACGTGCTTGTCACGCTTCTTAATCTGCTCCTTATTGCATTCATTGTACAATAGGCAAAGGGCATCGAGGAGTCCTTCGCGCGAAAGTGCATCTGCCACCAGTTTCGATGTCCTCGACGTAGCCGCCTTACGATTCAAAATTAAGTTGGTTATTCGCGTTGTACGCACACTTATCGGTTTTACATGACTAGACATTTTCACTATGAATTCATAGAACGTTAGTTTTTAATAAAAATCACACAGAAACCCCGAAATCTAACAAGAATTGCTCTTAGTATATAGAGTAAGACATTTTGAACGGTTTGCACTGTGTAACGAACAAATCTAGTGTGTGAGGGGTGCCATCTGTTTGGCTGTCTTTTAAGTGTGACAACTTGTCGAAGAATTGTTTTTCAACAATAATTGTTGATTCCAAATACTCGATACACGATTAAACTTTTTCATAACTATGTTAATATCCCCCAAAATCACAGAATTTCTTCTCTCAAGCACAGAAAATAAATTTAATCATTCAAAAACTCACACCGAACGTAGCCTGAGTTTTGACAATCGATATCTTTTTCCTAAGGATTGCCAAGGTAATTACAATTTCCCATACGGCTCCAATTCGCCGTGATTTTCAATGAATCATTTTAGCATCTTCGAGAATTGTTTTCCATATGTTGTTATTAGATCACAGTTAAAAATATCAAATCAACACATTTGCTTCAGTGCATCATATAGTTATAACTATGCATAAAAAACAGTACTTAATTAAGTGCTTACACCTCCTTCTTATAAAACAAAGCATTGCCTGGCAACTCTGCTAATCTGACAACCATCATCGTTCCAGCCCCCATTCAATAAAATTGCCCATTCTTCTATTTCCACTAGCAAGTACTACGCGACAAGACGAGACGACGTCTGGAAAATATTTTTGATCCAACTCCGTTTTTTGACAACAATGACAGCTGTAGCTGAAGAATTTGTTGTGTCGAAGTTCGGAAGGTATCTGTGATATCGCGAGCGCAATAATATAAAATTCGACGAATCTGGTATTGTTCAAAGTGCAAAGTGCGTCAAAAGTGAAGTGAGTGCCACTCTAATAAGAACCACAATTAGCAAGTGAAATCCAGTGAGGTGTACGAAAAAGTGATGTCGCGAGGTTTTGGTGCGAACAAAACAATGATGGCAAATGGAAACTCTCAAAAGGATAACAAACATTTCTCAATACACGATGCCTTCGAGGAGGAGACAGACGAGGCGATTCGAGTCTACGGTTCGACTGTGATATCGACACCGGTGCGAGCCAAGACCAGGTCCATTGACGATGTGACGATCCGAGTGCATGATCCCAGGCAAGTATTTGGCCCAATTAGACCGCGGTTCAGGTTCCTTCCTCAAACCCTTTATCAGAATGTCCCAGAAGTGTTTGTTTTACGGAACTTCCGGTCGTTTCGTGCCCACTATTGCCACCCGCTCGACGCCTGCTGAATCATTAATGAGTCGCTGTCGTCTTTATTGTCTAGCTGTCTCCCGCACAACCCAACACTTGTCGCCTACGATCCGAAAAAGGCGCGCGCTGTCTATTTGTTTTGCATTTTGATTCATATCGTTTCTATTATTCAATTACTCGAACGCCAACAAAGAAGCCCCAGCCAATTGTGCGTCCACACGATCGCTCATCGTCAGCTCCTTGGAGTCATGAGTGGCCGCGACGCTCCAATATTGGGGGTCCACAAGCAGACCGTGTGGAAGCATCTCGGCCTTATCAAGGTTAACTGCACTGTTGCGCTTGCCATGTAAACGATGGAACATGTAAGACTTCTTGGTTTTGCCAATCTACCGGTTTGGGAAGAGAAACATGTTCTTTGCTACGCGGCCGCGAGTCGGGCTCCCAGACCAGCCCCAAACTCGTGAATTTGCAGTTGATTAGGTTTGTGCAACAAAAACGCAAACAAAGTCAGCATCGATTCCCACTCAATTGGATCGGCCTGGCGGCCATGCAATGTAATCGGATCTAATTACGATGGAAACTAGGCGAATATTGGATTACGATACGCTTTTTGCTGGTGGCGGACTCAGCGGGAAAATCAAATGGAAACTGTTGTGCTGCGAAAGTTGCTTTGCGAATGAAGTGTACTTGTTGCTCCATTCGAAGATTTTCCCACTTTCTTTCTGTTCGTTGAATGGGCACGTGTAAGTCGAAGTTTGGTATGAATTCATTCATTAGAGACGATTGGGTATTGATTAGACCTCAGGCTTTAACGCGCAAAATACATCAGTAGCAATTTTTCTGATGATAATTACATGACCAAAATAAATGGATAAACAATTTGCTTAACAGATTAAAGATTGCATTTCTTGAATAATTATTTCGACAACAAATTACTCATGACGAAATTAAATGTAAAGGCGTAAAAAGTTATTTTCATTGACTCAGAGGTGCGATTTCAGTCTGTTTCAATTAGCAAAGATAAAAGCGTATATTGATTAAAGCACCTTATAAAATTATATCCACTACAGAATATAAATGATATTATAAATTAAATAACTTAAAAAAAACCAATTGCAAATTTCAAATATATCTAATTCCGCGTGAATTTTAAAAAGATCTTGTGACCATTTACAATCAGCCACAAGTAATCAAATTACCAAGCCTCCCATCTTTATTTTATTTCTTTAATTTGAGTTGAAGATGAACCACTTAAATGACAATTTTTCAGCTTTGGCTCTTTTTCATTACGATAACTTCAAAAAAACATCACAAAATTCGCTATTATTTATACTGGGCTCGTTTACACCTGGCTGTTAATTGGAAGCTCACATTGTGCTGATAACCTGCTTGATTCTTCTTCTTCGTAGCGCTACAACCCCGCTGGGGCCTTTGCTACTTGCAAATAGCACCTCCAACTGTCTCGGTCCATCGACCGCATCTTCCAATTTCGAAGCCTAGGGAGCGATAAACTGTCTTGGTCGACTCAGTCGGACCAGCTTTTCCTTGGTTGGCCTACCGATCTTCAGTTCCCCCACTGAATACCTTTTTGGTAACCCATTATTCTCTTATACGATCTAGCTTCGTTTCGATTATTCTCGAAAGCGTTTAATATAAAGAATGGGGCACGGGAAACTCCCACGCGATAAGGGAATGGGTAGCCCGAAGGGGTAGTTTTCAGTCGTCATCATACCCTCGCCAGGACAGAAACATACGATTGTTATCGAGACTTATCAAAATTGGGAAATTTTTTAAGGCCAAAAATCGAAAAATTTGATGAAGAGTTTGATCCAGAGCGCTTATGGTTCCAGCTGTGCTACAGCACATACAGGCCGACGTCCATGTGCTATACTCCAGGAGGTGTTCCCCGGGCAGGTGATCGCCATACGCGAACCGATTTCAACTCACCAGATTTAAGCCCTTTTGATTTTTATCTCTGGGCTTATCTCAAAGCCGGCGTTTCCAAACCCAGTCCAACGACTCTAGATAATCTGAAAACTGCCATTGAGAAAGAAATCGTGCAGATAACCCCCATCAGACTCGAGAAAATCACGCAAAACTTCCACGAAAGGCTCAATATGTATATTGCCCGCGAAGACTATCATTTAGAGGATATTATTTTTCAAACATAGCTCAAAAAACTACATTACTTTCTGGCGAACAATAAAATTTATACTTGATACTTCGAATAGTTTTTTCGTTACCAGCCTTTTGAAATGTGGAAGCTTCCCGTGCCTCATCCTGTATTTTTGGATGCTTGAGTAAAAGTCCATGTTCCACTTCCTTAGCACAGCACAGTTGTTATCACAGATTTCTATTCTTAGAGCTTTGTTTTCTTGAGTATGCAGCTGGTTTTGAAAGTCGTCAGAACTGAATAAAATATTTTATTTGCGAGCTGTATTCTTTGGCATATTTCGTCTCTTTCATTATTGTTCTTTGTTATTTTGTCGCCTAAATACTCAACCAAATGATACATGGTCTCAGGTCGCACATTGAGTTTACTGGTTCCCCAATAATGGGAGATTAGATGCCGAGAAATACTAACGACTGCAAATATACCTACATCTCTATTACCAATCTCTACTTGCACCTCTTTTGTCGTAGTCGCTGGGAACTTTTACTTTCTGTAAAAGGCTGACGTAAGAGAGTGAAGGCGAGACTTCTGTGCCTGGCAACGGAATTAAAAGTGTGGTTGTCACGACATATATTATGACAAGTAGATGTCACTGACCACAGCAATGGTGTTGCAGAAACTCTTCATCTACATCTAGTCGAGTCCGGACGTACCAAATGTACTCCATAATCTATTAACATAAATGGCACTAGCCATCTTGAATTTCTATTAAGCTTTGTTACCTTTATAATCAGTGAATAAAGTTATTATTTTCGATACCCCGACAAAAGTAATAACGTTGCCGCCGAAGTAGAGTGGCGAAGGGCTAACTCCCCATCCTTGGAAAACCCTACATTGTTTCAAAACCTGGAAAAGAGCCTTAAAATAGAAAGAAAGACTATTTGACGCATTGCCTACAAATGGTACGAAAATAATTCTGGGTGATTTCAACGCTAAGGTTGGCAATGAGCTATCTTATCAGAGAACGACTGGAGGATATAGCCTCCACGACAAAACAAATGATAATGGTCAGGGCCTGATAAACTTCGCATGTAGCAGAAATCAAGTCATACTTTCGACTTGCTTACCACATCGACGCATACATAAAATGATCTGGATTCACCGGCAACACATAAAACTAGATTGACCATGTTCTGATCCAAATAAGAAGGAGTTGAGCATGCTTGACATCCGTATATACCAAGGAGCCAATTGTAACTTGGTTCATTACTTGGTCAAATCAACCTATCAATTTCATATGTCAAAGGCATATTTGGCGAAGATTAGTGCGCTACAGCAATTCGTCATCGACAGGCTCCAAATGGCGTCTGTGATAAAAAATTTACGGAGACCCTCTCATGTATAGACACATCGGTGAAAATAAGCAACAAGCTGTAGATGAAAGTAAAAGCGGCAATTAACACCGTGGCAGAACAAACGATCTGACGTCAAGCCCGGCACAAAAAAAAATGATTGGTTCGATGATGAGCGCCAGAATGCGTTTAGCATTCTTTTTTTTCGATTTTGGCGTACAAACAAAACTTAGGTAGGAAACCAGAACGAAGAGAGAACATTATGAAAATCTCAAAAGAGTAGCGAATATGATCACCAGAATTAAGAAAAGAAACTATGGCGACCAATTGAGAAGCATCGATGTAAGTCTAGCGAGCAACAATACAAAGTAGTGAAAAGCCTGAAACGAGCCCCTGTTCGCGAGCGACTGGACTACCCTCTAAACACCTTCCCTGTGCCTGAGAACTTAGCTTAGAATCGTTTGACGTATTACTTCGGAACAGGTCTTGTTTTGCTATGCCGTGAAGCGCCTTCAAGCTGCGGAAACTATCCTCCAGCGGGAGGGAAAGATGGAGAAAAAATCGCCAGACAAGCGACCCCCAGCGCCGACGTTCCCGGCTGCAGTGAATCCCTTTTATCCTTTAGAACTGCCCGAACATAATGTACCACATGGTTCGATTTGTCAACCGATCCAAGCATCGCCGCGACTATACTATTCAAAGTGAGTTCTCTCGTCTCCCTGAAGAAGTCCCGTGGCAATCATCCCATTTTTTGCTCATGAAAAATGTCTAGCATCTTTCTCTCCTAGGGAAAATTGACAGTCGGGGACCGTGACTTACCAATTTTATGCAGCTAAGACTGAAAGCATCCATGCCCGCTCAAAGGCTGAGTCAAATAAAGTTAGTCTCACAATGCCTTCGATTTAGCCACGGTCTCAGATCCGGGATGAGCTCGGCAATCCACCTTCCCTTCGTGCAATTCGCCCGAGACGAATGAGCGCTGTCTCTCTTCGCGGGCAACTGTCCCCCTCTTTTTCTCGTTTCGACGCAGCTAAATAGTGTGGTGCTCTCAAGCAAGGAAGGCGACAGGTATCATGCTTGCATTAACTCTCAACTCTCACCACCAAAACAGAGACTGTTGGATATGAAGATGCAATCCTCAGTGCTCCTCTTCTCTGCACCTGTGCGAAGCGTTTTCGACACAATTCCTTACTGAGAGCTCCGCCCATATTCCTCCGTACAGTAGCACTAACCCTATAGCACTCATAAAGATACCAAGATACCTCCCATTCATGGGTTGGGTCCCCCTACGTTGGCCATAAGTCGACTCAGAGCCGATACTGCCGAAGCAGCCTTCTCAGCCGTTGCTCTGATTTTCTCAGAGAAACTCATCTTCGGGTCGATCAGTAGCCCCAGGTACTTCATCACTTGCTTCAATTCGATTAGTATGTCTCCCAATACTGATCGTCCTCACTCTAGGGACTCTCTTCTTTGTCAAGACGACAACTTCGCTTTTCTCTAGTGCTAGACTGAAGCCGCGAGCAGTCATCCAGGCTCTCACTCAGCGCATTAGCATACCCTGTCTAATTTGCGCTTATTCAACGACGTGTCCAACGACTAGAGCCGCAACATCATCTGCATAGCCGATGAAGCGCAACTCATCTGGTATCTCCAGTCTCAGTAGCCCGTCGTAAGACACGTTCCAAATGTCTGGACCAAGGCTCCATCCCTGGGCAACACTCGATGTAACTTCCATCCTTCGTTAGCTCTGTGTCGTGACATAAAGCAGGCTTCCTTCACGTAGTCCCTCAAAAGCCGCATGAGATATTCTGGAACTTGAAAAGGAGTTTTCAACGTACCCATAATATCCGCCCCTCGGGCGGAGTTAAAGGCGTTTCTAACGTGGAGCATCAACAGAACGCTTCATCATTTGGTGCGGTTATATGCCTGCCTGTTGGACCGCGCTCACCACCTCTGCAATCGCGTCAACCGTGGAGCGGTCTGCTCTAAAACCGTACTGCCAAAGAGATAGGTCCCCAACAGCACAAATTGTAGCAATGAGTCTTTCCTAGCACTTTCCCAGCAGTGTCTAGCATGCATAACGGATGGTATGCAAACGGCGATCCGGAACTTCCCTTCCCCTTGCTGACCAGCATGAGCCTCACCAACTTCCATCGTACCGGGGAACCCGCGTTGAATATGCTGAGCAGCAAGGCAGGACAATGGTCGTAGACTATTTGCAACACCTCACCTGGGAAACCATCAGGGCCTGGAGCTGGCTCTTCCAGTTCCGGTTGTGTGAAGAGTGGGCACTCGATTGCTGTTTCACCATGGACAGAGTCAACACGGACGGGATGGGCGGGTAAAAGTGCCCGCACTATCTCGTCCGTCTTTTCCGCTTCATGTATGCAAAGCGTAATTAAAGCACTAAGCTTCCGCATAACTAGCTTGGAGCCAAGGCCCCACAAATCCTTGTTCACATTGTCCACTAAATATTGCCAGCAGCGAGCCTTGCTGTTTGTTGTTAATCAGTTTGCGAAGGGGATTGCAGGCCAACTTATATACTCCTACACGGTCGCCTGCCTCGTCACTTGTGACACTCCCTTCGAGTTCACCACGTATTGAGCTGCCAGTTCTTCTGTCCACTGCGAATCACCCTGCAGCGGCGCACCTACTGTGAGCACCTCGACGAACCTCTCGGCGTCCATCCCTCCGATGTTCCACCCAATTCTAGAAGGTTGAGAGTGTGAATATCGGGAGGCGACATCACGGATCCAAACAAAATTTACTAATGATCACTGGCTGAGTAGCCCTCTAATAATCTTCAATTGTGTATTATCCGTACTAACTACGAGGCGAATGTAACGTTCGGTATGGTTCCTTCACAGCCAATTCGGTGGAAAGTCTGCGTATTTCCGGCGGTTAGCACAACGAGTGCCGTCCTGGCCGCCATTTCTAAGATTCATTTTCCCTGCGGATCTATTAAAGTCATGCCTCATTCGATTGCTTTGCTGTTGAAGTCTCCTCCAACGAGCGTCTTGCCATCTGCGTTTGATACAGTGCCAAAGCATTAAGCTTGGCTTGGAAAATGGTATCGGTTCGTTCGGCGTCAGGTATACATTGTAAAGGGTGGTCCCTGAGCACCGAACCCACACGAAACCATTTCCCGTCCATAGCCCGCCGCCTGGAAATCACAGTTCTAAACCAAGATGGCAGCGGTACCAGTTTCATCAGAATACCATGATGCAAAACTTTTATCGTGGTGTTGCTCACTCAGCAGCAAAATGTCGTTTTTCATGTCCCTTGCAAACTACTCAAACAGGTTTTGGGCGGTTGAACTGCGGTGTAGGCTTACCTGCAGGATACGGGTTATCGAAGTTCTGATTTTGCCTTGGCTAGGTCTTCCGGAAAACCCGACATTTTCCAGATCCCAAGACGTGCACAAAATCTGGTCTTGGATCAGCATCCTTGCAAAGGCTACAGTGTGTTTTCTTCGTACACTCTTTTCTTTTATGTCCCATTTAACCACAGTTTTAGCATAGAGAACTCCTATCGGGTCCTTTGCATACTTGTGCGGTGTCATTATATCCAAGGCATTTGAAACATTGAAGAGGCGCTGCTCTTCGTCGTATACTGCAGATGACCCACGCTATTCCTCTTCCTCTTCGTAGCATTACATCCCCTCTCTGGCCTTTGCTTCCTGCGAATAGCACCTCCAACTGTCTTGATCGCGTCCTCCAATTTTGAAATCCAAGCAGCGATGAACTGTCTTCGCCGACCGAGTCAGACCAGCATTTACTCGGTTCCCCCACTGGTCTCCGCCCTTCAGTTCTCCCAAAAAATGCCTGTTGTTCGTCCATATGATTCATGTGGCCAGCCCATTCTAGCTTCCGCAGTTTTACAATCGTTGAGACCTCCGGCTTGTCAAAAATTTCATTCAGCTCATGGTTGTATCGAATTCGGTATTGGTCCCCGCCTAGCTTCACTCCGATTATTCGTCTTAGGATATGGCCTTGAACACGTTCAATATGTTTGCGGATGCTTGGTTAGGGTCCATGTTTCGCACCCATAGGACAACGCAGGTCGTATCACAGATTTGTATACTTAAAGCTTTGTTTTCCTGTGTATGCAGCTGGTCTTCAAGATAATCAAAAATGAATAAAATATTTTATTTGCGAACTGTATTCTGCGGCGTATTTCGTCTCTTTCATTGCTGGTTCTCGTTATTTTGGCGCCTAAATACACAAATTCATTTTTATTTTCGATACTTCGCCAAGTGTGATATTTTGTGTGTTTGAGGTATTTTTCCTACTCATTTTGCTTCGCTGTCGAGCTTCAAGAAGAGTTCTTTGGCAGTTGCTGTATAGGCTACTACTTGGCTCGACTTGTAGAGTAATGTATCTCGTGTATTAACAGGTAGCTTTCTTATGACGTATTCTAGAGCTAAATTGAATAGCTATTCTTACTGTGCCTTTATTCACAAATTCCTCGGCACACTTTTAGTGAAATCAGTAATGGTCGTGCGTTATTACCTATGATTTTCTGGTGTCACACTCGCTTTGATCCTTCTATTATTATCGGCTTCTGCTCCGAATTCCGAGTGGTCCGACCGCGTTGGTCGTACTGCTTCAAAAGGAGTGTTGGTTTCTTCGGCCCGTGCATTTCCTCTGATATCCCGCAAAACTTCATTGTAGGATCGGTCGTCTTGAGGTTTTACGAGCAGTGCCTGCTGCCGGAGGCTTCGTCGTGGCTTTTTTCTCTCTTGTTCTCTCTCTCTTGTTTTTCCTTGCAGAACACCCGTGCGAACTTTATTTGCTGGCACGTTTTGAAAGAGTTTCTTTGCAACTTTCTTCGCTCTTTTTGTCAGCACTTTCTGGAACCCCTGGTCTAGCGTTTCACGCCCATCAAGTGCTAGGCGCCATTCTTTTATTGATGTTTGATGGAGGAACTAACTACGCATGCCTTTTAGGATTAACTCTCAGCGCTTCTTTTGCCTTCTGCTCTTCTTCTGTCTTCTGGTCCTATTCGGCGTTTAACCAGGTCCTCTGGTAATGCCCTATGCAGTCTAGGAGGTCCTCTAGTTCAAGGACCCCACTCCTTACACCTTTTGTTGATTTTTTGCGAGGCGCATTCCGATTTTATTCTTTTTAGAACGTCTCCTGCTTTTCAGATTAGCCTTTCTTCTTGATGTCATTGGACGGCAACTGTACTGTACTTTCCTTTCTTGGGAGAAATGATCGGCTTCCGTTCATGAGCACAGTGCTTCCGCCACATTTTCGACGGTGTCAGTAAAATCACGCAACGGTGCTTCGTTTGTCTGTAGATTTGGTTTGTAGATTTCAGGATGAATCGTTATTATTTCGGCATTTAAGACGCTTGCTTCGGTCGCTTCGGTAGCGGTCACAGCAGTAACCATTGAATTTTCGATGTTCTTTATATTTTCCTCCAGTGTGCGAATATCTGGCGCGTCCTGCAGAATTCCCCGCTCCTTATGTTTAGGGCGCTCTGGCGTTTGCATAATTTTTATGCTGCGCCCGAACACCACAGGAAAGTCAATTCGGGCAAGGCGTTGTTCTCCTATTTTCGTCTGTTTTTATTGTAATTGTATTCGTCGTCATTGGTACCGTTTTCAATGTGCTGTTAACATCGTGGCTGTGACTGTTGGTTTCGTCGTCGTTGTTGATACTTTTACTAATTTTTTTGGGTTTTTTAAATCTATTTTTAAGTTTTATAGTTGAGAATTCTCCAGTTTGATTGCTTCCCCCCTCGGAGCCGCTATCTTCGTTCGTGTGTGTAGTCATCTTTTTGGTCCCATGCATATCTTTGCGGAGCGGGGAGGATATGCAGGGGTTGGCACAAGCCCTTATGGGGACAAGTGCTTCGAGCCAGACCAGCGCTAATCGGGGGTCCGTATCAACTGAGCCTACGACACTCACTCAATGATATGAACTTCGAATGAAGTCCGAGGTCTGCTAAGTTTTTACTGGTACGGAGACGGTATGATCGGTGGATTGGAGCCGTTCACGCGGGAGTATCGCCTCGGCGCTACAGTGCAAAGCAACTAGGCGCAAACCATCATATCCGCCAGCCCAACGCATCAATTCAAGTTCATTTTCCAAAGCTTATTCAAAATTCAGTCAGGGTCATTACCTGTCATCCCAGGAAGAACCTCACGGCGACCTCCATATCCTCGGGTTCCTGGGGGCGGCACCCCCCAAAGATTGCTAGCCTCCAAGAGTGCACTTGTCGACTGGCATTCCCCCTGCAGGAATTTCCTCGGGTACGTAGAGGCGGAACACCCCAAAGAATGCTAGCCTCCAAGAGTATCCCTGCCGGCCAGCATTCCCCCTGCGGGTGTCGCCTTGGCGCTACCATGCAAAGTAGCTAGGTCCAAACCATCGTGTCCGCCGGCCCAAAGCATCAATTTCAGTTCATTGTCCAAGCGTAGTCCAGATTCAGTCAGATTTGTATACTTGGAGCTTTGTTTTCCTGTCTATGCAGCTAGTCTTCATGATCGTCAAAACCGAATAAAATATATTATTTGCGAGCTGTATTCTTCGGCGTATTTTGTCTCTTTCATTACTGGTTCTCGTTATTTTGGTGCCTAAATACACAAATTCGCTCACATTATTATTATTCGTTGATTATGTTACTGTCTGTTTTCTATGTTTATATAATTGCAAGTCATTCTAAGATTTCAAGTCTCGGGCCTTTACTTTATTTGTGTAACATGGCCATTGAGTTTGTCATAGATTCAGGCTCGTGTACGTGGCTTTCCAGGTACGTCGCCTCGTTGTAGTCTGCCTTTTTGTGCAAGAATGTCAACTTACATACCTGAGAACCTAGCCCCAGAACCGTTTAACACATTACTTCGGACTGAGCTTCGTTTTGCTACGGCATGGGGCGCCTTCAAGTTGGGGATGTCCCTCCTGTAGCGGCAAGGGAAAGAAGAAGAGGGATTGCTGAAAAAGTAATGATACGAATTAGCTTGTCTTCTTAAAATTGTTTCGCTCTGGATGCCATTTTGTAATTCTCGATGTCTGATTTACGTAGAAGGCTGGTCTATGTCCTTGCGCCTTTGCATTGAAATTTGGCCTGAATCACACTTTGCTCCTCGATATTTACGAACGTTAAAAACGCTTAAGGTTTATCCTTACTGGATCAAAACATAGTCTATCTTGTTGAAAGTGGTCACAACTAAGTGTTGCTGACCAATTTCCGATATCATCTTCTTGTCACCCAGAACGTAATGTGTCAATCTCTGGTTTTCACTAATTCGGGTACTTACGGTTCGCTAGGTTGAAACGTATCATAATGCTATGCCATTTGTTTGAGCGACAAATATATATTTCGGGAGAAATGTGCTCCCTTCCTCAGTGTCTGATTTTTTTCAGAAGTTAAAGTGCTGGAAAGCTTACATTTATAGTCTTAAAGTTAGCTAGTTTAATATCGAAAATTCTAGTTACTTTTACAAATTGTCCTTCAAATGTAATTAAAGTATTTAACTCTAAAAATGTTTATTGCTCCTAATTGTTATAATTTTTTTTTATTACAATAACAAACTTAAAAGATGAATAACCATTTCCAATATCCTCGTTCAATCTCTGCTCCAATAGTTGACGCATAACCCAGAGAGTCTCGTACGTGTCTAGCTTCCTTACGTCTCGCACCCCCTTGATGACTTCTAAATCTTCCCAACGAACGCTGTGTCCATCACAAATGTGTCACGCAACCGATGACCGAACGCCTGTACTATCATTTTCAGCTATCGCTGACTGTGCTTCCCTGATATGTTCGTTGAAGCGAACTTTCACGCTGCGTTTCGTGTGACCAATATACACTTTCGCCCACTGTTGACAGTTGACTTTGTAGACTCCGCGCTTTTCTTACTTACTATTGGTGTCTTTGTATTGTGTTATCATATTCTTCAGTTGAAACTGCGAACTCCTTGTAACTTCAGAAAAAATTAGACACAGAAGAAGGGAACACATTCTTGAAATATATATATATATATATATATATATGTGGGAAACGAGCTGTGCTGGCAACCCGGAACGAGTGGCCTGCTAGACGACACAGACGAGATAACGGGTGATTGAACAACTGGTTAGCGAGCACAAACACATAGCAGACGGATGTTGAAGAAGATTCGTATCGAAGACGTCGTGAGAGGCAGTTTAGCAGAGAGCCGTTCCCATCATTCTTAAATTCATATTGTTTTCATTTACAAGTCCGCATCACTATATTAAATAAATATCTTTTATCGAATCAACATCATCGTTATTATTACAATCCCACAGTTTTGGGGGCTCAACCGGGATTGGATAATTGAGCGATCGGATACTTGATTAATCGGATTCATCAAACTGGGATTTTTATATAGTGCTTTGATATTCAGTGTAAATTCAGTGACAATAGAAATTGAAAAGTGCAGTGAACATGTCGAGTAGGAAGTTAACACTTGGTGACTTAGTGTGGGATAGTTTGACCCATCAGCGAACGAAAGCGTCTAGTATAGCTGTGCTGCATAAAGTCGTTTTCGAGAGAGATGACGGTAGAAAAAATCGTAGACAATTACGCGAGTTCGGTGGGTTTGAATATAAAGGCGAAGACAGTGAAGAATTTGAAAACAAAAGAAAGTACATTTGTGATAATTTCGACAAAGTACAGTTAGAAACAGTAAGTGAAATTTTATCGATAAATGTGAAACAGAAAACAAAAGAACAGTTAGCCGTCCAGTTGTGTCGATGTTTGAACGATCTCGAGGTCTTGGAAATGGAAATCGATGAAGGGCGCGAGATCGAGGACCGAAATGTGCAAGCAAGTAGTGAAAGCGACGACAACACCAGCAAACGATCGCAAGGAGTAAGGGAGGAGCAGAGGAGTCGAGCTGATGCCGAACATGAGGAACTGTTGTTGCTGCGAAAACTAATGAGCATTAAACAACTGCGCATAAACGACGAATCGGAGTCCGATGACGAATTGAGCGATCCTCGTCATTCGAGAACAAGCGCGAACAAAAAACGTTGCTTGAAAAAGTACCATAAAATGGCGAATGTAAGCGAGAACGACGAGAATGAAAAATCAAATGGCGCGTGGGCCGATGGTGACCGTAGGACGGGCACTATGACAAAGTGCAGTTTTTCGTTTCGAGACGTTGAAGATACAATTCGTACATTTGATGGTAGTGGACACTACCTTATTGAGAATTGGATTGCAGATTTCGAAGAAATCGCTGACATGTTTGTTTGGAACGAGCTTGAAAAATTTGTGTTTGCTAAAAAATCGCTTCGTGGCGATGCCAAAACATTAGTACAAGCTGAAAGAGGAGTGCGGTCCTGGATTGAACTACGAAGATTGCTGCAAAAGGAGTTTTCGATGAAAATTAGTGGTGCCAAACTACATCGGGTGTTGAGAGAACGAAAGAAGGAGAATTCCGAGTCGATGATGGAATATGTGTTAGCAATGCAGGAGATGGCCGCTCGTGGTAATATAGATGAAGCGTCGCTGATCGAGTACATAGTCGAAGGAATACGAGACACCGAAATTAACAAAATGATGCTGTATGGAGCTGAAGACATAAAGCAGTTGAAGAAAAAGCTGAAGATTTACGAGGACATAAAAGAGAAGGCAATAGCCGTAGCCGATAGCCGATCCAGAGTTGTAGCTGAGAGCCGATCAAGAGTTGTAGCTGAGAGCCGATCAAGAGCCGATACCATTGAGCTGAATAGCACAAAGCTGAACAGTGGAGCTGGTTTTGCAGTAAATAAAAAATATTGTTTTAATTGTGGGTCTGCTGATCACATAAGAGCTGCGTGCACTTTCCCTACAAAGTGCTTCAAGTGTCGTGAGTCTGGACACATGTCCAAGGAGTGTCCGTTAAGCCAAACCCCTAAAGTGTTGAACGTTGCTGAAGTTAAGTCCATTGATAATTCGCCGATGTTGAAAAATGTGTCAATTGGAGGAGTTTCAGTAAGAGGACTTATTGACACGGGCAGTGATGTGAATCTAATCAAGGAAACTGTGCTGCATACATTACCGAATATTCAAATTCAATCAGCTGTTCGTTCATTTCTTGGATTCGGAGGAGTTTCCGTTGCTGCGGAAGGAAAGTTTCTGGCCGATGCCGTGGTAGATGAAATTAAAATGTCATTATGGTTTTACGTCGTGCCAGATGGGGCCATGAGTGTTGATTGCGTGCTGGGCCGTGGAATTGCTGCCGTTGCTGATATAATCATTAAGAGGGACAGTGTTGAATTGAAAAACTGTTGTGCTGAAGACGAAGCTGTTATTATGTCCATTGCAACATTAGAAGACGATGGTTTGCCGCTAGAAGTAGTACCGTCTAAATATCAAAACGAGGTGCAAGAATTAATCGAATCATACAAGCCGCAGGTCGTAGTGGAACCACCGTTTAAGATGCATATCGAGTTGAAAGAAAAAATGCCAGTCGTGCATCGGGCTAGTCGACTAGATTTTGTTGAGCAAGAGGCACTCAGGTCGCAGATTTCTCAATGGCTGATGGATGGAGTTATTCGACGATCAACGTCGCCATATGCTAGTAGAGTAGTCATCGTAAGAAAGAAAGATGGTACGCCGCGAGTTTGCGTCGACTACAGAGATCTGAATAAGAAGGTCATTAGAGAAATTTTCCCGACTCCATTGATAGAGGACGTCATCGACAAGCTGCAAGGCGCACGCGTGTTTACAACAATAGACCTAGAAAACGGATTCTTTCATGTAGCAGTCGATGAATCGAGTATTGGATATACGGGATTTATCACCAACGAGGGGCATTTTGAGTTCATGTACGCGCCGTTCGGATTTTGTAACTCGCCAGCTGTGTTTTTGCGTTTCATTAACTTTATTTTCAACCCGCTGATTCACGAGGGGATCGTGTTAACATATATGGATGACGTGATAGTGCTGGCCAAGGATGAAAGAGAGGGCGTACAGCGCTTGAAGTACGTATTGGAAGTGTGCATGAAGCACGGGCTTCGGATTAAATGGAAAAAGTGTCGATTCTTGCAGCGGCAGATTGACTTTTTGGGACACCGTATAGCAGACGGAACCGTCAAGCCAAGCGAGCAGGTTGTCCGCGCTGTAACAAAATTTCCATTGCCACAAAATATTAAAGCTGTACAGTCCTTCCTGGGATTAACCGGGTACCTGAGAAAATTCATATTAAATTATGCAATGATTGCTCGTCCATTGTCAAACCTTTTAAGGAAAGAAGTGCAATTTCGCATGGATTCATCGCAAATAGATGCAGTAACAAAGTTGAAAGCTGCTATTACTAGTTGCCCAGTGTTACAAATTTATCGACGAGGAGCAGAAACAGAGCTGCATACGGACGCTTCAGCTAGAGGATTTGGAGCTGTGTTGTTCCAGCGAAGCGAAGATCAACAGTTGCACCCTGTTTACTATTATAGCAGCAAAACCACTAGTGCTGACGAGAGTGCTCATAGTTACTATTTGGAAGTTAAGGCCGTCTATTTGGCTTTCAGGAAACTTAGACACTATCTGTTGGGAATCCATTTTAAGCTGGTCACTGATTGCAGTGCTTTTAGACAGACAATAGAAAAGAAGGAGTTGCCACTAGCAGCCTCGAGATGGGTAATGTTTATTCAAGATTTTGACTTTGAAGTGGAGCATCGAGCTGGAAGTCGCCTCCCGCACGCTGATGCATTAAGCCGATTTCCCACGATGATATATTTGATGCGAGATGAATTTATAGTCAGGTTAGAGCGAGCGCAAGCGAAGGATCCGCATATCGAAGCTATTAGAAAAGTGCTGGAATCCAATCCTAATTACGATGGCTATGTGTTAAAAGGATCGTTGCTGTTCAAAGGAGTTGCCGGAAGAGAGCTGTTATGTATACCAAGAGCGATGGAATCAGAAGTCATTCGAACCGTGCACGAACGGAGTCATTTTGGCGTACGAAAGACGATATTCCAAATTGAGAACGAATACTACATCTTGAGTTTGAAGAAGAAGGTGGAGAGTTGCATTCAAAACTGTGTGCGGTGCATCCTAGCAAGTCGCAAAGCCGGAAAGCAAGAGGGGTTGCTGCATTGTCTAGAAAAGGGTGATCAACCATTGGACACTCTTCACGTGGATCACTTGGGGCCGATGGATGCCACCAGTAAGTCATACCGCTATATTTTTGTTGTTGTGGATGCTTTCTCGAAATACACTTGGCTGTTTCCGACGAAAACGTTGTCTACCGATGAAGTCTTGAGGAAGTTCGCCGAGATCCAGAGAAGCTTTGGAAACCCGAGACGGTTAATCAGTGATCATGGAGCTGCCTTTACGTCCGCAGCTTTTAAGGAGTTCTGTGACCGGGAAAACATACATCATGTGATAACAACTACAGGAGTGCCGCGTGGAAATGGGCAGGTTGAACGAGTCAACGCCAATATAGTGCAAGCTTTGAAGAAGCTGGCTATCGAGCATCCTGAGAAATGGTTCAAGTATGTGGACCGTTTGCAATTCGCGCTGAATACGAGTTTCCATAGAGCTACAAAAACTACGCCGTTCGAGCTACTCTTTGGGGTACGAGGCAGGGGTGCAGAGCATACTGAAATTCGACAGATGATAGAGGAACTACACGTGCAACATTTTAATGCCGAGAGAGACCAGAGACGAATCGAAGCCAGAGAACACATCCAGAAAAGTCAAGAGGAGAACCGCCAGCAATACAATAAGAGACGTAAGCCGGAAAACATCTATAAGGTGGGAGACCTTGTCGCTATCAAAAGAACGCAGTTTGTTGTTGGAAGAAAGCTAGCCAGTGAGTTTTTGGGTCCGTACGAGGTTACGAAGGTGAAAAGAAATGGGCGATACGATGTTGTCAAAGCCAGTGCCAGTGCCGAGGGTCCGAAGATAACTAGTACAAGTGCTGACCACATGAAACCGTGGCGCCGTTATGCCGACTATGAAGACGAAGGTTCTTCATCCGAGACGGATGAAGTTCAGGATGGCCGAATGTGGGAAACGAGCTGTGCTGGCAACCCGGAACGAGTGGCCTGCTAGACGACACAGACGAGATAACGGGTGATTGAACAACTGGTTAGCGAGCACAAACACATAGCAGACGGATGTTGAAGAAGATTCGTATCGAAGACGTCGTGAGAGGCAGTTTAGCAGAGAGCCGTTCCCATCATTCTTAAATTCATATTGTTTTCATTTACAAGTCCGCATCACTATATTAAATAAATATCTTTTATCGAATCAACATCATCGTTATTATTACAATCCCACATATATATATATATATATATATATATATATATATATATATATATATATATATATATATATATATATATATATATATATATATTTGTCACTCAAACAAATCGCATAGCTTTTTACTTCTTAAAGATTTATTAGTAAGCGCTAAAAAATGGGGGCAACCGACGAAGTTAACATTATGTCCAGGTTCATTTCAAGTTCAAAAGAAGTGAAAAAAATCGATCTCTCCGGCAATAAAAGTAAAATAAGACTCCTGACCCAAATAAAGAAAGAGTCTGACTATAACCTGAAAATTGTAGATAGCTTCCCATATTTAAGAGTTCATTTTGTTGGTAAGGGCCCAGAAAACAACGAAATATGGAAAAGGATAGGCGCAGCAAACAAAGCCTACGCTTCAATACTTCCTATGCTAAGGTTCCGGCATGTGCACAGAGAAAATAAGCTTCGCATATACAAATCAGCCATAAAACCTGTGCTGCTCCATAGATGTGAAACCTAGTTTCTGAAACGGCTCTGGAGGCATTCCAATGCTAAGTGCTTAAGAGGATATATGGCCTAATGATGCGTGGAGCAAAGTGGAGTTTACCCTACAACGATTAGTTGTGTACCCTATATGACGTTTTCATATTTCCCAGCCTTTTAGCCTTACTGGGAAAATACGTAAAACCTCGGAAACATAAATGTAATTCCTGGGAACGCCGGCAAATTTGAAAAATACCATGATTTGATAACTTTCAAACAAGAAAGTTCTCCGCGAGAGCATGATACACATCAAAATTTGGAAAACTCTCAAAACTTCTCATTTTTACATCTAAAAACCACTCCCAAGAATTTATGAAACCTTAAATGTTGTTATTCAAGTACAAAAAACATAATATCTGAAAGATATTAACATATTTTGAGTGCTATGATTCATTACAAATACAAAATCTAAGGGCATTTGAAAGTTCGAAAATTGAACATCACTTATAATGCTCGTATATTATATAACTGAAAAAGCTGGTTAAATTTTAGAAATCATACATTTTTGAAGAGAAAACTATAGGCACGTTCGTCCTATATCAAATTTTTGCATGGGTAAAATCTAATCAGTTCGCGTCACGTTACAAAAATGCATTACCAGTTAGAGAGTAAGCATACAGCGACACGACACTCGCGTGGCAATCAGCCGCAAACAGTGAAAACTTCTTTAGGCAAATTAGGTGATTTTGGGATGAGTGAAATATGAATTGGCGTCACGTAACGAGATAGCAGAATAATTTAGGGAGCAAGGATCCAGTATGTCGGATGGTGTTTGGCGGATGATGATGGATGATGGTTGACGATAGTAGATGCTGGTGGATGATGATGGATGCTGGCAATGATGACGTATGATTGCCAATTATGGCGGATTTTGCCTTATGACGCTGGTTGATAGTTGCCAAGTGATGGCTGGTTATGGGGTATAATGATGGATGACGATGGATATTGGTGGATGAGGACGAATGATGCCGCTTGATGGAGGATGATGGCTGATGATAGCTGATGATGGCGGATGATGGCGTATAATGGCCAATGATGGGTGAAGGCGAATAATTGCAGATGTCGGCTGATGATGGCGGATGATGACTGATGATAGTAGATGGCGTATGATGGCGAGTTATAATATGTCATGGCTGATGGTGCTGAGGGATGGCAGATAAGAGTGCAAAGCGAATTATAATGTATGGTGGATAATATTGGAAGGCAGGTTATAAAGGGTTGAGATGAATGATTACGGGTGTTGGCTGATGATGGCGGGTAGTGGCTAGCGATAGGCGGATAATGCTTGATAATGATGGATGATACCGAATGATGGTGGATGATAGTAAATGATTAATAATAGCGGATAACGGGTAGCGATGGATGGCAGATGGCGAAGAGGTGATTATGAGCGGCTCATGAAGGCACGCCATTCATAAAAATCTTCAAGTTCTAACTTTTCGCTTTTGTCGGTAGTCCTCAACGACGGAAACACCATGAAATCCATTAAAAATAAAATCCCTCAAACCATAATCCAAAAATTTGGAAAAAATCCGAAGCGCAAAATCATACCATCCACATACGCAAAATAACACATGATGGAACTCATACCCGTACCCCTAAAATTCATAAAAACAAAATTCAAAAAGTACAGTCGTTTATTTTTAATACAAAAAACAGTTTCTTCCGGATAGGAGAGCAAAAAGTTGTCTTAATGTAAATTTGAGCCAAGTATATAGTAAGCATTTTCACTAAATTTTTTTTTTTGCTTTAGCACTATATCCTCTTTCGGGCCTTTGCTCAGAGAAAGTTAGAGTAGCTCATTATCTTGATTGAATGTATTGGCACTCGGGAAGGTGATATAGTCAGTTCCACGCTTTGGCCATGTGTCTGCCCATCCAGCTGCGATACGTTCTGATTTTAAATCAGCACGTATCATAACTAAACGGGCTTATATTCCATCCTCAGAATCACTCATAAATCTCATTGTCGCCAACGAGACTCGAACCAGGGGCCTTCGGCATATGGGTTGAGTGCTCTACCCACTACACCACACAGACTATTTTCGCAAAATTATTTAAGAAATATTGATTTAATACTATGTATTTCAAAAATTTCGTTTTTTTTATTACTAGTTAACTTATAGAAAAATTAGGATTGCAAAATCCATTTATTGTCCATGGTTTTAGCGTATACGTTAAATACTTCGGAGCGCTCCGAAATACACGTAATTCACGCATACGCTAAAATTATGGACAAACGGGTGCTAGAGTAATCAGATCTGCAACGTCGCTAGTGAAGGCACGATGCGAATTAAAAAGTTGATCGATGGAGTTTGGCAAGACTCGAAAATCGAAACAGTGTTGCATGTCCCGAAATTGCGAAAGAACTTATTCTCCGTTAAAGTATGCACGAAGAACGGACTCGGACTGCGTTTAAAAAATCATCGTATCATCGTGACTCCTGACTCGCGACAGTGAAGTGCTTCAAGGACGCAAAACAAACAAACAAGCTAACGTAGTTACGACAAATTAACAATTTGGGTCGAGCGATAGTGATAGGTCGGGAAGCGAGCAATTGGCGAATTAGTGAAAAAGGAGACACATGATTGAGGAGGCATCATTTATGGGTAAAAGTGACATGATCTGCGAACCATGCCAATTGGGGAAATCGCACATTTGATATAAATTGATAAAAATATAAAGCTGGGCGAAAAAATGCATTCAGATGTCTGTGGGCCGATTTCAACAAACTCTGTCGGAGCATCGAGGTATTTTTTGACAATTGAAGATGAAGCGACAGGCTATAGATATGTAATCCGAGGTGTACGAGAAATTCAAGATCTTCAAGAAGATAATCGAGAACAAGTTCGGAAGAAAAATGAAAACTCTCCGCTCTGACAATGGCCGAGAATTCTGCAATGACCAAAAAGATAAATACCTTGAAGCATGCGGAACAAAGTGAGGGGCAACAGCGCCATTAAATCCAGAGCAAAATGGCAAAGTGAAACGCAACAATCGGAAGATTGTTGAAAGTGCTCCTACAATGATAATCGCGAAGAATCTTCCATTAACTCTATGGGCGGAAACAGTGAAATATGCGGTACACGTTCTGAATCTAACCATATGGATAAGTGGCTGGGAAAGGTCAGAACCTGAAGCATATTCGAATCCTTGGATCAGATGCGTTACTGCACACTCGCAAACAATTCACGCAGATATTTGGTGCGTGAGTAAGCACATAGTTCCATTACTTTACGAAGAAGTGAGGAATAGCACTAAAGCCGCGCAGTGGGCAGGTGCTACTCAAAACGAACTTAAGGTGCAGGAAAAAATGGTACATGGAAACTCGTGATAAAAATGTCTGGAGTTAAGAATAATCGACTTGAAATGGGTAGTTCAAATAAAGACGAATGTCGCCGGGAAGTTACATCGTTTCAAAGCTCGATTGTACGCGAGGGGCTTTCTGGAACGAAAAAGGATCAACTTCAAGGAAATGTTTTCTCCAGTGATGAGATATGATTCACTGAGAAAGTTGCTGGTGATGATAACAGGAAAAAATCTTGAAGCAATGCAATTTGATGTTCAAACTGCATTCCTATACGGAAAACTGGAATTAACAATTTTCATGAAGATTTCGGAAGGACTGAGCTGTAAAAAGATCAAAGGAACGTCACGTGCATGCTCGAGAGGTATTTTAGTGTCTCAAACAGGCTCCAGGATGTCGGAACCAGAGTTTCATTAAGTTTCTGAGAGAATTCAACTTCAAAGAGTGCGAACCGGACAAGTACGATGAAGTGTATTTAGCGCTCTAAAGCAAATGTTTTTATCGGGCTGCAAATCGAACGCGATAGAGAAAGAGGAAAGTTGTCGCTCCATCAGAGCGCGTTGACTCAGATAATAGTAGGAAAATTAAGAATGGTAGACCCGAAAACGGCGAGCGTGCCGGCGGATCCACACCCAACACTAGCTCCAGTCGTACAAAACGAAGGAAAAATAAGTAACGTGCCATATCGCAAAGCAGTAGGCTATATAGTTTTCGTAGCGGCCGTCTCGAGGCCGGACATCGCCTACACGGTAAATGCAGTAAGCAAATTCTTAAATGATTATTATGCATCGCATTGGCAAACTGTAAAAAGAATATTCGCGTATCTCAAAGGAACGATTGGTTACGGCATCGAGTATCAAAGCGACAGTTGCAAAGCAAAATTTGTAGCAAACATGGAAACACGAAAATCCACGGCAGGATACGTTTTTTCTTTCGCGAACAGATCATCGGCACATCGGCAGCAGCTCAGGAAGTAATCTGAATGTCCCTGTGATAAAGAAACAACGCTTTACGTTGATAAACAAAGCTTGATTCAACTAGTCAGGAATCCAGTGTTTCATAAAAGAACGAAGCATATATACGTTCATTTTCATTTTATCCGCAAGAAAGTGAAAGATAAAGAAATTGTGGTCGAATACGTTCCATCTGCTGATGAAAGAGCATGTTAGGCGCTGCCGCGAGACCGTTTCAAGGATTTGTTACAAGCTAAACATGATAACGATGAATGAGAAACACACGACGGTAGCATTAAAGCAAACTGAGTTCAGCGTATTTCTGTCGAATAGTGTACAGGCGCACGTTTTTGTACGCAACTGTACAGGTATAGGAGTCGAGCGCAACTCGGCTATCGTGAGTAATTTCATAGTCTCAAACCAATACGATCGATGATACGCACGCTCGCGAACGGTTTACGTTTTACATACATATTTGATTAAATAAAGTGTTGAAATACAAATAGAATTTCAATTTAATATTTTCCATGACCTTATACAATACATATTGAACTATAGATCTGTGTGGCAGAACTTAACTACAATATATAATTGAAGGCGCTCGTGTTACTTTAGGTTTTAGGTTTGTCAGGAAGACATTGTCTGATTTTAGATGGGCCAAGAAGGCTAATCTCTGTAACGTGAATTAATACTTAAATTTTATCAATAAATATGCACTTCCATGCCCTGGGCAATTGTGCATTTATTTTGCCTAGTTTAACATAAAGAAACGCTTAATTATTCATCCAACGATTTATTTAATTGACCACTTCGTTCTTCTAGTCCTGCTCTAACAGTCATACAGGGTTATCCATTTCGTGGTAGGAAAGTATAACCCTGCCATTTGGCATCTGTCAGAATTAACTGTCATCCAAAGCGTGTTTTTTTTAGTTGAAGGTTTGCCATTTACAAATATAGATCGTCTAACAGTCGAAAAACGCGTTAAAATTATTAAATTTTATTATAAAAATGGTGTTTCTGCTGTATCAACATTTAGGGCTTTACGAGCCGATTACGGTCGACGTAATCGACCTACACAGCAAACAATTTCGAACACAGTGAGAAAATTGGAAGAGACTGGATCGGATATTGATATTGCAAGGCCTGTGCATCATCGCAACATTCGTTCTGCTGAAAATATCGCTGTCGTTGCTCAAAGTGTGGAGGAAGACCCGAATTTGTCGATTCCTCGACGTGCTCAACATTTGCGCTTGTCTTACGGCTCATTGTGGCGGATTTTGCATTTGGATTTGCATCTCCATCCGTACAAAATCCATCTCACTCAAGAACTTAAGCCTCAAGACCATACACTACGCAGAATGTATGCTAACTGGGTGATTGAACAACAAGCCATTGATAACGATTTTTCGAACAAAATTTTCTTTAGTGTTGAGGCTCATTTTTCGCTCAGTGGTTACGTAAATAAACAGATTTGCCGCATATGGGGCTCTCAAAATCCGCAGGTGATCGCAGAAAGGCCTTTGCATCCGGAAAAAGTGACCGTTTCGTGTGCATTGTGGTCTGGTGGTGTTATTGGGCCGTATTTTTTTGAAAACGATCAAGGAAGAGCCATTACAGTCAATTCTGACCGCTATGGACGGATGTTAACCGATTATTTTTGGAGAGAAATTGAAGATTATGATCTGGAGAACATGTGGTTTCAACAGGACGGAGCCACAAGCCACACAACACAGGCTAATCGCGCACTTTTGCAAGAGAAATTTCCAGGACGCGTAATTTCGAGATTGAGTGATGTCAATTGGCCCGCAAGATCCTGCGAGCTGACACCTTTGGATTTCTTTTTATGGGGCTATGCGAAAGATCGTGTTTACGCGAACAATCCTCAAAATCTTGAGCAATTGAAAAACAATATTCGTGAAGTTATGACCGAGATATTGCCAGAAATGTGTCGAAAAATCATTGAAAATTACCTCAAAAGGATTGAGGCCTGTAAGAGGTCCGGTGGAAGACATTTGAATGATGTTGTGTTCCACGTATAATGGCAAGGTTCAATCTTTATATTGAATAAAAAATTTTGTTTCCATCTGAATATTTTATGTGTTTTCTTTAGCTTTACTTTCCCAAGCGTAAAATGGACCCTAATATGAATTTATTGCTAGGATTAATTGTTGCTTTTCAAAGTTGTGAAAGATAGTTACAAATATCAAATAATTCGCTCGCACTGAAGATATGAATATTACGAATCAATTCATGAATAACCTAGCTTAATTTTTTAGAGCATATTGGATTGCATTACAAATTACAATTATTATATTTATTTCCACTTTAATAGTTATTCTATTTTAACGAAATGTTTCAATCTCCTTTAGCCGAAACTACAAATACACCGAGGATACAACTTCACGTGATAGCGACTCCCTTATCCAAGAATACGGAAATCTAGCAACGGACGAAACAAACACTTACTGCTGGCGACATCCAAAAGTTCGTGAAAATTGGCGAACAGTTCTGGCAGCGGTCACACTACTTCTAGTCGGTACCGGGTTGGTTGTGATGGGAGCATTTTCAGTTGCTGATCCAGCCAATAGCTCACAGGGTGCAGTTTTCTTTGTGGCCGGATTTATTTGCTTCATTCCAGGTGCATATCATGTGGTTTACATCTGGCTCGCAGCACGTGGCTATCGAGGTTTCGATTTTTATCATTTACCGCTTTTCACGTAGAATTTCATAAGGATAAGAATGCAAGTTTATGTTAGAAACATAAATCAATTTCCTTCTCTTTCTATCTTAATTCTGAAAAAAATTCGCGATTAATTATTTATAAATAATTATAGGACTATGATATTACGAAATAATAATAAAAAAGTGAAAAACTAAAAGCGACATAATGATATTATTTTTTTAGCACACACACAGAAAACATGCTAAATATGTTAGTGTAGAAATGTATCTCGAATCAAGAACATTTGTAAAGAGACTACGGATATTTATTTTAAATTTTGAAAAGACTTTTCTAGCATCTAATCGAAGGAGATAGTTTTATTTATGTTCAGTAGCGACAAAGTAGAATTAGTTTGCTCTACTCGTAAACGAGGAAAACTCGTAATATAGGCGTAGCAATTTTGAAGAAAAGTTACACTTGTAAGCTAGAAATAAAAACACACCGAGATGCAATCTATAAAATAGCAACCACACTTATCTAAGAGATTACTCAAGTCAAATGATACTTCTTAGGGTACTTTAGAAACATGGCATTGATATTATTGAAAAACCAAATTTCAAGTTGGGAGGAGCTGTTCGTTATATTCACATCATTCGGAAAACTCAAATAATTTTGCTTTAAAATTAGATCTCGAGTATCCGCAATGATGGCTTAAATTTTTGTAGACAAAAAAAAACGTTTAAAGACACTGCAATTTAAATAAGCTCAATGTGGAAAAACCATTTTCAGTAATAAATATATTGATTTTCTAACCGCTCGAAAGGCATTTATATTTTCTTTTAACATTTCAAAATAAACATATTCAAAAAGCAATTAGGCTTGTCATTCCCTGGTTGTATTAATTTTAATTAGTTCTTCCTATTTACTTAAACCTTACACACATTTTGGAAAGTAATCAATTTATTAGTTAGATATTACGATTGTATTGATTGGTTTTTTATCAACAAACGTAATAAGGTGCCATTTAGATAAGAGATAAGAATTTGGAAATAAAATATTTTCTTATATATCACCATTGGGGATCGGAGTACAATTGCTTTAAAAGTGCATTTATTTTAAGATAAAACAAATATGTTTCAAAATTGCACATTTAATGAAATTATTGCTTTTTTATCTATGAAAATATAACAGACGTGAGACGATATTTAAAGATATTTGATAAATCAAGTTATTTTGTACTTCAAAGTAATTATCCTTATAAATTGAAAATTAGAGACTAATAGCTTTTAATAATGTGTAAGATGAAAAGTTAACACCAACACTTTATTAGAAAGATGTGAAAAACATTTAAATTATTTTGAAAGCACTTATTTATGTTCTATCGAGTGAAATGTATCATAGTACAGTATAATAACAAGACTTACGTTCATTTCATATACAATTTTTCAAACGGTCCGCTGGTCGACGTGGGATTTTGTGTTAGCGTTTTGTCCCGACAAAATCCATTCAGGCACTGAATGATAGCTAATTTAATAACTCAAAATGAACGTGCTTCTTGTCATTGTACTATAATTACAAGTATGAATAGTACTTTCGGTTGATTGAAAATTTTAATACCTCGATGAATATGAAAAACATGATTTCCCCTCTTGTTCTTATTTCAATATTGCAATTATTTTTTACTTAATATTCATAAAATACATGCCCTTCATTGAAGCAATATGTTATCTACTGCATTCGCATCTTATGTTATTCAAAATAGAATTTTGAATATTCATTGCTAAAACATTTTCAATGATTCATTTTCAAAAGAGAGTCCTTAACACTTGTGTGCTTCCACGTTCAACTTAAATTGTAATCCAATTTTTCTTTTCTTGTTTCTATTTTCTTTATCTATAATGTAAAATACTTGGCGACATGACATAAATTCAATATTTTTAATTTATGTTTAAAAAGCAAGACTTAATTTTGTATCATTTAGTGTAATGGTAGTTTTAGTTAGAATTGTCATTTATTTATAGATAACTTGAAATTGTAACTGAATTTATTGTTTAATTTCGTTATCCAATTATTCTAATATATAAACAATAAATACCTAAGAGATGAAATATGAGTTTGTATTTCAATCCATTAGCCGTTGGTTGGTTTAATTTCTCCGCCATTTTTATTTACATATGATTTCAGGCATGTGAGCGCCACGACTGGCGCCGAGGAAGTCCAAACGAGAGGTCCAATTTTCGACCGGCCGTATCTCGGCGATAACGAGGCGAATGCTGTCTTTCGTTCCATCCTATTCGTGATAAAATGGCAAACCAGACTTTGGAATGTTTCCTCTTGTAGCAGGATAGTTATGCTAAAGATTTGTTTGTACAGGCATGAACATTAAATTGGTCTCTTGCTAGTCTGCTAAGAAAAGGGCTGAAAGAATCCATGGTACTTCTTAAAGTTCCTGTCTTGAAACACAAGAAAACACTCTCCTATGGGTTTATCAGAGATGGACAACAGAAACCAACCATTAGCCGTTTGATTACGGCAGTCGTCGTGAGGAAGTTATTGCAGTCTGTTTACAGCATAAGTCATCAGCGAAAATATTACATGTTATGCATAGGAAGGACAACACGGAAACAGAGGGTAACATTATCAACAAACAACTTATTACAAATTCTGACGCAATTTTCCCAGTACTACACCACAATCACTGACAGTAACGGAAGCGAGACGAATCAGAACAAACGGATATCCACCAATACAAAAAACATAATACCCCTCCACCTAACCTAATTTTTTTTTTTGTCGTGGTAAGGTGAATGCCATTTATGCACAGAGTCTGGGACAGCCATGCTCACAAGAAAGCGACTGGACTACCCACTAAACACCTCCCCTGTCAACCTGAGAACCCAGCCTGGAACCGTTTGACACATTACTTCGGGCCAGGTCTCGTTTTGTTACGCCGCGAGGCGCCTTCAGGCTGGTGTATCCCTTTCTTAGAGGAAGACCGTGACTGCGTGTGCAGGTAATACTGAAAACACCCATGCCCGCTCAAAAGCTGGGTCAGGTAGAAGTCAGTCCCACCATGCCTTCGATTTGGCCACGGTGTCACATCCGGGACGAGGCGCGCAGTCCACCTTCCCTTCGTGCAACTGATCCAAGACTGCTGCCAATCGTTGAGCGAGCGCTGTCTTTCCTCGCGGACAACCGTCTCCCTCGCATTCTCGCTTCGGTGCAGGTAAATAGCGCGGCGCTCTCTAGCAAGGAGGGCGACAGGTATAACGCCTGCAATAACTCTCACCGCCGAATCAGAGACTGTCGGATACGAAGATGCAATCCGTAGTGCTCCTCTTCTCGGTACCTGTGCGAAACGTTTTCGGTATACCTCCTTGCTGAGAGCGTCGCCCCATACTTCTGCTCCGTACAGTAGCACTGAGCCTACAGCACTCATCAAGAGGCGTCTTCTTGACGGGCTGGGTCCCCCTACGTTGGCCATAAGTTGACTCAGAGCCGATATTCCCGAAGCAGCCTTCTCAGCCGTTGCCCAGATTTGCTCAGAGAAACTCATCTTCGAGTCGATCAGTAGCCCCAGATACTTTACCGATGGCTTCGATTCGATTCGTGTATCTCCAATACTGATCGTCCTTACTCTAGGGATTCTCTTTTTTGTCAAGATGACCACTTCGGTTTTCTCCAGTGCTTAACTAAACCCACGAGCAGTCATCCAGTCCTGTTCAACGGTGCGTCCAGCGACCAGAGCCGCAACATCATCCGCATAGCCGACCAAGCGCGACTCATCTGGCATCACGAGTCTCAGTAGCCCGTCGTAAGACACGTTCCACAGGTGCGGACCAAGGATAAATCCCTGGATAACACCCGATGTAATTTCCATCCTTCATTGGCCCTGTTTCGTGTCGTAGAGCAGGCTTCGGTCCTTAAGGTACTTCCTCAAAAGCCGCATTAGATATTTTGGAACTTGAAAAGAGTTTTCCAGCGTATCCAGAATATCCACCCATCTAGCGGAGTTGAAGGCATTCCTGACGTCGAGTGTCACCAACAGGACGATCCGTCGCTTGGTGCGACTATATGCCTCTGCCTTTTGGACCACGTTCACCACCTCTGCAATCGCATCAATGGTAGAACGTCCTGCTCTAAAGCCGTACTGCCGAGGAGATAGGACCCCAGCAGCACGAATCGCGTCAGTGAGTCTTCCCTTGATGAGTTTCTCTAGCACTTTCCCAGCCGTGTCTAGCATGCATAACGGGCGGTATGCAGACGGCGATTCAGGATTTCCCTTCCCCTTGCTGATCAGCACGAGCCTCGCCACCTTCCATCGTACCGAGAAAACCCCGTCCCGTAGGCAAGCGTTGAATGTGCTGAGCAGCAAGTCAGGACAATGGTGATAGACGAGCCGCAACACCTCAGCTGGAACACCATCTGAACCTGGAGCCTTCCTCGCTTTCAATGAGAGGACTGCCTCCTCCAGTTCCAGCTGTGTGAAGAGTGGGCACTCTACTGTTGTTTCACCATGGACAGCGTCAACACGGACGAGATGGGCGAGGAAGAGTCGCCGCACCATCGTGTCCATCTTTTCCGCGTCATGTATACAAGGCTTCCGTAGGGCACCAAGCTTCCGCATAACTAACTTGTAGCCAAGGCCCCACGGATCCTTGTTCACATTGTCCACTAGGTCTTGCCAGCAGCAAGCCTTGCTATTGTTTATCAATTTGCGAAGGCAACTCCTGGCTAACATATATGCTGCCACCCAGTTGCATACCTTGTCACGGTTCCGCGCCCGTTGAGCCTCACGTCGAAGCTTGTGACACTCCCTTCGTTGTTCAGCGATTTCAGTTGGCCACCAGTACACTCGGGGCTTGCCGTGCCGGGGTGTTCGACGAGGCATAGAAGCGCAACAAGCAGTCGTAATGATGCTCATAGTAGAGTTCACCACATCTTGAGCTGCCAGTTTTTCCGTCCCCCCCGAATCTCCCTGCAGCGGCTCACCTGCTGTGAGCAAGCAAGCCCCGACGGCTTTTTATGAAAAAAGAGAATTGACCTGCGGATACCGAATAAACAAAATAATTGGGAAAGTCTACCAAATTTTTTATTGTTAACACGACGAATGGCAAGATATTAATCCCCACGTTTAGAAAACTCTCATGTAGATCGATTAAAATAATAGAACATATTGGCCCATGCGATTGTTTGGTCGTTCACGATGTTCAAATGGGAAGAAAGCATGGAAAGATGTTCATTTCTATATCCAACAATGGAAACTTGGAATGCTTGTATTTGGAAATCCAATATTATCAGAATTTGCAAAGATTTGAAATTATTAGGAAATTCAATACAACTAAATTCTCCGACACCTTTCGACCGAGGCACTTACGAGTACAGTGGTGAGCGGAGAATTTAAAATTTCAAATACTGTGACTTTTTTAGAAAATTTGATCGAGTCGCCCGGGAAAAAAAATTGAAAGGAAAAAAGAAAAGTGGGTTTTATTAAAGATATTTTATTACAAGAAGAAGATTAAAAGGGAGCAAGGTAAGAGATTTTATTGTTTAAAGAAGAGGAAGACTTTTGGTTCTGCTGGTTCCTCTGAAAAAGCTTCCAACAAGACAGAAAAAGTTCCGCCAATCAACGTGTTCGGACAAACCGGGAAAGATATGGTTCGGCTATTGGCAGCCGAAAATAAACTGGCCAATTTCGAAATCAAAAGAGTTAATGCCGAAAAATTAACTATAAGGACGAAATCACTGGTTGATTTCAAGTCAGCCAAAGATGCTCTGATTTCTGGGGAGGTTCCACACTTCACCTATACCCCAAAAAGTGAAAAGAATCAGACCTTGTTGAAGGGTTTGGACAGCGGAGAGGATACGGTCGATCTTCTTCAGGTGCTCAAGGAGGCTGCACCAGATATTGATTTTGTTTCAGTCAAAGTCTTTGCGACAAGAAGGTCGACCATAGAAAGGAAGAATTTACCACTTTACCTGGTACAAATTGCAAATAAGAGCAGTCCAAGTGCCCTTCAACAAATAAGGTACTTGAATTTCAGAGTGGTGAGGTGGGAACGCCTCCAGAAAAGAGAAGTCAACCAGTGCTATCGGTGTCAATGATTTGGACATTCGGCTGCCAATTGTGCCATGCACTATCGTTGCGTTAAATGCAAAGACGTTCATGCTCCCGGTGAGTGCAAATTGGCTCAGACGGAGCCTAAAGAAAAATTATACTGCGTTAACTGCAGTGTTTTTGGTCACCCAGCATCATATCGAGGATGCTCCCGATATCAAGATGCAAAAGTTAAATTTGCTCCAAAGCAAACACAAGTACACCGTAACATCATACCTTCCAACTTCGTCAAGCCCGGAGTATCATTTGCACTCGCCGCTAGAGGACCAGCAGAAAATGCTGGAAATAATGTAAATAATGTAAGTGGCAATAATGAGCTGCTTCTCAAAATTTACCAGCTACTTAATTCTTTATCGGAGAGAATCGACAAACAAGATTCAAAAATTAACTTTGCTTTTCAGCGTTTAGGTCTTTCAAATGCCTAATAATAACTTGTCATCCAGTCATATTCCCATGGATAGGCTTCTCCTCATATCGATCAACGTCAACTCTATCGTTGCTATACATCGACGTGATTATCTCCTTGAATTCATTGTTAAGCAAAAGCCTGACATCATACTTCTCACTGAAACCCACCTCAATTCATGGCATTCCATGGAATTCAAAGATTTTGCATTCGTAAGAAACGATAGGGTAATAGGTGATGGGGGAGGTGGCACCGGGATATTGGTGAGAAGGCCCTATTGTTTCCAAAATATTGAAAAAGTCGAATTGAAAAGCTTTGAATTTCTTGAAGTGTCCGTCATCAAAATTTCACTGCCAGGTGGGGATAAGCTCTTCGTTATCTCTGCCTTTGCAACTGGTCAAAATGTTCTCAAGTTCAAGGAGGAACTCAATTCCTTGTTTGAAATACTCGATTTGAACAGGCTGCATAGTTATTATATTTTTGCCGGTGACCTGAATGCCAAGCATACATCATTGCTAAACGCCACCAATAATCCAAGAGGTGTATTCCTGAAATCATGGATAACAGAGAACCAAATTGAATACAGGTGCAACCTATATGGGTCGGAGTTCCCAACATACCCTAGGACAAATTCATATTTGGACCTCTGCATTGCTGACGCAAGACTTGAATTCAGCTTTAATAGTCGTCAACGGAAACTGCAGGTGCTTCCTTACGATAGCGACCATAACGCAATCGTAATGGAAATCAATCATCAAAGGGATGATTTCTTCCTCATTCCAGTTCAACATGAAAACCATCGGTTGAATTTCAAAAAAACAGACTGGGGAAAGTTTCAAAAGAAGTTTAATCGGGAGTACCAGAAGCAATGCTCTCCTTCTGATGATGGCAACGCTTGCTCAATGGTTCCAAATGACAGAAATCTAACTGATGATGAAGAAGATCTCTATTTGTCGAAGTTAGAGAAGCTGACGTTGGAAACGATTGAGAAAATTGCTCCCAAGATTAAACATCGAAACAATATGGAAGGATATGAAACACCCGCGTCAACAATATTTATCGACGATTTTTGGACTACAACCATCACTCGTTGGCTTTGTTGAAATTACACCTGAAGAATGTCCGGAACTTAATCCGTTCATACTTCAGGAGTGAGGTCAGCAATCAATGGGCGGAAAAACTGAGGGGTATTAGCCCACAGGACCCAGATGGCGTTTTCGCGAAAGTGAATAGCTTATTCCGCAGGAAGTCTCGAGTGAAGGTATCGAATCTTGAAGTCGCTAGTGATGAGATAAATCTTCTCGATAGAGCTGGTATCGAAATTGATAGTACGACTCCGGATAGAAATGGAAATAGGATTACATGTGATGGATTGCAGAAACTTGCCCTGATTGGAACACATTTTGAATTGGTTCATCTACCAAACCCTGAGAGAGGGAATGAAATATTTTCGGAGGTCGTTGAAGCAAAAGTTTCCGACTTCAAATCAAGCCTGAACGGCCAATCAATTCTTCATTTCGATGAAACATTAACATCTGGCCTCATACCGACTTTGAATCTTATTGATTATTTTGTCAGCTATGAAGACTTGTCTTTCATATTTCGCAGAATAAACAACAAAAAATCATGTGGTACTGACGGTATTCCAAATATAGTTCTCCGACATTTGCCTGAGGTTGCTATCAGGAATGATTGCATATTGTTCAACAACATGTTGAGCAATTCATATTTCCAAATGAGTGGAAAAAGGCTAAGGTATTTCCGATCTTGAAGAAAGGAAAAGAATCTTCATGCCCTAAAAGCTATCGCCCAATCGGCTTGCTGCCCAACATCAGCAAGGTGTTTGAAGTGATACTCAACAGAACATTAAACGCCCACATTGAGAAATATGAGTTGATGCCGAATTGCCAATTTGGTTTTCGTGCCAGGCATTCGACCATACATGCAATAACGAAAGTAACCTCAGACATCTGTTGGAAACTAAATGATAGACAATGTGTTGGAGCATGTCTCATTGACATGGAGAAAGCCTTCGATACGGTGTGGTTAGATGGACTAGTTTTCAAACTTCTTCAGGACAGGTTCGCCAGACACCTTGTCGCCATGATGTGTTATATGTTATACGGGAAATCATTTGTTGTAACTGATGGAAATCAGACAACAATGCGCGAATTCAAGGTCTTGAATGGTCTACAGCAGGGAACAGTTACTGTGCCTCTGCTTTTCTCAATATTCATTCGCAAGCTATTGAACAGCTTTGATTTTAATGTCTTGCCAACGCGATCATTGGTAGCGTTTGCTGATGATCTGATCATCTATACGGCAGACCGAAAAGCTACAATAGTTCAGAGCAATCTTCAAAAAATGTTTAATGATGTGCAGCTCTACACCGACAATTGGCGAATGAAAATCAATGCGCAGAAGTGCGAAACAATTTTGTTTTGGACAACACTGCAGGGGGCCAGCCAAGACCTGAAACGTTATTGGAAGGATTTCCACATTATGACTGGTGAGGGTAGTTCAGAACGGGTTCCACATAAATCCTGTGTTCGATACCTCGGTGTTCATCTCGATCAGTATCTGCACTATACTGAACATGTGAAAATCATGCTCAATAAGGCACAAAAAGTAGTCATGGCCCTACGAAGACTCTTTCATTCCAGATACATTGATCAAAAGGTCAAAATTATCTGTTACAAGACCCTGGTTAGGCCAGTTTTGACATATGGATGTCAGATCTTGTACAACCAGAGTGCTAGTACAATGGAAAGATTGAGAGTTTTCGAAAGGGAATGTCTTCGTGCATGTAATGGCTTGTACAGAAAGCCTGAGATAGATTGGAAGCATTATATATCGAATAGAAGAATTTATCAAACTGCTCAAGTGACAAGAGTCGATTTCTTCATATTGAAACTTCTGCGGAATCATATCGCAAGATCTGTAACTGTGTCTGAAAACCCTTGGATTTCACAGCCGTTCCACCCTACAGACGGGTATATTGCGACTTGCCTCACTACTGGCTTCGTTCCTCCAGAAGCATTCGTGTATTTGGACATGAATCGATATGTTTTTGATTCTGACGGCATCCCAATCATATATCACATATATCGACGGGCCACCGATAAGAAGATAAAATATCCTCCGAATCTGAGTTCACGAGACCAACAATTTCAATGGAGATACTCATTTGCTAGATTCGTTGAGGCGGTCGAGCTGAGATGGAACAATCTAGGTATTGGTGGCTGAATGACAATGTCAAAATTATTCGTGTTTATTTTCTGTTTTTGTGCTTTTTCTCGTTACTTAGTTTTTTAGATTCATCTCATTATTGCTACATCTAGTGTTGTCGTTTATTTGTATTATAAATTAGGTATAGGTTTCAATATAAGGTAAAGTTTTTTTTTGTTTTTTGATTGAACTTATTTAGAATAAGGGTGTAACATATTAGGTATAGGATATAAGTTCATTGTTGTGTTAGTAGTATAAGTAATTTTTGAATAATGCTGGTTGGTTTTTTCTCCTTTTTCCAATTGAATCAAAAATATCTAATAATCTTAATTAATTTAAATTTGCTAGTGTATTTTTTTCATTAAATGTGTTTAACTGATAACGTATAAATTTAGAGAGCCATTTGGGCCATTAAGTTTTTTATAGTTTTATTGTTTGGAATTTGCTTTATGTTCTTTTAAAAATTTATAACGATTAGTATTAAATAAAGCGCTTTTGACTTTGAGGAAGACTTTTGATTTGGCTGTTGATAGATACAGTCAGTTGAAAGCTATCGAAGAACGTCAAAGTCAACAGCGCTTTATTCAATACCAATCGTTATAAATTTTAAAAGAATATAAAGCAAATTCCAAACAATAAAACTACGAAAACTTAATAGCCCAAATGGCTCTCTGAATTTATACGTTATCAATGAAACATATTTAATGGAAAAAAAACAATAGCAAATTCAAATCAATTAAGATTATTACATATTTTTTGATTCAATTGGAAAAGGAGAAAAAATCAACCAATATTATTCAAAAATTACTCATATTACCAACACAACAGTGAACTTTTATCCTATACTTAATATGTTTCACCCTTATTCTAAACAAATTCAGTCAAAAAAACATCTTATACTGAAATCTATCCCTAATTATTTTACGTCCAGCACTCGTTGCGTGTAGACGTGTTTTTAATCGCTCCTGTCATTAATTTTAAAAATTAATTAATTTTTCACAAAAGTCAGTTGAAATAAATTTTTTTTATTTTAGCTAAACTTTAAATGGATCATTTCGCCCTTTTCACATCAATTTAATGTAAATCTATACGATCATTTTTGTTCTACATTGAAGCTTTCATTACGTCGTGCGGATAATATAAAAATTTTTCAGAAAAAAATATTAAAAATATGCAACTCATTCATGTAGCTACTTCCATAAGTAATTTAAAAAAGCTATCGGAGCCATCCGAAAAACGAGATCGAATATCCGCACGACGTAATGAAAGCTTCAATGTAGAGCAAAAATGATCGTATAGATTTACATTAAATTGATGTGAAAAGGGTGACATGATCCATTTAAAGTTTAGCTAAGACAAGTACTTACAAGAGGAAATTTAACTTGAATATAATTCGTAGTAACAAAAACATATTGAGTTCGCATAAGTAAGAAAATTAAAAAAAATAACTCTCTCACCTCTAAACACGGTGGTCGCCATCACCGGTGTGTATCTAAGAGTGATGGGTTGATGAGAATTAGTACACACGTCGAAACCACCATCTTCTAACATTTTTCTTCACTAATAATTTTTCAGAAAAAATTATTAAAACTATGCAACTCATTCATTTAGCTACTTCCATAAGTAATTTAATTTTTTTAATTGAAAACTATCACCGTCGAATTATTCGAACATTTATCGAATACCTGAAATTTATTTCCTGAAGAAGTATCAAAAGTGGAAATCCATTCAAGGGAAGTCCCGGTTTAAGAACATTCCCTCTAGTCTCGCTGCAAAAGCAACGAGATGGAGGAACCCGATGGCTTCAGCCATCAACCAGAACGATCGTGTCCATCGCCAACGATGACAGGCGAAAAAAAGCTGAAACGAAGATTCGATCACAACGAAGAAAAACCGCAAATTTTATCCTTCATCGAGATCGAGCAGTTATTCAAAGCTAACGAGAAAGCTGAGAAGGTTGAGGGAGAAAACAAAGAGCTCAGACTTGGGATCCAATCACTAGAAGAACTAGTTGGAAAATTGACATTCAACAAAGCAAAAGAACTTAGTAAGAAAGAAAAAGAAGTAAATTCAAAAACGACTGAATATAAGAAATTTAAGAAACCGAAACAAGAAACTGAACAAGAGGATGTCCTCAGCGCAGGCGGAGCAAACGTCAGCATGAATTATTATGCAGCGCTAGCTGGACTAAAAGATTCCATGAGTACTGAAGAGGATACAGGTAATAAAACTTCGGAACATTGTACTGCTAAGCTCGTGGATAACAGAGCACCAAATTGAATGTAGGTGCAAGATTAAACACCGGAACAATATGGAAAGATATGAAACACCAACCATTGTAAGGTTGAATAGATTGAAAAACCTTCTTCTCACACGTGTCCACAATATTTATCGGCGATTTTTGGACTACAGCCATACCTCGTTGGCTTTGTTGAAATTACACCTGAAGAATGTCCGGAACTTAATCCGTTCATACTTCAGGAGTAAGTCAACAATCAAAGTGCGGAAAAACTGAGGGGTATTAGCCCACAGGACCCAGATGGCGTTTTCGCGAAAGTGAATAGCATATTCCGTAAGAAGTCTCGAGTGAAGGTATCGAACCTTCAAGTCAGTAGTGATGAGATAAATCTTCTCGATAGGGCTGGTATCGAAATTGATAGTACGACTCCGGATAGAAATGTGGATTATTTGTGCGGGATAAACTTGCCCTGATTGGAACACATTTTGAATTGGTTCATCTACCAAACCCTGAGAGAGGGAATGAAATATTTTCAGAGGTCGTTGAAGCAAAAGTTTCCGACTTCAAATCAAGCCTGAACGGCCAATCAATTCTTCATTTCAATGAAACATTAACATATGACCTTATACCGAGTTTGAATCTTATTGATTATTTTGTCGGCTGTGAAGACTTGTGTTTCATATTTCGCAGGATAAACAACAAGAAATCATGTGGTACTGATGGTATTCCAAATATAGTTCTCCGACATTTGCCTGAGGTTGCTATTAGGAATGATTGCATATTGTTCAACAACATGTTGAGCAATTCATATTTCCCAAATGAGCGGAAAAAGGCTAAGGTATTTCCGATGTTGAAGAAAAGAAAAGAATCTTCATGCCCTAAAAGCTATCACCCAATCTGCTTGCTGCCTGACATCAGCAAGGTGTTTGAAGTGATACTAAACAAAACATTAAACGCCCACATTGAGGAAAATGAGTTGATCCCGAATTGCCAATTTGGTTTTCGTGCCGGGCATTCGACCACACATGCAATAACGAAAGTAACCTCAGACATCTGTTGGAATCTAAATGATAGACAATGTGTCGGAGCTTCTCTCATTGATATGGAGAAAGCCTTTTCTACGATGTGGTTAGATGGACTAGTTTTTAAACTTCTTCAGGACAAGTTTCCCAGACACCTGGTCGCAATGATGTGCAATATGTTATACGGGAAAATGTTTGTTATAACTGATGGACATCTGACAAAAATGCGCGAATTCAAGGTCTTGAATGGTCTACAGCAGGGAACAGTTACTGCGCCCCTGCTCTTCTCAATATTCTTTCGCAAGCTATTGAACGACTTTGATTTTAACGTCTCGCCAACGCGATCATTGGTAGCGTTTGCTGATGATCTGATCATCTATACGGCAGACCGAAAAGCTACAATAGTTCAGAGCAATCTCCAAAAAATGTTCAATGATGTGCAGCTCTACACTGACAATTGGCGAATGAAAATCAATGCGCAGAAGTGCGAAACAATCTTATTTCGGGCAGCGCTGCAGGGGGTCAGTCAAGACCTGAAACGTTATTGGAAGGATTTCCACATCATGGCTGGCGAGGGAGTTCAGAACGGATTCCACATAAATCCTGTGTTTGATACCTCGGTGTTCATCTCGATCAGTATCTGCACTATACTGAACATGTGAAAATCATGCTCAATAAGGCACAAAAAGTAGTCATGGCCCTACGAAGGCTCTTTCATTCCAGATACATTGATCAAAAGGTCAAAATTATCTGTTACAAGACCCTGGTTAGATCAGTTTTGACATATGTATGTCAGATCTGGTACAACCAGAGTGCTAGTACTATGGAAAAATTAAGAGTTTTCGAAAGGAAATGTCTTCGTGCATGTAATGGTTTGTACAGAAAGCCTGAGATAGATTGGAAGCATTATATATCGAATAGAAGAATTTATCAAACTGCTCAAGCGACAAGAGTCGATTTCTTCATATTGAAACTTCTGCGGAATCATATCGCAAGATCTGTAACTGTGTCTGAAAACCCTTGGATTTCACAGCCGTTCTACCCTACAGACGGGTATATTGCGACTTGTCTCGCTACTGGCTTCGTTCCTCCAGAAGCATTCGTATATTTGGACATGAATCGATATGTTTTTGATTCAGACGGCGTCCCAGTCATATATCACATATATCGACGGGCCGCCGAAAAGAAAATAAAATATCCTCCGAATTTGAGTTCACGAGACCAACAATTCCAATGGAGATAGACATTTGGTAGATTCGTTGAAGCTGATCGAGCTGAGACGGGGCAATCTAAGTATTGATGGCTGAATGACAATGTCAAAATTATTCGTGTTTATTTTCAGTTTTTGTGTTTTATGTTACTTAGTTTTTGAGTTTCAGCTCATTGCTACATTTAGTGTTGTTGTTTATTTGTGTTAAAAATTAGGGATAGGTCAGGTATATATTATGTTTATTTAGGGGTTAGGAATATGGTGATCGAATTTTTTAGTATAAGATAAAGTTTTTGATTGAATTTTCTTAGAATTAGGTTATAACGTATTAGGTGTAGGATCAAAGTTCACTGTTGTGTTAAAATTATAAATAATTTTAGAATAGTGTTGGTTGGTTTTTTCTCCTTATTCCAATCAAATTATAAAATATGTAATAATCTTAATTAATTTGAATTTGCTGTAGTTTTTTTTTGATGAAATGTGTTTAATTAATAACGTATAAATTTAGAGAGCCATTTGAGCCATTAAGTTTTTGTATTGTTATTGTTTGGAACTTGCTTTATATTCTTGTAAAATTTATAACGATTAGTATTGAATAAAGCGCTTTTGACTTTGACTTTATGCTATTTATACCTGTGGAATCGAATAGAATACCCGATTTAGAGTTAAATATTTTTTCCTGATGCTGCCTGATGTTTGAAATGATTCTGAAAGAAATTTCTTTTAAAATATATATTACATTACGTATTTAACTTGCACAGGAGAGTTTTTGCATTAGAAGGCCCAACTGAAAAGAGCAGTTATCTATAGAAGTGACTCAAAATTCACTTATTGCCAACTTAGTCTTTTTCCATTCTAGGCTTTAGCCAGGATTTATCAAATATTTTACCTTCTTGGGTCGCACTCAATCTAATTTTGTCATTAAAACTAATTTTGGGTCGCACGTTGGGCACTCTTGCACTAAACAATTGACTTCTGTGAGGCTCATTTGTTGTTTCTTCAATTAGGTTTTTGCGGGGAAGACTTCAACGACGATTTATACGTATAGCCCAGTCATATTAGGTAAAAAAAGGGGTCAACCTCGGAATGAAAGATAATAAGCTGCAAATTGGTATGAACCTTTGTTTTGTCATTCTAAATGTTGTCTCAAAAGTCACAATCGTTATCGTGTTCCCGTCTCAAGATATTCAAGGTCAAAGGTCACAAAAATCGGTTTTTCGCGAATATCTGGCTTCCTATCGGTTAAATGAGATTTGCATTTATTATAAAAGTTGTAGGCTATAAAATTCCCTACAACTTTTGTTTAAACTTTTTTTTCATACGACCAACCGTTTTGAAGGTAGAGCGCGAAGAGTGCACATCGTACAGTCATATACGGCCTAATGCAAGGTCAAGCGTGAGTTATGGTTATCAGTACGTTATAAAGTCAATTATTTACTTGGAAATTATAATTATTAAACAATGCCTATTATTTATGTACTAACTATTAATTATTTATATTTAATTAAAGTAAGTAACTTGATTATTTATATATAATTATTCATATTTAACTATTTAAGAATATCGGGATCATATGTATTTTCTTCATCGGGATTACTTGGATACAGTGAATCGTTGAGGCAAGCTTGTCCGTTGCACTGGCCGCAAGCTAAAGAACATTGTAGCCCTGATTTTCTGCATCCACAGCGGGAACCACAACCATTTTTGCAATTGCAAAATATTACGTCAACACTTGTTCGGCTGGTGCTGGAGGTAATAACGTTCGTATGGGCTCCAGGATTTCATTTTCAAGCATCCAGCCCCATTCTTTAGGTTCTAAGTCCTTCCCTAACCACGTTTGAATCTGGTAGTAGACACGTTTTATGTGTTGATGAGCTGCTACACTTGTTGGTGGAAGTGTTGACGTAATATTTTGCAATTGCAAAAATGGTTGTGGTTCCCGCTGTGGATGCAGAAAATCAGGGCTACAATGTTCTTTAGCTTGCGGCCAGTGCAACGGACAAGCTTGCCTCAACGCTTCACTGTATCCAAGTAATCCCGATGAAGAAAATACATATGATCCCGATATTCTTAAATAGTTAAATATGAATAATTATATATAAATAATCAAGTTACTTACTTTAATTAAATATAAATAATTAATAGTTAGTACATAAATAATAGGCATTGTTTAATAATTATAATTTCCAAGTAAATAATTGACTTTATAACGTACTGATAACCATAACTCACGCTTGACCTTGCATTAGGCCGTATATGACTGTACGATGTGCACTCTTCGCGCTCTACCTTCAAAACGGTTGGTCGTATGAAAAAAAAGTTTAAACAAAAGTTGTAGGGAATTTTATAGCCTACAACTTTTATAATAAATGCAAATCTCATTTAACCGATAGGAAGCCAGATATTCGCGAAAAACCGATTTTTGTGACCTTTGACCTTGAATATCTTGAGACGGGAACACGATAACGATTGTGACTTTTGAGACAACATTTAGAATGACAAAACAAAGGTTCATACCAATTTGCAGCTTATTATCTTTCATTCCGAGGTGAAAGCCCTAATATGACTGGGCTAGTATTTGATTGTCGTTTGTGAGTAATATTCAAAGAACTAAAAATTTAATTATTACAAATTATTTACATTATATTTTCTCGAAGGAGGTAAAGGAAAAACATTTGTATTCATGTCATGCACAAATTTTAATAAATACCTTTAGGAATTTTATAAATACTTTTCCTTAATCACTACAATTACTAACAATGAAATTGTCTAGGAGGAGCGTTAACATTTAGCATTTCCGAAGTTGTATTATTACTATTAATACTATCACTATGACGGCTATCAATATCAACAATTCTTAAACTAGGTTTGGCCAACAAAACAGGATTCTCGTCGCTCGTTTTCGTTCCACAACGCGGACAGCTTGATTTGCTGACACGTTCAATGCATGCCTGATGAATCGAATGCCCGCAGGAACCGAAAACTAGAACGTCCATTTGATTGTAGAGTCGTTGTCGGCATACAACACATTTGATCACAGTAATCCACAGTCCACGATTCGCCGCTTTTCGTTCTTGTACGAATTTATTGTGCAAGTCACGACCGAGAATGCGAGCTGTTGTTTCAAGTAGAAGAGTTTCGTAGCGAGAGTTCGAAAGCATGCCGACAAGTAAATGCTTGATGTCACCAAAACTTCCCGATTGCGTTCCGCAGTTGAGAACGAGTTGTACTAATTTGGACAAGTCAACATGTTGGCTGGCGAGGTGTAGTGTGCTGCGTGTGATGGAAGAAAGATCTGGTCTCGATAGGACTAGAGTTAGGAGAGGAAACCAGAATTCTTCACGTTGCTTCTCGGAGAGAACTTGAGAGGCTCTCGAACACAAGGACATAATTTGTAAGGCGTAACTTTCAGCTGTGCTCTCAGGAGCTTCCCGTAACAATTCCATTGATAGGTTAAATGCCACTTGGTAGTCTCCTTGTTTCTCGTATAAATAAATGCAGCACGGTGTTAATTGGTACTTTGTCACAATTTCCAACGCACTTTCCAGTCGATAGTTTTCATTGGTAGTTAGAAACTCTTTAACTTGTTCGGGATTCTCTTGGCACATCAGCTCCAAATACTTTTCATTTTGTTCAACTTCCAATGCAAGTCCATATCTCGGAGCTGTTCCGAGAAAGGCGTAAAGTAGCTTCGGCTCATTCGACAGAGCTGCGATTAGTTCTGGAATTTTATCACTGAAATGATCGACAACAATTTTAGTTATCCGATCGGCATCGATTCGCATTAGAGCAGCGAAATGTTTAACAACTTGAGGGTAAATATTTCGGGTTAAATTACTTGCGTGTTGTTCTATGTACAGAAATACTTCTAAGTGACGAAAAGGATTGTTTAAATAGCATTCTAGAATATCTTCAAATTGTTCGAGTTTTTCTAACAGGTATTCTTTTACACTGTAGCATTTGGATCTGCTCGCCAATTCGAGTTGCCGCTCGAGTGGAATGTGGGTCAGGTGGCTCGAAGTGAGAAGTTCAAGCCAGGCTTGTTCACGTTCAGAATGTTCGCGAGGACTTTCCCCTTCAATATTTTCTTTAACGAGGTAATCAGTAATTCGTTCAACGAGAGATGCGTCATTCGGTAGACAACGTGCGGAAACTTGTTGAGTAATGAAATAGAGCAGACATCCAATTTGCGACCACTGAAAAGAAAAATGGTTTAATTTTACTATTTCTTTGATGAATTGTTTAACAAACTACAATCCAATTCATGGATAGGAATAACTCGGAAAATATTTTAACGAAAGTTCTAAAAGTTTTTAATACATTGTATAATGATTGTGTGGAAAACTGGCAACACTATTACTAAGACTCTACGTGTTCCTAGAACCACATAAATGAATACGATAATAAGAGTACTTCCAGCTTGGATGAAAGTCACCAAATTGTCCCCAGCTTTAGAAGAACGATTTTAAAGTCGGCTGATAATTGAAATTCTCATTATGAACTACAAGTTTGGACGCTGGAATTGGAGGGCTCAATCAGTGGACCGACCCATATGGGGACAATAACTTCCAGAAGCCAATGTTTGAAAAGGGTTCTAGTGTTATGAAGGCGATGAATATGAAAACAGAGATTGTTCTCGGAGATGCGCTTTCGCAGCTCTCGACTTTATTTGCGGGTTTCGGAAGAACGCGCGGTTTTAACAAACTGTCTATACGGCCAATGTTACTTTTGATATGAAAAGTCCTAATGTTTTATGGCATACTATGGTTATGCCTATCTTATCAGAGAAGATTCAGGGGAGCTCATGAGGTTATGAAAATTGTAAAAAATTTCCCAATGGTGTATCATAATTATTCGTAAGCATTACCGGCGAGCAATAGGCCCACATATAACCTCCAATCGAGTGCTATGTAGATAGGGTTGAACTCCATTCGGCAATCTGTGGAGAATTTGGGTTGTCAAATTTAGTATGCCTCGTAGAGAGATGTTTGCGGTAACGAAGGTAAAAAAATGCTTAATGCATCTCAGGCCACGTATGTAGGGCTTTCACTCACTAAAAAAACTGGTCTATAGCTAAATGGGAACGGAGCCTCAACCTGGGATCATTCGCCCATTACTTCAGGGTGGAGTCCCTACAATGTGATTGTATTTTAGACAACCGCCGACCTGCATCCAGGCAGCACTTTACTACTGCTCTAGTTAATTCGACAGAAAGGACTTTTCCCGTTTCAGTCTCCGAGCTGACTCAATGAAATTAGCCATCGCATCTTTCGGTCATATTATAGCTTCCACAATAGATTTTCGTATAACTTGGCCTCCCGTCAGGGCAAGGGCGCTTTTCTCTACAAAAAAGCCATATCCATCCGAGTGCGTCGTCATTTCTCAGTGGGCAAACGCGATAAAATGGTGTTTAGCCATTCCCATTCTATAGAGGTCCACGAAAATACTCGGGCCCCGTTAGACGCTGGGAAAGGTAGAAGCTCACTTCCGCAATAAGTCTAACCGTCAAACGGCCAAAAGCACTCATCAGTATGACGGGTGGTTTTTGACATCACTAGCTGAAGGCTATGTTCTATCATTCACCGCTCTACCCTCCTCAAGTTTTGGTTAAGTATGAGGTGGGTAAGACCGCCAGATCTGCCGGTGAGAATCGCAGCGCCCTGATCAGCGTAACGTATCAGGAACATATCCGCAAACAATTCCTGCAATAGCAGCTCATGTAACCCTTGTGATGTTCTTACGTTACAATTTGGCGATTTCATCATTCCGCCAATACGAATGTTGCTTCCTACAAAACGGGTTTCGTTTGGATATTGAAGCCCCACAAACTCTTTGAATCCACCCCATGGTGTTATCAGCAATGAAATATACTGGTGTTTGTCACTCGGGTAAGAGAATCCTCATGTCTACACTTCCAGCGATTGGCGCTATGATCTGGTCTATTTCTTGTGTAATCGTAGATCATACAACGCCAGCAAGTATAACTTTGGTCGGTCTTCAAACTCGGGTGCTTACCAAATTCATACGAACTCCATCCGAAGTAAGGATGATGAGCACTAGTGTAGCTGCATAAAGACTTTTCGTTGCTCCATCGAGTTAGGAGGCAAAACCGTTGTTTTGACGTCAGCGGCTTCTTTATCTCCAGCCTCTCGTTTGATACTACTTTTACCGGTCCACTGGAACAGAGGTAATCAAGGTTTAAAAGATCTATTTTGATTGTAGCAGCTTAGCAGCCTAGATCCAGTCCTGAAGTTTCGAGCGTTCGTCATAGCTCAGAAATTGAAGAAGAACCTGTTCCCCTGCCGTATTTCTTATCTGGCGAAACGTTATGTCAGACTGCCCCCAGAAGCACCATGTAGCTCTTCCATAGAGCAGATTTGACGATGACCGTGTGTTCGCTATACAGCTAAAACCAGCAATTTCCTTTTCTTGCATGTTTACTGCGCTCTTGGGAACATCCGCTACTTCGTTTCGCCCGAAGCATTTCTCATCGAGGGATCCGAGACGTCTACTGTAATCTTCGCGCAGCGGTAGCATTGAGTCTCGTTGCCGCCTGTTTTATTGTTTGTGATATTTAAAGAGGCGCCAGGTGTGAATATAACGCCAGGTGCTATCCAATCAGAAATTGCAAATCCACTCGATTAGTCATTAAAATGGACGCGGATTTCCCGAGTCTGTACATGGTCTTAATCAAGAGAATCTCAAGTTGTATTACAACAGCTAGTTATGTACCACGAAAGTAAATAAAGAGCAAGTGGGATGAGGATTAAATCGGAGCGAAGTACACGGAGATAAGAACTCCTAGAACCCAGAACTGGTAAAAGAGAAAAAATTAAAGATCTCTACCCTGAAGTAATGGATGATGCCAGATGGCTAATTGGACAAGCTCGGTGTATGCAGCATGCAGTTTCGTTAGAATGAACTGGAATTTTTTCACGGCAGGCCGTCGCAATGCCAAAATGAGAGCTGTAACCCGTTTGTTTTTGGTCCAGAACTGCGTCTTGTATATGTTCCAAGATGCTTGCCCAACTAAAACTGGTACCTTTAGATTTTTTGCGCAAGATTCGTCCTTGACTACATCAGCATTCAGTTGTTCTAGATCAAACTCAGCTTCTCGACTTCCTCAGCTACAATCATGAACTTACTATTCATGTTTCCGATTTTGGTGTCCATCTGATAAGATAGTGTTCGAATTTCAAAGAGCTTTCTCGTAACTTCTCATCGGTTAATTTCAAAATTCCAGCAGACTCTTTTTCCTGTCTTCCCGCTCATTCAATTGCCTTGTCTCCCTGTTCAACTATGCAGTAATTTCACTCAGGGACTCGATGGATTTCGTTAACTTTGAGTTCATGGCCATTGGCAGCTGAATGACTGGGTCCATGGCATGCTTTATCCAAAAATTCCACTGTATCCACTAGCGCTTATTAGTCCTGCCAGTCGCGCACGCTACGCAGCTTTATTCCTCATGTCTAGGTCTTGCTTTGATTTCATAGTTGTTAATCTGAAATGTGCTACCCGCACGAACTAATTATCACATGCTTTACCTATTCCGAGTTCACTTTAGGTGTATGGTGGTGTGGAGCCATTTCTATCTTTGAGTACCATTACCACTAGTTTCTGTCAGTCCGATTAATGCAGAGAAACTGATTTGACACTAGGGTAGGTGAGTCTCTTTTCGATATCGCTGGATCTTAAAGGGTTCAAGGTACTATTAGGGTATTCTGCTATCCTGTCGAACAGTTTGAGTGCACGGTCGAGTATATATTTTTCAATTGTGTCTAGTTTCAGGTCTTTGTTAATGTCAGTGTTCCTAATGTACCAGAGGATTCTGAAGATTCTCCTAAAGGCCTTGTTTAGCAGGGGTTGCAATGCTTTCGTGGTAGCTTTTGAGTTCTGACAGAAGGCTATACAGTCGTAGAGTAGAGAGAATCTTATAATTTGGTTATAGATGAGTTTATTTTTAACGTTAAGTTTTCCTGAGCCTAAGATGGGTACAGCGAGGATAGAACACCTAAAGAAGGTCAATCCATGTACGAGGTGTGACAATTAAATAATGAGACTGATTCCATGAAAACCGTATATTTAAAAATTATTTTACAACTCTGAAATCCCCTTCAAAGCAGCCCCCTTGGGCAGCTATACAACGATTCCAGCGCGTTTTCCATGTTTCGTAACATTTCTGGAACGCTTCGACTGGGATGTCCGCGAGTACCCTCGTCACGGCCGCCTGGATGTCCGTAGTCGACTCAAAATGGGTTCCTTTGACCACCGATTTTGTTCTAGGGAACAACAAAAAAAAGTCACAGGGTGACATATCGGGCGAATAAGGCTGTTGCAACACGGTGATCCCTTTAGAGGCCAAATACTGGGACACGCTGAGGGCTCCTCAGAAAGGTTCTTTGGAAACATCTTCGCGCACAACTTTTTATCCCAAAATCGTCGGTTAAAATTTATCTGACTGTTTCACGGTTCATACCCAGTTCCCAGGCCAACATTCGAACTGTTAAACGCCGATCTTCACCGATTAGGGCGCGCAAACGCCGCACATTCGCGTCAGTCCGCACGTCGACTAGTATCTCGGTCCGCACCTCGACTGTTCTCCCGCTCCGCGCCTCGACTTCCACGCTTTCACGCACCTCCTTAAACTCTTTATGCCATCGAAACACCTGGGCACGACTAAGAGCACTATCACCATGCAATTTTAGCGTACGTTTCCGAAGCTGTTTCGACCAATCTGGCGCAAAATTTTATTGCGACGCGTTGCTCTTTATGTCGTTTCTCCATTTTCGTGACGATCACCACCAACACAGGTCTACTCAACACGACACAGCAGGCGAACTAAACAAGCTAGAGCGATGGTAAATATATCAAAGGAGAGGGGACGGATGCCGGGGAAGGGGAAGAGAATTTCAAGGTAGCAGGTTTACCACAAGCACGGCAATAAAATCAGTCTCATTACTTAATTGTCACACCTCGTAAGTCTATTGTCGAATTTTAATTCTAGATATTTTGCTGTTCTGTTCCATGGTATTGAGTTTGTGTCGATTTGTAGTTCGGGGGGTTGTTGTCATATTCTTCTTATAATTAAGAATGGCCTGTGTCTTACCAGCGTTAATTTTTATCTTCCATCTTTGAAAATACCGAAAACAAATTTTGATGGAGAGTTATAGGCTTAAAGATACGGCTTCTGCTTGTCGCCAAGTGTAATATATACAAGTGTCGTCGGTATAAAGGGAAATTAGAACGTTGTTACGCAGACGTGATAGGTCCGCAGTGTATAGGGTGTACAGTATTGAGGAGAGTGGTGATCTTTGTAGAATTCCAGCTAGAATCAGTCGCATATTGGATAGTTTGTTGTCAATTATGATGCGAGAAGATCTGTCCTGTAGGAAAGAGTTGATTATTTTTATCAAAGGTAGTGGAATCGAGAATTCATGCATTTTAAAGATTTGCATGATTTTGTCAAAGGCTTTTGTTATGTCGAACATAACTAAGTCTGTTGGCATTCAGCGATTTATCCCATTTCTGATGTGTTGGACCACCCTTATTAGCTTGAGTTAGTGAAGTGACCGGCTCGAAAGCCATATTGTTCATCGGGAATAATTTCCTTGATCTCAATGCATTCGGTCAATTAAGTAAGAAGTGTTTTTTCGGTGTGCTTTGAGAGAGAGAAGCCTTACTGGCCGCCAAATTTACGGGAAAGTAAGGTCATTATTTGGTTTTGGGATGACGATGATAATTGCCGTTTTCCACAATTTCGGAAATTTGCGTAGGTAGAAGATCGGCTTGTAAGATGTTGTCTGGTAGTCATTTCAACATGGTATTCGTCAAAGAGTCAAAGCCTGGGGCTGTCCGTTTATTTAACGTGCTTATCATGTCTATTAATTCAGGTTTGTCTGGGAACCTAGCAGTTTTTGTGCAGAGGACTCAATTTCATCTTCAGGGTCAGGTATCTCCTCAGGGAAATTGTTCCCACGGAATTGCAGTTCGAGAGTGTCTGCAAAGGCTTCGGCTTTATTTGTGCTATCATATTTGAGGCCATTTGGCCCATGAATGGGAGGAACATTTATTTTATTGCTCAGCCTAAATATTTTAAGAGGCGTCAGAAGTTATTATCATCATGTTCAGGGCTCTACAAAAACCCTTCTCAAAGGGTGCTGCGAATTTCGGGGATCTTATCACATATTTTGTTGGTTAGCTGGTTGCCTTTGATTTTTAATCTAGGATAATCCATGTTCCTAGCTCGTCTTCGTGGTTGATTGCTCCTCCATATCAGGAACCTAATATCCTAAGGTTCCCTTACCGGGGTTTGGGCTGTTTTATTTTCCTTGGTAAGTAGGATTTTGCTGGTAAGTTATTCAATTCTTTCGTCGACATTACTGGCTGAATTTAACTGCTGGGTGAGGCTTTCTGAAGCCAAGATATTCTTAAAAGCTTGCCAATTTGTAATCTCCTTTACTTTTAGAGGCTAAACTATGCAGATTTTAGTTATTAAGAAGTGCACCGGTTTGTGGTCAGAAGAGAGCTCATTGAGAACCGTTGCTCGGATATCATGGTGAAAACCGAGCGAGATTCGAAAGTCTAGAATGTTACTAGAAGTTCGGCCATAGTGCGTTGATTCGCTTAGCATGTGAATTTTATCATCAATGGCTGTGATGAATCGATTGCTTCTCACAGCATCGCAGAAATTATGAAAGGCGTTATTCGGATCTCGTTCGAAATTCTATTATTTAATAAATATGAAGTTTGGTTCGGTCATAAAACATACAAATGAATTCAAAACTGACACTAATGGAAATATTGCCACAATCACTTCAATAGCAATGCCGAAGCTTTGGCTCATTCTACATCAAGGCAGTATCAATAATTCATTGAACTCCAGCGTCCAAAGCGTCGATTACGAGAAGCAAGGAATCGACGAGAAGACTCCGAGGAAACCAACATCAAATCCCTGTTAGAAGTTTTAAACTAGCGGACGAGATTATAGATCCACAAAGGTTTGTCATACAGCGGTATTTACCGCATTCACAGATAATAGAAAGTGGCAGAGAAAGTGTAAAAAAAAATATTAAAACCCGAAGAAAATAGGGCCACGTAAAATTTTATGTTTTTTTGGATTATTTTCGGGACCCGCCGTATAAAATGACACAACCCAATTAAGCTTATTTGGCTTTAAAACTTTCCAATCAAAAATATTCGGCCTGGCGATAACAGTACCAAAATAAAAAACAAAAACTATCTCGCCAATTAACTACCGCTTATCAAACATTCAACTCCGCTAATTTGCATCTGCATTATTGGCGTTTTTCCAACTACTTTAGTTTTTCTTTAGCATCATACACACACACCCCCACACACTCTCTCTCTCTCTCTCCTCTCTCTCTCCCTCTCTCTCTCTCTCTCCTCTCTCTCTCCCTCTCTCTCTCGTTGCCTTTCCCTCTCTGCTACCTTCAGCGGCTGTTTTCCCGTGCGGGACGGGTGCACAATAGGAGAGTTCCTTTTTTTTCTATATACAACACAACAACGGCACACCGTTAAGAATTTTGAAATCTGCTCCGTGCAACATTTTTCTTTTTGTTCTTCGGTTGCTTAATTATTACTCTAACGCGCCATCTATCGAAATTGCAAAATCTTTAACGACAACAATTTCAACTGGAACGGGAGTAATTCATTTGAGTTGGGAATCTGTTTGGAGTCATCGTCAAGGCTAGCACATACAAGGGAATTACATTCAATTTGAATGATTTTTAACCGACTTCCAAAAGAAAGAAGGTTATATATATTTTTTTTTGCTTTTTTTTGTATGTTCACGCATAACTTTTAAATGGAGATAGATAGAAGAGTCCTGTTTTTGGAAAATGATACGTCTTTCTTCCAGTTAGGTCCCGTTTAAAGGATAAGAAATTCAAGTAACGGTAAAGGGCTCTTACCGTTAAAACTAAAAAAATTCTGACTTTCACCCCGATTTTTCAGTATAACTAATCGACGCGTGTACGGATTTTTATTGTGGAGGTTTCGAATGAAGGACAACGTATTGGTCTAAAATGTATCGGAACAGAATTGAAATCCTTCCAAGGGCTCTGTAGATATTAACAGTTAAATATGATACACTGATGTTGAGAAATTGAATTTAAATGATATTTCGTACGAAAAGTGCTATTAGTTGGCGCTCTGCAAGGATTTGTTGGAGATACCGAGTTCTTTGGTGACGGATGATAAAAATGATCAGTATCCTTAATTTTCTGCATAAGCGGCACTTTTTAGTCCATCATTTCTACCGGAAATATCCAATAAATTAATTCTAAATGTGGCATAAATGCAATTCAACAATAGTTAAAGGGAACATTTGAGGATGCTTTTCTCTTCCGCATTCATTCTTTGCTTACCAATGAGCTTGGTATATGATCCTTCTTACATCCTTAGACGTAAACGTTACATATAGGATTATAAAATTCCCCGAAGAAATAATAAGGATTGATTGATTGCAAATTATAGAGTTGACTCGTTACTTTCCAGTTAATATTAAATGTACATTACAACATATGCCCAGAAATCTAAAATTAGTGATTTCCATACTAAAAACCGATGAGAATCGCAACATAAAAAGAGATACGTTTCCTGCTATTATTGATCATAAATGTACAGAAGAAGATGAAAATGCATAGCCGAGTTTTCGTTGAACTATATGGTATGATTTTCTTGAAATTTTCATGAAAATTAGGTGCCATAGTTAACTAAAAACGAAGGCGATGGGTATCGAATAAACGTGAACAAATGATGCGGTCAAGAAGGATATTTTAAAGTAAATTTCATGAGATTGATTGCGGAGTGAACTTTATGTTTACATATATAAATACATATGTCTATATATATATATATATATATATATATATATATATATATATATATATATATATATATATATATATACATATATATATATATATATATATATATATATATATATATATATATATATATATATTGTTACATGTACAAATAATTCTGCGAGCTACTGTCGCAATTGTTTTCACAACAATTAAGAACATCAACAATTTACTCGAAATCACGAGAACCCACCAAGCATCAACATCTGAAAGTGAGTCACTGCTCCATTCATTTGCGCTCGCTCGAATGTTCCCGCGAATTCGCCAATGTACGAGAACTGGGTTGAATGACTACAGACCCTATATAAAGGCGAGCTGAATGAATGGGGGGATCATTCATTACAACCGCGATAGAAAACTGCGATACGCGAAGTACAGGCGATATTGATTGTTTGAGTGTGAAGTGATTTTAGTAGACAATTGCGATAGAAATTTATGGACAAGTGGAAGGTAGAATTTTAATAGTGAAAATTAAAGTTGTGAAATTGTTAGTGAAGTGATTGTGCATTTTTGACGAATTAAATAAACTCTTTTAATTTAATTTAAAAGACATTGCGTTTTTACTTTCCCGGAACATTAAAATATGTCTATATATTTATTTATATATATATATATATATATATATATATATATATATATATATATATATATATATATATATATAAAAATAAATATATAGACATATATATATATATATATATATATATATATATATATATATATATATATATATATATATATATATATATACACATTTATATAAATATATGTATATATATATATATATAATATATTATATATATATATATATATATATATATATATATATATATATATATATATATATATATATATATATATAGGTATTTATTATATATATATATATATATATATATATATATATATATATATATATATATATATATATATATATATATATATGGCTATGTGTGTGTATGTGTGTGGTTGGTTGTATGTGTGAGTCTACATAGGATATAACAAAATTTGTGCCTGGGGGTCGCAGCTTTGCTTCGATTTTGGCCAAATTTTCAGCAATTTTTCTGTTCTGGCCAAAGTATAGCTCCAGTTTGTACCAAAACTAGTACAAAGATTTATTCAATTGTGTGATAAACCTCACAATAAAAAATCCAAAGTCGAAAACGAACGGTAAAAAAGCACTTCAGGGTCAGGTCAGAATATAAAAATGGCGGCTAGGCAAAGTTCAAAATTCGAAAATTTCTCAAAGCTACAATTCATATTGGATTATTATGAAATCTAAAATCAAGGTAGACGTTGATGAGATCATGGATTAAATGTACCAGAGTTAAATTCGATTCCTATGAACGCTGCAGATTTTAGCCGTAGTGGTTTTTGCATTGCAGTAAAAAATTATATTTTAATATAAGAGAACATGATACAATGTAATCAAGAAACTGAGTTTTGAATGGTTTGAAATGAAAAAATTTGTCACTAAAAAGGGTGAAATAAAAAACTTTTAGAAAAAAAAGAAAACCGACTTCGGAATGCCCTAAAAAGGATGAAATAAATTTTATGGAAGCGGTGCCAAATGAATTTCCCCATTTCAACATAAATACTTCCAACATCGGCACCATCAAAAAAATATCGGGAAAAAATGATATGGCACCGCTTCCATAAAATTTATTTCATCCTTTTTAGGGCATTCCGAAGTCGGTTTTCTTTTTTTTCTAAAAGTTTTTCCATAAACTTTCTCTTCTGTTATTCTGAAGTTGTCGTCCAGTGTAAAAAGGGAATTTCTTCGACAAATACAGATTCCTATTCGAGGAACTTGACGATCTCCACTCGTTCACTGTTCATCTAAATCGCAAAATTTTTCCACCACAGAGATATGGTAATAATGAATGTCACCATATTTCCGCTTCATATCAATGAACCCATATAAAGTGAAAATGTTTTACATATAAAGCCTAAACTCGGTCTCCATGGACGAAGTTAGATCAAGCGTCAATGAACGCCATTCACCTAGAAGACGAAGTTCAAGCTTACCCCAGTTAGGATATCTGCCACACTGGTTGGCACGCAAACCTACTTCCTAGCAACAAAATTAAAACAGAAACTACGGAATTTCAGCTCTAGGTTTGGTGAACTATCCTTGGGTCCGTAGCGCGGAGCACGCAGCTCACCTCCACACACTGTTGCAAATGACGAGCCGATGCACGTGCCATTCAAACCAAATAAACTAATTTCAATTGAATGGAACCAGCAAATGCTATTGGTTATTGCCACATATTGGAAATTTATCATTCCTTAGCGGAATCTTAAATTACAAGTATCTTAGGTTGTTGGTGAAGAACCACTAGGATTAGGATGATCAAAAATTTATCACATATTGTTCGAGTGCTCCTGAAGGCCTAGGCCTTATTTGGGGTTCTGAGCCATCGATTCCATTGGTTAGCTAGTAAGTACTCTTGGGATGAAAGTAAAATTGAATTGCATTCAAATAATTGAACTTACCGTTGCATTTTCCGGAGTCATGATCTCCAACAAGATATAAACAATCCGCTGCCTGTGCGACATTCCCAGTTCACCGCTAAATTCCTTCTCTTGAAACGCCAAAGATATCACATTCAAAGTTTCTCTTGTATCGAATTGAAGCAAGGCTCGCAAATAGGGATAGGGAAGTTCGTTCTCATCACTCCGATTCGAATGAATTGACGTCAGGCATCGCAAAACATCATGTTTAACATTTGGAACTTGATCACGAGGAATCTCACCAGCCGGATAACTCCTTCCAGCTAAACAACTAGAAATGTACACGAGCATACAATTTCCTAAATCGCGACTTTCGGTACAAATCAAAGGAATGAAATCCATCAATGAAATTGTGTAATCATTCAATGCATGGGTATTAAGGTAAATTTGCGCTTTGTACAGCTTTTTCGCCTTAGCGACAGTTAAAACTTGATGCAGATCAAGGCAAGTCCAATCCATTTTTAATATTATATCCTCCAGTTTGGATGGAGACAAGTTTGCCCAGTAGTCGACGAGGGCTTGAGCAATGTTTGGATTTAAACGTTTGATTTCGTCGTTTTCAATGTGTTCTGTTATAAGGTTTAGAAATACGGCAGGAGATGTCAAACGATCCCAAAGTTCCTGCCATAGCAAATCCATTTCCCCGATTTCAATTAAACACTTCATAATCGGTCCCAGACAAAATTCTGGGGTCCTGTTGGTGGATGAAACATACTCGTGGAATAGTTCTACGATTCTATCATGAGCTTGTTGCTTTCTTCTGGGTCGATCAAATGCCGCTCTGTATCCATCAAGGGCTAGTTCACAAGCCTCAACCCAACGGTGATTATTGACTAAATAAGAAATCCTTTCATTCCAATGGCGCACGCTAACGACGTGCAGACTTCTAGCGCCCAAAATGTAAAATTGACTTCCTTTAGATGAGACCGAATTGTAACAGGCATGAGTACCAGCTAGAGCGAGTGCGGGGGAAACGTTTCCACCTGTGGCAAGTCCTTTAAATTGAGCGGAACTGTATACGAGTCCAGCATTTGCCATGTCGACGCATTCTATTTCTTTACTAGACCGAATATCTACGAGATGGAGCATTTCTGATGTGTCCAGGCAAGCGATGGATTTAGAACCAAGCCAGTGCAGTGACAAAAGATTGTAAGACAATTGAACATGTCGAAGGAAAAGCAAATTAATGCGTCCATTAGTAGCAAATATCTGCAACCAAATTTAAGTTAGAACGGAAATGATTTCATATTCGGCCTTACCTGATGAAAGTAAAGTTGATTACCTCGCGCCACAGCAAGGACTGGGTCAACTGTTCTGCTCGTATCTGCAGCTTGAATTAACACCATTTGCCAGGCAAGCAAGGGTAGGCATTCTGGCGGACCATTGAGCACGTAGAACTTGACTACTCGCAATCTGGGACGAATTGTCACAACAAAATACTTCGATAGCGTAGCAAGTGCTACTATTGAATAGTTTTGCAGTTCATGGCCTTCATCTTCCAGTATCAAAGGTTCCACTGCGCAAACTTCTCCTCTAGCACCGCTGAAAAGGCATCGCGAGGCACAGCCGCGAATTCCCAGTTTTCTTGTAAAGCTCAGCGACCACACCGATCCACCTGAATCTGAACATAGTGCCAGAGCCGGTCGTCCAGTCCACTTTAGATTCAAGACTCCGCTGTTAGGTGTGATGACATCGTTTAGGCTGCGGAGCAAGTCTCCACTTGACGTATCAATCATAATTACGAGGCCGCGGGCAAACCCAGCTAAGAGACGAGTAACATCCTCATTGTAGGCTAGAGCCGAGACTGCACCTTGTGATGTTTGATCTTGATGGGCCCAACGGAGCGTTTGTGAACTGTCGAAGTTGAGTATATGTCCATGTGATGTTCCCACTGCAATCATTTGTGCAATTGCTACTGCAGTGGCAAAGCCAGCATTGATTCGGTCCTGAAAAGAGGAAATATATTTTAATATGGTTCTTCCACGAAATAAAGTTTTTCAAATTCCGAGCATAAAAATTGGTTTCAGATTTACTTCACATGTTTCACCCTTTAGTTTTCATAATGGTCATTGTGAAAGTAGCAAGCTAAGTCCTACCCCAACAGCAATAGGAACCTTGTAAGTTTATTCAACACCAGAACATTTACCACTTACCGCTGCCGAGGAAATCTGTGCCGATATACCCTGCAAAATGACATGTCGCAAAAGCGACCCACCACGATTGCTATCATCCACAGAAGGAGTTGGTGTAGCAGATGTGAATTGAACTTCCGAAGCAATGTCCGAATCGCCTTCTAATTCGCTCAAGACACTCTCCAGCGTAGGCATGATGTCCAATGCCGGAATCGAGTATTCATCATCGTCCAACTGTAAAAACAAAGTGTATGCATTGTTGCAATTTGTTCAATGGAGTTTGGAAGATGTGAATATACTATAAAATCTGCCTCGTACATCTTCGATATCGAGTTGTAAGGATTCGGCTAGGAGACTGTCGTTTGAGCCTCGATCCGATTCCAATAGTGACTGCAGTGACGGTGCTTTGAGCTCGTTCATTGTTGATTCTTATCTTTATAACACCTTTAAACGTTTTATCAGCGGCACTAGTCAATGAATAAGTATTTTGAGCTCTAATCAATGATCTCTTATCTGCTACACTTCGTCCGCCCTGTTTTGTAGGTGTTTTGTTGCTGCAGTCGCTCACTGATTAGAACAATTGACATATGTCAACTAATAGAATAATATGTCAAGAACGGCTGATTACGTGATTTGCAAAATTTGTATAATAATTTATTATATTAGATTTGAAAGCAACCATACTTCAGAAATTATTATTTAAGAGCATCTTCTTATCGTTTTCATGAATGCATAAGTGGGTATGATTGCTTTCATTCTAAATTTTAAATGTGTTAACGTGATAACAACCGTTGACGTTTTAGCTCTATACTAGTTACGATCTTAACCCTACGAGTCAGATAACGTGCTGGCTGTTCTTCAACAGTAGCAAATTTTAACGTACTTCCTGACAGATTTTTATACTCGTATATATTCGTGTATATATTTTGAAAAAGACATTACAATTAGATTTGGCTATCGTTAAAATATTTGCTGCTGTGCGATAGAGTCTCTTTTAATACATTTCGAAATCGTTAAGTAAAAACTGATCTTAAATATGTCGCCTCAAACTGAACTCGGCTCAAATGTCTCGTTCCAGAAAGGGGTCATAATTAAACCCAACCATAAAAAAAAAACGCTTGCGGATTTTAAATCGAGAATAAGACTCTTCAACTTCTTCAACTATTACGGCCTATTCGCAATGTCGGTACAATAATTAAAACAACGACCAATGCTAACCCAACAAAACCATACAGATTAACCAAGGATACCATTCAGGATGAGTATGACATTATCGAGACAAAGATATATACGTAAACCCAAACTGGCCATTAATGGTCTAGATAACCAATTTACAAATGAAGAGCTACCAAATGAACTGCATGCACTAAACTCCGATGTTGGGGAAAGTGAAAAAATCTAGCTTATTCACGCCAAATGGACAAAATAAACGGAAAATAGTTACATATTACGGAGGTAAATGGAAATATGTATGAAAGATTAGCTAAGAAATTCGTCAACAGTGGTTAGGGGTCATATTTTGTGAAGGAAGACTTTAACGTTTACGAGATGCTCTATGTGCCAAAAATACAACCATCTAACTTCCAAATGCGAAGGAGAACAAATTTATGTGAAATATGGAGGAAAGCATGAGCTCAAAGAATGCAAAAGCGCACAAGAGAATTGTACAACTATATGGGTAATATTAAAAATGCTGATCACTCACACAAAGCAGACTCGTGGGAATTCCTAGATTATCACCGTACGATTGTAATTGCTAGGAGGAGTACTGACTACAATTTTGATGATGACTGTTAACCTCACACACAAATCAATCATGCGACAAATCAACTATGTTTTATACCAATATAAGGAGTCTACGACACTACTTGAGTGATACTTAAATTTATCTGCAACAAAACCCTCAAACGGATTTGTTTATACTAAACGAAATCCCCTGAAGAAGCACACTATTACAATATTCAGGGTTATTGCTCAGTTTTCTCCTGCAGGCCCTAGAAAAGGTGAAGACCCAGCAATTTATATGAAAAATACAATTGATTTCGCGACCAAGCGAGTAACATCTGACAAATATAATATCCCAATCATCTCAATGCGCTTGGCTTCTACAGAGTATACTCTACTGAAAAAAATTTAATCACAGTTGCTTACACAAGCATCGAAATGATTGCAGAATCTCCAGAACCGATGATGTACAACGATACCTTCGAAATATACGGAGCGGTCTTTATCGATAATAACAAAATTACTTGTCTGGCTTCAAGTACCTGTGTAATTACAGACTTTAACATGAGGAGAGGTTGCAGAAAGTATAGCCACAGGCATTCACCTAACATAAGTTGTGGCAATGACAGCCAGTCCTACAGCTGCCAACTTGAAGACCAAATGTTAGTTGACAGTAGGTCAGACAATTTTTGGCGCCATTGCTACGGAAATTGCTTCTGACGAAATTTTCGATAACTCCAGCTGATTTTTTCTACATTGTATTTTAAATTTGTAAGATTAACGACAACGAGCCATCATTGACATGGGAGGACATCGGTATTCTAGATCTTTGCAGCAGGTTGGCGTCCAATTTAAAGCTGTTGGTTCCGGGTCATATGCATCGTGTCATGACAGCTAATTCCTGCATATACGATACTTGCTTGAGTATGGAGGAGTTCGTTGTATGAGATTAAGTCGGTGAGAGTGGAGTAGAAAAGCGAAGCAGTCTAGCAGAAAAGTGTTAAGTTTTCACGGGTTTTTTTCTTGCGACCAAACATTGACACTCGTACATTCCGAGTCCCTACTTTCAGTCCTCACAAAGTGTGAAGTGCGCTCGTCCTGGTGCGATTGCAATTGGTATCGCTCATCGCATATCTCTTCGCGAATGCGAGGAAATCAACAGTATGCTTAGGTTTTTTTACGTCCCAGGCATGAATCTGTTAGTTAACGGAGCATGAGGGCATTTGAAACGCACGAAAGTGTCCTGTTACACCGTAATATAGTGCAAACGCATTTTCTTGGCGTGTTTTCTCGAGCTCTTAGTAGAGTTAAGGAAAATACATCGCCCGCATTTCAAAAATCCAGCTGCTCTTGCCATTGATTGTGTACTTGCTGCAGAGCAATGATCAACAAATATTAGCTGACATATGCTGAACAATATCGTATGTAACCGAAGGCGAAAACAAAAATTCTAGCCATCATCGGCACAAACGGCGCACAAATATCCCCAGAGAAAGAAGTAAAACGGTGTCAAATCACATGATCGTGGCGGCCAATTAACATGACCACAATGCCATTGAATTTCTCGCGCAAAAGAGCCATTGTTTCGTAGGCCGTGTGGCAAGTGGCACCATTCTGTTCAAACCACATACCGTCCAGGTCCATAACCTCAACTTCTGGCAACAAGAAGTCCGTTATCATCTCCCAATAGTGAGCACCATTCACGCTAACTGCTTTGCCGTCCTCATTTTCGAAGAATTACGGCCCGATGACGCCGCCAGCCCCTCCAACGTATCAAACAGTCACTCTTTGTGGATGCTTCGGCTTTTCAACAATCACTCGTGGATTCTCATTTGCGCAAATGTGGCAATTCTGCTTGTTAATGAATCCACTGAGGTGAAAGTGTGTCTCGTCATTGAAGATGATTTCCTTTGTAAAGTCACCATTCCTCTCTGTCTGTTCAACCACCCAATCGACGTATTGCCGACGCTTGAAATGGTCAGTAGGCTTCAGCTCTTGAGATATTTGAGCCTTGTTAACGTGTAAATTGAAATATTTATTCAAAATTCGCATCAGTGATGTTCGTGAGATGTGCAATTGTTGGGCACGACGACGAGTCGAGGTTGACGGCTCTTCTGCCACACTATTGTGGACAACAGCAATATTTCCCGCAGAACGAACTGGGTGAGCATACGCAGGTGATTTTGTATTTCCTACAGATCTGGTTTGCCGAAATTTGCGCACAATTCTCCCAATTGTGGAAACATTTGGTCGATTATGCTGACGAAATGCATTTTCATAAAAGGCTTCAACAACCTTAACGCGCTGCTCAATTGTGTACCTCACCATGGTTGAGTTTGTCAAATACTGAAGCAAAGAAATGTCAAATTAAGTTGTGCGAAAGACTTAACGTTAAGCTATATATATATATATATATATATATATATATATATATATATATATATATATATATATATATATATATATATATAAATACCTTTACATATATATATATATGTATATACACATATACATATATATATATTGCGATCAGTGCGGCAAGTCCTTTAATAAACTACAGACTTTAAAATATCATCAGCACATGTCAATGAATCCCTTATAATTGTGTAGAATGCGGTTAATCATTGAAGAAAGATAAAATTTTAAAATACATATGCAACTGCACTTGAATCCCGACTTGCAAAATGTGAGGAATGTGTTAAGACATTCATTAGGTGGAAAATTTGGGAGGATCGTAAACATAAGCACTTGACTCCCAACTTATATAAATACGCCCAATTTGGAAAGTCTTTTAATTGACTAGATACTTTTAATAACTGTAAGTCGTTACATTTAAACCCTAACGATACAAATACGTGAAATGTGGCATATTATATAAAGGGCCTCTGGCTTTGAAGTTACATTTGAAATTGCATTCGATTTCTGACCTATATAAATGTGGAGTTTGTGGGACAAGCTACTTTGGAAGAGCATCATCAAACCGGAACCTCCATAAATGTGACGAGTGTGATAGATCTTTTAAGCAGTTGTAAGCTCTGAACTCATTCACCCGCTGCCGCTGTCTCTCTTCTACTCGGATGCATCCGTCGATGCGGTAGAAGAGAGATAGATGCGTCACAAGTTGAACGCTTAGGCCCATCGTGCCTCTCTATCGCTTGTTCCGTGCTTTCGCTTGCACGCTCGGCTCAGGCGGATCGTGACAATGAGTCATGCTTTTTCGTGCATGCAGCCGGCGTTCATTGATTCATAAGACATTATCACGTCAAAAGGATGGTAACGAAATAATTTTTTCTATATCATTTTTCATAAAAAGAAGAATGTCACTAATTTTCTTTTTACATACGTCAACAAATTATGGTAATTAAATTAATTTTTGTATTTTGGTATTGTTTGCTCATGCCTTATTGACAGAAGGTATCATTTCTTCTTGTTTTTTGGTAAATTACTCATAATAAGTCCATTAAATTTCTCAGTGAAATAACTTTCAAAACAGGGAACATTAAGGGAACTTTTAAAACTAATCGCACATAAACTAACTTGATACTATATTATTCATAACTCTTGCATACTTACGTTTTATGAGTAGCCAATATTATTTCATACTAATACCTTTCACAAATTTGGATTTCCAAATGACTATTATGGTAATTATTTTTGATGATTTTGGGGGTTAACTTATTTCTAAATTAATAGAATAAACATAAGCCCCAATCATTGATAAATGTCAGATCCTTTTAAATTATGTTGACCGCATATAACATAATATACTATTTTTTATCTTTTTGCTGTTGGTAGTGTTATTTTTACCTAGGGA